>CM072803.1:31727018-33115136 GCA_037013495.1 Hippophae tibetana | reverse complement strand
TTTTTTTTTAATTTGTAATTTTTGATTAACGACATTATCTAATTCATTCAAATTTGGTGCCTCCCTGCTAAATAAAAAAGGTTTCCGCTATAGCTTGTTTTAGATATCATTTGTAAACAGCTTGGTACCTAGCAAGAAATATTTCTATGTCGCAACCTCACAATATTTCTCATTATCTTTCGTTACTTCTTACTCTTAAAATGGATTTCGAATTAAGATTCTTAGGTAGAAAGGAAAAAAAACAAGTTAAATTCAATACAGTGCAATACAACACACTAGAACAATTTATAAAAATGGTAAGAATATTGATGTCATAAAAGAATCAAGAATAATAAGTACTGATCATCCATTAAAAAAGTTAATTAACAAAATTTATAATTTATGATTGATTGAAATTTTAAGATGCAATATATTCCATTTAAATATTTCAAAATTATATAAGAAAAAAATCTTGTAGTATTTATTTCCCCTAGTTTCTATTGTAAATTAGACATGAGAAAATGTTTAAGTTGTCTTTCCCACATATTTTATTTTCCTTTTGTTTTCTCAATATTTTTTTTAATTTGTAATTTTTGATTAACGACATTATCTAATTCATTCAAATTTGGTGCCTCCCTGCTAAATAAAAAAGGTTTCCGCTATAGCTTGTTTTAGATATCATTTGTAAAACAGCTTGGTACCTAGCAAGAAATATTTCTATGTCGCAACCTCACAATATTTCTCATTATCTTTCGTTACTTCTTACTCTTAAAATGGATTTCGAATTAAGATTCTTAGGTAGAAAGGAAAAAAAACAAGTTAAATTCAATACAGTGCAATACACACAACTAGAACAATTTATAAAAATGGTAAGAATATTGATGTCATAAAAGAATCAAGAATAATAAGTACTGATCATCCATTAAAAAAGTTAATTAACAAAATTTATAATTTATGATTGATTGAAATTTTAAGATGCAATATATTCCCATTTAAATATTTCAAAATTATATAAGAAAAAAATCTTGTAGTATTTATTTCCCCTAGTTTTCTATTGTAAATTAGACATGAGAAAATGTTTAAGTTGTCTTTCCACATATTTTATTTTCCTTTTGTTTTCTCAATATTTTTTTTAATTTGTAATTTTTGATTAACGACATTATCTAATTCATTCAAATTTGGTTGCCTCCCTGCTAAATAAAAAAGGTTATCCGCTATAGCTTGTTTTAGATATCATTTGTAAACAGCTTGGTACCTAGCAAGAAATATTTCTATGTCGCAACCTCACAATATTTCTCATTATCTTTCGTTACTTCTTACTCTTAAAATGGATTTCGAATTAAGATTCTTAGGTAGAAAGGAAAAAAAACAAGTTAAATTCAATACAGTGCAATACAACACAACTAGAACAATTTATAAAAATGGTAAGAATATTGATGTCATAAAAGAATCAAGAATAATAAGTACTGATCATCCATTAAAAAAGTTAATTAACAAAATTTATAATTTATGATTGATTGAAATTTAAGATGCAATATATTCCATTTAAATATTTCAAAATATATAAGAAATAAATCTTGTAGTATTTATTTCCCCTAGTTTCTATTGTAAATTAGACATGAGAAAATGTTTAAGTTGTCTTTCCCACATATTTTATTTTCCTTATGTTTTCTTTATATTTTTTTTAATTTGTAATTTTTGATTAACGACATTATCTAATTCATTCAAATTTGGTGCCTCTCTGCTAAATAAAAAAGGTTTCCGCTATAGCTTGTTTTAGATATCATTTGTAAACAGCTTGGTACCTAGCAAGAAATATTTCTATGTCGCAACCTCACAACATTTCTCATTATCTTTCGTTACTTCTTACTCTTAAAATGGATTTCGAATTAAGATTCTTAGGTAGAAAGGAAAAAAAACAAGTTAAATTCAATACAGTGCAATACAACACAACTAGAACAATTTAAAAAATGGTAAGAATATTGATGTCATAAAAGAATCAAGAATAATAAGTACTGATCATCCATTAAAAAGTTAATAACAAAATTTATAATTTATGATTGATTGAAATTTTAAGATTCAATATATTCCATTTAAATATTTCATAATTATATAAGAAATAAAACTTGTAGTATTTATTTCCCCTAGTTTCTATTGTAAATTAGACATGAGAAAATGTTTAAGTTGTCTTTCCCACATATTTTATTTTCCTTATGTTTTCTCAATATTTTTTTTAATTTGTAATTTTTGATTAACGATATTATCTAATTCATTCAAATTTGGTGCCTCCCTGTGCTAAATAAAAAGGTTTCCGCTATAGCTTGTTTTAGATATCATTTGTAAACAGCTTGGTACCTAGCAAGAAATATTTCTATGTCGCAACCTCACAATATTTCTCATTATCTTTCGTTACTTCTTACTCTTAAAATGGATTTCGAATTAAGATTCTTAGGTAGAAAGGAAAAAAAACAAGTTAAATTCAATACATTGCAATACAACACAACTAGAACAATTTATAAAAATGGTAAGAAATATTGATGTCATAAAAGAATCAAGAATAATAAGTACTGATCATCCATTAAAAAAGTTAATTAACAAAATTTATAATTTATGATTGATTGAAATTTTAAGATGCAATATATTCCATTTAAATATTTCATAATTATATAAGAAATAAATCTTGTAGTATTTATTTCCCCTAGTTTCTATTGTAAATTAGACTTGAGAAAATGTTTAAGTTGTCTTTCCACATATTTTATTTTCCTTTTGTTTTCTCAATATTTTTTTTAATTTGTAATTTTTGATTAACGACATTATCTAATTCATTTAAATTTGGTGCCTCCCTGCTAAATAAAAAAGGTTTCCGCTATAGCTTGTTTTAGATATCATTTGTAAACAGCTTGGTACCTAGCAAGAAATATTTCTATGTCGCAACCTCACAATATTTCTCATTATCTTTCGTTACTTCTTACTCTTAAAATGGATTTCGAATTAAGATTCTTAGGTAGAAAGGAAAAAAAAACAAGTTAAATTCAATACATTGCAATACAACACAACTAGAACAATTTATAAAAATGGTAAGAATATTGATGTCATAAAAGAATCAAGAATAATAAGTACTGATCATCCATTAAAAAAGTTAATTAACAAAATTTATAATTTATGATTGATTGAAATTTTAAGATTCAATATATTCCATTTAAATATTTCATAATTATATAAGAAATAAAACTTGTAGTATTTATTTCCCCTAGTTTCTATTGTAAATTAGACATGAGAAAATGTTTAAGTTTTCTTTCCCACTTATTTTATCCTCCTTATGTTTTCTCGCTATGTTCTTTAATTTATAAATTTTGATTAACGACATTATCTAATTCATTCAAATTTGGTGCCTCCCTACTAAATAAAAAAGGTTTCCGCTATAGCTTGTTTTAGATATCATTTGTAAACAGCTTGGTACCTAGCAAGAAATATTTCTATGTCGCAACCTCCACAATATTTCTCATTATCTTTCGTTACTTCTTACTCTTAAAATGGATTTCGAATTAAGATTCTTAGGTAGAAAGGAAAAAAACCAAGTTAAATTCAATACAGTGCAATACAACACAACTAGAACAATTTATAAAAATGGTAAGAATATTGATGTCATAAAAGAATCAAGAATAATAAGTACTGATCATCCATTAAAAAAGTTAATTAACAAAATTTATAATTTATGATTGATTGAAATTTTAAGATGCAATATATTCCATTTAAATATTTCAAAATTATATAAGAAATAAATCTTGTAGTATTTATTTCCCCTAGTTTCTATTGTAAATTAGACATGAGAAAATGTTTAAGTTGTCTTTCCCACATATTTTATTTCCTTTTGTTTTCTCAATATTTTTTTTAATTTGTAATTTTTGATTAACGACATTATCTAATTCATTCAAATTTGGTGCCTCCCTGCTAAATAAAAAAGGTTTCCGCTATAGCTTGTTTTAGATATCATTTGTAAACAGCTTGGTACCTAGCAAGAAATATTTCTATGTCGCAACCTCACAATATTTCTCATTATCTTTCGTTACTTCTTACTCTTAAAATGGATTTCGAATTAAGATTCTTAGGTAGAAAGGAAAAAAAACAAGTTAAATTCAATACAGTGCAATACAACACAACTAGAACAATTTATAAAAATGGTAAGAATATTGATGTCATAAAAGAATCAAGAATAATAAGTACTGATCATCCATTAAAAAAGTTAATTAACAAAATTTATAATTTAAGATTGATTGAAATTTTAAGATTCAATATTTTCCATTTAAATATTTCATAATTATATAAGAAATAAAACTTGTAGTATTTATTTCCCCTAGTTTCTATTGTAAATTAGACATGAGAAAATATTTAAGTTTTCTTTCCCACTTATTTATCCTCTTATGTTTTCTCGCTATGTTCATTAATTTATAAATTTTGATTAACGACATTATCTAATTCATTCAAATTTGGTGCCTCCCTACTAAATAAAAAAGGTTTCCGCTATAGCTTGTTTTAGATTCATTTGTAAACAGCTTGGTACCTAGCAAGAAATATTTCTATGTCGCAACCTCACAATATTTCTCATTATCTTTCGTTACTTCTTACTCTTAAAATGGATTTCGAATTAAGATTCTTAGGTAGAAAGGAAAAAAACCAAGTTAAATTCAATACAGTGCAATACAACACAACTAGAACAATTTATAAAAATGGTAAGAATATTGATGTCATAAAAGAATCAAGAATAATAAGTACTGATCATCCATTAAAAAGTTAATTAACAAAATTTATAATTTATGATTGATTGAAATTTTAAGATGCAATATATTCCATTTAAATATTTCAAAATTATATAAGAAATAAATCTTGTAGTATTTATTTCCCCTAGTTTCTATTGTAAATTAGACATGAGAAAATGTTTAAGTTGTCTTTCCCACATATTTTATTTTCCTTTTGTTTTCTCAATATTTTTTTTAATTTGTAATTTTTGATTAACGACATTATCTAATTCATTCAAATTTGGTGCCTCCCTGCTAAATAAAAAAGGTTTCCGCTATAGCTTGTTTTAGATATCATTTGTAAACAGCTTGGTACCTAGCAAGAAATATTTCTATGTCGCAACCTCACAACATTTCTCATTATCTTTCGTTACTTCTTACTCTTAAAATGGATTTCGAATTAAGATTCTTAGGTAGAAAGGAAAAAAAACAAGTTAAATTCAATACAGTGCAATACAACACAACTAGAACAATTTATAAAAATGGTAAGAATATTGATGTCATAAAAGAATCAAGAATAATAAGTACTGATCATCCATTAAAAAAGTTAATTAACAAAATTTATAATTTATGATTGATTGAAATTTTAAGATGCAATATATTCCATTTAAATATTTCATAATTATATAAGAAATAAAACTTGTAGTATTTATTTCCCCTAGTTTCTATTGTAAATTAGACATGAGAAAATGTTTAAGTTGTCTTTCCCACATATTTTATTTTCATTATGTTTTCTCAATATTTTTTTTAATTTGTAATTTTTGATTAACGACATTATCTAATTCATTCAAATTTGGTGCCTCCCTGCTAAATAAAAAAGGTTTCCGCTATAGCTTGTTGTAGATATCATTTGTAAACATCTTGGTACCTAGCAAAAAATATTTCTATGTCGCAACCTCACAATATTTCTCATTATCTTTCGTTACTTCTTACTCTTAAAATGGATTTCGAATTAAGATTCTTAGGTAGAAAGGAAAAAAAACAAGTTAAATTCAATACAGTGCAATACAACACAACTAGAACAATTTATAAAAATGGTAAGAATATTGATGTCATAAAAGAATCAAGAATAATAAGTACTGATCATCCATTAAAAAAGTTAATTAACAAAATTTATAATTTAAGATTGATTGAAATTTTAAGATTCAATATTTTCCATTTAAATATTTCATAATTATATAAGAAATAAAACTTGTAGTATTTATTTCCCCTAGTTTCTATTGTAAATTAGACATGAGAAAATATTTAAGTTTTCTTTCCCACTTATTTTATCCTCCTTATGTTTTCTCGCTATGTTCATTAATTTATAAATTTTGATTAACGACATTATCTAATTCATTCAAATTTGGTGCCTCCCTACTAAATAATAAAGGTTTCCGCTATAGCTTGTTTTAGATATCATTTGTAAACAGCTTGGTACCTAGCAAGAAATATTTCTATGTCGCAACCTCACAATATTTCTCATTATCTTTCGTTACTTCTTACTCTTAAAATGGATTTCGAATTAAGATTCTTAGGTAGAAAGGAAAAAAACCAAGTTAAATTCAATACAGTGCAATACAACACAACTAGAACAATTTATAAAAATGGTAAGAATATTGATGTCATAAAAGAATCAAGAATAATAAGTACTGATCATCCATTAAAAAAGTTAATTAACAAAATTTTATAATTTATGATTGATTGAAATTTTAAGATGCAATATATTCCATTTAAATATTTCAAAATTATATAAGAAATAAATCTTGTAGTATTTATTTCCCCTAGTTTCTATTGTAAATTAGACATGAGAAAATGTTTAAGTTGTCTTTCCCACATATTTTATTTTCCTTTTGTTTTCTCAATATTTTTTTTAATTTGTAATTTTTGATTAACGACATTATCTAATTCATTCAAATTTGGTGCCTCCCTGCTAAATAAAAAAGGTTTCCGCTATAGCTTGTTTTAGATATCATTTGTAAACAGCTTGGTACCTAGCAAGAAATATTTCTATGTCGCAACCTCACAACATTTCTCATTATCTTTCGTTACTTCTTACTCTTAAAATGGATTTCGAATTAAGATTCTTAGGTAGAAAGGAAAAAAAAACAAGTTAAATTCAATACAGTGCAATACAACACAACTAGAACAATTTATAAAAATGGTAAGAATATTGATGTCATAAAAGAATCAAGAATAATAAGTACTGATCATCCATTAAAAAAGTTAATTAACAAAATTTATAATTTATGATTGATTGAAATTTTAAGATGCAATATATTCCATTTAAATATTTCATAATTATATAAGAAATAAAACTTGTAGTATTTATTTCCCCTAGTTTCTATTGTAAATTAGACATGAGAAAATGTTTAAGTTGTCTTTCCCACATATTTTATTTTCATTATGTTTTCTCAATATTTTTTTTAATTTGTAATTTTTGATTAACGACATTATCTAATTCATTCAAATTTGGTGCCTCCCTGCTAAATAAAAAAGGTTTCCGCTATAGCTTGTTGTAGATATCATTTGTAAACATCTTGGTACCTAGCAAAAAAATATTTCTATGTCGTAACCTCACAACATTTCTCATTATCTTTCGTTACTTCTTACTCTTAAAATGGATTTCGAATTAAGATTCTTAGGTAGAAAGGAAAAAAAAACAAGTTAAATTCAATACAGTGCAATACAACACAACTAGAACAATTTATAAAAATGGTAAGAATATTGATGGCATAAAAGAATCAAGAATAATAAGTACTGATCATCCATTAAAAAAATTAATTAACAAAATTTATAATTTATGATTGATTGAAATTTTAAGATGTAATATATTCCATTTAAATATTTCATAATTATATAAGAAATAAAACTTGTAGTATTTATTTCCCCTAGTTTCTATTATAAATTAGACATGAGAAAATGTTTAAGTTGTCTTTCCCACATATTTTATTTTCCTTATGTTTTCTCAATATTTTTTTTAATTTGTAATTTTTGATTAACGACATTATCTAATTCATTCAAATTTGGTGCCTCTCTGCTAAATAAAAAAGGTTTCCGCTATAGCTTGTTTTAGATATCATTTGTAAACAGCTTGGTACCTAGCAAGAAATATTTCTATGTCGCAACCTCACAACATTTCTCATTATCTTTCGTTACTTCTTACTCTTAAAATGGATTTCGAATTAAGATTCTTAGGTAGAAAGGAAAAAAAAACAACTTAAATTCAATACAGTGCAATACAACACAACTAGAACAATTTATAAAAATGGTAAGAATATTGATGTCATAAAAGAATCAAGAATAATAACTACTGATCATCCATTAAAAAAGTTAAATAACAAAATTTATAATTTATGATTGATTGAAATTTTAAGATGCAATATATTCCATTTAAATATTTCATAATTATATAAGAAATAAAACTTGTAGTATTTATTTCCCCTAGTTTCTATTGTAAATTAGACATGAGAAAATGTTTAAGTTGTCTTTCCCACATATTTTATTTTCCTTATGTTTTCTCAATATTTTTTTTAATTTGTAATTTTTGATTAACGACATAATCTAATTCATTCAAATTTGGTGCCTCTCTGCTAAATAAAAAAGGTTTCCGCTATAGCTTGTTTTAGATATCATTTGTAAACAGCTTGGTACCTAGCAAGAAATATTTCTATGTCGCAACCTCACAACATTTCTCATTATCTTTCGTTACTTCTTACTCTTAAAATGGATTTCGAATTAAGATTCTTAGGTAGAAAAGGAAAAAAAACAAGTTAAATTCAATACAGTGCAATACAACACAACTAGAACAATTTATAAAAATGGTAAGAATATTGATGTCATAAAAGAATCAAGAATAATAAGTACTGATCATCCATTAAAAAAGTTAATTAACAAAATTTATAATTTATGATTGATTGAAATTTTAAGATGCAATATATTCCATTTAAATATTTCATAATTATATAAGAAATAAAACTTGTAGTATTTATTTCCCCTAGTTTCTATTGTAAATTAGACATGAGAAAATGTTTAAGTTGTCTTTCCCACATATTTTATTTTCCTTATGTTTTCTCAATATTTTTTTTTAATTTGTAATTTTTGATTAACGACATTATCTAATTCATTCAAATTTGGTGCCTCCCTGCTAAATAAAAAAGGTTTCCGCTATAGCTTGTTGTAGATATCATTTGTAAACATCTTGGTACCTAGCAAAAAATATTTCTATGTCGCAACCTCACAATATTTCTCTTTATCTTTCTTTACTTATTACTCTTAAAATGGATTTCGAATTAAGATTCTAAGGTAGAAAGGAAAAAAAACAACTTATATTCAATACAGTGCAATACAACACAACTAGAACAATTTATAAAAATGGTAAGAATATTGATGGCATAAAAGAATCAAGAATAATAAGTACTGATCATCCATTAAAAAAATTAATTAACAAAATTTATAATTTATGATTGATTGAAATTTTAAGATGTAATATATTCCATTTAAATATTTCATAATTATATAAGAAATAAAACTTGGAGTATTTATTTCCCCTAGTTTCTATTGTAAATTAGACATGAGAAAATGTTTAAGTTGTCTTTCCCACATATTTTTTTTCCTTATGTTTTCTCACAATTTTTTTTTAATTTGTAATTTTTGATTCTCACCACAATCTAATTCATTCGAATTATGGAGCCTTCCTGCTAAAGGAAAAAAGGTTACCGCAATAGCTCGTTTTAGACATCATTTGTAAATAGCTTGTTACCTAGCAAGAATAATTTCTATGTCGCAAGCGCACAATATTTTCTCATTATCTTTCGTTACGTCTTAATCTTAGAATAGGTTGGGAATTAAGATTTCTTGGAAAGAAAGGAAAAAACAAGTTAAATGCAATACGGTACAATAGAACACAACTAGAATAATTTATAAAAATGGTAAAATATTGATGCATAAAAGAATTAAGAATAATAAGTACTGATCATCCATTAAAAAAATTGATTAAAAAAATTTATAAAATATGATTGATTGAAATATTAAGATGTAATATATTCCATTTAAATATTTCATAATTATATAAGAAATAAAACTTGGAGTATTTATTTCCCCTAGTTTCTATTGTAAATTAGACATGAGGAAATGTTTAAGTTTTCTTTCCCACATATTTTATTTTCCTTATGTTTTCTCACTATTTTCTTTAATTCGTAATTTTTGATTCTCACCACAATCTAATCATTCGAATTATGGAGCCTTCCTGCTAAAGGAAAAAGGTTACCACAATAGCTCGTTTTAGACATCATTTGTAAATAGCTTGTTACCTAGCAAAAATAATTTCTATGTCGTAAGCGCATAATATTTTCTCATTATATTTCGTTACATCTAACTCTTAGAATAGGTTTGGAATTAAGATTCTAAGGTAGAATGGAAAAAAAAACAAGTTAAATTCAATATAGTACAATACAACACAACTAGAATAATTTACAAAAATGGTAAGAATATTGATGTCAAAAACGAATGAAGAATAATATGTACTCATTATCCATTAAAAACATTTATTAACAAAATTTATAAAATTATGATTGATTGACATTTTAAGATGTAATATATTCCATTTAAATATTTCATAATTATATAAGAAATAAAACTTGGAGTATTTATTTCCCCTAGTTTCTATTGTAAATTAGACATGAGAAAATGTTTAAGTTGTCTTTCCCACATATTTTTTTTCCTTATGTTTTCACACTATTTTCTTTAATTTGTAATTTTTGATTCTCACCACAATCTAATTCATTCGAATTATGGAGCCTTCCTGCTAAAGGAAAAAGGTTACCGCAATAGCTCGTTTAGACATCATTTGTAAATAGCTTGTTACCTAGCAAGAATAATTTCTATGTCGCAAGCGCACAATATTTTCTCATTATCTTTCGTTACGTCTTAATCTTAGAATAGGTTGGGAATTAAGATTCTTGGAAAGAAAGGAAAAAAACAAGTTAAATGCAATACGGTACAATAGAACACAACTAGAATAATTTATAAAAATGGTAAAATATTGATGCCATAAAAGAATTAAGAATAATAAGTACTGATCATCCATTAAAAAAATTGATTAAAAAAATTTATAAATTATGATGGATTGAAATTTTAAGATGTAATATATTCCATTTAAATATTTCATAAGTATATATGAAATAAAACTTGGAGTTTTTATTTCCCCTAGTTTCTATTGTAAATTAGACATGAGAAAATGTTTAAGTTGTCTTTCACACATATTTGTTTTTCCTTATGTTTTCTCACTATTTTTTTTAATTCGTAATTTTTGATTCTCACCACAATCTAATTCATTCGAATTATGGAGCCTCCCTGCTAAAGGAAAAAGGTTACCACAATAGCTCGCTTTAGACATCATTTGTAAATAGCTTGTTACCTAGCAAAAATAATTTCTATGTCGTAAGCGCATAATATTTTCTCATTATATTTCGTTACATCTAACTCTTAGAATAGGTTTGGAATTAAGATTCTAAGGTAGAATGGAAAAAAACACAAGTTAAATTCAATATAGTAGAATACAACACAACTAGAATAATTTACAAAAATGGTAAGAATATTGATGTCATAAACGAATTAAGAATAATATGTACTCATTATCCATTAAAAACATTTATTAACAAAATTTATAAATTATGATTGATTGACATTTTAAGATGTAATATATTCCATTTAAATATTTCATAATTATATAAGAAATAAAACTTGTAGTATTTATTTCCCCTAGTTTCTATTGTAAATTAGACATGAGAAAATATTTAAGTTTTCTTTCCCACTTATTTTATCTTCCTTATGTTTTCTCGCTATTTTCTTTAATTTGTAATTTTTGATTAACGACATTATCTAATTCATTCAAATTTGGTGCCTCCCTGCTAAATAAAAAAGGTTTCCGCTATAGCTTGTTTTAGATATCATTTGTAAACAGCTTGGTACCTAGCAAGAAATATTTCTATGACGCAACCTCACAATATTTCTCATTATCTTTCGTTACTTCTTACTCTTAAAATGGATTTCGAATTAAGATTCTAAGGTAGAAAGGAAAAAAAAGTTAAATTCAATATAGTACAATACAACACAACTAGAATAATTTAATAAAATGGTAAGAATATTGATGTCATAAACGAATTAAGAATAATATGTACTCATTATCCATTAAAAAACTTTATTAACAAAATTTATAAATTATGATTGATTGACATTTTAAGATGTAATATATTCCATTTAAATATTTCATAATTATATAAGAAATAAAACTTGTAGTATTTATTTCCCCTAGTTTCTATTGTAAATTAGACATGAGAAAATGTTTAAGTTGTCTTTCCTACTTATTTTATCTTCCTTATGTTTTCTCACTATTTTTTTTAATTTGTAATTTTTGATTAACGACATTATCTAATTCATTCAAATTTGGTGCCTCCCTGCTAAATAAAAAAGGTTTCCGCTATAACTTGTTTTAGATATCATTTGTAAACAGCTTGGTACCTAGCAAGAAATATTTCTATGTCGCAACCTCACAATATTTCTCATTATCTTTCGTTACTTCTTACTCTTAAAATGGATTTCGAATTAAGATTCTTAGGTAGAAAGGAAAAAAAACAAGTTAAATTCAATACAGTGCAATACAACACAACTAGAACAATTTATAAAAATGGTAAGAATATTGATGGCATAAAAGAATCAAGAATAATAAGTACTGATCATCCATTAAAAAAATTAATTAACAAAATTTATAATTTATGATTGATTGAAATTTTAAGATGTAATATATTCCATTTAAATATTTCATAATTATATAAGAAATAAAACTTGTAGTATTTATTTCCCCTAGTTTCTATTGTAAATTAGACATGAGAAAATGTTTAAGTTGTCTTTCCCACATATTTTATTTTCCTTATGTTTTCTCAATATTTTTTTTAATTTGTAATTTTTGATTAACGACATTATCTAATTCATTCAAATTTGGTGCCTCCCTGCTAAATAAAAAAGGTTTCCGCTATAGCTTGTTGTAGATATCATTTGTAAACATCTTGGTACCTAGCAAAAAATATTTCTATGTCGCAACCTCACAACATTTCTCATTATCTTTCGTTACTTCTTACTCTTAAAATGGATTTCGAATTAAGATTCTTAGGTAGAAAGGAAAAAAAACAAGTTAAATTCAATACAGTGCAATACAACACAACTAGAACAATTTATAAAAATGGTAAGAATATTGATGGCATAAAAGAATCAAGAATAATAAGTACTGATCATCCATTAAAAAAAATTAATTAACAAAATTTATAATTTATGATTGATTGAAATTTTAAGATGTAATATATTCCATTTAAATATTTCATAATTATATAAGAAATAAAACTTGTAGTATTTATTTCCCCTAGTTTCTATTGTAAATTAGACATGAGAAAATGTTTAAGTTGTCTTTCCCACATATTTTATTTTCCTTATGTTTTCTCAATATTTTTTTTAATTTGTAATTTTTGATTAACGACATTATCTAATTCATTCAAATTTGGTGCCTCTCTGCTAAATAAAAAAGGTTTCCGCTATAGCTTGTTTTAGATATCATTTGTAAACAGCTTGGTACCTAGCAAGAAATATTTCTATGTCGCAACCTCACAACATTTCTCATTATCTTTCGTTACTTCTTACTCTTAAAATGGATTTCGAATTAAGATTCTTAGGTAGAAAGGAAAAAAAACAACTTAAATTCAATACAGTGCAATACAACACAACTAGAACAATTTATAAAAATGGTAAGAATATTGATGTCATTAAAGAATCAAGAATAATAACTACTGATCATCCATTAAAAAAGTTAATTAACAAAATTTATAATTTATGATTGATTGAAATTTTAAGATGCAATATATTCCATTTAAATATTTCATAATTATATAAGAAATAAAACTTGTAGTATTTATTTCCCCTAGTTTCTATTGTAAATTAGACATGAGAAAATGTTTAAGTTGTCTTTCCCACATATTTTATTTTCCTTATGTTTTCTCAATATTTTTTTTAATTTGTAATTTTTGATTAACGACATTATCTAATTCATTCAAATTTGGTGCCTCCCTGCTAAATAAAAAAGGTTTCCGCTATAGCTTGTTGTAGATATCATTTGTAAACAGCTTGGTACCTAGCAAGAAATATTTCTATGTCGCAACCTCACAACATTTCTCATTATCTTTCGTTACTTCTTACTCTTAAAATGGATTTCGAATTAAGATTCTTAGGTAGAAAGGAAAAAAAACAAGTTAAATTCAATACAGTGCAATACAACACAACTAGAACAATTTATAAAAATGGTAAGAATATTGATGTCATAAAAGAATCAAGAATAATAAGTACTGATCATCCATTAAAAAAGTTAATTAACAAAATTTATAATTTATGATTGATTGAAATTTTAAGATGCAATATATTCCATTTAAATATTTCATAATTATATAAGAAATAAAACTTGTAGTATTTATTTCCCCTAGTTTCTATTGTAAATTAGACATGAGAAAATGTTTAAGTTGTCTTTCCCACATATTTTATTTTCCTTATGTTTTCTCAATATTTTTTTTAATTTGTAATTTTTGATTAACGACATTATCTAATTCATTCAAATTTGGTGCCTCCCTGCTAAATAAAAAAGGTTTCCGCTATAGCTTGTTGTAGATATCATTTGTAAACATCTTGGTACCTAGCAAAAAATATTTCTATGTCGCAACCTCACAATATTTCTCTTTATCTTTCGTTACTTATTACTCTTAAAATGGATTTCGAATTAAGATTCTAAGGTAGAAAGGAAAAAAAACAACTTATATTCAATACAGTGCAATACAACACAACTAGAACAATTTATAAAAATGGTAAGAATATTGATGGCATAAAAGAATCAAGAATAATAAGTACTGATCATCCATTAAAAAAATTAATTAACAAAATTTATAATTTATGATTGATTGAAATTTTAAGATGTAATATATTCCATTTAAATATTTCATAATTATATAAGAAATAAAACTTGGAGTATTTATTTCCCCTAGTTTCTATTGTAAATTAGACATGAGAAAATGTTTAAGTTGTCTTTCCCACATATTTTTTTTCCTTATGTTTTCTCACAATTTTTTTTAATTTGTAATTTTTGATTCTCACCACAATCTAATTCATTCGAATTATGGAGCCTTCCTGCTAAAGGAAAAAGGTTACCGCAATAGCTCGTTTTAGACATCATTTGTAAATAGCTTGTTACCTAGCAAGAATAATTTCTATGTCGCAAGCGCACAATATTTTCTCATTATCTTTCGTTACGTCTTAATCTTAGAATAGGTTGGGAATTAAGATTCTTGGAAAGAAAGGAAAAAAACAAGTTAAATGCAATACGGTACAATAGAACACAACTAGAATAATTTATAAAAATGGTAAAATATTGATGCCATAAAAGAATTAAGAATAATAAGTACTGATCATCCATTAAAAAAATTGATTAAAAAAATTTATAAAATATGATTGATTGAAATATTAAGATGTAATATATTCCATTTAAATATTTCATAATTATATAAGAAATAAAACTTGGAGTATTTATTTCCCCTAGTTTCTATTGTAAATTAGACATGAGGAAATGTTTAAGTTTTCTTTCCCACATATTTTATTTTCCTTATGTTTTCTCACTATTTTCTTTAATTCGTAATTTTTGATTCTCACCACAATCTAATTCATTCGAATTATGGAGCCTTCCTGCTAAAGGAAAAAGGTTACCACAATAGCTCGTTTTAGACATCATTTGTAAATAGCTTGTTACCTAGCAAAAATAATTTCTATGTCGTAAGCGCATAATATTTTCTCATTATATTTCGTTACCTCTAACTCTTAGAATAGGTTTGGAATTAAGATTCTAAGGTAGAATGGAAAAAAAAACAAGTTAAATTCAATATAGTACAATACAACACAACTAGAATAATTTACAAAAATGGTAAGAATATTGATGTCAAAAACGAATGAAGAATAATATGTACTCATTATCCATTAAAAACATTTATTAACAAAATTTATAAATTATGATTGATTGACATTTTAAGATGTAATATATTCCATTTAAATATTTCATAATTATATAAGAAATAAAACTTGGAGTATTTATTTCCCCTAGTTTCTATTGTAAATTAGACATGAGAAAATGTTTAAGTTGTCTTTCCCACATATTTTTTTTCCTTATGTTTTCACACTATTTTCTTTAATTTGTAATTTTTGATTCTCACCACAATCTAATTCATTCGAATTATGGAGCCTTCCTGCTAAAGGAAAAAGGTTACCGCAATAGCTCGTTTTAGACATCATTTGTAAATAGCTTGTTACCTAGCAAGAATAATTTCTATGTCGCAAGCGCACAATATTTTCTCATTATCTTTCGTTACGTCTTAATCTTAGAATAGGTTGGGAATTAAGATTCTTGGAAAGAAAGGAAAAAAACAAGTTAAATGCAATACGGTACAATAGAACACAACTAGAATAATTTATAAAAATGGTAAAATATTGATGCCATAAAAGAATTAAGAATAATAAGTACTGATCATCCATTAAAAAAATTGATTAAAAAAATTTATAAAATATGATTGATTGAAATATTAAGATGTAATATATTCCATTTAAATATTTCATAATTATATAAGAAATAAAACTTGGAGTATTTATTTCCCCTAGTTTCTATTGTAAATTAGACATGAGGAAATGTTTAAGTTTTCTTTCCCACATATTTTATTTTCCTTATGTTTTCTCACTATTTTCTTTAATTCGTAATTTTTGATTCTCACCACAATCTAATTCATTCGAATTATGGAGCCTTCCTACTAAAGGAAAAAGGTTACCACAATAGCTCGTTTTAGACATCATTTGTAAATAGCTTGTTACCTAGCAAAAATAATTTCTATGTCGTAAGCGCATAATATTTTCTCATTATATTTCGTTACATCTAACTCTTAGAATAGGTTTGGAATTAAGATTCTAAGGTAGAATGGAAAAAAAAACAAGTTAAATTCAATATAGTACAATACAACACAACTAGAATAATTTACAAAAATGGTAAGAATATTGATGTCAAAAACGAATGAAGAATAATATGTACTCATTATCCATTAAAAACATTTATTAACAAAATTTATAAATTATGATTGATTGACATTTTAAGATGTAATATATTCCATTTAAATATTTCATAATTATATAAGAAATAAAACTTGGAGTATTTATTTCCCCTAGTTTCTATTGTAAATTAGACATGAGAAAATGTTTAAGTTGTCTTTCCCACATATTTTTTTTCCTTATGTTTTCACACTATTTTCTTTAATTTGTAATTTTTGATTCTCACCACAATCTAATTCATTCGAATTATGGAGCCTTCCTGCTAAAGGAAAAAGGTTACCGCAATAGCTCGTTTTAGACATCATTTGTAAATAGCTTGTTACCTAGCAAGAATAATTTCTATGTCGCAAGCGCACAATATTTTCTCATTATCTTTCGTTACGTCTTAATCTTAGAATAGGTTGGGAATTAAGATTCTAGGAAAGAAAGGAAAAAAACAAGTTAAATTCAATACGGTACAATAGAACACAACTAGAATAATTTATAAAAATGGTAAGAATATTGATGCCATAAAATAATTAAGAATAATAAGTACTGATCATCCATTAAAAAAATTAATTAACAAAATTTATAAATTATGATGGATTGAAATTTTAAGATGTAATATATTCCATTTAAATATTTCATAAGTATATATGAAATAAAACTTGGAGTTTTTATTTCCCCTAGTTTCTATTGTAAATTAGACATGAGAAAATGTTTAAGTTGTCTTTCACACATATTTGTTTTTCCTTATGTTTTCTCACTATTTTTTTTAATTCGTAATTTTTGATTCTCACCACAATCTAATTCATTCGAATTATGGAGCCTCCCTGCTAAAGGAAAAAGGTTACCACAATAGCTCGCTTTAGACATCATTTGTAAATAGCTTGTTACCTAGCAAAAATAATTTCTATGTCGTAAGCGCATAATATTTTCTCATTATATTTCGTTACATCTAACTCTTAGAATAGGTTTGGAATTAAGATTCTAAGGTAGAATGGAAAAAAACACAAGTTAAATTCAATATAGTAGAATACAACACAACTAGAATAATTTACAAAAATGGTAAGAATATTGATGTCATAAACGAATTAAGAATAATATGTACTCATTATCCATTAAAAACATTTATTAACAAAATTTATAAATTATGATTGATTGACATTTTAAGATGTAATATATTCCATTTAAATATTTCATAATTATATAAGAAATAAAACTTGTAGTATTTATTTCCCCTAGTTTCTATTGTAAATTAGACATGAGAAAATATTTAAGTTTTCTTTCCCACTTATTTTATCTTCCTTATGTTTTCTCGCTATTTTCTTTAATTTGTAATTTTTGATTAACGACATTATCTAATTCATTCAAATTTGGTGCCTCCCTGCTAAATAAAAAAGGTTTCCGCTATAGCTTGTTTTAGATATCATTTGTAAACAGCTTGGTACCTAGCAAGAAATATTTCTATGACGCAACCTCACAATATTTCTCATTATCTTTCGTTACTTCTTACTCTTAAAATGGATTTCGAATTAAGATTCTAAGGTAGAAAGGAAAAAAAAGTTAAATTCAATATAGTACAATACAACACAACTAGAATAATTTAATAAAATGGTAAGAATATTGATGTCATAAACGAATTAGGAATAATATGTACTCATTATCCATTAAAAAACTTTATTAACAAAATTTATAAATTATGATTGATTGACATTTTAAGATGTAATATATTCCATTTAAATATTTCATAATTATATAAGAAATAAAACTTGTAGTATTTATTTCCCCTAGTTTCTATTGTAAATTAGACATGAGAAAATGTTTAAGTTGTCTTTCCTACTTATTTTATCTTCCTTATGTTTTCTCACTATTTTTTTTAATTTGTAATTTTTGATTAACGACATTATCTAATTCATTCAAATTTGGTGCCTCCCTGCTAAATAAAAAAGGTTTCCGCTATAACTTGTTTTAGATATCATTTGTAAACAGCTTGGTACCTAGCAAGAAATATTTCTATGTCGCAACCTCACAATATTTCTCATTATCTTTCGTTACTTCTTACTCTTAAATGGATTTCGAATTAAGATTCTTAGGTAGAAAGGAAAAAAAACAAGTTAAATTCAATACAGTGCAATACAACACAACTAGAACAATTTATAAAAATGGTAAGAATATTGATGTCATAAAAGAATCAAGAATAATAAGTACTGATCATCCATTAAAAAAGTTAATTAACAAAATTTATAATTTATGATTGATTGAAATTTTAAGATGCAATATATTCCATTTAAATATTTCATAATTATATAAGAAATAAATCTTGTAGTATTTATTTCCCCTAGTTTCTATTGTAAATTAGACATGAGAAAATGTTTAAGTTGTCTTTCCCACATATTTCATTTTCCTTTTGTTTTCTCAATATTTTTTTTAATTTGTAATTTTTGATTAACGACATTATCTAATTCATTCAAATTTGGTGCCTCCCTGCTAAATAAAAAAGGTTTCCGCTATAGCTTGTTTTAGATATCATTTGTAAACAGCTTGGTACCTAGCAAGAAATATTTCTATGTCGCAACCTCACAATATTTCTCATTATCTTTCGTTACTTCTTACTCTTAAAATGGATTTCGAATTAAGATTCTTAGGTAGAAAGGAAAAAAAACAAGTTAAATTCAATACAGTGCAATACAACACAACTAGAACAATTTATAAAAATGGTAAGAATATTGATGTCATAAAAGAATCAAGAATAATAAGTACTGATCATCCATTAAAAAAGTTAATTAACAAAATTTATAATTTATGATTGATTGAAATTTTAAGATTCAATATTTTCCATTTAAATATTTCATAATTATATAAGAAATAAAACTTGTAGTATTTATTTCCCCTAGTTTCTATTGTAAATTAGACATGAGAAAATATTTAAGTTTTCTTTCCCACTTATTTTATCTTCCTTATGTTTTCTCGCTATGTTCTTTAATTTATAAATTTTGATTAACGACATTATCTAATTCATTCAAATTTGGTGCCTCCCTGCTAAATAAAAAAGGTTTCCGCTATAGCTTGTTTTAGATATCATTTGTAAACAGCTTGGTACCTAGCAAGAAATATTTCTATGTCGCAACCTCACAATATTTCTCATTATCTTTCGGTACTTCTTACTCTTAAAATGGATTTCGAATTAAGATTCTTAGGTAGAAAGGAAAAAAAAACAAGTTAAATTCAATACAGTGCAATACAACACAACTAGAACAATTTATAAAAATGGTAAGAATATTGATGTCATAAAAGAATCAAGAATAATAAGTACTGATCATCCATTAAAAAAGTTAATTAACAAAATTTATAATTTATGATTGATTGAAATTTTAAGATTCAATATTTTCCATTTAAATATTTCATAATTATATAAGAAATAAAACTTGTAGTATTTATTTCCCCTAGTTTCTATTGTAAATTAGACATGAGAAAATATTTAAGTTTTCTTTCCCACTTATTTTATCTTCCTTATGTTTTCTCGCTATGTTCTTTAATTTATAAATTTTGTTTAACGACATTATCTAATTCATTCAAATTTGGTGCCTCCCTACTAAATAAAAAAGGTTTCCGCTATAGCTTGTTTTAGATATCATTTGTAAACAGCTTGGTACCTAGCAAGAAATATTTCTATGTCGCAACCTCACAATATTTCTCATTATCTTTCGTTACTTCTTACTCTTAAAATGGATTTCGAATTAAGATTCTTAGGTAGAAAGGAAAAAAAACAAGTTAAATTCAATACAGTGCAATACAACACAACTAGAACAATTTATAAAAATGGTAAGAATATTGATGTCATAAAAGAATCAAGAATAATAACTACTGATCATCCATTAAAAAAGTTAATTAACAAAATTTATAATTTATGATTGATTGAAATTTTAAGATGCAATATATTCCATTTAAATATTTCATAATTATATAAGAAATAAAACTTGTAGTATTTATTTCCCCTAGTTTCTATTGTAAATTAGACATGAGAAAATGTTTAAGTTGTCTTTCCCACATATTTTATTTTCCTTATGTTTTCTCAATATTTTTTTTAATTTGTAATTTTTGATTAACGACATTATCTAATTCATTCAAATTTGGTGCCTCCCTGCTAAATAAAAAAGGTTTCCGCTATAGCTTGTTTTAGATATCATTTGTAAACAGCTTGGTACCTAGCAAGAAATATTTCTATGTCGCAACCTCACAACATTTCTCATTATCTTTCGTTACTTCTTACTCTTAAAATGGATTTCGAATTAAGATTCTTAGGTAGAAAGGAAAAAAAACAAGTTAAATTCAATACAGTGCAATACAACACAACTAGAACAATTTATAAAAATGGTAAGAATATTGATGTCATAAAAGAATCAAGAATAATAACTACTGATCATCCATGAAAAAAGTTAATTAACAAAATTTATAATTTATGATTGATTGAAATTTTAAGATGCAATATATTCCATTTAAATATTTCATAATTATATAAGAAATAAAACTTGTAGTATTTATTTCCTCTAGTTTCTATTGTAAATTAGACATGAGAAAATGTTTAAGTTGTCTTTCCCACATATTTCATTTTCCTTATTTTTTCTCAATATTTTTTTTAATTTGTAATTTTTGATTAACGACATTATCTAATTCATTCAAATTTGGTGCCTCCCTGCTAAATAAAAAAGGTTTCCGCTATAGCTTGTTGTAGATATCATTTGTAAACATCTTGGTACCTAGCAAAAAATATTTCTATGTCGCAACCTCACAATATTTCTCATTATCTTTCGTTACTTATTACTCTTAAAATGGATTTCGAATTAAGATTCTAAGGTAGAAAGGAAAAAAAACAGCTTATATTCAATACAGTGCAATACAACACAACTAGAACAATTTATAAAAATGGTAAGAATATTGATGGCATAAAAGAATCAAGAATAATAAGTACTGATCATCCATTTAAAAAATTAATTAACAAAATTTATAATTTATGATTGATTGAAATTTTAAGATGTAATATATTCCATTTAAATATTTCATAATTATATAAGAAATAAAACTTGGAGTATTTATTTCCCCTAGTTTCTATTGTAAATTAGACATGAGAATATGTTTAAGTTGTCTTTCCCACATATTTTTTTTCCTTATGTTTTCTCACTATTTTTTTTAATTTGTAATTTTTGATTCTCACCACAATCTAATTCATTCGAATTATGGAGCCTTCCTGCTAAAGGAAAAAGGTTACCGCAATAGCTCGTTTTAGACATCATTTGTAAATAGCTTGTTACCTAGCAAGAATAATTTCTATGTCGTAAGCGCACAATATTTTCTCATTATCTTTCGTTACGTCTTAATCTTAGAATAGGTTGGGAATTAAGATTCTAGGAAAGAAAGGAAAAAAACAAGTTAAATGCAATACGGTACAATAGAACACAACTAGAATAATTTATAAAAATGGTAAGAATATTGATGCCATAAAAGAATTAAGAATAATAAGTACCGATCATCCATTAAAAAAATTGATTAAAAAAATTTATAAAATATGATTGATTGAAATATTAAGATGTAATATATTCCATTTAAATATTTCATAATTATATAAGAAATAAAACTTGGAGTATTTATTTCCCCTAGTTTCTATTGTAAATTAGACATGAGGAAATGTTTAAGTTTTCTTTCCCACATATTTTATTTTCCTTATGTTTTCTCACTATTTTCTTTAATTCGTAATTTTTGATTCTCACCACAATCTAATTCATTCGAATTATGGAGCCTTCCTGCTAAAGGAAAAAGGTTACCACAATAGCTCGTTTTAGACATCATTTGTAAATAGCTTGTTACCTAGCAAAAATAATTTCTATGTCGTAAGCGCATAATATTTTCTCATTATATTTCGTTACATCTAACTCTTAGAATAGGTTTGGAATTAAGATTCTAAGGTAGAATGGAAAAAAAAACAAGTTAAATTCAATATAGTACAATACAACACAACTAGAATAATTTACAAAAATGGTAAGAATATTGATGTCAAAAACGAATGAAGAAAAATATGTACTCATTATCCATTAAAAACATTTATTAACAAAATTTATAAATTATGATTGATTGACATTTTAAGATGTAATATATTCCATTTAAATATTTCATAATTATATAAGAAATAAAACTTGGAGTATTTATTTCCCCTAGTTTCTATTGTAAATTAGACATGAGAAAATGTTTAAGTTGTCTTTCCCACATATTTTTTTTCCTTATGTTTTCACACTATTTTCTTTAATTTGTAATTTTTGATTCTCACCACAATCTAATTCATTCGAATTATGGAGCCTTCCTGCTAAAGGAAAAAGGTTACCGCAATAGCTCGTTTTAGACATCATTTGTAAATAGCTTGTTACCTAGCAAGAATAATTTCTATGTCGCAAGCGCACAATATTTTCTCATTATCTTTCGTTACGTCTTAATCTTAGAATAGGTTGGGAATTAAGATTCTAGGAAAGAAAGGAAAAAAACAAGTTAAATTCAATACGGTACAATAGAACACAACTAGAATAATTTATAAAAATGGTAAGAATATTGATGCCATAAAATAATTAAGAATAATAAGTACTGATCATCCATTAAAAAAATTAATTAACAAAATTTATAAATTATGATGGATTGAAATTTTAAGATGTAATATATTCCATTTAAATATTTCATAAGTATATAAGAAATAAAACTTGGAGTTTTTATTTCCCCTAGTTTCTATTGTAAATTAGACATGAGAAAATGTTTAAGTTATCTTTCACACATATTTGTTTTTCCTTATGTTTTCTCACTATTTTTTTTAATTCGTAATTTTTGATTCTCACTACAATCTAATTCATTCGAATTATGGAGCCTCCCTGCTAAAGGAAAAAGGTTACCACAATAGCTCGCTTTAGACATCATTTGTAGATAGCTTGTTACCTAGCAAGAATAATTTCTATGTCGTAAGCGCACAATATTTTCTCATTATCTTTCGTTACGTCTTAATCTTAGAATAGGTTGGGAATTAAGATTCTAGGAAAGAAAGGAAAAAAACAAGTTAAATGCAATACGGTACAATAGAACACAACTAGAATAATTTATAAAAATGGTAAGAATATTGATGCCATAAAAGAATTAAGAATAATAAGTACCGATCATCCATTAAAAAAATTGATTAAAAAAATTTATAAAATATGATTGATTGAAATATTAAGATGTAATATATTCCATTTAAATATTTCATAATTATATAAGAAATAAAACTTGGAGTATTTATTTCCCCTAGTTTCTATTGTAAATTAGACATGAGGAAATGTTTAAGTTTTCTTTCCCACATATTTTATTTTCCTTATGTTTTCTCACTATTTTCTTTAATTCGTAATTTTTGATTCTCACCACAATCTAATTCATTCGAATTATGGAGCCTTCCTGCTAAAGGAAAAAGGTTACCACAATAGCTCGTTTTAGACATCATTTGTAAATAGCTTGTTACCTAGCAAAAATAATTTCTATGTCGTAAGCGCATAATATTTTCTCATTATATTTCGTTACATCTAACTCTTAGAATAGGTTTGGAATTAAGATTCTAAGGTAGAATGGAAAAAAAAACAAGTTAAATTCAATATAGTACAATACAACACAACTAGAATAATTTACAAAAATGGTAAGAATATTGATGTCAAAAACGAATGAAGAAAAATATGTACTCATTATCCATTAAAAACATTTATTAACAAAATTTATAAATTATGATTGATTGACATTTTAAGATGTAATATATTCCATTTAAATATTTCATAATTATATAAGAAATAAAACTTGGAGTATTTATTTCCCCTAGTTTCTATTGTAAATTAGACATGAGAAAATGTTTAAGTTGTCTTTCCCACATATTTTTTTTCCTTATGTTTTCACACTATTTTCTTTAATTTGTAATTTTTGATTCTCACCACAATCTAATTCATTCGAATTATGGAGCCTTCCTGCTAAAGGAAAAAGGTTACCGCAATAGCTCGTTTTAGACATCATTTGTAAATAGCTTGTTACCTAGCAAGAATAATTTCTATGTCGCAAGCGCACAATATTTTCTCATTATCTTTCGTTACGTCTTAATCTTAGAATAGGTTGGGAATTAAGATTCTAGGAAAGAAAGGAAAAAAACAAGTTAAATTCAATACGGTACAATAGAACACAACTAGAATAATTTATAAAAATGGTAAGAATATTGATGCCATAAAATAATTAAGAATAATAAGTACTGATCATCCATTAAAAAAATTAATTAACAAAATTTATAAATTATGATGGATTGAAATTTTAAGATGTAATATATTCCATTTAAATATTTCATAAGTATATAAGAAATAAAACTTGGAGTTTTTATTTCCCCTAGTTTCTATTGTAAATTAGACATGAGAAAATGTTTAAGTTATCTTTCACACATATTTGTTTTTCCTTATGTTTTCTCACTATTTTTTTTAATTCGTAATTTTTGATTCTCACTACAATCTAATTCATTCGAATTATGGAGCCTCCCTGCTAAAGGAAAAAGGTTACCACAATAGCTCGCTTTAGACATCATTTGTAGATAGCTTGTTACCTAGCAAAAATAATTTCTATGTCGTAAGCGCATAATATTTTCTCATTATATTTCGTTACATCTAACTCTTAGAATAGGTTTGGAATTAAGATTCTAAGGTAGAATGGAAAAAAACACAAGTTAAATTCAATATAGTAGAATACAACACAACTAGAATAATTTAAAAAAATGGTAAGAATATTGATGTCATAAACGAATTAAGAATAATATGTACTCATTATTCATTAAAAACATTTATTAACAAAATTTATAAATTATGATTGATTGACATTTTAAGATGTAATATATTCCATTTAAATATTTCATAATTATATAAGAAATAAAACTTGTAGTATTTATTTCCCCTAGTTTCTATTGTAAATTAGACATGAGAAAAAATTTAAGTTTTCTTTCCCACTTATTTTATCTTCCTTATGTTTTCTCGCTATTTTCTTTAATTTGTAATTTTTGATTTACGACATTATCTAATTCATTCAAATTTGGTGCCTCCCTGCTAAATAAAAAAGGTTTCCGCTATAGCTTGTTTTAGATATCATTTGTAAACAGCTTGGTACCTAGCAAGAAATATTTCTATGACGCAACCTCACAATATTTCTCATTATCTTTCGTTACTTCTTACTCTTAAAATGGATTTCGAATTAAGATTCTAAGGTAGAAAGGAAAAAAAAGTTAAATTCAATATAGTACAATACAACACAACTAGAATAATTTATAAAAATGGTAAGAATATTGATGTCATAAACGAATTAAGAATAATATGTACTCATTATCCATTAAAAAACTTTAGTAACAAAATTTATAAATTATGATTGATTGACATTTTAAGATGTAATATATTCCATTTAAATATTTCATAATTATATAAGAAATAAAACTTGTAGTAATTATTTCCCCTAGTTTCTATTGTAAATTAGACATGAGAAAATGTTTAAGTTGCATTTCCTACTTATTTTATCTTCCTTATGTTTTCTCACTATTTTTTTTAATTTGTAATTTTTGATTAACGACATTATCTAATTCATTCAAATTTGGTGCCTCCCTGCTAAATAAAAAAGGTTTCCGCTATAGCTTGTTTTAGATATCATTTGTAAACAGCTTGGTACCTAGCAAGAAATATTTCTATGTCGCAACCTCACAACATTTCTCATTATCTTTCGTTACTTCTTACTCTTAAAATGGATTTCGAATTAAGATTCTTAGGTAGAAAGGAAAAAAAACAAGTTAAATTCAATACAGTGCAATACAACACAACTAGAACAATTTATAAAAATGGTAAGAATATTGATGTCATAAAAGAATCAAGAATAATAACTACTGATCATCCATTAAAAAAGTTAATTAACAAAATTTATAATTTATGATTGATTGAAATTTTAAGATGCAATATATTCCATTTAAATATTTCATAATTATATAAGAAATAAAACTTGTAGTATTTATTTCCCCTAGTTTCTATTGTAAATTAGACATGAGAAAATGTTTAAGTTGTCTTTCCCACATATTTTATTTTCCTTATGTTTTCTCAATATTTTTTTTAATTTGTAATTTTTGATTAACGACATTATCTAATTCATTCAAATTTGGTGCCTCCCTGCTAAATAAAAAAGGTTTCCGCTATAGCTTGTTGTAGATATCATTTGTAAACATCTTGGTACCTAGCAAAAAATATTTCTATGTCGCAACCTCACAATATTTCTCATTATCTTTCGTTACTTATTACTCTTAAAATGGATTTCGAATTAAGATTCTAAGGTAGAAAGGAAAAAAAACAACTTATATTCAATACAGTGCAATACAACACAACTAGAACAATTTATAAAAATGGTAAGAATATTGATGGCATAAAAGAATCAAGAATAATAAGTACTGATCATCCATTAAAAAAATTAATTAACAAAATTTATAATTTATGATTGATTGAAATTTTAAGATGTAATATATTCCATTTAAATATTTCATAATTATATAAGAAATAAAACTTGGAGTATTTATTTCCCCTAGTTTCTATTGTAAATTAGACATGAGAAAATGTTTAAGTTGTCTTTCCCACATTTTTTTTTCCTTATGTTTTCTCACTATTTTTTTTAATTTGTAATTTTTGATTCTCACCACAATCTAATTCATTCGAATTATGGAGCCTTCCTGCTAAAGGAAAAAGGTTACCGCAATAGCTCGTTTTAGACATCATTTGTAAATAGCTTGTTACCTAGCAAGAATAATTTCTATGTCGCAAGCGCACAATATTTTCTCATTATCTTTCGTTACGTCTTAATCTTAGAATAGGTTGGGAATTAAGATTCTAGGAAATAAAGGAAAAAAACAAGTTAAATGCAATACGGTACAATAGAACACAACTAGAATAATTTATAAAAATGGTAAGAATATTGATGCCATAAAAGAATTAAGAATAATAAGTACGGATCATCCATTAAAAAAATTGATTAAAAAAATTTATAAAATATGATTGATTGAAATATTAAGATGTAATATATTCCATTTAAATATTTCATAATTATATAAGAAATAAAACTTGGAGTATTTATTTCCCCTAGTTTCTATTGTAAATTAGACATGAGGAAATGTTTAAGTTTTCTTTCCCACATATTTTATATTCCTTATGTTTTCTCACTATTTTCTTTAATTCGTAATTTTTGATTCTCACCACAATCTAATTCATTCGAATTATGGAGCCTTCCTGCTAAAGGAAAAAGGTTACCACAATAGCTCGTTTTAGACATCATTTGTAAATAGCTTGTTACCTAGCAAAAATAATTTCTATGTCGTAAGCGCATAATATTTTCTCATTATATTTCGTTACATCTAACTCTTAGAATAGGTTTGGAATTAAGATTCTAAGGTAGAATGGAAAAAAAAAACAAGTTAAATTCAATATAGTACAATACAACACAACTAGAATAATTTACAAAAATGGTAAGAATATTGATGTCAAAAACGAATGAAGAATAATATCTACTCATTATCCATTAAAAACATTTATTAACAAAAATTTATAAATTATGATTGATTGACATTTTAAGATGTAATATATTCCATTTAAATATTTCATAATTATATAAGAAATAAAACTTGTAGTATTTATTTCCCCTAGTTTCTATTGTAAATTAGACATGAGAAAATATTTAAGTTTTCTTTCCCACTTATTTATTCTTCCTTATGTTTTCTCGCTATTTTCTTTAATTTGTAATTTTTGATTAACGACATTATCTAATTCATTCAAATTTGGTGCCTCCCTGCTAAATAAAAAAGGTTTCCGCTATAGCTTGTTTTAGATATCATTTGTAAACAGCTTGGTACCTAGCAAGAAATATTTCTATGTCGCAACCTCACAATATTTCTCATTATCATTCGTTACTTCTTACTCTTAAAATGGATTTCGAATTAAGATTCTAAGGTAGAAAGGAAAAAAACAACTTAAATTCAATACAGTGCAATACAACACAACTAGAACAATTTATAAAAATGGTAAGAATATTGATGTCATAAAAGAATCAAGAATAATAACTACTGATCATCCATTAAAAAAGTTAATTAACAAAATTTATAATTTATGATTGATTGAAATTTTAAGATGCAATATATTCCATTTAAATATTTCATAATTATATAAGAAATAAAACTTGTAGTATTTATTTCCCCTAGTTTCTATTGTAAATTAGACATGAGAAAATGTTTAAGTTGTCTTTCCCACATATTTTATTTTCCTTATGTTTTCTCAATATTTTTTTTAATTTGTAATTTTTGATTAACGACATTATCTAAATCATTCAAATTTGGTGCCTCCCTGCTAAATAAAAAAGGTTTCCGCTATAGCTTGTTGTAGATATCATTTGTAAACATCTTGGTACCTAGCAAAAAATATTTCTATGTCGCAACCTCACAATATTTCTCATTATCTTTTGTTACTTATTACTCTTAAAATGGATTTCGAATTAAGATTCTAAGGTAGAAAGGAAAAAAAACAACTTATATTCAATACAGTGCAATACAACACAACTAGAACAATTTATAAAAATGGTAAGAATATTGATGGCATAAAAGAATCAAGAATAATAAGTACTGATTATCCATTAAAAAAATTAATTAACAAAATTTATAATTTATGATTGATTGAAATTTTAAGATGGAATATATTCCATTTAAATATTTCATAATTATATAAGAAATAAAACTTGGAGTATTTATTTCCCCTAGTTTCTATTGTAAATTAGACATGAGAAAATGTTTAAGTTGTCTTTCCCACATATTTTATTTTCCTTATGTTTTCTCACTATTTTCTTTAATTCGTAATTTTTGATTCTCACCACAATCTAATTCATTCGAATTATGGAGCCTTCCTGCTAAAGGAAAAAGGTTACCACAATAGCTCGTTTTAGACATCATTTGTAAATAGCTTGTTACCTAGCAAAAATAATTTCTATGTCGTAAGCGCATAATATTTTCTCATTATATTTCGTTACATCTAACTCTTAGAATAGGTTTGGAATTAAGATTCTAAGGTAGAATGGAAAAAAAAACAAGTTAAATTCAATATAGTACAATACAACACAACTAGAATAATTTACAAAAATGGTAAAAATATTGATGTCAAAAACGAATGAAAAATAATATCTACTCATTATCCATTAAAAACATTTATTAACAAAATTTATAAATTATGATTGATTGACATTTTAAGATGTAATATATTCCATTTAAATATTTCATAATTATATAAGAAATAAAACTTGGAGTATTTATTTCCCCTAGTTTCTATTGTAAATTAGACATGAGAAAATGTTTAAGTTGTCTTTCCCACATATTTTTTTTCCTTATGTTTTCACACTATTTTCTTTAATTTGTAATTTTTGATTCTCACCACAATCTAATTCATTCGAATTATGGAGCCTTCCTGCTAAAGGAAAAAGCTTACCGCAATAGCTCGTTTTAGACATCATTTGTAAATAGCTTGTTACCTAGCAAGAATAATTTCTATGTCGCAAGCGCACAATATTTTCTCATTATCTTTCGTTACGTCTTAATCTTAGAATAGGTTGGGAATTAAGATTCTAGGAAAGAAAGGAAAAAAACAAGTTAAATTCAATACGGTACAATAGAACACAACTAGAATAATATATAAAAATGGTAAGAATATTGATGCCATAAAATAATTAAGAATAATAAGTACTGATCATCCATTAAAAAAATTAATTAACAAAATTTATAAATTATGATGGATTGAAATTTTAAGATGTAATATATTCCATTTAAATATTTCATAAGTATATAAGAAATAAAACTTGGAGTTTTTATTTCCCCTAGTTTCTATTGTAAATTAGACATGAGAAAATGTTTAAGTTGTCTTTCACACATATTTGTTTTTCCTTATGTTTTCTCACTATTTTTTTTAATTCGTAATTTTTGATTCTCACCACAATCTAATTCATTCGAATTATTGAGCCTCCCTGCTAAAGGAAAAAGGTTACCACAATAGCTCGTTTTAGACATCATTTGTAAATAGCTTGTTACCTAGCAAAAATAATTTCTATGTCGTAAGCGAATAATATTTTCTCATTATATTTCGTTACATCTAACTCTTAGAATATGTTTGGAATTAAGATTCTAAGATAGAATGGAAAAAAACACAAGTTAAATTCAATATAGTAGAATACAATACAACTAGAATAATTTACAAAAATGGTAAGAATATTGATGTCATAAACGAATTAAGAATAATATGTACTCATTATCCATTAAAAACATTTATTAACAAAATTTATAAATTATGATTGATTGACATTTTAAGATGTAATATATTCCATTTAAATATTTCATAATTATATAAGAAATAAAACTTGTAGTATTTATTTCCCCTAGTTTCTATTGTAAATTAGACATGAGAAAATATTTAAGTTTTCTTTCCCACTTATTTTATCTTCCTTATGTTTTCTCGCTATTTTCTTTAATCTGTAATTTTTGATTAACGACATTATCTAATTCATTCAAATTTGGTGCCTCCCTGCTAAATAAAAAAGGTTTCCGCTATAGCTTGTTTTAGATATCATTTGTAAACAGCTTGGTACCTAGCAAGAAATATTTCTATGACGCAACCTCACAATATTTCTCATTATCTTTCGTTACTTCTTACTCTTAAAATGGATTTCGAATTAAGATTCTAAGGTAGAAAGGAAAAAAAAGTTAAATTCAATATAGTACAATACAACACAACTAGAATAATTTATAAAAATGGTAATAATATTGATGTCATAAACGAACTAAGAATAATATGTACTCATTATCCATTAAAAAAATTTATTAACAAAATTTATAAATTATGATTGATTGACATTTTAAGATGTAATATATTCCATTTAAATATTTCATAATTATATAAGAAATAAAACTTGTAGTATTTATTTCCCCTAGTTTCTATTGTAAATTAGACATGAGAAAATGTTTAAGTTGTCTTTCCTACTTATTTTATCTTCCTTATGTTTTCTCACTATTTTCTTTAATTTGTAATTTTTGATTAACGATATTATCTAATTCATTCAAATTTGGTGCCTCCCTGCTAAATAAAAAATGTTTCCGCTATAGCTTGTTGTAGATATCATTTGTAAACATCTTGGTACCTAGCAAGAAATATTTCTATGTCGCAACCTCACAATATTTCTCATTATATTTCGTTACTTCTTACTCTTAAAATGGATTTCGAAATAAGATTCTAAGGTAGAAAGGAAAAAAAACAACTTATATTCAATACAGTGCAATACAACACAACTAGAACAACTTATAAAAATGGTAAGAATATTGATGGCATAAAAGAATCAAGAATAATAAGTACTGATCATCCATTAAAAAAATTAATTAACAAAATTTATAATTTATGATTGATTGAAATTTTAAGATGTAATATATTCCATTTAAATATTTCATAATTATATAAGAAATAAAACTTGGAGTATTTATTTCCCCTAGTTTCTATTGTAAATTAGACATGAGAAAATGTTTAAGTTGTCTTTCCCACATATTTTTTTTCCTTATGTTTTCTCACTATTTTCTTTAATTCGTAATTTTTGATTCTCACCACAATCTAATTCATTCGAATTATGGAGCCTTCCTGCTAAAGGAAAAAGGTTACCACAATAGCTCGTTTTAGACATCATTTGTAAATAGCTTGTTACCTAGCAAAAATAATTTCTATGTCGTAAGCGCATAATATTTTCTCATTATATTTCGTTACATCTAACTCTTAGAATAGGTTTGGAATTAAGATTCTAAGATAGAATGGAAAAAAAAACAAGTTAAATTCAATATAGTACAATACAACACAACTAGAATAATTTACAAAAATGGTAAGAATATTGATGTCAAAAACGAATGAAGAATAATATGTACTCATTATCCATTAAAAACATTTATTAACAAAATTTATAAATTATGATTGATTGACATTTTAAGATGTAATATATTCCATTTAAATATTTCATAATTATATAAGAAATAAAACTTGGAGTATTTATTTCCCCTAGTTTCTATTGTAAATTAGACATGAGAAAATGTTTAAGTTGTCTTTCCCACATATTTTTTTTCCTTATGTTTTCACACTATTTTCTTTAATTTGTAATTTTTGATTCTCACCACAATCTAATTCATTCGAATTATGGAGCCTTCCCGCTAAAGGAAAAAGGTTACCGCAATAGCTCGTTTTAGACATCATTTGTAAATAGCTTGTTACCTAGCAAGAATAATTTCTATGTCGCAAGCGCACAATATTTTCTCATTATCTTTCGTTACGTCTTAATCTTAGAATAGGTTGGGAATTAAGATTCTAGGAAAGAAAGGAAAAAAACAAGTTAAATTCAATACGGTACAATAGAACACAACTAGAATAATTTATAAAAATGGTAAGAATATTGATGCTATAAAAGAATTAAGAATAATAAGTACTGATCATCCATTAAAAAAATTGATTAACAAAATTTATAAAATATGATTGATTGAAATTTTAAGATTTAATATATTCCATTTAAATATTTCATAATTATATAAGGAATAAAACTTGGAGTATTTATTTCCCCTAGTTTCTATTGTAAATTAGACATGAGGAAATGTTTAAGTTTTCTTTCCCACATATTTTATTTTTCTTATGTTTTCTCACTATTTTCTTTAATTCGTAATTTTTGATTCTCACCACAATCTAATTCATTCGAATTATGGAGCCTTCCTGCTAAAGGAAAAAGGTTACCGCAATAGCTCGTTTTAGACATCATTTGTAAATAGCTTGTTACCTAGCAAGAATAATTTCTATGTCGCAAGCGCACAATATTTTCTCATTATCTTTCTTTACGTCTTAATCTTAGAATAGGTTGGGAATTAAGATTCTAGGAAAGAAAGGAAAAAAACAAGTTAAATTCAATACGGTATAATAGAACACAACTAGAATAATTTATAAAAATGGTTAGAATATTGATGCCATAAAAGAATTAAGAATAATAAGTACTGATCATCCATTAAAAAAATTGATTAACAAAATTTATAAATTATGATTGATTGAAATTTTAAGATGTAATATATTCCATTTAAATATTTCATAATTATATAAGAAATAAAACTTGGAGTATTTATTTCCCCTAGTTTCTATTGTAAATTAGACATGAGGAAATGTTTAAGTTTTCTTTCCCACATATTTTATTTTCCTTATGTTTTCTAACTATTTTCTTTAATTTGTAATTTTTGATTCTCACCACAATCTAATTCATTCGAATTATGGGGCCTTCCTGCTAAAGGAAAAAGGTTACCACAATAGCTCGTTTTAGACATCATTTGTAAATAGCTTGTTACCTAGCAAAAATAATTTCTATGTCGTAAGCGCATAATATTTTCTCATTATATTTCGTTACATCTTACTCTTAGAATAGGTTTGGAATTAAGATTCTAAGGTAGAATGGAAAAAAAACAAGTTAAATTCAATATAGTACAATACAACACAACTAGAATAATTTACAAAAATGGTAAGAATATTGATGTCATAAACGAATTAAGAATAATATGTACTCATTATCCATTAAAAACATTTATTAACAAAATTTATAAATTATGATTGATTGACATTTTAAGATGTAATATATTCCGTTTAAATATTTCATAATTATATAAGAAATAAAACTTGTAGTATTTATTTCCCCTAGTTTCTATTGTAAATTAGACATGAGAAAATATTTAAGTTTTCTTTCCCACTTATTTTATCTTCCTTATGTTTTCTCGCTATTTTCTTTAATTTGTAATTTTTGATTCTCACGACAATCCAATTCATTCGAATTATGGAGCCTTCTTGCTAAAGGAAAAAGGTTACCACAATAACTCATTTTAGACATCATTTGTAAATAGCTTGTTACCTAGCAAAAATAATTTCTATGTCGTAAGCGCACAATATTTTCTGATTATATTTCGTTACATCTTACTCTTAGAATAGGTTTGGAATTAAGATTCTAATTTAGAATGGAAAAAAAACAAGTTAAATTCAATATAGTACAATACAACACAACTAGAATAATTTACAAAAATGGTAAGAATATTGATGTCATAAACGAATTAAGAATAATATGTACTCATTATCCATTAAAAACATTTATTAACAAAATTTATAAATTATGATTGATTGACATTTTAAGATGTAATATATTCCATTTAAATATTTCATAATTATATAAGAAATAAAACTTGTAGTATTTATTTCCCCTAGTTTCTATTGTAAATTAGACATGAGAAAATATTTAAGTTTTCTTTCCCACTTATTTTATCTTCCTTATGTTTTCTCGCTATTTTCTTTAATTTGTAATTTTTGATTCTCACGACAATCCAATTCATTCGAATTATGGAGCCTTCTTGCTAAAGGAAAAAGGTTACCACAATAACTCATTTTAGACATCATTTGTAAATAGCTTGTTACCTAGCAAAAATAATTTCTATGTCGTAAGCGCACAATATTTTCTGATTATATTTCGTTACATCTTACTCTTAGAATATTTTTGGAATTAAGATTCTAATTTAGAATGGAAAAAAAACAAGTTAAATTCAATATAGTACAATACAACACAACTAGAATAATTTACAAAAATGGTAAGAATATTGATGTCATAAACGAATTAAGAATAATATGTACTCATTATCCATTAAAAACATTTATTAACAAAATTTATAAATTATGATTGATTGACATTTTAAGATGTAATATATTCCATTTAAATATTTCATAATTATATAAGAAATAAAACTTGTAGTATTTATTTCCCCTAGTTTCTATTGTAAATTAGACATGAGAAAATATTTAAGTTTTCTTTCCCACTTATTTTATCTTCCTTATGTTTTCTCGCTATTTTCTTTAATTTGTAATTTTTGATTAACGACATTATCTAATTCATTCAAATTTGGTGCCTCCCTGCTAAATAAAAAAGGTTTCCGCTATAGCTTGTTTTAGATATCATTTGTAAACAGCTTGGTACCTAGCAAGAAATATTTCTATGTCGCAACCTCACAATATTTCTCATTATCTTTCGTTACTTCTTACTCTTAAAATGGATTTCGAATTAAGATTCTAAGGTAGAAAGGAAAAAAACAACTTAAATTCAATACAGTGCAATACAACACAACTAGAACAATTTATAAAAATGGTAAGAATATTGATGTCATAAAAGAATCAAGAATAATAAGTACTGATCATCCATTAAAAAAATTAATTAACAAAATTTATAATTTATGATTGATTGAAATTTTAAGATGTAATATATTCCATTTAAATATTTCATAATTATATAAGAAATAAAACTTGGAGTATTTTTTTATCCTAGCTTCTATTGTAAATTAGACATGAGAAAATGTTTAAGTTGTCTTTCCCACATATTTTTTTTGCTTATGTTTTCTCACTATTTTCTTTAATTTGTAATTTTTGATTCTCACCACAATCTAATTCATTCGAATTATGGAGCCTTCCTGCTAAAGGAAAAAAGTTACCGCAATAGCTCGTTTTAGACATCATTTGTAAATAGCTTGTTACCTAGCAAAAATAATTTCTATGTCGCAAGCGCACAATATTTTCTCATTTTCTTTCGTTACGTCTTAAACTTATAATAGGTTGGGAATTAAGATTCTAGGAAAGAATGGAAAAAAAACAAGTTAAATTCAATACAGTACAATAGAACACAACTAGATTAAGTTATAAAAATGGTAAGAATTGGAATCGTTCTACCTCATAGTCAAACCTTATCGAAGATTAGCTTATTGTTATGATATCTGAAATCAACTTTGTTGGTGGGTCTGAGGAGTGGTAGGTAGACACTAATGCTTTTTTCCATGTTTGTTATGATCGGGACATATTGAAGTCCTATTATGTGTCTAAGGATAAGAAAGTGTAGCTAGGTGACTCCCACTCCACTAAAGTTGTTGATACTGGTGAGGTGGAATTAATGTTTACCTCTAGAAAGACTGTCATCTTTAAGGATATCTTGTATACTCTAGAGATCAGAAAGAACTTAGTTTCGGGATATCTTCTTAACAAAGTTGGTTTACTCAAACTATTAGAGGTTGATTTGTATACAATGACTAAGAATAATGCTTTTTGTTGAGAAAGGGTACTCCACCGAGGGCATGTTTAAATTAAATTTTGAAATAAATAAAGCTTCTTATTCTGCTTATATATTAAGTTCTTTTAATATTTGGCATGCTAGATTTTGTTATATTAATAAACGCATAATCAAGAATATCAGTACCTTAGAACTAATTCCTAAATTATCTTTGAATGATTTTAAAAAATGTGATTTTCACAATCAAGCTAAAATAACCAAAACTTCACATAAATCAGTAGTTAGAGAATCTGAACCTTTAAACTTAATACACTCTGACTTATGTGAACTTGATGGTATTTTAACCAAAAATGGAAAATTCTATTTTATAACTTTTATTGATGATCGTTCAGACTATACTTATGTATATCTATTGAAAAATAAAAGTGAAGTGTTTGACATGTTTAAAATATTTATGACTAAAATTAAAAATCAATTTAATAGAAAAATAGAAAGATTTCGAAGTGATAGAGGCACTGAATATGATTCAAATATTTTCAATTTTTTTTTATAAAACTTATGGAATAATTCATGAAAAAATTGCACCTTATTCTCTTGAATGAATGGAAAAGCTTAAAGAAAAAATAGAACTTTTACTTAATCAATTGTTGCAATTTTATTAATTTCTGGTGCTATTTCCCATTGGTGGAGAGAAATTTTATTAAGTGTTTGCTATGTGCTAAATAGAGTGCCTAAATCTATTAGTAAAATTTCACAATATGAAATTTTAAAAAATAAGAAACCTAACTTAACTTATTTTAAAATTTGGGGTTGTTTAGCCTTTATTAGGATTCTTAATCCTAGAAGAAATGAACTTTCTAGTAAAGCATATAAATGTGTGTTCATAGGATATAATGTGAATAGTAAAGCTTATAAATTTTATGACTTAAAATGATCATGTAGTTATAGAATCAAATGATACTGACTTTTATGAATATAGGTTTCCCTTTAAATTGAAAAATAGTGGGGGGTTGTCTTCTAGTAGTTTACCCGTAACTAAAACTAGTGAAAAAAATGAGGAATTAGACACTGAAATTAGGAGAAGTAAACGAGCTCAAACCTCTACAATTTTGGGTCTAATTTTTATGCTTATACCTTAGAAGAAGATCTCCAAACTCTTTCAAGAAGCCTTAAATGATGAAACATGATTTCTTGAGTATAATAGAACTTGACATTTAGTTTAATTACCTCATGTTTGCAAAACCATAGGATGTATATGGATACTAAAGAAAAAATTAAAACCAGATGGTACTATTGAAAAGTACAAAGCTTGTCTTGTAGCCAAAGGGTATAGGCAAAGAAAAATGTAGATTTCATTGATACCTTTTCACAAGTCACACGAATAACTTCCATACATGTGATTTTCTCTTTCGCTACTATCCATGATTTAGTAGTGCACCAAATGGATGTTAAAACTACCTTCTTAAATGGTGACTTAGAAGAAGAGATTTATATGGACCAACATGAGGGTTTTGTTGTCCCAGGTCAAGAAAATAAAGTTTGTAAACTAGATAAATTCATTTATCGTCTAAAACAAGCACCTAAGCAATGGCATGAAAATTTTGATAATCAAGTTATCTCATATGGATTCAAAATGAATGAAAGTAAAAAATGCATTTATTATAAATCAGAAAATGAAATTTGTACTATTGTATGTTTAAATGTGGATGACATGCTTATTTTTAGGTCAAATATTCATGTTGTGAATAATGTGAAAATATTTTTGCGTGTTAACTTTGATATGAAAGAACTTGGAGAAACGAGTGTAATTCTTTGTATAAAAATTATTGGGTCTAAAAATAGACTTTCTCTATATCAATCTCATTATATTTAGAAGATCTTAAAGGAGTATAATTATTTTAATTGCAAACCTACATCTAGTCCTTATGATCCTAGTGTAAATTTGTTCAAGAACACCAAAGACGGTGTTAGACAAATTGAGTATGCTAGCATCATTGGTAGCTTATGTTATGCTACTGACTACAATAAGCCAGATATATCTTATATTGTGGGACTACTATGTAGGTTTACCAGTAAACCTAGTATAGAGCATTGGAATGCAATTTAAAGGGTCATAAGATACCTTAAGAGAATTATGAACCTTAGATTACATTATAAGAATTTTTTCCCGGTTCTAGAAAGATACAACGATGCTGATTGGAACACCCTATCAGAAGACTCCAAAGAAACTAATGGTTATATATTTACCATTTTTGGTGGATTTGTTTCTTGGAAGTCTAAGAAACAAACAATTTTGGCTCAATATACGACAAAGTGTGAAATGATAGCACTAGCTACTTCTAGTGAAGAAGCAGACTGCTTAAGAAGTCTTTTAGTTGAGATCCCTTTATAGGAAAAATTGATACCAGCTGTCTTGATCCACTATGATAGTACTGTGGCTATTGCAAAGATTCAGAACTGTTATTACAATGATAAGAGACAAAAGATATGTCATAAGAACAATATTGTTAGAGAATTTCTCTCTACAGAAGCTGTAAGAGTGGATCATGTATGTACTAATGAAAATTTGGCTAATCCTTTAACAAAAGAATTAGCAAGAGAGAAAGTTTTCAAAACCTCGAAAGGGATGGGACTGATGTCCTTAGAATGAAGATTCACTCATGATGGAGCCTTTCTGCTAAAGGAAAAAGGTTACCCAAATAGCTCGTTTTAGACATCATTTGTAAATAGCTTGTTACCTAGCAAGAATAATTTCTATGTCGCAAGCGCACAATATTTTCTCATTATCTTTCGTTACGTCTTAATCTTAGAATAGGTTGGGAATTAAGATTCTAGGAAAGAAAGGAAAAAAACAAGTTAAATTCAATACGGTACAATTGAACACAACTAGAATAATTTATAAAAATGGTAAGAATATTGATGCTATAAAAGAATTAAGAATAATAAGTACTGATCATCCATTAAAAAAATTGATTAACAAAATTTATAAAATATGATTGATTGAAATTTTAATATGTAATATATTCCATTTAAATATTTCATAATTATATAAGGAATAAAACTTGGAGTATTTATTTCCCCTAGTTTCTATTGTAAATTAGACATGAGGAAATGTTTAAGTTTTCTTTCCCACATATTTTATTTTTCTTATGTTTTCTCACTATTTTCTTTAATTCGTAATTTTTGATTCTCACCACAATCTAATTCATTCGAATTATGGAGCCTTCCTGCTAAAGGAAAAAGGTTACCGCAATAGCTCGTTTTAGACATCATTTGTAAATAGCTTGTTACCTAGCAAGAATAATTTCTATGTCGCAAGCGCACAATATTTTCTCATTATCTTTCGTTACGTCTTAATCTTAGAATAGGTTGGGAATTAAGATTCTAGGAAAGAAAGGAAAAAAACAAGTTAAATTCAATACGGTATAATAGAACACAACTAGAATAATTTATAAAAATGGTTAGAATATTGATGCCATAAAAGAATTAAGAATAATAAGTACTGATCATCCATTAAAAAAATTGATTAACAAAATTTATAAATTATGATTGATTGAAATTTTAAGATGTAATATATTCCATTTAAATATTTCATAATTATATAAGAAATAAAACTTGGAGTATTTATTTCCCCTAGTTTCTATTGTAAATTAGACATGAGGAAATGTTTAAGTTTTCTTTCCCACATATTTTATTTTCCTTATGTTTTCTAACTATTTTCTTTAATTTGTAATTTTTGATTCTCACCACAATCTAATTCATTCGAATTATGGAGCCTTCCTGCTAAAGGAAAAAGGTTACCACAATAGCTCGTTTTAGACATCATTTGTAAATAGCTTGTTACCTAGCAAAAATAATTTCTATGTCGTAAGCGCATAATATTTTCTCATTATATTTCGTTACATCTTACTCTTAGAATAGGTTTGGAATTAAGATTCTAAGGTAGAATGGAAAAAAAACAAGTTAAATTCAATATAGTACAATACAACACAACTAGAATAATTTACAAAAATGGTAAGAATATTGATGTCATAAACGAATTAAGAATAATATGTACTCATTATCCATTAAAAACATTTATTAACAAAATTTATAAATTATGATTGATTGACATTTTAAGATGTAATATATTCCATTTAAATATTTCATAATTATATAAGAAATAAAACTTGTAGTATTTATTTCCCCTAGTTTCTATTGTAAATTAGACATGAGAAAATATTTAAGTTTTCTTTCCCACTTATTTTATCTTCCTTATGTTTTCTCGCTATTTTCTTTAATTTGTAATTTTTGATTCTCACGACAATCCAATTCATTCGAATTATGGAGCCTTCTTGCTAAAGGAAAAAGGTTACCACAATAACTCGTTTTAGACATCATTTGTAAATAGCTTGTTACCTAGCAAAAATAATTTCTATGTCGTAAGCGCACAATATTTTCTGATTATATTTCGTTACATCTTACTCTTAGAATAGGTTTGGAATTAAGATTCTAATTTAGAATGGAAAAAAAACAAGTTAAATTCAATATAGTACAATACAACACAACTAGAATAATTTACAAAAATGGTAAGAATATTGATGTCATAAACGAATTAAGAATAATATGTACTCATTATCCATTAAAAACATTTATTAACAAAATTTATAAATTATGATTGATTGACATTTTAAGATGTAATATATTCCATTTAAATATTTCATAATTATATAAGAAATAAAACTTGTAGTATTTATTTCCCCTAGTTTCTATTGTAAATTAGACATGAGAAAATATTTAAGTTTTCTTTCCCACTTATTTTATCTTCCTTATGTTTTCTCGCTATTTTCTTTAATTTGTAATTTTTGATTAACGACATTATCTAATTCATTCAAATTTGGTGCCTCCCTGCTAAATAAAAAAGGTTTCCGCTATAGCTTGTTTTAGATATCATTTGTAAACAGCTTGGTACCTAGCAAGAAATATTTCTATGTCGCAACCTCACAATATTTCTCATTATCTTTCGTTACTTCTTACTCTTAAAATGGATTTCGAATTAAGATTCTAAGGTAGAAAGGAAAAAAACAACTTAAATTCAATACAGTGCAATACAACACAACTAGAACAATTTATAAAAATGGTAAGAATATTGATGTCATAAAAGAATCAAGAATAATAAGTACTGATCATCCATTAAAAAAATTAATTAACAAAATTTATAATTTATGATTGATTGAAATTTTAAGATGTAATATATTCCATTTAAATATTTCATAATTATATAAGAAATAAAACTTGGAGTATTTTTTTATCCTAGCTTCTATTGTAAATTAGACATGAGAAAATGTTTAAGTTGTCTTTCCCACATATTTTTTTTGCTTATGTTTTCTCACTATTTTCTTTAATTTGTAATTTTTGATTCTCACCACAATCTAATTCATTCGAATTATGGAGCCTTCCTGCTAAAGGAAAAAAGTTACCGCAATAGCTCGTTTTAGACATCATTTGTAAATAGCTTGTTACCTAGCAAAAATAATTTCTATGTCGCAAGCGCACAATATTTTCTCATTTTCTTTCGTTACGTCTTAAACTTATAATAGGTTGGGAATTAAGATTCTAGGAAAGAATGGAAAAAAAACAAGTTAAATTCAATACAGTACAATAGAACACAACTAGATTAAGTTATAAAAATGGTAAGAATTGGAATCGTTCTACCTCATAGTCAAACCTTATCGAAGATTAGCTTATTGTTATGATATCTGAAATCAACTTTGTTGGTGGGTCTGAGGAGTGGTAGGTAGACACTAATGCTTTTTTCCATGTTTGTTATGATCGGGACATATTGAAGTCCTATTATGTGTCTAAGGATAAGAAAGTGTAGCTAGGTGACTCCCACTCCACTAAAGTTGTTGATACTGGTGAGGTGGAATTAATGTTTACCTCTAGAAAGACTGTCATCTTTAAGGATATCTTGTATACTCTAGAGATCAGAAAGAACTTAGTTTCGGGATATCTTCTTAACAAAGTTGGTTTACTCAAACTATTAGAGGTTGATTTGTATACAATGACTAAGAATAATGCTTTTTGTTGAGAAAGGGTACTCCACCGAGGGCATGTTTAAATTAAATTTTGAAATAAATAAAGCTTCTTATTCTGCTTATATATTAAGTTCTTTTAATATTTGGCATGCTAGATTTTGTTATATTAATAAACGCATAATCAAGAATATCAGTACCTTAGAACTAATTCCTAAATTATCTTTGAATGATTTTAAAAAATGTGATTTTCACAATCAAGCTAAAATAACCAAAACTTCACATAAATCAGTAGTTAGAGAATCTGAACCTTTAAACTTAATACACTCTGACTTATGTGAACTTGATGGTATTTTAACCAAAAATGGAAAATTCTATTTTATAACTTTTATTGATGATCGTTCAGACTATACTTATGTATATCTATTGAAAAATAAAAGTGAAGTGTTTGACATGTTTAAAATATTTATGACTAAAATTAAAAATCAATTTAATAGAAAAATAGAAAGATTTCGAAGTGATAGAGGCACTGAATATGATTCAAATATTTTCAATTTTTTTTTATAAAACTTATGGAATAATTCATGAAAAAATTGCACCTTATTCTCTTGAATGAATGGAAAAGCTTAAAGAAAAAATAGAACTTTTACTTAATCAATTGTTGCAATTTTATTAATTTCTGGTGCTATTTCCCATTGGTGGAGAGAAATTTTATTAAGTGTTTGCTATGTGCTAAATAGAGTGCCTAAATCTATTAGTAAAATTTCACAATATGAAATTTTAAAAAATAAGAAACCTAACTTAACTTATTTTAAAATTTGGGGTTGTTTAGCCTTTATTAGGATTCTTAATCCTAGAAGAAATGAACTTTCTAGTAAAGCATATAAATGTGTGTTCATAGGATATAATGTGAATAGTAAAGCTTATAAATTTTATGACTTAAAATGATCATGTAGTTATAGAATCAAATGATACTGACTTTTATGAATATAGGTTTCCCTTTAAATTGAAAAATAGTGGGGGGTTGTCTTCTAGTAGTTTACCCGTAACTAAAACTAGTGAAAAAAATGAGGAATTAGACACTGAAATTAGGAGAAGTAAACGAGCTCAAACCTCTACAATTTTGGGTCTAATTTTTATGCTTATACCTTAGAAGAAGATCTCCAAACTCTTTCAAGAAGCCTTAAATGATGAAACATGATTTCTTGAGTATAATAGAACTTGACATTTAGTTTAATTACCTCATGTTTGCAAAACCATAGGATGTATATGGATACTAAAGAAAAAATTAAAACCAGATGGTACTATTGAAAAGTACAAAGCTTGTCTTGTAGCCAAAGGGTATAGGCAAAGAAAAATGTAGATTTCATTGATACCTTTTCACAAGTCACACGAATAACTTCCATACATGTGATTTTCTCTTTCGCTACTATCCATGATTTAGTAGTGCACCAAATGGATGTTAAAACTACCTTCTTAAATGGTGACTTAGAAGAAGAGATTTATATGGACCAACATGAGGGTTTTGTTGTCCCAGGTCAAGAAAATAAAGTTTGTAAACTAGATAAATTCATTTATCGTCTAAAACAAGCACCTAAGCAATGGCATGAAAATTTTGATAATCAAGTTATCTCATATGGATTCAAAATGAATGAAAGTAAAAAATGCATTTATTATAAATCAGAAAATGAAATTTGTACTATTGTATGTTTAAATGTGGATGACATGCTTATTTTTAGGTCAAATATTCATGTTGTGAATAATGTGAAAATATTTTTGCGTGTTAACTTTGATATGAAAGAACTTGGAGAAACGAGTGTAATTCTTTGTATAAAAATTATTGGGTCTAAAAATAGACTTTCTCTATATCAATCTCATTATATTTAGAAGATCTTAAAGGAGTATAATTATTTTAATTGCAAACCTACATCTAGTCCTTATGATCCTAGTGTAAATTTGTTCAAGAACACCAAAGACGGTGTTAGACAAATTGAGTATGCTAGCATCATTGGTAGCTTATGTTATGCTACTGACTACAATAAGCCAGATATATCTTATATTGTGGGACTACTATGTAGGTTTACCAGTAAACCTAGTATAGAGCATTGGAATGCAATTTAAAGGGTCATAAGATACCTTAAGAGAATTATGAACCTTAGATTACATTATAAGAATTTTTTCCCGGTTCTAGAAAGATACAACGATGCTGATTGGAACACCCTATCAGAAGACTCCAAAGAAACTAATGGTTATATATTTACCATTTTTGGTGGATTTGTTTCTTGGAAGTCTAAGAAACAAACAATTTTGGCTCAATATACGACAAAGTGTGAAATGATAGCACTAGCTACTTCTAGTGAAGAAGCAGACTGCTTAAGAAGTCTTTTAGTTGAGATCCCTTTATAGGAAAAATTGATACCAGCTGTCTTGATCCACTATGATAGTACTGTGGCTATTGCAAAGATTCAGAACTGTTATTACAATGATAAGAGACAAAAGATATGTCATAAGAACAATATTGTTAGAGAATTTCTCTCTACAGAAGCTGTAAGAGTGGATCATGTATGTACTAATGAAAATTTGGCTAATCCTTTAACAAAAGAATTAGCAAGAGAGAAAGTTTTCAAAACCTCGAAAGGGATGGGACTGATGTCCTTAGAATGAAGATTCACTCATGATGGAGCCTTTCTGCTAAAGGAAAAAGGTTACCCAAATAGCTCGTTTTAGACATCATTTGTAAATAGCTTGTTACCTAGCAAGAATAATTTCTATGTCGCAAGCGCACAATATTTTCTCATTATCTTTCGTTACGTCTTAATCTTAGAATAGGTTGGGAATTAAGATTCTAGGAAAGAAAGGAAAAAAACAAGTTAAATTCAATACGGTACAATTGAACACAACTAGAATAATTTATAAAAATGGTAAGAATATTGATGCTATAAAAGAATTAAGAATAATAAGTACTGATCATCCATTAAAAAAATTGATTAACAAAATTTATAAAATATGATTGATTGAAATTTTAATATGTAATATATTCCATTTAAATATTTCATAATTATATAAGGAATAAAACTTGGAGTATTTATTTCCCCTAGTTTCTATTGTAAATTAGACATGAGGAAATGTTTAAGTTTTCTTTCCCACATATTTTATTTTTCTTATGTTTTCTCACTATTTTCTTTAATTCGTAATTTTTGATTCTCACCACAATCTAATTCATTCGAATTATGGAGCCTTCCTGCTAAAGGAAAAAGGTTACCGCAATAGCTCGTTTTAGACATCATTTGTAAATAGCTTGTTACCTAGCAAGAATAATTTCTATGTCGCAAGCGCACAATATTTTCTCATTATCTTTCGTTACGTCTTAATCTTAGAATAGGTTGGGAATTAAGATTCTAGGAAAGAAAGGAAAAAAACAAGTTAAATTCAATACGGTATAATAGAACACAACTAGAATAATTTATAAAAATGGTTAGAATATTGATGCCATAAAAGAATTAAGAATAATAAGTACTGATCATCCATTAAAAAAATTGATTAACAAAATTTATAAATTATGATTGATTGAAATTTTAAGATGTAATATATTCCATTTAAATATTTCATAATTATATAAGAAATAAAACTTGGAGTATTTATTTCCCCTAGTTTCTATTGTAAATTAGACATGAGGAAATGTTTAAGTTTTCTTTCCCACATATTTTATTTTCCTTATGTTTTCTAACTATTTTCTTTAATTTGTAATTTTTGATTCTCACCACAATCTAATTCATTCGAATTATGGAGCCTTCCTGCTAAAGGAAAAAGGTTACCACAATAGCTCGTTTTAGACATCATTTGTAAATAGCTTGTTACCTAGCAAAAATAATTTCTATGTCGTAAGCGCATAATATTTTCTCATTATATTTCGTTACATCTTACTCTTAGAATAGGTTTGGAATTAAGATTCTAAGGTAGAATGGAAAAAAAACAAGTTAAATTCAATATAGTACAATACAACACAACTAGAATAATTTACAAAAATGGTAAGAATATTGATGTCATAAACGAATTAAGAATAATATGTACTCATTATCCATTAAAAACATTTATTAACAAAATTTATAAATTATGATTGATTGACATTTTAAGATGTAATATATTCCATTTAAATATTTCATAATTATATAAGAAATAAAACTTGTAGTATTTATTTCCCCTAGTTTCTATTGTAAATTAGACATGAGAAAATATTTAAGTTTTCTTTCCCACTTATTTTATCTTCCTTATGTTTTCTCGCTATTTTCTTTAATTTGTAATTTTTGATTCTCACGACAATCCAATTCATTCGAATTATGGAGCCTTCTTGCTAAAGGAAAAAGGTTACCACAATAACTCGTTTTAGACATCATTTGTAAATAGCTTGTTACCTAGCAAAAATAATTTCTATGTCGTAAGCGCACAATATTTTCTCATTATATTTCGTTACATCTTACTCTTAGAATAGGTTTGGAATTAAGATTCTAATTTAGAATGGAAAAAAAACAAGTTAAATTCAATATAGTACAATACAACACAACTAGAATAATTTACAAAAATGGTAAGAATATTGATGTCATAAACGAATTAAGAATAATATGTACTCATTATCCATTAAAAACATTTATTAACAAAATTTATAAATTATGATTGATTGACATTTTAAGATGTAATATATTCCATTTAAATATTTCATAATTATATAAGAAATAAAACTTGTAGTATTTATTTCCCCTAGTTTCTATTGTAAATTAGACATGAGAAAATATTTAAGTTTTCTTTCCCACTTATTTTATCTTCCTTATGTTTTCTCGCTATTTTCTTTAATTTGTAATTTTTGATTAACGACATTATCTAATTCATTCAAATTTGGTGCCTCCCTGCTAAATAAAAAAGGTTTCCGCTATAGCTTGTTTTAGATATCATTTGTAAACAGCTTGGTACCTAGCAAGAAATATTTCTATGTCGCAACCTCACAATATTTCTCATTATCTTTCGTTACTTCTTACTCTTAAAATGGATTTCGAATTAAGATTCTAAGGTAGAAAGGAAAAAAACAACTTAAATTCAATACAGTGCAATACAACACAACTAGAACAATTTATAAAAATGGTAAGAATATTGATGTCATAAAAGAATCAAGAATAATAAGTACTGATCATCCATTAAAAAAATTAATTAACAAAATTTATAATTTATGATTGATTGAAATTTTAAGATGTAATATATTCCATTTAAATATTTCATAATTATATAAGAAATAAAACTTGGAGTATTTTTTTATCCTAGCTTCTATTGTAAATTAGACATGAGAAAATGTTTAAGTTGTCTTTCCCACATATTTTTTTTGCTTATGTTTTCTCACTATTTTCTTTAATTTGTAATTTTTGATTCTCACCACAATCTAATTCATTCGAATTATGGAGCCTTCCTGCTAAAGGAAAAAAGTTACCGCAATAGCTCGTTTTAGACATCATTTGTAAATAGCTTGTTACCTAGCAAAAATAATTTCTATGTCGCAAGCGCACAATATTTTCTCATTTTCTTTCGTTACGTCTTAAACTTATAATAGGTTGGGAATTAAGATTCTAGGAAAGAATGGAAAAAAAACAAGTTAAATTCAATACAGTACAATAGAACACAACTAGATTAAGTTATAAAAATGGTAAGAATTGGAATCGTTCTACCTCATAGTCAAACCTTATCGAAGATTAGCTTATTGTTATGATATCTGAAATCAACTTTGTTGGTGGGTCTGAGGAGTGGTAGGTAGACACTAATGCTTTTTTCCATGTTTGTTATGATCGGGACATATTGAAGTCCTATTATGTGTCTAAGGATAAGAAAGTGTAGCTAGGTGACTCCCACTCCACTAAAGTTGTTGATACTGGTGAGGTGGAATTAATGTTTACCTCTAGAAAGACTGTCATCTTTAAGGATATCTTGTATACTCTAGAGATCAGAAAGAACTTAGTTTCGGGATATCTTCTTAACAAAGTTGGTTTACTCAAACTATTAGAGGTTGATTTGTATACAATGACTAAGAATAATGCTTTTTGTTGAGAAAGGGTACTCCACCGAGGGCATGTTTAAATTAAATTTTGAAATAAATAAAGCTTCTTATTCTGCTTATATATTAAGTTCTTTTAATATTTGGCATGCTAGATTTTGTTATATTAATAAACGCATAATCAAGAATATCAGTACCTTAGAACTAATTCCTAAATTATCTTTGAATGATTTTAAAAAATGTGATTTTCACAATCAAGCTAAAATAACCAAAACTTCACATAAATCAGTAGTTAGAGAATCTGAACCTTTAAACTTAATACACTCTGACTTATGTGAACTTGATGGTATTTTAACCAAAAATGGAAAATTCTATTTTATAACTTTTATTGATGATCGTTCAGACTATACTTATGTATATCTATTGAAAAATAAAAGTGAAGTGTTTGACATGTTTAAAATATTTATGACTAAAATTAAAAATCAATTTAATAGAAAAATAGAAAGATTTCGAAGTGATAGAGGCACTGAATATGATTCAAATATTTTCAATTTTTTTTTATAAAACTTATGGAATAATTCATGAAAAAATTGCACCTTATTCTCTTGAATGAATGGAAAAGCTTAAAGAAAAAAATAGAACTTTTACTTAATCAATTGTTGCAATTTTATTAATTTCTGGTGCTATTTCCCATTGGTGGAGAGAAATTTTATTAAGTGTTTGCTATGTGCTAAATAGAGTGCCTAAATCTATTAGTAAAATTTCACAATATGAAATTTTAAAAAATAAGAAACCTAACTTAACTTATTTTAAAATTTGGGGTTGTTTAGCCTTTATTAGGATTCTTAATCCTAGAAGAAATGAACTTTCTAGTAAAGCATATAAATGTGTGTTCATAGAATATAATGTGAATAGTAAAGCTTATAAATTTTATGACTTAAAATGATCATGTAGTTATAGAATCAAATGATACTGACTTTTATGAATATAGGTTTCCCTTTAAATTGAAAAATAGTGGGGGGTTGTCTTCTAGTAGTTTACCCGTAACTAAAACTAGTGAAAAAAATGAGGAATTAGACACTGAAATTAGGAGAAGTAAACGAGCTCAAACCTCTACAATTTTGGGTCTAATTTTTATGCTTATACCTTAGAAGAAGATCTCCAAACTCTTTCAAGAAGCCTTAAATGATGAAACATGATTTCTTGAGTATAATAGAACTTGACATTTAGTTTAATTACCTCATGTTTGCAAAACCATAGGATGTATATGGATACTAAAGAAAAAATTAAAACCAGATGGTACTATTGAAAAGTACAAAGCTTGTCTTGTAGCCAAAGGGTATAGGCAAAGAAAAATGTAGATTTCATTGATACCTTTTCACAAGTCACACGAATAACTTCCATACATGTGATTTTCTCTTTCGCTACTATCCATGATTTAGTAGTGCACCAAATGGATGTTAAAACTACCTTCTTAAATGGTGACTTAGAAGAAGAGATTTATATGGACCAACATGAGGGTTTTGTTGTCCCAGGTCAAGAAAATAAAGTTTGTAAACTAGATAAATTCATTTATCGTCTAAAACAAGCACCTAAGCAATGGCATGAAAATTTTGATAATCAAGTTATCTCATATGGATTCAAAATGAATGAAAGTAAAAAATGCATTTATTATAAATCAGAAAATGAAATTTGTACTATTGTATGTTTAAATGTGGATGACATGCTTATTTTTAGGTCAAATATTCATGTTGTGAATAATGTGAAAATATTTTTGCGTGTTAACTTTGATATGAAAGAACTTGGAGAAACGAGTGTAATTCTTTGTATAAAAATTATTGGGTCTAAAAATAGACTTTCTCTATATCAATCTCATTATATTTAGAAGATCTTAAAGGAGTATAATTATTTTAATTGCAAACCTACATCTAGTCCTTATGATCCTAGTGTAAATTTGTTCAAGAACACCAAAGACGGTGTTAGACAAATTGAGTATGCTAGCATCATTGGTAGCTTATGTTATGCTACTGACTACAATAAGCCAGATATATCTTATATTGTGGGACTACTATGTAGGTTTACCAGTAAACCTAGTATAGAGCATTGGAATGCAATTTAAAGGGTCATAAGATACCTTAAGAGAATTATGAACCTTAGATTACATTATAAGAATTTTTTCCCGGTTCTAGAAAGATACAACGATGCTGATTGGAACACCCTATCAGAAGACTCCAAAGAAACTAATGGTTATATATTTACCATTTTTGGTGGATTTGTTTCTTGGAAGTCTAAGAAACAAACAATTTTGGCTCAATATACGACAAAGTGTGAAATGATAGCACTAGCTACTTCTAGTGAAGAAGCAGACTGCTTAAGAAGTCTTTTAGTTGAGATCCCTTTATAGGAAAAATTGATACCAGCTGTCTTGATCCACTATGATAGTACTGTGGCTATTGCAAAGATTCAGAACTGTTATTACAATGATAAGAGACAAAAGATATGTCATAAGAACAATATTGTTAGAGAATTTCTCTCTACAGAAGCTGTAAGAGTGGATCATGTATGTACTAATGAAAATTTGGCTAATCCTTTAACAAAAGAATTAGCAAGAGAGAAAGTTTTCAAAACCTCGAAAGGGATGGGACTGATGTCCTTAGAATGAAGATTCACTCATGATGGTAACCCAACTTATAGACTGGACATCCCAAGAAATAAATTCAATGGGTAATTGATGAGTGCTCAAAAAGAACTAAAATTACCATGATTTTATGCACATTAATTGATTAAATATATATATATTTATATGATTTTATCATATATTTATATAAATTTGTCTTTTTCGGAATCACGGGTATTTTTATTATTTTCAGGTATTTTCGCTTAAAAACGTAACTTAAAGACTCAAAAAGGAATACTCGAGGTAATACATCACAAATATATTCAAAAATAAATGAGAAAAAGTCAACAAATATGTAAAAATTGGACAAAATGGGTCAAAAAGGAGAAAATCGTGCACGTAGCCGCCCAACCGTGTTGGACAACGCGCGCAGCGTGACCATTCCGTGTGTGCCCGCGCCCTTGCTGCTTTCCGCGTGCGCCTGTGCGTGCCCCTACTCCTATCCGCACGTGTTGCTGCCCATCTGTGCCCCAATCCACGCGTGCCACCTACTCGCTGACGTCATCTTCACCTACTACGCGTTTCCTCCATTTTCAATCATTTTTTCACCCACTTTTTATTCCTTTCCTCACCTATAAATACTCTCATTCTCATCATAACTAAACACACCTCAAAACACATCTCTTCTCTTTCTTTCTCTCATTTCTTAGTTTTTTTAGTTTTTCTAGTTTTTTTCTTAGATTTTAGCTTTTCTTAGTTACTTTTTCTTAGTTTTATCGTTCTTCTCTTTTTGAGAAGAACTAGTTATGTTTTTGTAATTTATTTGCTTTTCGATTCAATAAATGGAGCGCAAATTCTGTTTGGAGGTTTTCCAGCAACGAGAATAGCAACAAAGCATTGTAAGGATTTTATTTTCTTTACAGTTATTTTTTATGTTTTATTCTTACATGTTATATTTAATTTGTCTGTAATTAAATTTAACTTTGCTGGTTGTTTGTAAACATGATATAATAATAACATTGTTATGCTTGCGAAATATTAAATAGGTAAAAATCTCTAAAATGAATTGATTTTATTTTTATTCGAGATTTTATATTAAGAATGTTAGAGAGAAATATATTATTTTTCATTACAAACTTAAATCTAAAAATTAGATTTTAAGGTTTAGTTATCCGGTCTGATTTAGAGTAGTGCTCTTTTATTTGTTGGTACAATCGTCCGGTAGTTAGAGTGAAGCTCTATTTCAAAAAATTTTATAAGAATTATTATCTGAAAATGTATTGACAACATGTTTTCAGTAGTGGTTTTAAAACTTGAAAGTTAGTACTCGGATAACTAAATTCTTAGATTTAATTTGGACACATTGAATAAAGTTTAAACTGTCTAACCCCACCAAAAGTGGCATTTAAATGATTCATTTTCAATCTCTTAGAAAAAAGAATTAATTTAATTAACCAAATTAGTTATCAACCCCACCCATAGGTGTTAATTGATTTGTTTAGTTAACAAAGAATATCTAACCCCACCAAAGATGGTATTCATACAAAAAAGGAGAATCAATAAATATCAATTCATATCTTTAATAACCTAAATAATATGAGCAAGCATAATTAACTTAGTTATTATATCCATAAATACTCCACTATTATAAATGTTAAAATTTGCATAAATGTTTATTGAATCTATGTTTATTTTTATGTCAGTAGATTAAAAACACTAAACCCAAAATATCGTGACAGGATGTTTAGGATTTAATTTCGTTTTTAAAAGTTTGAATAATAAATTAAAAACCACATATATTCCTTCCTTAGATCGACCTTGGGAGTATACTTATCATTTTCTACGAAATGATTCGTGCACTTGCGAGAGTTTTATAAATATAAAATCAAAGTATTGGTAGGATCGGCGATGTCAGTTCTACTCATCAGTAATAACAAGTCATGAAGTGATATGAGATGAATCTTTCTATTATGAAGCCACATTCTATATTGTTAGAAGCATAAAGTTCTGAATTAACTCGTAATGAGTTCTATACTCTCTGTAGAATGGAGTACATAGCTATAGGAGTACTCTTGATAGACTTACCTATGTGAATGTGGAAGTGTGGTTGCTTCCTATGAAATATTTGGGAAAATTTACTAGAGCATTCACTATCTTAGAATACACATGCATGGCCGTAAAGCACAGAATTTTTGAACTACACCTTGGAAAGGTTGTGTGTGTAATGTTGCTAGAGATAGAGTTCAAAATTACAAGTTACTATAGTATATTATAAAGTATCAACACTATACAAAGGTTCAAGTCAATAGACAACTTTTACTGATGCACAATCTTATACTTTTAATTGATTGGTTTCTCGAAGAAAATTATTTTTTATATAAAATTCAAGTGAGGATTGTTGGAAATAGTGTGAATTTAAATAAAAAAATGATAAGGAAAAAGTGCAAAATTTTCCTCTCTTAAAAAACTTTGCCCCATATTGCTTTTCTACATCTCTTAGGAGGTGTTGATATAGAGAAGGATTTACAATTGGGATTGGGCCCCAAAGGGCACCCACTTTTGTGGAAGGGAAGAGGACCTAGAAAATTGTGGAACCACACATGCATATATGCATCGCCATCGTCGTCTGTCCGACAGGTTGGCTGTGCCGAGCTAAGTACGTGTGTGAGGTTAAGTAGCACTTTATTTTTTGGAAAAATTTCATTATTAAAATTATTTTTTCCAATAGTCATAAATTTCGTTCTTATCCAAATTGAGTCACCCAAAACCTAACCATTATTGTTTTTATTGTTCTGTTCCATTATTATGTGAACCTTTTTGCTATGTGTGAACATTTTCACAACTATTATGTGAACATTTTTGTTATTATTGTATGAATGTTTTTCTATTATTGTGTGAATGTTTTCTTTGTGAACGTTATACATACGTTCCTCCCTTTTTTAGCTATAAAAAGAGGGTCATGTCTCTTAGTTTTACAAAACTAAGAAAATTCTCTTCATAACAAACCTAATAAAAGATGATTCAAAATTTGTTTTGTAGTCTTCGAGTAACATAAATACCTAAGAGGTGTATCATTCCAAACTTCATCAATGTAGTGAAGCTCCGAGATAGAAAATGGATTCTGGACTATTTTATACTGGGGATGATGAGGCTGTGTTTACTTGCTCAAATTTGGGTAGAGCCATGAAACTTCTTAAAGAGAGTGACTTAGCCCACGAATCAACCCAAGTAATACTTTTCAATATATTAGTAATATTGTTCATATATTGTTTTTACATACTTGCTACCAACAACACCCCAATCAAAGAAGGATAATAAAATATGGAAAAATCATTAGTAAGACAAAAAATAATGGTCCTATAAATCATAGCAGTAAGATTTATAATCTCAATGTTTAAGATAGCACAAAGAAAGTAATCTCTCAAGAGAATCACTAAGGAAGTGTGAGAAAATGGTGGACAACATCATTCACAATATCATTGAAATGCTTACTAGGTGAAGATGCACTCAACATATGGGCTTTACTAATAGTTCAATCGTCTTAGTGATGTTGCAAAAAGAAATTTTTTGAAACCCATCAAGTATAGCACCACTAATGAGATTTCTAAACTTGAACGAGATGACAAAATAAAATAGGTTTTGTACATGTGAAAGGAACAATATCCTTAGAATGAGATTGATAGAATACACTTAGAATGAATTCCTCAATTGTATATTCGTACAAATAATTTCTACAACAATCTGTTATTTAAAAAATCTCTTATTACTTTCACATATTTGTGATAACCTAATCTAAGTTATTTATAAAACAAACATAAACCAAAACTTGTTCAAATCCCAAAATTGAGAGAACTTTGAAAAAAAAATAAAACTAAATAAAATTAAGAACTCATGCATGAACAACATGCATTGATTCAATACATGTTTAAATTATGATCCAATGTATTGCACCACGACACACATTATTTATCATTGCAGCCCACGTTAAACTGTGTCTCAAAACTTCTTTATATTTCATTTCCTTACATTTGGTTAGATGCTAAAGTAATAATAAAATTATACAAATATAAATCTATTTTGACATTAAAGTGAAAGTAAATCATGTGGTAATTAGTGCTTGAAAAGCACTCATCACAACCACCAACCAGTTTCTTATCAGTCTCTAGCAAGGAAAGCGAAGAACTAAAAACAAAAACTAAAATAAATAAAATTAAGTTATCTTAAATCATTTCCGTAGATTAACATAGTTGCATTTTGTATATGCAATAAGTTTTTAAACCCCTAAATTGTTCTAGTAGACGAGTTTAAATCTCATAAGGGCTTTTAGGTATAATACTCACAAATATCAAACTAAATGCAAAAATTAAAATAAATAAATAAGAAATAAGAAAATAAAAATACAAAACTTCTCGTGCTTTTAGTATTTTCTAATTTAATAATTAAAATCTAAAGCATCAGTTAAAATAATATCCTAAACATTATAGTTTATTGTAAAAATTAGTTATAAATCACAAATTCATAGTCCTTATCAAAAATACCTCAACATTAATTTAACCAATTTTAGTATTTAGAATTCAAATTCGTGTCAGATCTAATCCTCACAAGATATACTCTCAATATTATATTAATCATATGAGTTCAAACACTTCATCCAGGTATATGTGAATAGAGTTTATGTAAAGAAATGAACTAATAGGTTTGTATATATTTAAAGAAGAAAAAGGCTCAAAGTTGCATCTTATGAGAGAATTTATAAAGAAATCAAATATTATTTTCATCCATCATTCAAAATCATTAAATAAAAATATTAAGTAAATGCCTTTAGAAATGTAAGAAAATGTAATGACTTCAAGCAAAGTTATTTCTTATCTTTCTTTTGTAATAGTCATTTCTCACAACTTGGAGGATTTGTGTGTCATAGTATTTAAATTATACTATTCATTTTTATTTTTATTTTTTAAATAGAGAGTGGACCTAAGTACATATTTATAGGATTTTGATAAGTGGATAATTTGGCTCTTTTTGTATTAGTTATAGGGAACCCCTGATATAATATTTTTTGTAGAAGTCATGCATTAAAGAAGAAGAAAGGCACATATTTTCAATTTCTATTTAAGTCATTCAATTTACACAATAAAAATAAATATGACACTTTATTAGATGTAAAAATCTTAGCATTCAATGCAAAACCTATAAGATCATCTTACAATTTGAAATAATAAGAAGAATATTTAAAGGAGTAGAAAAAAATATTATCACTTAGAAGGAAAGATAAAGATTCAAAATATTCTCACAAGGTAGTTTCTACTATTTCATTCATAAATACCAATTTTAGTTTTATCTCAATTTCAACATTTTATCATCGAATATAAATTATGATAAAAAAAACTAATTATCACACTATTCCATGATATGTTCAAGAAATTAATCCAATGGTGTAGGACAGCCAAATGTACTCCGACAAAGAAACATGGAATAGTCGTGCAAACTCTAGCGAAATCCAACACTCCAAATTTTTGTTCGATCATTTGCCTAAAATCAACTAAAAACATAATAATTTTGCAAGAAATATTTTTAAAATTTGTACCTAACTATCTCTAAACTAATAAATAAATTAAATAAAAAAACAAAAAATAAATGTAAACATATGTTTAAAAAAAACTAAAATTTATTAAATTTATTATAACTTTTCCTCTACCCGTAACCTAGAATCTATATTGCCTTCAAAATAACAAATATAAATTAAAGAAAAAGATAAAGAAGATAAAAGTTACTCATTTGTTTTTACTCAATGTGATTACTCAACTGGTGTGATGCATCCATTATCTCACATGTTTAACCACATAGATAGATTGTTGTGTACTCCTTGTAACATCTTAACAAGTAGTTATAATTTTAACAATTCTAAATAAAATAAAAATGGATTCATAAAAATGGTAAATAAAGTAAACTAAAATAAAATAAATTACATTAAATCTAAAATAATAAAAAACATAATAAAATAAAATAAAAATTTAATTAAAGTATATAAAAATCAAAACCGAAACAAAGATCAGAGCTCAGTTCTCCATGTCGTCTGGTTCTTTTTCAATCTCAAATAGTAGTATTTTAGGCGACAAAATTAAATTTGTTGAAGAAAAAGAAGAAGAAGAAGAAGAAGAAGAGAAAATTTATATGGATTTAATTTGAAATGCATATTCTAAGATTTTTAGTTTAAAAATTCATCACAAAAAAAAGAACCCAACATATTCAAATAAGGACTTATGTACATATATGCTTTCCTTCAACCCAATAGTATCCCAAAAATCTCATGCTATATCTAGTAGAAAAATCATATTGCTGCTCAAATTTTTTTTATACTAAATGAATAACAAAAATAAACACAAATAAAAGAAAAATAAAAGCAAATAATGAAAGAAATAAAAATAAAAGAATAAATAATTTACATAAACATAATAAGATAACTATAATCTCGTTATTACAATCATCTAAATGTGCTCAATTTTATAAATGACCAATATATTAAATATAACATTCAAAAATATACATAAAATTAAATCTATAAATATAATAAAATTAAAATTAATACATTAAATGTATTTGTATAGATAACTTCTATACCAATCTACTATCTAAAAAAATCTTCTATTACTACCACTAATTTAAACTTTTTATAAATGAAATATAAATTAAAACTTATTCAACTATTAAAATTGAAATATGAACTTTGAAAAATTAAAAATAAAGAAAACTAAGAACTCAAAAGTGAAAAGCTAAGAGAGATGATTATTACTAACGGGGTGAGAGGCTTTCTATAGGCAGAGGAAGATGCTATAAGGAGGAAAAATTTGTGGATCATGAGTAAAAAATTATAGAGGGCATTGCAATATGCGTTGATTCAATATGCGTTTAAATTAAAACCAATTCACTACTACAAAAAGAGGTATATAAGTCGATATGTAAAGTCGGTTTTTGGAAAAAACCGACTTATAATTAATTTAAAGTCGGTTCGGTGTAGAACCGACACTATCCACGTAGGACGTAGCGTCGGTTGACACGTAGAACCGACGCTACGTCATACGTGGATATCGTCGGTTGACATGTAGAACCGACGCTACACACGTGGATAAATTCTTTCTTTTCTTTCTTCTCCAGACAGAAACTATTCCATGCGTTGCATAACTCTCAAAAACCTAAAACCTTTTCCTCTCTAACTAATCTTTTAGATCCCCTATTTTTTAAAGCAAAATACTCAAATTTTTAACACTCATTTCTCACTTACAAAACACTATTTTTTCTTCATTTTCTTCATTTTGTCACTTCATTTTACTCTTCTAAGTATTTTTATTATTCATATTTTTTCTGTTATTATGTGTATAAATTTTTGTATTATATAATGTAGGTTTGTATTATAAACATGAAGAGAAGAATACACCATGGTATTTTTTCTACTATTGATTAATATTTGATTTTTCAATTATTTGTATTACTTAAACTATTTGCAAACTGATTTTTGTTTTTTTTTTCTGCTCGAATATAGGTTTTTATTTGAGTATAATAGAAAATGAGTAAATTTAAAAAAAAAAAATTAAGTCGGTTCACAACGTGAACTGACTTTAAACGTAAAGTCGGTTTATCGCGTGAACTGACTTTAAATTTTAAATCATTTAATTTAAAATCGGTTCAACAAACCGACTTTAATGCCTCTTTTTGTAGTAGCGATTATCTCACATCGTGGCACACATTTTTCACCACTACAACCCACGTTAAATTGTGTATCTCTATAATTTGTTTGTATTTCACCCCGTTATATTTGATTGAAAATATGTAAGTCTTACATATGTTATTCTTTTATTCTTATTAATTGCAATTGAGTGTTTTCTGGTATAATTTTATAAGTATCTATTAATTGAATCATTTTAAATTTAAAAATAATTAAACATATTTGTGATTCTGAAAATAAAGATTTGTTATAATAATAATAAAATTATACAAATATAAATATATTTTGACACTAAAATATAAATAAATAATTTAATAATTATTATTTTTCAAACATTCACGTGAGTTCCATCGTGAGTGTGCTATAAAACACACATTCCATTCCATGAGTACCTTGGTGAGGGGTCGGTAACAATTAACAAGTAGCTCGAGAAGAGAGAGGATCCCAAAAATAGAATATTTTATAATTTTATTATCATTATATATATATTATTGAAAACAAAGTTTTAATCAACATTTTAAATGCACGAAGGATATAAAGAAATAATAGGAATCGATAGAAGAAACATAAATAACATAACAGAACAACATAAGCAACCAAAATAACTGGAAACACTAATCAAACACAGATAACAAACTAAAAACACATACATAAAATTTACCTTTTTCGCACTATGCAGGTGGTGCATAAAATACCCAAATTGTAAGTGCTCTGGTGAGCCATAGTATTTTTAACTTGAGTAGTCAGAATGAGGAGAGCAATGGAAACATATCCTAGACAGCTCTTGACCTATCTAGGACACTTTTTGGCAAAGTGGGGAATAGTATTGTATAGATGATAAGAACGCGCAGATGAGGGAGAGAATCAAGGTCTTTGTCTCTAGCGAGTAGTCCGAGGAGGAGAGGACGGGGAAGAAATGCTAACATAAAGTCTCACACAAGGATGAGTAGTTATTCTCTCACAGTGTGATCTTAGCGCCCATGTTCCCCATAATGGTAGCAAACATGAATGAAATGAGTAGGCACAAGCAAAAAGAAATCGATGGCATGATGAGAAGTAGTAGTAGGAGATGAGATGCTCACCTTTTTGGTCGAGCAGTGCTGAGATGATACCACGAACTTACTTTTAGGGACGGCTATAATAGTCTTCATTTTAGGATCAGTAGCTATAGGCTTGATGAAATTGGATGCATCCTTAGTAGTGGTAGAAACTTTTTCTTCATAACCCAGCCCACGTTTGACTCTTAGTGCTTTGTTGTTACTTTGAATTTCATCTAAGTACCCAACATCAGCTTTTACATTGTACTCTTGGATTGGGCTAACTCCCTTTCTAACTTAGATTACTTCTCACCCAAAACTCTTATGAGGTCTTCCTTCTTTTTTATGGAAGCTTCCATGAATCAAACTGAGTCTTCAAGATTCTTCCTTTTTTCTAGGAGCAGATCCAGCTCCACATCATTTTCGAAAAGAATATGTGCTTAATACTCTTTTTCTATTTCCAACATGATCACTTTCTTCTCAAGAATAGTGATTTCATCCACTTGATCTTTTGTAAGGTTAGTGTTAACAATCTTGCGAGTCATATGACTTGGATTAAGTTTCTTTAGTTCCTCCTTCCTTTTGGGAGCGGCTACAGTTACATTCTACTTGAAGATCATCATATATTTTCTAAATGGTTTCACTCTTCTTAGAAATATCACCCAAATCACAATCAATTGAGGACTTCTTTTCCTTGGTAGAGGCATTTAGTGCACTAAACTCTTTATCCTTTTCTTCAAGGCTTTCCAAAGCCTTTTTATTTTATTTTCTCTCAAACGTGATATGCTCCCTAAAGAGCTCATTGTACGTATCCAAAAGCCCATCCTAGTCATCCTCGTCATCTTCAACAAACCTTCTAACCTTAGAGGTTGTAATAAGAGGTTCCTCAATAGACTTTGAAGAAATAAAAGCAATGAAGTTATAGTCATCCTCACCAACACTGCAACTATTATCCAAAATAGTAATCTATACATTTAGCACTCTTCTTTCAAAGCAATTTTTCTTAGAAAAAAGGTTTATAGCAATGTGTTTGGGATTTTCACACTCAAAACACTTGACTTGATTGATGTGGTTCCTATTATGATGTTTGTCAGTTTCATCATTAGATTCATAAGATTTCTTTCTTGATCTCGATTTTCTCCTACTTTATCTATCTCTTCTCGTACCACCAAAAGAGTTATTTTTTCCCATAGAAGAACTTGGTAAATCTTTTGGTAAGCAAGGTCATTTCCTCTTCATCTAGGCTGGAGCTCTCATCATTGCCTATAGATTCACTTCTCATTATTGCTTCCACTCCCTTTAGTAGGCTTAAGAACATCCTCTTTCCTTTTTCAATAACAAATTAACTTCTCCTTGGCAAGAAATGAGGAGTCTTAGAGGCTTGAAGATCACCAATAAACTCATTTATCTTTAATTCACTAGGTTTGTAGAAAGTTTCTAGAGAAGTAACTTTTTCATTAAAGAGAAGGGGAAGACTAGCGAGAACTTTTTCAATGTACTTTTCCTCATCTTTAGATCTACCAAGATTTAACAACGAGTTAACAAGATCATAGAATTGAGTGTAGAACTTATTCAAGGTTTCATCTAAAGTAGCTTAAAGTCTTTGTTAAATCATATTACCTTGAATCTATTAACCCTAGATTTACCCCATATGTGGTCTCTAAATTATACCAAGCTTCTTTAGATGTTTGGTAAGTTTAGATTCTTTCAATATTCATCAAGAGTAACAACTCTAATGATAGTATCTAGACCTGTAATGTTACATTCTTATTCTTTACTTTCCTCCTTTGTCCATTTGATCATGGTATTAGGGAATATAGAGTTATTAACAAAAAAATTGGTTAGATACTCATCCGTATTATTTTATACATATATTTATACATCAATTCTTACATATTTATAATAAATTAGTGTTTCTTATGTATTTTATGTGTTTATTTATGTTTCGCTTATTAGAGGAACGAGTTTTGAAAAAAATTATCATAATATTGCCTTCACTTAGAAACAAGGTCAAGACTTTATAAAAACCTATAATTCTTTTTGACCTAACAGTGTTTAACTACTTTGATCACATATGCTAGGAAAGTAGGGAACATATGACTATGTCTAATCTCATCTATTATTCCTAACTATTCTAAGATAAAGATATAGATATGTTAACACTCATCCACACCTAATTCTTACATTGCCCTAAATATAAGCATATATATAATGTAAAAATAAGTAGAAAAAATCTAGTGGGTTACCTCCCGCTAAGCGCTTGGCTTAACATCTTCAATTCGACACTACCAATTATTTTTTCATCCACCATTATCAAAAGATATTAAAGTTTGTGATGTCAAACTGTCTAGTACTTGTCTATTAAGCACTTCCTCCCCCTTGGCGGTAGTCTCCTTGAAAGCACAGTAAGCACACTTCCCACACCTATCTCTTTACTATCCATATATAGTTGTCAAGGAACTTGCTTAATATCTTTTATAAAAGGTATATGGATTTGCACCTTGGAAAATGTCTTCAAAATTTTCCTTTCATGATTCTGCTTTGTTCAATTATCAAACCTTTTGGAAAAAGATAAAGAACACAAATTTAATATATAGGAAGGTTTGGGTATTACCTTTAGTGCCACATTTGATTATGGGGTAATGGTCTTTTCCACCTCACTAGTTCCTTCTTCGAATGTATCATTCTTAGGGACTCCTAGGGATTCATCCAATTTCTTACCACTCTCAAAAGTAATGGTATTAGCAGTCTCCATAGGCTTAGCAACTGTTTAAGAGGGGAGCTTGACAGCTATATTTGGTTTTAGTCTTTCCACACTGGTGACTAGTTTGTCAATCTAAGTCTTAAGGTTTCTTAGTGAAGTTAGAGTTTCCTTGATAATAGCTTGGGTATAATGCTTAAATATAACATTATTATTAGCCATACAAGTTACAAGTTCTCTAGAGACTTAACTTGATTGGATGGAATGGGTTGTGGCATTTGGAATGGAAATCCAAGTGTGATGTTGAAATCAGTTGTTGGATTTCTATATGAGTATCTTGGATATTGATGATCTCATCATCCTACATTATACATGTTAGAATATAGAGTATACATCTTACCAAATAATAGTTACTGATACAATCTATTAACCAATCTAAATCCTGAGCAAACTAAAGAGCACTTATTATATTTAATCCATTCATTCCATTAAGTTATTAAAAGGAGATGACTAAACTACACAACATTACAACCATTTATAACCTTTAATGAATATTTTCAACCCTACTTGTCATGCGTAGCAAGAAGGTATCACTTTGAATAAGAATATCAAAAATTACATACTAACATCTTAAACTAGAATTGAACATACTCATGCAATAAACTAGTTGATCACATTAATTCATTTATGTATAGTTATGGCATTTAAACATAGAATCAAACACATCAAAAATCAAGGATTGATTCTAAAAATTCATCATGACATTATATTAATTAAAATCATAGTTTGGAGCTTGGTAATTGTTCATAATCACATAAATAAATTAGCTAGGCATTGATTCTTAAAGAATAATAATTCAAATTGTAGAAAACAAAGAAGAAAAAAAGGAAGAATAAGTGGAAGAAGCAAAGGAATAATGTCTATATGATTGATCTCTAACTATTTAATTGCCTCTTTGATTCCTATCTTGCTTCTAGCCTTCAAATTATATGTAGAATTGTATATTTTCTGTAAATTTGTGTCTATAATCTGTCTATTTTTCGGTTAACCCTAGTTATATATTTATAGTATAAGAGTTACACATAATTTAATTAGGATTAGGGTTGTAGAGGTTTAAAACAATTTGAATTCTAAGCTAACAAATATGGAGCACTAGAGACAAGGATGTTGAAAATATTTTATTTTAGTGAAAATTTGAGAGCATAGGCCTCGATGAGAGACTGCCTCTAGTTTTGTGAAATTCCATCTAAGAGGCTTGTGCCACAAGGCACATATCCTTATACCATGACATGCTCTTATTTTTCTTACTTTCATGTCTTGATCCCACCTTGATATATTATGTATAAATGTTTATATTTAGGTTCTTTATTGTATGACAATTATGCCCTTAATTGTGAGAATTTGTTCAGTCCATTGTCATTAGCATATTTTAAGGTCTAAAAGTACCAGAAATACATCAAAACATTCCCCATGATTCTGAAAACACAATTTATAAATACTTAGGTAAGAATGCAACACTAAAATCTAATTCATTCTTTTAACCCCAATAAATCACAAGATATGAGTGCTTTTTAGGCACATCTCACAATCTCCAACCAGCTTATGGCTAGTCTCTATCAAGATAAGTAATCAAAGTTTCTTTCAAAGGGAGAGTAAATCAACCTATCTTAACCTAACCTAAATTATTTTCATAGATTAACACAATTGTATTTAACATATGTATCAAGCCTTTAAACCATTCAGGTGTCCTAGTGGATGAGTTATAATCTTATGAGGGCTCTTAATAATGATACCCATAAACATCACAATTGAACTAAATTAAAATGACTCAAAGAAATAAAAATAGAAAAATAAACAAAGATACTAACTATCAAATCAATCTCAAGATTTCCCACAAAATTCAATAAATTGTTTATCTAAGTCTCACTATTCATCAAAGACTAAGTCAAATATTAATTTCACTTTTGTAATCAAATCTTAAACATTCACCTAACAAAAAAAACTATAATCTTCATAAAACAAAATTCTTGGTTTCTATATTATGCAAATATAGAATGGTCACAATACTTTAGATCAATAGGTCTTTATCTAGGTTATAACGTTATGCCAAGGTGTGAGGTTATGAAAAAAATGAAAAGGTGAGTCATAAAGCAAAATAACTCAAACACAATTATTTTATTGAAAGTATGGAGTTAACTTCAAGTGGCACCCATTCATTCAATTATAATTAAAAATTTCATTCATAATTAACGTTCAACACTTTACTTTTTCATATATCACTTAAGCTTTTGACTCCAAATTTTTTAATCTAAAAATTTAAAGTATGTACATAGTGTAAAATATCATGATGTGTGCCTAAAAATAATGCATAACTTGTTATTTATTGGAAATAAAAGAATGAATTAGGTTTTAATATTACATTTTAACTTAAGTATTTTATAAATTGTGTTTTTGGAATCATTGGGTATGTTTTGATGTATTTTAGGTATTTTTGGACATAAAAGATTCAAGTGATAAAAGACCAATCAAATCTCACAACCAAGGGCACAATTTTCATACATTGAAGGACATAAATGTAAACATTTATACAAGATACATTAAGAAAGGATCAAAACATTAAATTTTCAAAATTAAGGGCACATCATGGCATAAGTATATGTGCACCATGGGATGCATTTGCACATAAATGGAATTAAGGTCACACCGTGGCATGAGTCTATATGCATCATGGCCAATGAACTTAGATTTGCACTCCAACGCCTAATTTCAACCTCATCTCTATCCAAATAGCTCTGGATTTGTTAGATTAGCATTTTAATTATTTTCAACCTTATCCTAACTACATTGTAATTACATGTAACTATTTTACTATAAATATGTAAGGTTAGCAACAAAATAAACCATAGATTAAGCTATAGATTGTAGATACAGATTTTAGAGAAACTATATTTAATAGAAAGAAAGGCTAGATGCATGATATAAATGAATAGGCAATTAAGGAGTATTTCTTAATTTTCTTGTCTTGTATATAATTTCATAGTGATTCTACCTAGCAAATTTATATATGTGATTGTGGACAATTTCTAAGCCCTACACTAAGATTTTAATTAATAAAATGTTATTATGATTCTTAGATTACATCCTTAATTTTTGATGTGTTTGATACTATAGTTAAATTCCACAAGGATGCTGTATGAATTAGAGTAATTGATCAATGCTTGAAAAGCACTAAGTATTAAGTGACTTATATGTACTTAATAATCATAAATAGAATTATATTGCATAATTTTATCATTATTTTAACAAATCTATGTTTTTGAAATATAGGTATGTTTTTAAAACATAGGTATGTTTTGTTATTTTTCAAGTATTTTTGACTTTAAAATGATTTAATTGATAAATACTTAAAGAATCGTGTATGAAAGCACAAAAGAATAAAAGAAAAACATATTTAAAGCCTTACATATGTATAAATCAAATGTAAGAGGGTGAAATAAAAAGAAATATAGAATCAATCAAAACAATACAGGTCACAATGGAGGAATTTGTGTGTCGCAGCCCAAATTTCTCAAATCAGAATTTCACAAGTACCAAAATTGATGCATACCACGACATGGATAAAAGTTTGTCACAATATGTGATGAAAATTCATTCATGATCCACTATTTTCTCCTATTCTCATCCTTTCCATTACCTATAAATACCCCTTAACTTTCATATCAAAGACACTATCTAGTTGAAAAAATCTCTTAGCTTAATGTTTATTTTTAGTAATTTTGTTCAAGTCCTCTCAATTTTGAGAGCTAAACATTTTTATATTTATTTTATAAATAATTTAGATTAAGTTATCACAAATTAGTGACAATAATAGGGAGAGAAAAAGTCCATTAAGTAAGGAGATACAAACTCCTAAAGACTTGAACCTAACTCAAAAGAAATAGAACAATAGAACGCTTAAACAATTCACACAACAAAAGCACAAAAAATATAATATCAAAAGTAGATTACTTTAATAAAAGATATTATATATCAAATAAAAACAAATAAATAATAAATGTTTTATAATCAAAATTTAAGCTTATAGTACGTTAAAACATACATGGATTGTACAAACATAATATCAAATTATGTATAACAATCGATATAATGAGGTAAACTCATATAGAGATTGTATCTATATGATAACATCTTCAAGTTGCTTTAAAGTAATCAATCGGTAACAAATAATTCACTAAGTAGTAAATAAGTTACAACACTAATAAATAATAAAACTACTATTATCATCCAGAACCTCTATCTAAACTACTACCTACTTCTACTCGTCACTTGCTACTTCACAACTATTTGGTTCATCACTTGAACCTGACTATCCATCACAACAAACACTACCTAGTATATTGTGATTAGTAACCAATAATTAGTAACTGGAAATGCTTACAGGTTTCAACCCAACAAATAAACGTGGCAAGAGGGGCTACACTTATTAACATGATTATACATTACATGGATAATCGGACATCTTCAACTTCGAACAACATTGAGGTTAGAAGCTTAAACCTATCCAATTATGATATGATTTTCGGAAACACGCCACCTAATTCAGATTAGGTTTAGCATAATACAGAGAAAAGTATAAAACATCAAGCTTATTACATAGAAGTAGAGCGTTAACCATCATCAACTCTCATAACTGTGAGTTACTATCCGCATTTCACACGTTACTTCCAAAGGCATAGTCAAGACCCTACATCTTTTGCTTGTGGGAAAAGATTAATATCAATAGCTGATGGCAGGTCGAAACTAGCTTCACTCTTTGTCGTAGGAGCAGAATTTCCTACATCTGTTGGTGATTGAGTGGATTCCTTTTTATCTGTTACTGCAGGGCCAATCTCCATTCTCTCTTTTGAAGCAGGGACAGCATCCTCTACCAGTGTGGCAGAGTCTACGTGATCAACTAGGACAGCAGCATTCTGACATTTTTGCTCCCCATTCAATTCAGTGCTTTCATATTCAGAAAGAAGATCCATAAATTCATTCAGCAATCGCTGAACTTTTCTATTAGATGCCATAGCAGGAAGAATATCTTCTCTTAAGAGTTTATGTTTCTTCATCCCCTGCAATCAGAAAAATAAAAGCACACCTCATTGTTATATTTACTAGGAATACATAAGGATGGAAAAAGCCAAATATTTAATTTTTTACCAGCAGGGTAGTCAGATGGTATATTTGAATTTTTCCAATCCCAATGATTGATGAAATATATGGAACACTCCTAATGAAATTATGTTACAACTTAGAAGAGATTAAATGAATCCAAAGAACTAAATTTGCAAGAACAAAGCACATAATAGGGGCACCACAAGTCAGCTTTTGGGGTCTCTCTAATCAAGCCCACTTTACAACTCTTTCTAGGACCCTATAAAAGTGCTTCTGACAACAAAAAATTACTTCAGGACCAAACAAGAAAAAAATTCCAGAAGCACTTTCAAAGCTCAAAAAGTACATTTTATGCTTGCTGACAAAAGCACATGCAAACAAACCCTAAATAAGTTGCAATCAAAAACTGATAAAGGAGGGAGAACAAGAATAGTAAAATGCATAATAGAAAAGACAGCTGCATAACAGTGCAGCCTCACTTGGCTGGCCGATAATCGTTCCAAAGCCTCTACAATTTGACCATCCTATGTGAGAACATCATTAAAAGCAAAAATTATCATAGAAGAGGTTAACTCAATATAGAAGAAAGATAATATGGATTGTTATCCAAAACCCTTAACAGTGCAGCCTCACTTGGCTGGCCGATAATCTTTCCAAAGCCTCTACAATTTGACCATCCTATGTGAACATCATTAAAAGCAAAAATTATCATAGAAGAGGTTAACTCAATATAGAAGAAAGATAATATGGATTGTTATCCAAAACCCTTAACTAAGCTAGGTGGCGTAGTGCCTGTTTTTTCATGTTTGTGGACTAGGCCTCTGCGTGCATGAGTGGTTATAGTACAAAAAGTAAAAAAGACATTGATCGAATTTAAAACAAACTACAGAACACCCATCATTTCAAAGATAGATGGGAATAAGAAATAAATAAACTAGAATATTTATGATTAGTTAGATATTGTTAAGAATAAGATAGAATTTCAAAAGTTTAAATATTTGTAAGGATTTTATTTATCTAATATTTGTGTTTACTTTTTAAATTAGGATTTTGAAATTATATTTAAGAACGATTTTGTTTCATCAAAGTCTTATAAATAGAACATATGATTTTACATTTATTTCATACCATAGTATTAAATTAATATACATCAATTTCCCCCTAAATTTCTCTTCCTTTCCTCACTCTCTTTCCTAATTTTCTAAATTCTTCCCTCCTATATCTCTACTTCTTCAACCTTAATCTCAATTTCTCCTCTCTTTTTATTTTCCCCAACTCTTCTCCTTCCCGATCCACATCAGTACCAATCAGAGCTCAATTCAAATTTCTTTCTTGAGAAATTGTCTTCATTCTTCTTTCTTCAATTGTTCCCAACCTTTCTATAATTTTCATCTATTTTCAATTAATTTTTTTTTAAAATCAAATTTGGTAAAAAAGTAAACTGTGCAAAAAGAATCATGGCAGTGGACAAACCACCACTGCTCATCAGCAAACTTCCATTGCCGTCTGCTCATAATATCAGGCAAACACCGTCGTTAATCTTAGATTCCCATCACTACTTGACCTGTACCAGAAGCGGTGATGCCATACCTCCATAGCCGCTGATTCATGCACCTTAAAATTGCAATCTTCCTCAGTACGAAGCCACCATAGCGACCACCATCTTGCTAGTTCATCCAGCAAACTCGTCGATGGCCTCAGTGTCCACCATCTAAACCCCAACTAAGCACAGCAGTCATTGGATCCCCCAACAACAAGCACAAAGAGAGAATCCATCCCAATCTATTCATTACACCTACATCGCTCATGTCACCTCCAACACTCACTGTCTCCATATTTAGCCTCCTCCCACCATGAAATTTCTCCTGTCAACAAATTCGTAGCATATGTTGTGGGCATCCGACAACCAGCTAGCCTACCGCACGCAAAAGAGGAGACCAAACCACTGCACACAAGTTCTGAATCAATCCAATCACTAACATCCTTTTCCAGTTGCTTGCATCGACTGCCGACACCATCACAGGAATCAACTCACTATGAATGTTCAACTCATACCTGGATCGGCCTCAGTTACCGTCTAACTCAACTAATTTGGCTTGATACGGAGTGAAATAAATATGCTACAATAGAATTTATAATGGTTATGTCCAATTCTAACAATATTGGTTACTTTTACCATTTGGTTTGGTCTCTAAACTTTCTTTGAACTTGCTAGTTATTTTTTGTTGGGAATTTTAGTGAATAGCATTAGTTTCAATTTTTTCCTTAATTGAAAAGAAAAATAAGAATTCATATTTCCATTCCTAATTTGTTTCCCTTTTTATCTTTGTCTAATTATTTATTAAAAAGAAAAATGACACCACATATCTCCCATTGCTACTCACAAGTCACAGCCCACACTCTTATCCCATTTGTGATACTAGTGTATAATATGGTTACATGATTTGGAAAATCTTCATTACAAAATAGACCTAATTTAAACTACATAGTAAATTTTCGCAAAACTCATTCATATATTGTGTTTCTCCTAAAAGAAATGGAGGAAAATGCAAGGTATCAAAATCCCGAAATATATGGGATATTTTAGGATTCAAATTTTATGTACATTTAGTTATAGTTCAAATAGTTATTCTCTTAATTTTCAAGGATTGCTTTATTTCTTGTTGCTTTCATTATATTATAAATACAGAGTCTATAGGTACAATTTTTATTAAGTAGAATAAAAGAAATATTTCCCAAATCCACATGGTATCAAAGCCATGTTTGTATCTCAGTTTTCTACCCTAATGTCGAGGCTAACAACAACAATATTGACCATATTTCCTTGTATCACATTAATAGACTAACAACAACAATATTGACCATATTTCCTTGTATCACATTAATAGAAAAACAAAGGAGAAATCAACCATGAGTCCTGGAGGACTTGACAGTTCATAAATTCAGTTCACAGTTGAAAAAACTTAATGGGAAAAATTACCATGAGCGAATCTATTAAAGTAGTTATTGACGGCAAAGGCCCGGCCTTCTATTTGTAAGATAGATAAGTGACCCTGCTTGCGGACGGTGATCCTCGTCATCATCATCATTACGAGGGATTCTGGTGCGCCATCCTTCTGACATAAACTCGTCTAGCAGGTGTGCGTTGCTTCTGAACGTACTCATCCGTTAGCTGTTTGATGAGCTCTTCGGCTGGGCAAAGCTGCTGGCTTGAAGAGTGAGGCTGATCCGGACGTTTCCAATACCACTGCTCCCGCTGAAACAATTGTAGCCTTTCCGCCATTCCAGATTCAATGACTGATGAGAGATCAAATCGAATGGGAGTCCTAACCTAAGCAACTGGTTTTCATCCCGACTTTGAGAACGAATCTCCACTTTTTGTTTACGGCTGAATTCCGTATTTATGTGAGAGCGATTGAACTCCTTTTTTTACCTCTGAAACTCGGCAAAGCTGCCTGCGTGTGCAATGAAAAATGCAAGCACGGCTTGGGGGAAAGTTAGGTTACCTCATCGGTGAGATACAAGAACCAACTCCAACCAATCCCGTTAATCTCTAAAAATGGAAATCAGAGAATTCAATGGTGATGGCCCGATTAGTGTAGTAAATTGTGGATCTGCATCCTATTAAACTAGTTATTGATGGCAAAGGAAAGTTAGGTTACCTCATCGGTGAGACACAAGAACCAACTCCAACCAATCCCATTAATCTCCAAAAATGGAAATCAGAGAATTCAATGGTGATGGCCCGGTTAGTGTAGAAAATTGTGAATCTGCGTCTGTTTTTAGGAATAGTGAAATTCTGTTATAGCATTTTAGAATAGGTCACCCCAATTTTTAGTATTTAAAACAGTTATTTCCTTATGTTATTTCAAATAAATATTTGTTTAATTTAATAAAACATCAACGTACTTCATTCATGAAGTTACAAATATACACCATCTAAGCCATTTATTATAATTTATACAGATTTATAGGACTCATCTCGTACTCTAAATCGTACACATGCCAAATGGTTTGTAACTTTTATTGATGGCCATACCGAGTTTGTTGGGTTCGCTTATTGAAAGACAAAACTGATCTTCGTACTGTTTTTATCAACTTCCAATCAATGAATCAAACTTAATTTCAAACACAAATTAAAATTGTGTACTGACAATAGTACCAAATATTTTACTACTACCTTGGGAAATTATCTTCACCACCATGGGATAATTCTGAGGAGATGCAATCCTAACATCCACCCAACTCACCAATAGAAGGCCAAATCATGTCCTTCGAAGCACCACTCCAAAAACTCAAAAATCCCTTTCCTACTACTTGTATTATTTTTTATCTATTCTTCAAAGTATTTGGTTGTGCAATTTTTGTAACATATTCACTCCCATAATCGAAATAAACTAGATCTAAGAACTCTTAAATATATTTTTATTGGATATTCTCCGACCCAAAAAGGCTACAAATGCTATAATTCATCTACAAAGAAAGTCTTCACTAATCTTAGAGTTACTTTTTTTGAAAACACACTTTACTTTCAAAAACCCTCTCTTCAAGGGGAGCATCTGAGTAAAGATTGTTTGTTGAAGTTTGACATTTTCTTTCCCGAAACTGTCTCAAACATGAACCATGAAGTTACCACATGTCATTCTAATGTGACACATACAAAAAATAACTTTAACTCGGGAGGAGGTGTTGATACAGAAAAAGACAAGGAGATGTGTTTATTCACGGAGGCCAAACCCACATTTCAAGGAGAATCTCACACTTGATACACAACAAAAGTATGAACCGGTGATAGCTCTAAGTATCCTTCAGTCTCCTTCTAACACAGATAACTCTATCCCTCTTATTGATGATTTGTCTATTACTCTTAGAAAACAAACTTGATCTTGTACTATACATCTTATCTCAAAATTTGTATCTTACAAAACTTTATCCCCTAGATTCTATACTTTTACCTCTAACCTCAATAAAATAACAATTCCAAAAAATATTCACAAGGCATAAGAGATTTTCGAATGGAGAGGCAATAATGGAAGAATTGCATGCTTTAAAGAAAAATAAAACCTAGGATGCAGTGAATTTATCACAAGGAAAAAAACTATTGGTTGTAAATGAGTTTATAGTGAAATATAATGTTGATGGGACAGTTGATCAATACAAGGCTCGCATTGTTGTTAAAGGATTTACTCAAACTTATGGTATTGACTATACAAAGACGTTTGCACCTATGACAAAACTAAATACAATTCAAATTTTATTATCACTAACAGCAAATCTCAACTAGTCTCTTAACAACTTGACATTAAAAATGTTTTTCTAAATGACAAGTTAAATAAAGAAATTTTTATGTCTCTCAGAAGGTTTTTGCAAACAGGAGGAAAATATGACATGTAAACTCAGGAAGTCTTTCTATGGTCTCAAAGAATAACCTAGAACATGGTTTGATAGATTTGCGAAATTGATAAAAAATCAAGGATATCAACAGGGATAGTCGAATCACACTAAGTTTTTTCGACAATCTAAATAAGGGTTGAAGATAATTTTGATTGTATATATTGATCATATGATCCTTACCGAGGATGATTTAACTGAAATTGAGAAACTTAGGAAAACTCTAGCTGCAGAATTTGAAAAGATCTAAGACAATGGCAATATTTTTTGGGTATGGAGATTGTCAGGTCAAAAGGGGGCATTAGTGTCTCGCAACATAAGGATGTTATGGATCTTTTAACTAAAATAAACATGCTTGGGTACAAACCATGTGACACCCTAGTAGAATGTGGAAAGAAGATAGAGGATAGTGACAACTAGTTGAAAAGGACATATATCAAAGATTGGTCGAGAGATTAATCTACCTATCACATACAAGACCCGACATTACATTTGTGGTTAGTATGGTTAGCCAACATATGCATTCACCAAAAGAATTTCATCTAAAAGCTGTATACATAATCCTCACATACCTCGAGAGCTCTCTAAGAAAAGGGTTATTTTTCAAGAAGAGTGAAAGGTAGAGAGAAAGAGGTTTTTACATATGTTGATTGGGTAGGTTCAATCGAAGATAGAAGATCTATTATTGCACACTCGTCTGGAGAAACTTTGTAACTTGAAGGAGTAAAAAACAAAGTGTAATAGTTAGAAGCAATACCAAAGCTAAATTCTGAGTAGTTGTATAAAGAACATATGAGGGATTATAGATACGAAAACTCCTTAAAGAACTACAAACCAAACTAAAGGTTCCATTTCATGTCTATTGTGATAACAAAGTTGCCATTAATATTTCCCTTAGTCCTTAGTCCGGTCCAATATGATCAAACAAAACATGTAAAAATAAATAGATATTTCATTAAAGAAAAAGTGGAACATGAAATTATTTGTATGACCTAACAAGAGAGCAAACCACAGATAGTGCAAGGCATCATTGACCCACATTTTTTTTGTTCTAACTTTACCATGTATAGGTTGAACTATTGACGTCTCTTGCTTAAAAATATTGGTACAAGATTAAATTTGATCATGATATTAAGCATCGAATGATAGAATTTTATGAGCATCCACCACATAATAATGCACACACCCAATACTGTAGATTTTCAGAGAATATTATTAGTGTTGTACAGGCTGTAGAGTTAGTGTAAATCAAGCTGTATTTTCATTATTGTTACCAGCTGTTCTATTCCTAGAATTAGTGGACACTTTGTATTTCTATATATAGATTGTATTATAGTGTTGTAAAGAATAAGAGAAAACAGAGAATACATACTCCATATTATCTCCATCTTATCTCTCGGAGTACATTTAACATGGTATCAGAGCATTTCTGAAATCCAGAAATCCAATTTTATGTTATATCAATTCTGTCCAAGGAACACTGATTTCTGTCCTCATCATTTCTGAAATTCTGAAATCCAAAAATTCTGAAATCCAAAAATTCTGAAATTCTGAAATCCAGAAATCCAAAAATCCAGAAAGCAGAAAGCAGAAATCCATTTTCTGCAGCAGCTTGCATTCCAGAGGCAAGTAGAAATCCATTTTCTTCCGCTTGCTTTCCATCTCAGTCATCGTCGCCGACCATCTCCTCATCGTCGGCCCCGATCATCATCATCGCCGTCTACTTCAATCAGTAAGTCTCAGTCTCGCAGTCACATTCTGCTTTGTTTTTTTTTGTTTCCCGTAGGAGTAAGCTGTTTTAATATATAACAGCCCGACCTGATCAAACCCTACCCGACCCAGTCAAACCCTGCCAGACCCGGTCTAGCAGATTATTCAAAAAAAAAAAAAACCCACAAATTTTAGTCCACGTATAATCTACAATTGCAACAAATGGCCACGGGAAAACCTATAATTCTTGGTTCCACGGACAATAGTCTTATGCCCATCACCAGTCACAAATTAAATGGGCACAATTATCTTCAGTGGTCCCAATCCGTCATGATGTTTATATGTGAAAAAATGAAAGATGATTACCTTACTGGCGATGCCGCAGCTCCAAACAAAGATGATCTACAATACAGAACATGAAAATTTGAAAATAATATGATGATGTCTTGGTTGATCAATTCCATGACAAACAAAATTGGAGAGAATTTTCTTCTCTACAAAACCGCCAAAGGAATATAGGATGCAGCCAAAGACACTTATTCCAGTTCTGATAATATGTCCGAACTATTTGAGATCGAGAGCATCCTCCATGATCTTCGCCAAGGAGAGTTGTCAGTTACACAATACTTTAACTCTCTCACTCGATGTTGGCAACAATTAGATCTCTTTGAGGTTCACGAATAGACTTGTCCAGCAGACAGCATCTTGTACAAACAGATTATTGACAAGAAATGGGTTTTCAAATTTTTACTGGGACTCCATAAAGATCTTGATGATGTGCGCGGCAGAATTCTCGGCACAAAACCTTTGCCCAGTATTCGCGAAGCCTTCTGTGAAGTCCGTCAAGAGGAGAGTCGAAAGAAAGTAATGATGGGTCCTCAATCTACAATGATGGGTTCTCAATCTACCATTTCCGTGACTGGAGAAGGATCTGCACTTGCCATTCGAGGCCATCAGCATTCTTATAATACAGACAACCGTCCTCGTCGTGGAAGACCTTGGTGTGATCATTGTCGTAAACCTGGTCATACTAAGGAAACCTGCTGGAAAATTCATGGTAAGCCCATTGATTGGAAACCACCGTTCACACAGCACATCAACAAAGAAAGTCATGGAAAAATTGCCTCTAAATCTCAAGGCAATGAGTCACCTGAATCTGCTCTGTTTAGCAAGGAACAGATTGATCGCCTCCAGAAATTATTTGGACAATCCTTGACCACATCATCTGCCACTATAGCTCAATCAGGTAACACCCTCAATGCTCTTAATGTGAAACAGGTTATAAGACCATGGATTGTTGATTCCGGTGCTTCAGACCACATGACGGGTGATGCTTCTCTTCTCATAAATCTTAAATTCTACCAGACTGGACACACGGTCCGAATTGTCGACGGTTCGGTATCCAAAGTAACAGGAATTGGTTCAGCCAAAATTTCAAACTCCTTTATTCTAGATTCTGTCCTTCTTGTTCCTACACTTGATTGTAATCTTGTATCAATTACTAAACTCACCCGTGATAAAAATTGTATGGCTAAATTTGTTCATAACCTATGTGAATTTCAGGAACTGCATTCGGGGAAGATGATTGGCAGTGCTAAGGAATGCTCGGGACTCTATCTCCTCAGCAGTGAAGAACCTTCAACAAGACAAGCCTACCAAGTTGTATCCGAAGTTTCTAATCAGAATAAAGCTTTGTTAAACCTTAAGTCCAATAAAGATGGTGAAATCATGTTGAATCACTATCGTTTAGGTCATCCTAATTTCAAGTATTTACAGAAACTTTTTCCTTCATCATTTAGAAATAAAAATTCAGAAGTTTTTCAGTGTGAAGTATGTCAATGTTCAAAACATGTTAGAACTTCATATCCTCATCTTCCACATAAAAAATCACATCCTTTCTCATTAATTCACACTGATATATGGGGACCTTCTCGAATCAAAAACATCACAGGGACACGTTGGTTCATTTCATTTGTGGATGATCATACTCGAACCACTTGGTTATTCCTAATGAAAGAAAAATCTGAAGCATGTCAAATTTTTAAAAATTTTAATACCATGATTCAAACTCAATTTCAAACAAAAATCCAGGTATTGAAATCCAACAATGCTAAAAAATACTTCACTTCCACCCTTACTGATTATCTGTTAAGTCAAGAGATTGTCCATCTAAGCTCATGTGTTGACACACCTCAACAAAATAGGGTGACTGAAAGAAAGAAAAGGCATCTTCTCGAGGTAACCAGATCCCTCATGTTCACAACTCATGTCCCTCAACATTTTTGGGGGGATGTTGTTCTTACAGCTACCTATCTTATCAATAGGATGCCATCTTGTGTCCTCTTGTTTAAAACACCTATCAATACTCTACTTGAGTCATACCCACACACCAAAATTGTGTCCCATGTTCCCTTTAAAATTTTCGGATGTTCTGCTTATGTCCATGTACATCAGTGGCAAACTTGATCCTCGAGCCATCAAATGCATATTCCTAGGGTATTCATCATACCAGAAAGGATACAAATGTTTTTCTCCTATCACAAAACGATTCTATAATACAATGGATGTCACATTTTTTGAACAATATCCGTACTATTCCAAATCTGTCATTCAGGGGGAGAACATAGGCAATGAATACCAGCTTTCGAATATCATAAGTACTCAGTCTCCCACAAATCCTATTCCGTAACCTCTAGAAAGTGAATCAATATCTCAAATAAATACTCTTACTACTCCCAATGAATCCTCAACTTCTCTACCAATAGATCCAAACTTCCTTGTCCCAAACAATGATCTCCTTCTCTACTCTAGAAGGAAAACAACTCAAGAAAGAGCAGAGAACCGAGCATATCTTGAGCCATTCCAGGAATCCAACCCGAGTACAGGCCACTCCGACAATTCACAAGGTAACACCATTGAACCTCATATTATTGAATTACCTCCTAATGATTTGAATTTGCCAATTGCTATAAGGAAAGGTGTAAGATCATGCACAAATCACCCCATCTACAACTTTATTTCCTATAAAAATCTCTCACCAAGATATAAGGCATTTATCAGCAACCTCGATCAAATAGAGGTTCCAAATTCTGTTCATGAAGCATTTCAGATACCTGAATGGAAGACAGCTATTCGTGAAGAACTCAGTGCCCTAGAGAAAAACAAGATTTGGGAGATCACAGAACTACCATCGGAAAAACAAACTGTTGGGTGTAAATGGATCTTTACAATCAAACACAAAGCAGACGGTAGTGTAGAAAGACTCAAAGCTCGCCTTGTGGCTAAAGGATTCACTCAGACATATGGGCTTGATTATCAGGAGACTTTTGCACCTGTAGCAAAACTCAACACTATTCGTGTTCTTCTCTCCATAGCATCTAACTTGGATTGGCCTCTCTACCAATTAGATGTCAAGAATGCATTCCTTAATGGTGATCTCGAAGAAGAAGTCTACATTTATCAGGAGACTTTTGCACCTGTAGCAAAACTCAACACTATTCGTGTTCTTCTCTCCATAGCATCTAACTTGGATTGGCCTCTCTACCAATTAGATGTCAAGAATCCATTCCTTAATGGTGATCTCGAAGAAGTCTACATGGACATTCCTATTGGAATTGAATCTCCTGTTCCAACCAATAGAGTCTGCAAACTTAAGAAATCCTTATATGGATTGAAACAGTCTCCACGTGCCTGGTTTGATAAGTTCTCTAAAGTTCTGAAGAGATATGGGTACAATCAATGCCAATCAGATCACACACTATTCGTCAAACACTTCTCCAATGACAGAATAGTTATCCTAATTGTGTACGTAGATGATATTATTCTAACAGGTAATTCTACAATTGAGATGGATAAACTCAAAGAATTCCTTGCCAAGGAATTTGAGATCAAAGGTCTAGGCAATCTCAAATATTTTCTAGGGATGGAAGTAGCACGAACAAAAAGGGGCATATTTATATCTCAAAGGAAGTATGTACTTGATCTTCTCAAGGAAACTGGAATGATGGTGTAAACCAGCAGAAACGCCGATGGATTCTACAATAAAACTCGGAATCAAAGAAAATAGTACACCTGTGGACAAAGGTCGTTATCAAAGATTAGTGGGAAAACTCATTTACCTATCTCACACTAGGCCAGATATTGGTTTTTCAGTAAATGTTGTAAGTCAATTTATGAACAGTCCTACTGAAGAACACATGGAAGCAGTCTATCGTATACTCAGGTATCTCAAGATGACACCAGGAAAAGGATTATATTTCAGTAAGAATCTCACTAGAAAAATTGAAGTCTTTGCAGATGCTAACTGGGCAGGCTCTATAGTGGATCGCAGATCTACCACTGGATATTGTACATTCGTATGGGGAAACCTTGTAACTTGACGAAGTAAAAAACAATCAGTAGTCGCTCGAAGCAATGCAGAAGCTGAATTTAGAGTCATGGCTCATGGGATTTGTGAAGGAATGTGGTTAAGAAGGCTACTCAATGAACTGGACTTCACAACTCTCGAACCTATCAGCATGCATTGTGACAATCAAGCTGCAATAAGAATTGCGAAAAATCCAGTTCATCATGATCGAACCAAACATGTAGAAATTGATCGTCATTTCATTAAAGAAAAGATAGATGGAAAAATTGTGGACCTACTATATACATCTACTAAACATCAAATTGCAGATATCCTTACCAAAGCATTACCTCAAACAATCTTCGAAGAATTGAGTTGCAAGTTAGGAATGATTAATATCTATTACCCAACTTGAGGGGAAGTGTAGATTTTCAGAGAAAATTATTAGTGTTGTACAGGCTGTAGAGTTAGTGTAAATCAAGCTGTATTTTCATTATTGTTACCAGCTGTTCTATTCCTAGAATTAGTGGACACTTTGTATTTCTATATATAGATTGTATTATAGTGTTGTAAAGAATAAGAGAAAACAGAGAATACATACTCCATATTATCTCCATCTTATCTCTCGGAGTACATTTAACAAATACCTTAGACCTTCATAAGATAAACATTAGATGAGAGATTTTTCCCTAGTTACCAACACTTAAAAGGATGCCAATTTGCCCATATAAGGAGAAATCCGTGAAAACACCCCAGTTTTGGTACCGATAAGGAATGACCTCATAAGAAATGGGATGGGTTTTGGGATGACCCTCCCCTCCCATTCATACCCCCATAAACTCAATAAGTTTGATTACAATCAATATTTCTATCATTAAATTAATATTTTGAAAGTGAAAGTATAATATTATGATATAAATAATTATTATTTTAATTATTGCTAAAATAACAAAAAAAAGAATTTGACTATAATTATTATTTATACTCAAAATTTTAAATTTATTATATTTAATTACATAATATATATACATAATTGAGATTTTATATTGGTTTGGGCTATTTAATGTACAATTAAATCAAATATTTCAATAGTGGTATTCACTGTCATGCCCCACCCCACCGTCGCAATTATTTATAAATGGGGGATGGGAATAATTATCCGTCCCACCCTATTAACACTCCTACCAACACAACAAGAAAAGCAATTGCTCAACCCTTATGATTACTATTACCATAATAATCTTTCTAAATTCAAACCAATTCAATTCAGATGGATATCACTCCACCTCCAATTCCCAAGATCAAAGATCATAAAGGTTTGAGCAAGGAAATGCAACATCTTTTAAGCCTAATATGATTGTTTTTACAAAGCATTTAGAAAATTTAAGAAGAATAGAAGAAGAAATTGTGAGCAAGTTTGTGAAAAGCTAAAAGAATCAACTAACTAAATCCAAAGCCCAAACTTACCCATGAGCTTGCTAAACCTCCTATCATAAAGGTATCCTAGGTGCTCCACCACATAAGAAAATTGACCAACCCTTCATTATGGATAGCATCCGTGGGCCACCCGCTTATGGAACTTGCCCAATCTTCTCCTAACCCAAATATCAATAGCCCTTACCCAAATAATTTCATTCATAAGGACAACTGTCCACCCACCCATTCCATGTCTCCTCTGGGTCAAAACCACCTGATAAGCATTGCTTTTGTTATTAATTTGGACTCTTATTAAAATTTTCCCAAGGTTTCCACATGTGGCCTTGGTCTTCATTTACTGAAACCCGAACCTAGCTTTATTGATCCTTTTATCAAACCATTTGTTGAGACTAATTCACTTTCACTAATATTTTCTACTTATATGACTGTGTATTCACATTTCAAATGGGATTATTTGTTTCTTTACCAAGACATTCTAATGATTTCTTTGTTGGTTTTGAGCATTTTGCAGGTTGAAATGTTGAAATTACAATGTTTCTTGTTCCTCTTGTTCTAGCCATGGAGATTGAAGTTCCTAAAATTTTGCTTGTTGCTTTATAACTCTACAACTCGCCAATAGTCGAGTTTCTTCTGGAGGGGAAGAAATGACGGAAATGAGAAATAAATAAATTAGTACATTTATAATTAGTTAGATACTGTTATGAATAAATTAGAGTTTTAAAAGTTTAAAGGATTGTTAAAATTTTGTTTATCCAATACTTTTGTAGCTAATTTTCATATTACGATTTGAATTAGATTTAGGATGGACTTTGTTATCAAAAAAGTCAATTAAATAAGACATAACCGCAAGTTTATTTCCCCTAAATTCTATTCCTTCCCATTTATCCCTCTCTTCCCTAATTTTCCCATTCCATCCCTCCTAAATTTCTAATTCTTCATCCCTAATCTTAATTTTTCCACTCTTTCTATTTTTCCCAAGTCTTTTGTTTTCCAATCTACATCAAAATGTGTTTTGTCGAAATCTTACAAGGACATAAGGATCCCATGACAAGGTCTTTGCATCTGAAGATGCGTCTTCAACCATCCCCGTCGGAGGACCAAGAAAACTCTCACAGACTTCCCTTAAACGAGACCCATCTGCTTCTCTGCAATCAATGAAAAATAATCATCAAAACTTAATATACCAATAGACATTAGAAAATTTTAGAGATTACTCAGCATGATAATGTAAAAAATTGAAGATTACAAGACACAAAAGCACACTAACTAAAAACAACAAAAAATTATAAGAAATACTCAGTTTAGATGGTAAGGATGTTCAGGGGAAAAGAAACAATTATATGGACTGTCAAACATGAAGAAACCATGCCATGTTTTGTGGCCCAAGAACATGGAAGGTGAAATATTTATCTTAAGGATTGCCATGTAAAATACTATTGCAAATAATAATTTATAAGTACTGCAAGCTTAGTGAACCTGTGTTTAAAATCATAGCTAAAAAAGAATATATCCAAATTTTAAAAAAGGTGTCAAATGGTATTGAGGCGTTTTCCTTGAAAGAATAAGGTAAATTAAGGCATCAAGCCTTGAGATGGTGTGAGGAGTAAGACTGTAACCCTCTCATCCTCAAAAAATTAAATAAATGTAATAATTCATGTCAAAGTTATCTAGACGGATCACACCATCATTAAATCATAACATGATCATGTCAGGAAACTAATCTTCCCACTATTCCTCTTCTTGCACCAAATTGCTCTACTTTGTGCCCTAACCTTTACCTGAGGTGGGAAGAAAAGGATTGACAGCTCTTCAACATGGCAGCAATACCTAGTTTGTTCTTCTCTATATAATAATATTTATTTCCTCAAAAGCCCTCTTCATAAGGAAATAGTAAATAAAATACTATATTATAGACCTATGATGCTCTTCCAGTCACTATCAAAGTACAGCATTGTTAAGGTTCCCCCCTCCAAGTTTTTACACCCATTCTAATTGCTTCCCCTCCAAGTCTTTACAGCCATTCTAATTGCTTCCCTTCCATTGAATATCAATGACCCAATCCTCTCCCCTACTTTATGGCCTCACACCTCTTTATGAAGAGAAATATTTACATAGCAATGTGCAATTAATTCAGCAATATGTTTCCCATCTTCATCCATCAAAAATGACTAACTCTAATTTAATTCTTTTCTTTTTTATTAGCCATTTGTCACTCAGTCAGAAAAAATTGAAATTATAGTCCTATAACCACCCCCCCATTTCCTCCTTACAAACCAAATCCTCGCCTTTAATTTTTCAGATTGCAACTGCCATTTTTAGGGATAGGTTAAGCAACCCAAATTCTTGTATTATCTAAGTCGCCAAATCTCTATAGGATGATTTATTTTTGAGTAATCAAAGTCTCATAAACTAGCTTATCCTACAACTCTTTCGAAGAAACTGAAACTAAGAAATCAACAACCTTTAGAAAACTATGGATCAAACTTTACACAAATGAAATCAGGAAGAACACCAACCTAGCAAGAAAACGTATGTAGGATAGAAGGCATTGACGATATTCAGTAGCAGACATCAAAGCCAAGGAAGAAGCCAACTGAGCTTCCAAATGAGCACGAGTCTGAACCCCATCATCAGTCACTCTGTAGAGAAGTAATCAAAGGTGACTTAACAGGTAAGATACTAAATTCAAAGTAGAGTGCAAAAAATTACGATAATATAGTATCAAATTTTGCAAAAATTCACAATATAATTTGAGTTAAGCCTATTTCACAATGAACATTTTCCAAATATAACATGTCACACGGGTGTGTAAATGATTTAGAAAATCTTTATTGCAAAACAGGCCTAACTCAAACTATATTGTTAATTTTCACAAAACTTGCTCCTACACCGTAAGTTTCCCCAAAAAATTATTAGTTCCTAAGAAAGAGTACATGAATATAAATTTGCACATAAAATAATTAAAACTTTAGATCATCAGAAAACTACAACATAAGACTCGTACGTAATGTAGATTCATCAATGCTCACACACATGCATATCACTCGCACTTGATAATCGTGAGTTAATTGCTCATACTTGCAACTCAAGCTCATGAAGTTTCGTGATTAAGCATTCATATTACAGAACATTATTTGACAAGAAGCCTAGCAAAAGAGGATTATGATTTAATACAAACCTGCTCCAACCTGGCTTTCTTGCCAAATATTTTCTAACGTCAACCTGCAAAGCAGCCAGCTCACCATTATGAGCGGAACCCAGATTCCAAGAGCTTGCAAAATTTGATGCAGGAAAGCAATCATCCGCTACCCTCAGCCAGCACATGAGACTCATATCAAAAAGGTAGGCATGTCGGGTTGCCAGAACAACAAGAGGTGAACCAGACTTTGACAACTTCGCTGATATAATTTTTATTGTCCCTGGAAATAGTGGAAGGGTAAAGACATCGGTGGTAAGGAACAGTAAGCACCAGCAAACAGTAGTCAGTATGCCAAAATCATATCCAAACTTTATGATTTCATATTACAAGACTGATCCTATATCTAAGAATGAGCAAGGGAAGTTAGCAAAGAAAAAAAAAACTGAGTACTTTTCAAGTGATACCTGCATCTTTCCTGGATGAGCTCGGATAAGAAGACACCAAAGATGACAATGAGTTATGAAGGAGACAGTTCCGATTAAACAGATCCCAAACATATAACAAGCCTTTCCTAGTAACTAAGAGCAACTTCCAGCATTCGTCGCAGTCTATAAATGTTGCTGCGGATCCCAACATCATGGTTGGCATAGAACGCCGCCCACAATTTGTATAAACCTACACAAAAAATTAACAGAAAAAAGAAACATGGCACAAAAATTAACAAACAATTGACACAACTCTAATAAGCTGTATTTGTGTACATGGTGTGCTTATAATGACCATAAATGATATAATGTTCATTGAAGCTCCCGGCCAATAAATTTTGCAACATTTAGCATTCATCTACCCTTGCAGGGACCCTTTGACTAAACGTAACCAGTAAATAAACTTTCAGATATACCCTTCCTCAATCTGCTTCAAGTGTTAGCTTATTTTACTCTACAAACAAATAAGTGACATGTGAAAATATTTAAACCTGAAAAAGTGCCTGCTTTTATGCACACCATATGTTGTTTATGTCAAGTATTATGTTGCGCAAGCCACAAGGGTTGTTGATTTTAAAAATAAATTTATGCATGATATATTGCAAAAGACGGATAATATTATGCACACTTTTAAGTTATGATGGACTAGACAAGTAAATTATAGACAGGTCAAAGTAAACTATGAATAAGGTATCCGAGAGGGGGGAGAAAGAAGGTTAAAAAGTATAATTAAAAAAAGGTAACAAAGACAATAAAGCTTATTAATAGAGGATAAAATTTCAAAGCCTACCTGCAAGCATCCATCTTCACAACCAACAGCCCATAAGTTGGCATTTCCAGCCAATACAGTGACTTTCCCTGAGATCCTATCAGACCAGAGAATTTGAGACCCCTTTGTACATGAAATTTCTGTTTCTTTCATCGTAAGTGTACTTCCCATACCAATAACATCATTCAAAGCATGTTCTCCTGGTCGAGCCTCCAAGCAAATTGGTAGGGCATCTTCCCCTTCTTTCTTATCCAATACCCTAATTGAAAGACTAGTAATGTTAGAAGCCCTCAAACTCCCCGACGGTTCCACATTGATATTTCCATCCCTGTCATTGGTAACAGGAACCTTCTCAACAATCAGGCTTTCAGTAATCGTAGCCCTAGCAGTGACCCCAGAACATTCCTTTATATCACAAATTTTTCCAATTGTTCCACGAACTGTACTTTCTTTGCTGCCATAACCAGCAGGAACCAGCACGTTATCTTCCTTTCTTTGATCAGAAGGCTGAAGAGGTAAATCAAGAGCTTGGGACAGCGCCCCAGAAGAAATATTTTCTGTTGAAGCAAGAACTCCAACGGCTTCTGGAATAATCCTCTTTCTACCATCAGGGCGCCTATATTCCCTTTGCTTTACTGGACTTGAAATACGATTGGATGTTGAAACTTTAGTTAACCCATCCCCAGAAGCTCCATCACCTTTTTTCTTATCAATTTGAGGCTCAGAAGGTTTTGTTGCAACCTCCAAATCAGCTGATGGTTCTGAAACAAATTTTTTGCAAGATATTTCCTTTGTAGGTGCTGCTTCAAGTAATAATTGAGCTGGACTTTCTGCTAAATTTGTCTGACGACCTCTAACATCACCGTAACGACTTCTCTTTAATTCATCCAATTCAGCATCACCAAGCCTGTGGCCAAGTTCTTTCACCTCAAAATGGAAAGTAGCTACAGAACCATCCAAGGAACATGCGAAAAGTGAATAGCCATCAGGACTCCTGTTTCAAGAAAAAAATGATTTATGAGCAAAGTAGCACAAAGAATGAATCAAAGAGAAAACAAGGATTTTTTAGACAATACAGTAATTAAATACCAAGATAAATCCACTACACTTTGAGTAAAGAAATGCTTTGCTACAAAGAGAGGGCGAGGACTTGCAGTAGTCCAAACAGTTATTGTTCTGTCCTGGCTACCAATTGCAATAACATTATATGGTTGTGATTCCTTGCCCCCAATCTTTGAAGCCCCATTTGTCCACCCTACAGGTACAGCTTTTGCTTCTTGAGCATTGGTGACGTTCCTTCTAAACATTGAATGATTGAATTTTACCACAATTACAGGTGCATTGTGCCCTAGAAAATCAAATGTAGCAGACCATTCCCCTCTCTCTAAAACGGGTGCCGAGTGTCTTGGCTTCTGAAACCCATGAGTGGTAGTAATGAAGTGACCACATGGGGACCATCCAAGTCGTCTAAAGAACGTAGACCCTAGCTGAAAGAGCATTCTCCTGTCAGAAAAATATGTATAGATACCATTGATATCATTTAAAACATAATAAACATGATGAACATACTGATTTTGCCCAGTGGCCATCTGTTCGATGAGCAAGACTCCAGTCACTTGTTCGCCAAATAATAACAGTCTTATCATCTGATTGACTTGCTATGAAGGAGCCAATAGGATCCCAAGTGACTCCTTTAACCAAGCTAGAGTGGCCTCTAAGAACAGCAGTGCAAATGCCATTACTCATGTTCCAGATGTGTACAGTGTTATCTAAACTCCCACTGGCCAATATTGAGTCATCTGGAGACCAATTGAGATCCACCTAAAGAAAAGAAAGTATACAATTAGTGAATATCTCAATGTAATGTAATGAAAAAATCATTCAGTAACTTAGTGGCTTAGCACATGACTGAAACATCTTCCCCCTCACTTTTCTTTTACTCCCCCTTCTCTAGAAAAGAAGCAATCTTTGATGAGAAAATGATTCATGACAAAATATTTAATGGCAAGCCATGTTGTTAGCACAATGTCATTATAAAACAAAAGGGAAGAAAATGGCCATTACCACATCTGCAGTATGACCTGTCAAAGTCATTGCAACTTTCCAATTCTCAACATCTGGGGGCTCTCCACTCCCAAATTCAGTGGTCCCTGAACCAGACTTCCTTTCATGAATTAAAATCACCTGATCAGACCCCGAGGCAACATAACGACCATGCTTAGCCCACCTAACACAATTGACTGACCCAAAGTGATCACGAAGGGTTGCAAGAAGCCTCTGTGTTGATTCTTCATTATCTAAATCTCTACCAAGAGATTTCATGCTCCATATCCGGACCTGAAATGAAGGTGATACAGCAAATAAATTGGTATCACATTAAACTATAACACAAATCCCATGCAATTGATCCATTAAAAGTTATCTATATAAGTTCCTTCGATTACGTTATTGCCACAACAATAATTCATTTCTAACAACTTTATTTAAAAATAGTGGCACTGAAATGTAATTAATTGTAGGAATATAATAGATCATCCAACTACATCTATTGTAATAATAACAAAAATAGTTGTAGCAATATTATTACTATAAAAAAAATCCCATAAAACAATTAAATTTAAATATATTTTATTTTGAAATTTAACTTGGGCTTCGAGCTAGGCACATGGTTAAAACGCTAGGCCATAATCTTGTCCCTAAAATTATTTGGGAAAGGTTGAATCAAAATCTATCAAAATTCGAGGTGGGTGGAATCTGGACCAACCATTTGATCTACAATATACATATTCAAAATTTATATGCCTAGACATAAGTTCAAGTTCATCAGGTACACAATATGTATTACTTTGAATGGAATATTTTATGATATTATGAATCAAGCAGGGTTTAAGTTATTATGAGTATTTTAACAAAAATAATCAGATTTTTTTCTTTTTCCTTTTTGAAAAAAATTATCAAGTTCAAGAAAATAGAAAGAACATATCTAAAGAACCAAATAATTCAGAACACATGCATCACATAATTTCAAAAAAGAACCATTTGATGACTTTTCTATAGGTCATTCAAGAAAGGAAAGAATCATGGAAGACTTTAGTTCTTAACAACCACCTATGTCCACCCTTTCTCCAACTCCTGAGGCTAATTGGCCTTATCTCTATTTAGGGGCTGCATCTTCAACCAGTTCAACTCGTTCAACAATGATATGTAATTTTTGTCCTAGTAAATGGTTAATAAAATAAATTTAATCGATCTCACTATGCAAGGTGCATGTATTTGGCAAGAACAATCAAACATTATGCAAGGTCATTACAGCTGAGAGCTGCCAAAAGAACTCTCTAGATCTTTACAAAATGAAATAGAACTAAACTACAGCTGAACAAGCTCAGAAGACACCAAGAAAGAAATAATCAATTAAACTTTGGTAAATGGTTTCGGAGTTCCGAATTTAAGGTAATAAAATGAAATACAAGACACCAAATTAACAAATTCAATACATCATTAATGGTAGGATTCATAGGAAAAAGTATACCTTATGGTCACCCCCACCAGTGGCCAGTCTAAGTCCCCCAGGTTGAACATCAATGGAGAAAATTTGCATTCCCTCATGCTTTATCCAACTAGGTTTCTCAGCAATCATCTTCCAATTCCAAAAGCTTGACAACTTCTTTTACTCTGTCAGCTGCATATTCACATTTTCGGTAAAATAAAAACCTTTATTTCGGCAATGGGAAATGATTCCAAATAACCCATCAATTTCAGAACCCAAACAAAGAATAAAAGAACTTAAACTAAAAATCCAACAAATTGGTTTGCAAAATTATGATGATGGAAACTAAAAGCATACCCTTGAATCTGTAGCAGAGGAAAAATGTTAAAGCCCACCCCCACACTCCTCCGGCCCTAAAAGAGCCTTTAAATTCACCTTTGCCTGCGGAAAAATAAACACGAACCGGAATTAGAAGGAAATTCAGAATCTTGTGTCGGAAAAAATGCTGATAAGGAATCTCTAGAGAATAAGGCAAAACCCCAGGATTGGGCAACAGGACCAAAAAAACCCCACAAAGGAGAAGATCGAGCACTGACTCCCTTTTAACGGTCAAATTTACTGGAAAATTTGTTGCTGCGGTGGGCTTTGAGTACAAAGGACTGCAACCATGTCAAGAAAACCGTAGAACAAGCAAATGAATTTAAGGGGAAAAAAAGTTTAAGAAAAAGGCTTTTCATCTCATACGATAATTTTTTTTTAAGAGATAAATAATTAAATTTTAAAAATATATATTTTTATTTTATTTTTTTATAATTTTTTAATTACAATATATTGTTTAAAAAAAATCTATAAAATTAGTATTTTGATAATAATTGAAAAAATGATATTTATTTAAACTGCATAATTAAAATAAAAATAAAAATTGTAAATAAAATAAATAAATTTTAAATGAGATAAAATAAATAATTATATAAATAAAAAAAATATAATATTTAACAATTCAATGTATGATTAATAATAGTATCTTAGGAAAAAGTATACCTTATGATTAACCTTACACATAATTAGTAAAATATTATCATTTTTTAAAAATAAAATATTAAATTATTATAAAAATTATAAATATTTTTAAAAAATTATTTTTTAATATAATTAAAGGATTTATATAATCATCTTTTACACAATCATATATATTCTTTATTCTGAAAAGTTTGATATTCATTCTCAATACTCTTAACAAACCTATATCATTTGCAAACATTTGATATCTCATATTATAATTGAATATTCACAATTTTATATGTGTTAATGTAACAATATATTTCTCTGTTATTCAAGTTATTCTGGACAATATTTTCCTCTATCTTTGACTTGAACTCAATAGAAGAAGGAAAAAAACAACAATAGAAAACTAAGCGCAAACAATTATAAAAAAAAATATCTAAAACAAACCAGTTCAGAAATTTCACACTATCACACAAAATTCTATATGTTAACTTGTCTTATTTTTCCTTTTTATACAAGTAAAAATTTTAATCACTCAACTATACATTTTAAAAATCATTGAACCGTATAAGTTATATTTTAAATCATTTTTAATCAAACAACTCCAATTAAAACCATTAAATTCATTTTTAAATAAAAAATATTAAAACATATCATTATCTTTTAATCGATATTTTTTATCAAACATATGCAACTTAAAGTCTCTAATTCTCTTACTCACGTGAGTTAGTCGAATTAGCTCCGTAATTGGGTTGGTAAACGTAAGAGTGTAAGTTTAAGTAGTGTCTTGAACGTTGATTTGAAATTTATTCACTACACACAAATGATATATGATAATGCTTCTGTTATTTTTCTAAATAGGGTTTTAAGATTTGATATTTAGGGTTTAGGGTTTAGGGTTTAGGGTTTAGGGTTTAGGGTTTAGGGTTTAGGGTTTTAGGATTTGAGATTTGGGATTTAGGGTTTTAGGATTTGAGATTTGGGATTTAGGGTTTAGGGCTTAAGGTTTAGAGTTTAAGATTTAAGGATTTGAGATTTGGGTTTTAGGGTTTAGGATTTTGGGATTTTGGGTTTTAGGATTTATGTTTTAGGGTTTAGGATTTTGGGGTTTAGGGTTTAAGGTTTAGTGTTTTGGGATTTGGGATTTAGGGTTTTGGGTTTTGGGTTTTGGGATTTAGGTTTTAGGTTTTAGGGTTTAGGATTTAGGATTTAGGATTTAGAGTTTAGGGTTTAGGGTTTTGGAATTTGGGGTTTTGAGTTTTGAGATTTGGGATTTGAGTTTAGGATTATATTTGGGATTTGAGTTTAGGATTATATTTGGGATTTGAGTTTAGGATTATATTTGGGGTAGGGTAAAATTGGAAAAAAAAAATTGAGATGGGAATGGAATCATGATTCCTAAAGGAGAGAGAAGGAATTGTGATTCATTCTCCTTAGATTGATTTCATTCATGACTTCTTTTTCAACCCAACCAAACACACAAATGGAATGAATCAATTCTAATTCCTTTACATTCCCTCCAATCAAACACAGCATTAAAGTCTCTCGTTGAATAAAGATTGTTTTTATTATTATTAACTAATCGCCAATTTCCTTTTTCTTTGAATATCATTTGAATTATCATTATAAACTTTTAATTTCGTAATAATTCAGCCCAAAAACTATTGGTTGGCTCTCTCTCGAGAAGTACTTTCCAAAAGATATGGGAAAATGAAAAGGAAAAGTTGGAAACCAATTTCTTAAGCCATAACTCTATTAGTAGGTTCTTTCTTCTATCTACTAAACCAATTTCTTAGGCCATAACTCTATTAGTAGGTTCTTTCTTCTATCTACTACTTTCTTCTATGTTGATGAAGAAAGAACCTAGTATTAGAGTTTGTGTATGTTTATGTTTAGATATCTGGATCAACTGAAGTCAAGCCTTTGTAAACTATCCAAGTCAAGTCACCAATCCAAGATAGAATATGAAGTATTTCAGACGTCTTATCCATGGGACAGATCGAGTCCAATGGCAACACAAGTTCGAGTATAGTACGAGTAAAACTAGACTTGGATCTTTGACATATTATACTTTAGGTCAATTATGCCCCTTGACATGTAGATACGTGTATACATTGTATAACTGACACCTGTATCTATAAATGTTCTATAAATGGATGAATTCTTCATGAGGATCCACACATTCAACCAATTGTATTAACTTCTCTCTGTAAAATATTGAATTTCAATAGTTTGCAATTATTTTCCTATTGTAATTTTAGAGATAAATGTGGTTATTTTCAAATAATTATGATAAGCGGAAAATTTTTGTTTTACCTTATGTATTACATATCTTGATATTTGTTTCTCTCCTCAGTGTTCCGGTTCATGTTAATTGTGTAATTTAAATTGCATTTTTATTTACAATAATTATGTATTATTTTGATGTTTAATCTTTTTTATATCTGTTTGTACTCCATGTTTTAGTAACAATTTTAAGACAAATTTTTCAATTTCCCAAGCAACGAACATGTTGTTTTTGGAATTGAAAATCTATATTTGGTCTCAAATATTATGTTACTTTTTCTAATACTTTGCTTTACAAGTTTTCTAGTATCTTAGGTATTTTACTGGTCTATTGTTTTTATATAAGTTTTACTCTCCAATTATATTAGTAGTTGAGCATTTTATATTTCTGTAACTTTATAACGTTGTTGTATGAGTTGATTGCCATTTTTTGTTAAATGCACTTTATAAGTATGTTGGGTATTTTCTGATCTATTTCTTTAATGACGTCAATAATCACCACTCCGTATTTCCACCATTTTTTAACATTTTTTCACCCACTTTTTCTCCTCATCCTCACCTATAAATACCCCATTCTCTTCACTTCATACCACACCTCAAAACACATTCTCTTCTCTCTTTCTTTCTCTAATTTCTTAGATTTTTTAGTTTTTTTTAGTTTTTAGCTTTTTTTAGTTAATTTCTCTTAGTTTTAGAGTTCTTCCCTTTTTAGGAAGAACTAGTTATGTTTTTTGTAATTTATTAGCTTTTTGATTCAATAAATGAGAGTGCAAATTCTGTTTGGAGGTTTTTCAACAACGGGAATAACATTGAAGTTCTGTAAGGATTTTATTTTCTTTACAATTATTTTTTATGCTTTATTCTTACATGTTATATTTAATTTGTCTGTGATTAAATTTAACTATGCTGGCTGCTAGTAAACATCATGTAATAATAATGTTGTTATGCTTGCGAAATATTAAATAGATAAAAATCTCTAAAATGAATTGATTTTATTTTTATTCAAGATTTTATATTAAGAATGTAAGAGAGAAATATATTATTTTTCATTACAAACTTAAATCTGAAAATTAGATTTTAAGGTTTAATTATCCGGTCTGATTTAGAGCAGTGCTCTTTTATTTGTTGGTACAATCGCCCGGTAGTTAGAGTGAAGCTCTATTTCAAAAGTTTTTATAAGAATTATTATCTGAAAATGTATTGAAAACATGTTTTCAGTGGTGGTTTTAAAACTTGAAAGTTAGTACTCAGATAATTAAATTCTTAGGTTTAATTTAGACACCTTGAATAAAGTTTAAACTGTCTAACCCCATCAAATGTGGCATTTAAATGGTTCATTTTCAATCTCTTAGAAAAAAGGAATTAATTTAATTAACCAAATTAGTTATCAACCACACTCATATGTGTTAATTGATTTGTTTAGTTTAGTTAACAAAGAATATCTAACCTCACCAAAGGTGTTATTCATATAAAAAAGGAAGAATCAATAAATATCAATTCATATCTTTAATAACCTAAATAATATGAGCAAGCACAATTAACTTAGTTATTATATCCATAAATACTCCACTATTATAAAAGATAAAATTTGCATAAATATTTATTGAATCTATGTTTATTTTTATGTAAGTAGATTAAAAACACAAAACCCAAAATATCGTGACAGGATGTTTAGGATTTTATTTTATTTTATTTTTATTGACAAATGAATTAACTTAGCTTTTAAAAATTAATAAAAATAAAAATAAAATAAAATTAATTTTAGGTTATAATAAAACTTATTTGAGAAAACAATTTTGTTAGATAACTACCTTGTAAATAAGATATATCAAAAAAGGCACATAAGACATTGTATGAATAATTTAAAGGAAGGATATCTTCTTATAAATGTTTATGAGTGTGGGGTATCTTGTTAAAGTAGCCGCACAAATATCTAAGAAGGTGAAGATTGGTCCAAAAATGATATATTGCATCTTCATTGGATATGCATATAAAAGTCGTGCTTATCATTTTCTTGTACATGAGTCAAATATACCAAATATACACAAAATGACGAAAATGGAATCAAGGAGTGTATCTTTTTTTGAACATGTATCTCTACGTAAATCTCAAGGAGAATCAAGTTCTTCTAAATGAACTTATGAGACTATGAATGAAGATAGTCAAGACAAAGAACCTAAACAAGAATTTGAGGATAAGGTTGAGGTTGAACCTAGACGTAGTGAAAGGATTAGGATAGAAACGTCTTATGGTCCAGATATTTTGGCTTACTTACTAGAAAGTGAACCTCAAACCTATGAAGAGGTTGTGACCTCTTTTTAAGGGTCCTTCATAGAAATAGGTCATTAATAGTGAAATTAAGTCCATTTTGCAAAATACACTTGAAAACTAGTTGATTTACTTTAATGAAGTAAAACACTATGATTCAAGTGAATTATCATAAGAAAATATAGTTCATAAGGATCAATTAAAAATTACAAGACCAAGCTTGTAACTAAGGAATACAAACCTTGATTGTTTTTATACTTATCATCATATGATGAGAATAACATCTATAAGGATGGTAATTGTTATCGTGGCTTTGCAAAATCTTAAGATAAATTAAATGAATGTAAAGACAATCTTTCTAAATATAGAGTTAGATGAAGAAATCTACATGGAATAACCTGAGGGATTTTCCAACCCAGGGCAAGAAGGAAAGGTTTGTAAATTTGTGAAGTCGTTATATGACTTAAAGCAAGCACCAAAGCAGTGGCATGAAAAATTGATAATGTCATGAGAAAAAATGGCTTTAAAATCAATGAATGTGACAAATGTGTATATTTCAAGGATAATAAATTGTGGTGTACACTTATTACTATTTGATCGTTGTATCCTCTAAGATATTTTTCTAGAGTTCTCAAACACTCATGATGAGTGAAAAAATTATATTAAGGATACCGTATGATACACAAACCTCGATAATTCCTTTACTCAATTTATATTTTATGTCATTTAAATTTTGTATTTACAATTTATATGTATTTGTGCTTACGTAATTCTAATTTAATTTTATATCATATTTATTTATAACTTGTTTGTTTATACTATATTTCCTACATATACAACTTCAAGTCTCTAAGACTCATACCTATATGAGTTAGTTCAATTGGCTCTACAATTGGACCGATTGATATAAGAGTCCAAGTTCAAGCATTATTCTAGGCATTGATAAGAGATGTATTCCTTGCATGCAAGTACTGTGTGATAGCGCTTCTATCATACCCTGCATGCAACCATGAAAAAGAAGCCTTGGTAAGGATCAAACGTCATTGTACACAGATCTCAAGTAAGAACACATTTGTGATCTCAAGTAAAAATAACACAAGCAATAAGAGATTAACAGAATTAAAAATAGAGAAAGGGGAAAGGATCAACATTGGAGTGGTTAAGCCCATATGTGAACCTTTTTGCTTTATTCTCTATATTTCTTTGTTTGCATATACTTTGTTAAGTGTGAGAGAGTCTGTGATCTAGTACACAACTAGGTAAGGAGAAATCGACTCCTCAAGGACTCGTCCCACAAACATCAAAAAATAAAAATAGAAACAATAAAAATAACTCAGCCAAGTAGTTTAAATACATGGACAAGAAATGTAAGCATAGGCTACACAAATAGGAAGCAAAACATGTTAAATAGAAATAAGTAGATTTCTAATCAAAGTCTTGATCCTATATATAGAAACATATAATATCAAGACTCAAATTGTACTCACAACAAAGTAGATCATTCAAATACAATTAAGTAACAAGGTAAATTGATGAGTACAAGACTGGCATTACAAATAATGATCTTGTGGAATCTTTTGGTTTTATATTTGTAAAACCCTCGCAAGTGTACGAATCATTTTATAGAAAATGTTTCGTACACTCCCAAGGTTGATCTAAGGAAGGAATGTATACGGTTTTAATTTATTACTCAAACTTTTAAAAACAAAATTAAATCCTAAACATCATATCACGATATTTTGGTTTTTGTGTTTTTCCTAATCTGATAACATAAAAAAATAAACTAGATATGGATTCAATAAACATTTATACAAAATTTTATCATTTATAGTAGTGAAGTATTTATGGATATAATAACTAAGTTAATTATGCTTGCTAATATTATTTAGGTTATTAAAGATATAAATTGATATTTATTGATTCTCTTTTTTTATATAAATACCATCTTTGGTGGGGTTAGATATTCTTTTTTAATTAAACAAAACAATTAACACCCACTGGACAATTGTATCAACAAATAAAATAGCACTACTCTAAATCAGAACCGGATAACTAAATCTTAAAATCTAATTTTTAGATTTAAGTTTGTAATGAAAAATAATATATTTCTCTTTAACATCTTTAATATAAAATCTTGAATAAAAACAAAATAAATTCATTTTATAGAGATTTTTACCTATTTAATATTTCACATAATAACAACGTTATTATTAAATCATGTTTACAAACAACTAGCTATGTTAAATTTAATCATAGATAAATGAAATATAACATATAAGAATGAAACATAAAAATAACTGTAAATATTAAAAATCCTTACAGAAATTTCATTTCTGGAAAACCTCCAAACAAATTTGTATTTTTGTTTATCGAATTAAAAGACTAGAAATTTATAAAAAAATATAACTAGTTCTTCTCAAAAAGAGAAGAACTTTAAAACTAAAAACTAAAAAAATTAAGAAAACTTTCTAGAGAAAGAAAACTAGAGGGAGAAAGAGCTAAGAAACTTATTTCTTGAGGTGTGATTTGTATAATGGGAGAGATGAGGTATTTCTAGTTGAGGAAAAGGGTAAAAAGTTGGAAAAAAATGATAAAAAATGGGTTAAAACACATAATGGACAGATGTTGACATATGCACTGACGCTAGGGGTATCCATGGTTTGGTTCGGTCCAATTTTAAATAATTTTTTTTAACCAAACTGGATCGAACCGAACCGTTTGGCTATCCAAAATGTTGTAACCAAATAGTTAATAATTCATAAATATGATACAGTTTAATATGATATAGTCTAATATGAGACAATCAAATGTGATGCTCATAAATCATCATGCATAGATAGATATTATTATTAAATACATAAATAAATACATAAGATGTTATCGAAATCCAAAAGCAAATGAAGAAATGAAGTCTCAATATCTCATTTACACAGAATTCTTAAACATATACAAATACAAGCATCCAAACTCACAATCAACAATAATATATCATTAGATAATAATATTTAAAACTTACCCATTATTAATCATCAATGACCAATGTAGTGTCTTTAATGAAGTCTAGTTACTCTACAATCAAATAAAATCATATATCATTAGATAATAATATTTAAAAAATAAAATTAGAAATAATTTTTAAGTCTTACAATTACATAATTCAACATCTTCATAAATCTCTATCTCTAGGTCATCGTTGTATTATGGTAAGGCGACATAGTCATTATTAATGGAGGAACATAACCAATTTTGACTACATACTAATGCCTATACCATTTTAGGATTCAAAGAACTCCTAAATGGATCAAGAATATGTCCTCCTGTGCTAAAAGCTGATTCTGATGCAACAGTTGAAACTTGAACTGCTAACACATCATGTGCAATGAGAGAGATGATAGGAAACCTAAAAGAATTTACCTTTCACCATTTAAATATATCAAATTTATCGAACATGACATTTTCACATGGGGTGCCCCAAAATATTTCTCAACCTCAGTTTTCAACTCCAAACTATTTTTCTCCTCAAAGTGTTTAAGAAATTTCATTTTTCTTGCTTCCTCAGATGAAGGAATCCTTCCTATTACATCTTGTGTTTGAGTCACATTAGATTGAAAATATTTTCCATGCACTAACATATAGTAAGCTTTCAACATATCCATGAAAGTATTTTTGATATTAACTCTCAATTTTTGAACAATTTCTAAATCATAAATCTCTTCAAATAGGAATTCCAAATACTCCAATTTGTACCTTATCTACATTTCCCCAATATTTCTCAAAATTTGTTTTCATGCTAGCAACCATATTTTTCAACAACAAATCATCAAAACCACACCATGCAAGTATTTGAGATTGAATGTTATGTAATTTTGTAAAATATAAATTTGATGTGGTATATAAAGATGCATTGAATGCTAATGTAGAGTCATAAAAAGTCTTCAAAAACTTAACAAAAACACTAGCATTCTTCTAATCATATAATGTTAGAGGCCCAACATTTGATCGCTCCTCATGAAAATAAGAAATAAAAATTGTTCCTTCTTCTTCTTTGAGATAATCAAATGTTTTTTGAAAATCTAAAGAAGATTTTAACATTAGATATGTGGGGTTCCATCTTGTAGGCACATCTAGCATGATACTTCCTTAGGACTCATTATTTTCCTTAATAAAACACATTTTAAACTTTTGTAATCTCAAAGGAGAGGATCTAACATATCTCATTGCACAACGAATACTCATAATAGTATTGTGAAGATCTTTAAGTCCTTCTCTTACAACCAAATTCAAAATGTGAACAGAACATCACATATGAAAGAACTCACCACTCATAAAAAGTCTAGCATTCCAATTTTTTATCTTCCTTTTCAAGTATGACACAATAGTATCATTTGAGGAAGCATTATCAAGTGTTATGGTGAATACCTTACATATACCCCAATCATGCAAACTATGTTTTATCACTCTCCCAATTGTATCACCTTTATGATTCTCAACTTGACAAAAGTTTATAATTCTCTTTTGTAATTTCCAATCTTTGTCAATACAATGAGTGGTTAGACAAATATAATTAATATTTTGAATTGAAGTCCAATAATCACTAGTAAGACAAACTATTTGCTTTTCACTTATGAAAAAGTTTCTCAAACTTTTTCTCATCTAAATAAAGTTGAAACACATCTCTAGAAATTGTTTGACGAGATGGCACATGAAACTTAGGATAAATTTTAGCTATAAAATCTTTAAATCCCTCACCCTCAACAAACCTAAAATACAATTCATCAATAATAATCATTTTTTCCAAAGCAACTCTAGCACATTTTGCATCAAATGATAAAACAACTAATTTATGAGTTGTCGTATCACCCTTTCCTTTTTTGTTTGAAAACTTAACATCTATTGTCTTTTATCTACTTCTTTAGGAATCTTCTTACATAAATTATTGAAGTAATATATCATTGAAGTAGTTCCATTCCTTGTGGGATGAAAAACATAACCTTTTTATAATAATGACATTTAGCTCTAGGATTTTCCAGATCATAGGGTAAAATATAAAAAAAATGATTTCATATTTCTGACCTAAATTTTTTTAGTTTCTTCATATCAGATTTGTTATCGGAATAAACATTACTTACTTGTATTCCTCTTTTTGAAGATGAGTCATTTAAATATTGTGGTGGATTTTCCATTTTCTCTGGATGAATTTTAGGTTCAATGTCTTCAGTCATAGATATAGTAAAATCTGAAAATTGACTTAGTCCAATAAACTCATGTAAATCGTCACCTATATATGAAATATTGATTAGTAAATATTCCTAATATATTAAAATATTACATTTTGTACTTAATCAACAATCATGTCAAAAGTAAAATAACTAAATTATCTTAGTTATAAACAAATGATATACCATTATTTATAAAAAAATGTTTAAAATTAGCATCAATTATAAGTAAAAATTATTTAAATATAATTTAACTAAATGATATTAGTTATAAAAAATATATCTTAAAAAGTATGTAATCCAGATAGTTTATTTTTAAACTATATTCTTATATATTATTTAAAAATAAATAAATAAACTACTAAAAAGAACAAAGAAAAGAAGAGGACAAAACCAAAATCTAGTGACAAAAGCATGAGTTCAAGACTTAGAAGTGGAAAACTCCTAATAATAACAATATTCTACTCAATACTATGTGACAAAAGCAAGAATGCATGACTTAGAAGCTGGAAAACTACTAATAACACTATTACTCAATACCATATATATATATATATATGCTAATTAATTATGATGAATCTAAGCACCTCAATAAATTTTTATGCTATAATAATATCATATAAAATTACTCCCTGAAGAACACATGTTAGGCATAATGCAAAAAGTATAAAGATATTACATATGCAAATATATATATATATATATATATATATATATATATATATATATATATATATATATATATATATATATATATATATATATATTCATATCAAATATTTCGTTGGAGAAACCTTAAAAAACAAAAAAAAAACAAAAAAATAAGCAAATTTTAAACATACTCAAAAAAATAGAAAAGAACTTTTATTACTCAAGATGCAATATACAAATTACATGGAAGTTATCCTCCACCCAAACTCTAATTGACCAGAACAGTTTCGTAGAGAATTTTAATATTCTTGCTTCAACCACATTTCTACAAAGGTTTCAGGGCATAAGGCCCCTTCAACTAACGTTAGTTACAAATGTGGATAGAGCGTAGAATACCTTGATTTCTCACTCACTCTCTGGGTTAAGATTGCTAAGTGTGATACAGAAACTAAGTTGCATCACTTTGATGCAAGAAAGTAAATGTATATACTCCTAACTCCTAAAAGATTAAAGAAGAAACTTGTCATCTGGGCATAACCAAATTAGTTAGAGTTGGAACTACCAAAGAGTTGAACAGAGAATCACCAGCGTATTTGCAATTTTCTATATCAATTTTAACTACTGTAGGAATAAAAAACATTTGACAAGGATGTGCAACTGCATCCGATGCAACAAATTAAATACAAATGGATCGGTGAGGAAACTCCCAAGGACGACCAAGCAAACCAGCTAGACAAACCAGAACAAAGACTTAAAAGAAATAAACCAAATGGAGTCTACTAATCTTTTCTAATTACGATAGCCTAAGTTCATAGTTCTTATGAATATGTCACATACCTATTTTGTCCATGAATTTCTGGATGATAGGCGGCAGAGGCAAGGTCGGTTGGCGCCTGACTAGTGGTGGAGGGTTAGAGACGGTAATGGTGGCTACGACGAGAACGAGGATATTATGAAGATTTTAGCTTAGGGTTTCGACTGCACGGGGATAATAATAAGAAGGGAAAGTGATGCTTTTATATTAGTTAATTAGAATTTTTTAATTATTTATTAAAACCACTCTGATCTAGTCCGATTGGTTTAAAATTTTGTCTAATTTTTTCATCTTTTTGACTTTTTCTCATTTCTTTTCTCAATATATTTGTGATGTATTGCCTTCAATATTTTTCTTCAAGTCTTTAAGTTATTTTTGAACTAAAATATCTGAAAAACAATAAAAATACCCATGATTCCAAAAAAATAAATTTTTAGACAAATATGATAAAATTTTATAAATATAAATCTTTTTAATCAATTAAAGTACATTAATTCATGGTAATTTTGGTGTTTTTAAGCACTCATTATAAACTCATATAGAACTCTTGTCTATGTGGTAACATCCTTAGGTTACTTATGGAAACCACACAGTAGCAAACAAATCCACTAACTAATAAAATTAATAAAATTTTGTAAAAAATAAAACCATAAATACCTCTATATATTGGGACCTCTATCTATACAATCTATTACATCCCTTGTTTGCTACCTTCATAACAACTTGATCCGACATATGAACCCAGCTTTTCTCCAAAGCCAACACTACTTAATATAGTGTCATCAGTAACCGATGATTAGTAAAGTATATAATATATGAATAAACAATCGTGGGATCTACCCTCAAGTATGGACCACTAATAACCAATGTGGGCAACACATTCAACCATGTATCACATATAACCAAAGTGGGAAACACATTAGAACACTTACCATGGACAATCATTGATATGAAAATACAAACAATACTGCCCTACCCATTATCACAGTGTTGTTCTCACAAACTCTGTAAAATAGTCAAGTGCACCATTTTATTCTCACACAAACATATCACAATTATTGAAACACATTCAAGATAATTAGTGAAGACATAATTTAAATTAATAGAAAAGAGTCGTAGAGTTTTAGTAGATTTTTCAAATTAATCAAAGATTAAAGATTTATAGACGACCACTAACAAATAAAGTCCTCGTCGACTACCCCTCATGGGTCCGACGATGGGTCTGACGAGAGGGTCCAACTAGAAGGTTTAACAAGGGCCTTATTGAGGTTTACAAACCCCAAGTAAATGTTCGTAAATACCAGCAATAGAATAAAAAACCATCACTCATAACTTAGCATGCATAGTAATAATTGAAACCAAGCCTGTGGTATATGTAAGACATTCCTTCAATCGCAACGTACCTAATTATATGTGTGTGTGCATTATTAATCTGGAGTAACCAAAATTACAAAGAGAAAGACATAAATAATGAGTAAAATAAACAACTATGTATTTTGCACACAAGAAGCCAACACAGACACAAAGAATATTAGGTCTTATAAAATGCTTCAACATATAAGATCAGTGTGATATAAGAGTATATTTGGTGAGAAATAGAGATGAATAAAACTTGGATTTTAACATTAGGTCTGTGTGAGTCAATGTTGATATGTTCGAGTTATGGGGCATGAATTTGCATTGTGTAATTGATTTACATGATGAAGTTTGATCCTATGAGATGTTGGATGAACTTGTGCTAGAGAATTTTAATTATGAACTAAAAAGAAACTAAAGCATGAGAATTTTTGTAGTTTTGTTATCAATCTATATAGTTTTAGTTTTTGCGTTTTAGGATGTTTATAGGTATCGTCACTAGAAGCCCTCATGAGACTTTAACTCATCCACTAGAGTCACCTAGGGATTTAAAGGCTTATTGCATATGCTAAATGTAACCATGCAATATACAAAAATTATTTAGGTTAGTATAACTTAGTTATTTTTTAGGTTTAGTTTGGTTGAAGACTAGCAAAATGTAGGTTTAAAGGTATTTGATAAACACTATTTTGACCTATTATATGCTATATTTTGAAATATTTATTTTATGTTTATTTTACTTTTATCTTGTTTTGAAGGATATTTACATGTTTTGTAGGTTAAAGTTCTTATAGAAGAATTATAGGAAAACACGATGAAAACGAATGAAAATGAGGTAATTAATGCAATTGACACAAGTTAGAATGAACACAATTGTCAAATTCTATAATTTTTATGAGCTCCATGGAGAGGTATTACTCGTGCCACAATGAGATGTTCTCAAGTTCAAACTAGACATTCTTGGATTTCTAGACACATTACAATAAGATATTATCTATGCTGCAACATAAGGCTCTTGGGTCTACTTATGTTTTCCAAAGATTTGTGTGCCCGATGGCCCAACCTTTTCCATACCGTGGCATGGTCCTCTCTGATTGCATTCAAAGAAACAAAAAAATCAACACATGCAGTGGTGCACAAAAACTCATACTATGAACCAAGTGCAAAATATTACCATAAACCCAAATATGCATTCCAAACGTGTTTAACCTAATTTTAGCCTATAAATACAATCATATCCCCTCTTAAATAGATATCACTTAGTTTAGAATCAAGCCACCAGTTACCCATAATCGTTCTACCATTATATACAGATATAGAGAGAAGATCTAAGGATTTGAGAAACTGGTGACAACTTATTCAAAGATTTGTAATCACTTCTTAATAAGGAGTATTTTTATTGTCATAACTTTTGTTTCTCTTTGTAATATGATGTCTTTCATAATTAAATTAAATTTTATTAATTTAGCTATGATTGGCTAGTTCTATAATATGAATTTTTAGCATTTGATTCCAATTATTGAAAGAATAATTTTATGGTTTGAATAAATAAAAGTTTGATTTATTTCATATTCGTGTTTTTCAAATCTTTAATTATAAATTCATAGTGGGTCAAGTCTTGATTTATAATTAAAGAAAATATTTTAGAATAAAGTATTTGACACATCGTATGTGCTTAGTTGTACATAACGAATAAGAGTTTGTTTTGATTTGATTTATTTGTATTAAATTAGATGGATGAAAATATCTTTGATTTCAAGCATGACCAAAGAAGTTATTAATTAATTGAGGATCTTGGTTTATATATTTTCCTTAATTTTCCAATTAATCAATTCCAAGCAAAATGAATGAAGTTATTAATTAATTGAGAATTATGGGACACTCATTATGATTATAGGAAGTTCGATTATTTAAAAAGTCGTAAATCTAACTTGTTATTTGAATCATTTACTTTATTTTTTCCATAAAGGGTTATGCTCACTAAGATCCTATATTCATCCATCATCCTTAGTTCGGTTATCATTTAGTTTAATTTCTATAATTTAATTTATTTGTGTTTTTTAAATATTAATTTAATTTAGAATTTATAATCTTTTTCCACAAACTCACAATTGATAGAGTGTTTAGGATTGTTGTTTTTCTTAACTACTTTAGAAGATAATTTGACCTTTTAAAATAACCAATAAATTCCTTTAGACACCGACCTAGGAGTAACTTATCATTAGTCTACTAGTGATTCATGCACTTGTAAGCAATTAAAATTTACTCATCACTTGCCCAATTAGTAAAGACAAAAAATATGATCAAGCTCAGAAGGGATCTTTGGAAGGCCTTTGACATTGTAAAAGTTCAAAATTTTCTTTAGTAAGTTAAAGCTAACAAGACCCAACATTTGAAGCTAAAGTTCTTCTATACTAAAATTGGCTTTGTTGCATAAAATTGAAGGAAAATCTCCAACGGAATAAGAGTTGTCTTCAGACTTGGTTCCCTTAACAGTAACACTCAAATTATGTGTAAACTTAACCAAAATGTTATCATAACATAATTGACTTATGCGGATGAGGTTTCTTCTAAGTCCATCCACAAAGAGGACATATGTGAGCTTAGGAATCCATAAAGTATTGATGATGCCTTTTCCACATATCATAACTTTACTGCGATCCCCAAAGGTAACCAAACCTTCATTCACTTTGTCTATATTGATGAAGAAAGATGTATCCCTAATCAAATGTCTAGAAAAACCACTGTCAAAGTATGTTCCTTATTTCGATGAATTGACCACTTGAGTTCACCAAAATGAGTCAAACACTTCTTACTATCTCACAGAAGAGGCTAGAAAGACTTAATATGATTTTCTAATCTCAAGTTAAGATCTTCTGTAACTTTCTCACTTTCAAGAGTTGCATTAAAAATTTGACTAGAAAGATCCAAGATATCTTTGTCCTTTTCTTTTGTACTGTAATCAATCTTAACCATAATATTCTTTAGTTTTTGATGTTTATGAACCAACTAATCATAAATTTCTTATAAGGATTAGTCATTGTCACTTTCTATGTTACTCCGATAGGTAAACTTTGTTGAAACCATTCTGAGTGAGACCATCAAAGCTGAACACTTGGAGGTACCAACCTTATAACCTTCTAGCTTATCTTCAATCATACTTAAAATGTCATCATCATATTTAGTCTCTAAGTAATTCCAAGCTTCTTTGGAGATTTTGCATTCAGATAGATGTTCTACATCATTAGAAGACATTGCTTTCATAATGGCACACGAGCCTTTGCAATTTTGATCATTTGCTTAGAGTTCTTCTTTATGCCAGTCATTGAAGGGCTTTGGCTGCACAATGCCATATTTAAGAATTTGAATAAGACATTTCCCATCCATTTTAAAACAAATACCAAACCTCATCATCATATGATCTTTAGATAAGAGCATATCTTAGATCTTTAGAAGCCATAACACGTTTTGAAAAATTGAGGAGGTTTATAGACACTCCTATCATAATATACATCATTAGAGGAAGGAAAATTAAACAGAGGAGGAAAGAAAAAAATAACACTAGAGTAGTTAAGCCCAAAAGAGTGTACCCATTTTGATACCAACTAAGAAAGTTTGAAACCTAGTACATGACCTTGGAAAAGAGATAAGAACTCCTTAGGGCTCTTCCCTAACTCGTACACAAAAAAATAGGATAAAAAAAGGAAAAATAATCAAATACAGAGGATATAATGCAATAGTCAAACTAACAATTTAGTATACAACATGTATGTTATAGTAATAAAGAAAAGATATATGAACCATAGTATAGAAGAATATATATAGAAAAGGAAAACAAGAAATAGACAGAAAGAAAAAATTTCTAATCATAATCAAATCCTACTATCTAAGAACACATTTGAATGAAATCTTGATTGTACTAACATGACATGAGATCAATAAAATAGTGCAATATAACATGGTGAGCCTACATAGGATCCACGTCTATGTGGTAACATCCATAAAAAACCACTTGTAAGTAAGTAATTCACTATAAACATAAATCAACAATTTAAAACTAAAAGATTTTATAAACTAATGCCTTTTATAGTAGAAGTAACTCACTCAACCGTACCTAAGTTGTCCTCATCTATTGTCTCCATAGCAACTGTGATCTTATTCTCAAATTTACCTCACCACCATATGATGTGGCACAAACACCAACAATCAGTAGTATGAATCATAGGATAATAAAAATTTCATGCACATGTACCTAAATTCAATCTATGTCTTGGTTGGTTAATTAAAATTTAATTAACCAACCCAAAAAAATATTTGTAAACAACTTAAAAAATTATAATACTAAATAACACTCAAAGTATTAATGATATGAAATTTAGAAAATAGTTTTCCAATTGAAAATTTTATTTTTTAATATGCCAGATTTTTCTCACATTTTCTAATTAATTTTCATTATAAACCTTGGACTATTGGGTATCTTTCCGACCATATCAATGAGCCATGGATGTCCATCACTACAAGGACAACATTCAAAAGACCATACTAGCTACCTTGCTAACTACATCACCAAGAACCTATTTGAGCATTAAAAAACTAGCTTTTGCTTGAAATTTTTGTAAGTGTTTTCCCCCAAATACTCATGCAAACTACAAGAATCCAACCAACAATGGTGTGTGTAAACATGCAAACATGCAAATATTTTTAACTATGAAAATATGTGCATTACTTAACCATTAGTACCTAACCTTACAAAGAGGAAGATAAAATACTAAGCAAAATAAAATAGACCATAAAATACTAAGTAAAATAAAAAAAACTTCATGTTTTATACATGAGAATTTCAACAAACACATACAGGAATTATAAGACTTATAGAACTAATAGCAAGAAATAATGTGTAAATTGAATTGTCTTTATTTATTGTTATAACAATATAAAAAATCCAATTTTAACCCTTTTCAAGAATGAACAATTGTTTGATGATAATTTTAACATACGGAAATCCAATTTTAACCTCTTTTTTTATTTACTAAAAATGTTCTTAGTGGATTTATGGAGGAATGTCCTCCAACTCTCCCTAAAAATGCAATTCTTAATGTACAAAAATCATATATTCATTAGATCATATCTAATAAAATTTCTCTCAGTTATTTTATAGCTGGAATGTTGGAAAATAAAAATGCTACATATAAATGATTTTTGATCATTGGATGGGATCCAATTACATATTTTTTAGTTATTTAATAGCTAGTATGGATGATGCAATTGAATCCATAGAAGAGAAGAATGTGATCCCACATGGGATATTGCAATCTTAACACTTCTTAGGAATTACAACCAACCTATCACAAGTTGGGAATGATAAGGAAAAGGGAAAAACATAGTTTCTCAATAAGGAGGAGATAACTATAAGAATATGAAAGGAAAAGTGAAGAAATATCACTACTACAAAAAGAGGTATATAAGTCGATATGTAAAGTCGTTTTTTTCCAAAAACCGACTTATAATTAATTTAAAGTCGGTTCGGTGTAGAATCGACGCTATCCACGTAGGACGTAGCGTCGGTTCCAGGTATCAACCGATGCTATCCATATAGCGTAGCATCGATTGACACCTAGAACCGATGCTACACACGTGGATAGCATCAGTTGAAATGTAGAACCGATGCTACGTCATACGTGGATAGCGTCGGTTAACACGTAGAACCGACGCTACACACGTGGATAGCGTCGGTTGACACGTAGAACCGATGCTACACACGTGGATAGCGTCAGTTGACACGTAGAACCGACACTACACATGTGGATAAATTCTTTTCTTTTCTTTCTTCTCCAGACAGAAACTATTCCAAGTGTTGCATAACTCTCAAAAACCCAAAACCTCCTCCACTTATCCTCTACTCTTTCTCATTTTTTGGCCACCTACGACCACCATTTTCAACACCGATTAATGGGTTTTCTTCCTCTCTAACTAATCTTTTAGATCCCCTATTTTTTAAAGTGAAATACTCAAATTTTTTACACCCATTTCTCACTTACAAAACACCATTTTTTCTTCATTTTACTCTTCTAAGTATTTTTATTATTCATATTTTTTCTATTATTATGTGTTGTTATTTATGTGTATAAATTTTTGTATTATATAATGTAGGTTTGTATTATAAACATCAAGAGAAGAATACACTGTGGTATTTTTTTTACTATTAATTAATAAATGATTTTTCAATTATTTGTATTACTTAAACTATTTGCAAACTGATTTTGGTTTTTTTTTCTGCTCGAATATAGGTTTTTATTTTAGTATAATAGAAAATTAGTAAATTTAAAAAAAAAATTAAAGTTGGTTCACCGCATGAACCGACTTTAAATGTGAAGTTGGTTCACGTGTGAACCGACTTTAAATTTTAAGTCATTTAATTTTAAGTCGGTTCAACGAACCGACTTTAATGCCTCTTTTTGTATTAGTGTATGTAAATGAAAATTGTTTCCATTATAGTAAAGGTAGGAGCTATATGAGAAGCAATTCTTAGCATATCCCATAACCTATAAATAAAAAAGATAAAAATAAAAATGATTTACTTATCCTGAGGCTTATTTGATAGAAAATGATGTCACTTTGGATAGTTGAGTCAAATACGACTTATCATTTTTGTTCTTTTCAATAGTTGATTAATTCACTAATTGAGCTAAGAAGATCAACACCTCACAATACTAATGGGCAATGATAATCTTGTCTTAGCTCAAGTAGTAGGAGAAATTAGACTTTAATTTAGGAATAACAAATATTTGATATTAGATACTATTTATTTTATTCTTGGGTTATCAAAAAATTGATTTCTATTTCTAGATTATATAAACAAGTTTATAAGGTTTCATTTAATGATAATAGTGTGATTAATTATAAAAATGGAAAACCTTTTGTATGAAAGTTTTTGAAAAATGATCTATATCTACTAAACCTAAAGTATTACTTACTACTTAACTCTGAAATGTTCAAAGTGGAACAACCTAAACCTAAAAATTAAAAACTTTCTCCTAATGATAATATGTATCTATAACATCTAAGGCTTGGTTATAAAAGCCTTGACTGGATTCAAAGACTTGTAAAGGATGGCCTTACCATGACACTAGATGCATTCCCAATGATTTCCCATACTCGGCCAATGCCTTCCCACACTCATCAAAAATATCACTGGATGCTACCAGAGGCCAACAATAGTCACTCGAGCTCCATTCATGACTCTATAATGTAGGGATATTTTGATATTAATATTATATGTGTAATACATAGAGGAGGATATTTTGTTAATAAAAAAAGAAGAAGTCGTGGTTGCAAAATCCCTACTAGTTTGGTAAATCAAACCCAAAAGATCTTTTATGACAATGTTACTTAGAGCCTCTAAATCACTCGAAGTTGTGCACTTGGATATTTGTGGACCGATGAGTATCCAAGAAAGAGGTTGTTATAGGTATTTTTCACCTTTATAGATTATTACTTAAGATATCGGTATATTTACATAATGTAGTGGTTTTGCGCTAAAGCTAAAAAGAACAAGGTAAGTCAATTAAGATGTTATGATTGGACTATGGCTTGGAATACCTTAACATAGAGTTCAAGGACCACTTTTTAGAGTATAGGAAAGTCTCATAGCTTATAACACTTGGTACACCAAGACAAAAATGGGGTTGTAGAAGGGAGAAATAGAACTTTGCTTGAGATAGTTAAGTCAATGATGAGCGATGCATTATTTCCTATATCATTATAGGGATGCCCTACAAACAGTGACATACTTGTTAAATATTGTTCCATCTAAGTATGTCCTTAAAACTCTTGTAAAACTATAGATAGGACATAAATCTAGTTTACTCCATATATACATTAGAGGATGTCCAACATATATTCTTAAAGGAACGTCTAGGAACTTGGAACTGAGGTTAAAAATATTCACGTGTTGTTGGATATTATAAAGAAACAAAAGGAGGTACATTTTATAATACTCTATAAAATAAGGTGTTTATGTTAACAAATTCCATATTTGTTGAAGATGATTATATGAACAATAACAAGCCTTATAACAAAGTAATTCTTGAGGAATTAGACTATGATAGGGGGTTAGAGAATAGCCATCTATTAATATTGATAATCAATCGAATCAAGAAACCATAATCCATAGTCAAGATCCAGCATAGATTCCTCGTAATGGGAAGGCAATTAAATTTCCTAGTTGATACATGGGAGTTGGTGAGGTACAAGTTTTTATGTTTGATAGTCATATAGATGACCCACTGTGTTATAAACATGCATTTGAGGATATTTTAAAATATAAATAGATTATGTCCATAAACCTTAAGATGGAATCAATGTAGTCCAACTATGTCTTAGAACTTGTATACAAACTTGATGAGGTTAGACCTATGAGATATAAGTGGCTCTACAAGAGGGAAAGTGGATAGGAAAGTAGAGAATTTCAAAACTAAACTAGTGGCACATGGTTTTACAAAAGACTATAAAGAGACCTTTTCACTAATAGTAATGCTTAAATCCATTTGAATACTCTTGTCCATCACAATAACTCTTGATTGAGATTTGGAAAATACATGTGAAAATAACATTCTTAAATGGCTATCTTGAGGAGACCATAACCTATAGTTTTGAGGATAATATTGATGAGCCATGTGTTTACAAAATCGACAAGGATGACAAAGTGGTACTCCTAAAGCTTCACATGGATGACATTCTACTTATTGGGAGTCGTATAGAATTATTAACAAAAGGTAGAGTAGTGGTTGTCTATGTAGTTCTATTGATTATTTATCTTAAACTCAATCATTTTGTGTATATATTGTTACATTGAATTTTAAGTGTACAAATAATCAAAGATTTTAAAATGAAATTTTCCTCTTATTTATTATAATTTTAGAAATGTTTAAATCCTAAATTCATTTGAAAGAGCTCTTATACTGACACTTCTAGCCCTCGCACAAGTATCTCTTAGTGTCTCTACTTAGATGGCCCAATTTAAGGAACTATACATCTTATGTGAATTCCAAGTGGAACCTCTCTTTGTCCTTGCTTGATTTGTTCATAGGCTTTGATTGATATTAAAGCAAGAGGTTGTTTTACATTTTCCAATTTCAATAGATGAGGCTTACCACAAGACTTGAGGGATTGAAAAATACCTTCTCTTTAAAAGGATATTTTTGAGCCCATGGAACATTGAGACAGTATGTCTCATTGTACTCTATACAGTGCTGATGAACGAAAACCAGCATCGCCGATCTTCGCAAATACTTTGGTTTTAATATTTATAAAACTCTCGCAAGTGCACGAATCATTTCGAAGAAAATGATAAGTATACTCCCAAGGTCGATCTAAGGAAGGAATGTATGTGGTTTTTAATTTATTATTCAAACTTTTAAAAACGAAATTAAATCCTAAACATCCTGTCACGATAGTTTGGTTTTTGTGTTCCTAATCTAATAACATAAAATAAACATATATACAGATTAATTAAATATAATCTAATAACATAAAAATAAACATAGATACAAATTCAATAAATAATTATCTAAAAATAAACATATATACAGATTCAATAAATATTCATGCAAATTTTATCATTTATATTAGCGGAGTATTTATGGATATAATAACTAAATTAATTATGCTTGCTCATATTATCTAGGTTATTAAAGATATAAATTGATATTTTATTGATTCTCTCTTTTTTATATAAATACCACCTTTGGTGGGGTTAGATATTCTTTGTTAACTAAACAAATCAATTAACACCTATGGGTGGGGTTGATAACTAATATGCTTAATTAAATTAATTCCTTTTTCTAAGAGATTGAAAATGAACCATTTAAATGCCACCTTTGGTGGGGTTAGACAGTTTAAACTTTATTCAAGGTGTCCAAATTAAACATAAGAATTTAATTATCCGAGTACTAACTTTCAAGTTTTAAAACCACTATTGAAAACATGTTGTCAATACATTTTCACATAATAATTCTTATAAAAACTTTTGAAATAGAGTTTCACTCTAACTACCGGGCGATTGTACCAACAAATAAAAGAGAACTACTCTAAATTAGACCGGATAACTAAACCTTAAAATCTAATTTTCAGTTTTAAGTTTGTAATGAAAAATAATATATTTCTCTCTAACATTCTTAATATAAAATCTTGAATAAAAACAAAATCAATTCATTTTAGAAATTTTCACCTATTTAATATTTCGCAAGCATAACAACGTTATTATTATATCATGTTTATAAACAGCTAGCAGAGTTAAATTTAATCATAGACAAATAAAATATAACATGTAAGAATAAAGCATAAAAATAACTGTAAAGAAAATAAAATCCTTACAGAACTTCGACGCTATTCCCGTTGCTAGAAAACCTCCAAGCGGAATTTGCACTCCCATTTATTGAATCAAAAACTAAATTATTACAAAAACATTACAAGTTCCTCTCAAAAAGAGAAGAACATTAAAACTAAGAGAATTGAACTAAAAACTAAGAAGGAAACTAAGAAAAACTTAGAAACTAAGAAAGAAACTAAGGAAAACTCAAAAACTAAGAAATGAGAGAAAGAAAGAAGAGAGAAGTGTGGTTTGAAGGTGTGTTTTGAAGTGAAGGGAAGAGGGGGTATTTATAGGTGAGGATGGAGAGAAAAAGTAGAGAAAAAAATGTTAAAAAAATGTAAAAACGCGGATTATTGATTGCTGACGTCATTTGATGACATCAGCATGACATGGGGCGGCTGCACAGTATCGGGTATGAACAGTACCGCGGCTGCACAGTACCGGGTATGAACAGTGCCGAGTCTACACAGTACGCGCGGATGAACAGTACGCGCGGATGAACAGTGCCGCGCGCTGCTGCTTGGGGCGGAGCTGGGCGGCGGCGCGATTTTCGTCTTTTTGACATTTTTGACCTTTTCGACCCATTTTGTCCAATTTTTCCATGTTTGTTGACCTTTTCCCACTTATTTATTAATATATTTGTGATGTATTGCTTCAAGTATTCCTGTTTGAGTCTTTAAATTGCGTTTTTAAGCCAAAATACCTGAAAAACAATAAAAATACCCGTGATTCCGAAAAAGACAAATGTATATAAATATATGATAAAACATATAAATATATGTATTTTTAATCAATTAATGTGCATAAAATCATGGTTATTTTAGTGCTTTTTGAGCACTCATCAAGTGCCTATTTATTTTACTTAGTGTATATGTCTTCTTCTTTGTAAGGTTAGTTACTGTGGATCAAAAATTGTAAGGTTTATGAGTATTGATGATATTTGTGAATAAAACATTTGAATTCAATTTTAGTTTCTAGGTATATCTTTCAAGTATATTTTCAAATCGAAGAAACAAACAAGTTTCAATGAACACATCACAAGTCTCTGTTCTCGTTCAGGATAGATTTCATATAAGACACATATGAACATTTTGCATATAGGTCCATCAATTGATCAATCCATGTCTAGATTGATCAAGCTTAATTAAAATTGGCTGAATTAATTTTTTACATGTCTAAATTAATCGAGGTATTAACACTCGATCGATCGAGCATTATATTGATCAAGATTAATGAGTAGATCAAGCTACTTGTTTTAGAATTAATTATTTGGTCCACTAAATTAATTAAGAATTCACTATATCATGTGAACTTTTTAGAATCTATCAATCGAGCTCAACTAGATTGATCAATCTTAGTTTGGATTAATTAAGTGGGCAAGTTTTCAATTTTAACCTAATTTTTACTTGAGCCAATTTGTTTCATCACCATATTTTCCTTACTTTTTAAAGCTCTTTCAAATGTTTTTTAAGGCTAGAATTGTACTAGTCCTTTGACCTGGGACTTCAACTCATTCTATTTAAACATACATTTGGCTCACAATTTTCTCAACTATAATTGAATTTAATTTTTCATATAAGCTTTCTCTGAAAATTCATTTTAAAAATATAAGATCATAATTTTTTAAGCTTCTTTATTTAGTTAATTTATCAAACATTGTTGGTTGTGTTTGATTGATTACTAAGCCAAATGGGTTTATGATATTTTTATCATATGTTCTTACAACTTCTTCTTTATTTTTTTCTTGAATTGTTGGATCAAATAATTGTGTGTGTCATGCCATAATTATTTCATTTGATTATTAATCTTTAAAGAAGCTATCTCTATTGAACTTGTGCTTAAACTGTTTGTTCTAGAATTTCTAGTTGATCTTGATTTATCTATTATATTTATTAAATCATCTAATTAGATTTATTCATTATTTAACATCTCTAGGACACACATTTACACTTGTGTTAACTTTTCAGGTGTTAACTAAATAGGTTTGATTACTTGTGTGATTCAAGTTATCAAAACGTTAGTCTAGATCCAAACACCTTTCCTGTAGAGACTATGATGAAAGTAGCGGATTGTAAATAAATTACTTAAGGGCATTACTTTGGTAGGTAGGTTGAGACCTAGCCTAGTAATTGGACCTTGCCTATTTGCAAAACAAATAATTTGTGGTAGTTTTCTTGATTTTATATTCACTCTTCTAAACATAAATATAGTTTGCATGCTTGGTAGTCAATTTGAAAATCTTAGGATGAAAAAAGATGAAATTTTCTTTGAATTTTATATTAGATTATGTGATATTACTAATACCTCTACCAATCTTGGAGAGAAAATTGATGATTTCAGGATAGTTTGAAAGATTCTCTACTCATTATCATATCGTTTCAATGTAAAGGTCACTAACATTGATGAAAGCAAGGATGTGGACACCATAAAAATAGAGCAACTCATTGGCTTACTTAAAATCTTTGAGATGAGCTTTGAAAACCTCTAAAGAATAAAGTTATCGCTTTCAAACTTGCTATGATTGTAGATAGTGACAATGATAATGAAGAATTGGTAATCTTAACCAGAAGATTGAACAAAATTCTTAACAAAAAGAGTCCTTGAAAGAAATGACAACCAAGATATTAAAAGGATTAGCATCTGAAAGAACTCAAATTTGTGAGTTATGATGGTAAAAAATCTAAACCAACTAGACTTCAATGTTTTGAATGTATAGGTTTCAATCACTATACAATTGACTGTGAAAACAAGAAAAACCAAACTAGAAGAGCTTTCAACACTACAATTACTGACTTTGAAAGTGATAATGACAATCCAGTTGAATTAAAAAATTATGGCACCGATTCCCAAGCATTTACTACAACTCCTGGTGGACATTCCAATAAGTCTGACATTGATTCAGATGATGAGAAAAGTGATGCTGAATTTCTACTCAATAAATTTAATGTCACTAGTATTGAAGAAGTATTCATAGATTATATAAGATGTAAAAAATAAAAAGATAAGTTTCTTGTAGAAGTAACTAAACTAAATGATAAACTAAAATCCTATGAAATAAGTCCTAGAAAAAGAAAAAAACTTGATTTGTCTAAAAGTATTAATGATCTAAATTCGAGTCTTGTAGGCTGAGAATAAGAAAAACTAAATCTGATATAGGAACTTGAACAATCCATGAAATTTGTAAAAAGGCTAACCATTGGAGCTTAAAGGCTAAACAAAATTCTAGATAGAGATAAAAGAGGACTAGGCTATGTATATGAGGATTCTATGCCATCATTTTCTAAAACAACTAAGTTTTTAAAACCCTTCAACCCTTATTCTTCATAGTCCAAACATATAGCTTCAACATTAAAAACCACGTCTATAAGGCTTACTAACCCTACTCCTAATATTACTCATTATACCCAAGGAACTGTTGCACAATATCACCATATTGTCCTTACTTTTTAAAGCTCTTTTAAATGTTTTTAAGCATAGAATTGTAATAGTCCTTTGACCTAGGACTTCAACTCATTCTATTTAAACATAGGTTTGGCTCAAAATTTTCTCAACCACAACTGAATCTAATTTTTCATCTAAGCTTTCTCTAAAAATATATTTTACAAATATAAGATCATAATTATTTAGGCTTATTTATTTGGTTAATCTATCAAATATTGGTGATCGTGTTTGATTGATTAATAAGACAAATTGGTTTATGATATTTTGATCATATGTTCTTATAGCTTCTTCTTTATTTTTTTCTTGAATTGTTGGATCAAATAATTATGTGTCATGTCATAATTATTTGGTTTGATTATTAATCATTAAAGAAGCTATCTCTATTGAACTTGTGCTTGAACTAATTATTCTAGGATTTCTAGTTTATTTTCATTTATCTAATACATTTATTAAATCATCTAGTTAGGGTTATTCATTATTGAACTTCTCTAGGACACATCTTTCCACTTATGTTATTGTACTGACTTTTAAGGTGTTAGTTGAATGAGTTTGATTGCTTGTGTGACTCAAGTGATCGAAATGTTGGTCCAGATCTAAACACATTTCTTATAAAGACTATGATGAAAGCAACTGCTTGTAAGAAGATTACTTGGGGGCATTACCTTAGTAGGCAATTTGAGACCTAGCCTAGTAATTAGACCTTATTTTTCATAGTAAATAATTAGGTTGTCCAGTGGACTGATGGTTTTTCGTTTAGGTCATTGGTATGACCTAAGTTATTTCCACCTAAAAATATCATCTTTCATATTTATATTTCCATATTAATTTATATACCAACGATTACATGCCTGATCATCATAAAACATTTAATTAGTTGTAGTTTCATTGATTATCTTTTCACCCCTCAAACTAATCAGGTTTGTAACTAAAAAAAGAAACTTTTTAGAAATACATACTTATATATAGTTAGGTACACTTTGTATGCAAGCATATTTATATACATCATAGGGGTTGGTTATTGTAGTGTTCATGCTAGGTTAAGATTTATGGTTTTCAACAAGTGAGCTAATGTTGTCACTTGTATTGTTGGTTCATTTTAAGTGTAGGTACTTGTGGAATTTACTCAGCATTTTTACAAATGAAATATATATTTTTTAGAAACTCACCAATAAGCTCAGCACCACCCTCGCCACTAGCCTCTCCACCTCTTTTGACACAGTGGTTTGTGAGGTGGGAATCTAACTTCTATTGATACCTCTTTTTTCTCTCAATTCCTTACCCCTTGAGTCATGTACAAGCCTAGTGAGCTTATTATAAATGATTTATTTGGTGATATGCAAGTCTTTGAACTTTATTACCTATTGCCCAAACAAGATCTAATTGCTACAAAAAGGAAAATAGCATAGCTTTCAGGATCACTAAGGGAAGTGGTCCCAGTTAAGAAGCTAAATTCATTACTATTTGTGATGTTTATGACCCTAATATTTTCTTTCTCAGAGACTCACAAGATTCTTTAAAAATAAGAAAACTCATCTGGAGGTGTTGGAAAAGTTAGTTCGAGCTCTAAAGGCTCAAAATCTATAAAAGTATATGATGACTCAGATAATGAATATGAGAAACCAAGAAAAGGGCATTTAAACAAGATTAGAAGCTTCAAATGTGGAAAGCCTAGTCACATTGTAGTAGATTGTTTTTAGAAACAAAAAATGCATGAATAAGCATGCAATGAAGGCTAACGTTACTATTTCAAACAGTATTATCAGGGATGATAAGGATGACACTAATTTTCTTGATTTTGTTTCTTCAGGTAATGTCATTGATCCTTTGACTACTACCTAAAATGTTCAAATGGCTATAGCTAAAAATGATGACGATAAGAAAGAAGATTTGATCGATTCTTATAGTAATCTCTTATTGAAGCACATTAAGTCAGAAAAGGATAAGAAAAAGGCTTTGAAAATGCTAGAAGAAAAAGATCTTGAGATAAATGCTTTGAATAAAGTAATGGAAGAAAAGAAGTCCTCCAATAACGGTCAACAATAAGACCTCACTAACAGATGTGAGGTCATCCAAAAGAGATATTCTGATTTGCTTGAAAATTTTAATGCAAATCTTGTGAAAAGAAGTACTCCATGTGAAATTATTCAGTCATCAAAAAGATAAAGTTGAACAACTAAAAAAGTATATTATTGTCCTTGAGAGCACAAAGGAATTCATGGCTTATTTGCTTACAAAAAATGAAACTGAGGTTGAACGATTGCACTAGAAAGTTGGGATTCTTAGTAAATTTACAATATATCTTGAATCATTTTTTTAGAAAAGTAAAGATTTTCTTAAAGCATTAAGAGACAAACTTAGTGTCAATGAAAATAAACTAGCTCATTTTGCCTCTACAGTTAACAAGATGATGACTGGCTCTAGAAATTTGAATGAATACTCAAAAGCAATAAGACTTTTGGTAACAAATTTGGCATTGGCTATAATAAAGGAGTTTTTACAACTTCTACTACTACTCCCAAGTTTTTTAAATCAACCACTGAAGATCCACAATTGAAGACAATTGCCATCATCCAAAAGGTAAGCCAGTTGTGTTTAGCCAGTTTCCTCTAGCAAGGTAAACACTTCACCTAAGGCCAGTTCTTCCATTCGCTCTAGTAGTGGTCTATTGCATGTACTTACTATTACTCCTACATGTCACCACTATGGTGAACTTGGGAATTTGAAACCTATGAGAAATTGACTTGTCATCCTTGTGCGAAAGTTAATGTGATTGTTTCTTCTTCTTCTCTTTCATGTTCTACTCCTCAGAGTTAGGAACCTAAACTCTTTATCTCTATTGTTCATGTTTTTTATCTATGTGGCATTGTTGGCCATATTTATAGGTTGTGTCCTAAATATGTGAGGACTATATCTCAGAGTTCTCCGCTTCAATCTTCCCTATATTCTTTGTCTAGGTATAGCTATTGTGGCTCATCTAAGCATATTCAACCTGGTTGCATCATGTAATTTAGGCACTACCCAAAAAGAAATAAAACTTCTCCCAAAAGTCATCATATCAACCAAAACAACCATGAGTTCCATATACTCCTCATGCTCATATGGCTCAAAGACTATCTCCTAACTCAGTAGCACCTCACTAATTCTTTAAATCAAGGGATGTTGTTTGATTGCTATTTTTGGGTTATTTGTTAGGGTTGAGTTGTTTTTTTCCTTCTTCTTTTTGAATGTAGTTCTTTTGTATGTAAATTTATGTTATTTTGTTTTTTATCTGTAAGTTCCCTATTTTACTGTTCATGCATATCTCTTTCTTTCTCTTTACTTCTTTAGATTGCATAGTACATTAACTATTTTACTTATTGTTGTACCTAACTATTTGACATGTTACTAGTTTTATACCTACATACTGCTTACTTCTTTTCTGTGGTCATTTGTATGAGCATCACCACATATGTTTTCATCATGTAGTGTCAAAGTAATAGGATTTTCTTTATACTATCCTACCATTCTTATGCCATATCATATAGAATGCATCTATATATTTTACTAGGTTCTTTGTTCCTAAACCTAGTATGTTATGTGTTGGTTCTCTATTTTTTTTCTTTTTGGTATCTGTCTATATTTTGTCTTCTCATACTTCTATTGTGCTTTAGTTGTTTCCTTGAAGTTAATTGAGATTTTATTACAAGCTTGTATTCATTAGTATTTTCTCTATTCGGTGCATATTCTAGTTTTCCATGTGCATCTATGTGTCATATAAATTACTTACATGTCTTTAGGATTGTTGACCTATTTGTATTATTGTAACTAAACATGTATGTTTTGTTTGCACTCTTGGTGTTTGGAATATTGAACCTGTCTAAGAATGTCATTTGTTTCTGTGTTGAAACATGTACCTTTCTCACTTACTTAGTGATTTCAGTAGCATCCATTATCTCTTCTTGCTCTTAGAGATGTTACTTGTATTGTTCACTAGTTAGTCAAATTCCTTCTTTATCTTGACTAGCGATGATGTGAGTATTGCTATTGATCTCGTTTGAGACACTTTCCCTTCTTCTTAGACTTTAATCTGCTTTGAAACCTTCATTGTCATCTCTCTTGTTAGTTATTATTATTGTGTTTTGTGAGACCGATAGCTTTACTCTTTCCTATCTTACTACATGTAAAATAAATTTTAGAGGGATCATGTTGATATATGGTTTTTATGCATTTGTCTTAAATTGAAATTTGAATGTTTTGACATGTTTATTTTATAAAGTATGTATGGCTAAATTTTTATTGTTTATTTTATCTGATGCACTTTTGCTTTTACACATGCCATAACTTTGTAAATTTGTATAGTTATTTTGAGATGTTTGTGTGGATCTCATGCTTTGATGATTTTTATGTATCTAACAAGCTCTAAAATTCTCTTTAGTGTTGAGACGAAATTCTAGATGCCACTTAGAAAGAGAAAGAATTTAAGCCTTCTTTGGATTGTTTGAACTTCTCATTAGTTAACTCCTTTTGAACTATTACGTTATCCCTTCATGTCTTTGCACCTAAATACTAGCTAGCCTAGATGTCTATTTCCAGTTACCTTATACACCATTTGTTGAGCATGTTTGTTCTAGGATTGTCTATTTTATCCTCTTGGTTTCTATCAACAAAAAGAAGAAAGTAGAAAATGGATTAATGAATACAAAAAATTAGGGGAAATATGGTGAAAAGAAAATGAAGTGTTGAGAATTTTTTGTTTTAGAGAAAAAAGAAAGGAAGAAAAAAAAGAAAAGAAAATTAAAATGATAAGAAGTATGAAAAGAAAGTAGTGCATAAATTGCTGAATTTTATGTACTATTCTCACAATATCATTGGTTGAAATTTGAGAAGAGAAAAGAACTCATGTTTAAGGGTATATATATCATGGACATGAACTTATTTGTTTGAATTGGATCAACAAAGGTGTGTTTAAGCCTATTACCTCTTTCCTTCCCAAACCTTAGCCTATCATTACAAGCTTTAAAAGACATATTGATTTCATTTAGGTTGTTGCCTACATTAGTGGAGAGAGAGAGAGAGAGAGGCTAAATGTGGAAATATGAAGTTTCATTCTACTTGAGTCTTTATTTCTATTTTTTTGATTCACATAAGCATATCTTAATGACATATAGAGTAAAAAAATTTAGCATATCACACATAGAGCATGCCATCAAATATTTAGTTATGTCCTTACCTAAATACAATATGGATTGATGGACATATAAATATTTTCATTGAATGTATTGATTAATATCGAGCGACTTTCTAGTTCTTTGAACATGCTTAGTTTGCTTTCTTCTTTTTGTATCACTTGTTTTCTACTGTGTGTAGATTCTTTTGTTTTGGGGGAGTTTTGAGTGTAGAATGCATAAACATGTTTATTTCCTCATGCATACTTTTAAAGGGAAAGGTGTTCATCAAATGTATATTCGTAGGTGAAGTATTGTGTTTGTTTTACTTCATGTTGCTTGTCCTGTTTATGAGTTGTTGTTGTTGTTGTTGTCTTATTCAAGTGGCATTTTCTTCTCTTTGACATCAACTTGTATGAAAGATGCATAAATAAGAATGTTAGTATGACATGTTGTAGCATTGTATGCAATCTCTTGTTTCACATGTCTACCTATGTATTTACCTATTTTCCTATTATATTGACTTATTGCTTATTTATTGTATTGCATGCTTTTATTATCCCGGTGTTATTCTATGTCTTTTTTGCATAACTGTATGTGTTTCTTCTTATTGTATTTACTCTAATATTATCTATAGTATTGCATGTATGTTAGGATTACTGCATTTTTGTATGCCTTCTCTCCCTTATATAGATATGTTAGATACTCTATGTGTGATTGCTTTGAATTTCCATGTCAAAAAGAGGGAAGAGTGTGCACAACATAGTGTTTGTTGTCATGATGTGTGTTGCATGAGTGGTAAATGTAGGATTACACTACATATATTGTTGCTTGACTTGCATGCATTCAAGGGGAGTGTTGCATGAAGTCAGGGGTAGTTATGCATTTATGCTTATGTGTGTACCTATCGTTACATACCTATATATGTGTAATATGATAGTATATGGATAGATTACACTTTGTTTTGGCATGATACATTCAAGTTGTGTGTCTGTTGCATGTGTGTAGGTTACAAGTGTAGATTGAAGTTTCGAGCTTCAGATGTGTAGGGTGTTGAGACCCTCATGTTTCAGAGTGATAGAGTAGATGAGTTGTTACATGAAGATGGATGCACTTGGTTTAGGTATGTCTTTCAAGTTTGGGTGTGCGACGATGTTTTGTTTATGGGAGCAAACATCCTTAGGTCATCTCCATGATCATCTCATAATAGAGGTGAGTATGTATTTAGTTATGCAACATTTTGACACAGAAAGCCAAAGGGAGATAATGTATGTCTCATTGCACTATGTATCAGTGTGTTGGTTTCCCGTGTATAAAACATAGGGTCTCTTTATTTTATTTAGTGTATCTATCTTCCTTTATGTAAGGTTGGTTATTGCAGATTAGTAATGCACACATGCACGTGTTAGCTAAACTTTGTATACGAGTATGTATACATATACCACGAGGGTTGGTTATTGTGGTGTGCATCTTAGGTTGAGAGTTATGGTTTTCATCGAGCGAGCATGTGAGAGTGTTAATGTTCTCGCTAGTGTTTTTCATTCATTTTGAGTGCGGGTATTTGTGAAATTTACTCGAAATTTTTGGAAACAAAAAATATATTTTTTAGGACATCGTCAACAAGCATGCCACCACCTTTGGTGAGGTGGTTGGGAAAGTAATTATCTGAGTTCTATAAATACCTCTCATTTCTCTCAACTCTTTACCCCTTCATTCTAGTACCAAAACTCTACCAAAATTCACATTTAGAGTTACATATGTCTCTTAATTATTTTAGAAAGCTTACATTTGAATGTGAGTCATTTATTGAGCTTCGTTATCAAATTGTCACATGTTTGGATACGTGGTTTGAATTTGTATCTCTTGTTCACGATTTGATATTTATAGTAGATTTTGTGTCCCTCAAATTTTTTATTGATTACACTTCTTGTTATTGACATGGGTTTACAAATCATACCGCATTGGGGGGTGTTGGCTGTAGAGGAAAGTCGGTTTTGAGTGTTGAACCAAGTAGTTACGAAAGTAGCAAATTAGAGTAATAATAAGCAGTTCAAACAGAGATCTAATAACTATATTTTATTTAGTTATTTTCATATATTTTATCAATTATAATTGCTATGTTCTTGATTTTTTTGTTAATTTTAGTTAAATAAATTAATATTTACCTTTTATGTGTTAAGGAATACATTTTTAACAAAATTAAATAATTTAAATCAAAATCGTACTTAATTGTGAATTTATGTCCACTAATATAATTTCAAATAAAAGAGTTCTTAATTACAATTTATAAAAGTCTAAAATATAATTTAAATTAAAATTGGGGTTAATTTTAATTATTAAAAGTTTAAAATTTAATTTAAATTAGAAAAGGGCTTAATTATAATTAAAGAAAGTTTAAAATGTAATTTGAATTAAATTTGTGGGTCAAAATGAAATTAATTAAATTTGAATTTTCTGTGTAGGAGAGAAGAATCCCACGCGCCATAATCCACACGTGCCACATGAGCCGTCAGATCACACAAGAAACGGTCAAGATTGACGCGTGTGTTTCAAACTCGACAAAAGCGAGTGGACTCATTATTCCTAGAGTCATGCGGCTCGGTGCCCGAGTGGGGCCCAAATGCACCATAGGTCGGCGTGCAGGGTGGGACCCACGTGTCTGACGTGTTTTTAAGGCATGCTTCCGTGTGGCAGATTCACATGTGCCCGGTTATACAAAAAATCGCAAGCTGCCACGTGTCCCACTTTATCTTTCAGCCAATCATATTGTCACACATGGCAAGTTTCGGTGAGCGTGAAAACGTAGGATCACTCACGCGTTGCAGCTGCTGTTCCCACATTCCTTGCGCCCTTATCTTGTGCGATGAGCTCTGCGTGCAATCGGTTCCCTCCCCCAATGAAATGCTACCACGTGCCCGTATGAATCCTTGTAGTGAATCAGACGCTGACATGTGGCATGTAGATTGAATAAAAAAATCAGAAACGACGCCCTGTGTTTCTATCGTCCACGCGTAAAAAAAAATTAATATTCTCTTTCGTACGCATGGATGCGGAATTTAAGGAAAATATCGAGGTTTTATTTTCGATGCAAATTTTTTACGCGTGTTTAAAAAATGTATTAGTTTAGATGTATTTTTTTAGCTATAAATACGGGATATTATGATAGAGTAGAGAGTTTTTTTGGAGTTTAGAGTTTGAGATTTTTAGTAGTGTTTGGGGCTGGACTGTGGAACACGCAGAAGCCATTTTTGGCTTCTGTTGTGTTCTGCGTGTGCCAAATATTTACGATCCGAAATGATTTAATTTTCTTTTGTTCTTCATCTTATTTTCCTTAAACTGCTGTAATTTTAATTTTAAATTTATGAAGTAATTTAATTTTTCTAGGGTTGTATTTTATCTAAATTTATAAAGCTTTGATTTTAATTATTTTTGAACGATTTATAAGGCAATTAATTTGTTTATTCTATTTGTTCTTAATGCTTTTGATTATTTACGAATTTTATCAAATGATAAGTGGCACTTAAATAAACTTGGAAGAGACATTTTTGTGTATATTGCTCGTGTTTAGGGTAACATGTATGATTAAAGGAGAGAAACTTTCTTTATTGTATGTACAATTATTGGAAAACTTTGAACGTAATGAATCTTGGTGAATTTAATTCTCATAGGAATATAGTGAATTAATTTAGCGAGGTTTGTTTATACGGATCTCGAAAGAGATGTATGAATAAAATTAGAAATTTTCCGTTGACAAATTAAATGTACTATAAAAATATAAATCAAGAGAAAATAATATGATTTGAGTTGATTAATTTGGTGAAAAACTGCAATCCTAGATTTCTTTTATTTTGTTATTAAACTCTTTTCTTAAACTTTTTACAAATCAACGATCGTTTTGGATAAAATTAGAGAGAGATAATTTTAGTCCTCAACAAATTGTAGTAACAAATCTCCGTGGGAACGATAACTTACTTATCAAATTTTATTACTTGTGACCGTGTATAATTGCAAGTTTTATGTTCTCCAAAAGAGACAACAAGGTCCCAATTAATGAAGATAATAGTGGTTTTATTTTCTATTTGAGTTGTAACTATTTTATTGTTAAGTGAATTATTTACGGCTAAGTGATTGACTTAAGCAACCCAAGGATGTTACCACACAAATACGATCTTTAGATGTGTTTATCTCGTTATATCACTTGTTATGCATGTTGGTTGTTGAGCTAGTATAATATGAGTTTTATGCATGTATGTATGCTTCTACATACTAAAACATATACTCTGATTAGAAAGTATTTATTATTTATTTTCTTTTTGTTTTAATATATAATATCTGTTGTTATAAGTTGTCATCTTTTCTCATATAATATTATTTGTGCTTCTGTGTGTGGACTACATATGTGTTTACTATTCTGTATATTATGAGTTAGGGTTGAATCTTTTAGGAGTCTGTATCTCTTTATCTTGATTGTGTACCGTATCGTGGACTCTTTTCAAAGACAAACCACCCTTTAAGTATCACTAGTCCTCCTCACATAACTAAGTCCTCCACACCTTTTCCAAGAGACCCCATCACTCCTTTTCATGAATCCCAAATTGAGTGTCATAATTTTCATGTCAAGGGTCATAATGCTACTCGTTACCCTAATCACTCATTGGCACTTTACTATGAGCAAGAGGATCATACATCTCTAGAGGCCTTTTATGTTTACCCCTTGTTCCCACAAACTCAAATTTATTTGATAAAGATGTTGATTGCATTTCTTAATAGGTTTAGTCCATTTATTTTTCACATCTCATTGAAGTCGAGTTCTTCTCAACCAAAAAGAACTAATGCAAATCCAACACAAGATTAGCTAGGGATTTAAATCTTATCACTTATCTAGTTTATTAATTTAGTATTTAAATTTAGGTTTGTCATTTAGTTTTCTAAATTATCATCTATAATTTTATATTTATTTAATTTGTTATTTTAGTAATATAAATAAGACCTAATATTGTATGTATTTGTTAGATCATAATGAATTGAAATATAGTTTATTAGATTTCTCTTATAATTATCTTTATGCTATTCTCCTTTCTTATTTGTCTAAATTCTTAACTCTAATTTGTCGTAATTCTTTCTATGACTTCTTGATCATGTTCTACATCAATTTGATATATGTATTTTTTATTTTGAGTTTTAGTTTTTTTGAGATAAAAAAATTAGAACATGTGTGTTGGTGATAGGTGACGAGAGTGGTGGAGGAGAAAAATGTTTTAGGTTTAGGATAGAGAGGAAGATATGGATGTGTTAATGTTTTTAAAGATCAAACAGTATTGGTATGATTCATTGATTGGAAATGAGAGAGAGGTGTCTTACCGTCATACTACTATGTGAACCATATAGATGTATTATCATTCGAGGAAGAAAATTTTAGTGAGGGATTTTATTTTTGGTAGGAGTAGAGGTGACAAATGAATTGAGTTTACCCAAATGACTTAAATCCAGCTCACCTTATTATAATCCAACTTAGTTAATCTAAATTTTGTATGAGTCAGTTCAAATAATTTTACTTTTATGTGAGTTAAACTGAGCAACGTATGAGCTATCTCATTTAAATTTTTATAAAATAAAGCAAAAAATAAAATATATTTATAATTTATTTGAGTTTATAAACTAAGCATGTTAGGTTTTTTCACTTTATCAATTTATTAGATAAATTTAAAAGAGTGGAGATAAATTAAATTACTCATAGTACTAAATAAAATGTTTTATTTTTTATATTGGGATGCCTGAGAAAAAAATTATATTACTTACATTTAATGTGATTTTAAATTATTTTAGAATTTATTTTTGTGTAGAGAGTATAAATTAGGTCCTAATGAAACTCATGCATATAAGTATTTAAGTATGTAAGGTAGGATAATTTATTGTATTTATTTATTATAATAATTTAGTTATTTTATTATAAAAATTGATTGAAAAATTATAAATAATTAAATTATAATTTTTTTTATTTTTATCAATTTGTAGTTATGATTATTAATAGTTAAAAATAATATACTAATAACAATTAAAAATATAATAAATAAATACAAATAAAATAAAAAAAATTAAACTTAAATAATAAAAACATTAAATTGTTCTTTTTAACGTACCTAACATACTTGACGTCAGTGGTGAGCAGCAAATCAAAATTGTCTATTTTTTTATCAATTTGAATCCGATTTAATTTGAATCAAATTTAAAGATTGAACAAAATTCGATCTTATAATGTAATTAATTTGAACCAATTTAAATCCGAATAGATTGAATTTTTTGAGATAAAATAAAGTCAAATTAATAATAAAACTTATTTATGAATTATTTTCATATATAATATTTAAATTTTATATTAGTGTACTAGTAGAAAAATTTATTATTTATCATCATAAGTAAGAAAATAAAATAAAATAAAAAGTATATTTGTATACTTATTTAATTATTATAAAAAATTCTATTTATTTTTAAGTTAAAATATTAATATAATATATTATGAAATAAAATATATATTTATTTATAATTTAATAGTAATTTAATTCACTTGATAAAATGAATTATAAAATATGAATATAATCTAAATTCAAATGGATTGTGTATTTTTATTATTTAAATTTAATCAAATTATAAAATTTATGAATTTAATGTTATTTAAATCTAAATAAGTTCATCCAATTATTTATTTAACTTACTTTTGATACCACCCTATAGTCCCAATCTCCCGTCTCGGATGGACTCGATTGATGACTCTATGAATATAGTCATTAGTACATTTTTTTATTTAATATTTATTTATTTTATTCAATAAATAATATTTTTTTAATGAAAAATGGTGAAAATATAACTTTTGATTTTTTTTGAAATTTTTATGATTTTTTAACGCATGATCAATCAAGAGCTACCATGTGGCATGCCACGTAGGGAGAGGAACTAATTGGGAAAACCACGCAGACATGTGTCAACATGGCGTTCAATTCGAGTTCGGAAATCGGTCAACGCACCATGCCACATGTCGCTACGCCATTGCTCTACATGTCCTACCTGTGCACCACATCATAAATTTCCACCATTTAAATCGCGCCACGTGTTTCTAACTTAGTGAGTGTTGACTCTGATCGGTCTCCCTTGCCACGCATCGCTCCCTAATTTTCCCAATAAATTTATGATGCCACGTGTCGCACTATGATTGTCTGAAATTATCAAATTTGCCTTTTTTTATTATAGCCCTTGATCTGACGGTCCAGATCGTACCTAAACTTTATTTAAGCCCCTAATCACTCCATAAACCCTAATTGGCCTCCATTAGCATAGTTTTGGTCATTTTTTGGAGCTAAAAAGAGAGAAAAATACAAAATAATTCAAGAGATGACACAATTTTGGTGGAGATTTAAGAAAAGATTAATTAATTCTACAATTCAAGATATTGATTGTATTTATTTTTCTACTCTTTTATTTATCAATTTTATGTCTTTCTTTATAAAAAAATATGAACTTTATGAACAGAATTATGTGTAATTAATTTATTAATCTAAGGATCTTATGAATCTATTTTTCACAATGTGATGATCTAAAATTTTACCCGAATTATAATTTTAATTTAATTATAATATTTAATATGGTTTGCATGCTATTAATTGTTTGACCAACAATTTATCTATAGAGGTAATTAAATAGATTTGAGAGAATTATTTAATTGTTTGTCTTAATTAAATAACATGCATAGTTTCTAGGTAGAGATGTATGATTCTTATGTATGTGATCCATAATTGATGAACTTAATGAATAGTATGCAATTTAATTGACATGAGAGTGTAATTAAATTAATTACTATATGGTGTGTAGTTTACTTGAGAGAGGAATACATGTTAGGTTAGATTCAATTGATCATATAATTAATTAATAATTATATTGGGGGGATTTTAGCGATTCGTATGTTTAGAAAATTAGGGAATTAAGTATTCCTAGATATTTTCTCATATATATTTTTAGTTACCAAATTTGATTTAATTACCACGTGAAATCATCTTAATGCACGGGTGGCGTGCTATAATAGCCTTGCTATTTACTTTTAGTTATTTTAATTTTGCTTACTTAAATTATAAAAACACATAAAAAATTGATTTTTATTTTTTTTAGTTTTAAAGTTTAATTTCTAATAAAATAATTTCTATGGGAACGATCTTTTCTTATCATTATATTATTTGTTGCGATATGTATACTTGTGTATTCATTGCACACATTTCGTGTATGGCAATCACCGACAAAATTGTTGACGAGTACAAATCTTCTTCTTTTTTTGGGATAATATTGACGAGTACAATTGAGTTAGATTATATTGCTTCTTCCTAATAAGTAATGGGTACTTTCTTTTTCAAAAATAATTTTTATAATCTTTATTTTATTAATTTAAATAACCAGGTTTAAAACCACCACTAGCTCTATATGAATCTTGATTGTGTAACTCTAAAAGACACTCAACTAATTTTTCATCTAATACTGCTGTCCAAAATCTTTTATTCTATCTAATGCCCCGATTTCTTAGGTAAAACTTTATGAAGATGACATCCTAAAATTAAAAGGTAAGAACAAAAAAATATACCACTTATTAACAAAATAGAAATAAAAAAAATATTAAAGCTGACGAGCCTAGAAACCAAAAGAAAAACTTTAAAATTGTAAGAATACGACCAGTAACTTAATGTTTTACAAGATTGTACATAATTTCAATCAAATAATCTCTTTATTACAACCACAATTAAAATAAACAAGAAAATATGACTTCCATTAACCTAAACAATCATTATCATCTACTACACAACTACATATTATTTGTCATTATTTCTGTCTCCTTTCCCTCCATTCATTGTATATGTTTGATATCGTATTGTCTCTAAACACAATTCATTCATGTGTTAAATCTACAATTCTTATTGTATCTTCGTCATCCTCATCCTCTTCATCTTCAAGATTCTTCTAATTTTTCTTGAATGAATCATATGACATCTCCTTTCTTATATAGTTGTGTAGCAAGCAACAAACAATAATTATTCGGTTTTGAGTCTTAATGGGATAGAATGTTGGATTTCTTAGAATTTCCCATCAGTTCTTTAAGACATCAAAACATCTCTCAATCACATTCCTAGCCTATGAGTACTTCATGTTAAAAAAATTCACATGGGTTGCGAGGTTGTGGACCATCTCTCCATTCATTCAAATGATAACGTTGACCATAATATGGAGCAAGAGATCCATTGGAATTTGCATATCTAGCATCCATAAGATAATAATGCCTTATATATTAAATATATTTTATAATTCAATTTCATATTCCAAGACTTGAAAAAAATTGATCAATTCAGATATTACTTACCAAGTTGGACTTTAAATCCATTTCTTCTACGTATAGCTTCACGTAAGACTTTACTATCAGCTGATGAACGCTCCTAACCGGGTAAAACATAAATAAATTGTATATCAGGGGAACAAACCCCCAATACATTTGTGGTAACCTCACCTTTTCTGTTTCAATACTTAGATTTATCACCTATAAGAACTCTAACTCTAATATGAGTACCATCAAGTGCTTCTAAACAACCCTAGTACTAATAAGTAAAGTAAAATATGAAATTATTAAAAATATTACGTTTAATAAGAAAAAGAAAGAAATTAGACATTATATCTACCTTGAAACATTTTCACCTATCGTTAAGAATAGGCTCAGGTTTTTTCAGTAACTCCTTATGCAACCGTATGATAGAATGCAAGACATTAATTGTTGAAAAACTTACTAACTGTCTCTCCAAATATTCTAAATCAATCAGTTATAACTCTATTTTTCACATGGTGTGTAATTACATGAAGAAACATGGCTACCTGCTTATCTACTAACAAATGCTTTGATTGTTTTAACCCCCTCTAGTTTCAAGCATTGCACACAAATTGGTAAAAGCACTCACACTCATCCTAAGTTGATTAATACTAGTAATATCACTCTCATAGCATAATCTATGTACAATTTTCCTATTTGAAAAAAAGTCATGCTCATATAATTATCTCTTTAAAGATATTGTCATATTTTTATCCACCACCATCTCAAAAAAGAATTTTACAATATACATTATATGCATCAGGTACACAACAATAGCATCCACCTCTTCCATATTCAAGCTATGTTAATCCATTTTATCTTAAATTATAAATAAAAACAATACTTAATCAGGAACAAGGACATACTCATAAAATTGACAAAAAATACTTACTTTTTATAGTCATAGTCAGGAAACTCACAAAGATGACTTATTACAGTCAAAAAGCATTGAGGTAAGTCTCAAAATAGAAAAAAAATCCTCAAAATGGCTATGAGTAACCTAAGTAAATAAAGTATAAACTATAGTGTTAATGCATGTACTGGAGCTAGAAACACCAATGCATAGTTTATGCAAGTAAGTCAGAAAACTCTACCAAAGAACAAATAACTTTATTGTTTGGAACAATATCAAAATCGTGTTGATGAGATATAGAAGGAATGTTCATATACTAAAGGGTCATGCTCGTGTTCAAATGACCAATAAATTGATTCAAAGCAAAGAACAAAGAATATCAGAGACCAGAATATTAGAACAGAAAACAAAAATAGGAATCGATTCAAAAAAAAAAATACTACATAACAAAGAACAATATGAGAGTATTAAGGCACAATATTAGGTAACAATTAATATATTTAGAAGCGAGAATCAAAAAAGAAAACACCTCACAAATCAGTGTTGTGAGACAAACGAGAGAGAAGACACAAGATGAGGATGAAAACTCACCTCGAAGATCAGAGAAACCACCGGCTGTGGAAGACCAGACGGCGGTTGAGAACAGAGTTGAAGAAGAAATGGTGTCGCGTAGGGTTCGTTAGGGACGCAGACAATTGCTTTGTGTGGTGGTTGTGCTAAAATGTGGGTATTAGTTTATATACATGAGGGGTAAAATTGAAACAATAAAATCATATTAGGAATGAAATCATGATTCCTTAAGGAAGAGAAGGAATTTTTATTCCTTCTTTTTTAGAAATCGATTTCATTTTATTTTTACTTTTTAGTCTAACCAAACACAAAAATGTACGAAATCAATTCTAATTATTTTCCATCCAACCAAACATATCATTAATAATTTTGTAACACCTAAAACAAAAATAGTTAAAAAGATGAGTTGTTTTACTAGAGTTAACTTTATCTCCATTTATTTTATTAAAATAAATTAGTTTATAACAAATAACAAATAATAAATTATATAATATATAAGGATTGATAAAAAAAATCAACCCACCAACCTTTTCAATAAATAACTATTATATAATAATATATAATAAAAAAATATGTGATATAATTTTATATAACAATAAATTATACCTTATTGTATAAATATACAATAAGTTAGGTGGCATAATTTGTTATAAATAAGTACTCATTTTATTAAAAAATTAATATTTTAAAACTAAATAAGATTAATGTTAAAATAATTTAAATTTTTTATTCAATTTATTAATAAACTGTTTTTTAAAAATAGAAGTTTTGGCTTAATAATAATAAAATAACTTGAAAAAAGTGCTATCCTTCTATTATCATTGGTTGCATATGCATATAAATTAATACACCTTTTAAACAGATTATGCTTCCGTTGCTGACGTGAGTCAATAGTCAGTTTAAACTTTTACTTACACCACCCCAAATGTTTTTAGCTTTTTGCAAACACAGCATGAGTTACATCCGGTGCATAAGCAGAGTCACAATATCTCAAGCACAGCAAAATCTCAGCTTTCACTATTTGCACAAGTCTTTCTCTTATTTTAACGCTGCTGTTACCTCTACTTCTGAAGCTTCTTGCTCTGATTCCGAACCTATCAATCTTCGCAACGAACACCACCTGTTCGATAAAAGTTGCCAACCACATCTCTTAGAATATAATAACTTGCTCTTCGACTACTCTTCCACTGACCGCAATGAAGAAGCTCTTAAGCAATTTGTGGGTCTTTGCAGGCAGGGTTTACCGGTTGATGGGTCGACTCTATCTTGCGTTTTGAATGTCTGTGGGTGTTTAGTTGATCAAGTTGTGGGCAGACAGATTCATTGTCAATGTATAAAATATGGATTTGTGCAAGATGTTAGTGTTGGGACTTCTCTTGTGGATATGTATATGAAAACTAAGGAAATTGGATATGGCAGGAGAGTTTTTGACGAAATGGATGAGAGAAATATGGTGTCGTGGACTTCATTGCTCTCAGGTTATGCGCAAAATGGGTTGAACGATCAGGTATTAGATTTTTTCTACCAGATGCATGTAGAAGGAGTTAAGCCTAACCCCTTTACGTTTGCAGCTATTCTTGGAGTTTTGGCGGAATATGGGTTGGTTGAGAAAGGAAGCCAAGTTCATGCCATGGTAGTTAAAAACGGCTATGAGTCTAGTACGTATGTCTGTAATTCATTAATTAATATGTATTCAAAGTCGGGGATATTAAGAGATGCTAGAGCTATTTTTGATAGGATGGAAAACAGGGATGCTGTCAGTTGGAACGGTATGATTTCGGGTTTTGTAACAAATGAGCTTTATTTTGAAGCTTTGAAAATGTTCCATGGGATGAGACTTGCTTCTGTAAAGCTCACACAAATGATATTTTCTTCTCTGATTAAAGTATGTGCTAACCTGAAAGAGTTGTGTTTTGCAAGACAGCTCCATTGTCGGATTTTAAAGAATGGATATGAATTTGACCGCAATGTCAAAACGGCACTGATGGTGGCTTACAGTAAGTGTAATGAATTGGATGATGCGTTCAAATTGTTTTCTGTGGTGCTAAATGCTCAAAATGTGGTAACATGGACGGCCATGATAAGTGGATACTTGCAAAATGGTATGGCAGAGCAAGCTGTTCATCTGTTCCATCAAATGTGCAGGGAAGGTGTCAGGCCAAACCATTTTACTTATTCGGCCATCCTTGTCGCTCAATCTGCTATATCAATATTTCAAGTACATGCACAAGTCATCAAAACAAATTATGAGAAGTCATCTTCTGTAGGCACAGCTTTGTCGGATGCATATGTCAAAATGGGAAATGTTGAAGAAGCCACACAAGTTTTTGAACTAATTGATAAGAAGGACATTGTAGCATGGTCAGCAATGCTTTCTGGATATGCTCAAATAGGACAAACTGAAGGAGCTATCAAAATTTTCCTCCAGATTGCGAAGGAGGGAATCAGACCAAACAAGTTTACTTTTTCTAGTATAATTCAGGCTTGTGCTGCACCTACAGCAGCAGTAGAGCAGGGTAAACAATTCCATGCATTATCAATTAAATCAAGATTGAACAATGCTTTATGTGTAAGTAGTGCTCTAGTCACCATGTATGCAAAGAGAGGAAATATAGACAGTGCATATGAAGTTTTTAAGAGGCAAGAGGAAAGAGACTTAGTTTCCTGGAATTCGATGATCTCTGGATATGCACAACATGGTCAAGGGAAGAAGGCTCTTGATGTGTTTGAGGATATGAAAAAACAAAACTTAAAAATGGATTATATAACATTTATCGGTGTGATCTCTGCTTGTACTCATGCAGGCTTAGTAGACGAAGGTCAAAGATACTTTGACATGATGATCAAAGATCATCTCATCTATCCAACTATGGAACACTATTCTTGCTTGGTTGATCTATACAGCCGAGCAGGAAGACTTGAAAAGGCCATGGATGTTATAAAGGGAATGCCATTCCCTGCAGGTGAAAACGTATGGCGAACACTTTTGGCAGCTTGTCGTGTTCATCATAATGTGGAACTTGGAAAACTTGCAGCAGAAAATCTCATTTCATTGCAACCAGATGACTCGGCAGCTTATGTTTTACTGTCAAATATATACGCTGCTGCAGGAAACTGGCAAGATAGAGCCAAAGTAAGGAAACTAATGGACGAGAGAAAAGTGAAAAAGAAAGGTGGGTATAGCTGGATAGAGGTCAAAAGCAAGACCTACTCATTCTTGGCTGGTGATCTTTCACATCCCATGTCAGAGAAAATTTATTCTAAGCTTGATGATCTAAGTTTCCGATTGAAGGATATGGGTTACCAGCCTGATACTAATTATGTGCTTCATGACGTTGAAGAAGAGCACAAAGAAGCCATTCTTTCTCAGCACAGTGAAAGGCTTGCCATTGCTTTTGGATTAATTTCCACACCTTCAGGATCTCTTATACAGATTGTTAAAAACCTTAGAGTTTGTGGAGACTGTCACAATGTCGTTAAGTTAATATCAACTATTGAAGGCAGAGATATTGTTGTGAGGGATTCTAATCGATTCCACCACTTTAAGGGTGGTTCATGTTCTTGTGGTGACTACTGGTGACCCATAATAAGAAATGGGTTTTATCCAATATTTTATTCCACTAGGCATATTGTGAGTTCAGCATGGGCCTCAATGCCCATGGATCCTCCAAAGAAAGAGCAACATTATCTAAATCTTAAATTTCCAAAGATACAACCTGTCACTGGAAGTCTTTTGCCAATTCAAGTGTTCCCACTTCCTTGTTTGAAAGGTAAGAATTCTTATTTTAACAAGTTATATCTGTTTTATTCTTTTGGCTTTGAACCTAATATGTCCATATATGTCATTCTTTTAACATAGCATAAAAGTAGTCTCTTCTGAACAAGTTGCTAGAAACAAATATACTATATTGAATTTATGTAATAAAAGTAGTTGGCATAAAGTAACCTCGGGAAAGTTTAATTAGCAATTTATAATAAATTCTTGAACAATCTAATAAAAATGATTGGGAAATTATATAAAATAATGTCCCTAAAATTTAAACAAAAAAATAATAGCATAATAACATTGAACGGGGTTTAATTGGTCTCTGTCAAAATTGAACGTGTCTAATTGATCGGAGTTTAACTTGAATGACATCCAACTAAACGGTGTTCAATGTACAATTTTTGGACTGGTGATTTCTTTTTGTAGTAAAAATATGAGTTAGACATAAGGAATGCTATTTTTTGTGGTTTCAAGTTTTAACTATAAAAAAAAAGTTAAATGATTGTTATATATGTTGTTTTCCCAAGAAGATTTCTAAGAAATTATCTAAGATAGTATTCTTAAAATTTATAATAAGAAAAATAACACTATAATAACATTGAATGAGGGTATTATTAGTATAGGTCTAACTTGTTGGAGTTCAACTTGAATGACGTTCAACTGGTTGGCATGTAATGTGGAATGTTTGGATTGAGTTTTTTCTTTGTAGTAAAAATATATGGATTAGACATAAGGGATACTACTTTTGCAATTACAAGTTTTAAAGTTATTATAAATGTTGTTTTCCCAAGATTTTTTAACAAATTATAGGTAAATAAGGAGATTTTGCAGTTTGAAGGGGGGAGAATCTGAAATTGAACACTTTGATTTTTCGTAGTTAGAGCCTATTGACTACAGTTTTAATGTGCACCATCGCAACTGATATGACTTACAGGTTGTACACAGTGATGTTTGGGATCTAGCCCCTATGATTTCTTTTAATGGGTACTGTTGATACGTACACTTTAATGATGAATTCACACTTTTTTCTTAGATATATTTCCTTAAATACAAATCAAATGCCAAGGATGTATTTCTTTTATTCAAGGATCAAGCTGAAAAACTGACAGGCCATCAGATCAAAGCATTACAATGCGATCGAGGGGGAGAATTCCAAGGTCTTAATGGACTGTTAAATGCTTTTGGCATAGTTAGACATGTTTCCTGTCCTCATAATACAGAGCAGAATGGAGTGGCAAAGCACAAGCATACGCATGTTGTAGAAATGGGACTCACTATGCTTGCACAAGCTTGGTTACCTATTAAATTTTGGGATGAGACATTCCTCTCTGATACATATACTAAAAATAGACTAACCTCCTCAACCTTTTCAAATCAGTCCTTTTGAGAACTTTTCTCAACCAAACTAGATTAACCATTTCTAAAAACCTTTGGTTGTTGTTGTTACCCTCTTATGAAGCCATATAATACTCATAAACTGAATTATAAATCAATTCGATGTACCTTCATGGGTTACATCCAATCCATAAAGGCTATAAGTGCCTTGGTCCCAATGGTAGAGTTTACATCTCATGCCATGTTATCTTCGACAAAACAAATTTTCCTTGTTCTTTTTCTTTTTTTGTTTCTCAAAATTCAAATTCACAACTCTTTCCATCACTTCATTACCTATCATTGTTAAAGACACTTCCATTGGTACTTCTATAGCTTTGTCTCTCTCTCTCTCCTTCATCTCATCCAAACACACCTATTTTAGTTTCAAGTTCATCTTCTACTTCAAAGAGTTATGAGTCACATTCTATGATCTTCTTGATGCTTCCTTTTCTGATATTCCTTATATTCTCTCTCCTATCATTTTGTTCTCCAAATCCTTCATCCGTACCTATCTTTAATAATTTACTAGCCTTTAATACTCATCACATGATAACTTGTGAGCCATGGATGGCACTAGAAAACCAAACTCTGTGTTTCTTCTCTTGACACTAAATTATCTAAATTAATCTCTCAAGCTTTTGGTCATGCAAGTTAGTTCAAATCCATGCAAGATGAGTTTCAAGTTTTGTTAACAAATGAAACTTAGACATTGGTTCCTAGGCCCAAGGACAAAAAAGTTGTAGGAAGCAAATGAGTGTTTAGAATTAAACAATTTCTTGATAGAACCATTGACAAGCTCAAGTTTAGAGTTGTAGTAAAAGGTTATGATTAAGTCCTCGATTTTGATTTCTTAGAAACTTTTAGTCCAGTAATTAAATTTTCCATTATAAGGATTATTTTAACAATTACTTTGGTTTTTGGTTGGAAGTTGAGACAAGTAAATATAAATAATGCTTTCCTTAATGTAGTTTTAGGGGAAGAAATTTATATGGAACAAACAAAGAGCTTCAAAGATGGTTTCCATCTTGATTATATGTGTAAACTAAACAAAACCATTTATGGCTTAAAACAAGCTCCAAGAGCTTGGTTTGGAAGGCTAAGTTCCATTCTTCTCATTCTTGGTTTTAATCAATCAAAGGTTGATGTGTCCCTTTTTTTCAAAATGACTTCTTGTTCAATTGTTTACATCCTCATGTATGTCGATCATATCATTATTACAGAATGCAATTTAACTGAAATTCAAGTGTTGATTAATATGCTTCATGTTACATGAGAACTTCACTCTTTTCTAGGAATTGGAGTTGATAAACTCACAAATGGAAGCCTATTTTTGCATCAAAAAAAGTATAATTGAAGGGTTACACAAGACTAGACCTAGCATTTGTTGTAAACAAAGTATGCCAATTCATGGCATCTCCAAGAACATCTCATTGGGCAGTAGTCAAAAGGATCTTGCACTACCTTAAAGGAACCATGGATTTTGGTAAAGAATTTAAACCTTCATTCGATTAGCTCTCAAGTATTTGATGATGCTGATTGAGCTCCTTCTAATGAAGACAAAAGGTCAACCTCTAGATGTGTATGTTTCTTGGAGCTAATGCAGTGGTTTGGTCAGCAAAGAAACAAGCCATAGTTTCTAGATCTAGCACTGAAGCTGAATATCGTAGTATTGTCAACACAGCCATTGAAATCAAATGGCTTCAATCACTTCTTTGAGAACTTCGCACTTTACTTTGCTTAGTACCTATTATCTTGTTTGGCAATCTTAGCTTAGTAAGCTTAGCTTCTAATCCAGTTGAAAAGTACCTTTATTCTTAGATATTTATTTATTATTATTATTTTGTAAAATTTATATTTATTATCCTTCCTTAAATAGATTAGTGTATTTGTATAAATACTTTATTAGGGTTAATTAAATCGTAAAAACATTTTTCCATATTCTAATCTAATTTGGTATCAGAACAAGAAAAAAAACAAATTTTCGTTGCCTTAACTTTAGAGAAAAAAATATTACCAGGAGTTTCCACCACTATCATTGTGTTGCATAAAGGGATTAACATCTTCTTTGCGCCTTTTTCTGTTGTGCTATCGCTGTTGTTTGAAGCACCAATCGAGTTCTCTGCCATCACTACCGTTTGAAGCACTAGTCGAGTTTTCTATCACCGTCAACATTTACCTAGCCTCAATCGATGACCGATAGTTGTGATTCTCAACTTCAATCGACTGATATGTCCCTCCCTCGACGTTGTCGCCATTGCTATCTCCTCAAGTTATCTCTTTCCTTGTTACAAATTGTTTCTTTTTTGGGTTATATATCTCACAGATCGAGTATATATAAACGAAGACTCCATCGGTACTCATACTCGGTCAACCATATATACAGACTGAGTATATATAATCCTAATCCTATATACTCTATCTAAGACCATGTATAATGCCTATCCTATATATTCTATCTCTTCTATATATATATATATGCATGTAATACTACATTATTATTATTATTTTAGCTTATATTTTTAGTTAAAAAAGAATGTAATTTAATAGTATTAAATTATTATCATAATTGTGTCTAATGATCAAAGAGACCCACTATCTAACACTCAGGTCCTATCCAGTAATAAAATTATTTCTACTACCATTTACGATAATTCATCCTCTATTAATGTTAAATTGGATGCTACTATCATATTTGGTTCAAGATTTTGAAAATGCATATTACTGATAGGGAAAAAAATATATCATAGGTAGGAAAGTCTTCCCAAAAGATATGATCTAACTTATGATAAATGGGAAGCTAAAGATGTTTTAGTAAAATCATAGCTTATCAACTCCATGACATATAAGTTGATGTCTCACTTTTTTTAGTGTAAAACTGCAAATGAAGTGTAGGATGCAGTAAGAAAGAGGTACCTCGACATTTCTATCTTTTCACAAGTGTATGAGTTAATGAAGAGGTCATTTCAACTCTATTAGGGTGGTAGATCTCTTGTGGAATATTACAATGAGATGAACTCAAATTTCATAGAGTTGGATTATCGTAGACCTAATGATATGACATGTGCTATTGATATTGAAAAATTTAGAAAACGTACTATTGAGGATCGGGTTTATATGTTTTTGGCTAGTTTAGATTGGATTTTGGATTAAGTTAGCAATCGGGTTTGGCTACTTCACCTTTGACACGCCTAGAAGAAGTTTATTCTCTAGTCCATTGTGAAGTAACAAATGTAGGTCACGATGGTTATTGTGAGGACCACCCTAAACCATCAGCTCTCATTGTTCAAAGATATAGACTAGGGTCAAATCCTCTATCTACAAACTCTGGTTCTTAATTTTGCACCTACTACAATAATTCCAATTATACTGTTGATGTTTGTTGGAAAAAATACAGTTATTCTGAATGGTATAAACTTAAGCAAGCTGAGCAAAAAAAGAAATCCTCTCAAGTTATTGCATTCGCCTCTCAGGTTTCTTGAGTAACTACTCAAGGAGGTAATTTCGATTTCGTATTTATTTCTTCTACTTCTAACACTTAGCTATTGATTCAGGAATCACTGATCATATGGTGAGTAACCCTTCGATTTTTGACTCTTTAACATCTTATCCTGTTAAGTCTGTTTAAGTTGCTAATGAGATACCAATGTCAATTTTAGGAGCTGGTAATATCTCATTATCATCCACTTTTTTCATGTCCTTTATTTCATTTGCACCCATTTTTAAGAATAACTTTTTGTTAATTAGTCAACTCACTAAGAATCTTGATTGTTCTACTCGCTGTGTATTTCAGGACAATCAAACGATGATTGACACTGGTAGAGAGAGAGACTTTATTACTTGGAGAAAGGATTTGACAATCCTATTTGTGATTTTCAAGTGAATAGAGCAATAATTATGTTATGGCATTGTCGTCTAGGACATCCATCATTTGCTTATTTGGAACATTTGTTTCCTAAACTATTTTCTAATATTTTTGTTTTTATTTTTATTTTTAAACAATCCATCTTTTCCAAAAATAGTCGGACTACTTTCAAAATTAGTTTTAATAAAATTTATGTTTTTGCTTATGTCTATATTGATCTGTGGGTCCTTTCTCTACTCCTAGTACCACTGGTCATAAATATTTTGTGTCTTTTATTAATAATTGCACTCGAGTCACTTGGATCTATTTATTGAAATCTAAAAGTGATGTTACTCATGTTATTTCTCAATTTTATAAAATGATTGTCACAGTTTCATGTATTGGTTAAAGTTTTTCATTTTGATAATAGTCGTGAGTTCGTGAATTAGTCTCTTATTGTCTTTTTAAAAAATCATGGCATCCTTCACCAAACAACATATACTTTTACACCCCAATAGCGCTTGCCATATGCCTATGTGCATTCTTAAGCGTTTCTGGGTTGAGGTTGTCATGATTGCTATTTTTCTTATATACTGAATGCCTACTCATATTCTTAACAATCAGACTCATTTGAGGAAATTATCTCTTTTTCACACTTTATTCTCTGCACTTCATATATGTTCTAAGGTGTTCGGTTGTGTGTTATGTTCATGTCCTTGCACTTCATCAAGACAAATTTGATCCTCGTGTTCTAGAAGTGTTTTTTTTGGTACTCTTACCCACAAAAGAGGTATAAGTGTTTCCATTCACCTATCCATAATATTTTGTGTCCATATATGTTCAGTTCTGGGAACATGAGTTTTATTTCTCTGACGACGTCTCTTTGACTCCTTTTAAGGAGGAGATTAAGGGTATGGATGAGGAAAAGAAGTTGTGGATTTCTGGTAAGAGAGATGACTTTTCTTCTCCAGATTCTTTGGGAGAATTTGAACATGAAAACGAAAAACCAGCTAGGCCACCTCATATGTTCCAGTTGTAATTTCATAGGAGGAACAAGCACGTTACTACTATGACCCTATCTCCTAACTTTAATGCTTCTTTTGATGATACTACCATGCCTTCAAATGAATCTTCTGAAATTGACGATAAGATACATGTTAATCCTTTATCTTTTACTAATATCTTTGCTTTTGACATACCTACTGTAGCGTCAGCACCTACTATCTTAAATCTAATCGTTAATGATCAATGAGGTATCCTATTAGAACTCGTAAACAACTTGATAAGTTGGGCTTCTCTAACCCTTCATCTAATATTATTTGTCCTATATCTGGTTTGTTTCTTATCATCGTTTGTCTAAAAATCACTTATCCCTAGTCATTTTTAGAAGACTCTTGAAGATCTTAAGTGGAAAGTTGTTATATTAGAAGAAATAAATGCCTTCTATAAGAACTATACTTTGGGAGTTGGTTGAAGTACCAAAGGGGGAGAAGACTATTGGTTGTAAGTGGATATTCATTGTAAAGTTTTATTCCGATGGAACATGGGAGAGGAATAAGGTCTGAGTTATGGTTGGAGGATATGCTCAAACTTATGAGGTTGACTATCAGAAGACATTTGCTCCAGTGGCCTAGGTGAGTATTGTTGGAGTTATACTTTCTATTGCTGTGAATTTGAACTGGTCACTACTTTAATTCGATGTAAAGAATACATTTCTTGAAGAGATGTATATGGATTCTTCTTCTGGGTTCCCAACTGAAGATGGGAAGGTGTGCAGGTTGAAGAAAACTCTATACGAGTTGAAACAATCATCCATGGCATGGTTTGGTAGGTTAAGTTGGTCAATAAAAGAATATGGTTTTAAAAAAGCCTAGGTAGATTACACTCTTTTCTATAAAAGAAATGGTGATATTATTTTACTTCGGGATTATGTTGATGATATGATTGTTACAGGTAGTAATGCTGTTGAGATAGAAAGATTGTGCAGTTACATGGAAAAAGAATTTGATTTGAAGGATTCAGGAAATCTGAAATATTTCTTAGGTATTAAAGTTTCTAGATCTTAACAAGGACTCTTTCTCTCTAAACGAAAATATATACTAGATCTCTTAACTAAAAGTAGTAATTTTGCTTGTACTCCTATAGACACACCTATTGAGATGAATTATGGTTTAATTATCTATCAGATTCTAACTAATAAGGAAAGATATCAAAGAGTAGTTAAAAGTTTGATTTACTTACTCATATTCAACCTGACTTATCTTATGTTGTTAGTGTGGTTATTCAGTTCAGACATAATCCGAGTGATTGACACATGAAATTTGTGAATCGGATTTTGGCCTATTTGAAGTCCTCTCCAAGCAAGGTTATTTTGTTCTCAAAAGGTGGACATCTAGACATTAAAGGTTACATTGATTATGACTTTACGGGTTCCAAGATAGAAACAAAGTATTTCAAAATACCTTATATTTATTGAAGAAAATTTGGTTACTTGGAGTAAGAAATAGAATGTGGTATCATTGTCCAATGCAGAGGTCGAGTACTGCACTCTTCATCATGGTCTTACGGAGATTTCTTGGTTAAAGATTTTGTTAAGCGAGCTTGGTCTTGGACCTAAGGAGTATGACTTTATTTTGTAATAATACAACAGCAATTGAGATAGCGAATAATCCGGTGTCACATGATCAAACTAAGCATATTGAACTAAACACAAACTTTATCAAAGATAATTTAAATGTTGTCATTAAAGTTCCATATATCAAGAGTGTTGATCAATTAGTTAACTTATGATTTATGATGTTATAGGAAATTCTTTCCATACATCACTATCCAAGTTGAACATATGTGATATCTATGCTCGAACTTGAGAGAAAGAGTTCAAATGTATATTTATTCTTAGATTTTTATTTATTATTATTATTCTCTAAATATTTGTATTTATTATCCTTCCTTAAATAAGATTAGCATGTTTATGTAATTAATGAAATCATAAAAGCATTTTTTCCCATTCTAAATCTAATTAATAGTATACTACATGATCGTTATAAACATTTTGAATTATATTTACATTTTATAAGAGAAAAGATTGCTAACAAAACACTATCAGTTCAACATCTTTCCTCTTATTAAGAGCAAACTGTTGATATTCTCACAAAAATACTTCATCTCAGTTTCATTTTCTTCAATGCAAACTTGGTGTGTTTTCACCGTCACTAAGTTGAAACCACACTAAGTTTGAGGGGGGTGTAAACGATATTGAGAGTAGCAGCATCTGAGCAAGGATTTCAGCTCATTGCAAAACAGTTAGAATGAAGGTGTTCAAGAATATGCTCAAGGTCGTTATGCACCTTGTGGAGTCCATGAGCTGATGAGGTTGTTATGCACCATGTGCCAGTCAATGAGCTTATGAGTTTGTTATGGCCATGTGCCAATCCATGAGTTGATTTTGTAATGATGAATTGTAACAGCTAGTGCATGTGCTAGTCTATGTAAAGTAATGTAATCACACGAAGTATTCAATTAATGAAAGTTTAGTATCAGTCATATTCAACCATTGTTCTTGCTTTTCTTTGCATTTCCTTTTTGATTGTCTGTTTCTCTTTTCTTTTTCTTTCACTTTCTATTAAACCAAACACTCAATTCTAAGATAACTTTCAACTTAATGTTGGAGTCACCTCAAAGACTACATTGTCTCTTGGATGGAGGGTGAGGTGGAAAAGTTGCAGGAACTGCAAGTGGCGACCGAGAAGTTGAACAAATCCTATATGGATTTGAACGGCTGTAAGGTTCCGCTAGAGGAGGCTGCAAAAAGCAGTTGGGAGTGCCCAGGCAGCTTAAGGAGTGATCAGGCGATTTGTGGCTGGTAAAGCGAGAATAGTTGCATTTTTCTCTGGCAGTTGTATGAAAGGTCATTTGCTTCAGCCCTTGGTGCACAAAATTGGATGGGTAAACTGATGTTGGACAAGAGTGGACTATATATACTGTCATTAGTGCCTTCTTGTGTTAACCTTCCATTTGAGAGTGTGGAGGATCAATAGAGGTAGAGCAAAAGAGGCGAGGAAAAATAGAGTTTTTAAAGGTGATGATGGTAGCTTGGTATTCTTGGGGATTATATCACTCTAAAGGTAAGGGACTCTTCATTGTAATCTACTGTTAGCAATAGTATATCTCAAGTGAGGGAGTGTGAGGTTTTAGGTGTTGTTAGAGTTAAATGGGATTGGGTGGGAGCTGTACTGTGATAGACGTACTTATTTGAAAAGCATTGGGTTGCATTCTCTTGATTAATAGTGGAAATCTTGCTTGGGCGTGAATTTACAGCTCCAAATTAGAGGGTCGAACTACTTTAAATCTTGTGTCCTATATTTTACTTGCTTTAATGTTTGTATTGGGAATTGTGTTGACTGCGTCATAATGTTCATTGTGGGACTGGTTTCTATTTGGTTATAATTAACTTATTGTTTGATGATCGGATTAACAAATGGTTCACTCGGTATCTCTCTGATGGGTAAAGGTGACCAACCATGAAAAATCATGTCATACATCAAGTGATATGGTTCTTGTAGAGAGAACACAAAACAAATACCGATGAGGATGGGTATGGCAGTCAATGATTGGAGCTTCAAGCCCGGATTATTAGGCTTGAGAAAATAGTTATTAAGCTTAAAAACACTAGACTTTCACAAAGTTTCCAAGTAAAATAGCTTCCATATGCAGGCCAGTAGTTCAAAGTTTTCTTCTGTTATGTGCATGGAAATCTCAAGATGTTATGCATTATTAACCCCCCCCCCCCCCCCTTCTGGAGAACTTAAGAATTTACAAGTGAGCATGATAACTTTCTGGGGCTCTAATTCTTGCTGTGACATCGAAGTATACCAAACAAGCTGACACTAATGTTTTCTGCGTATTAAAAGAAGGAAGGAAAAAGTAGTAGTTATTGTGCTATAGAGGTTACTAGTTTGGTTCCACTAGTTGTATTGCCACTGATCAACCTGAGTTCACATAGTACTTGTCCGTACTTCTAATTCTGAATCATTCTCATTACAATGTATTCTTGAATTGACACGTTTAGATGCATTATTAAAAAAAATAGTTCTAATTGAAGCGATTTTTAAGAAGCATTTTAATTTCTAATTAGTAAAGTTTTTTTGTCACTCCAAAAGAGCAAAGGATTTGAATTACTATCCACCATAATTTTCATAAACAGTATGATATAAGGATTTAAGAGACAAGGAAAGAAAGGCATTAGTAGCACATATTGGATCACTATGTGAGATGACTCGTTCTCAAACTCGTCATTGAGACAGTAGGCTGTTCATAAAACACATTTTCTTCGAGGAATTTTTGTATTTTTTTGATGGTTCACGATAAAGTAATTTTTGTCTTTTTATGGCACCTCCACATCGTTTTTCCATAAAAAAAAATTTCAAATTTCCCTTCTCATAAACTTGCATATAATAAAATACATTGATATTCTACACACTTCAAACTATTGCACAAAATGAAATGATACTTGCATGTGAAATTACAAACGCATGTAACTTGTTTTAATTTTCTCTTTTACCATCTAATATGTTATGCATCACACATCCAAGATTGCAACATGAAATTGGTGCAACTCAAATGTGATTATAGACATTGTTGAGAGAAATCATAAAATTGTGTAAAAATATATGGTTTTATCATGAGATTGATGTATATATAAAATGATTTTATCATGATATTGATGTATATATAAAATATTACATATACATATGTCCATTACATAAGATATACACATCACAACGTATTAAAAGAGTACAAACGTAAAAGAAAATATGTTTATAGCTTGAGGTCGATCACCTATAACTCAAGCTTGAGATCGACCTTATAACACTAAAGCTTGTAGGCATAAGTGGATCCTTCTCAAGAGTGTGGTTATAAACACAAGTATAGACAAGTTCTTTTTGACAGTTTGGACCGTAAGTTAAATGAGCTTAGGATCGAACTATATGTCCAAACAGATATAAAGTTCATATTTGAAAATTTATATAAGATTAGGTAAACAACTTCTAAAAATCAAAACAAAACAAAAAGGAAGTTCATGTTTGGTACCAAACTTACCAAATATCACACTTTAACCTCCAAATTAACATCATTTAAAATTAAAAAAAACTTTAAATTTGCTAATTAGGGTACTATAATCTAAGAGTATTCAACTCTTATTCCAAATTTCAAATTTTAGATTTTAAAATTTTTAAAATTAAAAAAAAGTCATTTGAAATTCAAATTTTATTTTATTTCTTAACATTAAAATTTAATAATTAAACTATATTTAATTATACTCAATCTTATTCAAAATAGTTAAAAAAAATTGATGAAAATCAATTTGAAAATTAAAAATTGAAAAATTAAAAACCGTTTTTAAACCAACAATAACCAAATTTTAATTTCTATTTTTCAAACTTAAAACTATAAATTAATTATCAAATTTTAATTTCTTTCACAAAAAAACTTCTAAAATTAACAAGTTAATTAAAATAGTTATAAGATGGAGATTACTGGTCCCCAGGGAATAAGATAGGAACTTTTGCTACGTTAGAGTATAGCCATAAAACAAATAAACAAATCAGGGAGAGAACAAGACGACTTATTGATATCAAAAGCACACCATTGAAATGTAAATCAAAAAGTGCTCTTAGATGACATACCGATAAAACCAAAGGCAACGGACATGAATAAATAAAAGTTAACTGACATTTCGTTTCTTTTTTTTTTTTTTTTGTGGGGGGGGGGGGGGGGGTCGTAAGCCCAGAAGATTACCTGAAAATCAATTCTTTGAAACCAGATAATTATTTTACAAAGCAAAAAGTTACCTCCATAGTAAAGCAATTTAACCAGAAGCTCCTTAAACACATGGAAGCATTTTCTTGATCCGGCAAATGTAAATTCACATATTTTAAAATAAGCAATTCAAGTAGAATCATCCTCGGTAGTTTCTCAATACAGAAAACGGAAGTTATTCACCTTCCCCGTTTAAACCAATTGAGAAAACAACAATAACACCCAGCTGTAAAGAAATAAAATACAATCACAGCGATTGCACAGATGATGACACCGCGGATCAAGTTGAATTAATTACAACAGTTAATTACCCATCCTCTCCAAACTCCTTTGTAAACCTCTCATGAACCTCAAGGTCAGCTTTGCTCACTGTAGGCCTCTGTCTAGCAAGCACCTTGTCAAAATCTGTCTTTGCTATAGGAGGTGGGAGAATCTGCAGGAGAATTCGACATCATTTGGTCACTTTTGTGATGTTTGAGATTCACAAAAAATAAACATTTAGAGTTAATTCGTCATCATTTTGCAAAATTTTCTATTTCGTGAGCATGTATAAACATGCTCACGTATACAAAAGAATACTAATGTTTCCCTTCAAGGGGAACTACATAACATCTATACTGCAATGAATGCCATAAAGATGCTCAAGAAAATATGAACATCCCAAGATCAGATAATCAGCAGAAACGACAATAATACAATATTGAGTTGGAGAAAAGGATCCACCCATACCTTTGAAGCAAGACCTTGTGTTGCAAGATCCTGCATTGAAATCTGGACTGCATCCTGATGCTTTGGTCCACATGGCATCCACATACCATTAGAAGTCTTAAAAAAGAACATGGCATCTTGAGTTTTACGCACAGGTTCAAACAAGACATCCTTAACCTGTAAGATTTGAAACAGAAAACATTGTGACACTGGCACATAAAACAACTCACTAGTACACTCCTAGATTTAGTAATATTATCATGTAAAACAAGGGAAAGATTATCTTCTAAGAGCTTTACTTACACAAACAGATATATCTGATCCAGAAAACCCCTCTGTCTTACTTGCTAAACTTTCAAAATCTTTTTCTGACAAGTTGTGTGGAGTATCACCCAGATGCACCTGTAAGAATAGTAAGAATAGTCGAAGTTGAAACAGTGAGTTAACCATGAATGATGAAATATAGGGATTGATCTATAACAGCAAATTGATTATTTTTACTTTTAATCAAAATCAACTATAATTTTCCTTACTTTGAACATATGCTGCCTAGCTTTCAAATCTGGAAGAGGAATATATATCCGCTTGTCAAAACGCCGTCGAATAGCCTGCATTTACTATGAATTAGCCAAGCAACATAGTCCCTCAAGTTCAAACAAAAACATGAAATCTTCTCTAATTCACCTTTTACCTGGTCTAGAGAATAGGGAGTATTTGTTGCTGCAAGTACAAGAACTTTCTGATCATTGGTCCCTACACCCTAATATTTGAAAGATCAAGCCAAATTTGACATTAGACCTGCAATTCTCTGGTCAACAGATATAAAAATGTACCCAAAAAAAGGAAGACAAATGAATAAATAAAAATAACATGAAGTAATATATTTTCAATTCTGAGCAGGAAACCACAAATGACTAGGAGTATGCTGACATGGTTTCACCAAAATATGGCTCAGATATTAGAAGAGGCAACTAAGTGGTAACTGGTAAGTAATATTCCAACATTCTCTCTTCTAGTAAGATAGCATCATACCACTAAAATTGAGGCATTGGTTAAGGATGCCTAACGGTACAAAGTATGGCTGTGGGAAGCAGCCAAGGTTGCTAGTGAGCATTAGTGCAACTAGCAAGTGACTTTTGTGGGCATGACATGTGTTTGAGCACAGCATGCATTGGTGGCATCTGGCACGGGAAACTTGAGCATTGCTGCATGCAAGCTACTGTTTGTAGGCGCTGGTGCACATATGGGTGCTGAGTGGTGGCATTGATGCATACTGAGAGTTTTCTGTTGGTGGGTGCAAGGCTTATTGCATGAGGCAAGGCTACGCATGTTGTGCCAAGGACAGGCACTGGCTGCAGGGGCAAGATGCTGCACATAGCATGCGCCTGTGGCATGACACTTGACAGCATTGTGACACATGATAAGCGAGGTGATGGGCATGGGACAAATCGGTTACTATGGAGTTGGCTTGGAAAAAATTGGTGCAGAAAAATGTTGGCTTCAAAATGGCACATGTATGACAGTCATTCCAGCTGGTCACCTGTTTTGTGTTAGTGGGTTGACTAATTCAAAGTCATGGGATGAATTCAAATGCATAGAAGGCTCCACAGACGGGAAATAACTGCTGGTGATTTTCAGTGCTCATGGTGAAGATCACGCTTGAAGTGGCTTTCTATTTTGAGGGGTAGCAATGATTCCATTTTTATATGAAATGGGTCAATTTGGTTCTGTTATTTTGAGAGAGACTATAAGTCCTATTAGTAAAAAAAGTGAGTACATTTATTCCCATAATTATTAAAAATAAACACTTCAGTCCCATAATTACTTAAAATCATGAGACTAAAGTGCGCTTTTATAATGGGCCTTATTTTCATAAATTATGAGACTAAATTGACCCACCCATAAATAATGAAACTAAATTGACCCATTTCACATAACAATGGGATCCCAAACCTTTATCTAGTTTTATTATTATGTAGCTACTAACTATGGCAAGAGGCAAAGGGGATGTATGCGTTTTAGTTCCTTGTTCCTTACATTAGTTCTTGTAATTGTTATTAATTAAAGAGGAGAGTTTTCTTCCATTTGCTTGATGTGCAATAGTCTCTTCCTATTGGTTACAAAAGCCTCTAGAATGTGGGGTGAGCTGGTGAAGTGTGGTACTTGGCACCGGTCATGTTGGATTTTCTAAAATGTTCAAGGGAAACGTGCGACAGAGTAAGGAGATATATGTATGGGGAAATCTTGAAGAAGACAAACCTAGTTGAATGTATTTTATCTCCGTAATTTTTCAGAATTCAGCTTTTGAATGAATCTTATATTGGGGTTGTCAATGTATTTGATGCAAGACAAAATTATATAATTACTAGAATTTTAAAATAATTAAGATTCTATATTTTAGAGTTCTATTTTTATCATTATTGTTATTAGATTAGGATAAGATTTGGTATCATTTGAGTCCTTATAGAATTAAGATAGTCCTTTATTTTACATATAAATAGGTTTATTTACATTAAAATTGTAGACTTTTATTAATTTCATTATAAATTGATTTTTGATAACTTTTGTTTTTCAATTATCCCCTCTACACCTTCTGGCCTACGTCAGTTGGTATTAGAACTTGATTTTGTTTTCTTAAACAAAATTAGATTTTCTTCTCTCATGTATTTTGTTATTATTTACGTGAAAATATTCACATTTTTCGAAAAATAATGTCCCTTGATATTTTCTTACCCAAAATAGAAATCAAATATAAGTACTTTGATGACTTAACTTCCTTATCTTTGATAAAGTGCCACAAATTAATAGTGAGTATTTGACAATCTGTGTTCACCCATATAAGATAAATTACCAATTCTCAACAAATATGATGATGAATTCTTAATTCTCAACAAAAGAGATGAGCACAACAGAATTGAATGACTGGAAGAATTTAACTTTACTTTTGGACAAGAAAAGGATTTTTCATAATCAAGTTTCATAACTCTTTTCGGTTCAGTTTTTCCATCATTTACTCATAGTCCTCATGGTTTCAAAAAAGTTGCATTTGAGAATTCTAAAGCAAGAATGTTCCATGGTGCTCAAGAAAGAATTTGCAACGAGAATTTGAAGTACAAATTAAATGCATGCAATCATGGTAAATTCATCAAGCTCACGTCAAACTCGAGGATGAGTTCTTTCTCAACCAAGAACTCTGATGCATGACAAAGTTATAAAATTATAAGAATTTTAAAATAATTAGAATTCTATTTTTTAGAGTTTAATTTTTACCATAATTGTTATTAGATTAGGATAAGATTTAGTCGTATTTGAGTCCTTAAAGAATTAAGATTATCTTTTATTTTACCTATAATAGGTTTATTTACATTAAAATTGTAGACTTTTATTCATTTAATTATAATATTGATTTTTAAGAACTTTTGGTTCTTTAATTATCCCCTCAACGCCTTCTAACCTATGGTAGTATTTATATGGGGCAAAAGGAATGATGTGTCGACCATTGGGATAACATTAACTGACACCCCTCAACAATTGTGGGACTATTATTCGAGAGCCACATGTGTGAAGTGTCATGTTTGAATCAATAGTCTGAAATCGAGATATATTTTGGACTCCTTGATCACCTATGCGTAAGGTCTTGAGTTTCTTCAATAGGAAGCATCAAATGGTGGGATACTCGTAATGGTTGCCAATATAAAAACAACTAGATTTAATAAAAGGGTGAAGGGCACGAGAGGTCCTTTACAAAAGGAGCAATTTAATCCTGTTGCTTTCAACAGGAATGATTTTAGTCCTATAACTTTGAAAAAAGGTGCACTCCTAAAAGGAGCAATTTTTGAGAACTTTTAAAGTGCACCCTTTTAGATATAAAGTGCGCATTTTTTCAAAACTATGTGACTAAAGTGCTCAAATTAAAAGTACAGGACTAAAGTGCTCTAGTTAAAAGCTACAAAACTAAATTGTTCCTTTAACCAAAGTCCAACACGAAATGTAGTAGTAGAAGAGTTGTGCTTCACTCAAACTCAACTTTCTTAGGAACTAGGGGGGAATTGGAAAAGAATGGAATTCATCAGATTTTACTGATCAATTTTGATAGATTTAGCTATGACATGTCTAACAACCAATAACTGCCACCTTTTATCATAAAGCAATTCAAGTAGTAGAGGCACATAAAATTACAATTTACATGAATGAGTCACTCTTTAATAACTTATATCTATGCTGAAATTAGGACATAATAAATCTATATCATATATAAAGTCTAAATCATGCCTAAAATAATTTTTGATAAAAAATGCCCTTATATTTTTAAACAATGACATGCATTACCATTTATGTTTTATTTTAAATTTCGGAAAAAATAGGCTAAATACCTTAAATTAAAAGCTTTCTATAATATTAAGAAGTTTAATTAACAATGTTTATCATATCAATTTTCAATACGCATGTTCTAATTAATTAAAAAAATTAGGATCAATTTTATTTATTTATTTATTATCACAAATTTCAAAACATGTTGTAAAATTAAACAAAGTTAACTTTTTTAATATAATAATTCACGGGCAAAGCATGTCATTTTAAATAGTTGCACAAAAGAAAGACATGAAAAAGAGATAGTCAATCATTCCTCAGGAACAGTACATGAGCATACATCTTTCACCAATTTTTCTATTTACTATTTCTTAATATCTCTTTTTGGAAAAGAGAGGTGATCATTATTCCTTGATGCTGTATATGTAAATATATCGATTGTTAGAGTGAGATATTCTAACTTGGTAAAAGGCTAAGTGCTGGAAGGACATGTCACAGAGGCCTCATATCTAATTTGCAGATGACAAGTTGTTGATGGCGTCAAGGATGAGAGGATTTTCAAGGGTCTTTGCTGAACCTTGGAAGTTGACTACTATAGCATATGAATTATTAGGTTAGAGTGAAGATAAAACCTGGTTTAGGGAAGACATTTGACTCCATCACGAGGTCTTCCAGTTTTCCTGACTTAAATAATTTAAGCAAGGATCAAAGTAATGCATTATTCCTTATTATCTTTAGGAGTCTGGTCCTCTATTTTAGTACGCATTTAAATGACTTTCAAAATTAAAAACATCTAATCTCTATAACCTCTTGCCTGAAAGAATGGACTCTAAACATGAAATAGAGATGCTTCTGGTTAAATCTCCTACAAGCTAATATTTACTTAACATGGGGAGTAAGTCACTTTTCCAAGCTCAAATATGCTGGACGTCCCCCTAGTTAACACATTTATTACAATGGTTTTTATGGTGGGTTCTCTGATATAAAGCTGAAGAACACAAGAAAACAAGAAAATGAAAGAAGTTAAGCTAATATTTAATTAACATGGGGAGTCACTTTTCCAAGCTCAAATATGCTGGACTTCCCCTAGCTAATACATTTATTACAATGGATTTTACGGTGGGTGCTCTGGTATGAAGCTGAAGAACACAAGAAAAGAAGAAAATGGAAGAATTTTTCAACATATCAACAAAAGTGGGTAATAAAAAGAACTGTAGACATGTTATTTTTTCAGAACTTATCAGTGCATGAAGCAATACCTGCATCTGCACGAGAAGTTCCGTCTTTATGCGTCTAGAAGCCTCGCTTTCGTTGCCTTCTCCACGCTGACCACATAAAGAATCTATCTCATCAATGAAGATGATGGATGGAGCACTTTCACGAGCCATTTGGAAGAGATTAGAAACGAGCTTTTCACTTTCCCCCATCCATTTTGACACAAGGTCTGAAGATGAAATGCTGCAAGAATAAAAAAATGCACATATATAAAACAAAACTCATTACACTAACACATCAGATTTTCATTTTCCTCCTAATTCCTTGCGCCAAAAAAAACAGACACGAAAATATAATAACAATGAAAACCATTTCCACACATGAGAAAAAAGAGAGGCCACAAAAGATGTCAACTAAGAAAAGGGTGCACGACCTTTGGTCAGCTCTTTTTAGATTTCCAACAGGAGACCTTTAGGACAGATGGAACCCAGACAAGGACAAAAAAGATCATTTCAATATATTACCTGAAAAATGTAGAGTCTGCTTCGGTAGCAACAGCCTTGGCTAAGTATGACTTTCCAGTTCCAGGTGGCCCATACAATAAAAATGCCCTCCACGGTTGTCTCTTGCCTAAAACAAATCAATTGTTGCAAGACAAATATACAAAAGAAGATCATCAGTCAGTAATGTTTAAAAGATAAGGTGAAATATCATCACAACTTTGCAACATTTGGAATAAATAAAAGTATCTTATACTGTAGAATATTTAAGGACCCTAGTTTCTTTCCCTGTAAGCAATACGAATATATGGAAGTGAAGTTTCTTAACTGTGAATGACAATAAAACATGATAAAATTTACAAGCAATACCAGATCTTTAAATTGTCAGCCAGGTCATGTTTGCCAAGGAAATTACTTCTTCCAACTAAATTAAGGAAGAAGACTCATAAATATTATGTCCAACACTCGTACACAGCAGCAAAGTTTGTAGTTGCAATCATTTAGTTAGTATAAATATATAAAGACCCAAACACTATAACTGGATTAGACCTAATTGGTTAAGCGGCTATACAATGCACTCCACTGCCATACTTGAGAGCATGAGCCTCTTTCCACTGATCAACAATCCCTTTATAACATTGAGCTCAGGACCAGAACCCCTAGGAAAAATAAAGAACAAAGGTTGAGATTCCCAATTTCCCGCTCGCCGCCCCACTAGTGTGGTGGTAAGGTGGTGCCTCATGCCCTTTGAGGTCATGGGTTCAAGCTCTATGAGGCATTTATTTGCGGTTATCCCCATTTCCCTCATTTAGGTGATGGCTTAGATCATCCCCTAGCTAGATTATGGTTGAAAATAATAATGTAACATAGACTCCTACTAGTAAATATATGGCTTTCTGGTTTGCTTCCAATATGATGGTAGCAGCATTGTATTTACTTATGAGAATCTTCTATTGAACCTTGAAAATTGTAAGAGTTCGAGTCTATAATTCTAACCCATGCAGCTTATAAATACATATATAATTGTTACTTCGCTTCATTAACTCAGTTTGAAAGAACTTTTAAATGGAATAAGTGATTGTTGTTCGGAATTGCATTTAGTTTAGATTTGACTTGAATTGTCAACATAAGAACCATGGCATGAGAAACTAGATGCTTCTACCAAATATGAGAGCGGATACCAAATTGCTCAAGATAATCAATCAAAAAGATTTAAGTCTCAATAGAGAGACAACAAGTAGCAATATCCAAGATCCAAAACATATCCAATCCAGAAAGAAAATAAAAGCTCAACAAAGACAAACAAGGAAATTAAAACTAACCAGTAAAAAACTGTGGGAACTTCACAGGTAATATAACTGCCTCTTGCAACGCCTGCTTTGCACTCTCTAAGCCCGCCACATCGTTCCACTTTACATTAGGCTTTTCCCTTATGATCGCTGAATTAAGCCCAGCCCGAAGCTTTGACTGCTCCGGATCTTCACCATCATCGCCATCACCGTCCTTTGGCTTCGTCTTCGTCTTCGTCTTCGGCCTTGTAGCCACAGCCGCATCACCATTCGTGGCCGGGCCAGTTCCGCCATCATCAAGCACAGCACGGATCTCCTCGGCCCGGCGCAAATACTCCGTAAACTTCTGCGTTATCGCCTCTTTAACTTTAGGGTTCTTCTCGTACTTCAAGTGGGTTCTGAAGTACTCCAAAGCGTTCATGTATAAAGGAAAAGCCTTTGCGTAATTCCCAGCATTGTCTTCCTGTACTGCCTGCTTCACGTACTCTATCGCTTGCTCTTTAAAATTGCTATACATCTTCGAGTCCCAATTGAAAGCTCATATGGAATCTTCAAAACCAAAAATTTTAAAAAAAATCCGATAAAAGGATTTGTTGAAACCCTAGAAATTGAATAAGGTGGTGATCGATGGTGTTTAACTTGGGATCAGAGAATGGTTGTGGAGATACGAAACACTAATTCTATGTTGATTTGCGTTTTGTTTACGAGAAGATTGAACTTTTTTCGATTCACATTACGTTTTTTTTTTTTTTTTTTTTTTGCGAAAGAAGGAATCGCGTTTTAGTGGGACGAGGGAAGAGAATACTCAGGGGAAGAGAGGAAAAGACAAAAAGAGAAGGTCCTATTGGGTGACGGATGAAAAAAATTGGTCAGAATTAGTTTTTATTATGGGCACGCAACAATATTTTTTATGAGTAAATTACAAATATTTCTTTCTAGATTTTTTTAAATAATAAAAAAAAGTTATATATTTAAAAAATAACAATTATATTTATTATTATTACTATTTTTTTATTTTTAATAAAGTTATTAGTAATAAAATTAATAAAAATTATGACATTTAAAAAATAATATTATAGTAAAATGATAATAAAAAGAGTATAATTATTTAATTTTTAAAATTATAATTTTAATAAATTTAATTATTTTTTTAATTTTTATTATTATGATAATAAATTTTTTTTATTATTATAACAATAAAAATATATAAATTATTTATTATATTTCGATATTATTATTATTATATAAACAAAATTATTATAATAATAAGCAAATATATTTATATAATCGCAATCCTTTATTATTTAATTTTTATAATAATATAATAAGATCGAAGCAAAAAAATTAAAAACAATAAAATGGTAAAAATCACTGTAAATTTTCTTTTACACGAATATATTTGAAAAATCATTATTACTATCAAAATCATATTTTATAAATTTTAGCTAACACTATTATTTTGTACTATTTTTATTATAAAATGATCTCATGTTTATAAAAGGGATTATATTAGTTTATTTTCTAAATTCTTTTTACAAAATTATCAATATATTTTAAAATAATAATTATAATTATATTTGATCCTTTAGTTAATACATAATTTATTTAAAAAATATTAATTAAATAATAAACTATTATTCAATAAAGATTATTTAATTAGTATTTTAATATTTAATTTTTTCAATTAAAGTTTATTTTTATCTTCTTCATGTTCTAATCATGTCTAGTCACTAGAAAACACATCATTTTTATGTTGTTCATGTTCTTATCATGTCTAATCACTAGAAAACACATCACAAGGAATGACAGGGTGTCGTAATCATTCTAATACTTAAATACATTATTTTATAAATAAGCTTAGACTAGATAAAATTTAGTGACTTAAAATGTTTAATTATGCATACTTTTTTGAGGTGGGAGAGCTTATTTATAGATTTAAAGTTAATTACAATCTTGTAAATAATTAATACTTATTAATGAATATTTAAATTAATATAATAATTTCAATATCAAATAATTAACATAAATTATTTAATATATATATGGCCTTTTATAAATATGTATTTGAGTCATTAATATATATTTTGAAATAAATTCAAAAAACTTACTATAAATGACTTGTTTTGAGTTAAATTTGAGTCAATCTTGTACTAACTGTATCCATTTTACTTTGAACTAATCAAATAGGGCTACACATAACATGTATTTTTCGATCCAACACAAACCTCTTAGACTTCCTAAGTCATTTTTGGTAGGATAGGTGGTCTAGTTAATTACCTGGATATGGTAGCACTTGAAATGTCTTGACTATGTTGTGTAGCTAGTATCCCAATTTTGTTAATCTTGGTATGATAAGCTTTCCAATGTTTATTTTTGTGTTTGAATTGGAGTTCTAGTTAGAAAGTTATGATCGATCAAAGTATGGGAGAAAAAGTCAACAAGGTTTGCAAATTTGACTTCCTAAATCTAATATCTTCTTGGCATGATTATGCTGAATCTTCTTCCAATCTGAACCCTTGGACTATTGGTTGAGTGAAAGGTTAAGATTGAGCCTGACAGCCTATATATAGACATAGTCATTCTTGCTTCAACTATCTTATTCTTGTTAGAGCTTTTTGGAGTAGAGGACCAAGCATAATTCGATAATAGTTTAGCCTTGGTTAGTGGATCAAAATCCTTTCTTTTGCATTTTTCACTTCAGATAGACTTAAATATTTCCATTAATACCAAGAATATGAAGAACACCAACATCCTTTTTTTTAGGATCCAGAGATGTCATGTATCGTTACTTTTGGATGTGATTTTAAGAGCCTTATACATGGTACTAGAAACCACATCTAAGACCCTAGGTATCACAATAAAACTCTAGGAAGATTGGGAATAAATTATTAGAGTGTAGACAATTCCAAACACAAAAGCAAAGACCATGCTTGGGATGGTTTGTTGTAGGGAGGGCGTGATAGGAAGGACCTTCCAAGTCATTGAAAGGAGCCAAGTCAACTAGCTAGTCAGAGCATCCCATCAACCAACTGACATACCAATAGGACTACCAGTTGACCAACGATTGGGTTGATCAACCTTCTGTAGGCATGGTAGTAGGAACCACATATAAGACCCTAGTTATCATAATGAAAATCTAGGAAGATTGGGAATGGATGATTGGAGTGTAGACAATTCTATGCACAAAAGTGGTGACCATGCTTAGGACGATTTGTTGTAGGGAGGATAAGATAGGAGGGACCTATCAAGCCACCGAAAGAAGCCAAGTTGACTAACTAACCAAAACATCCCATCGACCAATCGACGAGATGATCAATTGATCGACGACTAGGTTAATCAGCCCTTTAATAACTGGGTCGATTAGCCCTCCAACAATTAAGCTGAGCAACCAACTACAAGCCCAGCCAGCCAATTGTGCATCAATCGACTAGCCGATCGAAGAGCCAACTAACTAGTTGATTGGCGAAATAGCCGACCAGTTAATATATTGGGAGTTGGACCTAGTCGACAATGACTTCAACAATAATATTGTCTCAATTACCTATCTAATTTTTTCCCCATCGTAGACCCATTATTCCTTATTGATATTTTGGTTCTACTATCGATAAAGGTTTTATGAAGGCAATCTAATTTCTAATTTTGTGCCAACCTTGGTTACAAAGTCATTTCTCATGTAGTAGTTACCATGGAACCCATGGTGGAAATGTTAGAGAAATATTTGAAATTCTTGATGATATTAGGATCATTCATCCTAGCAATGGTATTCTTCCCAATAGACCCTCTCATAAGGGATCATTATTTTTGCATATCAGTTATTTATTGGACTCAAACTTCTATTCTCATCATTGGTATAGAGATTTCTTTGTAAAGTGAGGGCACCCTTTGGGAAATTTCCTCCTAATGTATGGAAAACTCTAATGCCTTATTATTCTGTATGGAAAGAACATAGTAATTAATTGTCTCTAGAGGAATTTTTATCTCAATATTATGCACAATTTGTAAGTAAAGGCTAGTTTGATGTTAGATCTTTTGACAATCAAAAATTCATTAAGGATTTTCCCAAGTCTAACAAGGGGTAGTGTTTGTCTTGGTTTATAACTAATAGTGCTTATAATGTGGCATGCCTTGAACATGGCCCTATACCTACTCAATTAGTTCCCTATGGTAGGTTACTTACATGTACCCAACTTATTTTGCTACAAACATTGTTCCCATTGGTTTTTTTATATTGTTAATTTATTACTATTTTTTTGTCACTTTGTTGTGTAGTATATTAGATGCTAGTCACATATGAGAGGCAAACCTTCATCGTGGAACTATACCCTATAACTCCACGAGACCGCAACTATGAAGGTTTATCCATTGTTGAGAAGGTTATGGATTGGGGATTACAACTTTCTTCATTTATACTCGAGACTATTGACACCCTCTTCCATGGTTATATAGTTTGTGATTTGGTACTATACTTGATGAATATTTGTTGTCTAATCAACTTTGTTTATTTTGAGTGATTTACTAAACTAGTAATGGATTAGATTCTATTTTTTACAAAAATCATTCTCGATGTAAGGGTTATCATTGTTATGGTAAGGCATTGCCTTGCATTGGTAAGCCTTACCACGATACTACATGCCAGTGGTAAGCATTCACACATTAGGCCAATGCCTTACCACAAATGTGATTCTTTTACCAAAATCCCTTTGAGATAGGGCCTATCACTATTATGGTAAGACATTGTCTTGTCATGGTAAGCCTCACCATGACATTGGACGCTGGAGATAAGCCTTCCTATACTAGGCAAATGCTTTCCTATATCAGGCCAATATCTTACCATTAATTCTATTATTTTTTTTACCAAAATCTCTCTGAGGTAAGGCTTAACATAGAATTACCAAAATCTCTTTGAGGTAAGGCTTAACACTGCTATGTTAAGCCTTACCTCCAAACAATTTTGGTAAAAAATAAAAAATTACCCAAAATTAAGTGACTTTGGGTATTTTTATTTTTATTTTCCATACATGTGATCTCACCATGTGACTTCTCAAACAATATCATCTACTAATGCATTCCAATTTATGTTGTGGCACCTGGCAGTCACTATATGAATCAAAAAAGTAGGTGGTGTATGCCAAGTTGTTGCTTGCTCCGCTAAGGCAATCAAAATTGTAACGATGCCTAGTGCAATTCAAGTTTTACCCTTAGTAGTGGACATTATCACACACCATCACATGTTTCATCTCTTGGTATGAATGAGACTAATCCATCAAGTGATCATTCTAGAAACTTGAAGGAGAAGTCCCGGAGATTCAAAGTAGTAACTCAAGAATTCTTCAGTGAGGCATTGGCTTGTCTTCAACCCACTATTGAGAATACTACCTAGATAGCCCTTTTAGGAAGAGATATGGCAATGGATTTGTTGAACAATGCCCTTTTAGGAGGAGATATGGCAATGGATTTGTTGAACAATGCCCTTTAAGAAAAGTAACGGATTGTAGATACTCTAAAGAACGTTAGCCTTACACATGAGGTAGCTAAGAAGGTTCAAAAATTTATCGAGGCTACTAGAGACCAACTTTAGGAAAGGATGACTTATGAAGATTCTCATACATAGGAAGAATTATATGAAGGTTAATTGTTCTTCTAACTCAAATAGATAATCGGGACCTAGATGAAGGGTTGAGATGCCAACCCATGGAATCTTTTTGCAAGCTTTATATTAATTCGACCAAGTTGTCCTCACAAGCATGAATTACATAAATTTCAGAGTGGAAGTACAAAACAACATGCTTAATTCAATAAGTAACTAAAACACTTAGCTGATATGAAAACAAGAATTTGGAGTAAACACACTAGTGATGGTATGCCCTCACATGCTCCTATCCAGACTAGCAACATGCATATGAGGCAATCAACACACAACATGTGATATAGGCATATATATCGAAAAGCTAAAAGGATTTCCAATTACTGCAAGACTTCATATGTGGAAACATATTTGATAAATGGTGATTGTACTCTTACATAATACAAATAAACATATATAGCAAACCATAATAAAGAGCTTGATACTTGGTACACTTCCAGGGTAAGGAGATACAGACTCCTCAGAGACTCATACCAACCTTGTAAGCAAATAAAAGACATATTATATTGACACACAATCTGATCATGCATAACTATAAAGAATGAGTCCAATACTTGATACACAATCAGGTTAAAGAGATGTTGACTCCTTGAAAACTCAACCCAAACTTGCAAACAATGAAGATATAAAAACTTGACATATAATCATAGTTGTAGTATAAATAAACATAGACAAGCAGTTTAATAAAGCAACACATATAGAATTTGGTAAATAGAAAGTAAATGATAAATATTAAAAGCTTTTTAGCTAATCAAAGTTTAAACTTCAGTATGTAGAGATACACATCATTTAAAATCTGATTATACTAGCCATACATTCGAGCATTCATAACACTAGATATAAAGAGGTAAACTCACATAGAACCCCTACCTCGGTAGCAAATAAATCCACTATGTAATAAAATAGTTATAACCCTAACAGAAATAAAACCCACATTATCTCTATCAATTGGGACCTATGTCTGAATTGCCTATTGTTTCTTTCACTTGCTACCTATACAATAACTTGGCTCGACACACGAGCCTGGCTCTCTTCCAAAGCCAACATCACCTAAAGTAGTATGATCAATAATTGAAGACCAATGTGTAAAGTGAATATTAAAACATTGCATAAAGGTAACCACATGCTGATACACGGCTCATAGCCACACAAGTTTCTCACATAAGAAAAAGTTACACGAGGGAAATTACCAATCAATACATGGCTCAACACATAAAACCCACTCACAAACATCGCCTTTAGTACTCACCATTCACAAGCATGATTTTGCTCACACAGTCACAAACCACTAATATTGAACAACACTCAAGGTATTAATGATCTAGAAATAAAAAAATGAATGTTAATTTGATAAAACTTCATTACATATTTTCTAGATAACAAAACAAGAGAAAGATGAGGTATTTATAAAACTCGGCTAGCCACCTCACCATGAACCTTGCCAAGGGCGGTGGCAAGGTGCTAAAAAATCACATGTTTAGTGTCTAAAAATTATCGAGTAATTTTCATAAATATTTGTACCCGAAATGAAACAAAAACACAAGCAACAATGTTAGTAAGCGTGAACCTACCATACATACTACAAAAACTAAACCCATGATATGTGTGAACATGCTCATTTATAAATTGTACCTAACTATATGAATGTGTGCACTACTGGTTCACAGTAACTAACCTTACATAAAGGAAGACAAACCATTGAGTAAAAATAAATAGACATCGCATTTTATACACGGGAAGCCAACACAAAGATACAAAGTACAATAGGACTTACATTCTTTCCCTTTGGCTTTCCATGTTAAAACACTACACAACTAAATAAATACTCACATATGTTATGAGATGGTCATAAGGATGACCTAAAGATGTTTGTTTTCATGAACAAAATATCAACACACATCCAAACTCGACAAACACACATAAATCAAATGCATCCAACTTATGCATTCCATCCATCTTCATATAACAACTCATCCACTCTGGCACTCCAAAACACGAGAGTCTCAACTAGGGATGTATATTTTAACTATAGATAGCTGAAACTATGATTAAGTACATAAATTCGATGATTTTATTTCAAAAATAACCATAATCGATAAGGTATGGAACAAGATAGTTGTTACAATATCGGAATTATGGTTAACCAAAATCGAACATATACTAATATTTATTTTTATATACATATATTTACATAAAAATATACTTTTAATAATAAAACACACAATATTAAAATAATTAAATATAATTTTATTTATTCTTACTTTTATATCTTTTACTTTACTTAAAAAAATGTGCTAAATTAGTTAAAAAAAATAAAAATTAATATCAATATTTTAAATAATATAGTAGGGCAAGAACTATTTATAAGATTTAATTTTTTAAAACTAAATAATTTTTTGAATAAATGTTAACAAATAAGAATTGTGGTTAAATTGTGGAGAAATTGCTACTAACTTATAACTTAACACTATAACATGAATGTACCCAAAACTGGTACGGGGTGATTATGATTATTAGTATAACCATCCCTGATCTTCCCTACGCCTATTCTTAGTCTTAAAACCATTGCACATAGCACATATGAAGCTTGAAGACTTCAATTTACATATATAAATTGTACATATGAAACAAAAAAACATACCACATTAACGTATTACGCAACAAGAATGTGTAGTCTATCAGATACTATCATGTTACCCCTATGTAAGTACACATTTATAGGCTAAGCACAGTGTTAAAATGTAGTACAAACAAACATAATATACATGCAACATTATTATGTAGACTCCTTCTGGACAAATGCAACATTTCCCCTAAGTATCTGCATATCAAAAAACCATGATGCACTGTAAACTATACTTACATCCTATGCTTCAATGAACATATTAACAAACAAATGTAATGCACAAATAGACACAATTTAAGCATACTTCCCCCCCCCCCCCCCCCATTTTGACATGAAAATTCAACAAAAACACATACACAATATGCAACATATCACGACTCTATATGAAAGGGAGAAGTCAAACAAAAATGTAATAATCCTACTACTTACACACCACAGTAGAGAAGATTATAACATATACAAAGGAAAATTGTGTCAAGCAAAAAAATACACAAAATAGACAAAGAATAATGCTGAGATAATAGCAAGTTAAAAGCATGTAACAAACAAAAAACTGAGCGTAAAGATAAACTAAGAGAAGTGCAGACATAAAACATCTTCCAAATGTGATACATAGCAAGGAGCCCCACATCTATATGTGCTATGGAAGGGTATAAGAGGCTTCACAATGTGCATAAAATACATTGGTAGGTCAAGTAGCGAAACACCAATGGCATATAAATGTGTCAGCAAATATGTAAGAAGACATTGACTAGAAGTCCAGTTATCTTCCAAGTTGACACACTCTTAGTGACTCAACTATCTTCCCCCAAATAACAATGTCACATAAATGTGTCAACGAATCCATAAGAAGAAGTTGACTAAGAGTCCAACTACTTTTCAAGCTGACACACTCTTAGTGATTCAACTATATTTCTCCAACAATACTTGGGTGTATTCAATACTGCAACATCACCCCATACTATGTATACACATATGGAAAAATATCACAATTTACCAAAGGAAACATGTGTCGTACACTCCAACAACAAATACCAAGCTATCAACTATATGCAAGAAACATGCAATAACTTGCTATAACATGTAAGTAGATGAACATATAGAAAGATGTGAAATTATAGGAAAATATTTTTTAGAACCTTACTAATTTGAAAGACTATAATGTGCTTGTGTCAAGTTAATTGGGCAAATTTTCCTTTTTTTGTTTTTGCATTTTTTTCTACTAGTTGTCCTAATTGTATTTCCCTTCTTTTCATAGAGACCTCTAAGGAATTCAACCTTTGCGCATTCTCTCATAATTATCTCTATTAACTTAAATAAAAGAATTTATGTTCTCCTCCAAGATTATTTACCTAAGTTGATTGGGTGATATTTTTTTGTTGAAGTGTTGATTAGGCCTTGTTTTTTGGATATAGATTTGATTGTTGTCAATCTTGAAAGAGAAATTAGGATGATTTCTTCACTCAAGATTGTATGTATTTACAATTGAATCATTCTTGGACCAAGGTTGGTAGGATTATATCCAATGCACTTGCTCATGTTTGTCACATGTAGAAGAATTAAAAGCCAAAGAACAAGTGTTAGCACTATGTCCATAAACACCACAAAATCTACACATCTCTTGACAAAACATGTTCTCTATAATGAGGATTTTCACTTGCTTAGTTAATTTAAGAATTTGCGTAGTTATCTCATTGTTAGAGCCTAGCTCATTGACTCCAACTCTTCTTCCTCTTGTACTTTTTTGTATATATTCTTAGTTGTCTTACCTCTCATTCTTCCATTTGTAATATTATCAACTGTGTATTGACACTCTTGTGTCGACCTACCATAGAAAATTTCTTTATGTAGTTATAGTGGGAAATGGTGGTGTAGGCACTGGATTAAAAGTAGCTTGAACATATCCTAAGCTTCATGAAATGATTCTTCTTCCATTTGTGAGAATGTGAAAATTTTAGTCCTTAAGTCACTTCTCTTTTGATGAGAGTATAACAATCTCATAAACTTGTTGTAGATTGCCTCTCATGTAGTTAAAGAGTCAGGTGGAAGGGTCATCAATAGTGTTTTATATTTATCCATGAGTGTGTAGAGAAAACATTTCATCCTGACTCTATAAAAGTTGAGTCATTAGTATACTTTCTACTTAATATTTGTTCTTTTTATTCAATAAGTAGTATTTTTGGGGTTAAAAATATTTAAATATGAACTTTGTATAGAAAAGAGGTGAAAATATATTTTTGCAACTTTTTGAAATTTTTATGGATTTTTTATGAATTTTTAATGTATAATCAATTAGAATATGCCATGTGGATGCCATACAAGCAGAGGAGCTGACTAGGTAAGCCACGTGGATGCCACACAAATGGAGAAGGGTAATTGCACAATTCCACGTGTACCTAGTGGCGCAGGCTATGCCACGTGTCAACACGATGTTCATTCTAAGTATCACTATATGGTCAAATGTTGTGCCATACATCATCACCTTATTTGTCCATTCTTTCTACCCGGGTGCCACATAATTCGTAATCGTTAATCAAATCACGCAATGTGTTATTGACTCCATGCACGTTGACTACGACCATTCAATTGTGCCAAATGTCACACGTTGATTGGATCCATCTTTCTCCCTTGTCGTGTGTCTTGTTTTTATTTTCCAACGCTAATAATTTTTCCTTTTTTCATCTCAACCTTTGATTTTAAGTTGATATGATAGTCCATATTTCACCTAAGTTTAATTTAACCTCCTTATTGCCCTATAAACCCTAATGAGCCGAAATTAATATATTTTTATCTATTTTTGTAGCCAAGATGAGAGAAAAATATAGAAAAAATCAAAAGGATATGCAATTTTGGTGAAAATTCAAGATGAGATTAGTGTTATAATTGAAAAGATTGATTGTATTTCTTCTTCTTTTTCTTTCTTTATTAATTTTTATAATTGAAAAGATTGATTGTATTTTTATGAAAAAAATTATATCTAGTTAATATATTATCCTAGAGATCTTATGAACCCAATTTTCAACATGTAATTATCTAATATTTTACTCTAATTATGATTTAAATTCAATTATATTATTTAATATGATTTTTATGTTATTAATTGTTTGAGAATTAATTAATCTATAGAGGCAATTAAATAGATTAAAGAGAATTATTTACTTGTTTGTCTTAATTAAATAACATATATACATAGTTTCTAGATAGATATGTATGATTCTTATCTATGTCATCCATAATTGATGAACGTAATGAGTAGTATGCAATTTAATTGACATGAGAATGTAATTAAGTTAATTACTACATGATATGTAGTTTACTTGAGAAAGGAATACCTGATAGGTTAGATTCAATTGATATTTATATTGGGGAATTTTAGTAGTTCACATGTTTAGAATTAGAGGATTAAGTATTCCTAGATATTTTCTTCAAATTTGAGATGATTAGTGCCAATGATTGATCTTGCATACTCATTATTATTTTCTACCTCTCAATATCATCTCCCATGTCTATTGTTTGATGTACCTAATAAATAAGAAAACAATATATCAAAGAAAAAATAACAGGTAAAGAGAAAAAGAAAAAGAAATAATAATAACAACAATAACAAAATAATAATAATAAAGTAAAGAAAAAGGAAAAAATTAAAAATTAAAATAATCTAACAAATTAAATAGGGCACTTTTAATTTAATTTTAAACTTTTTATTCTATATATAACACTAATAATAAAAAGATAAGTAAATAAAAAGCACACAAAAACATATAAAAAACACAATAAACAAACAAACAAACTAATAAGAAAACGAAATAATGAATTTAAAATGTCAATCTCTTGACAACAAAGTCAAAAATTTGATAGTGTAAATTATAAAAAATTGTAAATATACGAATCACTAATACCTTAATGATAAATTTATTATGAGCTTATCTGCATAATTGTATTGATTTTAAATCTTTTATTTATTTTTTCAAAAATAATAAAATAATAAAATATAATAAATAATCCTAAATATTTTAATCAAATTATTAGAAAGTTAAAAATAAAATAAAAACAATTAATTAAATAAATAAATTAACGAAAAGAGAGTAGAGAATTTTAATGAAAAATATATGGAAATTAATGGGAATTTTAACTAACTAACTAATCATATTTTGAATTATTTAAATCAATTTAACAATTATTTTTAAATTGATATTATTGATTTTTAACTAAAATTAAAAAAATTCAATAATTATAACAATTTTTACTGACAATTAACTAACTAATTTATTTAATCTAGACAATTAACTAACTAATTGGAATATATACACGAAAATTATAAAATTATTTAAACTAACTCAATGGTCATTTAATTAATTTGTATTCTTGTCCAAAAGAACACAATTAGATCTAGATGATTTTCTAACAACCTAATTCACATAGATTCTCTTTTATCATAAATAAACATTTTATTCATCAATAATTTGTAATTAAAGATATTAAGAAACAAAAGTAAGAAATAATTTCAATTTTTATTAACAAAATAATCAACCTAACAATCTAAATAATCATAGTAGCATAATTAAAATCCAAACATAAACTTTACCTAGATATAATTAAACTCAAAATCATGAATAAAATTATTGAAGATATTTTCTTTACTATCAAAATCAAAATAGAGTTAGTGAAGGAAATATTGAAGGAGTAGATACCTAAATTATTTGTTTATCTTCGTTTTTTAAAAGTTGAAATAATTATCTGCCAATGGTAGATTTCTTTTCTTAGTTGCTATTGTAATTTGTATGTTTTTTTCTCAATTTTTGTGCAAAATTTGGTTTAAATGGGACTTTAAATGATATAAATATATAACATAATAATATAGGAAATTTTTGGACCATTAGATGATGAAAATTTGATTACTTGCACCAATTCTAAAAAAAACATGTACATGGGATGAAAGGGGGTCAAAAAACGACATCGTTTGAAGGGGTTAAGCGCGTTGATTGGCAATACAAAACAGCCTCGTTTCGAGGTAACATGCACTGAAATTATTAAAGCTAATCCCTCACTATTCTAACCACTTCCACGCTACCTAGTTGTCATTCTGCATGTTCCCATTGTCTAAGTTCATCCACATGCATGCTATAAGCATCCACTTTCCTTTTTAATGGTTTCTAGGCCCATTTTACTCAATGCAGATCCTAATAGTTCTAAATGTAGCCACAAATCTTCGTAAATTGATAAACAAATTTTAGAAAAAAATTGTAGAATTTTTTTAAATATTTATTCATCTATAAAATGACAAAAATATAATAAAAGTAGCAAACTTATTAAATAATACCTAAAATATAACAAAATACTAAAAAAATATTGGTTTATCAGTGTATAGAGAATTGTCATTTACAGGTTACATTTAAATATCACCTATCATTAGAGAGAGGTCAGAAATTTACAAAAGTTTAATATTTCATAACATAATATCAATTTACAAGGAGTATTCTAGAATTAATAAATCAGTAGAATAATATAATATCAGTTTTGCATTTACATAATCAGAACCAGTAGAATAACACGAAGAGGTTGATCTAACTTAGATGTAGAGGTTAATCTAACTTTATTTTGCATTTTGTATCTTTTTCTTCGAAATCTTTAGAGATGGAGTGGGACTGTTCTTCACTCGTTCTCTCTTTGTCTTCTCTATAGATTCTAGGTAAAAAGCATTGTCTAGATGTATGTAATCAACTACTCTAAAATCTTGTATGAATTTGAACGGACATTTTAAGATAAATTGGATCACGTGCGAAAATCTTGTATGTTTTTTGAAATTTTTGTTGGACTTGTTGTGATTTGATTTGTTGTTATTTAATTTTCCACCAATTTGTTATATTTTAATTGAACGATAAAGAATGATTATGTTAATAATTATAATTATTTTATATCAAATTTAAATACATTTAAATAATAAATGTCGATCATAATAGAATAATAATTTTCATACGATTTAATCATATTTTTTATTTTTAAATATTTATTCAAAAATATATTTAATTTAAAAAATTAAATATTAACATAATCCTTATTCTATTATATTATTTAAAATATTTATATTAATTCTTATCTTTTTATTATTTAACACATGTTTTCAAATAAAATATAAAATATAAAATTAAGAATAAAAAAAATTCAATCTAATTGTTAGAAATATTATGTGTTTTAATATTAAAAGTATATTTTTTATATAATTATATTTACATGAAAAAATAATATTAATATATATTCAGTTTCGATTAATCACGTTTCTATATTACAATAATTATCTTCGATTTATGTCTTATCAATTACTATTATTTAAAAAAAATTATCCCATTTTTATAAATAACTTAATTTTTAATTATCTGCTCTCAATACAAGCAAGAATAGCACGAGATTCTTGTTGTTGTTCGTTGGATCGCGTGGCTGGAATTAATTGGGATTAGGAATTAATTAGGTTGGGTGTTTGGGTAGTTTAGGGCATGAATAAGGAGATGGATGGTAAGGTGTATTTTGGTAAAATGTTTTGTTATTATGGAAACGTAACTGTGAGTTTTTGAGGTTAAATTGCTGGTTTGAAAAAATTATAATATTTGTCTAAAAATAGTCTATTTAAATAAAAAATCGAAAAATAAAAATAAAATAAGAGAGCCCTGAAATGGCAATGTAATATATATTATATTCATATTTTGAATAACTCAATTGTCTAACGTATTCTCAAGTAGAAAATGAAAAGAGGTTATAAATGATCACAATGGTGAATCACAACGAGTGAACTCAAATAACACAAAATATATAGAGATTTTTATTTATACTAATTTTTGTACCCATATAATTTAAATTTAATAAATATATAATAATATTAATTATTATTTAAAATTTTTATTTTATATAAAAAATAAGTTTTTAAATTATTTTTATTAAAATGAAAATATGATGGTAAAATATTTTTTAAAGTGATTGAAGAAATACTATTAAAAATAGTTAATTAAATAGTTACTTTAGTTATAAATAAATATATAATAACAACTATTTTATAAGTAATAAAATTTAACTACAAGTAATTTATTAAGATATTGATAATAATTTCATAATATTATTTAATTAATAAGTCAAATATAATAAGATAACATATTAATTTATTTAATTAATACTTTTACTATGTAAGAAGTTAAACCTAATTGATTAAATTTAATCATTATTTTATTTTAAAAATAATTTATATTAGCTTATTGTTTAATTAATATGAGATATGATATTAGCTCAACGTAAAAAATTATTAGCTCAAAAAAGATATGATCTATGACCGAATACCATTAAATGTATAATCATTAATTATATAAATTATCATATTAACGTAATAAAAGTAATTATATTATATAAAAAAATATTTATAAAAAATATATTTATTATATAAATATTCAACAAAATATGATACACATACAAGTGAATTGATCAAATATTCATTAAATAAGTAATCATTAATTGTATACATTATCACACTTACCGTAATATAAATAATTGCATTATATAAAATAACTATTCATAAAAGTATATTTATTAATGTAAAAAATAAATAAAAACTATTAAAAAAATATTTATTTTATGAATATTTTTGTTTATATGAATAAAAAAAGAGCAATGTGATGTACAAAAATAACCGACAATTACTGTTCAGTGAAAATTGGGGCTCTTTGTATGGAAGATTTATTATTTCATCTCTATCTCATTTATTTAGTATCATAATTGTTATAATTAAGAGTATACGTGGGATTCATGCTTCCTGCATAGAGCATAGTGAGATTTGTCATTAATTTTCAAAGCTATTATCATCTTATTTTTTTTTTTATGATATTGAGATATAATAAATTAAGATATTTTATTCATGTTGAATGAGACAAATAAAATAAAAGAATAAAAAAATGATCATTTAAGAGATAAGATGAAATTGATTTATGTTGTTTTTTTGGATACTAATTCTACCATAGCTACAGTTTTTAGAAATCATAATGGTAAAGTACTTGACATATAGTGTAAGTTACTTAAAGCTAACAGTGTGAAAGAAAGAAAAAGTTCGAGCTATTAATATGACATACGATTATTCAATTAAAAACTTAATTACTTTATGTAAAAAGTGATTGTAAACCTATCGTAGATTACTTGAATGAAAAACCCAACTATTTGCATTTGATTTATTGAATAAAATTGGAATCAGAACTAAAAAGAAACAGTTTTTTTGATTTGATCACTGAAATAAAAAAAAAAATCAGTATTATAGTATTTGGTTTACAACTTAATGAAATTAAAACATTGTATATTACCTTAATACCCTCATATTTAATAAAATTTAAATAATATCATTTAATTATTATTTTTTCATCAGACAAAATACATTATTGAAATCATTATTTTTCTAAATAATTATTACTTAAAAAGAAAATATATTATTAAAATTGTTATTTTTCTAAATAAGGTTTGAGATTTAGGATTTAGGGATTTAGGTTTAGGGATCTAGGATTTAGGGTTTAGGGTTATATTTATGAGTTAAAGTTTAGGGTTAAAATTATTATTATTTTTAAATATGGTTTAGGGTTTTAGGATTTAGGGTTTAGAGTTATATTTGTGGGTTAAAGTTTAGGGTTAAAATTATTATTTTCTAAATAGGGTTTAGGGTTTTAGGATTTGGGTTTGGGATTTAGGGTTATATATATGGGTTAAGGTTTAGGGTTAGAATTATTATTTTTCTAAATAGGGTTTAGGGTTTTAGAATTTGAGATTTGGGGTTTTGGGTTTAGGATTTTGGGGATTTAGGGTTTAGGGTTATATTTGTGGGTTAAGATTTATGATTAAAATTATTATTTTTCTAAATATGGTTTAGGTTTATATTTGTGGGTTAAGGTTTAAGGTTAAAATTATTATTTTTCTAAATAGGGTTTTGAGATTTGGGATTTAGGGTTTTGGGATTTATGATTTAGGATTTTGGGATTTGGGTTTAGAGTTATATTTGGGGTTGGGATAAAATTGAAAAAATAAATTGAGATGAGAATGGACTCATGATTCTTTAAGGAGGAGAAAGAATTTTGATTCTTTATCCTTTAAGAATCGATTTCATTTCATTTTCATTTTTAGCATATCTTTACTTATACCCTTGAGGTTTGTAAAAATACTATAATACCCCTCGACTTTATCGTTAATACCATTGATATTCTTAAAACTAATAGTATTAACTTTTCTATCTATATTATGTCAATATTCATTTGGCTTTGATGCCAATAAGTGTAAGTTGGGAGTACCTGCTGGTTCACAGTTACCATCTATGTTGGTGTAACCTTATAGTACCTATCAGATAGCACATACATATGACAAAGTTCTACCTTAGGCACGATTAATAGAGTAAGTCGAAGTGCCTCCCTTCTTGTATTACAAGATTAAGAGTAACTTACTCTTTTATACGCTCTGATACTAATTAATGCTTTTCAATCACTGATTGGTCCAATGGTAGAATTTTAGCCAATCTGACATTCTTCTAGATCACATCTAGTTACAAGCTCTAAATAAGCATATTCATGCCTGAGATGGGCTTGATCTTGTAATTGTAAATTCATACAACTATATGTTTATGTACAAATAGTGTACCTGTAATATTCGAAAAGCTAATAACCAAGCATAAGGTTACTAAATTCCCTATTTTTCATTTTCTTCTTCTTCTACGAAGACTTGTTTTTTTATTAAAATAGTCTTTTAATATCCTTAAAACAAGATGATCTATTATACTTGTAACAACTTTAATGTAATCTGTATAGATATCTAATAAGGTATTAAACCTTCTATAATTTTCAAGATAAGTTTTTTTATAATCTTCATCTTTAAAATAATCATTTAGAGCTAGTAGATAGCCTTTATCAAACTTTTCTAATAAAATTGGAATAATATCTCAAATACCCCTAGGGTTTGGCATATATTCATTTATGCCTCGAGGTTTATAAAAATCTAAAATGCCCCTAGACCCTAATGGTGTTAATTTTTCATCCATTTCTATTTAGCATACTATTCCTTGGCTTTGATACCAATTTTTGCGTATTGATACAATTTTTAATCGGGGTTAATATTGACCTAGTTGATGATCTTTGTCTATTTATGGAAGACAATAATTTTTCTAAAAGCTTATTATTTTTTGGTACAAATCTAATTTTCTTCTATATTCATTACAATTGCATAGTATATTATATTCTTTATTATGTTGGTTACTTAATTCTAATCTAACTCTATTAATTGCCTTTTAAAATTAAAAAAATATATTCTTTCATTTGTTAAATCTAATAGTTCTAATTTCTCTACTAATGATTTGATGTTCATAGAGTATTATCTTGATAAGTCATATATGTTAAATGCATATTATTTTGTTCTATTCATAGTATACATACAATTTTTTCTTGTATACATATAATGTATTTATAATCTTCAAAGAAATAGTATCCAAACATTAAGTTGTTGAATCCCTCTTCCTTTATTCTTACAAATTTTTGACTAAAATAATATTTTAATGTCCTTAAAACATGTTGGTCTATGATGCTTATGATAGCTTTAATATAATCTGTATAGATATCTGTTAAATATTATAAAATTTTCAAGACAAGTTTCATAATCCTCATATTTAAAGTATTCATTTAAATGATAAAGATAACCTTTATCAAATGTTTCTAATAGAATTATATTTTTATTTTTGCTTTTATTTGGAATTATTAGTTGTTTATTTCTAAGAACAGTTTTCATTTTCCTATTTTAGCAATATTATGTCTTATTATAAGCAAATATTTAAATATTCAAGATTCTTAACTGTCTTAAATTTATAATTATTATATCTGAATTTGATGGATCTATCATGGTCTTCCCTTCTATTCGTCTTCTTTTGTTACACCCGTTATGCCTCAGCTTTGCTCAAACCTCAATGCTCTCCTGGTAATGGTAAGCCTTCTACATCCGTACATAAATGGTGTCCAATAGTTGACTTGTTAAAGAAGAGTAAGAGAAGAGTAAGTAAACTCCATTTTATTCATAGGATAGTAATCATTACAACTTAAGGCCAACTAAGAACCTTGAAGAGGTGTTTAGCCACTCATAATTACTAGGTATAACATTATTGGTTTTAAGATTTCTAGATAGAGTGATTTTTTATGCTAGAGTTTTTTATGTGTTTCAAAGTAGAGAACTCTAGATTTCTGTGTATTTGTGTGTGTTTTGAAATGAGAATACAGATTCCTTTTATAGCACAAGAATCCCTATTTATAAGACTAAAATTATTATTTTTCCCTTGTTTTAATAATTCATCTTCTTTTTTACTTTAAATGATAACCATTGCTTTTTTCCCTTGGCACATGCTATAGACTAAGATGTGGGATCTACATCTTTATTTCTTTTGTCATCTTTTCCTGATAGTTTCTTTGCTTATTTTTCTTTGTTATTTTCTGCCGATGGTTCTTTTGATAACGTTGATGATGACGCATCTTCATCTTCTTAGTCTTTGATGCAGAGAATGCATCTATGATCTTTGGTGGCTTTTTTTTGGCATAAAAGCATAATACCTTCCTTGTTTCTTGACCAATTTCTAGGTTATTTCAATTAAAATTGGTTTTATATTTGGTAACTTTTTCACCATCTTCTTTTGATAGAGCAATACTATTATGAGAAATGATGATGACTTTACTAGTTGAATAATTTACTTTGATCGTAGTAAAATTGTCAACCTTTCTGAGTTCATAGTTAGTTTTGGCCTAGCATTTGACCTCTTAGTACACAGATTTCTTCTGTGTTGAATTCCTTTTCTGGAAGTGTTCTTGGTTTGAGAACTTCTTTGTTTGTGTTGGAAATCCCTATTTGGATGAAGTGGTATGAACTAATATATCATTCCTTATTCCAATCCAATAATGAACTGAAAAATCTAAGATAAACAGATTTATCACCTACTTTAATCTTCCTTCTAAAGTTCTTGATTGTGCTTTTAAAATTCTCTATAAAATAATTTAATTCACTTAAATTAATTCCTAGATATATATTTTCTATTAGTCCTGCATGAAAGGCTTTATACACAAATATTTGATTAGCTCTTTCCAAGATATTGAATTTACTTATTGTAGGAAATTCCTTATCTGTAGTATAGAATTTCATATCTTCAATATGTTATTGGGTAGACTTTCTGGCCAAGTTATAGAGACTCAACCATTGTGGTTTGCTGAGGTTTCTATATTAGTTCTTCTCATCTTGAATGATTGGAGTATTTCTAGGGGATGTCTCCCTAAATAGCACTGAATGCTTTACTATTTTTGATGTCCCTAGAGGAGATGCTTCTCTAAATAGCACTAGAGGCCTTGCTATCTTTCCAAGATTTGTCAATCTTCTTGGAGCTTTTGGCTGTTGTTGTAATTTTGTAGAATAATTTCTTACTATTTTCTCTAAAGTTATTAGTTTTGGTGTTTTGTAGTTGGCATAACTACCTTCGTCTTCTATTCTATTGGTAAAGGCTCTATGAGTTACTCCACCAATTCCTAGAATAGATTTATTGGCTTCTGCTAAATTGTTATAAATTCCTGGTTTTAGGTCATTATAGACCACATAATCTTTTTTTTTCTTCTTTTTCTGCCTTATCTGCCCAATTTAGCTTTTTGGTTTTAGATGTTTTTTATGAACTATGAGGTTCTTCCTTTTTATCTTTAGAAGTTTCACCTAGAATTTTTAATGAAGATTCCTCTTTTGAGATTTTGGTCTCTAGAGATTGTTTTGAACAATTAAGTTCTTACTATTTCTTTCCTGTCTCCATAAGAGATTTCTTGAAATATAGCAGCTCGATTTATTTCTATAGGATTTTTATCTCCTTTTTCTTGATTTTGATATCAAGATGTTCCATTTTTGAAAGCATAAAAATAGTTAGAGGTGCTAATTCTCTAATAAGAGCATCCATTAAGAAGATTTTATGTCCTAGAAGATGTTCAACATCAAAATTGTAATGGTTGAACAATTGTTGCCATCTAACTAATCTTCCTTGTTTGTAATCACCAGCAATATTAGTTCTTAAGAAATAACTGAAACTCTTGTTATCTATTCTAACAATTTATCTAGAGCTTATAACATATATTACAAATTTCTTAATGACTTTTTTGATAGCTAAATATTTTTTTCCATTACTATTGTCATTTAATTCTGAACCTTGAAAAGATCCTGATGTATATCTACAAATATATTCTTATTTGTCATCTACGCTTGCTTTAAGAACTGCTCCTCAATATTCTTGTGAAGCATCTATCTCAATTATCATATGGTCTTGGATGGTATAAAGTTGGAAATTTTTTTACTTTTGCTTTTACTCTATCCATAGAGTATCTTCTTCGGTCCATTTCTAGATATGATCTTTTCTCAATTTTTCTTGTAATGGTTTTCTCATTTTTGCAAGTTTCTTGATGTAAGCTTTTGCATATGTTAAAAATTCTAAAAATCTTTATGATTGGTTTTTTCTTTTAATTCACTAGGGAAACCTTGAATATTATTTAGTATATGAGGTTATAGATTATGGTTTCCATCTTCAATTTCCAACCCTAAATATTTAATTTTTTGTTAGCAAGTACTGCTTTCTTTTTAGAGCGTACAATTCCTTCTTTTATACATTCTTGTAGAATAGTGATAATATCCAAATAATGTTTATTTAATTTATTACTGAAAACCAAAATATCATATATGTAAACATAACAAATATCTTGTAATTTATTGAAAATATTATTCGTATATCTTTGTAAAATACCTGGAGCTTGTTTTAATCCAAATGATATAACTGTTCATTGAAATTGTCCTTGAGGACAACTACATGCCGTTATTTTTTGGGATTCTTCATCCATTATTATTTGCCAAAATCCGCTTTTACAATCAAAACTCAAGAAGTATTTATTTCCTTTTATTAATGATAGTAGTTCTTCCTTTTTTGGAATGAAGTATCCATTATCAATGGTTTCTTTATTTAGTGCTTTAAAGTTTATTACCATTCTCTTTTGTCCTCTTCTTTTCTTAGCTTTTTTTTCAACTAAGAATGTTGGACTAGAGTGAAGTGAATTACTTAGTATTATGACTTTTAATTCCAAAAGTGTTTGAATTTGTTTTCCAAATTCAATCATGTCTTCTGGAGTATAAATCATTGGTTTTTAATCTTATTATCTTGTTAGGATCTCTTAATTTTATGTTGACTATTGTTGTAGATTTATTAATTTTTGGATCCAAAGAATTTTATGAACCGACTGTTAATAATAGTTTTCTGATGCTTGTTAAGGGTTTGTCTTATTATATTTCATTGAGAAAAGAGTTTTGTTTCTCTTCTATATCTAATGAAATATTTTCCAAATGAGGTTTCTACTGTTCTTCTATCTCACCATGTTTTCGTATTTTATGTTGTTGCATAAAAGTTGGGGTTGAGATAGTTAAATTTTTTTCTTATTTTTGAGACATAGATAATATCTCCTTCTAAGGTTGTGAGACTTATTTTTTCGAAATATTGTGTGAAAGGTTGATATAAGTTTTGGAAATTATTTCCTATTAACAAATCAACTCCTATTTCATATTGATATATGGTAGGAATGTGAAACTTTTCTCCTCCTATCATTATATCAGTATCTTTTAATACCTTATTAAGATCTATTGAATTAAATATTTTGACACTTTTTCCAGTTGTCTTCTGGAAATAAATATTACTAGCTACACATATACTAGCTAATGTATATATGCATGTAAATCATAAGTGTTATAGCCTTTAAATTTTAGTCTTACTTTAATGTAAGTACTATTTGGATTTGTAATACTATACAAATCATTCATATATTGATGATGAGTATCCACAATTTGAGTGTTCATATTCTGAGTCAATTATTTCTTCCTCAATTTCTTCCAATAGATAGATATTATGAGTATCATCTATATCAGATTTCTCGATTGGTTTTAATTCCATTTTGAAAGCTTCTTCCAAATTTTTTTCTTTTTGTGGAAATTCCTTTTTAAATTAATTTTTAATTTGAAGTGTGCTTGGAGATTTATTTGCATAATATCCTTCTTCATTACAGATCCAACATTTGCATTTTTTCATTTCTGAAAGGCAATAATTCCTGTTTTAGAAGGTTTATACTTCTTTATTCTAAAATATCTTTTCTTGTAGTTTTCTTTATTAAATCTCTTTTTATATTTTTGTAAATTTTGTTTTTTGAATTTATATTTTTGTTTATAAGATTTTATATTACATCCATATTTTTCTCGTATTCTAAAATCTTTTGTATCACAACAGATTTTATCATTTCCTCTTATCTGTTTATATTCTTTTTTTTCTTGGAATTTAATAATGATCCAATTTTTAAGGCTTCTTACTCCTCCTTCTAAAGTATCTGGTATAGTTTCTCTATTCCTTTGTTCCCAACTTTCTATTATGGTCTTAAGTAGTGTTCCAAATAATTTTTGGAAAACATTTCTTTTAAGTTTTTTGCATAGAGGGTGCTAATTTATGATAATACATTTCATATTCACAAATAAAAGAATCTATGTAACATATGTTAAAAAATTTCATATTTTTTAGATGCCATTTAGCTTCATTGATTTCATTTTCACTGGATTTAGTGATAATTCTTTTTTTTATCTTTTCCAATAAATTCTTTGTATATTTCATTTATTATTGTATCCAAGTATTCCCTTCTTATGGAAGCATTTCCTTGCATTAACAAATGTTGTTGATATGTTAAGTTTGAAAACCAAACTTTAACATTTTTTGTCATTTTATGTGTTTTAAGTACCCTACAGATTAAATGATTTATTTGGGTAGTTTGAGAAGTTTGTATGAGCACACTCATACCACTAGCCCATTTATGTAAGGCTTTCTTCCTATCTCTTATATAGTTTAAATCTAGAAGATCGGACTTATAATTATCATGGAGTTTGAATTATGGTAGAATACTACCTCTAGTTCCCTAATGCAACCCTTCCTCCATTTTAGGTGGTTGTCTTCTTCTATATGTGGTATAATGTTGTTCTATTCTTTTCCTATTTCTTTCTCCCCTATATGGGTTAGATGTTCCTTCTTGATGAGGGATTAGTTATGAAATTGGTTTCATATGACCTTTTGGGGTCATGTTTTCTGGTTCAGAATCAATTTTATTGATTATTGTCATATCATTATTTTCTTTGTTAGTACAAAGTTTTTCATTATAATGTTCTTCTATTTCTTCATTAGTTAATATCAATAAACTAAATAATTTTTCTATATCTCTATTTTCAAGGTTCATGAATTTTTTTTCTAATTCTTTTCTATATTCCATTAAATTGAAATTATCTCTTTGTTCTCAAATTGTTATTCATTTTTTCTTTTCTCATTTTTAGGAATTTGGGAATGTGATCTCCTAAGTGATTATTTTTTTAGTCCTTCTAAGGGATCATATTTATGACCTATTATTTCATTATTTCTATGTATATTGATACAACTTTTCTTAATTCTTAAAATTTCTTGTGTATATCTTATTGTAGTTTATTATTACCACTTCTTTTTATTTCCTTTAGTAATTCTCTTTGTGTATTTATTATTTCTTGTAAATATTGTGTGTTTGATTCTTGGACTAAATCCATTTCATCCGTTAATAATTGTACAATTTCAAATAATGTTGCTTGCTTTTTTGCTATATCTACTAGGCTTCCATTTACTTCCAAATGCCTTTTTTTTTTCTCTAAACATTATTATTTCTTTTTCCAATATATAGTCATGAACTAATGCCTTCATTATTTTAACTTCATTTTCTAATTTTTTTAACTTCTTCTTAATTATAAGCTTCTCCTTCATGTTCTATAAAAGTAAATCTTGACATGCTATTATTTCTAATAACATTATTTTTTCTTCCTGTTATCAAGGGTTTTCTTTTAATATCTAATTTCCATTCTTTTGTTATTTCAAAGTTTGTTAATATTTCTGGTTTTATTATTTGTCCAAGTTCCTTAAAAGTTTTGTCTATTTCTATAAATTCATGTTTTCTGTATATTGAACTATTATAACTATTTGTTAAAGAATATGTTACTAGATAATGTATTGAAAATGGATGATTTCCTTCTATCATTAATTCTCCTCTTTCAAATTCATAAGTTAGACTTAAAACTTTATTTGGATTTTTTTCATATATATTAATAGCAAATCTAATATACGTTGTAAATTTTAACTTTTGGTATCCTAAGTTACCATGGATCATTCCTAATAAGGAATCATTCCTATTTATTATTATGTTTTCTAATAATGCTATTTTTATTGGTGTATCTATTCTTTTTCTATAATAAACTTTTATTAATATTTGAATTCCTCTTAAATGAATGTATCCAATTTTTTCTTTATCTTTATGAGAAATTTTGGATAACTTATTTAATTAGTTTATTTATCAATTAATGGCATATTGTACCTTCCTTTTGCATCTATAATTTTAATACTCATTTCTTTATTACTTATGCCATAATAAATTATGTTTTTTTAGGTAATAATTTTCTTAATAAAAATTATGGGTCTTTAAATCCATCTCATTCTTTAAGATTTAATTTTTTTTTTGAATTTATTCAAATTTTTTTTTGTACCCGTTACAATTTCTTGTGAAACATATCCTCAGATGTCTTCTGTTTCTATGTATATTATTTCTTGGTTTATTTTTTCTTCTTCCATTTTAGAAATGTTCCTATTCACTTTCGTTAGATTTAACTTTCGTTATGTTTCAGGGGTATTTTTGAATTTTTTGAAACCTTAGAGGTATTTTTGAAGATTCCTTAAAGCTTAGGGATATCTATGTTATTAATCCAATAAAATTAGATTTTTATCTTTTATCTTAAATTCTTTCAAATTGGGGGTTGTTTAATGTTAGTTGTTTATTCCTGTAATTAATATTTTATTTTCTTTACCATAATATTGTGATATTTCTATATTCATCTCTCTTTTTATCAACATTATTACTTGATATAAGCAAGTATCTAAACATTCAAGATCCTTAATTGGCTTAAAAGTTATAATTATTATACCTGAACTTAATGGATCTATCATAGTCTTCCATTTTGTTTGTCTTTTCTTGTTACACCAATTATGCCTCATCTTTGCTCAAACCCTAACACCTTCTTAGTAATGGTGAACCTTCTGCATCCGTACATAGATGTCATCCAATTTAGACTTATTAGACAATAATATTTGAACTTTATTGTATTCATTATATAATAATTATTACAAACTTAGGACCAACTAAGAACCTCGAAGGGATTCTTAGCTCATGATTATTTGTACATATTTTATGGTTGGGGTTCCTAGATAGAAAGGATTTCTATACTAAAGATTGTGTATTTTTTGAGAGGTATGTGCTCTTGTTTTTTCTGTCTGTTCTCAAATGAAAATAAAAGTTTATTTTATAGCACAAGGAATCCCTGTTTACAAGATGAGAATTACTATTTTATTCTTATTTTAGTAATTCATTTGTTTTAATGCTTTAAATATCAACCATGGGTTTTTCCTTGGCACAAGCTACTAACTAAAGATGTAGGTTTACATCTTTACTTTTTATTTTTTGTCTTCTACCAAAAGTTCCTCTTCTTTATTCTTCCTTGTCATTTTCTACCGATAATCCTTTGGATGACGTTGATGATAACACATCTTCGTCTTCTTGGTCTTTGATGCAGTAAATGCATCTGTGATCTTTGGTTGCTTTTCTAGCATAGAAGTAGAATGTCTTTCTTATTTATTGATCTATTTCCAGGTTGTTGCTGTTAATTTTTTTTATATTTGGTATTTTTTTCATAATCCTCATTTGAAAGAGCCATACTACTATGAGAAATGATGATGACTTTATTAGTTGAGTAATTTACTTGATCTTAGTAGAGTTATCAATTTTTCTGACTTCATAGTAAGTTTGGGCTAACATTTGACCTCTTAATACATAGAGTTCATTTAACCTCTTAATGCACAAAGTTCTTCTATGTTGAATTCTTTTTCTAGAAGCACCATTGGTTTAGGAACTTCTGTGTTTGTGTTGGAAATTCATATCTTGGTAAAGTGGTAGGGATTGATACATCCTTTATTATTCCAGTCTATCAGTGAACTAAAACATCTTAGATAAATAGACTTGTCACTTGCTCTAATATTCTTCCTAAAGTTATTGATTGCTCTTTTGAAATTTTTTAGGAAATAATTTAATTCACTTAAATTAATTTATGGATATATGTTTTCTATTAGTTTTGCATGAAAAGCTTTATAAACAAATATTGGATCTGTTCCTTCCAAAATGTTGAATTTACTTCCAACTAGGAATTCCTTTTCTGTAGTGTAGAACTTTATATCTTCTATATGTTATTGGGTAGATTTTTTGGCCAAGTTGTAGAGGCTCAATCATTGTAGTTTGTTGAGGTTATTATATTTGTCCTTTTCATCTTCAATAGATGAATTTATGGGGGGTGTTTTCCTAAATAGTACTAAATGTTTTACTGTCTTTGATGTTTGTGGGAGAGATGCTTCTTTAAATAATACTGAAGGTCTTACTATTTTTTCTGAAGTTGTCAACCTGCTTGGTGGTGTTAGTTGTAGTTTGTAGTGATGTAGAATAATTTCTTACTATCTCCTCTTGAGTAAGTTTTGGTATTTTGTAATTGGCATAACTGCTTTCAGCTTTTATTATATTGATGAAGACTCCATGAGTTACTCCACTAAACCCTAGGATAAGTTTACTAGCTTCTACCCAGTTGTTATATATTCTTGGTTTTGGGCCATTATGGATCACATAAGTCTTTTTCTACTTCGTTAGCTCAATTGAGTTTTCTTGTTTCAAAGATGTTACTCTCTTTTGAACTATTAGGTTATTTATTTTTATCTTGAATTCTTTCTTTAGATTGAATATTTGATGAAGATTCCTCTTTTGAGTTATTGGACTCTAAGAGTTCTTTTGAACAAATAAGTTTTTCCTATTTATTTCTTGTCTCCATATGAGACTTCTTTAGGTATAACAACTTGAGTTTTTCTGATAGGATTTTTATATCCTTTTCCTTTATCTTGATCTTGATATCAAGATGTTTCATTCCTTTAAGTATATAAATAGTTAGAGATGCTAATTCTCTAGTAAGAGTATCTACTAAGCTATTATTATTTTTTGGAAGACGTTTAATACTCGAACCACTGTTGCCATCTAATTAATCTTCCTTATTTGTAATTTAATTATGGACTTTGGAAAGATCTTGATGTATATCTACAAATATATTCATCTTTGTCATCTACTTTTTCTTTCAAAACTACTCCTCAATGTTCTTGTGAAGAATTTGTGGCCCTTGATGGTATAAAGTTGTTATGTCCATTTTTGGATATGGTCTTTTTTCAATTTTAATTCTAAAGGTTTTTACATTTCTACAAGTTTCTTAATATATGCTTCTGCATATGACAAACATCCTAGAAATATTTATTATTAATTTTTATCTTTTAATTCACTAGGAAAACCTTGAGTGCTATTTAATTTATGGGGTTATAGATTTTGTTTTTCATATTTAATTTCCAACCCTGAATGCTTAATTTTTTATTGAGTAAGTACTACTTTCCTTTCAGAGAGTATAAATACATTATTTCCTACATGCTTATAAAATATTAATAATATCTAAATAATGTTTATTTTGTTCATTATTGAAAACAAATATCTACAGAACAAATATTTTGTAAATTTTTAAAGATGTTATTCATATATCTTTGAAAGATACATGAGACTTGTTTTAATCCAAATGGTACAACAGTCCATTGGAATTGTTCTTGGGGGTAACTAAATGTCGTTAATTTTTGAGATTTTTTATCTAATCTTATTTACCAAAATTCACTTTTGTAATAAAAAGTTGAGAAGTATTTCTTTCCTTTTATTAATGATAATAATTCTTTTTTCTTTGGAATGAAGTATCTATCATTAATAGTTTTTTATTCAATGTTTTGAATTTTATTACCATTCTTTTTTTTCTTCCTTTTTTTAGCTTCTTTTTGACTAAGAATGTTGGATTAGAGTCACTTGAATTACTTGGTATTATGACTTTCAGTTTCAGCTCCAAAAGTTCTTAAATTTGTTTTTCAAATTCAATACTTTCTTTCGGAGTATAAATCATTGGTTTTACTCTTATAACCTTGTTAGGGTCTCTTAATTTTATGTTGACAATTGTCCTAGATTTATTTATTTTTGGGTCCAAAGGATTTTCTGAGCTTACTATTTTTAATAGTTTTCTAATATCTACTATGACTTTATCTTCCTATATTACATTAAGAAAAAAGTTTTTTTTTCTATTCTATATCTAATGAAATATTTTCTAAATAAGGTTTTTACTGCTCTATCTTACCACATTTTTTTTCTTTTTATGTTGTTGCATAATAATTGGGTTTGATATAGTCAAAGTTTTTCTTATTTTGGATACATAGATGGTATCACCATCTAATATTGTTAAACTTATTTTGTCTAAATATTGAGTAAAAAGTTCATATAAGTTTAGAAAATTATTTTCTATTAATAAATCAACTCATGTTTCCTGTTGATATATGGTAGGAATATGAAACTTTTCCCCTTCTATTATTATATCTATATCCTTTAAAACTTTATTAAGATTTTTTGTAGTATTATTAGCAATTTTTACAATTAAATCTTTTGGTGCCTATTTCTAGTGTTCTTCTAGAAACACATATTTACTTGCTACATACATATTAGCTCCTGTATCTATATATGCATGTAAATGATAGCTAGCTTAGCCTTTAAATTTAAGTTCTACCTTTATATAGGTACTATTTAGATTTTTAATACTATACAAATCATTCATCTTTTGATGAAGAGTACTCATATTCTGAGTGTTCATATTTCTGATTCGGTTATCCCCTCTTTAGTTTCCTCTAATAGATAAATATTGTAACATCTATATCTGATTCCTCAATTGATTCTAATTCTATCTTAAAAGCTTCTTCTAATATTTTTGTTTTATGTGAAAATTCCTTTTTAAATTTCTTCCAATGTTGAAAGCCTACTTAGGCATTTATTAACATAATGTCATTCTTCATTACAAATCCAACATCTGCTTTTTTCTTTTCCTAAAAGGGCAATGATTATTATTTTTAGGATGTTTATACCTCTTTCTTCTAAAATGTATTTTCCTATAGGTTTCTCTATTAAATATTCTTTTATATTTTTGAAAATCTTGTTTTTTAAACTTATATTTTTTAAATATCTTGTATTTTTTATTTTTTTGTAATTTTGTTGGTAGTTTTTATGTTACATCCATATTTTTCTAGTATTCTAAAATCTTTTAATCACAACAGATTTTATCATTTCCTCTTATTTGTTTATATTTATTTTTTAGCATTTAATAATTATCCAACTTTTAAGGCTTCTTATTCTTTCTTATAAGGTGTATGGTATAGTTTTCATATTTCTCTGATTCTAACTTTCTGTTAAGGTCGTATGTAATATTCCATATAATTTTTGGAAAAACATTTCCTTATAAGGGTTATAATTTATAGTAATATATTTTATATTCACAAATAAAAGAATCTATGTAACACATGTTACACATTTTCATATTTGTTAGATGTCATTTGGCTTCATTGATTTCATTTTCATTGGATTCAGTGATAATTCTTCTTTTATATTCTCTAATAAATTCCTTGTATATTTCATTTATTACTATATCTAAATATTCTCTTCTTGTGAAATAATTCTCTTGCATTGATAAATGTTGTTGGTTTGCTAAATTTAAAAACCGAACTTTAAAATTTTATGTCATTTTATGAGCTACTAATATCCAATCGATTGAAGGGTTTGTTTGTATAGTTTAAAAGTTTTTTTATGAGTATACTCATATCACTAGCCCATTCATCTAAGTTTTTTTCCTATCTCTTATACCATCTAGATATAATATATTAGACTTATAATTAGTATGGAAAGATAGCAAGATCTCAGTGCTATTTAGAGAAGCATAAAAAATAATAAAGCATTCAGTACTATTCATGGAGACATCCCCTAGTAATACTCCAATCATTGAAGAGGAGAAATACCAATATAGAAACCTCAGCAAACCACAATGGTTGAGTCTCTATAACTTGGCCAGAAAGTCTACCCAATAACATATTAAAGATATGAAGTTCTATACTACAGATAAGGAATTTCTTACAGGAAGTAAATTCAATATCTTGGAAAGAGTTGATCCAATATTTGTGTATAAAGTCTTTCATGCAGGACTAATAGAAAATATATATCCAAGAATTAATTTAAGTGAATTAAATTATTTTCCAGAGAATTTTAAAAGCACAATCAAGAACTTCAAAAGGAAGATTAAAGTAGGTGATAAATCTGTTTATCTTAGATTTTTTTAGTTCATTAATGGATTAGAATGAGGAAGAATGTATTAGTACCTACTACTTCATTAAGATAGGGATTTCCAACACAAATAGAGAAGTTCCCAAACCAATGACACTTCTAGAAAAAGAATTCAACACAAAAGAACTATATGTACTAAGAGGTCAAATGTTAGGCCAAATTTACTATAAACTCAAGAAGATTGACAATTCTACTGAGATCAAAGTAAATTATTCAACTAGTAAAGTTATCATAATTTCTCACAGTAACATGGCTCTGTTAGAAGAAGATGGTGAAAAAATTACCAAATATGAAACCAACTTTAATTACAACCACTACTACAAAAAAGGTATTTAAGTCGATATGTAAAGTCAGTTTTTGGAAAAAACCAATTTATAATGAATTTAAAGTCGGTTTGGTGTAGAATCGAAGCTATCCACGTAGGACGTAGCATCGGTTGACGTGTCGAACCGACACTACATGTGGACGTAGCATAGCATCGGTTGACACCTGGAATGACATTATGTCCACTATGGATATCGTCGGTTGACATGTAGAACCGACGCTACACACATGGATAAATTATTTTCTCTTCTTTTTTCTCCAGACAGAAACTATTCCAAGCACTGCATAACTTTCAAAAACCCAAAACCTCATCCACTTCTCCACTCTTTCTCATTTTTCGGCCACTTACGACCACCAATTCCAGCGCCGGTTAGTGGGTTTTCTTCCTCTCTAACTAATCTTTTAGATCCCCTATTTTTTTGAGCAAAATACTCAAATTTTTTACACCAATTTCTAACTTACAAAACACCATTTTTTCTTCATTTACTCTTGTAAGTATTTATATTAATACTACGCACTTATTATTTATATTTTTCTGTTATTATGTGTATAAATTTATATATTATATATGTATGTTTGTATTATAACATCGGGAGAAGAATATGATGATCTTGAATAACAAAGAACAACACCATGATAATTTTTCTACTATTAATTAATATTTTATTTTTCAATTATTTGTTAAATGAATTTTATTTTTTTCTGCTATTATTTAGTGATCGAATACATGTTTTAATGTGAGTATAATATAAAATGAGTAAATTTTGTAAAAAAAATTTTAAAAATTTAAAGTCGGTTCATCACGTGAACCGACTTTAAATTGGTTTAAAGTAAGTTTTTACCCCTTTTTGTAGTAGTGAACAAACTGAAAATTGTTCAAAAAACAAGAAAGGTATTTTGCTTCTATGCTAGAAAAGCCACTAAAGAACACATATGTATTCTCTTCATCAAAGACCAAGAAGATGAAGATGTGTCATCATCAACGTCATCAAAAGAACTGTCGATAGAAAATGACAAAGGAAAATAAAGAGAGGAACTGTCGGTAGAAGACGATAAAAAATTAAAGATGTAGACCCCACATCTCAATCGATAGCATATGCCAAGGAAAAATAAGGTAGCTATCATTTAAAGCAAAAAACAGAAGATTTATTAAAACAAGGGTAAAATAGTAATTTTAATTTTGTAAATAGGGAATCCTTGTGCTATAAAAGGAAGCTTTATGCTTATTTCAAAACACATGAGCACACAGAAATTCAGAGCTCTTTACTCTAAAATACACAAAACACTACCATAGAAAACCCCTCTATCTAGAAATCCTAAAACCAATAATGTTATACCTAGTAATTATGAGCGACTAAGCACTTTTTCAAGGTTCTTAGTTGGCCTTAAGTTGTAATAATTATTATCCTATGAATAAAATGGAGTTCAATTACTCTTCTTTAGTAAGTCAACTATTGGACACTATTTATGTACAAATGTAGAAGGCTCACCATTGCTAGGAGGGCGTTGAATTTTGAGAAAAGTTGAACCATAGCAGGTGTAACAAAAGAAGACAAACAGAAGGGAAGACCATGGTAGTCCTATCAAATTTAGGCAAAATAATTATAAATTTAAGCCAGTTAAAAATATTGAATGTTTAAATATTTGTTTATAACAAGACATAATACTACTAAAATAGAAAAATTGAAACTGCTTTTAGAAATAAACAACTAATAATTTCAAATAAAATTAAAGATAAAAATCTAATTCTATTAGAAGAATTTGATAAATGTTACCTCTATCATTTAAATGAATACTTTAAATATGAGGATTATGAAACTTGTCTTGAAATTTTAAAGGATTTAACACCTTATTAGATATCCACACAGATTATATTTAAGCTATGAAAAACATCATAAATAATCCTATTTCAAGAACATTAAGAGATTATTTTAGTCAAAAGTATGTAAAAATAGAGGAAGAGAAATTCAACAATTTAATATTTGGATACTACTTCTTTGAAGATTATAAGTACACTGTATGTACAAAAAAACTGTTTGTATACTATAAATATGAAAAAATAATATGAATTCAACACATATGACTTATCAAGATAATACTTTATGAACATCGAAACCTTAGTACATAAATTAGAACTATTAGATTTAACATACGAAAGAATATTTTTTAATTTTAAAAGACAATGAATAGATTCGGGATTAGAAATAAGTAATCAACATAATGAAGAACATAATATACTATGCAATTGTAATAAATATAGAAGAAAATTAGATTTATGCCAACAAACAATAAACTTTTTAGACAAATTATTGCTTTATGTAAATAAACAAAGACCATCAATTAGGTCAATATTAACCCCCAATTAAAAAGTGTATTGATTCACAAAAATTGGTATCAAGCTAAGGAATAGTATTCTAAATAGTAATGTATAAAAAATTAACACCATTAGGAGTAAAGAACACCAATGATATTAACCATAAAGTTCATGAGAATTTTAGATATTTGATAAACCTCGAGGGTATAAGTGAAGATATGCTAAACCCCATGGACATTTGAGATATTATCCCCAGAATATTGGGAAAGATATCATTACAAAAGTTCAAAATTTCTTTCTAATGGGCATCTTGAAGGAAGGATGGAACTAGATGTGGAAACTATTCAATTCGGGTTAGTTTGAACTAAAACATTTTAGATCATTCAGATTCAGGTAACATACGTAGGTCAAAAAACCTAACCCATTTATCCATTTGACTTTTTTTTTTTTTATAAAAAATACAGTATTATAGTTTTATGTAATTGAAAATGATTTAAAAAGAGAGATAAATCTTACCACCATCCCACTATATGAACTACATGTAATTGAAGATATTAATTATATAATTATTTAAAATGATCATAGCAAACAAAAATTAAATAAGCAAAGTGTTGTTATTAAAATCATAGTGATACTTACAAAGCAATTCATTGAAATGTTTACATATAATAATGGTTTTTATAAAACTTTTGGGTAAAAAAAAAAAAATCATGACCTAAAAATTTTAATGATTAAATTAATAAATTTAAAATATATATTATAAATTTGAATTACACCCTTTTCCTATAAAAAAAATTTAAATCAAGAATTCCACTAAATAATTTGTAAATAATTTAAAGGCAAATACTAATATATATGTAGATTGTGGAGTCCCTTTAACCATAAAATGAAAAATTTATTAAATATCATAGTTGATCTTACCTAAAAGAAAATAGAAGTAAAAAAACATGTTAATGTATATCTAGTAAACAAATTAATATATATATTTACTAATATATATCTATTTACTTTAGGCATATCTATATCTAGTTACTTTAGCTATATCTAGTTTACTTGTAACTCCTATATAAAGATACCATGTATATTCCTTTAATTACAGAATAGAATACAATCATTAAGTATTTATAACATGGTATCAGAGCCACTCGTCACGTCATGCTTAAATGTCCCTAAAGATCCAAATAAATGGTGCTTGCCTAAAGGATCTAGACTTTTCTACCTAGGAAAGTTCTAAAGTGGCCTAGAGATGTCTAGAGGAAGCTAGAGTTGGATGGACTCAACTCAAGCATTGAGGGCTCTAGAATGCTCCAAAGTATACTTGAAGGTGCTAGAAAGGGCTGGAATATTCTAGAACATGGTGGATGGTTCTTGAAGGATGTAGAAGCCGCTGGAAGCTTACGGAACATCCTAGAACGTGCATGAAGAAACTAGACATTCCTAGAAGACTCTAGAATTGGCTAGAAGGTCCTAGAACCTTGTGGCATATTGTACATAAAACTAGAACACTCTTGTACATTCTAGACTTAGAAGGATCTAGAAAGATGTGGCATAGTCTTAAGCTTGGTGCCACACTATAAATAGACCTATTAGTCTTCATTTGTATTCATCTTGGGAAATCTTGGGAATTCTTAGCATCTTGTAAGATAAACTCTCTCTAGAGCAATACAAAGCATTCTTTACAAACTCTCTTTCTAGTCTCTTTGGAGTTTTATTTGAAATTTAAGGCTATGATAGTTGGTATCAGAGCTTTCGGTTGAAGCATTTCTACCTTTGGCATAATGAAGAACAATGCTCCATCTACACCAAGCATCGATGTTCCACCTATGGAACGTGGCCGTGAGGAAGTTCAGAAACCACAAAAGGAATCTCGAGCCAAGTCGAAAGACATGCTCTCTAACTTAGAAGCACGAGTTGGGAGTGCACAGGAAAACTTAGGGGAGCTATTCGACTAGGTGGACAACTTGGAGGAACGTTGCAATGACTTGGAGGCCGAGGATGTGGAGATCCATGCAGCGGTCAAGATGTCCCTCAATGAGCTAGACAGTGGGTTAAGGAAAGAGATTGAAGGGTTGAAGGCCGAACTTGCCAAGGTAAGGGATCTTGTCCAAAGAGAAGTTGCTAATGTCTTGCTTAGAGTTGAGGATATGGGTGGTGATCTAGCTCTATGTAAGCGAGCTATGGCCGCGGGAACTAGCACAACCACCGTCATTGAGGCTAAGAGGGTGGATGTTCCCAAGCCTAAGACCTTCAATAGTGTTAGGAATGCTAGGGAAGTTGAGAACTTCCTATGGGGGCTAGAACAATACTTTGAGGCTACTGACATAACGGACCATGCCAGCAAGATCCGAACTGCTACCATGTATTTGTTCGACACTACTATGTTGTGGTGGAGACGGAGGCATGGAGATGTGCAACGAGGGGTGTGCACAATTGAAACATTTGATGATTTCAAAAGGGATTTAAAAATGTAGTTCTTCCCTGTAAATGCTTAAGATGAGGCAAAAGGTCAATTGCAACGGTTAAAGAAAATAGGTAGTATAAGGGATTATGTGAAGGAGTTCACAACCTTGCTGCTTGAAGTTCCTGACACATCAGACAAGGATGCCCTATTCTTGTTCATGGATGGTCTCCAATCATGGGCTAACCTTGAGCTCAAGCGACGTGGTGTCCAAGACTTGTCTTCGGCTATCACGATTGCGAAAAGCTTTATTGACTACTCCACAAACAAGGACAGCTCAAAAGCCAAAGATAAAAAGTTTGTTGAAGGAAAGAGTGGGGGAGGCCACGCTAAAAGTCAGGGACCCAAGAATCATAAAGATGGCTCCTCATTCAAACCATGAGATAAAGGGAAGAAAAAGGAGGATCATGGTGCCTTGAAGCCCCGTGTAACGTGCTTTATTTGCGATGGACCGCATTGGGCACGTGAATGTCCGAAAAGAAAGGCATTGAGTGCCTTAGTTGCCTCCATGCATGACCAAGATGGAGGTAAGTTGGACGAAGGTGCAAATATGGATTTTTTTACGCCTACTTGGTGCAATGCAGAGCGCCCTAAAGACCCCCAAAGGCTTGATGTATGTAGATGCAACCATCAATGGGAAGGTTGCCAAAGCTTTGGTGGACACATGTGCATCTCACAACTTTGTTTCAGTGGAATAAGCAAAAAGACTCGGCCTTAAGGTAGTCCATAGAGGGGAATCTCTCAAAGCAGTTAACTCGGCAACACTACCATTACATGGAGGTGCTCGTGGAGTTAAGGTCAATCTTGGTGCTTGGACTGGCCAAGTGGACTTATTAGTGGCGCCCATAGATGACTTCTCTGTTGTATTTGGCATGGAGTTCTTGGACCAGGTTAGAGCTTTCTTGGTGCCATACTCAAACTCTATATGCATCATGGATGGTTCGAAGATGTGTGTGGTACCGACGGAGATGACCACCAGACCTACTACCCAAGCTCTCTCAACACTTCAATTCAAGAAGGGATTGAAGAGGGGCGAAGAGAGTTACTTGGCCATTTTAAAGAAGTATGGCGATGAAGAGGCGTCGCCAAAGCCAAGCTGTCGACAGAAGTGCAAGTTGTCTCAGATAAGTCCCATGATGTGATGCCTGAGGTGTCACCCAAATGGTTACCTCCAAGGAAGGAGGTGGACCACAAATTTGAGTTGGATCTTAACACAAGACCACCAACAATGAGCCCTTATCAGGTGGAAAAAATTAGAGTGGTGCAATGAAAGCAACGTGGTGGCTGATGCACTGAGTCGAAAGGCAGAGTTAGCAGCCTTGAATAGGCCAAGTAGTCCTTTGCTAGAAAGGATCAAAGAAGGGTTGGAGCATGATGCCCTTGCTCAAAACCTCCTTGCCCTCTTCAAGGAAGGAAAGACAAGGTGATTTTGGCTGAGTGACGGACTACTCTATGCTAAAAAGAATCACATCTTTGTGTCGAAGTGGGGGAGCTTAAGGAAGGAGCTTATTAAGGAGTGCCATGATTCACTATAGGCTGGACACCTAGGAATGAGGCACACCCTTGCTTTGATCAAGTCAATCTACTTCTGGCATCAACTACGAGATGATGTTGAAGCTTATGTGAGGACTCGTCTTGTATGCCAATAGGACAAGACAGAGCAGTATGCACCCAGAGGTTTGCTAGAGCCGTTGCCTATTCCAAAGAGACCATGGGAAAGTGTCTCTATGGATTTCATCACTTGCTTGCCAAAATCAGAGGGCTTTGGCAGCATTATAGTAGTCATTGATCGCTTCAGCAAGTATGCAACATTCATACCTGCCTTAATGGACTGCACGACATATGAGACGACACGGTTATTCCTCAAACATGTTATGTAGCATTGGGGGATTCCGTCCAATATCGTGAGTGATCGAGACCCACGATTCACCAGGAAATTTTGGACGGAATTGTTCAAGTTGTTGGGATCAGACTTGAACTTCTCTACAAGTTGTCATCCACAAAGTGATGGACAAACGAAGCGTGCCAACGCATTACTGGAGTTATATCTCATGCACTTTGTTAATGCCAATCAACATGATTGGGCTATGTTACTGGATGTAGCCCAAATCTCCTATAACTTACAAAGGACCTAGAATCTATATAAATGTAAGTTTGAAGGTCCTAGAACCAGTACAGTTGGATAGAAGGTCCTAGAACCTTGTGACATATTGTACATAAAACTAGAACACTCTTGTACATTCCAGACTTAGAAGGATCTACAAAGTTATGGCATAGTCTTAAGCTTGGTTCCATACTATAAATAGACCTATTGGTCTTCATTTGTATTCATCTTGGGAAATCTTGGGAATTCTTAGCATCTTGTAAGATAAAATCTCTCTAGAGCAATACAAAGCATTCTTTACAAAATCTCTTTCTAGTCACTTTGGAGTTTCATTCGGATTCAAAGGCAGGCTTAGTGCAATGGACGGTGCTAAGTGCCGCACGATCGCTACTTGAAATTAAAGGTCGTGACACACTACTTTTATCTTTCTAGCAGTCATGTTTTTTTAACTCCTCCCTCATAACTTCCGTTGTCACAACAGCAGCTGCAACCACTCACCGTTGAACCTCCGACGTCATTCAAATGTTGTCCTTAGGTTCCAGGCATACAGTCACCATTGTTAAGGAGTCTCGCACCATACAAACCACTACAATCACCATCACCGCCACCGTCGTGCATCTTGCTCCAACAACCTTTCTGCATATACCACTGTGATCGGCTCGACTAGATCTATAAAACCATGAAAGTATCGTAACCATAGGAGTCCATATGCTCCCTCACGCACCACTCAAAGGAACTACACGTCTTTTCACGCGCCGCCACTGAAACCAAATGCTGCCGTGCATCTTGCTCTGACAAAATTTCTATAGATACCACTATGATTGGATCCACTAGATCTACATAACCGTGGAAGTATTGCAATCATTGGACTACACACGTGCCCGTATGCGTCGCCAATAAAAAACGCATGTCAGATTCACGCACTGTACTCTAGTCCGGTGACATCATTAGTGACACATCCCTAAGGATGAAGTCATCATCGCCTTCAGCTGATGTCACAGTGATCGTGTCATTGCACGCCGTTTCCCGTTGACTGTACTGGCTGACCATTGACTTTAAATGTTAACTTTTGTAGTTCGGGTCCCTCTACCCAGTTTTTCACGTAGTCCTTATTTTTGCAGTCCGTTTTTGCATATTGTGTTTCCAAATGGATAAAAAAAGGTTTTTCTTTCTTGCCCCATCAATAATATATTGGAGGGGACCAAGAATTACTTATCATGGTTTCAAGCTATGCGTAGTTTTCTTAAGGGTCACATGCTTTGGCATTACTGTACTGGTTCAATTATCATTCCTGTCAAAGGAGCAAGTAAAGAAGATGCTACCTTCCTTGGTCGCATGATTGAATGGGATAGTCACAACCACATGATCCTCACATGGATTCAGAATACTTCCATTCCCTCAATCTCCAATCTGTTGGGCAGCTTTGATGATGCCAAATCAGCATGGGATATGTCGGCCAAAAGGTACTCCACTACTCACGAATCCATGAAATATAAGTTAATAGTTGAATTGCATCAACTTCAACAGGAACCAAGGCAATCCATCAATGACTACTATGATTAGCTTCACTTCCTTTGGGCTCAAATTGACCTTTGTGATCCAATTTAGGCATACTCAATGGATGCTCAACAATATGCTACAATTAGGGATGAATTTGTCTTTATGAGTTCTTAATGTCACTTCATAAGGACTTTGAGCCCATCTGAGGTCAGCTTCTTAATCGTAGTCCTCTTCCCTCTCTTGATACTACTATAAATGAGTTGTTTAGAGAAGAAACTCGGTTGTTCAAATGGCTAGTAATGCATCTCTTTCCACTGCACTCTCAGTTCTGCTCGGTAAGTCTCAAACTTAGCTTTTTGATTCTGCATATTGTAATCACATGACACCTCACTCATCTTTATTCTCCAAAATTGACCCTATACCACATCCTTTTAATATTTATATAACTGATGGTTCCACCATTCATTGGAATATTCTAGGTTTTGTTTTGACCTCTACCCTTTCTGTTCTTGGGGTCTTCTATGTACCTGACCTATCCTATAATTTATGCTCTGTGGGATAATTAGCTGAACTAGGATATCACCTTATTTTTGACTATTCTGGGTGTATTGTGCAGTATCCAAGGATGGGGCAAGAGCTTGGGACAGGTCCTAGGATCGGGTGTATATTTCCCGTGAACAATCTTCATCTTCCAACTGTTGCTCCTACCTCTATTGTTGTAGCAGCGGCTGCAGTTTATTCCTTATCTTTTCTCACACTTTGGCATTCTCATCTTGGTTATGCCTCATCCACTTGGGTACAATAGTTAGCTTCTAAAGGTCTATTGGGTTCTGTGTCCAAAAACAATTTTGTTTGTACTTCATGCTAGTTAGGAAAACAACCAGTTTTACCTTTCAATAATAGTAAATCTATCTCTAATAGTATTTTTGAGTTAATTCATTCTAATGTTTGGGGACCTTCTCTTGTTACTAGTATTGATGGATCTTGATATTTTGTTGTTTTTATTGATGATTATTCTCGTTATAGTTAGATCTTTCCAATGAAATCTCATTCTGAAATCTTACCAATATACAATAATTTTGCAAAAATGGTTGAAACACAATTCTCCAAACATATCAAAAAAATTTAGTTTGATAATGCTCTTGAATATACTCAAAATTCTTTTCAAGCTTTGTTACACTCCTATGACACTGTACATCATCTAACCTTTCCAGGAACCTCTCAACAAAATGGTTGAGCCGAAAGAAAACTTCGTCATATTCTTGACACTGTTTGTGTTCTTCTTCTTTCTACCAAAGTTCCTGCCCTATTTTGGGGTGAAGCCACTCTTAATTCTATTCATGCCATTAATCGCATTCCAAGCGTTGTCATTCATAATCAGACTCCGTATGAGCACCTTTTTGGGTTATCTTCTGACCATCATTACCTTTGCTCATTCGGACCTACCTGTTTCGTTCTTTTTCAACCTCATAAACACAACAAACTTGAGCCTCGATCTAGGATTTTTTATTTTCTTGGTTATGGTGAAAATCAAAAAGGGTATCGATGTTATGATCCTATCTCGCATCGTCTTCGTGTTTCCCATAATGTTGTCTTTTGGGAACACCACTTATTTATTGAACTTTCTCACTTTCGTTCTTCCCTAAGTGACTCAAATGTTTTAGAAATATTTCCAAATTAGTCTCACATTCCTTCTACAGATACTCCTAATCCTCCTTTGGACTTCTCTATTCAATCTTCATATATTTTTGATGATTCTCCTAGACAGGTTGTAGAAGAACATGTTGATGACGAGCTACCCTACCTTAAGCATAGGTCCCCTGCTCTTACTCCGCCTGAAGATCCTCCACAAGACATTCCACCTCGCCACTCAACCCGAGTAAGATCCATTCCTACACATTTACTGGACTATCACTGTTACACTGCCTTTGCTACACTCTATGAGCCTCACACCTATCGTGAGGCATCTACTAACCCTTTATGGTAGATTGCAATGAAAGAAGAAATTAATGCATTAACCAAAAACCATACTTGGGATCTGGTTGCTCTCCCTTCTGGTCAGTCTATGGTTGGTTGTAAGTGGATCTATAAGATCAAGACTCGATATGATAGGTCCATCGAGCGTTACAAGGCTCGTCTTGTAGCAAAAGGTTTTACACAAGAGTATACGATTGATTATGAAGAGACTATTTCTCCAGTTGCCCGTATTTCCTCTATTCGTACCCTCTTAGCTGTTGTCGTTGCTAGTAAATGGGACCTTTTTCAGATGGATGTTAAAAATGCATTCCTTAATGGGGATTTTCATGAAGAAGTCTATATGCAACCTCCTCCTGGTCTTTTTATTGAAACAAATAAGGTTTGTCGTCTTCGACGTGCACTCTATGGCTTTAAACAAGCTCCACGAGCATGCTTTGCCAAGTTCAGCTCCACCATCCTTCACTTGGGTTACACTGCCAGTCCTTATGATTTTGCCTTATTTCTTTGTCGTAATGATAAATGCACCATTTTTCTTCTCCTATATGTGGATGATATGATCATAACTGGTGATGACCTTAGTGGCATTCAAGAACTCAAGGATTTTCTTAGTTAGCAGTTTGAGATGAAAGACCTTGGACATCTAAGCTATTTCTTGGGTCTTGAGATCACTCCTTCCACATATGGTCTTTATATTACTCAAGCTAAGTATGCATCTGACCTCTTAACTCAAGTTGGACTAACTGACAGCAAGATTGTTGACACTCTAGTTGAACTTAATGCACATTTGACACCTTTAGGGGGGGAACCATTGTCTAATCCCTCTCTTTATAGATGATTGGTTGGTAGCCTGATTTATCTTACAGTTACTCGTCCAAACATTTCTTATGTTGTTCATCAAGTTAGCCAGTATCTGCCTGCTCCACGATCGACTCACTATGTTGTTGTTCTACGGATTCTACGATACTTGAAAGACACTATCTTCCATGGCCTTTTCTACTCAGCTCAGTCTCCTCTAGTACTTTGTGCATTCTTTGATGCTGATTGGGTAGGAGATCCCACTGATCGTAGGTCCACTACAGGTTATTGCTTTCTCCTTGGTTCTTCTTTGATTTCTTGGTGAAGTAAGAAATAAACTTGCGTGGCCCGCTCTAGTACTGAAGCAGAATATCGTGCTCTTGTTGATATCACATCTGAGCTCCTTTGGCTACGATGGCATCTTAAGGATTTGAGTGTGTCCACATCCTTTGCTACTCCCCTTTATTGTGACAATCAGAGTGTCATTCATATTGCTCACAACGATGTCTTCCATGAATGGGCTAAACACATCGAGATTGATTCTCACTTTATTTGCTCTCATCTTGTCCATGGTGCTCTCAAGCTTTTCCCCGTCTCCTCCAACGATGAATTTGCAGATATCTTCATTAAGGTACTTCCTAAAGGACGTACTCGTAATTTGGTTGACAACCTCAAGTTGGTCTCACATTTACCTTGAGTTTGAAGGGGACTGTTAATGTATATCTAGTAAACAGATTAATGTATATAGATATCTAGTAAACAGATTAATGTATATATATGCTAATGTATATCTATTTATTTTATGCATATCTATATCTAATTTACTTGTAACTCATATATAAAGACAAAATGTATATTCTTTTAATTATAGAATAGAATATAATCATCAAGTATTTATAACAAAACAGAAAAATTGAGTACTTGAATAGTGACCCGAATGAGTCAAGTACTCGCGGGCTCTTCTCCCTTTTGAGTCAAAGTACCATCTCTTGATGTAGCCATATATTCATTTATTTAATGCCAAAAACTTCTAATCCTCGTAGTGTGAAAAAATTCAAAGCAATAAATTTGTGTAATATTACTTACAAAATCATTACTAAATTTTTTGTCAAGCGTTTCAGAGTTATTATTCAACACCAAATCTTCCCTTTCCATGCAGCTTTTATCCCTAGATGGATTACTGAAAATACCTTGATGCTTCATGACCATTTAAAAGAAGACTTGCATGAAGCTATATATGACTCCTTTGAGAGACATTCTTAGTAAATATTGTAAATGGAGTGTCCAAAAAATACACCTTCAGAGGACAAAAGAGCTCTTGGTAACATTTTAGAGCTGCAAGGAGTGGAGAAAGGTATTATCCACCTTGGACATAACCTTTCTATAGGAACAAATAAAAAGTTGGAATTCAATAAAGTTTTAGACAAGTTTAATGGTGTCAATTAACTTACAAGTAGGAAGACAACCTTGTTGTCCCGGACCGGCAGAACTAACTTTATTTTTTTTTCAAATGAAATTTCATTATTTAATATCCAAGTTAACAAATCATATATATATATATATATATATATAATCAACTTGAACTATTAAAATGATTTTCTTCTGATTTATTACATAACCAGCAGGACAAAGAGAGATGAATAATATTCCACAGATAGAATTATCTTGATTGAATTATTTCTCCAAAATATCCTTTAGCTATTTCATCAATACTTTCAAATTGTCTGGTATGTGTGCAAAAGTATATTCAATATTCTAAAGATTTTTTGTTTTTCTTGGGGGAGGTAATACTAATAGCATCTCCAACCTATTGTATTATTTTGGTCAAAAGTTAAACTATTTTTCTCCTCTTGGATTTGATCACAACCCAAATGTCACCCTAAAAATATATATTTATTTAAAAAATAGAATATTTTTTTATTTTTATTTTTAATTAATTCCTTAGTAATTATTATATTGAATCGGTTAATTATTATCCAAAAATAATTTACATCTACTAAATCAATCGTAATTTTAGTTTATATTATATTTTTAGTTATATGTTGTATTTAATAATTTTTTTATTAATTTTATATCATATACTCAATTTTAATTTATTATATGAAATAAAAATATTAAAAAACATTATTAAATAATAAGAAAAAATATTTGTAACAAATTTTAGTGAAAGGTATATAATTAATTGAAATATAAATTAAAATAATATTTTTATATTTTTATCTTTTATAAAAATATAATGTGTGAATAGTATCATATTAAATTTGAACGATTCTGTTCATTGTTTTATATTTTGTGTGTTTTATATTTGGTGCAATAGTATTGGGTTGGAGACCGGACCAATTTTTAACTCCCGTAACTTGGGAAAAGAAGTTGGAAAACGTGTTAGAAGTTATTGATCACCAATTGTTTTAAAAGTTTAAACTATTAAAAGAAGTGTCAATTATATTTTTTTACCATTATCATTTCTTTATAAGTGTTATCTTTATATTTAATCAAATACTTATAATTCAATAAATGAGATTATTAAATCTTAAACACATTATTTCTAATTCTGATATTATGTTAAAAATTTGTTTGTCATCAACTCTCTTAATAACTTAAACTATTAGGAGAATAATCAACTATCCTTTCATACAATTATCATTAGAGATAAAAAAAAAAAAAGGAGATTTTAAGCAAGTTATGTTATCTAAAGCTACTTTGGATTTAATGTAAGATCGTAAAAAAGAGTTGGGCAGTTTTATTCAAGAATAAATACCTTAAAAAGAAAAAAAAATGATGGATGCCAATTCTTACATTTGGAACAGAATCCTTTGGGCAAGAGAAGCAATTTTAAAAGGGCTGACTTTGAAGATAGGGGATGCTAATATAATTGACATATGGAAATATCCTTAGTATATGTAAATCTTATGAGAGTGTCCATTCCTTTATATATTAAAAAAAGATTTTCTAATATAGAGAAATTATTATGCTCTCAAACATCACAGGGCAGATGTTCTTGGAACAATGCCAAGGTAATAGCGGTTCTGGGAGTTGAAGCTGCTAACCATGTTGGTTTTAAAATTGTCCCGCACCTAAAGATGGACTTCAGGATTCACTAGAAAACAGATTGGTCATTTCAAGGAACTTGAAGATTATTTTTGTCTTCTATGCAAAAGAGAAGTAGATGACATTGAGTATGTTTTCATAAGATGTGATATTTTGCATTCTTGGTGGATTATTTGGAAATGGGATTCAGAGTTTTCATGAACTTTTGGAAATATTTTTTTTACAAATTTAATTTGAAATCCACCAAGAATTTTTTTACCTCAACACTACTCTTCATAATAGTTTTCACTTGCTGCTGCGCTTGAGACCATTTGGCATCTGACGAATTAGGTAGTTCATTAGAACATCACTTTAAACTGAGGAGAAATTATAAAGAATCAATTTGGAAAATTTCACCAGGCACGGATAGCATTTTTTAATTAGTGCATATTATCATTAGTAGGTCAAAAATGATACAATTAGTGCACTCTCAAACACCCAGTTAAGGGTTGAATTTAAGCAAAATGCATATTCATAATATTAATATATAAATTAATTAATTAGATAATATTTGATATTATGAAATCTGGTGTAATCTTTTCTGATTTCATGTACCTCAATTCAATCCCTATAAATAACCTCATACTTTAGTTATAAGGTCTCTGGTCCATTTACTTTCTATTTCAGTTTTTTTTCTCTAAAAAAACTGGTTTAAACATCTAAATAGATTTGATACTCCTTTTTTAGGATCATATAAACAATTTAGGATCATATAAACAAGAATGTAGTGAACTCAAAAACTAACTTTAACGTGATCTAAAGCACAATAAATTAATTTCAAATTTTGTTAAATAAGGACAAACATGAAGATTTCTCTGGAAAGGATGTAGAGGGGTGGTTTACAAATGGAAAACGCCACCAGTTGGTGTTGCAAAATTAAATTTTAATACTGCATGGTTGAATGGATTATCCATTTTTTATTTTGTTTTTTCAGAGAATCACAGACGAATAAAGTATGGATGGAGTTAAGATGTATAGTAGTACAGTGGAATTGGCAGAAACTACTGCTTTCAATGCAAGCCTTTTATCAAGCATTTGAAAAGTATAATAGCACAAATTAGACAGTCATTTGGCAATTTAAATCTCTATTTTAAAACTTATTTGTTATCGACTTTAAAGTCTAGATAATTTTGTGTTTAAAATCAAATTTCAGGTACTGGTTGTTTAAGCTAATAAGGATAGTTAACACCTCAAAGTAAAATAGAAGCTGGAACTTCAACGTTCCACATGCAAGAGCATAAACTTCTTGAGGTATAAAAAATGAAAAATAGAAAACAAATAGAAATTATCACATGAGGCAATATAGCAATCATAAATCACATAGAAAACTACAATATATATATTAAATCATAAGTAGCAGAAGAAAGAATACAGGTATATTATTTTGATCAAGCTAGAGAAAGGAACTCAAATATAAAAACAAAAGAATATTGTTGTTAATTCATTGAAGGCGATTACAACTTAATTGATGCAATAGCTTCAGGTTTAAAATCGACTCTCAGACCCAAAACTAGCCTAACCTCAGCTGGGGTTAGTCTCCAGGTCATAGGTCCTGAATTCTCACCCCAGAAATCTAGAATCTCAGAGACCTTTTCTAAATTCAGGATAGTAGCCATCTGAGTGAGACGAGCAAACTTATCCCTAACAGTTCTTTGAGTCATGCTAGAGAAGTGGCTTACCAATGCCCTTGCATCTCGATCAAGCTGCAAACCTCCGAGCTGACTGAATCTCTTCTGCATCATTATCACCTCGAGCCTCTTAACAATGAAATCAATGACTAGATGAACAAATGAATCATAGCTGTTGGCAGTCATTAGAGGCTGTAGCCATGCTACATTTTTCTCCACAGCATGAAGAAGTCTCTGCACCCAAGGATCATTGACCTCGTTATCAGCGTATTCTGACTCACTCAGCTCATAACTGATAGTTGCTACACTATCTAGCACTGGTCGAATCCGGGGTGTGACAGTTGCAACAAGTTGTTCCATGCCAGCATCCAAAGCTTGCTTGAATGCGTTATTCATCTCTACCAATTCAGACAAACAGGATTTTACCCTTTCTCTATCAGCTGGTGCAGGAAATACCTGATCAAAATAGTTTCATTTGTAACAAGTTAACAGTCACTCACACAAACAAAAGCATATGGTACATATTGAGCTCAAGTATTGCAATACATATACTTAATGAACAAATTAGAAAATAATGTGCATAAATTAATAAAAAAGCATATGAATGAACTTGAGAGGAATGTAAAATAGAAATGCAGGAGTCTTAGCTAGTCTTTAAAATTCTTCCGAATCACTCCAATTATCACGAATGAAGCATTATCAAATTTCCCTTTTTTTAATAATATCTCAACTTTCAGTCACGCATTTCTTTTTTACCAAAAGATAATTGGGGGTGGGGACTTAATTCTAGGGAAGTACCAAGCCTAACATACTACTAGAGGGTTGCTGGTAGTAAGATTAAAAGTGATACATAGTTTAACCTCCAATTAATGCAGGTCTTATGGATAAAACATCTTTGCCCACAAATTTCACTAATTCAATTTTTTTTTCACTCATTGTACCGTGGAAACAGAATAGCAACCACCCCAAGCCCACCACCCTCTGCTACCTGTCAAAGACAAACATTAACAGTCATAATTCCCTGATCTGTCACTCCAGGTAGTACTTAAACAACCTGCAACCAGATTACTCCTTTATAACTTGTGTTCTACGTATATTTGCTTTGTTTCATTAAATGAACTGCATTAACTTCATGAATTTCTTGCTAAAAATCAAACACATGGAGCCTTCCATGAATTTCACATGCCAAACCTATCTTAAAGAGAACGAATAGTATTATCTAATCGATCGACAAACCAAACGAAATTTTTATTCAGCAGTCATCTAGTACAAGGGATAATCATATGATGAACCCAACTGTACAAAATGCTTTCATCTTTTCATCTTGTTCTTACAAGTCATTAATCCTATCACGGATGATGAGAGTGGTCCTCTTATTAAGGCACTGAATTCATTAGTAAAAAAGGTTAAATCCTAGACTTGAGCTAGTTGTCCCATAAATGTTTCCATTCCTCGGATTTAAAAAGAAATTGCCTTGAAAATTTAAGAAAGGCGTCTCGTTCAAATCCAATTTTGGTTGTCTATTAAAGATGTCAATTATCATGGCCTAGTAGTAAGAACTTCATTTTATAGAATCTTTGCACTCCTAGTGTTAATGTAAATCACAACAAAGAAAATTTACCAGATGAAATCAGAGGTAAAGACAAATTTACTTCAGCAAATCCTGCCTCAAGATTACGGAAATGTTGAAAAGAAAATTTCAAATTGATGCAGCCCAAGAAAGGGAAGCATAGAGGGAATTAGGGATTTAGAACAAGAAATTAGGTTGGGGAGAGGCAAGTTCTACAGCGCCTATAGTGTAAAATTTGTTTAGGCACATATAGTTCCATAGTTATGCAACACGGGTGTAAGGACTAAGAGTTTGGCTATTTTTGTGGACAAAATATTTATCTGTAAATTTGTTTTTAAGCTTGCTATCAAGTCTATCAAGAAAAGCCAAACAAATGCTTCACTTCCAAATAATTGTACTTCAAGTATATCTTTGATAATTACGACACATATGATTACATTTATGCATTTAATAGCACGTGCTTATAAATCTGAAATTATTTTTAGTGCTAAAATATGGAATAAGATATGCTAAAAAATATTAGATAAAATGCTAAAATAAGATATGCTAAAAGATATTAGATAAGATATACTCTAAATTAAAGTTGAATTCCTTATCATAAAAGATAACATAAAATCTATTTTTAAAAGATATTAATATAATCTAAATTATAGTTGAAATCTTTAGCATAAAAGATAGCATAAAATCTATTTTAAAAGAACTAACCTTTAAATAAGAGTTTTCTTAATTAGTGAGTATTACTAATCCTATTTGAAATAGAAAAGATATTTATCAATCATATAGAAATTTTCTTAATTAATGAGTATTACTAATCCTATTTGTAATAGAAAATATATTTATTAATTACATAGGATTAAAGATTTTAATTTTTCCTATAAATAAAACTCATCACTCATTGTTTCAATTAAGCACACAAGAGCATTATTATATTCTTCTTAATTTCTCTCTTGTTTTACAAATATAAGATCATAATTCTTTAGGCTTTTTTATTTAGTTAATTTATCAAATATTGGTGGTTATGTTTGATTGATTAATAAGCCTAATTATTTTATGATATTTTGATAATATGTTCTTATGGCTTCTTCTTTAGTTTTGTTCTTAAATTATTAGATTAAATAATTGTTTTTGTCATATCATAATTATTTAATTTGATTATTAATCTTTAAAGCTATTTTTATTGAATCATCTAGTTATGATTATTCATTATTAAATATATTCTAGAACAAACACTGGCACTTGTGTTTTTGCGCTAACCATCTTACAGTTAATTTGAGAACGTATCTGATTGGCGGAAAGCTTATTGGAGCGTTGATTTGAAAACCGCTCACGCTAAAATTGAAAACTATGAAAATAGAGAGCAAGGACTCGTAAGTAAAATACATTGGGGGCAGTATCTTAGGGAGGGTAGCATAAGACCGAGTTAGTACTTAAACATTTGATTTTCATAGTGGAAAGTTAGGTGATCCGGTGGACCGATGATTTTCCTCTTAGGTCATGGTTGTGACCTAGGTTGTTTCCACCTAAAAATATCGTGTTATTATTTTATTTATACACTTATTTTTACACACGATTGCATGTCTGACCGATTTGTTTAGGTTATCAAATTATAAATTGGTAAAAATTAAAAATAACCTATTCATCTCCTCTAGGTTAATTAGATCCGTAAGTTATAAACTTTCAACGGGCACTAAAGTGTAAAATTTAGTCTCTTAAATTTTGCTAAAATATGCACTTTTAATCCTTTTATTGATCCTTTTGGTACTAAAGTGTGCACATTTTGTGGATACAAGGGATTAAAAGTGCCCACCCAAATTATAACAATATTGATGTGTACATTTTAATTAGGGGACTATTTGGATCATATTCCCCAATAAAAACTACTATACAAGTGTTGTGTGCCATCAAACAAACTTTTCAAACCTGGTCACTATATAGACTTGGCCACTAAGTTAACATTAATGGTTCTAAGCCATTTTACTTGGCCACAAAGACCCTTGCCTCTTAGGCATATTATTTGAAGGAAAAATAAAATTAAACATAATTAAAATGACAATGGATTATAAATCCCAAACCTATTATCATTTGCATAAAAAATACTAATGCTGACTTGTTCAAATGTAAGAAGAGATCAAAAATGAAATTATGAAACAACTACACCTCCTACTCAATATGCTCTGCACCAACATTTTTTTAAAAGCATAAATTTTAGACTAGTTAGACAGCTAATTTCACTAATAAATTAGCAAACTAAGATAGGAATAGAAATTCTCAAGTACAAAAAGCCACGAATCAAAGTATTCAACTCCCTCATGGAAAAGTGAAGAAATTATTATAAACTATATCATTGGTCCTCAAGGCTCAAACTTTAACTAAATTCACACATAAATCCTCAAACTTTTAAATATTATACATGGTCTCTAAACTTTTAAATCATACGATTTAGTCCATAAATTTTTAAAACTTTACACATAAGTCCAAAAATATTGATTCACAATTATGTATTTTAGTAAAATTGAGACCTAAGTGTGAATTTTTAAAAGTTTGGGACTAAATTATAGAATTTAAAAGTCTTGAGACTTATGTATGAAGTTTTAAAAGTTTGAGTACTAAATTATAGGATTTAAAAATTTAGATATCTATATGTGAATTTGCTTAAAGTTTATGGCCTAATAGTATAGTTTCTTAAAATATTAAGAATAAGAGTAAAGTAGAGAAACTTCAAAAATAGTAACATTTATTTCTTCAAAGGATGTCTAATACATGCTACGCGCTCATCTATTTATAACTCAAAAGTCGGTCAAGAAACAATTATGAAATCAATGTGGAACTCTAAGTGGTAAAATAAAACTAAAGATACTCCTATTGAAGATATATTCAACATTAGTCATCTCCACTTAGGGTGTCAATCCATGCTACAACCTAGAACACTACCGACATGAATTATGTTTTAATTAGAATTCATTATTAATTATTTTATACCAGTAAAGAATGATAAAATGGTTTTAGTGAATAGTAATCATAAATATTTGAAACATTAACAAATAACAATGGTAAAATCGTCATATGTTCGATAAATCCACTAGAACCACTTTATCGATAGGAAATCTTAGTTACGAGTTTAAATTAAGTGGAGGGAACTAAAGTCAAATAAATGTAAAATAGGAGTATCTTTCATTTTGTTTTAGCACTTGAAGTACACATTTATTTCTTCGGTTGTTTGCAAAGAAATCTTTTTCTATAGATAAGCTCAAGGCAAAGAAATCTTTTTCTATAGATAAGCTCAAGGCACGTGTTAAGCATATTTTGAAGAAATAACATTTACTACCTCCAAAAGTTCTCTTCCTCTTTTTCCCTCTTATTCCTAATGCTTTAGAAATTTTCTCTCTCTCTCTCAACTAATGTTTTTTCTCTTACCACTTGCCAAAGTTATTCTCAAAGAAAATGGATGTTTGGCTAGTAATGTTCTTGTGATTGCTAAATATGATCCTACTTTGTGCGTTCACTTCCATTTTACGGCATTTAAATGGCAATATGATTCATGACCAAATTTCAATATATTACTCCATCATTTCTCCTCTTCTGGGTCCCTGGCCCTAATTTTTTCTCAAATCTCTAATATCCTATTGCCCCTATTACTCTCCTATTCTCTCCTAAATTTCTCTCAAAAGCATAACGATGTAGGAGGTTTAGGATACCATTTATACTAACTGATCAGTTATTTATGTCATATTAGTCTTAGTGTTATCAATGTCATTTGAGTCTTTTACTTGTCGATTATTTTAGAGTCTATTATTTTCAGTCCTAGCATGTCTTTGGTTGCCTCAAAACGCTTGTATTTTGAGTAACAATTTTCTAATATAAATAGAAGGATAATGTGTAAAAGGAAAGGTAGCTAATGAATGATATTTGTGAGAGTTATTTTCTGTTATTTTCCTTTGAAGTCATTCATTTTCATTCAAGGGTTCACAAGCACTTGATTGTACTAATTGCTCCTATGCCACATAATCTCATGCTTTCTCAAATATCTCAAGTCTTCCTAAACATCTAATTTTCAAGCTCCACCAAATCATGTTGTGGTGCCACAAATCTTCAAAATTTAAAATTCAAGAAGACAGCATAACAAAATCACTAGCTAGTGTGTAGAACAGGAACATAATATACTTTGAACCCAACGGCTCATGCTATTATGTTTTCTAATTTGTTGGCTGAGAGTGTACATTTTGTTATTAATTCTTCAAAAGATATAGGAGTAAGATGGATATAAAAGTAGAGAAACTAAAGAGCCTAAAAAGTGTTGAAAAATATTAGATAATGAGCTAAATAAATTTGTAAGAGAGATATTGACCAAATTGATTGATTACCTCAGCACACTGCTCCTCTATCTCATGTTTCAGCTTCAGCACATACTCAGCACTCACATCGATGTTATTTAAAGCTGTAGCAATCTCTGTCCCAGTCTTCTGCACGCCAACACCACCCAAAAACAGTTTTGCCCCAAGATTAGGCTCCCTCATTTTCTGTTGCAATGCTTCATGGTACTCATTACTCAACAAGCTACTTGTACAACTCAGAACAGCAACCACAGAACTAATATTTGAAGTAGACACCGTCCTCCGCAAGCAACTCTGTAACACATAGAATACATCATCCACCATTGAGGTGGTAAGACTATCAGGTACATGCTCATCAATCCTAATAGCCTTTCTCACATTCTCAACCATAAAGAATCCCTCCAAAATAACATAGAACCCAGTAATATCTTGGACTACTTTGCTGAAATTACCGCTCCTAAAAGCCTTAGTAGCTCTGGGAACCAGCTCTGGATCCACGGAAGTCAAACCCTTAAACTTAGAAACCATATATTCCGTATAATCTTCCCCTAATTGCATCAAAGATAGTATTTCTTCCAAATACAATTCAACCTCCTTAGGGTCAGGTCCCTCAGACCCACCTCCAACATCAAGCAAATTCTTATTGTGAACATTGATCTCAGACGCCAACTTAGGCAACTTTCTATACTCCATATACTTCTTCAAGATCAAAGAACCTCTCGAATCACACTCCTCTTGAAGCTCACAAATGGCATAAACAACCCCATCCTCACCACATAAACCCCTCAAAATCTCATTATTCTCTTCAACAGCCAAAACAATATCCTTAAACAAATTCGTCAAACACCCAACAAAATTCACCTGATTCCCAACAACATTCTGCTCCATCAACTCCACCAAATGCTCAAACTCAAGCCTAGATCTCATCCCAATCACTTTCCTCAAATACCCAACATAAACTTGCAAACCCTCTTCCTCCAAACCTAACGGCGCATACAACCAAATAAACCTAAGAACATTCGAATGATCTCTCTGATCCACAGCCACCGACATTCTCTTCCTCACGATGCCTTCAAGCTTCTTCTTAGACTCCACCAACTGCTCTCGCTGATCGGACTTCGAATCCTTATATTTCTCATCGATCTGCGTAAAAGTCCGAACATAATTCGCAGCAGATTCAAAATCTTCCGTCTCAAGAGCTCGCTTGAGACCTTCAACACAATTACCGCGCTCGAAAATTGCATCGAGGTGGAGGAGGGTGGAATTGACACGGGACTGAGCAAGGTCGAGCTCACGAACTTTGCCACTGACCATGTCAGCGAGCTCCGCGGTGGAGGTTACATTGGAGAGCATGTGATCGGAGTCGGCCTTGACAATGTCGAGTACTTCGGCAGAGCGTTGAAGCGAGTGGAGTTGTTTATCTAGGTCGGATCGTTGGGAAAGGAGGGCGTCAAGATCGAGATCAAGGGCTCGTTGGTAGGCGATGCACTCGTGGAGGAGACGAGTCATGGCTCCGACGTCGGTTAGGTTTCGAATTTGGTCCAATGCCTTTGAAGTGCCGAACTTGATTGAGGGTTCCATGGCAGTGGAAGCTGAGTTTGGAGTTGATATGGAACCCATTTGTTGTATCTCTATCATAAGTCTTAACTCTTCAAATCACGTTCGGTTATGTTTGTTTTTCCGTTTTGTGAATGGTTACGATTTATTTTTACGTATTCATTTTTGTCAACATGGAAGAAGAGTTATTCTTATCTTTTCTATCCCCATGCGATTATAGAAGAACTAGTAAGGATACTGAACCATCTGATAATAGTAGACTTTTATTATCTGATGGTGAAGTGGTAGTTCTAGATTATAAATGTGTTTAAGTTCTCATTATGTAATTAAAAGAAAGAAAAAGTGTGGAGATTGAATCTTAAGTTGTTCCTTATTTACGAGAGATTCGAGTGAGTGGATCTTAGATATTGTGAATGGTGAATATTTATATAGGGATTAAAATTAACTTAAAAGAAACATTTACTTATTTAGATAGATTTTTAAGTAATATAATAATTATCTCTTTCTAATTATATATTTTTTAGATAATTAAAAAATATTTATTAATTATTTATCTCTTTTAAAAATCATCCTCATGTACGTGCAATTGATAACTTATAGTCTATTTATTTAAATTATGAGTCATTCTAGTGATTAAAATTACACATTGTTAATCAGGTAACATGTATTAATTTACATAAAATAATAAGTGATAACTTATATGTTATAATTGTTTATTTTGTATTTTATAAAAAAATATATAATTTTTTAAAATTTTTATGGATTTTTTATGGATTTTATTTGAGAGATGGATGTATTTAGAATGAAATATGAATTTACTTAGCAATATGATTGTAGTTAGACGACCATGGATTTACTTAGTAAAAAAGCACCAAAAACGACACCATTTTGATTAATTGCCAACCGGATGACGCTTAATCAACGAGTTGTTCCACCATATATGCATCACACTCCATTTGGTCCATCCAACCAACTCTTCTGTTGAATGACACATTGTTTCATCCGAAGCACTTCTCATCATGGTTTTCGCTATTCACTTGTTGATTTCATATAGTAACACGTGGCGTGCTATTAAACATCCATTTGATTCCATCCGATGATCCTGACTTTAATGTAACCAAAACTCAATTTAAAAGTCATATAAATATGCATAAAATATTATTTTGAGGAAAATAATAAGAGAAATTCATAAAAATGGGGAGAAAAATTTGCTTGGAGCATTTTGAAGAAATTTTGAAGAAAACTTCAAAAACAAGTTTAGAAATTGATGTATCTAATTGAATTGACTTCACTTTTTCAAAAAAAATAAGATTTTTGTATCCTTATTCTCTTTATAGTTATAATTAGTTGGTTATCTTTTTATATATGTTAAATTTTATGTTTAATTAAACAATTCATTGTGATTATAGGTTATTTCAAATCTTCAATTATGATTTAATACGAATATGTTATGATTTGAATAAAGTTTTAATTATTAATTTCGAATGTCAAAACATATTAATTCTTAAATTAGGTGCACAACTAGTTTGATATTTAGTTTTATTGATTATTACATTATGAAGTTAGTATGAAATCGTTAACTGTTGTAATTGAAGTAACAAATTGTAATTTTTATTACAATTAGAATTATATGCTTAGGTTAAAATTGTTAACTAAATTTCATCTAATTTAGTAATTAGCTTTTGGATAATAATGTAACAAATGAATTAAATCTAATAATCATAATTCTTGGTTGTTCACGAGTTAGGTTGATTAATGATCGAGTTGTTAATCAATTACAAAATAAAAAAAGTACACAAATTTTAGACAAACTTAAATTCCTAAAACTAAAATTGAGAAAAATAAAAAATGAATCATAAAATTATATAATAATTTTATGATTTAGATAACATGATAAATTTAATTGTAATCTATTAGCCATAATCACATGTTTATCTTATTAATATAAAAAATTATACTTTTGTTAAAATTTATTTTTCTGCAAAAATATTCAAAAACCCTCATTTGTTTTATTTGTGACATTTTAGGATTTGATTTTTTAACTAGTACTTAATATTTGATAGCCTATTTTAAACTCATAAACAATTTGGCATCATTAGTGTTGTCTCTTTTGGAGAACATAAAACGTGTAAGTATACACGGTCACAAATAATAAAATTTGATAAGTTATCGTTCCAACGGAGATTTGTCACTATAGTTTGTCGAGTACTAAAATGATCTCTCTCTGATTTTATCCAAAACGATCGTTGATTGGAACAAGTTAAGAAAAGAGTTTAATAACAAAATAAAAGAAATCGAGGATTGTAGTTTTTCATCAAATTAATCCACTCGAATCATGTTATTTTCTTTTGATTTATATTTTTTTAGTACATTTAATTTGTCAACCGAAAACTTCTAATTTTATCCATACATCTCTTCCAAGTTCCGTATAAACACACCTCGTTAAATTAATTCACTATATTCCTATGGGAATTAAATTCACCAAGATTCATTACGTTCTAAGTTCTCAAATGACCACACATATAATTAGGGTATATTCCTATCCTTCATCATACATGTCATTCTATCTATGAGCAATATACACAAAAATGTCTCTTCTAAGTTTATTTAAGTGCCACAGATCATTTGATAAAATTCGTAAATAATCAAAAGCACTAAGCACAAAATAGAATAAACAAATCGAACGTCTTATAAATCTTTCAAAAATAATTAAAATCAAAGCGTCATAAATTTAGATAAAATGCAACCCTAGAAAAATTAAATTACTTCATAAATTAAAAATTAAAATTACAACAGTTAAGGAAAATGAGATGAAGAACAAAGAAAAATTAAATCATTTCAGATCGTAAATATTTGGCACACGCAGAACATAACAGAAGCCAAAAATGGCTTCTGCGTGTTCCACAGTCCACCCTCGAATACTACTAAAAATTTGAAACTCTAACTTTTTTACTCTATCATACTATCCCCTATTTATAACATCAAATTTCTAAAAAAATACATTTAAAAATATATTTTTTAATACACGCGGGGGATAGATAGATATGGCAAAAATAATTAAATATTACGCGTGGGGGACAAAATTGGTATCGAAAACGCGGTTAAAACTGAGTGGGAGAGCCGTCCATTTCTGTTTTTCTTTTCAATAAACTCTACCACGTGTCGCGATCTGATTCGCTGAAATAAATATGGGGACACGTGGTAGCACCTCATTGGTTACAGGGAACGGGCGCATATAAATCGACTGCACGGGAAAAGAGGCACGAGAATGTGGGAGACAATGACTGCAATGTGTGTGTGATCTTGTGCTTTCGTGCTCACTGTAACATGCCACGTGTCAGAACATGATTGGCTGCAAGATAAAGTAGGACACATGGCAACTTGTGATTCGTAGAATAACCAGGCGCATGCGGATCGACCGCACGGGAAAAGAGGCGCGCGAACGTGGGGGACATCGGCTGGAATGCGTCAGACACGTGGGTCCCACCCTATACGCCAGCCTGCGTAGTAGGTGGGCCTCACTCGTGCACCGAGTCGTATGACTCCAAGAATAACGGTCCACTAGCTATTGTTGGGTTTGAAACACACGCGCCAATCCTAACCGTTTCTTGTGTAATCTGATGGCTCACGTGGCGCACGTGGATTATGGCGCGTGAGATGCTTCTCTTCTGCGCAGAAAAATAACTTTAATTAATTTCATTTTGACCCACAAATTTAATTCAAATTACATTTTAAACTTTTTTTTAATTACAATTAAGCCCTTTTTCTAATTTAAATTAAATTTTAAACTTTTAATAATTAAAATTAAGCCCGATTTTAATTTAAATTATATTTTCGACTTTTATAAATTGCAATTAAGCACTCATTTATTTGAAATTATATTTTTGGATATAAATTTGCAATTAAGTACGTTTTCGATTTAAATTGATTAATTTTCTTAAAAATATATTCTTTAACAAATAAACAGTAAATACTAATTTATTAAACTAAAATTAACTAAAAATGTGAAGAACATAGCAATTATAATTAATAAAATAGATGAAAATAACTATATAAAATACAATTATCAATTAGCCATTGTGAGTGCAAGTTTTGAACAAAATTATCATAAAATTCATGTGTGCATGGAGTAAGAGAAAGAGATTTATAAATAACACTACCTTAAGACAAAGTATGTCAATAAAACAAGGTCAAATTTTATTATCTTAGACTCAAACATCATTATTGGCTTGTTTTATTTTTGAAACTTTGCTACGACTTTAAGGAATATAATTAAGATGCTTGAACTTTTCTTTAAGTGGTCACATTAGATCTCTCTAGGAAAAGAAGTAAGGAAGGGGAAAAGGTGTTCTTCACTTGTCAAAGTGGAGTTGGGTGGGCTACTCTTCAGGGTCTCACCGATAGATAAATAGAAAACCCTAACAAAGGATTGAACTTTTTTCCCTTATGTCTACATCAGATGATTCGTATGTTATAATAAAAAAAGCTTTTTGAAAGGCTATGTTTTAATAAAGGTCTCGCATTAATTGGAAATGGAATAAGGTGAATACTAATGTATTTGTTGAAAAATGATTAAGACATTAGTATTCACCTTATTCCATTCTTCCTTTCAATGTTGGCCCAAATCCTACCATGTAAATCTTTCACAAAATTCATCTTTTTCTTACCATCAATATTAGCATGCTAATTAGTAGGCAAATGTAAAATATTAATAGGTGTTAAAGGATTAAAGCCATAAACAATTTCAAAATGAGAAAACGAAGAAGTAGAATGAACAATCCTATTATATGAAAACTCAATATGTGGCAAATACTTCTCCCACTGCCTTAAATTATTTTGAATGATAGCATGCAACAAGTTAGTGAGTTTCCTACTAACTACTTTAATTTGACCATCCGTTTGAGAATGTGCAACAGTAGAAAATAATAGTTTAGTTCCTAATTTATTCCATAAAGTATGCCAAAAATGACTTAGGAACTTAACATCCCTATCACTAACAATTGTCTTAGGCAACCCATGCAAACAAACCACTTCTTTAAATAACAAATTAGTAATATATGTTTCATCATTGATTTTAGAACATGCAATAAAATGAGCCATTTTACTAAACTTATCAACAACAATAAATATTTTATCCTTACCATTTTGAGTCTTTGGTAATTCTAAAACAAAATCCATTGATATATCAATTCAAGGTTGATTAGGCAAAGGTAAAGGGGTATACAAGCCATGCGGTTTAACTTTAGATTTTTCTTGCCTACATGTAATGCATTTTTCAGAAATAGATTGGACATCATGTTTTATATGAGGCCAATAAAAATGCTCATGTAAAATATCTTAAGTCTTTAGAACACCAAAGTAACCCATCAAACCTTCCCCATGACTTCCTGATGAGCGAAAACCGGCATCGCCGATTCTTGCCAATACTTTGGTTTTAATATTTATAAAACTCTCGCAAGTGCACGAATCATTTCGAAGAAAATGATAAGTATACTCCCAAGGTCGATCTAAGGAAGGAATGTGTGTGGTTTTTAATTTATTATTCAAACTTTTAAAAACGAAATTAAATCTTAAACATCCTGTCACGATATTTTGGGGTTTTGTGTTTTTAATCTACTTACATAAAAATAAACAAAGATTCAATAAACATTTATGCAAATTTTATCATTTATAATGGCGGAGTATTTATGGATATAATAACTAAGTTAATTATGCTTGCTCATATTATCTAGGTTATTAAAGATATGAATTGATATTTATTGATTCTCCCTTTTTTGTATGAATACCACCTTTGGTGGGGTTAGATATTCTTTGTTAACTAAACAAATCAATTAACACCTATGGGTGGGGTTGATAACTAATATGCTTAATTAAATTAATTCCTTTTTCTAAGAGATTGAAAATGAACCATTTAAATGCCACCTTTGGTGGGGTTAGACAATTTAAACTTTATTCAAGGTGTCCAAATTAAACCTAAGAATTTAGTTATCCGAGTACTAACTTTCAAGTTGTAAAACCACTACCGAAAACATGTTGTCAATACATTTTCAGATAATAATTCTTATAAAAACTTTTGAAATAGAGCTTCACTCTAACTACCGGGCGATTGTACCATCAAATAAAAGAGCACTACTCTAAATCAGACCGGATAACTAAACCTTAAAATCTAATTTTCAGGTTTAAGTTTGTAATGAAAAATAATATATTTCTCTCTAACATTCTTAATATAAAATCTTGAATAAAAACAAAATCAATTCATTTTATAGATTTTTACCTATTTAATATTTCGTAAACATAACAACGTTATTATTACATCATGTTTACTAAATAGCCAGTACAGTTAAATTTAACCACAGACAAATTAAATATAACATGTAAGAATAAAGCATAAAAATAACTGTAAAGAAAATAAAATCCTTACAGAACTTCGACGCTATTCCTGTTGCTAGAAAACCTCCAAGCGGAATTTGCACTTCCATTTATTGAATCAAAAGCTAAAAAATTACAAAAACATAACTAGTTCTTCCCAAAAAGGGAAGAACTCTAAAACTAAGAGAAATTAACTAAAAACTAAGAAAAACTAAAGAAAACTAAAAATCTAAGAAAAGAGAGAAAGAAAGAAGAGAGAAGTGTGTTTTGAAGTGAAGGGAAGAGGGGTATTTATAGGTGATAATGGAGAGAAAAAATGAGTAAAAAAATGTAAAAACGCGTAATGGAATTGCTGAGGTCATTGATGATGTCAGCATGATGTCATGGGACAGCTGCACGTGAAAAATGGGGCGAAATGGGCATCGACGCGCGCGGATGAACAGTAGCTGCGCGCAGCTTGGCGCAGATGAATAGTAGCCGCGCGCAGCTTGGCGCAGATGAACAGTAGCCGCGCGCAGCTTGGCACAGATGAACAGTAGCCGCGCGCAGCTTGGCATAGATGAACAGTTGCCGCGTGCAGCTTGGCGCAGATGAACAGTTGCCGCGCGCAGCTTGGTGCGGATGAACAATAGCTTGGCATTTTTGACCCATTTTGTCCAATTTTTGCATATTTGTTGACCTTTCCCCATTTATTTATTAATATATTTGTGATGTACTGCTTCAAGTATTCCTCTTTGAGTCTTTAAGTTGCGTTTTTAAGCCAAAATACCTGAAAAACAATAAAAATACCCGTGATTCCGAAAAAGACAAATTTATATAAATATATGATAAAACATATAAATATATATATATATATATATATATATATATATATTAATCAATTAATGTGCATAAAATCATGGTTATTTTAGTGCTTTTTGAGCACTCATCACAACCCTCAACCAACTTCTTGCTAGTCCCTTAGCAAGAGAAGCGATAAAAACTAAAAATTAAACTATCCTAAATCACTTTCGTGGATTGAAACGGTTGCATTTAGCCTATGCAACAAGCCTTTAAACCCCTAGGTTGCCCTAGTGGACGAGTTTGAGTCTCGTGAGGGTTTTCAGTAATGATACCCACAAACATTGAACTAAATATAAAAATAAAAAAAAAACAATAAAAACAATCAAATCAAAAACTAAAATTACAAAAAATTAATTTAAGGATAAAAGAAAACAACATATCACAAAAATGTCTCATACTTTTTAATCTTATTTAAGATCATAATTAAAATCTCAAGCATAAGTTATTTTAATCTCTTTAAACAATCATGATTTATTATAATAATTAGTCGAAAATCATTTTCATACTTCATATAAAAAATGTATCAATTTAATTTTACCCAATTTCAGTGTCATGAATCAGAATTCGCTTCGACTCTATTCCTCACAAGTCAATACTCTCAAAGCACTGAATCCTATGGGTTCAAACACTCATACTAATTTATATGCGAAAGAGTTAATGTATAGAAATGAACTAATATGTTCGCATATGTATAAAGAATAAAGGCTCAAAGTGTTATTTTAACATTGATCTCATGAAAGGAATCAAATGTATAAATTATAAAGATATCATATATAAAAATTATTTTCATGCATAAATCAAACTCATTAAGAAAGAATTTCAAGATATATGCTTTTTACAAATGAAGAAATTGCAATGACTTTTTAGGGAATTACTTCCTATATCTTTCTTTTGTAATTAGCCTGTACTCACAACTTTGTAGGCAACGTGGGTCATAGTATGTAGATGATACTATATATTTTTTTATCTCTCTATTTTTTTTCTGTAATACTACCATGTTTGAAGAGTTTTCACCAATGCATAAAGCGCCTTGCCATAAGTAGGATAATTCAATGTTGTCCCACTTAGCTTTTCACTAAAAAAAGTAATTGGTTTGGAATTATGTATTAAAATAGCTCCTATGCCAATTCTAGATGCATCATATTCTATCTCAAAAGCTTTATCAATTTTAGGGAAACATAATAAAGGTGCATTAGTTAGCTTATCTTTTAAAGTTTTAAATCTCGATCATGCACATCATCCCACTTAAAAACAACATTCTTTTTAACAAGTTCATTCAAAGGTGCAACAATAGAACTAAAATCTTTAACAAACCTTTGATAAAAACTAGCTAAACCATGGAAACTTCTTACCTTATTCGCATTCTTAGATGTAGGAAAATCCCTTATTGCCCTTACCTTTTCTTCATCAACACCAATACCCTACGAAATAATAACAAATCCAAGAAACACTACAAATTCCATGCAAAATGTGCACCTTTTAAGATTAGCATACAACTTGTTCTCTCTCAACGCATTAAAAACAACATGCAAGTATTCCATATGTTCATCCAAATTTTTGCTATAAATTAAAATATCATCAAAGTAAACTACCACAAATTTTCCCATGAAAGCATGCAAGACGTGGTTCATTAACCTCATGAATGTTCTAGATGCATTAGTTAAACAAAAAGGAATTACTAACTACTCATACAACCCATATTCAGGTGAATATGATAATAGCCATTCTTTAAATCAATTTTAGGAAAAAAAAATGAGAATCATGCAATTCATTAAGCATATTATCTTATCTGGGGATGGGATGTCTATACTTTATACTTATCTTGTTAATAGCTCGAAAATCCACACACATGCGCCATGTTCCTGTTTACAAACACCATAAGGTGTGTTTTCATAATGTGCTTGCAAAGTAAAGTGCTGCTCATCCGACATTGTTACTTGTGCTTTTTATTTATCTTGAGTGTAGGTATTTATGGAAAGTACTTTGTAATTTTTGGAATGAAAAAATGTGAATTTTTATCACCTTGCTACCATGCTCGCTAGGGACTTTTCCATAGGTAGTGGCGAGGTGGTGGCATTGTGACTGGCGAGGTAGCTGGAAAGGTGGTAATTTCAAGTTCTATATATACCTAATCATTTCTTCTTATTTTGATACAGAAAATGACATCTCATTTTTACGTTTTTGGATCAATAATACCATGAGTTTTGATCAATACTAGTGATTCATAACGGTATGAGCTAAACGTGCTTTTGAATGGTAAGTACTTAACACAATGTTTGTGAGTGGATTTTATGTGAGCCAGATGTTGGCTGTTAGTTGTCCTCAGGAAACTGTTTCTTATGTGAGGAGCTTGTGTAGTTGTGAGCTGTGTGTTGGCTAGTGGTTGTATTCGTGCAACATTTTCTTGCTCAATTTACACATTATTGGTCTTTGGTTTTTTATCACACCATTTTAGGTGGTATGGGCTTTAGAGGAGAGCCGAGTTTATGTGTCGAACTAAATTGTTAGAGAAGTAGCAAGCAAGAGCAACGATAGACAGCTAGGATGAAGGTCCCAACTTATACGGGTAATAGTGGTTTTATTTCTTTCAGAGTTGTAACTGATTTATTATTTAGTGGATTGTTTACTATTGAGTGGTTGTCTTAAGCAACCCGATGATGTTACCACATAGATATGGTTTCTATGTATATTTACCTCATTATATCTAGAGTTATACATGCTCCAATGTGTGGCTAGTTCAATTAGAGTTTAAATGGTGTATGTCTCTACATATTGAAATTTAAACTCTGATTAAAAAGATTTTAATATTTATCATCTGCTTTCTATTTAGTGAATTTTATATCTTCTACTTTATACTATATATCTATATTTATTTATAATGTAGCAATGATTATATATAAGGAGTTTTTATCTTCGATTTTTATGAGGTTTGGTTAAGTCCTTAAAAAGTCAACATCTCCTTAAACTGATTGTGTATCGGGTTGAGGACTTCTTAGTAGACACATACATGTTTAGATTATGTGTTGGTATAATCTACCTTTTCTCTGTATACATGCTTGGTGCGAGTGTCTAAGGAGTCTATATCTCCTAACCCAGGATGTGTACAAGGTGTCATGCTCTTTATTAGGGTTTGTATGTATGTTTAATTACATGTTATGAAAGTGCAATCATCATTTACTAAATATGTTTCCACATACAAGGTCCTGAAGTGATTGGAAACCCATTTAGCTTTTCAGTATGTATGCATGTATCACGAGCTGAGTATTATTTGCCATGGATATGTATTGCTAGTCTGAATAGGAGCATATAAGGAACATCGACACTAGTGTGTATTCTGCAGATTATTATTGTTACATCTACTAGTTGCTTTTATCGATTGTTGAATTGAGTATGTTATTTTGTACTTTGCTATGTTAATTGCTTAAATCACATTGTAAGACCTGCATGACCGAATTGATATAAAGCTCATGAAAAAATTCCAAGGTTGGCATGTCCATGGCTCATCTAGGTCATGTTATCTATTTGCATCAGATGAACAATTATATTCCGTGTAATTGTTCCTACTTATAGAAATCTTCAATTAGTATTAGAGTAGCTCACCCTATTTAGGCTTAACCACCTAGGTGCTCGATCCTAGAGGTCTATCTACACATACACTCACCTTGTATGTTTGTGCCCATTGTTTTCACTAGTATGGGTTGTTGTTATTCTGTGAGATTGTTATCTTATAAACCTTTGTTGTTTGCATTTTTCCTCTTTTCTTGTTAATGCATATCTCTTTCCCTTTCTCTACTTCTTTTTCTTACATACTATGTTAATTGTTCTACTTGTTGCTATGCCTGTCTGTTTGATCCTTTACTAGTATTATCTCCTACAAGTTACTTTGATATGCTCTTTTTGTATGTTTTCCTTGCTTACTACTTGCTTCTTCTGTTGTTATTTACATAAGTATCATGTTAAATTTGTTTCTTCAAGTAGTGTCAAAATTTTAGGGTTTTCTTTATGTAATCTTGTCATTTATTTCCCATGTCATATAGCATAAATCACACCTGTTTTACTTGGTTCTTCTTTCTTGTGCCTAGTTTGTTATATGTTGGTCCTCTGTTAGTATCATGTTGGTTTTTGCCATATTTTGAATGCTCTTTCTTTTCTTGTGCTTTAGATGTATCTTTAGAGAAAATTAATTTGTTGTTACGAGCTGGTTTACATGAGTGTTTCTCTATGTTGTGCTTGTTTGGATTTGTATCATGCATCTGTATGTATAATGAAGTTAATAGAGATTTTATTGGTTTTTGAGTGGCATGTATTTGACTTAAATTGAAATGTGATTTTTATGACATGTGTTTTCATTAAGCGTATGTATGGCTGAATTCTTGTGTTAAATTTGAAAATAATTTTTTTATACACATGTTATGACTCTGTGAATTTGTATGGATATTTTGAGAGGTTTGTGTGGATTTCTACTTTGATATTTTTATGACTCATTCAAGCACAAGAATCCACATTAGTGTCTTTTGAGGAAAAATCTTAGGTGTTGCTATAAAAGGACCATCTCCCCTATTGTAAAAATCACCCCTCAAATCCCTCAAATCACACAAAATCTCTTCTTTTTCCCTCAATAGTTATTAGTTTTTTTTAGTTTTAAAGTTCTTCTCTTTTTGAGAAGAACTAGTTATGCTTTTTTAGATTCCTAGTTTTTGATTCAATAAACGAAAAATGCAAATCCATTTGGAGGTTTTCCAACAATAGAAATATCATCAAAGTTTTGTAATGATTCTTTTGAAGTATAATTTTAAAATGAAATCTTTATATTTATTTTTATGTTTTATTCTTATATGTTATATTTTATTTATTTGTGATTAAATTTAACATGGTTGGCTATTTGTTAATATGATATAATAATAATGTTGTTATGCTTACAAAATGTTAAATAGGTAAATCATTTCTATAAAATAAATTGATTTTGTTTTTATTCAAAATTTTATATTAAGGATGTTAAAGAGAAATATATTATTTTTCATTACAAACTTAAATCTAAAAATTAAATTTTAAGGTTTAATTATCCGGTTTGATTTATAGTAGTACTCTTTTATTTGTTGGTACAACGCCCGTTAGTTAGAATGAAGCTCTATTTAAAACAAATTATAATAATTGTTATTCAAAAATGTATTGATAACATATTTTAAGTAATTTTTTAAAAACTTGAAAGTTAGTACATGAATAATTAAATTCGTAGAGTTAATTTGAACGCTTTGAATAAAGTTTAAAATATCTAAACCCACCAAAGGTGGCATTTTAATGATAATTTTGAATCTCTTGAAAAAAAGAAATAATTTAATTAATAAAACTAATTATTGACCTAACTTTTAGGTGTTAATTGATTTGTTTAATAAACAAAGAATATCGAATCTCATCAAAGCTGATATTTATATAAAAAAATAAAAAATAGAAAATTAATAAATATCAATTTATATCTTTAATAACCTAAATAATATGAGAAAACACAATTAACTTAATTATTATATCCACAAATACTAAACTATTATAAATGATAAAAAAATTCATTATTGTTTATTGAATCAATATCTATGTTTATTTTTTTTATGTTATTAGATTAGGAAACACAAATCAAAATATTGTGACAAAATATTTATGATTTAATTTAGTTTTTAAGTGTTTGAATAACAAATTAAAAACCACATATATTATTTCCTCTCATTTTCTATAAAATGGTTTGTACAATTATGAGAGTTTTCCAAGCATAAATCCAAAGTATATGCAAGATAAATTTTTAATTTTTGATTAAAATTAAAATTAAAAAAATCTAAATAAATAGTAAATCCAAAATTAAAAAAATTAAAAAAAATCTAAAGAAATAGTAAATCAAAAACTTGAAATTTAAAATTTAAAATTTAAATATAAATTCTAAATTCAAAGTTTAAAATTAAAATTATAAAATTATAAAATTAAGAAAATAAAAAAAAAACTTTTTAACTTTTAATTTTTTTTAATTTTAATTTAAAAAAATAAAAAAAACTAACTATATAATACCATGAAAAGTAAAGATATAGAGGAGTTATGTCTAGTAGACTAGTTCTTGAAAGCTTTTGTGTCATTAGTCTTTTCTATTAACGTTATTGTGTCTAGGAGGATAGTTTTACTAAGATTTTGTCCCACCATTCTTTCCTAGAGCACTCTTAGTTAATACTGATTATGTTATTTAATTTAAAGATTAACTTGATTGATGTAAATATTGTATGATATAACATGTATAAAAATGTGTTTGTATTATATATTAGAGAGAGTATATTATATATACAATTAAATGATGTATATTTATTTGTATAAAAATATGTTTAAATTATATATTAGATAGAGTATATTATATTTTGTATAATTTCATCATGTATATTTATTTTTAAAAAAATGTGTTTTTATTTTATGATAGATAGAGTGTATTATAAATATGTATAGGTTAAGTATGTATAATCATATGTATCAAAATTTGTATAAAAATTGTTTGTATTATTTATATTGTAAAATTTGTATAATTATTTTGTTTATTCTTTTCTTTATTTTACTAACATTATTTTTATTTTACTTTATTTTTTTCTTCTTTTATTTGTTTATTTTTTTTATTATTTACTTTTGTTTCTTTCTTTACTTAATTTTAATTTTAATTTTTTAGTATTTATTTTAATTATTAGTGTTAGATTAGTTTAAAAAAAATTTAAAGTTATCTCCAAACTTTTAAAAAATTTAATCACAATTTATGATAAAAAGAGGTAGTTGTTTTGTTAGATCTAGGTACAAATGTATTTTGATGCCTTAGTTATTTGACTTACACCTAGAAGTAGGTTATCTAAAATCCACAATTATGTCCCTAATTTTAAGTAAATAAAATTTTGAAAAACCATAGGGCATAACTTAACAGTATAGGTAGATAAACTTGTCCTACCTATAGGTTTGATTGACTCAATGACGTGGGGACATTGAGTTTACTTAAAATGAAATCCCCCAAGTTACGTTGGATGGGAGGTAATCTATCATTTTAGGTAATTTTCTTTTATTTGTTTTATTTATTTAATTTCTTTTGTTTATTTTAGTTTAATTACATCTGAACAATTTTAGAATTGTTAAAACTAAAAATATTTGTTAGGATGTTAGAAGTTTAGAATGATTTGTCTGTATGGACTACAATGATACATGTAATGGATGCACCTACATTTCTCCATCACTACTTGCACATTCTCGGGAAATAGGTAACTTTTCTTCTTTTTTATCTTTATTTTTAATTTACAATTATTACATTGAGAACAATGTAAGTTCTAGGTTGGGGTTAGTGAAAAATTATCATGCTTAATTTCAAAACTTTTTAACAATTTTAAAAATTTTATATTCACATTTTTATTGTGTTTGATTTTATTCTCTGTGTGATTTAGTAATTTTTAGAATTTTAGGATTAGTTTTAAAAAATTTCTCACAAAATTATCATTTCTTTAATCAAATTTAAATAAATAGTTAAACCTTTTACACTGTTAGATTAATTTTTAAAAACATATCATGAAGTATATGGTAATTAGTTAGTTTTATCATAAGTAATATTTTATGATAAAGTGTGAAAATTATAATAACCCAAAATTAGTGTTTAGGAATCAAATAATGGAGACTACCCTTGTGACATATAATATGAGCCTAATTTTCTTTATTTTAAGTGAAATGTATTTTTTCTATTCCAAACACATTTCTTATTTCTTCAAATTTTTAGATGATCTCTATAGGTATTAGCATTGAATGTATGAATTTTCTCATCTTAATAGAGTGTCATATATTTATTTTTTATTTTCTTAGATTAAATAATTTAAGTAGAATTTGATAGTATATACTTCTATCTCATTTATGCATGACTTTTACCAAAAAGAGACATATCTGGGGTTACTTAAACTAAAATCAAATAGAAAAGCCACAAAATTAATCACTCAAAAATATCCTACAAAAATGTACAATTTGTACATGGGTTCACTCTCTAAAAACATATGTTAAAAAATCTCTTAAAAATAGAGAAATAAAAAAATATATATATTATAATCTTCATACTATGACCCATATAACTTAAAAAAGTTGTGAGAAAAGGCTAAATACAAAAGAAAGTTATAGGAAATAATTAACCTATAAGTCATTGCATTTAATTTTCCTATACTTCTAAAAGGCATATATCTTGAAATTGTTGCTTAGTGAGTTTGATTGATGCATGAAAATAATATATATGATATCTTTATGATTTATACATTTAATTCTTTTCATGAGATCGAAGTCATGCACTATTTTTGTGTCGTTCTTCTTTTATAAATATGAAAAATTATTAGTTCATTTGTAAATATAAACTTTATTCGTATACGCCTTAGTATGAGTGCTTGAACCCATATGATTCAATGTTTTGAGAGTATGAACTTGTAAGGAAAGAGTCGAAGCAAATTCGAATTGTTGAAACTAAAATTGGGTAAATTTAAATTGAAATATTTTTGAAATGAAGTATGAAAATGATTTTCAACTAATTATTAGTATAAATTATGACTATTTAAGAAGTTGAAAATAATTTATGCTTTAGATTTTAATTATGATCTTAAAGGAGATTAAAAAGCATAAGACATTTTTATGTTTTATTTTAATTTATTTTTAAGCTATTTTTTTATTTTACTTAGTTTTTATTTTGTTATAATTTTAGTTTTTGATTTCTTTATTTTTGTTATTTTTTTTAATTTTTACATTAAGTTCAATGTTTGTGGGTATTATTACTGAAAACTCTCACGAGATTCAAACTCGTCCACTAGGGCAACCTAAGGGTTTAAAAGCTTATTACATATGCTAAATGCAACCATGTCAATCCTCGGAAGTAATTTAGGATAGTTTAATTTTAAGTTTTTACTGTTTCTCTTGCTAAAAAACTAGAAAGAAGTTGGTTAGGGGTTGTGATGAGTTCTTAAAAAACACTAAAATTACCATGATTTAATGTACTTTAATTGATTAAATATATTTATATTTGTATGATTTTATCATATTTTTATATAAATTTGTCTTTTCGGAATCACATGTATTTATATTATTTTTCTAGTATTTTTGTTCAAAAATAACTTTGAGACTCAAAGAAAAATAATGGAGGCAATACATCATAAATATTTTGAGAAAAAAATGAGGAAAAGTCAAAAACATGGAAAAACAATTGGACAACATGAGTCAAAAAGTTCAAAATGTCGAGTTCTACGTGCGCACTAGCAGCCATCACATGCCTACGTGCTTGTGCATAACCAGCACACACCCGCATTGAGTCTCACGCGTGCCTGCACACGTGTGCTCCCACACATTCCAATGCCTATCTGCTAAAAATCTTGCCCCTACATGCGTGCCAACCTGTCCAAACACATCCAAAATCAATTTTTGAGATATTTTCCACGTTTTTTAACCTTTTTCTCATCTATAAAAGGACTATTTTCCCATGTAAAAATCACCCCTCAAATCCCACAAAATGTCTTCTTTTTTTCTCTCTAGTTTTTAGTTTTTTTAATTTTAAAGTTATTCTCTTTTTAATAAGAATTAGTTATGCTTTTGTAGATTCCTAGTTTTTGATTCAATAAATGGAAATACAAATCCATTTGTTGGTTTTTCAATAATAGACTTAGTATCAAAATTCTATAAGGATTCTTTTGAGGTATAATTTAAAAATGAATTCTTTATAGTTATTTTTATGTTTTATTCTTATATGTTATATTTAATTTGTCTTTAATTAAATTTAACATGACATACTGTTTGTTAATATGGTATAATAATAACTTTATTATGCTCGTTAAATGTTAAATAGGTAAAACATTTCTATAAAATACATTGATTTTTTTTATTCAAGATTTTATATTAAGAATGCTATAGAGAAATATATTATTTTTCATTACAAACTTAAATCTAAAAATTATATTTTAAGGTTTATTCTAATGTCTGATTTAGAGTAGTACTTTTTTATTTGTTAGTACAATCGCCCGGTAGTTAGAATGAATCTCTATTTCAAATTTTTTTATAAGAACTGTTAATCGAAAATGTATTGATAACATATTTTCAGTAATGATTTTAAAAATTTAAGTTACTACTAGGATAATTAAATTCTTAGGTTTAATTTTGATGTCTTGAATAAAATTTAAAATATCTAACCTCACCAAATGTGACATTTAAATGGTTCATTTTCAATCTTTTAGAAAAAACATAATTAATTTAATTAAACAAATTAATTATCGACATCATCCATAGGTGTTAATTGATTTATTTTGATTAGCAAAGAATATCTAACCCCACAAAAGGTGATATTTATATAAAAAAAATAGAGAATCAATAAATATCAATTTATATCTTTAATAACCTAAATAATATGAGAAAGCATAACGATTAGTGCCCAAAAAACACTAAAATTACAATGATTTAATGCACATTAATTGATTAAAAATATATATATTTATATGTTTTATCATATATTTATATAAATTTGTCTTTTTCGGAATCACAGGTATTTTTATTGTTTTTCAGGTATTTTCGCTTAAAAACGTAAATTAAAGACTCAAAGAGGAATACTAGAAGCAATACATCACAAATATATTAATAAATAAATGAGAAAAGGTCAAAAAATATCGAAAAATTGGACAAAATGGGTCAAAAATGTCAAAAAGGAAGAAATCGTGCCGCCGCACCGCCCAACCGTGCACCCAATCCCGCACACGCCAGCGCCCAGCAACGCGCGCCATGTTGTCATTCCGAGCACGCGCCTACGCGTCCCTGCTGCTTGTCCGCGCGCGCCGCTGCCCATTTTCCCTCACAGCCGCCCCCCACATCATGCTGACGTCATCAAATGACGTCAGTAATCACTACTCCGGGTTTTCACCATTTTTTCACCCACTTTTCTCTCCATCCTCACCTATAAATACCCTACTTCTCTTCCCTTCTAAACACACCTCAAAACCATTCTTCTCTTCTTTTTCTTTCTCTCATTTCTTAGTTTTTAAGTTTTTCTTAGTTTCTTTCTTAGTTTTTAGTTTTTCTTAGTTAATTTCTCTTAGTTTTAGAGTTCTCTTTTTGAGAAGAATTAGTTATGTTTTTGTAATTTATTAGCTTTTTGATTCAATAAATGGGAGTACAAATTCCGCTTGGAGGTTTTCCAGCTACGGGAATAGCATGGAAGTTCTGTAAGGATTTTATTTTCTTTGTAGTTATTTTTTATGCTTTATTCTTACATGTTGTATTTAATTTGTGTGTGATTAAATTTAACTATGTTGGCTGTTTGTAAACATGATATAATAATAACGTTGTTATGCTTGTGAAATATTAAATAGGTGAAAATCTCTAAAATGAATTGATTTTATTTTTATTCAAGATTTTATATTAAGAATGTTAGAGAGAAATATATTATTTTTCATTACAAACTTAAATCTGAAAATTAGATTTTAAGGTTTAGTTATCCGGTCTAATTTAGAGTAGTGCTCTTTTATTTGTTGGTACAATCGCCCGGTAGTTAGAGTGAAGCTCTATTTCAAAACTTTTTATAAGAATTATTATCTGAAAATGTATTGACAACATGTTTTCAGTACTCGGATAATTAAATTCTTAGGTTTAATTTGGACACCTTGAATAAAGTTTAAACTGTCTAACCCCACCAAAGGTGGCATTTAAATGGTTCATTTTCAATCTCTTAGAAAAAAGGAATTAATTTAATTAACCAAATTAGTTATCAACCCCACCCATAGGTGTTAATTGATTTGTTTAGTTAACAAAGAATATCTAACCCCACCAAATGTGATATTCATATAAAAAAGAGAGAATAAATAAAATAGCAATTTATATCTTTAATAACCTAGATAATATGAGCAAGCATAATTAATTTAGTTATTATATCCATAAATACTCCACTATTATAAATGATAAAATTTGCATAAATATTTATTGAATCTGTATCTATGTTTATTTTTATGTTATTAGATTAGAAACACAAAAACCAAATTATCATGACAGGATGTTTAGGATTTAATTTCATTTTTAAAAGTTTGAATAATAAATTAAAAACCATATACATTCCTTCCTTAGATCGACCTTGGGAGTATACTTATCATTTTCTACGAAATGATTCGTGCACTTGCGAGAGTTTTACAATTATAAAACCAAAGTATTAGCAGAATTGGCGATGCCGGTTATCGCTCATCAAATTTTTGGCACCATTGCGAGGGAAGGAATAACGTTTTTAAATTATTTATCAAAATTTTAAAAACATTTTTGTGCTGTAAATAATTGTGATTTTTTTTGTTTTAGTAAAAAAAAATTAATCAAATTTCAAATTTCGTAAGAAATAAAAAAAATTAAAAATTAAAAATTAAAATTTTAAATTAAAAATAATAATAATTATAGCATGAATAGTAAAATAATTTAGAAATTTGAAATTTGAAGTAAAAAAGTTTTTTTTACCATTCATGAATAGTAAAAAAAATTAAAAATTTTAAAAATTTTAAGATAAAAAAATATATATAAATAATATAGCATGAATAGTAAAATAAAATTATCGTTCAAAAAATTTTTTAATTTAAATTTAATAACAAATTTATTACGTAAAGAGTAAAAAAATTAGTTTTCTGAATTTGAAAATTTGAAGTAATTAAAAACTTACCGTTCATGAATAGTAAAAAAAATTTAAAAATAAATAAAAATTATAACGTGAATAGTAAAATAAACTTATTGTTAATGAATAAATAAAAATAAAATATATAAATAAATAAAACTTAATTAACTTAGATTTTGATTAACTTATATAATATACATTTTATTAACTTATATAAACATACATTTTATTAACTTAATTAAATTAAATTTATACTTAACTTAACTTAATTAACTTAATAACGTGAAAAGTAAAGATCTAAGGGAGTTCTATTTAGGAGGCTAGTTCTTGGAAACCTTTGTGCCACTAGTCTTTCCTAGGAACGTTATTTTGTCTAGGAGAATGATTTTTAAGGTGATTTTGCACCACTATTTTTTCCTAGGAGTACTCTTGATTAATACTGATTATGTTATTTTATCTTAAAAAAATAATAAACAAAAAAAATAAAAAACATAAAAAACATTATATGAAATAAATAAAATTTAAACTTTGTTTTATTTAAATAAATAAATAAAATAATAAACATTTTGAAAAAAAAACAAAAAAAAATTGACTTAGGGTTTAATTAGTTTTGCTTAGTGTTTTGTATTAAATACCATGTAAAGTTTCTCTAAATTTTTATGTGGTTATTATTTTGTTGACAGGAGTTTTAAATTTACGTTTACAATAGTCTATGCGTGGTAAGAGATCCTTAGGAAACCCCCTTACACCATATGTAAATAATATTCATAAATTTAAACAAGTGTCAACAACACTGGATCCCACCCATCAACCTGTTTTTGAGCCAAACATAGAACCAAGTCTTAATCCTTTACTAGAACCAAAAGAAAAGGAGGAAAACCAACATGTTAGGGAAACCACGATGAAGGAGTTTGCAAGACCGGTGATTGGCACGGCAACTGCCGCTATCCAGTTGGGTGAGGCTGCACGGAATTATGACCTTAAAAATATTCATTTTTCTATGCTTCCTTCCTTTTATGGGCTACCTAATGAAGATTCTCTTTCCTTCATGAGAGACTTCTATGCTACGGTCCAAACATTCCCTCTCGGTATTCTAAACGAGGATCAACTTAGAATGAGATGTTTCCCCTACACCTTAAAGGATAAGGCCAAAGCTTGGTTAATGTCACTTCCCCCAAGTTCTCTGATGACATGGGAGAACATTTACAATAAATTCATGGGAAAATTCTATTCCCACCAAAAAACATCAGAGTTGAGAGGAAAAATTGCTACTTTCTCTCAGATGGAAGGAGAGCCATTCCATGAAGCTTGGGATAGGTTCAAAATGTTTCTCACTCAATGTCCCCATCACAGCTTTCCCCTGCAGTTGCAGAACCAATTCTTTTACGATGGACTTACACAACAATGTCAGTTCATTGTCGACAACGCTGCAGGAGGAGCAATGGGAGAAAAGACTGCCTCAAAGACGTACAACCTCTTTGAGATGTTGGGTGCTAATTCCCAATAGAAAAGCTCACGAGTGAGAAAAGCTAGAGTTCATGAAATCGATTCCAGCAATGAAGTTCAACAACAACTTGTTCAATTGACCAAGCAAGTTGACCTTCTCACTACACAAACCAACACCAATAATGAACAGTATGGTTTGTATAGCAACATGGGACATGGTACTGAAGCCTGTCCATATCAAGGAGAAACAACAACTGGACCTGAACAGGTTAATGTGTTAGGAGCATATCAATAGAGACCAAGGTTTGACCCCAATTCAAATACCTATAATCCTGGGTGGAGAAATCATCCAAATTTCTCCTGGAGGCAAAACAACCCTGCTTTTGCTCAAAGCTCAAATCAGCCAGGCCAGCAATTCCACTCGCCTATTCCAAGAAGCATTCCCAATAAATCAACCCTGGAGGACAACTTGAATTCTTTTATTCAAGTTTGTAGAGATAACCAATCTAAAATCAATCAACGATTGGACTCTGTGGAAGCTTCTATCAAAAAGATGGAAGTTCAAGTAGAACAGTTAGTTGAACATTTGCAAAAACAAAACAAAGACTAATTTGATGGTCAAATGGGGTAAAATAAATTCAATGAAGAGGAGACATTGAGTTTGTCATTCTGCAATCTCCAAGCAACGTCTTACTAGAAAACGATAAATTTTAGTCCTACATGGGAGGTCACCCATTATTGTATTTTCCTTTGTTTTAGTTTTATTTTGTGTGTAATAAAATTCAAATGAAATAAATTCGTTTGTTTCAAAAATTGTGTCCATTCTTTAAATTTAGCATAAAAAAATAATAAAAAAAAACAAAAATTTAGGTTCCCTGCACCTTTTTGCTTTAAGCCTATACATTTTATCAAGTTATAAATCTTTCTTAGAGATATCTACTATTTTTTTAAGAGCTAAATGTTGATACACAATAGAAGGAGGATCAATTTCAACTACAAATAACCATGGGAGATGCTGAAGATAGGCGGAAAAAGATGAAAGACTATACAATGCCAATCATTGGCAATGTAACTTCCGACATACATTTACAAGAGGCTGCAAGGAATTATGAATTGAAAAAGATTCATTATTCTTTGTTGCCTTCCTTTTACGGTGTCCCTAATGAAGACCCTTTGCATTTCATTCGAGAATTCTATGCTATTGTCCAAACCTTTCCACTACATGCAATTAATGAAGTTCAACTTAGGATGAGGTGTTTTCCTTACACTCTCAAGGATAAAGCTTGGTCATGGTTCATTACTCTACAGTCGGGTTCTCTAAAAACTTGGGAGGCAGTATATGAAATTTTTATGGGTAGGTTCTATTCCCATCAAAAGACTGTTGATCTAAGGAAGAAGATAGCAACATTTTCTCAAATGTATGAAGATCCCTTTCATGAAGCTTGGGAATGATTCAAACTCCTTTACATTTAATGTCATAATCATAGCTTTCCATTACAGCTACAGAGCCAATTCTTTTATGATGGATTGACACTGTAGAGTCAATACATGGTTGATAATGCTGTTGGAGGTGGTGTGGGAGAAAAAACTGCAGAGGAAGCCTATAATCTTTATGAGATGTTGGGTTCTAATTCCCAACAAAGAGGTGCTAGAAGGAGAGCAAGAGTCAATGAAGTTGGCTCTGATAAAGAGATAACCTTGCAACTTGCTTAATTGACTAAACAAGTGCAACTTCTCACTACCCACAAAATGTCAAATCAAGAGATGTGTGAAGTGTGTTTTTCAATTGGGCATGGTACTCATAATTGTTCAAATACCTGTTATTCTAGTGTTGATGCCATAGAGGAAGTCAAATCCTTTCAAAGGTATCATCCAAACACCTATAATCACCCAACCTACACCCAATGCCCAACACTAAGGTCGGATAACAACCACCCTTACCCACCAAGCCAACCTTAGAGGATAGCTTGAATGCTTTTATTCAAGTTAGTCGTGACAACCAATTGATGACTAATGAAAGGTTGAACACCATGAATGCTTTGGTTAAAACGATTGAATCTAAAGTTGGGCAACTGGCTAAACAAATGCAAAATAAAGAACCAAGAAAGTTGCCCAGTCAACCAGAACATGCAAAGGATGTAAGAACCCTTCGAAGTGGTAAGGTAGTTAATACCAGTTTACCTGAAATCTCTAACAATCTACCTTGTAGTTCAGGTAACAAAGAAGGTGATATTCTAATCTCGCAAAAAGGAGAAACAAATGTTAAACTTAACAAGCCTTTTGAAAACCTCATTGGGGGGTCATTGATGAGTGCTCAAAAAGCACTAAAATAACCATGATTTTATGTACATTAATTGATTAAAAATATATATATTTATATGTTTTATCATATATTTATATAAATTTGTCTTTTTCGGAATCACGGGTATTCTTATTGTTTTTCAGGTATTTTGGCTTAAAAACGCAATTTAAAGACTAAAAGAGGAATACTTGAAGCAATACATCACAAATATATTAATAAATAAGTGGGAAAAGGTCAACAAACATGGAAAAATTGGACAAAATGGGTCGAAAAGGTCAAAAATGTCAAAAAGACGGAAATCGCGCGTCGCAGCCCAGAGCCCCAGTGCAGCCCAGTGCCCCATGCCGCGCGCGGGCACTGTTCATGCGCGCCGAGCTGCACGCAGCGACAGCCCCTCCGTGCGCCCAACGCGTTTTCGCCCCATTTTTCACGTGCAGTCGCCTCGTGACGTCATGTTGACGTCATTAATGATATCAGCAATTCCAATACGCGTTTTTACATTTTTAAATATTTTTTTAACATTTTTTTACTCATTTTTTCTCTCCATCCTCACCTATAAATACCCCCCTTCCCTTCACTTCAAATCACACCTTAAAAACACACTTCTCTCTTCTTTCTTTCTCTCATTTCTTAGTTTTTGAGATTTTCTTAGTTTCTTTCTTAGTTTCTAAGCTTTTATTAGTTTTTCTCTTAGTTTTAGTTCAATTCTCTTAGGTTTAGAGTTCTTCTCTTTTTGAGAGGAACTTGTAATGTTTTTGTAATAATTTAGATTTTTGATTCAATAAATGGAAGTGCAAATTCCGCTTGGAGGTTTTCCAGCTACGGGAATAGCGTCGAAGTTCTGTAAGGATTTTATTTTCTTTACAGTTATTTTTATGCTTTATTCTTACATGTTATATTTAATTTGTCTGTGGTTAAATTTAACTATGCTGGCTGTTTAGTAAACATGATGTAATAATGACGTTGTTATGCTTGCGAAATATTAAATAGGTAAAAATCTTTAAAATGAATTGATTTTGTTTTTATTCAAGATTTTATATTAAGAATGTTAGAGAGAAATATATTATTTTTCATTACAAACTTAAACCTGAAAATTAGATTTTAAGGTTTAGTTATCCGGTCTAATTTAGAGTAGTGCTCTTTTATTTGTTGGTACAATCGCCCGGTAATTAGAGTGAAACTCTATTTCAAAAGTTTTTATAAGAATTATTATGTGAAAATGTATTGACAACATGTTTTCAATAGTGGTTTTAAAACTTGAAAGTTAGTACTCGGATAATTAAATTCTTATGTTTAATTTGGACACCTTGAATAATGTTTAAATTGTCTAACCCCACCAAAGGTGGCATTTAAATGGTTCATTTTCAATCTCTTAGAAAAAGTAATTAATTTAATTAACCAAATTAGTTATCAACCTCACCCATAGGTGTTAATTGATTTGTTTAGTTAACAAAGAATATCTAACCCCACCAAAGGTGATATTTATATAAAAAAGAGAGAATCAATAAAATATCAATTTATATCTTTAATAACCTAGATAATATGAGCAAGCATAATTAATTTAGTTATTATATCCATAAATTCTCCGCTAATATAAATGATAAAAATTTGCATGAATATTTATTGAATCTGTATATATGTTTATTTTTAGATAATTATTTATTGAATTTGTATCTATGTTTATTTTTATGTTATTAGATTATATTTAATTAATCTGTATATATGTTTATTTTATGTTATTAGATTAGGAACACAAAAACCAAACTATCGTGACATGTTGTTTAGGATTTAATTTCGTTTTTAAAAGTTCGAATAATAAATTAAAAACCACATACATTCCTTTCTTAGATCGACCTTGGGAGTATACTTATCATTTTCTTCGAAATGATTCGTGCACTTGCGAGAGTTTTATAAATATTAAAACCAAAGTATTGGCAAGAATCGACGATGTCGGTTTTCGCTCATCAAGTTTTTGGCGCCGTTGCCGGGGAAGGAATAGCGTTTTTAAATTATTTATCAAAATCTTAAAAACATTTTTTGTGCTGTAAATAATTGTGATATTTTTATTTAATAATCAAATTTCAAAATTAATAAAAAAAAATTAAAAAAATTAAAAAAATTAAAAATAAAAAAATAAAATAATTTTTTTTTAATAGTTAAAATAATTTAGAAATTTGAAATTTGAATAAAATTTTTACCGTTCTTGAATAGTAAAAAAATAATAATAAATAAATATAAAAATAAAAAAATAAAAATTTTAAATTTCAAAATTTTTAAGTTAATAGAGTGTGAATAGTAAAATAAAAATTACCGTTCATGAATAGTAAAAAAAAAAAGAATTTTTAAATTTCAAAATTTTTAAGTTAATAAGAAATAATATAGCGTGAATAGTAAAATAAAATTACCGTTAAAAAAAACATTACTTGAATTTATACATAATTAACTAAATAGCATGAAAAGTAAAAATCTAAGGGAGTTTTGTCTAGGAGACTAGTTCTTGGAAGCCTTTGTGCCACTAGTCTTTCCTGGGAACATTGTTCTGGCTAGGAGAATGGTTTTTAAGGAGCCATTGCACCACCATTCTTTCCTGGGAACACTCTTGGTTAATACTGATTATGTTATATAAAAAAAACAAAAAAAAAAACAAAAAAAAAATAAAAAAAAATAAAAAAGTTTAGGGTTTAACTAGTTTTGTCTAGTGTTTTGTATTAAATACCATTTAATTTTCTCTAAAAATTTTATTTTTGTTGACAGGAGTTTTAAATTTACATTTACAATATTCTATGCGTGGTAGGAGATCCTTAGGAAACCCCCTTACACCATATATAAATAATATTCATAAATTTAAACAAGTGTCAACAACACTGGATCCCACCCATCAACCTGTTTTTGAGCCAAACATAGAACCAAGTCTTAATCCTTTACTAGAACCAAAAGAAATGGAGGAAAACCAACATGTTAGGGAAACCACGATGAAGGAGTTTGCAAGACCGGTGATTGGCACGGCAACTGCCGCTATCCAGTTGGGTGAGGCTGCACGGAATTATGACCTTAAAAATATTCATTTTTCTATGCTTCCTTCCTTTTATGGGCTACCTAATGAAGATTCTCTTTCCTTCATGAGAGACTTCTATGCTACGGTCCAAACATTCCCTCTCGGTATTCTAAACGAGGATCAACTTAGAATGAGATGTTTCCCCTACACCTTAAAGGATAAGGCCAAAGCTTGGTTAATGTCACTTCCCCCAAGTTCTCTGATGACATGGGAGAACATTTACAATAAATTCATGGGAAAATTCTATTCCCACCAAAAAACATCAGAGTTGAGAGGAAAAATTGCTACTTTCTCTCAGATGGAAGGAGAGCCATTCCATGAAGCTTGGGATAGGTTCAAAATGTTTCTCACTCAATGTCCCCATCACAGCTTTCCCCTGCAGTTGCAGAACCAATTCTTTTACGATGGACTTACACAACAATGTCAGTTCATTGTCGACAACGCTGCAGGAGGAGCAATGGGAGAAAAGACTGCCTCAAAGACGTACAACCTCTTTGAGATGTTGGGTGCTAATTCCCAATAGAAAAGCTCACGAGTGAGAAAAGCTAGAGTTCATGAAATCGATTCCAGCAATGAAGTTCAACAACAACTTGTTCAATTGACCAAGCAAGTTGACCTTCTCACTACACAAACCAACACCAATAATGAACAGTATGGTTTGTATAGCAACATGGGACATGGTACTGAAGCCTGTCCATATCAAGGAGAAACAACAGCTGGACCTGAACAGGTTAATGTGTTAGGAGCATATCAACAGAGACCAAGGTTTGATCCCAATTCAAATACCTATAATCCTGGGTGGAGAAGTCATCCAAATTTCTCTTGGAGGCAAAACAACCCTCCTTTCACTCAAAGCTCAAACCAGGCAGGCCAGCAATTCCACCCACCTATTCCAAGAAGCATTCCCAATAAACCAACCCTGGAGGACAACTTGAATTCTTTTATTCAAGTTTGTAGGGATAACCAATCTAAAACCAATCAACGGTTGGACTCTATGGAAGCTTCTATCAAAAAGGTGGAAGTTCAAGTAGAAGAGTTGGTTGAACATTTGCAAAAACAAAGCAAAGACTAATTTGATAGTCAAATGAATTCAATGAAGAGGAGACATTGAGTTTTTCATTCTGTAATCTCCAAGCAACGTCTTACTAGAAGACGATAAATTTTAGTCCTACATGGGAGGTCACCCATTGTTGTATTTCCTTTGTTTTAGTTTGCGTGTAATAAAATTCAAATGAAATAAATTCGTTTGTTTTAAAAATTGTGTCCATTCGTTAAAATTAAAATTAAAAAAAAAAAACAAAACAAAAATTAGGTTCCTTGCACCTTTTTGCTTTTACGTTTTATCAAGTTATAAATATTTCTTAGAGATATCTACTATTGTTTTTTAAGAGCAAAATGTTGATACACAATAGGAGGAGGATCATTTTCAACTACAAACAACCATGGGAGATGCTGAAGATAGGCAGAAAAAGATGAAAGACTATACAATGCCAATCATTGGCAATGTAACTTCCGGCATCCAATTACAAGAGGCTGCAAGGAATGATGAATTGAAAAAGATTCATTATTCTTTGTTGCCTTCCTTTTACGGTATCCCTAATGAAGACCCTTTGCATTTCATTCGAGAATTCTATGCTATTGTCCAAACCTTTCCACTACATGCAATTAATAAAGATCAACTTAGGATGAGGTGTTTTCCTTACACCCTCAAAGATAAAGCTTAGTCATGGTTCATTACTCTACAGTCAGGTTCTCTTAAAACTTGGGAGGCAGTCTATGAAATTTTTATGGGTAGGTTCTATTCCCATCAAAAGACTGTTGATCTAAGAACAAAGATAGCAACATTTTCTCAAATGTATGAAGAGCCCTTTCATGAAGCTTGGGAACGATTCAAACTCCTTTTCATTCAATGTCAAAATCATAGCTTTCCATTACAGCTACAAAACCAATTCTTTTATGATGGATTGACACTACAGAGTCAATACATGGTTGATAATGCTGCTGGAGGTGCTGTAGGAGAAAAGACCGCAGAGGAAACCTATAATCTTTATGAGCTATTGGGTTCTAATTCCCAACAAAGAGGTGGTAGAAGGAAAGCAAGGGTCAATGAAGTTGGCTCTGATAATGAGATAACCTTGCAACTTGCTGAATTGACTAAACAAGTGCAATTTCTCACTACCCACCAAATTTCAAATCAAGAGGTATGTGAAGTGTGTTGTTCAATTGGGCATGGTACTCATAATTGTTCAAAAACTTGTGATTCTAGTCTCGATGCCATAGAGGAGGTCCAATCTTTTCAAAGGTATCATCCAAACACGTATAATCACCCAGCCTACACCCAATATCCAACACTAAGGTCGGTTAACAACCACCCTTACCCACCAAACCAATCTTTTAAACCAACCTTAGAAGATAGCTTGAATGCTTTTATTCAAGTTAGTCGTGACAACCAAATGATGACTAATGAAAGGTTGAACACCATAGAGGCTTCGGTTAAAAGGATTGAATCTAAAGTTGGGCAACTGGCTGAACAAATGCAAAAGAAAGAACCAGGAAAGTTGCCCAGTCAACCAGAACAAGCAAAGGATGTAAGAACCCTTCGAAGTGGTAAGGTAGTCAATACCAGTTTACCTGAAATCTCTAACAATCTACCTTGTAGTTCAGGTAACAAAGAAGGCGATATTCTAATCTCGCAAAAAGGAGAAATAAGTGTTAAACTTAACAAGCCTTCTGAAAAACTCATTGGGGGGTCATCTGACACTCCCAAAATTCAAAAGACAACAGAACCACACCAGATGCAAGTACCTTTTCCCCACCGGTTAAAAGAATCCAAACAAGATAAGCAATTCAATGATCTTTTTAATATGCTCTCTAAAGTAAATATCAATTTACCATTATTAGAAGTGATCATGAATGTGCCCTCATATGCCAAGTTTTTCAAAGAGTTGAACACTAAGAAAAGGAGGTATGAACTGAATGAACGAGTAGTAGTATCAGAAATTTCTAGCGCTGTACTTCAGCACAAACTACCCCTAAGTTGAAAGACCCTGGAAGTTTTATTATAAACATAACTATGGGGGATAGGAAGGTTGCTAAAGCAATGCTTGATTTAGGTGCTAGTATAAATTTGATGCCCTACTCTATATTCTTACAGCTCAACCTAGGGGATTTAAAACCCACAACTATGTCCCTTCAACTTGCAGATAGATCTCTTAAATATCCAGAGGGAATAGTTGAGGATGTTTTGGTACAGGTAGACAAACTGATAATACCTGTTGACTTTGTGGTTCTGGATATGCAAGAAAATCCAGCATTAGACAGAGAGCACACAATATTGCTTGGTAGACCATTTATGGCAACTACTAAAACTATTATTGATGTCCAAGATGGAAATTTGACAATGACAGTCTTAGAAGAGACTGTTCATTTTAAAGTTTTTGATTCTTCACCTTTTCCTTCTATTTCTGCCATCGATGAAATATTCGAAGTTGATCCTTTGGATAATCTTGTCCAAAGCACCTTTTTACAAACCAGAATAGAAGACAAGCTTGAAACCGTTCTTACACTTGAAAAGGTCGAAGAAGATTTAGATGAGGAAATTAATGGGTACCTTGAACAACTAACAATGATGAAGTAATGACAAAATATAGTACACTTTTAAATCTACCCAGTTCTTCATCTAGTAAAGAGGCCAATCCACCTGAACTTGAACTCAAAATCTTACCTGAGCACTTAAAATATGTGTTTTTGGGAGAAGGAGAAACTTATCCAGTGATAATTTCTTCAACCTTGACCAAACCACAAGAAAAGGAACTCATCAAAGTGCTTAAACAGTTTAAGAAATCTATAGGTTGGAGTATAGGGGATATAAGAGGCATTAGTCCAACAATGTGTATGCACAAGATCAACTTGGAGGATGGTGCTAAACGTGTACGAGAGGCCCAAAGGAGACTAAACCCAAACATGCAAGAGGTAGTTAAAAAGGAAATTCTTAAATTATTAGAAGAATGGATTATCTATCCTATTGCGGATAGTAAGTGGGTTAGTCCAGTGCATGTGGTACCAAAGAAATCTGGGATAACAGTTGTTAAAAATGACAAAAGTGAATTAGTGCCCACTAGAATAATCACTGGATGGAGAATGTGTATAGATTTTAGGAAACTAAATTTATATACGAAAAATGATCACTTTCCTCTTCCATTCATTGATCAAATGTTGGAAAGATTAGCTGGGCACGAATTTTACTGTTTTTTGGATGGATTGTCCGGATATTATCACGTACCCATAGCACCAGAAGATCAGGAAAAGACCACATTTACATGTCCTTTTATTACATTTGCTTTTCGCAGAATGCCATTTGGGTTATGCAATGCCCCTGCCACTTTCCAGAGATGCATGATATCTATTTTCTCGGACATGGTGGAAAAATTCATTGAGATTTTCATGGATGATTTCTCTGTCTTTGGGAACTCATATGATGATTGCTTACATAAATTGACTTTGGTTTTAGAAAGATGCATTTAATGCAATCTCACCCTTAGTTGGGAGAAAAATCATTTTATGGTTCAACACAGGATAGTTTTAGGACATAATTTCAAACAAGGGTATTGAAGTTGATAAGGCAAAAGTTGAATTGATATCCAAACTAATTCCCCTACATCTATGAAGGGGATAAGAAGCTTCTTAGGACATGTAGGATTTTACAGATGATTTATTAAAGATTTCTCTAAAATAAGTCGTCCCTTATGTAACTTGCTATCAAAAGATGCTGATTTTGATTTCAACAATGACTGCCTTACTTCCTTTAATACCTTGAAAGATAAACTAACATCTACCCCTGTTATTATGGCACCAAACTGGTCTTTACCTTTTGAAATAATGTGTGACGCTTCTGATTATGCAATAGGAGCAGTCTTGGGACAAAGAGTGGATAAGCGTTTGCATGTCATCTACTACGCTAGCAAAACACTCAATGATGCCCAAATGAATTACACCACCACTGAAAAGGAATTCTTGGCTATAGTATTCTCTTTAGACAAATTTCGGTCTTATTTAGTAGGATCTAAAGTGATTGTGCATTCTGATCATGCTGCTTTAAGATACCTATTAAGTAAACCAAAAGTCAAGCCAAGATTAATCAGGTGGGTCTTACTCTTACAAGAATTTGACCTAGAAATCCAGGATAAGAAAGGCAGTGAAAACTTAGTAGCTGACCATTTGTCTAGGTTGATTTCTGACTTCAATTCTCTTAAAGATGAGAGTAATGAAGATATAGTTGAAACCTTTCCTGATGAACAGTTATTTTTCATAGGTCCAAACCCATGGTATGCTGATATTGTAAACTATCTTGCCATTGGTGTTTTGCGAACTAACACTTCATATCAGGACAAGAAAAGGTTTTTTTAAACTATTAAGGACTATTTCTGGGATGACCCTTATTTATATAAGATTGGTCAAGATCAAGTCATCCGGAGATGTGTACCTGAAGAAGAACATAAGAGCATTCTGACTTTTTGTCATGAACTTCATTGTGGGGGTCATTTTGGAGGTGAAAAGACAGCCCGTAAGATATTACAGTCTGGATTCTTTTGGCCCACTCTTTTTAAAGATGCTCATATGTTTTGTGCACAATGTGATAGATGTCAAAGAACAGGAAACATAAGCAAAAGAGATGAAATGCCTTTGACATCTAATTTAGTTGTTGAACTCTTTGATGTATGGGGGATTGACTTTATGGGTCCTTTTCCCCCATATAATGGTTTTCAATACATTTTGGTTGCTGTGGATTATGTGTCCAAGTGGGTAGAAGCTATCCCCACCAAAACCAATGATGCTAATGTTGTTGTGAAATTCTTGAAAGATTTCATATTCAGTAGGTTCGGAACGCCTAGAGCTATAATAAGTGATAGAGGTATCCATTTTTGTAACAAACTCTTTGATGGAGTACTAAACAAGTATAACATCACACATAAGGTAGCTACTGCATATCATCCTCAAACTTCCGGTTTAGTGGAAGTAAGTAATAGGCAAATTAAGGGAATACTGGAACGCACTGTGCGTCCTTCAAGGAAGGATTGGGCATTTAAGTTAAATGATGCCTTATGGGCATACCGCACCGCTTACAAAACACCTATTGGGATGAGCCCTTACCGGTTAATCTTTGGGAAAACGTGCCACCTTCCAGTTGAACTTGAACACAAGGCTTACTGGGCAATTAAAGAGCTAAACATGGATTTAGATAAAGCAGGTGAAAAACGATTACTCCAGCTTCATGAGTTGGAAGAAATTAGGAATGAAGCTTATGAGAATGCCAAATTATACAAAGAGCGTACTAAGCGCTATCATGACAAGAGGCTAGTTCCTAAGACTTTTCACCCTGGAATGAAAGTTCTTTTATTTAACTCTCGTTTGAGATTGTTTCCAGGAAAGCTGAGATCAAGATGGGATGGACCATTCACAATAGTTCAGGTATTTGAACATGGAGTGGTAGAACTATTGGACTCCAAGACACAAAAAACGTTCAAAGTTAATGGCCATCGTGTCAAGCCTTATTTAGAAGAACCAAACAACATTGCTGAAATAGATTGCATTTGGCTGAGTAATCCTTAGCACCAAAAAGATACGTCTTGCTAAGACGTTAAACTAAGCGCTGGATGGGAGGCAACCCATCATGTTAGGTAATTTTCTGTTATTTGTTTTATTTACTTAATTTTATTGTTTATTTTAGTTTACTTATATGTGAATAATTTTTAAAATTGTTAAAACTAAAATATTTGTTGAGATGTTAGAAGTTCACAGCAATCTGTCTGTATACACTTTAATGATGAATATGATGGATGCACCCTTGTGAGATATAATATGAGCCTAATTTCATTTATTCAGAGTGAAATATATATTTTTTCTACTCCAAACACATTTCTTATTTCTTCAATTTTTTTTAGATGATCTCTATAGGTATTAGCATTGAATGTATGAATTTTTTCATCTTAATAGAGTATCGTATATTTTTTTTATTATTTGTGCTTAGATTAAAATATTTGAGTAGAAATTGATAGTATATGCTTATATCTCATTCATGCATTACTGCTACAAAAAAAAAGAGACATATCTGGGGTTACCTAAACCAAGATCAAATAGAAAAACTACAAAATTAACCACTCACCAAAATCCTAAAAAAATGTACAATCTGTACATGGGTTGACACTCTAACAAAAATAGAGAGGTAAAGAATATATAGTATAATCTAAATACTATGACCCACATTGCTTACAAAGTTGTGAGTACAGGCTAATTACAAAAGAAAGATATAGGAAGTAATTCCCTAAAAAGTCATTGCAATTTCTTCATTTGTAAAAAGCATATATCTTGAAATTTTTTCTTAATGAGTTTGATTTATGCATGAAAATAATTTTTATATATGATATCTTTATAATTTATACATTCGAATCCTTTCATGAGATCAATGTTAAAATAACATTTTGAGCCTTTATTCTTTATACATATGCGAACATATTAGTTCATTTCTATACATCAACTCTTTCGCATATAAATTAGTATGAGTGTTTGAACCCATAGGATTCAATGTTTTGAGAGTATTGACTTGTGAGGAATAGAGTCGAAGCGAATCAGATTCATGACACTAAAATTGGGTAAAATTAAATTGATACATTTTTTATATGAAATGTGAAAATGATTTTCGACTAATTATTATAATAAATCATGATTGTTTAAAGAGATTAAAATAACTTATGCTTGAGATTTTAATTATGATCTTAAAGGAGATTAAAAAGTATGAGATATTTATGTGATATGTTGTTTTCTTTTATTCTTAAAAAGTTAATTTTTGATTTTGTTGTAATTTTAGTTTTTAAGTTGATTTTTTTTATTATTTCTTTTAATTTTTAGATTTAGTTCAATGTTTGTGGGTATCATTACTGAAAACCCTCACGAGACTCAAACTCGTCCACAAGGGCAACCTAGGGGTTTAAAGGCTTATTGCATAGGCTAAATGCAACCGTATAAATCCATGGATGTGATTTAGGATAGTTTAATTTTAAGTTTTTATCGCTTCTCTTGCTAAGGGACTAGCAAGAAACTGGTTGGGGGTTGTGATGAGTGCTCGAAAAGCACTAAAATTACCATGATTTAATGCACATTAATTGATTAAAAATATATATATTTATATGTTTTATCATATATTTATATAAATTTGTCTTTTTCGGAATCACGGGCATTTTTATTGTTTTTCACGTATTTTCGCTTAAAAACGTAACTTAAAGACTCAAAGAGGAATACTGGAACCAATACATTACAAATATATTAATAAATAAATGAGGAAAGGTCAACAAATATCGAAAAATTGGACAAAATAGGGCAAAAATGTCAAAAAGGAGGAAATCATGCTGTCGTTCCGTGCGTGCCTTGCGCGCCCCTGGTGTTGTCTGCCCGCACAGCTGCCCATTTCGCCCCATTTTCGCGCACAGCTGCCCCCACGTCATGCTGATGTCAGCAATCACTACTCCGCGTTTTCACCATTTTTTAACTTTTTTTCACCCACTTTTTCTCTCCATCCTCACCTATAAATACCCCCCTTCTCTTCACTTCTAAACACACCACAAAACCATTCTTCTCTTCTCTTTCTTTCTCTCATTTCTTAGTTTTTAAGCTTTTCTTAGTTTCTTTCTTAATTTTTAGTTTTTCTTAGTTAATTTCTCTTAGTTTTAGAGTTCTTCTCTTTTTGAGAAGAATTAGTTATGTTTTTGTAATTTATTAGCTTTTTGATTCAATAAATGAGAGTGAAAATTCCGCTCAGAGGTTATTGAATCTATATTTATATTTATTTTTATGTTATTAGATTAGAAACACAAAAACCAAACTATCATGATAGGATGTTTAGGATTTAATTTCGTTTTTAAAAGTTTGAATAATAAATTAAAAACCACATACATTCCTTCCTTAGATCGACCTTGGGAGTATACTTATCATTTTCTACGAAATGATTCGTGCACTTGCGAGAGTTTTACAAATATAAAACAAAAGTATTGGAAGAATCGGCGATGTCGGTTTTCGCTCATCAAGTTTTATTTCTCTCTAACATTCTTAATATAAAATCTTGAATAAAAATAAAATCAATTCATTTTAGAGATTTTAATCTATTTAATATTTCACAAGCATAACAATGTTATTATTATATCATGTTTACAAAAAACCAGTAGAGTTAAATTTAATCACAGACAAATTAAATATAACATGTAAGAATAAAGCATAAAAAATAATTAAAAAGAAAATAAAATCCTTACAGAACTTCGATGCTATTCCTATAGCTGGAAAACCTCCAAGCGGAATTTGCACTCCTATTTATTGATTCAAAAAGCTAATAAATTACAAAAACATAACTAATTCTTCTTAAAAAGAGAAGAACTCTAAAACTAAGAGAAATTAACTAGGAAAAACTAAAAACTAAGAAAGAAACTAAGAAAAGCTTAAAAACTAAGAAATGAGAGAAAGAAAGAGAAGAGAAGAATGGTTTAGAAGTGAAGAGAAGGGAGGGGGATATTTATAGGTGAGGATGGAGAGAAAAGTGGGTAAAAAAATGTTAAAAAATGGTGAAAACGTGGAGTAGTGATTGCTGACATCATTTGATGACGTCAACATGATGTGGGGGCGACTGTGCACGAAAATGGGGCAAAATTGGCAGCGACGCGTGCATATAGCACTAGGCGCACGCAGGGCACGCACGGACAAGAAGTAGGGGCACACAGGCACGCGCGGCTGGGCGTTGGTGCGCGAGGGACTGGGCGCACGGCTGGGCAGCTGGGCGTCGCGATTTTTTTTTTTTACATTTTTAACCTTTTTGACCCATTTTGTCCAATTTTTCAATATTTGTTGACCTTTCCTCATTTATTTATTAATATATTTGTGATGTATTGTTTCTAGTATTCCTCTTTGAGTCTTTAAGTTACGTTTTTAAGCAAAAATACCTAAAAAACAATAAAAATACCCGTAATTCCGAAAAAGATAAATTTATATAAATATATGATAAAACATATATATATATATATATATTATATATATATATATATATATATATTTAATCAATTAATATGCATAAAAACATGGTAATTTTAGTGTTATTCGAGCACTCATCACATAACTAACTTAATTATTATATCCATATATACTTCACTATTATGAATGATAAAAATTTGCATTATTATTTATTGAATCATATCTATGTTTTTTTATGTTATTAGAATAAGAAACATAAATCAAAATATCGTGACAAGATGTTTAGAATTTAATTTCATTTTTAAGAGTTTAAATAAAAAATTAAAATCCACATATATTCCTTCCTCAAATCAACCGTAAGAGTATATATGTCATCTTCTATAAAATGATTCGTGCACTTGCGAGAGTTTTACTAATATAAAACTAAAGTATCTACAAGATCGGTATTGCTAACGCGATGTCGGTCTTGTCTCATCAACTATCAATGACTATTTTTGGGATGACTCTTATTTATACAAGATTGGTCAAGATCAAGTCATTTGGAGATGTGTATGAAGAAGAACATAAGAGAATTCTGACTTTTTGTCATGAACTTCATTGTGGGAGCCATTTTGGTGGCAAAAAGATAGCCCCGTAAGGTATTATAGTCTGGATTCTTTTGGCCCATTTATTTTTAAAGATGCTAATATTTTTTGTGCACAATGTGATAGATGTCAAAGAACAAACAACATAAGAAATAGATGAAATGCCTTTGACATCTAATTTTATTGTTGAACTCTTCGGTGTATAAGGGATTGACTTTATGGGTCATTTTCCCCCATCTAATGGTCTTCAATATATTTTGGTTGTTGTGGATTATGTATCCAAGTGGGTAGAAGCTATCCCCAGTAAAACCAATGATGCTAATGTTTTTTGTAAAATTCTTGAAGGATTTAATACTTAGTAGGTTTAGAATGCCTGGAGCTATAATAAGTGATGAAGGTAGCCATTTTTGTAACAAAATATTTGATGGATTGCTAAAAAAGTACAACATCACATATAGAGTAGCTACTCCATATCATCATCAAACTTCCAGTTTAGTGGAAGTAAGTAATAGGCAAATCAAGGGAATACTGGAAAGCATTGTGTCCTTCAAGGAAGGATTGGGAATTTAAGTTGAATGATTCCTTATAGGCATACCACACAGCTTACAAAACACCCATTGGGATGAGCCCTTACCGGTTAATCTTTGGGAAAGCATGCCACATTCCCGTTGAACCCAAACACAAGGCTTACTGGGCAATTAAAGAGTTAAAAATGGACTTAGATAAACTAGGAGAAAAATGGTTACTCCATCTTAATGAGTTGGAATAAATTAGGAATGCAGCCTATGAGATTGACAAATTGTACAAAGAGCATACTAAGCACTATCATGACAAGAGGCTAGTTCCTAAGACTCTTCACCCTATAATGAAAGTTTTTTTATTTAACTCTCGTCTGAGATTGTTTTTAGGAAAACTAAGATCAAGATGAGATGGACTATTCAAAATAGTCCAAGTATTTGCACATGGAGTAGTAGAACTATTGGATTCCAAGACACAAACAACATTCAAAGTCAATGGGTATCGTGTGAAGCCTTATTTGGAAGGACCACACAACACTACCAAAATTGATTGCATTTGACTAAGTAATCCTTAGAACCATGATGATGCATCTTGCTAAGATGTTAAACTAAGCGTGGATAGAAGGCAACCTATCATTGAAAGGTAATTTTATTTTATTTTAAGAAATTTAGTTGGTTTTATTAATTTGTTTTCCTTTATGAGCACTTTATTTATTTTATTTCATAAAAGAATTGCTTGTTAAGATGTGTTAATGTACTTGATTGTATGATTCAATTATGATGTTGGTTGCAACTAGCATTCTACATCAAAATCCTTAACACATAAAGTAATTTGGTAACTTTTATATCCCTTCTCTTTTAACAATTTGCATTTGTTACATTGAGGACAATGTAGATTTTAGGTTGGGGTGGTAGGATTTAAAAGTTACACAAATTAGGCAAAATTTAAAATTTTTATAAACAATATGCCCTTATTTTTCTTATTTATTTGTGTATTTTCATATTAATTATTTCCTTTAATTTATTTTTTTCTTTTATATATGTGTGTTATTTTCTTTATTTGTGTATTTAGGTAAATTAGAGTAGTGTTCAAATTTTTATCACAAAAATAATCATGTCTTAAAAATTAAGTTTAAGCAATGATTAGGTCTTTTTGCATTATTAGATTAATTTCCAAAAACATATTACGAAGTAATATGATAATTAGTAAGTTTGTGTTATAACTAATATTTTATGATAAAATGTTGAAATGAAACGAACCCAAAATCAGTGTTTAGGAATCAAATAGTAGAGACTACCCTTGTGAGATATTATTTCAGCCTTAACATCCTTTATTTTGAGTGAAATATTTTCTTTCTACTCAAAATACTTATTCTATTTCTTCAAAATTTTAGATGATCTCTATAGGTATTGATGAGTGCTTAAAAAACACTAAAATTACCATGATTTAATGTACTTTAATTGATTAAAAATATTCATAGTTGTATGATTTTATCATATTTTTATATAAATTTAACTTTTCAAAATCATAAGTATTTTTATTATTTTGTATGGTATTTTGCTTCAAAAGTAATTTAAAGATTCAAAGAAAAATAAATAGAGGTAATACATCCCAAATATGTTGAGAAAAAATGAAGAAAAGTAAAAAAATGGAAAAATGGACAAAAGTGCCCAATCATATGCATATCACGCCGGCGCATGTAGCCAACACACGTCATGTTGATTTCTGCACGCAACATCACATAACCACCTAGTGTCCCACGAGTGCCAACACACGCCTACACTTTCCTCGCACACGCCAAACGCCTATTTTTTTGCAAATCTCGTGCCTTACATATGTGCTAGCTTGTCCAAAAAATAATCTCTAAAATCCCTCAAAATCTATTCTCTCTCTCTCGTTTTTAGTTTTTTTAGTTTTAAAGTTCTTCTCTTTTTGAGAAGAACTAGTTATGCTTTTATAAATTTTTAGTTTTTGATTTAATAAACGGAAATGCAAATCGTTTGGAGGTTTTCCAACAACAGAATTAGCATCAAAATTCTGTAAGGATTATTTTGAAGTATAATTTTAAAATGAATTATTTACAATTTTTTTTTTTGTGTTTTATAAGAACTATTACTCGAATAATTAAATTCTTAGGTTTAATTTAGACACCTTTAATAAAGTCTAATTAACTAACTCTGCCTAAAGTTGTGATTAGATATTTTGTTATTTTCTTAGAAATAAAATTCAAATTTAATACTTAATTAATTAATAGGTCACGTCTAAGAACACTTTCATACAAAAAAAAATCAAAAAATCAATTTATATCTTTAATCACCTAAATAATATAAGCAAACATAATTAACTTAATTATTATATCCATAAATATTCTACTATTATGAATGATAAAAATTTGCATTATTGTGTATTGAATCATATTTATGTTTATTTTTTTATGTAATTAGATTAGAAAATAAAAATCAAAATATCGTGACAGGATGTTTAGGATTTAACTTCATTTTTAAAAGTTTTAATAATAAAATAAAAATCACATATATTCCCTCCTTAAATCGACCTTAGGAGTATACATGTCATTTTCTATAAAATGTTTCATACTCCTGCGAGATTTTTACAAATATAAAACCAAAATATTTGAAAAATCGACATTTCCAATTTTATTTATCAGGTATTAGCATTAAATGTATGAATTTTCCCATCTTAATAGAATTTCATATATTTATTTTTCATTTACTTAGATTAAATTATTTAAGTATAGATCGATAGTATATGCCTTTATCTTATTCATGCATAACTTCTACCAAAAAGAGACATATCTTGAGTTACCTAAACCAAAATCAAATAGAAAAGCCACAAAATTAACCACTCACCAAAATCCTACAAAAATGTACAATGTGTACATGGGTCACTCTCTAACAAAATATGTTAAAAAATCTCTTAAAAATAGAGAGATAAAGAATATTGGGTGAATGATTTTTTTAACTAATTATTGTAGTAAATCATGAATGTTTAAGAAATTAGAATAATCTATGCTTAAAGGTTTTAATTATAAAACTTAAATGAATTTTTAAGCATGAAAAGTTTTGTGTTTTATTTTACTCGTTTTTATATTTTATTTAAACATTTTTTTATTTAGTTTACTGTTCGTGGGTATTCTTATTGAAAACCCTTACGAGTCTTAAAATCATCCACTATGACAACCTAGGGGTTTAAAGGCTTATTGTATACACTACATGCAACTGCGTCAATCCACAGAAGTAATTTAGGATAGTTTAAATTTTAGTTTTTATTGCTTCTCTTACTAACGGATTAACAAGAAATTGGTTAAGGATTGTGATGAGTGCTTAATAATATTTTTGTATTTGATTTTAATAAAATATATTTAAATTATTGAGGTTCTTTTAGATATTAAATATTTAAAATTTAAGTGAGACACAATCTTTTTTTATACATGTAATTTATCAATAGTTATATAAATAATTAAATATTATACCTAAAATTTTATTTTCTAAAAATTTAAGTAAGACATGTGCCCATTTTCGTGTGTGTATATATATATATATTATACATAATAAATAAGAGAGTTCTAGTAAGGGTAGACATGTTTAATAAAAAACCCTAACCAAATCCATTGTTTTGAATCAAATCGAATTGAAGCCCATAAAAAAAGGATAATTTCATTCGTTTATGATTTAGAAAAATTATAAACTCAAACTAGTCGGTCAGTTTTGATTTCACTATAGAAAAAACTATTTGTAACTGAATCGATCGATTTGTTAATTATTAAATTAATATAAAATTATAAATTATATTTAAAAATTGTTATTAATACAAAAACTTTGCTCGAACTTATTTTTTATTTAAAGATTTCAAATTTAAATCATATATATTTGTGTTATTTGAAGTTTGGTAATTATATATAATTTATGTTGATGTTCTCATAAGGCATTATATGACTCATAAAAAATTGAGTATATATTAAATTTTAATTATTAATAATTTGATATTTATTTTAAATATGACTTATTATTTGATCAGAAATTTAAAAAAAACATTTATTCATAATATTTTGTATATTATTAGTATCTAATAAAAAAAATATTTATTATTTTTTATAAATAAAATCAACCTTGCCATTCAACTTCTTAGTAGGTTAATAATTTAGTTAATTTAATAATTTATGTCGATTTTGATTTAATAATAAAAAAATTATCAATATTGGTTCGATTTTTTTTTCCGATAAAATCAACCAAAAAAGATGTCATCCACCTTACTTCCAAAAAGATTGTGGATTTGCTTTTCGATTGAGGCAAATTCCTCCCATTTTGATCAAATAGTATGACCTTCACTAAAGAAATATTAGTTGAGTGAATAACACCACTAATTGAAACACTTTTCTGTTTTAACATTGTTCCTTTAGGATTTCTCTCTCTCTCTCTCTCGTCTTCGTGAAAATCCCAACTTATCTCCTGAAACTAAAATGTTTTTATTGAGGCTATGAAGAAAAAAAAATCAATATAAACTAAAGGCCAAACCTATATATATATATATATATATATGTAAACAACAGTTCTCTTAGAAAAAATAAAAAAATAGATAATAATATTCTCATAACTATAATGTTATTGTAAATATAAAAATATATAAATTGTATATTATATTCATATACTTAAATAATTTTTAACATATTATTATTAATAATTAATTATTTATAATAATAATTTAAATAAGGTAGGATGATTGATCACAACTTTCTAAGTATCTTTTATACTAACTATTATTTATAATAATAATAATAATAATAATATAATGAGTTAGATAATAGATATATCCAAATTTACATTATATAAATATCAATGTCAATATCATCACAATATAAATGACAAAAAATAAAAAATAAAATGTCGTATACGGAATATAAAATTCCCTCGTCAGCAGAACCTTCAAAAGTATATCCCATTCATCTTGATTTCTTATAATTGGAAACAGCAACAAATGCAATAACATGTTTGAGTCAACATAAAATCCTTCGCGCTTGGTTTGCAAATAAGAAATCTCTGTAAGTCAAAAGTGTAAGAAAATAACAAGACTACACCTTTCAACGTTCTTTGGATCCCTGAAAACCAAACCTCCTTTCACATAAAAACCCATGTCAGGTTTGCTAACTTCATTCAAATTTTTATTTTCTTCAAATCTAGAGATGTCTTTGAATCTATGATCATTGAACCCAAATGAGATTAATGCAGATTAGATCTGTACCCTTCTTTGTTTGTTTATTTCAGGGATGATTTGCAAAGCAGTAGTTTTGTTAATGGTTTGTCTTTTGGGAATATTTTATTTGGGGACTCAACTTCCTTCTCTTCAAGAAACTATTGCTATAGCAGATCGACAAATTACCCAAACAACTTCACTCAGAGTCAGATTGAGTGATGGAAGATATTTGGCTTATAGAGAAAGAGGATTTCCCAAAGACAAATCAAAGTACAAGATCATTATTGTTCATGGATTTGGAAGCTCTAAAGAAATGAGCTTTTTTGTGCCAAAGGTACTGATGTGAAACTAGTTATTTAAATCCACTTTGCAATTAGGTTTGATTTATATTAACATACCCAGAAGAAAATAATAACATAATTTAGCAGAAATTACTGAATAAATATTATTTGGTAAATTTACCCATAACCCAGTTGCTGAAATCTGTCTATTTCTTTCTTACTTTTTTTTTTAGTAACTTTACTTTACGTTTAGTAATTGTGAGGACTCACATTGTAGTCTTGTTGATAGTTATATGCAAAAGAAAATCTTCTAACTTGATCAAGTTAAGGAAGCAACAAAATTGAAAATTGCAGGAATTGTATAATGGAGTTTTGAGTGGATTTAGTCATTTAACTTTTAGTCCTGTAATTTTAAGTTTGTTTCTTCTTAAAAGTACGAGCTTTTTTTTATTAATTTAACATTTATATATCTCATGTGCCTAAACAACTCTCTACCAGAATAATAATCCAAAATACCCCTAAAACATAACACATTTTTATTTAATGAAAAATCTGATATTTTTGAAAGAAAAAAAAATTGCTCTTCAGTGACCCAAAGTGAACTAAATGGACCTAGCCAGCGTCAATTGGATAGAATAATAGTACCAAATCACCCAAATTCCTTTTTTTGTTAATGAGTTGAATCTTACATTGCTTTAGTTTCTAGGAGCTACTTGATGAGTTGGGGATATATTTCGTGCTGTTTGATCGAGCTGGGTATGGAGAAAGTGATCCGAACCCAAAGCGTTCAGTCAAGAGTGAAGCACTTGACATTCAAGAGTTAACTGATCAGTTACGGATTGGATCTAAATTTTATGTGATTGGAGTTTCAATGGGGTCTTATCCCACTTGGAGTTGTCTCAAATATATACCTGACAGGTAAGCCAAAGCCACGATTTTGAGCATTAAAATGTTTGTTTTGTAACGAGTTTTGTTTTCTTATATTTGAATTTTTTTTAATTCATTAAAAAAAACAGAAACTCTTTTGATAACAAGTTATGTTTTCTAAAATATGAACACACACAAAAATTGTTTGGTAAAACTGTATTATGTGTTGAAAAAAGTTGGGATTGTGGTATTCGTAAAAAAATAGGTTTTAGAGTAGAATTTGAAATTTAATCATGATATTTTTGAAATTTGAAAACTGAAAACATGTTTTGAAAGCTTCTTTTTTTCAAGTTCCAAAAATTAGACTAAAAATTGAAATTTATTTCCAATTAAAATAAAAAATAAAATGAAAACTAGTTACTAAACAACAAGATTCACATAGAAAACAGAAAAAACGAGTCTTTAGCTTAACATAGTGTTGAATTTGAAAATTTGTGCCAACAAGATTCTATTAACTTCTCTTAATGCGCCATAACAACAGGCTTGCAGGTGTGGCTTTTGTAGTTCCAGTGGTCAATTATTGGTGGCCTTCTCTTCCTGACAATTTGATAAGGGATGATTATAGAAGAAGACTTGTACAGTGGTCACTTTGGCTAGCAAATTATGCACCACGACTACTATATTGGTGGGTGACACAAACATGGCTTCCTTCAACTTCTGTTTTGGAAAGAAATCCTGTGTTCTTCAACAAGGGCGACATCAATGTCCTTAAAACTACAGAAGGCTTCCCAATGTTAACTAAGGCAAGTAACTATGTTTTCCAAAGAAATTACCACAAAAGAAGAAAGTGAGAAAGTTAAGTTTGCGTTTTCTTGGGCAAACTAACAAATTTATCAGGGACAAAAATGCAACTAAAGTACAATTAGTGGAACAAAACTATCATTTGTTTGTTTGGACATCAAATACTAATAGATAATGTCATGTGAAACAGTTTGGTGGTAGCTTTATAAACTAATAGTTTGGAAAAGATTTATAATTCCCAATTTGAGTATGAGTTTGCAAATCAATAATTCTTGGTTTAGAAATCAAATGGATGGTAGAGTTGTAGCATTAATTGTATTCTAGTTGTATTTTTGTCACATGGTAAAGTTAAATGGTTCATTTATAATTTTTTTGATAGTCCAGTGGTAGATTTGTTAGCTTACTCTGTTTTCTTTATGAAATAAGTTGATTATTGGTAATTATGCAGGAAAAGTTAGGACAGCGAGGTGTTTTTAATACTCTTCGTGATGATTTTAAGGCTGCTTATAGTAAATGGGACTTTGATCCAATGGATTTGAGCAATCCATTCCCTCACAATCAAAGTGCTGTTCATATATGGCAAGGTTACGAAGACAAGGTTGTTCCATTTCAACTTCAAAGATATGTTTCAAGGAAGCTACCTTGGATAAAGTATCATGAAGTTGCTGATGGTGGTCATTTGATTGTGCATTACAATGGTTTATGTGAGGCAATTCTAAAGGCACTCTTGCTTGGAGAAGAATCCCTTCAATATAAACCAAGTTTAGCACAATTTTAGCCTTTTGATTTGTGTGAGATTTATTTTTATCATGATCCAAAGTGTTTGTTTGTGTATATAAATGTGTTTCGCTTTTAGGGGGAACAAAGCGTCTACATATGTACATTGCATTTATTTGTGAAAATTTGAAGGAAACACATTCATTGCATTCGTAGGTATTGATGGTATTGAAAATGCTGTAAATGATTTTGACTGAATGAAGTCAAAAGCAAGAGTCAGATCAGGAAGCCCTAGGGTGTTGAAATTCTGCGTGAAATAAGAATTATCAGCTTCTGGGTTTTTAGCTTCAACGGCTTCTATATTTTACTAGGAGCTTCTATTGATAAGAATTCTCTTTTGGTACGATTCCACTTATTCTTGAATTATAAGGCACGATTAATGTATTTGGTTCAAAGAATAAAGAGTGGGTACAAATAATTGATTCATATAGGTTTGAATTGGTTCACTAAATGAGTGGTTCTTGAATGAACAATGACATTAAGTGTAGAAGATTTTAGCCAATGAGATTAATTATATTGTCTTCATTATTTTACAAGAAATACATTTAGCATTCATTTTGATAAATTTGAAGAAAAATTATAATAATCTATTCTTATTCATTAAGATCATAGTAAAGTTTCAAGAAATTCATATGTTTATTAGGTTCAAGCAAATAATCTTTTATCACTTAGTCATCATGCAAGTTTTGGGTAAAATTATCATAAAGTACATTCATTTAGAAACAAGGTTAAGACTATCAATATTTATTATCTTTTCTAACTAAACGTTATTTAACTAATTTAATCATCAATGTTAGAAAACCAAGAGAAAACTTGTGATTGTTTTCAAATCTATCTATTAATCCTAACTATCATAAGAAATGAAATAAATAAATATTAAAAATGAAAAAATGTATGCCATTTAGAGTATATTAATTCTAAAACATGATAAATCTAATAAAGCGTAAAATGCCAAAGGAATGGTAGAGCTACCTGTTATGACAAAAGGAATGATAATAATGAACTCTTTTGTAATCATAGATGTCCCAACTCATTACAATGCCATCCTAGGAAGACCTTGGATATATAAGATGAAGGTAGTCCCATCCACTCTCCACTAAGTAATAAAATTTTCCACTAATAAAGGGTGAGAAGAGATTTGGGGAGACAAGGAAAAGGCTAGAAGTTGTTATAACACCGCTGTGAATGATGTGGCCTACAAATAGCAATTATCAAGAGGTCTCCCTCGGAGGAAGTCAGGGAGGCCTTACAAAATCAATCAACCTAAATGAAATAAAGAACCTCCCCATTGAGGTAAAAGGAGAGAGCCAACCCTTAAAATTAGGTGAAGATTTAACGATGGAACTAGAGGCACAACTTTCCAAATCCTTAGGGATAACTCAAATATCTTTGCATGGAATCCAACTGACGTGCCCAAAATTGATCCAAAAGTCATATCATACTGACTAAACGTCGATCCGAAAGCTAGACCCGTACCACAATGAAAAATAAAATTTCCAAGAGAAAAGAATGAGGTCATCAAACACCAGGTGGATACCCTTAAAGAAGTAGGGGTCATAAGGGAGGTTAACTATCCCTCATGGCTATCAAATGTGATCCTCATTAAGAAATCATGTGGGTCATCTCGTATGTGTGTCGCTTTCACAGATTTAAACGAGGTATGTCCCAAAGATTGCTTCCCTTTCCCAAGTATTGATCAATTGGTAGATGCCTCCGCTGACTTTGGGATGATGAGTTTCTTGGATGCATACTCAGGGTACCACCAAATAAGAATGTACCCAGAAGATGAGGACAAAACATCTTTTATCACAGTAGTGGGAACATTTTGTTATAAAAGGATGTCATTTGGATTGAAAAATACGGGTGCCACATATCAACACCTAGTCAACAAAATATTTGAAGAACAATTAGGGGGAACCTGGAGACCTATGTGGATGATATGGTGGTTAAGTCAGTGCAACCTACGTATCACATTAAAAACCTAGAGGAAGTACTCTTGGTAATCCAAAAATATGGTATGAGGCTTAGCCCCAAAAATGCATATTTGGTGTCGCTATAGGAAAAGTTTTAGGATATCTTGTGTCAACTAGAGGGATTGAGGCCAATCTAGACAAAATACAAGCCTTGATAAACATGAGACCATTTTCAAGCCTTAAAGGAATTCATCAATGAAACAGAAGAATAGTAGCATTGAGCAGGTTCATTTATAAATGCATTGATTATTGTTTATCTTTCTTAAAAATGTTGAAAAAGGCACATTAGTCTTTTGGGATAAGAGTTGTGATGAAGCCTTTGAAGAAATCAAGAAGTACTTAAGTAACCCCTTATCTTAGCTAGCCTTCGTTCTAGTGAGGTTCTTTATTTGTATTTGGTTGTGACCTCCCATACATGCAGTGCTATACTCCTAGCTAAGAGAAATAAAGTTCAACATCCTATCTACTACGTCAGCCATATTCTGACAGATGCCAAGAGTAGGTATCCAACCATTGAGAAATTATCATTTTCTCTCAAAGTGAGTGCATGAAAGTTCAGACACTACTTCGGCTCACACACCATTGTGGTACTCACCTCTCACTCACTCAAGAATGTTCTAACGAGGCTAGATGTAGCAGGAAGGCTAGCAAAAAGAGCTATAGAATTGGGGGACTACAATATTAAATACATGGCTAGATAGGCCATCAATGGGCAAACTGTCACCGAGTTTGCAGTTGATTTTAGTGAGAAGTCAGAGGTTTTTGTCAACGAAGAGTAAAAGAAGATATGTGGGATAGATAAAAAAGACAGGGAAATTTTCCAGGTGTTTATTGGTACAACACAAAACTTCAATGGTGCAGGGCTGGGGGTAGTCTTAGTAGACCGCGACAACAACTGTTTCGAGTATGTAGTCAGACTTGATTTCCATGTGACCAATAAAGTTGTAGAATATAAGGAGGCTATATTTTGGGTCATGACTGCTAATAAGATGGGAATAGATAAGGTCATCATACATAGTGATTCACGGCTAGTGGTCAACCAATTCTTGGTGTAATTTGAAGCTAGAGATGAAAAAATGAAAGGTTACCCAGAAAGGTTAATCAGGAGTGCTCTAAATTCTCCAAGTTTGAGATCAAGCAGATAGCTCAAAGGATAATAGTCATGCCGATGCCTTAGCCACTTTGGCATCAGTACGAGAGGCCAACCACAATTGAATAGTATCAATAACAATCCTGTCAGAAGCATCTTTGGGGAAGGTTGAACGAATAGTTGGATATGTAGAAACTCCCACTATCCCATGGTACACCTTGATTTATAACTTCTTAGAAAGGGAAGAGCTGCTAGAGGATAACAGGTCTGCGAAAGAAATCAAATCTAAGGTAGGTCTATATATGATACAAACAAGAAAATTATATTAAAAAATCCACTCGGTCCAGGGCTCTTATGTGTAACCAAAGAGGGATATGAAAATTAATGTATGAAGCACATGAAGGGGACTATGCTTCACATTCATGGGGGAGGAAATTATCACAATGAATCATGGGATAGGGGCTATTATTGGCCCACTATGTTGGAAAATTGCACAAAGTACACCCAAATATGCAACAAATATCAAAGGTTTGCCCCGTTGTCACACACCCTCCCAAATATCATAAAGGGTGTGGTGAGTTCTTGGCCTTTTTATAAGTAGGGGCTTGAGATAGTACAACTCGTACCTATATGAAAAGATCAAAAGAAATTTCTACTTATGACTATTGATTACTTTTCAAAATGGATCAAAGTAGAGACTCTTGGTAGAATACGGAAGGAAGAGGTGATTCGATTTATATAGAAATCCATAATTTCCCATTTTAGCCTACCCAGAGAACTCATCACAGATAATGGGAGACAATTCACAGGATGAAATATCATAGAGTTTTCCCTCAAGTACAACATTAAGATGTGTCATTCCACGCCATATTATCCTTAGGCCAATGGTCAAGTGAAATCCTCCAACAAGCTCATCATCAGCTTATTAAAGAAAATACTAGAAAGTGCAAAAGGAAGGTAGGTGGAAGAGTTGCTTGGAACATTGTGGGCCATCAAGACTAGTCCTTTAGGAAGCACTAATGAAGCCTATTTTTCCTTGGTATATGGGACAGAGGTAGTAATACCAATCGAAGTCATGATACCCACTACAAGATCGATTTTAACAGAGGAACAAAATGACGTAATCAGAGCACACAAACTGACTCTCATGGAAGAGAAAATAAATGAGGCCCTAAGAAGGATGACCGAGCAAAAAAGGAGAATATCATATTATTACAACAAGATCGTGCGCTTTAAATCATTTTCTAGCGGTGATTAGTCCTCAAGAGGACCTTACCCAATAAGAAAGAATAGATAGTCAACAAATTGGGTGTTAATTGAGAAGGATATTATCAAATAATTGAAGAGACATTAGGGAGGGCCTATCTACTACAAAACATAGAAGGAACTAAAGAAGGCACAAGTTGGAATGCCAAAAGAATATCTAACGAAAGATAATATCTAATATTTATTAGAATTTGAAATCTTAATATTATATTACTCTAATATAAAATGTCAAAAAAATTATTCTGTTAATTTTGTTTAAGGATTAGAAAATAGCAAATGTGGGGGAATTTGATAATTGTTATTTTATAGAAATTTTTAAATATCAATTTTTTTATATTTATATGTATTTTATAATCAAAATAAGTTAAAATTATTTATTTTTTATTTTTGAAAAAATATTAAATTTTAAATTTTTTGAGATTTTTATAGATTTTTATTTAAAAGGTAGATTAATTTAGAAAAAAGAATATAGATGCATTTAGGAAACTAATATAAATTACGTCCACCACCAATCTAATTTCTTGACACGTGGTGCCATTATCTCATCCATCCAATCGTGTACTGTTCATCTTTTAATTTCCCTATCTGCTACATATCACCCCTTTAATAGTACTTGCAAAAATCCCATGCGCCGCGTAACCTTTGTATGCTTATTTTACGTATTATTAGTCCTAGTATAACTTAGAAACATATTAATTTTCTTAATATAAATATAAAATAATTTTCCGTAAAATAAAGAAAGCATAAAAATTATACAAAAATTAAGTGAAAAAATTAAAAAAATATGGAGATTATAGAATTAAGATGGAGGTAACAATTGAGAAGAAAATGATTTAAAAAAACAATTAAAAGAGTTAAAGATTATATTTAAAAATAAAAATATTAAGATTGCTTCCTCTTTCTTTAATTGTTTTACTAAATAATTTTTTTAATATATTGTTTTCTATGAATAGCTAATATTCTATTCAATTATTTGTTTAATTATGTATTAATTATCAGTTTTATTTGTTGTATGAATTTATTTTATTATTGTACAATTAAATAATCAAATTAATTTATCGTTAATCAATTTAGTTAATTGAGTATGTAATTGCTTAATCAATTTAAATAATTAGTGATAAATTACTTGCAATAAGAATTAATACTCACGATAATTAAATCAAGCTTGTATATTTAACCTTGATTCAATTTACTTCTTCAAAATTTAATGTTTTTGATACATTAAATTTAGAGAGTTTATTCTAGTGTTGTTTATTAAAAAAAGTTTAGATTAAGAACTTTTTTAATTCAACAAATCTGTAAGAAGATGTGATAATTTTTGCGTTTGTGAATTTCTCTAAGATGTTGTAATCAAAGAATATGAGAATATTATATGTTTTTGTTAATTTGCAATACATGCTAGTAATGGAGAATGATGTTGCAATTGTTCTTTTATTTGAATCTTTATATCTTATTTTTATATTTATTAATCTTTACTTGTTAGATTTAATTTTTAGTTTACAAGACCAAAACCACTATTTTCAATAAATAAGGTTAGCTTTAAAAATTCTCTGTGGGATATACTAATTTACAACATCTTAAGCAATTAAAAGTAAAATTTAATATGATTTTTTATCTACAATATTGAAGTTAGGTACACACATTGGAAGTAAGATTTTTACGATTCCTAAGGACACAAACTCACTAATGGATCTAATGAAAGAATGTGGGTCATTTGTTAGATCCCTACTCTTTGATATGTATAATTACGCTTACTGGAAGGCTCGCATGCAAGTCTATCTTATACGAGATGAAATTTTTTGGGATTCCATTCTAGAAGGTTTGAAACCACCTTCTGTAACAAAAGATGTTGTAACAACCATAAAGACTAGAAAAGAATGGAACATTAAAGAAAGAACCCTTATTGGTTCAAATCAAAAAGATTTAAGGTCCATTTTTGCTACAATGTTGATGGATGAGTTCTGTCGCATCTCTGACTGTGAGATTATGAAAGATGCATGGAATACACTTGCTTTTGTTCATGAAGCAATTTCCCAAATGCAACAAACTAAATTGATATTGCTAATGTTTCATTTTGACTCTTCTAAAATGAGCAACACTGAAACTTTTAGTCAATTTTATGTTCATTTTTGTGATATTCTGATTGCTTGCTCTATATTTTGTGAGAAAATTCCCCATCCTAATTGTATGCAAGCTACTAAGTTCATTGATATGAGATTATAAGATAAAGGTTACTGCTATAAAGGAGAGTAAAAGTATGGACACCTTGAATATTGATGAATTAGTTAGGTATATCATTTGATATGAGGTTACTCTTGAGCCATCCAAGAAGAACAAGGATGTGTCATTCAAAAGCTTCAAAAAGGTAACTTCAAATAGTGATGATGATTCAAACGATGAAGATATTATTTCATTTGTTTGTAAGTTCAAGAAGTACCTTAACACAAAGAACAAACAAACCAACTCACTAAACAAGGGAAAACATAATTGGTTCAAGGATAAAATGTCAAAGGTATCTAACCCCATGGGTTCAGATGGTAAAAATTCTAAATCTACTAGTCCTCAATGTTTACCTATAGTGGTTTTGGTAATTTATATGTAGAATGTGAAAATAAATAAAAAATCTAAAAGAGCACTTAATACCATTCTTAATGATAGAGAGAGTGAACTAGAAAAGGAAAATACTCGAGAAGATGGTGGAACCAACTACTGTGCCTTCACTACAAAAGCCACTATACATTTAAACTCTATCAAAACTAGCTTGGATGAAGGCGATGAAAGAGTTAACTCTTCTTCTTCTTCTTCTTCTTCTTATTTTTTTGCTAAATATAATGTATCTAGTTTTGAAGAATTATTTAAAGATTATATAGATTCTATGAAACAAAAAGATAAACTTTTAAATGAAGTTGCAAAGTTGAATGAAATAATTAGTGTTCAAAAAACAAACACTTTTGCCTTAGAAAAAGAAAATTTAAAATTGTTTGAGCATATTGACACTCTTAATCTAAATCTTGCAATAATAAAACAAGGAAATTGTAAACTTAAAGAAGAACTTGTTGCCACTAAGGAGATAATGAAAATCATGACACTAGGCACTGAAAAAATGAACAAATTTTTAAGTTATAGCAAGTCACATGGTGGTACACATGGTTTTCGATATTAGGATGAGAGCTTCATACTTTCAATGCCAAAAATCATATTTGTAAGACCCACTAACTCTATTCCTATTGTTACTACTTATGCACAAACCACCATTTCACCTATTGTAGGAAAAGTGGTTAAGTTTGAGCTTGTCTATTATCATTATAGTAGGAAAGGTCATATAAGACCAAAATATAGGTTTTTGATGAATGCTCCTAAATTTAATAATTATTTCCATGTTTCACATAGTAAGATTGATAACCATCATCCATCTATGCATGTTGTATTATATTCTAGGATGAATGAAACTCATATTAACATGTTCAAAAATTCTACTAGTAAGTATGAAATCTTAAGTTCAAAGAGGCAAGTAAAATTCAATACTTTTAATTCTAGGATTCATTATCATCATCCTACTATGCACTGCATTTTCATTTGGGATGAATGTAAAAGTAAATTTAAGTCCAAGAACACACATGTGAAACCTAAGGTAGTTGAATTCCAACCCAAAGATATAGAGAAACCAAAATTCAAAAAACATTTGGTTTAGGAAAGATTGTTTTTTTTCTAATCACTTGATCATATTTTACTGTTTCAACTAGGTACTTTTGTTAAAGTGTTTAAATGACCCTAGGTAAACAATTTCTATTGTCTTTATTTTATTTATTAGTTAAAATTACCAAAAAAAGAGAGAAGTAGAATCCTTTTTTAGTCAACAAGGTATTGGACTTATTCAGCACATACACACTTACAACCTTGGTTTTAGTGGCTCAACTCGTTTTGATGTTTTCTATTTAAATGATTATACAATTTTGATATGTGTACACATGTATTTTTACATGTGATGATCGATGTTGACATAAAATTATTCACGTACTCTTGACTATACATGCATGTTATGCTTGACATTTATGAATTCTCTTGAAAAACTCTAAGACTTCAACTAATGTTGACTATAAAACTATGTTGAGTTCTATTTCTTACTTTCTAAAATTTTACGGTAAAGAGGCACCTAGTATTGAGAGGGCTACCTACTGTGTTGTGTGAAGCTACCGTAGTGAGCGAAGAAGGCTACCTCACAACTAGTGTGAAAGTTATCATGCTAAGTTTATGGCTTGTGCATATAAAAAAATAAAATTAAAAAGATTGTACAAAAAGCCATTGCTTATAAAAAATGTACTTAGCATGCACAAAAGGAAAGATCCAATAGAGGTTAAAACTAAATAATCATGTGGCTAATTTATAAACTAAAAAGAAAGAAATATTTGAAGTCCTCTTTCGATAGATATATTTATTTTTTGAGATTGAAAACTCTATAGTAACTTTACATGAGAGGTGATACTTTTCCCTTGAGTCGTTCTTCATTGATCATAAATGACTTAATCAACATATTTATGTAGTTCAAACATATATATTATTTTTAAGTAAATATCAACATGTCATTATATCTGATAAATGTGTTTGTATGCCTTTTCTACTCTACTTGTTTATTTATACAACAGATAATCAACATTTAAGTAAAATTAATTTCTCAATTGACAGTATGCTTGTTTATGATTAAATGAGTTTGTTATCTTATGTAGCTATTTATAAAATAAAAAAATTATATTTTATTTTTTTTAATTGGTTTTACAGTTAAGGATTTGTAGGACTTAGGAGGAGCATAAGCCAAATTGCACTTTTGCATTGCTCTATTTTTACATTGCGGTTTTACCTTTAAGGTGAGTTTAGATCCATGGAATCATTGTATACATTTCTTTCTAGGTGTTCTTAAGTTTGTAATTTCTCCAATGGTTTGCCCTTTTTGTATGTCAAAAAAGGGGAGAGTGATTCATTTTTTCATTATCATGTTTTATGTTCTTATGCATATATGGGTAGAACATATTTAGGGTAAGAATGCTTTGCATCATTTTATTTTATGTTAAGCTTGATTGATATGAATGCATGCAAAACATGATTGCACTATACACTTTGCTTATTTCTATGTAAATTGAACTAATATACAATGAGGCTCTCAAGCCAAGTTGTTTTATGATTTTTCTATGCGATTTCAGTTATATACAAGCTTGTCAAGTTATAGGGAAAATAGATTCATCGGATCATAGGATAGTTATGATTGCTCGAATTGTGTGCAATGGGTATATAGTTATACGTTCGTAAATAAGTAATATAATGATAACAAAGCATTCACATGGAGATTATGTCATTAAAAACTAATTTTAAAACTAAAAGATAAAGATCAATTTATTGTATTTTGAGAAAAGAAGATAAAAAGGACTAATAGTAAATAACAAGTAATTAATTGCATCAAAATTATCAACTAAAAAGATATATGAGAAAATTTCTAGAAATATTTAATCCCCCAATTTCTTAAGCATATAAATCACTACAATCCCCTAATATAGTTAACAATCAATTACATGATCAATTGAATCTAACTTATCATGTATCCCTCTCTCAAGTAAACTACACACCATATCATAATCAACCTAATCACACTCATGTCAATTAAATTGCAAACTATTCATTAAGTTCATCAATTATGGATCACATACATATGAATCATACATCTTTGATTAAAAACTATGCATGTTATTTAATGAAGACAAACAATAAAATAATTCTCTCAAATCTATGGCTTCCATAGATCAATTGGGATAAACAATTAATAGCATAAAAATCAAAATAAATCATATAATTAAATTGAAATCACAATTGGGATAAAATATTAGATCATCACATATAGAAAATTGGGTTCATAAGACCCATAGATTAATAAATAAACTAGACACGATTGAATTCATAAATCTCATATTTTTCAATAATAAAGACATACACATTAATAAAGAAAGGAGAAGAATAAATAATATAGTCAATATCTTGAATTTTAGAAACCAATATTCTCTTGAATCTTCACCAAATTGTATCTCCTCTTGAAATCTTCTTCTCTTGGCACCAAAAACTAATAAAAATATGTAAAATAATTGTTGTGGGTTTTGATGAAATTATTGGGTTAAATTAGGCTAAGATGAAATTTGGATTGTCATATCAAATTCAAATTAAAGGTTGAAATGATAAAGGGAATTTAGACAATGCTGGCTTAGTCGGCCTTAAATGAGTGGCTAAGGATATTGACAATGGTTAGCTTAAAAGGCTTAATCCATCCAATTAAGACCCAAATCATCTTTCTTGCTAAATACTATTTAGAATTTTGCCTCAAGAGATGATCAAATAGATTCTAAATCATGATATATCTTATTAACTAGTATAACTTACCAAAAATTTTCTCGCAATAAGCACACCAAAATCAATTATGAACCTGTGCATAAAAATTTGAATCAATTCAATCAAACATATCAAGCATATCATATGAGTAATATAAGTATATTAACAAGAATGTTATATTCCTAATCCTAGTCATGGAAACCAATTTTTATCTCTGGGTTCATAAGTTTCATATCAAGCATGCATGCAATTGATTTCCATATATTTATAAATTTTTATCCAAATCATGATAAAAATCATAGTAAAAGTAAAATTATTTTCTTAAAAATTGAAAATGTGTACTAAACACTAAAGTGGAGAATGAGTTCCCTCCCCCAAACTTAAATTGTACATTGTCCCTAACGTGCACATATAAATATGAAATGGTAAAATAAAAGAAAATCTCTTAGTCTTGACACATCACATCTAATTAATTTAGCGAGATGTGTCTATATGGAGCTCATAAGAGATGTATGGATAAAATTAGAAGTTCTTGGTTGACAAATTAAATTTACTAAAAAAATATAAATCAAGAAAAAATGATATGATTCGAGTGGATTAATTTGGTGAAAACTACAATCCTAGAATTTTCTTATTTATTGTTATAAAAAATCACTTTAGTTAAAATTTCATAAACTTTTGTTTGTTTTGGATAAAATCAGAGTGAAATAATTTTAGTACTCTACAAATTGTAGTAACAAATATCCGTGGGAACGATAACTTACTTATCCAATTTTATTACTTGTGACCTTGTATACTTGCACGCTTTTATGTTCTCTTAAAGGAGACAACATTTGGCGCCGTTGCCGGGGATTTATTTACTATTTTTTTGTTGATATTAATTAAAAAAAGATGCTTTTTGTTGCTTGCTTAATTTATTTTTCAATTTTTTGGTAAGTTAAGATTTTGTTTGACACACAATATCTTAACTCAAAAAAAGAAAAAAAATTGAGAAGTCAAGCTAACGACTATAAATCAAGTGCTTCTTGGGAGGCAACCCATGTATTTTAATTTTCTATTTTCTTGTTTTATTTATTGTATTAGTTTTCATATTTCTTTATTTTTATTATTTTATTTTTCGTAGGTGCAAATTGGAGGAAATGAAGCTATTTTGGATTTTAATCTTACAAATCAAACCAGGAAGTTTCTTTAAACCCATCTCATATGTTCTTTAATTTCGCACACTGAGGACAATGTGCATATTAAGTTTGGGGGTGGTAGAGATATTGAAATTAAATTAAATTGTTTTCTGGGTATTATTGCTTAGTGCTTTATTTTTTTGGTTGATTGGAGATGTTTTGCTCAATGATGATTTATTTTTATTTCTTTGGTTTAAATGATGCATAGGTCCTTGAAAAATTTGAATATTGTCTAAGCTACGAATAATTTTTACGTATGTTTCATTTTTACAAGAATATGTATTTATGAGCACTAGTCTTGATTTTTGAGTTGCTATGGTAATTTAGAGAAGGTTTATTTGAGTATGAAATTCGATTGAACTTTGTGGTGTCACCATTCTTAGAATTTGTTTGATTTTCTCTCGAGGCAAAATTATAGATAACACCTAATTAAGAAAATGATTTAGGCCATCTTTGGATCGTTTGATCCTTTCTATCTACCTATACTTGCTTTATCCATAGTATACCCCTTTTGAGCTTCAAAGTTTTTATATATATATATATATTTACTCCTTTCAAAAGCCTAGTAAAAAAAATATTTATATGTATATGTATAGATATATCGATTTTTCTTATCTCACTAACATGTAACAATTATTAGTAAATGTTTAAAGATATATCGAAAAAAGAGGATATTGAAAAAAATGGATTCTAAAAAAAACAAAAAAAAAAAGGAAAAAAGAAGAAGAAAAAAAATACAGAAAAGAAAATAAAGAAAAAAATGATTATTGCATCTGATGCTAAATCCCAAATTGGGAAGTATTAATTGTGATATTAGAAAGTATCTTGTTTCAATCCTAAAATGATGTGTTTGGGAAAAGTTTTGAGCTAAATATTATCTTTTATCCTACCATTACCTAAGCCAAACATTACACGCTTAATAAAGCCCTATTGAGTTTTGGTTGTGTTTGTCTAAATTAGTGGAGAGAGAAATGAAAAATGAATTTATGAGATTTGTGATTTCATTAAAAATTAATTGCGTTTATATTTGTATAAATTGATCCGGATTGCATGTGATGAAATATAAAAAGACTTCACACACACTAAAATTCATTGTGAAAATGTAATATACTTTTAAATTGATTTCAATGCTTAGATAAAATTCTTTTATTTCTTTGAGTTATGTTATTTGAAATAAACAAAAAGATTTTTTTAAAAATCACCATTTTAAATGCATGTATCCTTGCTTTATTTCTTTCCTTTTGCTCGAGGACTAGCAAAATCTTAAATTTGGGGATGAATATCAACAAAAAATAGTAAAACAATCCCCGACAACGGCACCAAAAACTTGTTGTCTCTTTTGGAGAACATAAAATCGTGTAAGTATACATGGTCACAAATAATAATATGATAAGTAAAATATCGTTCCCACGGAGATTTGTTACTATAGTTTGTTAAGTACTAAAATTATTTCAATATGATTTTATCCAAAACAATCGTTAATTTAAAAGGTGTTTAACTAACTAATTTTTGTAAATAACAAATAAATAAGAGAATTCTAGGATTGCAATTTTCACCAAATTAATCCACTCGAATCATATTATTCCTTCTTGATTTATATTTTTTAGTAAATTTAATTTGCCAACCGAGAACTTCTAATTTTATCCATACATCTCTTCCGAGCTCCGAATAGACACACCTTGTTAAATTAATTCACTATATTCCTATGAGAATTAAATTCATCAAGATTCATTACGTTCTAAGTTCTCAAATGGCCACACATACGATAAAGGTATATTCCTATCCTTCATATATACATGTTATTCTATCCATGAGTAATATACACAAAAATGCCTCTTCCAAGTTTATTTAATTGCCACAGATCAATTGATAATTTTTCCAATAATCAAAAGCATTAAGCACAAAAATAATTTAATTCAAGCTTCATAAATTTAGCTAAAATGCAACCCTAGAAAAATTAAATTACTTCATAAAAACAATTACAACATTTAAGGAATATCAGTTACAGAACACAAAGAAAATTAAAACATTTCTACTCTTAAATTTTCTGGCACACGTAGAACACAACAGAAGCCAAAAATGGCTTCTGTGTGTTCCATAGTTAAAGTCTCCAACCTCTCAAAACCGAACCCCCGAGTTTCTTTGTATCACATATTTATAGCCCTAATAAAATATTAAAAATATTTAGAGTGGAAAACAAGAAATATTCTTTTGGCAGACGCATCTAAAAGAAATTTATCGTGCAAAATAGTGGACAGCGTGTGCCATTTCTGATTTCTTTTTAATTCAAAACGTGTGCCACGTGTTAGCATTTGACTCACTCTAAGAAATAGTGGGACACATGGAAGCCTTTAAATGGTGGGAGGGAGAGCTTACACATGGTTGTACTGCACGGGATCATGGCACGCGAGACACATAGGTCCTACATAAATACTTGCAAATGTGTGTGTTGATTCTACGCTTTTGTTTTAACCAATACGTGCCACATGTCTGCTTTAGATTAGCTACAGGAATATTCGAGACATGTGGCATTTTATGATTCGTTGGATGGTTAGGGTGCACAAAGTTTCTGTGGACCACGTCGTATGGGAAACTGCCTACATAGCAGACACGTTGGTCCCACCCTACACGTTGGCCTGCACAGCAGGCGGGCCCTACTCAGTGCCGAGCAACATGCCACTTGAAAACCTGCGTCTACTCGAGATTGTCACGTCTGGTTCCACGCGCATGATCCTAGCCGTTGATTTTCTGATCGAACGGTGGGTGTTGCGCATTGGTGATGGCCCAAGTGGTATTTTTTTCCTACATAGAAAAATCAACTTTTCTTAATTGCATTTCAACCCTCCAATTTAATTCCAATTAATATTTAAACTTTTGTTAATTACAATTAAGCCTTTTTTAATTTAAATTAACTTTTACACTTTTGTTAATTGCAATTAAACACTTCTTTAATTTAAATTATATTTTCAGACTTCAATATTTGCAATTAAGTCCTTTTTGGACTCATATTCTTTAATTTTCTTAAAAATATATTCCTTAACAAACTAACAGTAAATATTAATTTATTCCATTAAAATTAACTAAAAATGTTAAGAACATAGTAATTATAATTAATAAAATAGATGAAAATAACTACATAAAATACAGTTATCACATCACATCTGTTGTTAAAAATGCTCAATCTTGTTCAATTTCTCTCCACATTTATTCACTTACAAAATAAAAACAATAAAAATATAAGTATACTAATGTTGGGTTGCCTCCCAATTAGTGTCACATTTAATGTCCTTGACTAGACGATCATATAAACTTCTAAGGTGTATCCACTAAGGTTTTCAGAGATGTTTCATTTGAAAAATGATCTCTATGATATTGCTTCACTCTATGTTCAATAACCATAAACCATAATTCAATGGATATATAGTTGGTTACCTTGGTGATGGTGAATGGACTCAACCATCTACTCTTTAGTTTTCTTGGAAACAATTTGAGTCTTGAGTTGTACAATAATACTTTTTGTCCTGGTTCAAGCATATGTTGCACAATTTTCTTATCATGCCATCTTTTTGTCTTTTCTTTGTAAATATTCATAAGCATTCCATCATTCAATTCATTTATTTGCATCATTCCTTTCTCATCAACTACATCTATGGACATAGTCAATTATTTCAATGCCCAATATTCTTTGTGTTCCAATTATAATAGTAAGTGGCATGCCTTTCCATAAACTAGCCCATATGGGGTGGTAGCAATTTTGTACGCCCATAAAGCATCATCCAACTTAAATGACCAATCCTTCGTAGAAATTTTCACCATTTTATCTTAAATTATTTTCACTTCTTTATTGGACACCTTCACTTGCCCACTTTTTAAAGATGGTAGGGGTAGAAACTTTATGCTTAATCCTATACTTAGACAATAAGGAACTAAAGGCTTTATTACGAAAGTGACTATCTCTATCACTAATAATGATTCTAGGAGTTCCAAACCTTGTGAAAATGCTTTTCTTTAGAAATTTCAAGATAACATTGGCATCACATTTAATGCTAGCTATGGCTTCTACCCACTTTGACACATAATATACTCCTATAAGTGTATATTGGTTATCGAAGGATGAAGGGAATTGTCTTATAAATTCAATGCTCTAAACATCAAAGAGTTCCACTTGAAGTATACTATTTAGGGGAATCTCATCTCTTTTTGAAATATTACCTATCCTTTGGAATCTATCACATGTCTTTACATAAATGTAAGAATCTTTAAACAATATGAGCCAAAATAACCAGATTGAAGTACCTTAGCTACTATTTTTGTGCTCCCAAAGTGACATTCATAGTTTAAGTTGTGGCAATGATAAAGAATACTTCCAACTTCATCATAAGAGACACACTGATAACTGTATTTTATACAGTGATTTACGTCTAATTTATTAATTATAATTGCAAGTTCTTTACATTTTTAGTTAATTTTTAAATTAATTAAATTAATATTTAGTATTAGTTTTTAATAAATATATTTTCAAGTAAATTAATAAATTTTAATAAAAAAGGGCTTAATTGCAATTATAAAAAGATTACAATTTAATTTGAAATTAAGAATGGGTTAAATTGCAAATAGCAAAAGATTAGAAATTAATTTAAATTAAATTTGTGGGTCAAAATGCAATTAATAAAAGTTGAATTTCTATGGAGGAGAAGAGCCACTCGCGACATTCACAACGCCCAACACACACCGTTCGATCATCCAATCAATGGTCAAGATTTGGCACGTGAAATCCAGATGTGACAAAAGCGATTAACCCGGTATTCCTGAAGCACGCCGCTGGGAATGAGTGGGGCCCACCTACCGCACAGGTTGGCATGTAGGGTGGGGCCCACATGTCGGCTGCGCAGATTTTCTCCCGAGGCGCAACGTTGACCGTTGGATTTGTTGAACGGTCTAGATTTTTAACGCGTGGAAGCAAGTTGTCGCGCACCGAGCAGCTCGCTTACATTCCCGTGCGATGCAGTTCATCCAAGCAGCGTGAACCCTCGCATTTTACCGAATAAGAAGAAGCCACGTGTCACCTCAATCTTCCATCCAATCACATGATGACACGTGGCATGCATTTGGTAAAATAAAAACGCAGAAATGATGCCCACTTACCAGCTGTTAATGTGTCGCCACATGTCGAAGCCAGTTGTCGCGCACTTCCAGCACGATGAAATCGTGTGCGACGCGGTCTAGATGATCTCCATGTGTCCGTTCTTACCACCGAATGAAAGTCTACCACGTGTCACGTTATATATGACAGCCAATCAAATGATGACACGTGACATGCGTAAAAGAAAAAAATCAGAAAAGCGCAGAATGTTTTCACGCGTGTGTTTATTTTAATTCTCCTCATGTTTTGTTTGTTCCCCACTACATGATTACGATAAAAATAATAATAAAAAAAATAAAAAATAATAGTTGGAGATGGGGGATATATTTTGTACGCGAGAAAAAGATGAGAGTTTTTTTTCAGTTTAGTTTTTGTTTTCGTTTCAGCTTTCAGTTTTCCATTTTTTTCTCTTCAAGTTTTCTTTTTCTTTCCTCTCTTCATGTTTTCTACAACACGTAGAACATTTATTTGATAGTTTTTGTGTTGTATTTTCTTAGGAAAATTATAGAGAAGGAAGACAACGAAGATGAAGGAAAAGGAAGAAATTTATTTTTCATTGAGGAATCGTGAAAGAGTTTTTCCTAATCTATTTTCTTTTAATTTTTATTTCTCTGAAATGTTTTATTATTGTGGTGTTGTAATTTTAATTTCTACTATGAACTAATTTATTTGTTCTAGGGTTGCAGTGTAGCTTAAATTATGAAACTTGAGTTAATTATTTTTGAGTGATTTATGGAACGGTTTTAAGTTGTTTATTTTATCTGTGTTTAATGCTTTTAATTATCGGAAGATTAATTAATTGATCTGTGACATTTAAATAAACTTGGAAAAGACATTTTTGTGTGTAGCTCGTGATAAAATAATGTATATATATAAGAGATAGAAATATAATTTTATTGTATATGTAACTATTTGAGAACTCAAAACTTAATAAATCTGGTTGAATTTAATTCTCATAGGAATATAGTGAATTATTTTAGCGAGATGTGTATGTATGGAGCTCGGAAGAGATATATGGATAAATTAGGAGTTCTTGGTTAACAACTTAAAATATGAAAACATAAATTAAGGGAAAATAAAATGTTGAACTGGATTACTTTGGTGAAATTGCAATCCAAGAATTTTCTTACAAATTGTTAAACAAAATTAGTTAAGTCAAACTACATCAAATTATTGATTGTTTGGATAAAATCAGGTTTAAATAATTTTAGTAATTAACGAAAACTAGTAAAAAATCTCTATGGGAACGATATTTTACTTATCATATTATTACTTGTGACCGTGTATACTTGCACGATTTTATGTTCTTCAAAAGAGACAACACACACCTTCTAGAAATATCATCACCATAATCTTTATAGCGATAAGGATCATCCCAAAAATACTGGTTAATATCATGAAATATTTCTTCTTTTGTTACCATGTGAGATCTAATGGAAGAATGTTAGCAACTAGGAAATATGTAATATCTGTATACTATAGGATTACTATCTGAGCTATTAAAAAGAGTTGTCATCTAGAAAGGATTCTTGAATCATCATATTATCATCCATTTTTGCTTCCCTTCCTCATATTATCATCCATTTTTGCTTCCCTTTCTATTCTAGACATATGGTCTGCTAACTAATTTTATGTTCCTTTTTATCATAGATTTTTAAGTAAAATACTTGTAGAAGGAGAACCCATCATATTAATATTCATTTTGCGTCCTTCTTTGTTGTGAGGTACTTTATTACAAAATGATCCGTCTAGACAATTACTTTGGTTCTAACCAAATAAGATTTGAATTTCTCAAAGGTATACACAATGGAAATGAGCTCCTTCTCTATAGTGGCATAATTCATTTGAGCATCATTCAGTGTCTTACTTGCATAATATATGACAAGGAATATTTTTCTCTTCACTGTCTAAGAACAACCCCAATAGAAAAATCACTTGCGTAACATATCAACTCAAAGGGCTTGCTCCAATCTAGTGTGATGATAATTGATGCTGGTAGTAGTTTCTCTTTAATCACTTGGAATACCTCTAAACATTTATCATCAAATTTAAAAGGCATGTTTTTTTTCCAAAAGATTGCACAACGGTTTGGCAACTTGGTAAATCTTTTATGAATATATGGTAAAACCCACATGTCAAAGAGAAATTCTTAATCCTCATACATTATAGGTTATGGTAGTTTCTCAATCACTTCTATTTTAGCTCTATCCACCTCAATACCATTTGCTGAGACTTTGTGGCCCAAGATTATACCTTCATGTATCATGAAATGAAACTTCTCCCAATTTAAAACCAAATTTGTTTCTTCAAATCTTTGTAATACTAGAGAGAGATCATGTAGACATTCATTAAATGTGTTTCCAAAGAGATAAAAATTTTCCATGAAGATTTCTAGATGCTTCTTCACCATATTTAAAAAATATCCATCATGTAGCGTTAAAATGTCACAGGTGTATTGCATAATCCAAATGGAATTCTCCTAAAGGAAAAATTTCCATAAGGACATATGAAGGTGGTATTTTCTTTGTCTTCAGGTGCCATGGAAATTTGGTTATAATCAGAGCATCCATCTACAAGGAAAAAGAATGAATCCTACCTAATATGTCAAGCATTTGATTCATGAATGGGATAAGAAAATGGTCCTTCCTAGTAGCTTTATTCATTTTTCAAAAATCCATACATACTCTGCATTCCATGATAGTTCTAGTAGATATTAACTCATTTGAATCATTTTCCGCCATAGTGATTCCTCATTTATTTGTTACAAATTAATTGAATTGGGGTTACCTATCCACTGTCTAATATTGGGTAAATGATGACCATGTCTAGCCAATTGAAATTTTCTTTCTTCACCACCTCTTTCATAATGGAGTGTAATCGATGTATGTGCATGCATATGGATGAGATTATTCCTTTTATGTCAATAATAGACCAATCTATAACTCTTTTAAAGTTTCTTAGCACCTTCAGTAGATCTTCTACTTGCTCCATACTTAGATTAGCATAGACTATGACTGAAAGTGTCTCATTATCACCTAAAAAAGCATAATAAAGACGAGTTGGTAAAGGTTTAGGATCTAATTTGGATGGCTCCTAAATGGATGATTTGAGCCTTGGGCTTGTCTCGAGACATTAAAAAATTGCATTTGATACACGCTTGAGAGGCGTGTCTATCAAAAATTTGATACAGTCCATAATGTCAACCTTTGATTCCATACTTTCAACATCAAAATAGGTTGAGTTTTTTTCTAGTGAGTTTATGTCATTGTTCATAGCATCACATGTTAAAGTTTTGATTGGGAGTGATTCAGAAAGTTTGGTTAAGCTACTAGTACAAACATGTGTACCTATGTGAGTGTCATAGTACTCATAAGCATATGTGTTCAAATAATTAACAAGCACATCATTGGTTGGCTTATTAGTAATATTATTAGAAAGAAATCACTAGAATTATCAATATCATAAAATTTAATTTCTTTAATGACATTGAATTTTACTTGTTTATCTTGCACTCTTATTGTAAGCTCATATTTTTGTACTTCAATAAGTTCTTTTCTGGTTGCTAAAAATGGACAACAATGAAATTTGTCAGAAAGATGAATTTTTCTACCTTTATAAGCACATATTCTACCACTCCTCGAGGTCTTTCGATTGACCTATTTTCCATTTGCAATGTTACTAAAGTGTGTTTGGCATCACCAACCCTTAGTCTCTTGAAAATTGATAATGGCATCAGGTTAATGTTGGAACCCAAGTCATACAATGCCTCTCCGAAATGGATGTTCCCAATAGTGCAAGGGATGTCAAAACTACTTGGATTTTTCAAATTTTGTGATATTTTTCTATCGAGGATGTTACTACAACATTCAGTCAAGGTTATTGTTTCATGATCTCTAAGCCTTCTTTTATTTGATATTTGATAGTATATCCTTCATGAATTTGGCATAAGATGATATATGTTCAAGTCTATATACAAATGGTATGTTTATGTGCAGCTTCTTAAATATTTCTAGGAATTTTAAAACCTACGCATCTAACTTTTGGTCTTGTAGTTTTTAAGGAAAAGGAATGGTAGATTTGTCAAGGTTGATTTTCTTTGACTTGATCATTTCTTTTTTAGTGCTCTCTTTATCCACTAGTTCTTCCTTATCCTTGTTTGTTTCCTATTTCTCCCAATCCTTTTTAGGTTTATCTAAAATTTTATTACTCCTCAAGGCTACAACTTTACAATGGTCCTTTCCTTTTCTGTTTTTGGTTTATAAATATGTCACTTGGAAGATTACCTTGAGACCTTGGACTTATGGCATGGGAAATTTTCCCCAGTTAGGTCTTTAAATTATGAATAGAAGTCTCTTGAATGGATTGTAGGTGATTGATGAGTGCTCAAAAAGTACTAAAATTACCATGATTTTATGTACATTAATTGATTAAAAATATATATATTTATACGATTTTATCATATATTTATATAAATCTGTCTTTTTGGAATCACAGGTATTTTTATTATTTTTCAGGTATTTTCACTAAAAAAAGTAACTTAAAGACTCGAAGAAAAATACTGGAGGCAATACATCACAAATATATTGATAAAATAAATGAGGAAAAGTCAAAAAATATGGAAAAATGAGATAAAATGGATCAAAAGGGTCAAAGATGTCAAAAAGGTGGAATCGTGCACGTAGCTGCCCAATAGTGTCGGCCAACGCGTGCAGCCGCCGAGCAATGCTCTCCATAACATCCAACCGAGCCGAGCAATGCCCGCATAACGCCTAGTCCACGCACACCCATGCCCACGTCCAATCCGCGTGCGCCGCTACGCCCATCTGCCCGATCCGTGCCCTACATTACCATGACGTCAGTAGTATGTCCTCCATTTTTAATCATTTTCCACCCACTTTTTCTTCCCTTCCTCACCTATAAATACCCATATTCTCTTTACCTCAAAACACACATAAAGAATATCTTCTTCTCTTTTTCTTTCTCTCCATTTCTTAGTTTTTAGTTTTTCTTAGTTAGTTTTTCTTAGTTTTAGAGTTCTTCTTTTTTTGAGAAGAACTAATTATGTTTTTATAATTTATTTTCTTTTTGATTCAATAAATGAAAATGCAAATTCCGTTTGGAGGTTTTCCAACAACAGGAATAACATCAAAGTACTGTAAGGATTTTATTTTCTTTACAATTAGTTTTAATGCTTTATTCTTATATATTATATTTAATTTGTCTGTGATTAAATTTAACTTTGCTGGCTATTTGTAAACATGATATAATAAAAACTTTTTTATGCTTGCGAAATATTAAATAGGTAAAAATCTCTAAAATGAATTGATTTTATTTTTATTCAAGATTTTATATTAAGAATGTTAGAGAGAAATATATTATTTTTCATTACAAACTTAAATCTGAAAATTAGATTTTAAGGTTTAGTTATCCGGTCTAATTTAGAGTAGTGTTCTTTTATTTGTTGGTACAATCACCCGGTAGTTAGAATGAAGCTCTATTTCAAATGTTTTTATAAGTATTATTATCTGAAAGTGTATTGACAACATGTTTTGAGTAGTGGTTTTAAAACTTGAAAGTTAGTACTCGGATATTTAAATTCTTAGGTTTAATTTGGATACCTTGAATAAAGTTTAAAGTGTCTAACCCCACCAAAGGTGTCATTTAAATGGTTCATTTTTAATCTCTTAGAAAAAAGAATTAATTTAATTAAGCAAATTAGTTATCGACCCCACCCATAGGTGTTAATTGATTTGTTTAATTAACAAAAAATATCTAACCCCACCAAAGGTGGTATTCATATAAAAATGAGTGAATCAAACTTTTATTATATCACATATATTCCTTTGGTGGGGTTAGATATTCTTTGTTAACTAAACAAATCAATTAACACCTATGGGTGGGGTTGATAACTAATTTGGTTAATTAAATTAATTCATTTTTCTAAGAGATTGAAAATGAACCATTTAAATGCCACCTTTGGTAGAATTAGACACTTTAAACTTTATTCAAGGTGTCCAAATTAAACCTAAGAATTTAATTATCCAAGTATTAACTTTCAAGTTTTAAAATTACTACTGAAAACATGTTGTCAATACATTTTCAGATAATAATTCTTATAAAAACTTTTGAAATAGAGCTTCACTCTAACTACTGGGAGATTATACCAATAAATAAAAAAGCACTACTCTAAATCAGACTGAATAACTAAACCTTAAAATCTAATTTTTAGATTTAAGTTTGTAATGAAAAATAATATATTGATCTCTAACATTCTTAATATAAAATCTTGAATAAAAACAAAATCAAATTATTTTAGAGATTTTTACCCATTTATATTTTGCAAGCATAACAACGTTATCATTATATCATATTTACAAACAACCACCAATGTTAAATTTAATCATAGACAAATTAAATATAACATATAAGAATAAAACATAAAAAATAACTGCAAAGAAAATAAAATTCTTATAGTACTTTGATACTAACTCTATTGTTGGAAAACCTCCAAACGGAATTTGCATTCCTATTTAATGAATCAAAAAGAAAATAAATTACAAAAACATAATTAGTTCTTCTCAAAAAGAGAAGAACTCTAAAACTAAGAAAAACTAAGAAAAACTAAAAACTAAGAAATGGAGAGAAAGAAAGAGAGAAGAAGATGTTTTTGAGGTGTGTTTTGAGGTGAAGAGAATGAGGGTATTTATAAGTGAGGAGGGGAAGAAAATGTGGGTGAAAAAATTATTAAAAATGGAGGAAATGTAGAGTAGTGAATGATGCATCATACTACTGACATCATGGTAGTGTGAGGCGCAACGACGTGCACAGATGGGGCAGATGTGCATGGGAGTGCGCGGATTGGGCGATACACGCACGTTTCTCGGCACGGTTGGGCATTGTGGAATGTGCTACTGGGCAGTTGCGTGCATTGGCCGATGCTGCTGGGCAGCTGCGTGCCTGATTTAACCCTTTTTGACATTTTTGACCCTTTTGATCAATTTTATCCAATTTTTTCATATTTGTTGACTTTTCCTCATTTATTTTATCAATATATTTGTGATGTATTGCCTCCAGTATTTTTCTTCGAGTATTTAAGTTACTTTTTTTAAGCGAAAATACCTAAAAAATAATAAATATACCCGTGATTCCAAAAAGACGGATTTATATATATATATATTTATATATTTAATCAATTAACGTGCATAAAATTGAGGTAATTTTAGTACTTTTTGAGCACTCATCAGTGATCCACTTTTTTATTTACTAATTGGATGAAATCTTTTATCATCTCCATTAAAACATTTGTGTTTTCATCAATAGGATGCTTCTTCTCCTGGGCTTGTGATTGTTGTGGTTATTGAAAAATATGTGGTGGAAATGATTCATGGTTGAATTTTTTGTTGCTATTATTTCAAGATAAATTTGGATGTTGTCTCCTTCCTGGGTTACATATGTTCGAGTAAGGATTATTGTTTTGGTTTACATTACCCACATAACATGCTGATTTAGGATTATTTGGACAATTATTAAAAAAATGAGCTCCACTACAAAAGACATAGGGCTCCCTTGAATCTTGGACCTAGTTTATACTCGCTAATGAGTTCTAAGCCTTCAAAAGATTCACCAAAGATGACACTTGAGCAATAAGTGTCATCATTTACCTCATACACTCTGGCTTCTCTTGATTGTAATTAATAATTATTGATGCTATTATGTCCATTGGCCAATAATAATTATTGCTATCCATTTTCTCAAGTAAATCATAAGCTTGATTGTAAGATTTGGTTAGCAGAGCTTATTAGCGGATGCATCAACAATAGTTCTTACTTAAACATTGAGACCATAGTAGAAAGTCTTCATTTGAATCTAATGAGGAATACCATGGTAAGGACACTTCGTTAGGAATTCTTTGAATCTTTCTCATGCATCATATAAAGATTCCCCTTCAATATTTTGGCAAGAGGTAATTCCATTTCTAAGCTTGGCATTCTTTGTTGGTAGGAAATATTTCATCAAGAATTTTTCTGCCAAATTATTCCATGTTATAATGGAATCAAATGGTATAGAGTTTAGCCAAACTTGAGCATATTATTGCATAGAGTCAACAAATAATCTTAGCCTAAATGTCTCCTTGGTCACACCACTAAACTTGAATGAATCTCCAACTTCAATTAACAATCTGATATGTAAATGAAGATCCTATTTTGGTAATTTACTAAATTTTCCAACTGTTTGTAGCATTTGAAACATCACTGAATTTAGTTCAAAATGATTAGCTTGAATGTTTAGCTTCGTATTTCTTGGATTCAACCCTTTTACACAGATAGTGCATATTCATTTATAGCTTTGTCTCTATCATCCACTAAAGGTATCTAGTTGTTCAAATTTAACTCATTATTTTTTATTTCTAATTGATTAACCATTTCTTCCACTTGGGTGACAACTTATTGTTCGTATTGATCTCAAAGTATGCTTGATTTTGGGTTCTAAAGGCAAAAAAAATTTGTATAGAATTTTCTCATGCAATAGAGAGCCAAATATGTTTCTAACAGCACTAAAGGAGATGTAAAGAAAATTAAAAATAAATTAACATTATAATTACGAAAAGTTAAGAAATAAAAATAACTAAAATAAAATAAAATAAAATTAATTTCTAATATTTATAATTCTCAAAAACGGGGCCAGAAACTTGATTGCTCGAATTTTGTGCAATGGGTATGAAAGTATATGTATCACTAAAATCAATATCCCAGTATAATTACTAATCAATTACATGATCAATTGAATCTAACCTAACATGTATTCATCTCTCAAGTAAATAACACATCATATAATAATTAACCTAATCTCACTCTCATATCAATTAAATTGTAAGCTACTCATTAAATTCATCAATTATGGATCACATACATAAGAATCAATGCCTAGAAACCATGCATGTTCTTTAATCAAGATAAACAATTAAATAATTCTCTAAAATCTATTTAATTGCCTCTGTAGATCAATTATGGGTACATAATTAATAGCTTAAAAATGAGATTAAATAATATAGTTAAATTAAAATCACAATTGGGATAAAATATTATATCATCACATATAGAAAATTGGGTTCATAAGATCCCAAGATTAATAAATTAGGTAGATATGATTTAATTCATAAATCTCGTATTTTTTAACAAGAAAGAAACACAAAATACAAGTTCATGACACGTGGCAAGTGAGAAATATGAAATGAATCAGTATGCGACCCGTGCAGAGGTAGAATGTTGCTAGACAACACAAGTTCAGTCAACGACAGATGGTTCTCTATAATTCGCTAATATGGATTGAATGGTGCTCTGGTGAAATGAAAGGGAAAATATTGTGACGAGGTATGTCATTTTCATTGACTACTTGGTAAAAACTCGTAATGAATTAGAAAAAAATGAATTAATTTAATTAACCAAATTAATTATTAACCCCACCTATAGATGTTAATTGATTTGTTTAATTAACAAAGAATATCTAGCCCCACCAAATGTGGTATTCATATAAGAAAGAGAGAATCAATAAATATCATTTTATATCTTTAATTACCTAAATAATATAAGCAACCATAATTAACTTAATTATTATATCCATAAATACTCCACTATTATGAATGATAAAAATTTGCATAATTTTTTATTGAATCATATCTATGTTTATTTGTTATTAGATTAAGAAACACAAAAATCAAAATATCGTGACAAGATGTTTAGGATTTAATTTTGTTTTTAAGAGTTTGAATAATAAATTAAAAACCACATACATTCCTTCTTTAGATCGATATTGGAAGTATATTTGTCATTTTCTATAAAATGATTCATGCACTTGTAAGAGTTTTACAAATATAAAACCAAAGTATTTGGAAGATCGACATTGTCGGTCTTGTTCATCAATACGCAAAATAAGAAGATATACCAGCAATCCAGGATATATCATGTCATAAAAAAAATTATTACATGACTACTTAGATACTTAAGATATACTGGTAATTATGGACTAAGTTATACGAGATATCTAGCTTTATTAGAAGAATATAGTCATGCAAACTAGATATCTAACATTGAAAACTTAAAGTCTACCAGTGGATATGTGTTCAAACTAGGGTGGTGTAGTTATATCATGCAAGTCTTCTAAACAAATATGTATTACTATATCCATGATGGAATCTGAATTCATCGCTTTGGATAAATATGAAAATAGTTTGAATGGCTACACAGTTTCTTAGATGATATTTCAAAGTGAGCGAAGCTTGTGCCTATAATTTACATTCATTGTGATAGTCAATCAATTATTAGCAAGGTAGAGAGAAATATATATAATAGTAAGTCACGTCATATTTATCGTGGACATAATACCATTAGATAACTACTCTCAACTGGAATTATCTCTATTGACTAAATAAAGTCAAAGGATAACATCGTAGATCTATTAACCAAAAGGTTAAGTAGAGAATTAGTTGAGTCATTATCAAAGAGAATGGGACTAAATCCCATGAATGAGTAGAAAAGAAAACCCAACCTAATTGATTGGATATCGTAAGATCTAGGTTCAAAAGTCAACCCATGAATGTGTAGTTGTGATTGATTCGGGTTCTTTTTTGCGAAGGCTTCAAAATCATAGTTTTACATGCTCAAAATAATATTTAGATGAATGTAAAATTGAGTCTTAAAGTTCAATCATTGAGAAAAAAATGGTTATTTTATGTGTCCTAATATGAAAATTAATAACACATTAAAAGTTTTATATAGAATTTGCATTACCTTTGAATGTCACATCTAAATGTTATATAATTGGCTTTGTAACTAATAGAAAAGATATACATAAAAAAAATCAACTATTCTCCCAAAATTTCAGTATAGAAATTTTTTTTTTTAATTTTTTTACTCTTAAGCTAAGTTCAGTGTGATAGAGAACAAATACAAAACAGTCTACTAAGACATTACTTGTAGTGTTCAAATATATTTATTGATCGTCGTATTTCATGCTAATATATATTTTATGTATATTTTTTGTTTATCCACTCCAATATTTCCTACAAATTTGACATAAAATTAGATATAATATTAATAGTTAGAGTATTTAAAAAAAAAGACTTTTTTTTCATTTCCGATTTTTTATATTTTAAATTTAGGAAATTACATCCTTTCGACTCTAATAAATTAAAATTTGCACCTATTCTACGAAATACACAAAATTGCATCTATTCTACAATGACAGTTACAAAATTGCATCTATTTTATGAAAAATAAGTACAAATGTTGCGTCAGCTTTTCCCAAATAGACACAAATGTAAATTTGCACGTGTTTTTATCAAAAAAGAGCACAACAGGCCATTAGTGTAACAGTGAGAGAAGAAACAACCATATAAAGAACTCTTTTTTTTTTCTATTCTTTTTTATGGTTATACATACTATTTCAGTACTCTTTAATTTACACATTATATCTTTGGCCAAATGATCATTAGTTACCCAAAATTTGACCAGTTCTATAGATGGGTATGCATATTTTTTTCCCTTCATGTTTCGTAGCTGAAGTTTTTCATTTTTTACGTGAAGATCATAATTTTCAAATCAATAAAATGTATTAAAAGTTAAATCATATAATCTATTAAAGAGTTAAAATTATGACTTATGTGTTAAAAATAAAAATTTTAGGAACGAAAAATGAAAGAAAAGAAGTATAAGTAGCTATATATAGAACTTATTAAAGTTTGGATACCTATGTAATCATTTAGTCCCATTTAACTTTCAAATTGACTTGCTACATGTTGCACATAAATTTTAATTCACCAAGCTAAGCTCAATGCTCTCCTCAATGACCTCAAATTCTCTGATGACTTGTGTGGCATTTTTGATTCTTTCTTTTTCATTATCTAAAAAAAATGGGTACATAATCAATCACTTGAAACAAATCTCTACGTATAACGAACAAATTTGATTTGAGTCAGGTACTTGCCTCCTGCTTTCGCTTCCGCTCAATTTCAGCCTGTTTGAATTTTATAAGAAAAAGTTGTATGATTATACATTGAAGCAAATCACTTGTACTACTTTTAATAAGTTACTTTATGTCTTACCGATGGTTGCAAAATATATAAACATAAGGTTTACTTTTTATGTAACAAAAAATTATCTTTTCGATCATTTTTGTTTACATATTTGTCACATATTAGTGTTACATATATTTTCAAACCCAAAGTAGGATAAGAGAGTTGGAGGCTACTGCACATGAGCAAAGCATCATGATTAGAAGTATCGAGTAAAAAATTCTTACCACTATTTGCTTCAGGTTTTCATTCTCTTCTTGGAGATGCTCCAGCTCAATTTCCAATTCCACAATGTAAGCCTGTGTAGTATTACAATTTTGACTATAGCGAGAGTTGAAGCTTTAGAATGAAGCAAAATGCTTCGCATGGATGTTCTTCAAGTTCAGCTATGGTGAACAAGAAACAAAGATAACACAATAAAAAATTTATTGTCGAATTCATTATTAATTTTGTTGAGCTCAAGAGACTAAATGTGCCAAGGCAGTGATGTTTATGGACTGGTAGTGGGTAGATTTAGTCATGTAACACTTAATTGATAATTTAGTTCAATAACTACATATGTCAATTTAGTATCAGTATTTTTAAATTTAGGTGATTGAAGAACAATTCTATAAATAATGTTAGATTTTTCATTAAATTAACATATACATGTCACATTTGTTATCTAAAAATACAATGAAAATTGTTGTTTATTGATCATTGAATCAAATTTAAAATTGCTCAACTAACTTGTTATTTGTTTGGCCCAAATCCAAAAACCAATATTTGGCCCAAATCCATATTAAAAACCCTTACTTCTTTTAACTAATATATATTGTTTCTCTTGTTGCGTGAAGTATTACAGCAGCCGCAAGATTCAACAGAAAAAAAGAAGCCAGCAGCATGAGAGAGCCACCCTGCGTGAAGATTAGAAACTGCAAGAGAGAAATTAAAACTGCAGCTGCAGAAAAGAGAGAGTAACAACAGCTGCAGAGAAGAACAGAGAAGCCAAATTGGAAGCTGAAAACCGAGCCACGTTTAGCTCCATTCTCGTCCAGCCAAGCAGTTCAATTTTTCACCATTCATCAACATCGGAGCTGCTATTTGTTTGGCATTTTAGAGGGTTGAAAATATGCAGTAAGCGGTTCTTCTGTTTTGTACGGTAATATTTGATTCAATAGCAAGTTTGTTAATTTATCTTGCTATATATATTACCAGTAAATTAGCGGGGATATTTTGTGGGTTGATTTTGGATCTTGGTATAATTTGTGAAGCTCTCTGGAAATTGGTGGTTGTATCTTCATTTGATTATTAGTGGATTTTTCCTCGGTGTGCCGTCGTTAGTGGAGTAGACTTTTCATATTGAAAAGTTGAACCACTTAAATCATTGTGTGCTATTTATTTTCTTACTGTTGATTATTTTGCTGTTACCCATTATTATTAATTTGTGCAACCAAAATTGGACCTGATCTTCGCTTACACAAGTCCTAATTTATAACAAATTCGTATCAGAGCAATTGGGTTATTCTGTTATTTATTAGAACTGATCAACTTTGCTCTTTTGGATTTATTTTGAGCTTCTGGTTATCTGATTGGTTTCATATTTTCTAGATTGTCCTTCTGTTTATTTAATATTTGGTTTTCTGTCATGGCGGCAAAATATGAAATTGAGAAATTCAATGGTAGAAATGATTTCAGTCTTTGGCGTATGAAGATGTGGGCCATATTAGTTAAAGAAGGGCTCGTTAAGACACTTGAAGGTAAGGATAAATTGCCAGGAAAATTGACTGATGAAGAAAAAGATGCATTAATGGAAAATGCTCTCAGTTCAATTCAGTTATCCTTGTCTGATGAGGTATTACGCGAAGTTGGTGATGAGGAATCTCCTACTGGGTTATGGCTTAAATTGGAGAATTTGTATATGACCAAGTCTTTGACCAGTCGGTTATATTTGAAGCAGCGTTTGTATACATTCAGAATGTCATGAGGTACACTTTTGCACGATCATCTTGATGAATTTACTAAAATTATTCGTGATTTGAAAAATGGTGGTGTTAAGATTGATGATGAGGATCAGGCCTTAGTTCTATTATGTTCTTTACCTTATTCATTTGAACATTTTGTTGATACTATGCTATATAGGCGAGACACTATTTCTTTAGAAGATATCAAAGCAGCTTTGAATTCCAGAGGGTTGAAGAAAAAGGTGTCTACAAGCAATAGTAATAATAGTAGTGGTTTATTTGTTAGAGGTAGAAATCAAGAAAAGGCACAAGCAATAATAGAGGCAAGTCTAGATTCAAATCTAGAAAACTAAAAGATAAATGCAACTATTGCCGTCAGGAAGGGCATTGGAAAGTAAATTGTTCGAAACTCGAAAGGAAAGGAAAATCTGCCACAACGTCTTCTGGCACTAATGATGTTGCTGGTGTTGCAGATCTGGTTCCGATGGTGAAAATTTTCTATCAGTATATATTGGTTCTCCTGGAGATGTTTGGATTCTTGATTCGGGTTGTACTTACCATATGTGCCCCAGTAGAGATTGGTTTTCTTCTTATCAATCTATTGATGAGGGTGTTGTCTTGATGGGAAACAATATGTCCTGCAAGGTTGTTGGTATTGGTACTGTCCGAATTAAGATGCATGATGGTATTGTTAGAACTTTAAAGGATGTTTGCCATGTTCCAGATTTGAAAAAGAATTTGATATCTTTGGGTACTCTTGATTCACAAGGCTATAAGTATGTAGGTGAAGGTGGAGTCTTAAAAGTTAGTAAGGGTGCTCTCGTTGTTATTAAAGGGCAATTTTCACGTGGTCTCTATATGCTTCAGGGTAGCACTGTTATTGTCAGTGTATCAGTTTCATCCTCGTCAGATCAAGATTCAGACACTACTCGATTATGGCATATGCGGCTTGGGCATATGAGTGAGGCAGGGATGTCTATTTTGAGCAAACAGGATTTGCTTTGTGGTCAGAAAACTGGGAAACTTGATTTCTGTGAGCATTGTATTTATGGAAAGCATCGTAGGGTTAAGTTCAGTACAACCATCCATAAAACGAAAGGTATTGTTGCTTATATTCATTCAGATCTTTGGGGTCCTTCTCGTGTTGTGTCTAAGGGTGGCGCCCGATATATGTTGACTTTTATTGATGACTTCTCTCGTCATGTTTGGGTGTATTTTTTGAAGAATAAGAATGATGCGTTCTCAAAATTTGTGAAATTCAAGGCTTGTATAGAAAATCAAACAAGCAAGAAAATCAAGCATTTGAGAACTGATAATGGTTTGGAATTTTGTGATAGTCAATTTAATGAGTTTTGTGAAAGAAATGGCATAGTGAGACACCACACCGTGCGTCATACACCATAGCAAAATGGAGTAGCAGAACGTATGAATAGGACTTGATGAGCGAAAACCGGCATCGCCGATTCTTGCCAATACTTTGGTTTTAATATTTATAAAACTCTCACAAGTGCACGAATCATTTCGTAGAAAATGATAAGTATACTCCCAAGGTCGATCTAAGGAAGGAATGTGTGTGGTTTTTAATTTATTATTCAAACTTCTAAAAACGAAATTAAATCCTAAACATCGTGTCACGATATTTTGGGGTTTTGTGTTTTTAATCTAATTACATAAAATTAAACATAGATTCAATAAACATTCATGCAAATGTTATCATTTATAATGGCGGAGTATTTATGGATATAATAACTAAGTTAATTATGCTTGCTCATATTATCTAGGTTATTAAAGATATGAATTGATATTTATTGATTCTCCCTTTTTTGTATGAATACCACCTTTGGTGGGGTTAGATATTCTTGGTTAACTAAACAAATCAATTAACACCTATAGGTGGGGTTGATAACTAATATGCTTAATTAAATTAATTTCTTTTTCTAAGAGATTGAAAATGAACCATTTAAATGCCACCTTTGGTGGGGTTAGACAGTTTAAACTTTATTCAAGGTGTCCAAATTAAACCCAAGAATTTAGTTATCCGAGTACTAACTTTCAAGTTTTAAAACCACTACCGAAAACATGTCGTCAATACATTTTTAGATAATAATTCTTATAAAAACTTTTGAAATAGAGCTTCACTCTAACTACCGGGCGATTGTACCATCAAATAAAAGAGCACTACTCTAAATCAGACCGGATAACTAAACCTTAAAATCTAATTTTCAGGTTTAAGTTTGTAATGAAAAATAATATATTTCTCTCTAACATTCTTAATATAAAATCACGAATAAAAACAAAATCAATTCATTTTAGAGATTTTTACCTATTTAATATTTCGCAAGCATAACAACGTCGTTATTACATCATTTTTACTAAACAGCCAGCATAGTTAATTTTAACCATAGACAAATTAAATATAACATATAAGAATAAAGCATAAAAATAACTGTAAAGAAAATAAAATCCTTACAGAACTTCGACGCTATTCCCGTAGCTGGAAAACCTCCGAGCGGAATTTGCACTTCCATATATTGAATCAAAAATCTAAAATATTACAAAAACATTACAAGTTCCTCTCAAAAAGAGAAGAACTCTAAACCTAAGAGAATTGAACTAAAAACTAAGAGAAAAACTAAGAAAAGCTAAAAACTAAGAAAACATAAGAAAAACTAAGAAAAACTAAAGAATCCTAAAAATCTAAGAAAAGAGAGAAAAGAATGTATTTGGAGGTGTTTTTAGGTGTGTTTTGAAGTGAAGGGAAGAGGGGTATTTATAGGTGAGGATGGAGAGAAAAAGTAGAGAAAAAAATGTTAAAAAAATGTAAAAACGTGGATTAGTGATTGCTGACGTCATTTGATGACGTCAGCATGACGTGGGGCGGCTGCATAGTACCGGGTATGAACAGTACCGCGGCTGCACAGTACCGGGGATGAACAGTGCCGAGGCTGCACAGTGCAGCGCGGATGAACAGTGCAGCGCGGATGAACAGTGCAGCGCGGATGAACAGTGCGCGCGGATGAACAGTTCCGCGCGTAGCTTGGGGCGGAGCTGGGCGCTGGGGTGCGGCGGCCGGGCGGTGGGGGGCGGCGGCGCGATTTTTTCCTTTATGACATTTTTGTCCTTTTTGACCCATTTTGTCCAATTTTTTCATATTTGTTGACCTTTCCTCATTTATTTATTAATATATTTGTGATGTATTGCTTCCAGTATTCCTCTTTGAGTTTTTAAGTTGCGTTTTTAAGCCAAAATACCTGAAAAACAATAAAAATACCCGTGATTCCGAAAAAGACAAATTTATATAAATATATGATAAAACATATAAATATTTATATTTTTAATCAATTAATGTGCATAAAATCATGGTTATTTTAGTGCTTTTTGAGCACTCATCACAACCCTCAACCAGCTTCTTGCTAGTCCCTTAGCAAGAGAAGCGATAAAAACTAAAAATTAAACTATCCTAAATCACTTTCGTGGATTGAAACGGTTGCATTTAGCCTATGCAACAAGTCGTTAAACCCCTAGGTTGCCCTAGTGGACGAGTTTGAGTCTCGTGAGGATTTTCAGTAATGATACCCACAAACATTGAACTAACTGAAAAAATCAAAAGAAACTATAAAAACAATCAAATCAAAAACTACAATTACAACACAATTAATTTAAGAATAAAAGAAAACAAAATATCACAAAAATATCTCATACTTTTTAATCTCCTTTAAGATCATAATTAAAATCTCAAGCATAAGTTATTTTAATCTCTTTAAACAATCATGATTTTATTATAATAATTAGTCGAAAATCATTTTCATATTTCATTTCAAAAATGTATCAATTTAATTTTACCCAATTTCAGTGTCATGAATCAGAATTCGCTTCGACTCTATTCCTCACAAGTCAATACTCTCAAAGCACTGAATCCTATGGGTTCAAACACTCATACTAATTTATATGCGAAAGAGTTGATGTATAGAAATGAACTAATAGGTTCGCATATGTATAAAGAATAAAGGCTCAAAGTGTTATTTTAACATTGATCTCATGAAAGGAATCGAATGTATAAATTATAAAGATATCATATATAAAAATTATTTTAATGCATAAATCAAACTCATTAAGAAAGAATTTCAAGATATATGCTTTTTACAAATGAAGAAATTGCAATGACTTTTTAGGGAATTACTTCCTATATATTTCTTTTGTAATTAGCCTTTACTCACAACTTTGTAGGCAATGTGGGTCATAGTATGTAGATGATACTATAATTTTTTTATCTCTCTATTTTTTTTTCTGAAGATATTTTTTTTTAGAGAGTCAACCCATGTACAGATTGTACATTTTTTTGGATTTTGGTGAGTGGTGAATTTTGTGGCTTTTCTGTTTGATCTTGGTTTAGGTAACCCCAGATATGTCTTTTTGTTTTTGTAGCAGTCATGCATTAATGAGATATAAGCATATACTATCAATTTCTACTCAAATCATTTAATCTAAACAAAAATAATAATAATAAAAAATATATGATACTCTATTAAGATGAGAAAAAATTCATACATTCAATGCTAATACCTATAGAGATCATCTAAACTTTTTGAATAAATAAGAAATGTGTTTGGAGTAGAAAAAATATATATTTCACTCTGAATAAAAGAAATTAGGCTCAAATTATATCTCACAAGGGTAGTCTCCACTAAAAAAAATTCATAAACACCGATTTTGGGTTTAATATAATTTTCACATTTTATCAAGAAATACTAGTTATGACAAAAACTAACTAATTATCAAAAATAATTACACAATATTTCATGATATGTTTTCAAAAATTAATCTAACAGTACAAAAGACTTAATTATTTACTTAAATTTGATTTAAAGAAATGATAAATTTTTGTGAGAAAATATTTAATTTTTTTTTTAATTTTTAAATTGTTAAATCTTTTTTTTTTCTTTCTAATTAAGCATGGTAACTTTTCACCACCCCCAACCTAGAACTTACATTGTCCTCAATGTACCAACTGTAAATTAAAGATAAAGAGAAAAGAGAAGAAAGATTACCTATTTCCTGAGAATGTGCAAGTAGTAATGGAGAAATGCAGGTGCATCCATGATATTCATTATTAAAGTGTATATAGACAGATCGCTGTAAACTTCTAACATCTCAACAAATATTTTTAGTTTTAACAATTTAAAAATTATTAAACTAAAATGAACAATCAAATTAAGTAAATAAAATAAATAACAGAAAATTACCTAAAATGATGGGTTGCCTCCCATCCAGCGCTTAGTTTAACGTCTTAGTAAGACGTAACTTGGGGATTGCCTCTTAAGTAAACTCAATGTCCCCTCATCATTGAGTCAATCATACCTACAAGTAAGACAATGTTGTCTACCTATACTGTTTCAAACATGCCCTATTGACTTTTAAATTTTTCTGTACCAAAAACTAAGGGCATGCTTGAGGGTTTTAGATAACCCACATCTAGGTGCAAATCAAATAATTAAGGCTTCATAACACAATTGTACCTAGATCAAGCAAAGAAACTAACTCTTGAGATTGTAATTAAGACTTTAAAATTTTGGAGATAGTTTCAGATTTTTTTTTTTTTTTAAAGTTAAAATAACATAATCAGTATTAACCAAGAGTGTTCCCAGGAAAGAATGGTGGGGCAAAGGCTCCTTAAAAATCATCCTCCTAGACAGAACAACGTTCCCAAGAAAGACTAGTGGCACAAAGGCATCTAGGAACTAGTCTCCTAGACAGAATTCCCTTAGATCTTTACTTTTCATGTCTATTAAAGTTAAGTCAATTAAGTTATATTAAGTAAAAATTTAAGTTAATTAAGTAAAAGAAAATCTAAGTTAATTAAGTTAAGTTAATTAAAAAAAACTAAGTTGGTTAAGTTAAAAAAAATCTAAATTAATTAAAAAGGTAAGTTAATGAAAGTTAATTCAAAAGTTCAAGTTAATTAAGTTAAGTTAATTAAAAAGCTAAGTTAAAAATCTAAGTTAGTTAATTTAAAAAAAATTCAAAGTTAAAAAAGTTAAGTTAATTAAGTTAAGTAAACTAAAAATCTAAGTTAATTAAATTAATGAAAAATCTAAGTTAATTAAGTTAAATAAAAATTAAGAGAGAAATAAAAAAAATAGTTAAAAAAAAAATAATAATAAAAATAAAAATAAATTAAATTGATATAAAATAAAATAAAATAAAATAAAATAAAATAAAGTAAAATAAAATAAAATAAAATAAAATAAAATAAAATAAAATAAACAAAAATAAAATAAAAATAAAATAAAATTGAAAAAGGTAAAGGAAAATAAAATAAAAATTGATTTTTTTTTGTTTTTATTCATTTTTATTATTACTTTTATTAAAATAAAATTAAGATTTTAAATAAAAATTAAAATTAAATGAAAATTAAAAAGTAAGCTTTATTTTTTTTTTAATTAAATTTTTTCTTAAAATTTTTTTTTACTATTCATGAACGGTAATTTTATTTTACTATTTACACTATATTAAAAAATTTAAGTTTTTAATTTTTAATTTTTTTTACTATTCATGAACGGTAATTTTATTTTTCTATTTACATTAGATTATTTATTTATTGTTATTTTAAAATTTTAAAATTTTAATTTTTTTTTACTATTAATGAACGGTAATTTTATTTTACTATTTACACTATAGTAAAAAAATTTAAGTTTTTAATTTTTTTTTAATTTTTAATTTTTTTTTACTATTCATGAATCGTAATTTTATTTTACTATATACGTTATAAATTTTATTTATTTTTTTTGTTTTTTTTGTTTTTTTTTGTTTTTTTTACTATTCATGAACGGTAAAATTTTTTACTTCAAATTTCAAATTTCTAAATTATTTTACAATTAAAAAAAAATTAATTTTTAATTTTTTAATTTTTTTAAAATTTTTTTTTATTTCTTATGAAATTTGAAATTTGATTATTATTTTTTCTATTAAAACAAAAAAAATCACAATTATTTACAGCACAAAAATGTTTTTAAAATTTTGATAAATAATTTAAAAACCGTTATTCCTTCCCCGGCAACGGCGCCAAAAACTTGATGAGCGAAAACCGGCATCGCCGATTCTTGCCAATACTTTGGTTTTAATATTTATAAAACTCTCGCAAGTGCACGAATCATTTCGTAGAAAATGATAAGTATACTCCCAAGGTCGATCTAAGGAAGGAATGTGTGTGGTTTTTAATTTATTATTCAAACTTCTAAAAACGAAATTAAATCCTAAACATCGTGTCACGATATTTTGGGGTTTTGTGTTTTTAATCTAATTACATAAAATTAAACATAGATTCAATAAACATTCATGCAAATGTTATCATTTATAATGGCGGAGTATTTATGGATATAATAACTAAGTTAATTATGCTTGCTCATATTATCTAGGTTATTAAAGATATGAATTGATATTTATTGATTCTCCCTTTTTTGTATGAATACCACCTTTGGTGGGGTTAGATATTCTTGGTTAACTAAACAAATCAATTAACACCTATAGGTGGGGTTGATAACTAATATGCTTAATTAAATTAATTTCTTTTTCTAAGAGATTGAAAATGAACCATTTAAGTGCCACCTTTGGTGGGGTTAGACAGTTTAAACTTTATTCAAGGTGTCCAAATTAAACCCAAGAATTTAGTTATCCGAGTACTAACTTTCAAGTTTTAAAACCACTACCGAAAACATGTCGTCAATACATTTTTAGATAATAATTCTTATAAAAACTTTTGAAATAGAGCTTCACTCTAACTACCGGGCGATTGTACCATCAAATAAAAGAGCACTACTCTAAATCAGACCGGATAACTAAACCTTAAAATCTAATTTTCAGGTTTAAGTTTGTAATGAAAAATAATATATTTCTCTCTAACATTCTTAATATAAAATCACGAATAAAAACAAAATCAATTCATTTTAGAGATTTTTACCTATTTAATATTTCGCAAACATAACAACGTCGTTATTACATCATTTTTACTAAACAGCCAGCATAGTTAATTTTAACCATAGACAAATTAAATATAACATATAAGAATAAAGCATAAAAATAACTGTAAAGAAAATAAAATCCTTACAGAACTTCGACGCTATTCCCGTAGCTGGAAAACCTCCGAGCGGAATTTGCACTTCCATATATTGAATCAAAAATCTAAAATATTACAAAAACATTACAAGTTCCTCTCAAAAAGAGAAGAACTCTAAACCTAAGAGAATTGAACTAAAAACTAAGAGAAAAACTAAGAAAAGCTAAAAACTAAGAAAACATAAGAAAAACTAAGAAAAACTAAAGAATCCTAAAAATCTAAGAAAAGAGAGAAAAGAATGTATTTGGAGGTGTTTTTAGGTGTGTTTTGAAGTGAAGGGAAGGGGGGTATTTATAGGTGACGATGGAGAGAAAAAGTAGAGAAAAAAATGTTAAAAAAATGTAAAAACATGGATTAGTGATTGCTGACGTCATTTGATGACGTCAGCATGACGTGGGGCGGCTGCATAGTACCGGGTATGAACAATACCGCGGCTGCACAGTACCGGGGATGAACAGTGCCGAGGCTGAACAGTGCAGCGCGGATGAACAGTGCGCGCGGATGAACAGTTCCGCGCGTAGCTTGGGGCGGAGCTGGGCGCTGGGGCGCGGCGGCCGGGCGGTGGGGCGCGGCGGCGCGATTTTTTCCTTTATGACATTTTTGTCCTTTTTGACCCATTTTGTCCAATTTTTCCATATTTGTTGACCTTTCCCCATTTATTTATTAATATATTTGTGATGTATTGCTTCCAGTATTCCTCTTTGAGTTTTTAAGTTGCGTTTTTAAGCCAAAATACCTGAAAAACAATAAAAATACCCGTGATTCCGAAAAAGACAAATTTATATAAATATATGATAAAACATATAAATATATATATTTTTAATCAATTAATGTGCATAAAATCATGGTTATTTTAGTGCTTTTTGAGCACTCATCAGGACTCTCTTAGAAAGAGCTCGTTGTATGCTCTTTCAAGATGACTTGGATAAATCCTTTTGGGCTGAAGCTTGTAACCATGCCTGCTATTTGGTGAATCGGTCTCTATCAACTACAATTGAGTTGAAGACTCCGTTTGAGGTATTCTTTCGTACTTCTACTAATTATTCTGATTTGAAAGTTTTTGGTTGTCCTGCTTATGCTTATGTTAATGATGGTAAACTTGAGCCTAGGGCACTGAAATGCATATTTTTGGGTTATCCTTTTGGGGTGAAGGGTTATAGATTATGGTGCATTGAACCCAAGTCACCTAAATTTTTGATTAGTAGAGATGTTAAGTTTGATGAGTTTTCCATGTTGCAAATGAAAAAAAGAGTCTATTGTTGCATATAAAGACCACGATGTTAGTGAACAGGTGGAGCTTGAGAGTGGAGCTCCTAGTCAAATGCAAGAGGGCACTTCAGATCAGCCATCTGTGGATGAGATAGATGATTCTGCTCATGATGTAGCAGAAGAGCAACATGAGCAACCATATAGTATCACTAAGGGTAAAGGAATAAGAGAGATTCGTCGCCCTCAGAGGTACGCAGATGCAGATTTAGTTTCTTTTGCATTATCTGTGGCAGAGTCTATTGAGGTGCATGAACCTTCTAGTTATCATGAAGCTGTCACTTGTGATGAGTCTGTTCAGTGGCTGGTTGCTATGAATGAAGAGATTGAATCACTTCATAAGAATCATACTTGGGAATTGGTGAAACTGCCTAAGGGCCAGAAGATTGTTGGAAACAAATGGGTCTTTAAGAAAAAGGAAGGTATACCTGAGGTTCAAGTTGCTAGGTTCAAGGTACGTGTTGTTGCAAAGGGCTATTTTCAGAAGAAAGGTATTGACTTTAATGAAACATTTTCTCCTGTTGTGAAACATAGCTCTATTCGTGTGTTGCTTGCTATGGTTGCATTGTTTGACATGGAATTAGAACAACTTGATGTCAAGACAACCTTCTTACATGGTGAGCTTGAAGAACAAATATATATGCATCAACTAGATGGGTTTAATGTTCCAGGTAAGGAAGATCACGTTTGTTTATTGAAAAAGTCTTTATATGGGCTGAAGCAATCTCCTAGGCAGTGGTATAAGCGGTTTGATTCTTTTATGATTGATCATGGTTACTCTAGGAGTGATTATGAGAGTTGTGTTTATCATAAAACCGAGCAAGATTCAACAGAAAAAAGAAGAAGCCAATAGCGTGAGAGAGCCACCCTACCTGAAGATCAGAAACTGCAAGAGAGAAATTAAAACTACAGCTGCAGAAAAGAGAGAGTAACAATAGCTGCAGAGAAGAAAAGAGAAGCCAAATTGGAAGCTGAAAACCGAGCCATATTTAGCTCCATTCTCGTCCAGCCAAGCAGTTCAATTTTTCACCATTCATCAACAACGGAGCTGCTATTTTTTTGGCATTTTAGAGGGTTGAAAATATGCAGTAAGTGGTTGATTCAATAGCAAGTTTGTTAATTTATCTTGCTATATATATTACCAGTAAATTAGAGGGGATATTTTGTGGGTTGATTTTGGATCTTGGTATAATTTGTGAAGCTCTCTAGAAATTGGTGGTTGTATCTCCATTTGATTATTAGTGGATTTTTCCTCGGTGTGCCGTCGTCAGTGGAGTAGACTTTTCATATTGAAAAGTTGAACTACTTAAATCATTGTGTGCCATTTATTTTCTTATTGTTGATTATTTTGCTGTTACCCATTATTATTAATTTGTGCAACCAAAATTGGACCCGATCTTCACTTCCGCAAGTTCTAATTTATAACATAACTAAATTTATCCATATATTACAAGATTAAAATATCAATTGGTTAAAGTTATCAACTAAAAGTACTCAAAACCTTTATGGACATACCTATTTTCGGGCACAAGAACGTGCTGCTGATTCTTAATTTTTAATCATTTTGTGTTGTCTTCGCTGAATAACCACTTCTGGTGGACCATCTATTGTCTTTCTTTTGTTCTTGTGGTTACTTGATTCTGTCACACTGACATTTCTCAATTTCATTCATGGTGTTTGAAAGTTGTTCCTTAATCACACTATTCTGTCCAAACATTTGAAATTCAGAGACATTGTTTGCAGCAATGTTGTGAATCAAAAATTCTGAACCGATAATATGCTTCATACCACATTGATGATCCAATTCCAAACATGTGTTGTCATTTTCCACGTTAACACATTGTTGAGTTGCTATTATTGCTCTGTTCTGAGAGGACCCTTGTGATGATTGTTTCACAACCCCAGCTTTCACTAGGAAATCTTCCAAGTGATTTCCCCTAAAGTACTTTTGGGATATTCGGGTTTAAAATTACCTACAATGTGTTGAAAAAAATAAATGTTTATAAAAATTTTAGTAAAGCATTATCACACATTGCTTTTTTACATTATTTAAAGGATGTATAAATAGTGAATAGTTGGCTATTGGGATTGGACCCCAAGGGGTACCCACTTTTGTGGAAGGGGAGAGTACTTAGGCAAATGTGATACCACACACACGCGTGCGCCGTTGATCGGCCGTGCCGAGCCGAGTACGAGTTATTATCATAATGGCCACACAGTTTCTGAAACCTATAAATAGAGAGCCTCAGCTCTCAGTTTCTATATAACAATATGCAAACTCATCTCACTAAACAAAAATTCTCTCTGCAATTCTAAGTCTAAGTTACTTTTCAGTTTTTCAAGCAACAATTTTTTCAGGTGTAGCATTCCAATCTTCATCAGTGAAGTTTCGAGACAGAGGAAAAGATTCTGGGTTGTTTTATCTTGGGGATGATAGGGCTGTGTTTGCTTGCACAAAATTGGGACAAAGCCGTGAAATGTCTTAAAGAAAGGGACCTAGTCCGCGACTCAACCCAAGCAGTTCATTTCAAGTTATCAGTAATATTGTTCCATCATTATTTTAACGTACTTGTATCAACAATTTTAAGACGTGTTCTATCTGCCATGACTACTGAAATGCTAACTGTTGATTTAAACAAACAATTCCGTTTTGAGGGATTACACTTTAAAAGATGGAGACAAAAAAATGTTATTTTTCTTAACCATGAAAAAAGTCATTTTTGCTCTTACTACTGAAAAACCAATACAGTCCAATCCTCCTACTAAAGCTGCAACTAAGGATTTAGACACCTAGATGGAAAATGATTTTCTGTGCAAAAATTATATTCTTAACGGTTTAGTTGATAACTTGTATGATTATTATAACTGTTATAAGTCTGCTAAGGAAATTTGGGAAGCACTTCAAAAGAAGTACGACACTGAGGAAGCTGCAACTAAGAAGTATGCTATCAATAGATACATGAAGTTCCAAATGATTGATGGAAAATCAGTGGAAGCTCAATCACACGAACTATAGAAGATAGCACACGAAATAACATTTGAAGGTATGGCTTTAGATGAACAATTTCAAGTAGATGTTATAATAGATAAATTACCCCCTGCTTGGAAAGATTTTAAGAGTACACTTAGGCATAAAACTAAGGAATTTTCTTTACAAAGTCTTATAACTCGTTTAAGAATAGAAGAAGAAGCCCAAAAGCAAGACCAAAGAGATGATGTACTCGTAGTCTCAAATAACAGTACCAATAATAAACCCTCCTCTGTAATTCTGAAACCTAAAGGTGGAAATATGAAAACTCATAATTGTAATAATAACCAAAACCATAACCACCAAAATAGAAATAGAAACTATCCTTCCCAGAATGGACCTCAACCCCCTTAAGGAATAACACATTCATGTGTTATAGTTGTAACAGACCTGGCCACTTGGCTAGGAACTATCGGAACAAGAATCTTCCTACCCCACAGGCGAACCTTACTGAAGATCAACTTATTGCTATGATATCTGAAGTAAATTTTGTTGGTGGATCAGAGGGGTGGTGGGTGGACATCGGTGCTTCTTGCCATGTTTGCTATGATCGAGACATGTTCAAGTCCTATTCTAATTCTGAGGATAAGAAAGTTCTGCTAGGCGACTCCCACTCCACTAAAGTTGTTGGTACTAGTGAGGTGGTATTGAAGTTTACCTCTGGAAAGACTGTCATCTTGAAGGATGTCTTGCATACTCTAGAAATGAGAAAGAACTTAGTTTCAGGCTATCTTCTTAACAAAGCTGAGTTTACTCAAACTATAGGGGCTGATTTATATACTATAACTAAATATAATATATTTGTTGGGAAAGGGTACGCCATTGATGGCATGTTTAAATTATATGTTGAAATCAATAAAACCTCTTATTTTCCTTATATGTTGAGTTCTTTTAATATTTGACATGCTAGACTTTGTCATGTTAATAAACGCATAATCAAGAACATGAGTACCTTAGAACTAATTCCTAAACTATCTTTGAATGATTTTGAAAAATGTAATACATTCTGACATATGTGAACTTAATGAAAATTTAACAAGAAATGGAAAATGCTATTTTATAACTTTTATAGATGACTATTCAGATTACACTTATGTATATCTAATGAAAAATAAAAGTGAAGGGTTTGACATATTTAAAATATTTATGACTGAGATTGAGAATCAACTTAATAGAAAAATAAAAAGGTTTCAAAGTGATAGAGGCACTGAATATGATTCCAATATCTTCAATGATTTTTATAAAACTCATGGAATCATTCATGAAAAAATTGCACCTTATTCTCCTGAAATAAATGGCAAAGCTGAAAGAAAAAATATATCTTTTACTGAATCATTTGTTACAATTTTATTAAACTTTGATGCTGCTTCCCATTGGTGGGGAGAAATTTTATTAACTGTTTGCTATGTGCTAAATAGAGTGCCTAAATCTACAAATAAAATTTCACCATATGAAATTTTGAAAAATAAGAAACCTAATTTAACTTATTTTAAAACTTGGGGTTGTTTAGCCTATGTTAGGATCCCTGATCCTAAAAGAAATAAACTTGCTAGTAGAGTATATGTGTGTGTATTCATAGGATACACTATGAATAGTAAATATTATAAATTCTATGACTTAAATGATCATGTAGTTATAAAATCAAATGATGCTGACTTCTATGAACATAGGTTTCCTTTTAAATTTAAAAATAGTGGAGGCTCGTCTTCTAGTAGTTTACCCATAACTAGAACTAGTGAACAAAATGAAGAATTAAACACTGAAATTAGAAGAAGTAAATGAGCTCAAACCCTTAAGAATTTTGGGTCTTATTTTTATGCTTATACCTTAGAGGAAGATCCCCAAACTCTTAAAGAAGCATTATCTTCTTTAGATGCCAACTTATGGGAAGAATCCATAAATGATGAAATGGACTCACTTGAGTATAATAAGACTTGGCATTTAGTTGACTTACCTCCTGGTTGCAAAACCATTGGATGTAAATGGATACTAAAAAAGAAATTAAAACCCGATGGTACTATTGAAAAGTACAAAGCTCGTCTTGTAGTTAAAGGGTATAGGCAAAGAGAAAATGTAGATTGATTTGATACCTTTTCACCAGTCACACGAATAACTTCCATATGTGTACTTTTTTCTCTTGCTGCTACCCATGATTTAGTAGTACATCAAATGGATGTTAAAACTTCTTTCTTAAATGGGGATTTAGAAGAAGAAATTTATATGGATCAACCTTAAGGTTTTGTTATCCCATGTCAAGAAAATAAAGTTTGTAAACTAGATAAATCTCTTTATAGTCTAAAATAAGCACCTAAGCAATGACATGAAAAAATTGATAATCTATTTACTTTTGAGTTTGCTTGGAAATATCTTGAGTTTTGATTTGTTCAATAATACTTTATGTTATGGCTCATAAACACGATGCTCCATTATCTTCTCATGCCATATTTTTGTTTTCTTTTGGAAATTTTTGGCATTCCTATAAGCATTCCACTGTAACTCATCCAATTTATGTATTTCTAATAACTTTTTCACCTCTCCATTGGACTCCTTCACATTTATACTTGATTGGAGATAAGAGGGTGAAAGTGTGGGGTCCAAAATTGGTGGCTCTTCAATTGATGTTTTGAACTTTGATCCTATCTCAAAATTCTCCATAATTGATAGAGCTATCACATGGCCTGGTCCATCCTCTAAAAAGTTCACACAATCTACAATGTCAACCTTTGATGCCATACTTTCAAAGTTAAAATAGGTTGAGTTTTTTTATGGTGAGTCTATGACCTTGTTCATAGCATCACGTGTAATAGTCTTAAGTATGGGTGACTCAACATATTCTTTTAAGTTGTCCTCATATTCAGTAACATTTATCCTTAAGCATTCATTCACATTATCAATGTTAGAGGGTTCAGATGCTTTAAAAACTTTAAACATTACTTATTCATCTTGCACTCTCATTGTAAGTTCACGTTTTTGTACATCAATGAGTGTTCTTTCGATTGCTAAGAATGGATGACCAAGTATGATAGGAATGTCATGATCCTCTTCCGTGTCTAGCACAATGAAGTTCGTCGGAAAGATGAATTTGTCTATTTTACTAGCAAATCTTCTATCACACACCGAGGTCTCTTAATTGATCCATCTTTCATTTGTAACGTTACTGAAGTGGGTTTGGCTTTACCAACCCTCAATCTCTTGAATACCGATAATGGTATGAGGGATGTCAAAACTACCTGGATCTTTTAGTTTTTGTTGTAGTTTTCTATCAAGGATGGCACTACAACCTTCAGTCAAGGTTATTGTTTCATGATCTCTAAGCCTCATTTTCTTTGAAAGTATATCTTTCATGAATTTATCATAAGATGACATTTATTCAAGTGCCCCTACAAATGATATGTTTATGTGTAGCTTCTTGAAGACTTCTAGAAATTTTGAAAACTGTGTATTTGAATTTTGCTTTTGCAATCTTTGAGGGAAATGAATACTAGGTTTGTAAAGGTTGCTCTTGTTTGGCATAATTATTTCCTTTTTAGTGCTCTCTTTAGCCACTAGTTCCTTCTCATCCTTTTTAATTTCCTATTTCTCCTCATCCTTTTCTGTCTTATGTTCTTGTTCTAAATTTTTACCACTTCTCAAGGCTACGACGTTGCACTGGTTCTTACCTTCTCTTCCTAGGTTTACAATTGTGTCAGTTGGAAGGTTACCTTGAGGCCTTTGACTTATAGCATGGGCAAGTTAACTCATTTGGTTTTCTAAATTTTGAATTGAAGCCTCTCGAGTGGAAACTTTGGTATTAAATGAATTTATGAAGTCTTTCATCATCCCCATTAATGCATTTGTATTGTCCTCATTAAGTGACTTCTTCTCTTAGGCTTGTGATTGCTATGGTTATTGAAAACCATATGGTGGAAATGATTGATGGTTGAATTGATTACCACCTTGACTGTTGTTATTACTCTAATAGAAATTTAGATGTTGTCTACATCCTAGGTTATATGTGTTTGAGTATGGATTATTATTTTAATTCATATTACCCACATAGCATATGGATTCAGGATTATTTGGACAATTATGAAATAAATTAGCTCTTCCAAAAAACACACATGTCACTCTTGAATCTTGGACCTGGTTTGTTGGTAAGTTTTGAGTCTTTAAAAGATTAACCAAAGATGACACTTGAGCTGTAAGTGTTGTGATAATATTTACATCATGCACTCCAACTACTCTTCTTGTGACAGTCATTCTATCCATTGGCCATTGATAGTTATTGCTAGCCATTTTCTCAAGTAAATCATAAGCTTGATTGTAAGATTTGGCTAGCAAAGCTCCATTAGCAGATATATCAACAATAGTTCTTATTTGAGCATTGAGACCATTGTAAAAAGTCTCCATTTGAATCCAAGAAGGAATACCATGATGATGACACTTCCTTAGAAATTTCTTGAATCTTTCCCATGCTTCATATAAATTTTCTCCTTCGTATTATTGGTAGAAAGTAATGTGATTCCTAAGCTTGGTATTCTTTGTTTGTGGGAAGTATTTCATCAAGAATTTATCTTCCAAACCATTCCAAGTTGTAATGGAATTAGGTGGTAAAGAGTTTAACCAAGCTCAAGGACGGTCTAGTAAAGAGTAAGGGAAAAATCTAAGCCTAAATACCTCATCGGTCACACCACTGAACTTAAATGAATCTACAACTTCAGTAAACAATTTGAGATGAAGATGAGGATCCTATGTCGGTAATGCGCTGAATTGTCTAATTATTTGTAGCATTTGAAACATCACTGGCTTTAGTTCAAACCGATTAGCTTGAATGTTTGGCCTTCTAATACTTGGATTTAGCCATTCCAACGTAGGTATTTCATATTCATTTATAACTCTATCTTTATCATCCATCAAAATCATTTGATTATTCAAGTTTAGCTCATTATTGTTTATGTCTAATGGATTAGCCATTTTTTTCTCTTGGGTGACAACTCGTTGTTTTCTAATTGACCTCAAAGTACGCTTAATTTCATGCAATAGACTCAACTATGTTTCTACAATACTAAAAGAGATGTATAAATAAAAACAAAAAATATTAAAAAATTAAAATCAATAAAATAAATAAACAAAACATATATAAATTAAAGTTAACAAAATAAGTAAATAAATTAAAGTAAAGGAAAATAAATTAAGAAAAATAACTGAAATAAAAATAATAAAAAAAAATTATTAATTATTAATATTTATAATCCCTAGTAACGGCACCAAAAATTTGATCACCACACACGAAGTGTGTGCAATGAATACGCAAGTATATGTATTATAACAAGTAATATAATGATAAGAAAAGATCGTTTCCACGGAGATTATTTTATTAGAAACTAATTTTTAAAACTTAAAAAAATAAAAATCAATTTTTTTGTGTTTTGTATTTTAAGGAAGAAAAATTAAAATAACTAAAAGTAAATAGCAATAATTAATTAAATCAGATTTGGTAACTAAAAATATATATGAGAAAATATCTAGGAATACCTAATTACCCAATTTTCTAAACATGTGAATCGCTAAAATCCCCCCAAAATAATTATCAATTAATTACATGATCAATTGAATCTAACCTAGTATGTATTCCTCTATCTAGTAAACTATACACCCTATATAGTAATTAATTTAATCACACTCTCATGCCAATTAAATTTCATACTACTCATTAAGTTCATCAAAAATGGACCACATACATAAGAATCATACATCTCTGCCTAGAAATTATGCATGTTATTTAATCAAGAAAAACAATTATATAATTCTCTCAAATCTATTTAATTGTCTCTATAGATAAATTGTTGGCCAAACAATTAATAGCATACAAATCAGATTAAATAATATAATTAAATTATAATTATAATTGGGGTAAAATATTAAATCATCATATGGTAAAAATTGGGTTCATAAGATCCCTAGATTAATAAATTAACTACACATAATTGTGTTCAAAAAGCTCATATTTTTTATAAAGAAAGACGTAAAAATTGATAAAGAAAAGAGTAGAAGAACAAATACAATTAATCTCTTGAATTGTAGGATTAATCTCCTCTTGAATCTCCACCAAAATGGTGTCTTCTCTTGAATTTTTCTATAATACACCAAAATTATGCTAATGGAGGCCACTTAGGGTTTATGAAGTGATTAGGGGGTTAAATATTTCTAAGGTGCAATCTGGACCGTTAGATCATCTTTAGATCAAGGGCTATGATTAAAACAAGCAAAATTGATAGTGCCAGCCAATCACAGCGCGACACATGGTAGGGGAAATTCACTTGGCAAATTAGAGAGCGACGTGTGGTAGGGGAGACTAGTCAGAGTCAGTGTCATGCGGCGTGACATGATTCGCAGAAACGGATGGCGTGGTGCATGGGTGAAAATCGATGAATAATCGGGTGGCGACATATGGTAGAAAAGTTTGACACATTCTGAACTCGGATTGAACGTCGTGTTGACATATGGCATACATTTTGTCCTCCTCACATATGGTGTAGCGTGATTTGCTCTCCATGCTTACATGTCATCCATGTGGCTTGCCCAGTTAGCTTCCATGCTTGTGTGGCATGCCTCATGGCAACTTCTGATTGGTCTTACATTAAAAATTCATAAAAATTACATAAAAATCCCTAAAAATTCTCAAAATTATATTTTCACCCCTTTTCACTAAAAGGTTTATATTTTAATATTTTTAGCATCAAAAATACTTTTTATTAAATAAAACAAAGTAAATATTAAGTAAAAAAACTGGGCTAATGACTCTACTTTCATAGAGTCATCACTTTTCATCACCTTGTAGACCTGAGGTTTCAAAGAAGAGGAAATTTAGTTAAGAGTAGACCCTGAGTATGGAAGCCATGGACTTGGATGACTTCAAATTTGTTGAAGTCATCCTTAAGGATGTTGTAGTCCTAGACACCCTGGTCACCTACCTTAGTAAGGGGATATTTCGATGAACAAATCTTAAAAGAGATATGTTCCAACATTTTGGTGTTGACACCAAGAGGTCGCAAGTTAGGGTGGCTCGTAGAAGTGAAAGAGGCACCAACGTGCAGTTGATAACATATCTTCTTTTTAAGGTATCTTGCTAAAACCTTATTGATAATGCTATAGGGATGTTAAGGATACAATTTAACTTATATTTTGCAGGCAGTGTGCTTGGCGAGGGAAGGCGAGTTATCCCTTAGAGACTACAAGCATGTGGTTCAGGCCACTCGCATAAAAATAGTGAAGTATGAGAAGGTTGCTAAAGATAAGAATGTGTTGAGGGTAGAAAAAGATTCCAAAATCTTAAAACTTGAGGGCGACCTTATTGATAAGGCTCAGAAGCTACAAAAAGCTGACTGATAACTGTATTTTATATAGTTATTTTCATCTATTTTATTAATTATAATTGCTATGTTCTTGACATTTTTAGTTAATTTTAAATGGAATAAATTAATATTTACTCTTTATTTTTTTTAAGGAATATATTTTTAATAAAATTAAAGAATTTGAATAAAAAAAATACTTAATTGCAAATATATGTTTGAAAATATAATTTAAAATAATAGAGTGCTTAATTGCAATTAATAAAAGTCTAAAATATAATTTTAATTAAAATCAGGCTTAATTATAATTAACAAAAGTTTAAAAGTTAATTTAAATTAGAAAAAGGGCTTAATTGCAATTAAAGAAAGTTTAAAAGTTAATTTGAATTAAATTAGAGGGCTAAAATGCAATTAAGGAAATTTATTTTCTGCGTAGGAAAAGAAGGCCACTCGTACCATCACCAACGCGTGACACCCACCGTTTGATCAGGATATCAACGGCTAGGATGAGGCACGTGGATCCAGATGTAACAATCTCGAGGGGACGCGGGGTTTCAGGTGCACATTGCTCGATATTGAATGGGGCCCATCTGTTGTGCATGCCGGCATATAGGGTGGGACCCACATGTCTACCCAAACAAATTGTCCCATGCTACGCGGTCCAGATGGATATCGTGCATCTAGATATGAAAAATAATAAGGAATTGCCACGTGTCTCGAATATTATTTTAGCAAATCAAGATCTAACACGTGGCATGTGTTGATTAAAATAAAAACATGAAAACGATGCACGTTTCCAGCCGCGCTTGCATCTGCCATGTGTCTTCAAAGCATTTCTCCCCTGTGCCGCGTTCCTCATGAGCCCGTTCCTTACATCTTATGAACAACTACCACGTGTCTTTATTATTCTTTCATCCAATCATATGCTGACATGTGTCACACTGTTTGAATTAAAAAATAAATCCACAAACGGCGCGCTGTACACCATGAAGAATATTTCTTGTCCCCTACGCTGATTTATTTATTATTTTCGACATACGTTTTTGTCCCTCGCGTGTATAAAAATATATTTTAAAATGTATTTATGTTTTAGAGATTTCATGCTATAAATAGGGGATTATTATGATAAATTTGAGAGTTTTTTTTTAGTATATTTTTTAGGGTTGGAGAATTGGACTGGAAGACGCAGAAGCCATTTTTGGCTTCTGTTGTGTTCTGCGTGTGCCAAAAAATTTAGCTCAGAAATGTTTTAATTTTCTTTGGTTCTTCATCTAATATTCCGTAAGTTTTGTAATTTTTATTTTTATTTATGAAGTAATTTAATTTTTCTAGGGTTGCGTTTTATCTAAATTTATTAAGCTTGAGTTTAATTATTTTTGAACGATTTATTAGATTTTTAATTTGTTTATTCTATTTGTGCTTAATGCTTTTGATTATTGGAAAATTTATCAAATGATCCGTAGCACTTAAATAAACTTGGAAGAGGCATTTTTGTGTATATTGCTCATGGATAGAATAACATGTATATATGAAGGGTAGGAATATACCTTTATCGTATGTGTGGGCATTTGAGAACTTAGAACTTAATGAATCTTGGTGAATTTAATTCTCATAGGAATATAGTAAATTAATTTAACGAGGTGTGTCTATACGAAGCTCAGAAGAGATGTATGGATAAAATTAGAAGTTTTCGGTTGACAAATTAAATTTACAAAAAATATAAATCAAGAGAAAATGATATGATTCGAGTGGACCAATTTGGTGAAAACTACAATCCTAGATTTTTTTTATTTTGTTATAAAACTTTTTAGTTAGTTATATCATCTTCCAATTAACGATTGTTTTGGATAAAATGAGAGTGAAATAATTTTAGTACTTAACAAGCTATAGTAACAAATCTCGGTGGGAACAATACTTTACTTATCAAATTTTTTTACTTATGACCGTGTATACTTGCACGATTTTATGTTCTCTAAAAGAGACAACACTAACACATATTTCTATGAGAAAGGACAAGTGACCTAACACTTTGAGAAGCTCACTATGGAGACCGAGGAAAAAGCCCACACCTTACAAGGCAAGTGGGTACTTTATTGGATCAGGTGAACTTGTTGTCTACTTTGGTAGATGCTCTAAAAGTGGAGTGCACCAAAGCCTATCATAATAGGGTTAGTTTCGTAGTGAGCAATCTAAGGACCTAAGTTGAAAAATTGGATTTGACTATGCCTTATTTTGCTATGATGCAAGCTTTTCAAGGTATTCGATCCAAGGAACCTACAAGCAAAAATCCCCAACCTTTAACCCATAATACTGAGGTCACTCATAGTGGTCTATTCGAGGGCATGGTAGAAGAAGCCAACCCGTGAGAGGGATTTATTTTAATCATTTTGTAAAACATAAAGTGTTATATAAATTTTGGGAATTTAAATTAGCTTTATTAAATATGGCTGCTTACTTCTATTTATTCTATTTGATTGATTTACGTGTCCCCATTTAGCATTCGTACAATTCATTTGATCAAAAAAACGTTAATTTTGAGCATTTGAGGTCGTGCTTTGATAATCTGAATTAAGAATAACACTGGGTGGCCTAACTGAATTTATAATTTTATCGTAGGCTATTAATATATACAGATCAATTATAGCAAGGTAAACTGGGATGACTTGTTTGAAACAGGGTCATCGTCATCTGTAAAAGCACTCCCTATTATAGGGGAACAAGTTATTTCTTGTCATAGCTAGAAGGTGAATCAGACAAGGATACGAGCTGTCTCTCCCACCCATAGCAAGGAAGTTAACTAGGCCTCCCCCAAAGTCCCGAGGGAAGAAAAAAGTAGGAAACACAAAACACTCTATAAGCTAGCTTAGGATGGAATGTCTTCTACACCTCTATGAACAAGCAGATCATGTTTTGATAAGTTACCTCTGAAGAAAGGGATATCCTCGTTAGGGGAGGATATTAACCTTTTGCAAAGTATATATCCTCTGAAAAAAGAGAAGGGTGAGACTAGTGGTATTAATGATCTTTTCAAAGATGGAATGTTTAATGCTATCTATGCACATGAGGAGTTATATCACCATTTTGGGGTGTTTGAGGATCGTTCGTCGATTTATACAGCTGTAGAAGAGAGAAATGAACGATCTGGCATCTGATAATGTAAGTAGTTTATTATTGTTAGTATTAAGAGTTATATGATGATCAAGATTTTATTATTAATTTGTGTGGCATGTCATTAATCATAGGCCAAAGCTCTGGCGAGAGATTCAGAACAAGAAGCTAAAATGTATCAAGAAATAGCTAAATTCATGGATCAAGAATTATGCATGTTGAAATATCATTGTAGAGCCCTAGAACAAGAGTTAGCAGTCGTACGTGAATATTTGAAATTATCGCATCTCGAACAGGAGAGATACAAAAAGGAACGAGATAGACAACGTGAACTAGTTGAACATTAGAAGCACATGGAGCTTGAGAGAAAATATGCATAATGTTCCTACAATAAAGGATGCTTGAAATATTATTTGTAATACTTGATTGTATGATTGGTCTGGTAATTATTAGAACTCTTGTTGTTTTCTTTATTTTTACTTGTCTTAAATACAATGAAGATTGGTGTCAAGAAACATGTATACTTGTATAGTAATGTGGTAAGGATTGTATCTGGCGTTTCAAGTGGTAGAGGGGTCAAGGGACTCCACCTTTAATCATGAGGCATAAGACATATCCTGCATCCCAATCAAGAAGGTCGAATGACTACTTCCAACTTGAGGGCATAAAATAAGGTGCTTGAGACATGCGACGTGGAAGGGTGAATGTGTGTCCCATACATGTGCTTCTTCGGGTATATTTCGCATCTCAAGTTGGGGGTCAAGGGACTCTATGTCCAATCATAAGGCATAGGACATATCCCACATCCCAAGCGAGAAGGTCGAATGACTACTTCCAACATGGGTGCATAAAATAAGGTGCCTGAGACATGCGATGTGGAAGGGTAAATGTCCGTCTAATGCATGTACTCCTTCAAGTATATTTAACATCTCAAGTGGAGGGGTTAGGGGACTCTACGTGCAATCATGAGGCATAGGACATATCACGTATCTCAAGTGAGAAGGTCGAATGACTACTTCCAACTTGAGGGCATAAAATAAGGTTCAATAACTCATGGTAAGCCAAAAGACATTGTATTTCCTGACGTACAAATCATTGACTTTATACATAATAATTTTTGAGGAGGTCTCCATTCCAACTCATCGCCTCCTTAATTCTATCACGTTCTATCAAGTAAGAACCCCCCCAGGGGTAATACCATATATTAGATCTGGATTGTCCCACGTTGCAGCAAACTTCCCCACACTAGTTTCAAATTTGTTAACTACCGCTTTTAACAAAACTCACTCCCATATACTGAAACTCTTATGTTGGAAAAACTTGTTATATGTCTTTTGGACTACTCTCTTTTGGCATTCAAGTCATATAAGGGATTCTTCTTGTTTCTCTTTAGTTAACAAAATGTCCTCATGTATTAAGTGATCATTATCATCTTGAGTGATTCTAGATATGAGAGTGGGTTCTTGTATCTCGAGGGGTATGATTGCTTCAGTGCCATAAACGAGGGAGAAAAGGGTCTCTCTTGTTGACATTTTTGGGGTAGTTCTTGTGGGCCAAAGAACATTAGATAATTTGTTAACCTATTTACCTTTGATTCCCTCCAAATGTTTTTGTCATATATTTATAAGTGTCTTGTTAGATGATTCCACTTGGCCATTCACTTGAGGTCGGTTTGGGGTGGAATGGGAATTTATGCCCTTTTATGGCAAAAAGATGTAAGCCTCTGTCCAGTGAACTATCTACCATTATCAATAACTAGTTTATGAGGTAATCCATATCGACATATGATGTTATGCCATATGAATTTCTCCACATCTATTTCCTGGATTTGTGCCAAAGGTTTGACCTCTATCTACTTAGAAAAATAATTAGTTGCCACGATGAGGAATTTTTATTGACATGGTGCTATAGGCAATGGCCAAACCCCATTTCTAAAACGGCCATGGGCTAATAATATATTTCAAGTCAGCACTTAATTGATATGGCACATTGGCATGTGTTTGACACTTATCGCACCTTTTGACATAAGCAATACAATCTTTGAGGAGGGTAGGCCAATAATAACCTTGTTGGATAATTATTTGTGATAGAGTTCTACCCCTTGAATGAGCCTCACATTGGCCATCATGTAAATCACTCAGTACCATCTGAGCTTCTATTATGGGTAAGCACCTCAACTATGACCACCATAATTCTTTCGATACAGTACTCATTTGATAATTATGTAGTTTTTTGCTTTCATTTTAAACCTAAGTGTTTATCTTCTAGAAGGATGTTGTTGATAAGGTATTCTAAATATGGATTCAACCAAGAAAGGTGAGTTGTAGAAATGACGTCCAACTGAGGTTGGGCCTTCATTTCGTATGTGCTAATGCTAGGTCTCGACAAACAAGAGATTGGGATTACTCTCTTTAAATTAAATTTACTATAGATACCAATATGCTCAAGGAGTCCGCATAGGTGTTTCCTCCTCGAGGAATTTGCTTGATCTTGAAATTTTCAAATGTTGCTTTCAATTTCCTCACCAGGAGCACATGATGTTTGATCATTTCTTCTTTCGCTTCAAATAATCTGATTTACTACCATCCGCGAATCACTATGGATCAACACTCTTTTAACTCCCAGGGATATTAACTGTTGCAACGCCAAGAGTAAAACTTTGTATTCAGAAACATTGATGGTTGCTTGGAAAGTAATGTAAAGGTACTTTTCTATTAATGCTCCCATTGGGGTAAATATTACAATTCTTGCTCCCGTTCCTCGTGAATTTCTTGCCCTATTTACATACACTTTCCATAATTCTGACGTTGGATGGGGTGTTTCTTCTATGGGGGTTGGTAGAGTCTATTATACAACTATATGTATGGGCATACGTTCTTATGCATACTCTTGTGTCCATTCAATGATGAAACCTAAAAGGACTTGTCCTTTTATAGTTGCCAAAGGCTTGTAATGTATCTCAAATTCACTCAACTTAATGACTCTCTGAGAAAGACAACTAGATAAATCAAGTTTACGCAAAAAGAAATTTAAGCGGTGAGGGGTGAGGACTACTATTATGTGGGTGCTAAAATAGTGCTTGAGTATGCATGCCATCATTCTTATAGTGAAGGCCACCTTGTCTATAGGAGGATAATGCTATTATGCCTCTATCAATGAGTGACTTACATAATATACTGAGTGTTGGGTTTCCTCTATGTTGACCATCAATACATCACTGATATCTTTGTCTGTGAAGGACATGTACATATATAAATCTTCTCTCTTCAAAGGATTAGCTTTGTCACTTTTAGGAGAACATAAAACGTGCAAGTATACACGGTCACAAGTAATAAAATTTGATAAGTAAAATATTGTTCCCACGGAGATTTGTCACTACAGTTTGTTGAGTACTAAAATTATTTCACTCTAATTTTATCCAAAACAATCGTTAATTGGATGATGATTTAACTAACTAAAAAGTTTTATAACAAAATAAAAGAAAATTATAGGATTGCAGTTTTTTATCAAATTAATCCACTCGAATCATATTATTTTCTCTTGATTTATATTTTTTTAGTAAATTTAATTTCTCAACCAAGAACTTCTAATTTTATCCATACATCTCTTCCGAGCTCCGTATAGACACATTTCGTTAAATTAATTCATTATATTCCTATGAGAATTAAATTCACCAAGATTCATTACGTTCTAAGTTCCCAAATGGCCACACATATGATAAAGGTATATTCTTATCCTTCATATATACATGTTATTCTATCCATAAGCAACATACACAAAAATGCCTCTTCCAAGTTTATTTAAGTGTCACGGATCAATTGATAAATTTTCCAATAATCAAAAGCATTAAGCACAAATAGAATAAACAAATTAAAAGTCTTATAAATCTTTCAAAAATAATTAAATTAAAGCCTCATAAATTTAGATAAAATGCAACTAATAACTGTATTTTATATAGTTATTTTCATCTATTTCATTAATTATAATTGCTATGTTCTTCACACTTTTAGTTAATTTTAGTTGAATAAATTAATATTTACTATTTATTTGTTAAGAAAGATATTTTTAAGAAAATTAAATAATTTGAATCGAAAACGTACTTAATTGCTAATTTATGTTTGAAAATATAATTTAAAATGAAAGAGTATTTAATTTCAATTAATAAAAGTCTAAAATATAATTTGAATTAAAATTGGAGGGTTAAAATGCAATTAAGAAAACTTTATTTTTCAGCGTAGGAGAGAAGAAGTCCACACACATCTACCCACGCGTGCTACGTGAACTGTCAGATCAGAAAAGCAACCATGAGGATGCGCGCGTGTCTTTCAAACCCGACCAAAGCGATTGGATGTAGGTTTTATGGCTGCACGCTGCTCGGTACCCATGTGGGGCCCACCTATCGCGTAGCCCCCCGTGCAGGGTAGGACTCACGTGTCTTTATACGCCTTCCAAAAACCACGATTTCCTGCAGCGCAATCACATGTGCCCGTTTCTCCTCCCAATTGAAAGCTGCCACGTGTCCCACCATTCCTTGCAGCTAATCATGTGTTGACACGTGGCATATTTCAGTGAACACAAAAATGCAGAATCATGCACTCGTTCCAACAGTTGTCCCCCACGTTTCTCAGCGCCGCTTATCCCGTGCGACAATTCCACGTGCGCCCGTTCTTGGTGCCCAATGAGATGCTGCCATGTGTCCCACCATTCCTTGCATTGAATCAGACGCTGACACGTGGCACACAGATTGAATTAAAAAAAGATTAAAAAATGGCGCCCTCTATTGTGATGTCTCTCACGCGTATGTTAAATAATAATTTCGATATCCCATTTCCCATACGCGTGTCTGCATAATTAAAGAAAAATGTATTTTTTTAGCTATAAATAGGGCATTTATTGCTAAAAAATGGAGTTTTTGAGTTTTGGAATTTTTGGAGAGTTTGGGTTCTGGACAATGGTACACGCAGAAGCCATTTTTGGCTTTTGTTGTGTTCTACGTGTGCCAAAATTTTAGGAGAAGAGTTGTTTTAATTTTCGTTTTTTCTTCATCTAATATTCCTTAACTGTTGTAATTTTAATTTTAATTTATGAAGTAATTTAATTTTTCTAGGGTTGCTTTTTATCTAAATTTATGAAGCTTGAGTTTAATTATTTTTGAATGATTTATAAGACTTTTAATTTGTCTATTCTATTTGTGCTTAATGCTTTTGATTATTGGAAAATTTATCAAATGATCTGTGGCACTTAAATAAACTTGGAAGAGGCATTTTTGTGTATATTGCTCATGGATAAAATAACATGTATATATGAAAGATAGGAATATACCTTTATCGTATGTGTGGGCATTGGAGAACTTAGAACGTAATGAATCTTGGTGAATTTAATTCTCATAGGAATATAGTAAATTAATTTAACGAGGTGTGTCTATACGAAGCTCGGAAGAGATGTATGGATAAAATTAGAAGTTTTCGGTTGACAAATTAAATGTTCTAAAAAAAATATACATCAAGAGAAAATAATATGACTTGAGTGGATTAATATGGTGAAAAACTGTAATCCTAGATTTCTTTTATTTTGTTATACAAATTTTTAGTTAACATCTTCCAATTAACGATTGTTTTGGATAAAATCAGAGCAAAATAATTTTAGTACTCAACAAACTATAGTGAAAAATCTCCGTGGAAACGATACTCTACTTATCAAATATTATTACTTGTAACCATGTATACTTGCACGTTTTAAGTTCTCCTAAAAGAGACAACAGCAACCTTAGAAAAATTAAATTACTTCATAAATAAAAATTAAAATGACAACAGTTAAGGAATATCAGTTATAGAACACAAAGAAAATTAAAACTTCATCTGCTTTTAAATATTTGGCACACGTAGAACACAACAGAAGCCAAAAATGACTTTTTCTTGTTCCACAGTCCAACCCCAAAACGAACCTAGAACTAAAAAAACTTTTCAAATTTATCATAATAATCCCGTTATTTATAACATCAAATCTCTAAAAAAAATACATTTTAAAATATATTTCTCTACATGCGGGGGGACAAAAACGTATGTCGAAAATAATAAATTAATCCTTGTGGGGGACAAGAATACTGAGACATGCAAACATGCAAAATAGGGGGAACGTGCACTGTTACTGATTTATTTTTAATTCAACCGTGTGCCACGTGTCAGCATATGATTGGCTGAAAGAATTAATATAGACACGTGGAAGCATTTCATTGGTGGAGGGAAACAATTGCATGTGATTGCGCCGCACGAAATCATGGCACGCGAGACACGTGGGTCAAACATAAATAGTTGGAACCGTGTGCGCTAGTTCTACGCTTTTGTTTTACCCAATACATGCCATGTGTCCTCTTTGGATTAGCTGTAGGAATATTTGAGACACATGGCATTGTATCATTTGTTGGATAGTTAGGGTGCATGAAGATTATGTAGACTGCATCGCACGAGATCACTCCTTTTGGCAGACACATTACAGACACGTGGGTCTAACCCTGCACGTTGGCCTACACGGTAGGTGGGCCCCATTTAGCACCGAGCAACGTGCACCTGAATACCCACGTCCATTTGAGCTTGTCGTGTTTGGATTCCACATGCCTCAGCATAGCCGTTGATTTCCTAATCGAACGGTTGGTGTCGCGCGTCGGTAATGGCACGAGTGGCCTCATTTTCCTACGCAAAAAATAAATTTCCTTAATTACATTTTAGCCCTCCAATTTAATTCAAATTAACTTTTAAACTTTCTTTAATTTCAATTAAGCCCTTTTTTAATTTAAATTAACTTTTAAACTTTTGTTAATTACAATTAAGCTCTCTTTTATTTCAAATTATATTTTATACTTTTTTTATTTGCAATTAAGCACTTTTTATTTTAAATTATATTTTCAGACATAAATTTTCAATTAAGTACTTTTCCGATTCAAATTCTTTAATTTTCTTAAAAATATATTCCTTAATAGATAAACAGTAAATATTAATTTATTCCACTAAAATTAACTAAAAATGTTAAGAACATAGCAATTATAATTAATAAAATAGATGAAATAACTATATAAAGTACAGTTATCAATTAGCCAAAAGAGTTTCCTTCCCTATGTATTCTTTAAGGGATTGAAAATCTTGTCACACTTGCTATCCTAGAGGTATTCTATGTTTTTCTTTAACAACCAAAAAAATGGCAAACATTTTTTGGTGCACTTAGAAATGAATCGACTTAGAGCTACAATACATCCATTCAACTATTGTATCTCCTTGAGGCAGCAAGGGGACTTCATATTGATTAAAGCCAAGATCTTCTCAAGGTTGGCTTTTATTCCTCTAGATGACACTAAGTATCCTAAGAACTTTCCCGAGGCAACTCCAAATATACATTTCTTTGGGTTGAGGCACATTTTATAATTTCAAATTATGGTTTTCTTCATCCATAGGATGCATTTGGATTTGATGATAGCCTGAATAAGCATCCATGAAGCATATCAATTCAAAACCAGCTGTTGGATCTACCAATTGGTCAATGTTGGGCAAGGGGAAACAATATTTTGGTGTAGCCCTACTTAAATGGGTAAAGTCCACCCCCATTCTGTGATCTCCTCCCACTTTTTTCACCAACATCACATTTGACAACCATGTTGGGTACATGACCTAGCGAACCCAACCTATAATTTTTAGGGAATTGATCTTATTTTTGATGATTTCATTCTTATCTCTAGTGAATCTCCACTTTCTTTGTTGGAATGAATTCTTGGTCTGATCTAGGCATAATTCATAGGAAATTATGCTCTGGTTAATGCCAGGCATGTTCTCTGGTTTCTAGGCGAACAAGTCCACATTAGTTTTCAAGAAATTAAAGATAGTGATTTCTCCGACGAAGTTAGTCCAGAATTAACCTTCACAAATTTTTCATCCCTCTATTTCCTTATATGAATGACGTCGTACTCACCATGGACTGTCATTGTAAGGTTTCACCCAGCCCATCGTGCATTAGCCTCCTCAATACAATATTTGTCCTTTAATTTCTATTTCAAAGGTGGAGGTAGTACATTTTTCATGGCACCATTGTAGCAACTCCTCACTTTATCTTGTTTGCCCCTAATTTGTTTTTCTCCATAAATAATAGGATATTTAATAAGTTGATGATACGTCAAAGGTATTGCTCTCATCTTGTGTATCCACGAATGACCCATAATTACATTGTAAGATGTCGGGGTGTTTAAAACGACTAAATTCATTAGAATTATTGCTCTTTCCACTAACACAGGTAAACGTATGGTTCCTGCCGACATCATCATGCCACCGTTAAACCTAACTAATGGTATCTGTTATTGGGTAATCTCCTTAGGATTTATGCGTATATACAACAAAGCAAAAATATATAAAAGACCGTATAAGCTACCATTGTCAACTAGTATTCAATGTACTTCACAATGAGAAATATTTTATATTATAACCAAATGGTCATCATGGTGAGGTAGGCGCTCTTAGTCTTCAAAGACGATGGGGTAAGTGGGCCCTTTTGGTCTCAAGTTGTACACTAACCATTTGGTATCTTGAGCCTCTCGAGCATACCTTTTCCTAGAGTGTCTAGTGTGATTGACCATAGTAGGTCCACCATGAATACTATATTGAGTCCTATTTGTGTCCCTGGGAACTAGGTTAGGGGCGTCCTAATCCTTTGATTAGAGTTGTCTATTCTTTGATACTCTTCTTGATATACCTTTGGCAGTAGATTCACAATCTCCCACTTGAAATGCTAACAATCTTGAGTCCAATGTCCTATATCCATGTGAAACACGCAATACTTGTTGGGATTACTGAGTGGAGCTTTCAAAGTGGGGGGCCAGTTAACGTTATTGAGGTGTTCCATTCTACATACTACCTCTACCAATGTAACAAATAAGGGTGTGATGAGTGCTAAAAAAACACTAAAATTACCATTATTTTATGCACATTAATTGATTAAAAAAATATATATTTATATAATTTTATCATATATTTTTATATATTTGTCTTTTCGGGATCACAGGTATTTTTATTGTTTTTTAGATATTTTCACTTAAAAACGTAACTTAAAGACTCAAAGAGGAATACTGGAGGCAATACATTACAAATATATTCATAAAATAAATGAGAAAAAGTCAACAAAACGGAAAAATTGGACAAAATGGGTCGAAAAGGTCAAAAATGTCAAAAAGGAGGAAAACGCACTATCCAACCGCGCCGCCTAACTGCCCAGCCACACCGCCCAGCTGCCCAGCCACACCGATCCTCGCGCGCGCCAGCTCTCCATCCCGCGCACGCCTGTGTGCATAGCTGCTGCTTCTGCACGCACCTGTGCGCGCCCTGCTCCACTACGCGTGCGCCGCTGCCATCTGTGCCCCAATCCGCGTGCAACTACCCATGTCATGCTGATGTCATCAAATGACATCATCATTCACCACTCCGCGTTTCCACCATTTTTTATCATTTTTTCACCCACTTTTTCTTCCCATCCTCACCTATAAATACTCCCATTTTCTTCATAAATAAACACACCTCAAAACACATCTTCTCTTCTCTTTCTTTCTCTCATTTCTTAGTTATGTTTTTGTAATTTATTTGATTTTTGATTCAATAAATGAGAGTGCAAATTCCGTTTGGAGGTTTTCTAGCAACGGGAATAACATCAAAGTACTGTAAGGATTTTATTTTCTTTACAGTTATTTTTTTATGCTTTATTCTTACATGTTATATTTAATTTGTTTGTGATTAAATTTAAATTTGCTGGTTGTTTGTAAACATGATATAATAATAACGTTGTTATGCTTGCGAAATATTAAATAGGTAAAAATCTCTAAAATGAATTGATTTTATTTTTATTCAAGATTTTATATTAAGTATGTTAGAGAGAAATATATTATTTTTCATTACAAACTTAATTCTGAAAATTAGATTTTAAGGTTTAGTTATCCGGTCTGATTTAGAATAGTGCTCTTTTATTTGTTGGTACAATCGTCCGGTAGTTAGAGTGAAGCTCTATTTCAAAAGTTTTTATAAGAATTATTATGTGAAAATGTATTGACAACATGTTTTCAGTAGTGGTTTTAAAACATGAAAGTTAGTACTCGGATAATTAAATTCTTAGGTTTAATTTGAACACCTTGAATAAAGTTTAAACTATCTAACCCTACCAAAGGTGGCATTTAAATGGTTCATTTTCAATCTCTTAGAAAAAGTAATTAATCTAATCAACTAAAATGTATCAATTTAATTTAATTTCATATAAAAAATGTATCAATTTAATTTCACCCAATTTCAGTGTCTAGAATCCGAATTCGCTTCCACTCTATTCCTTACTAGTCAATATTCTCAAAACTCTGAATCCTATGGGTTGAAACACTCATACTATTTTATATGCGAAAGAGTTGATGTATAGAAATGAACTAATATGTTCGCATATGTATAAAGAATAAAGGCTCATAGTGTTATTTTAACATTGATCTCATGAAAGGAATCGAATGTATAAATTATAAATATATCATATATAAAAATTATTTTCATGCATAAATCAAACTCATTAAGAAAGAATTTCAAGATATATGTCTTTTATAAATGAAGAAAGTGCAATGACTTTTTTTAGGGAATTACTTTCTATATCTTTCTTTTGTAATTAGCATGTACTCACAACTTTGTAGGCAATGTGGGTCATAGTATGTAGATTATACTATATATTCTTTATCTCTCTATTTTTTTTTCTGAAGATATTTCTTAATATATATATTTTAGAGAGTCAACCCATGTATAGATTATACATTTTTTTGGATTTTGGTGAGTGGTTAATTTTGTGGCTTTTCTGTTTGATCTTGGTTTAGGTAACCCGAGATATTTCTTTGTTTTAGGAGTCATGCATGAATGAGATATAAGCATATACTATCAATTTCTACTTAAATCATTTAATCTAAGAAAAAATAATAATAAAAAATATACGATACTCTATTAAGATGAGAAAAAATTCATACATTCAATGCTAATACCTATAGAGATCATTTAAAAATGTTTTGAAGAAATAAGAAATGTGTTTGTAGTAGAAAATATATATATATATTTCACTCTGAATAAAGGAAATTAGGCTCAAATTATATCTCACAAAGGTAGTCTTCACTAAAACAAATTCATAAACACTGATTTTAGGTTTAATATAATTTCTACATCTTATCAAGAAATACTAGTTATGACAAAAACTAATTAATTACCAAAAATAATTACAAAATATTTCATGATATGTTCTCCAAAATTAATCTAATAGTACAAAAGACTTAACTATTTACTTAAATTTGATTTAAAGAAATGATAAATTTTTGTGAGAAATATTTTTATTTTTTTTTAATTCCAAAAATTACTAAATCACAAAACAAAAATAAATCCAAATAAAAAAATGAAAATGTGAACATAAAAAAAAAGAATTTTTTTTTTAATTTTCACCACCCCCAACCTAGAACTTACATTGTCCTCAATGTAACAACTATAAATTAAAGATAAAGAGAAAAGAGAAAAAAATTACCTATTTTCCGAGAATGTGCAAGTAGTAATAGAGAAATGCAGGTGCATCCATCATATTCATCATTAAAGTGTACACAGACAGATCGCTGTGAACTTCTAACATCTCAAAATAGTTTTAGTTTTAACAATTTAAAAATTATTCACATATAATTAAACTAAAATAAAAATTAAAAATTAAATAAATAAAACAAATAACAAAAATAACCTAAAATGATGGGTTGCCTCCCATCCATGCGCTTAGTTTAACGTCTTAGCAAGACGTAACTTGGGGATTGCATTTTAAGTAAACTCAATGTCCCCTCATCATTGAGTCAATCAATCCTATAGGTAAGACAAGGTTGTCTACTTATACTTTTTCAGTCATGCCCTATTGATTGTCAAATGTTTCTGTACTAAAAACTAGGGGCATGCTTGAGGGTTTAAGATAACTCACATCTAGGTGCAAATCAAATAATTAAGGCATCAAAAAAAAATTGTACCTAGATCAAACAAAGCAACTAACTCCTTAGATTGTAATTAAAACTTTAAAATTTTGGAGATAGTTTCAGAATTTTTTTAAAGTTAAAAATAACATAATTAGTATTAACCAAGTGTGCTCCCAGGAAAGAATGGTGGGGCAAAGGCTCCTTAACAACCATCCTCCTAGAGAGCAACGTTCCTAGGAAAGACTAGTGTCACAAAGGCTTCCAAGAACTAGTCTCCTAGACATAACTCCATCTTTACTTTTCATGCTATTAAAATTAAGTTAATTTAAGTGAAAATTGAAGTTAATTAAGTTAATTTAAGTAAAAATTTAAGTTAATTAAGTTAAGTTAAGTACAAAGCTAAGTTAATTAAGTTAATTTAAGTAAAAATCTAAGTTAATTAAGTTAAGTTAAGTAAAATAAAAATAAAAATAAAAATAAAAATAAAATAAAATTGAAAAAGGTAAAATAAAATAAAATTGAAAGAAAGTACAAATAAAAATAGAATTTTTTTATTTAAAAAAATTAAAATTAAGATTTTAAATAAAAAAAATAAAAAAAACTTAATATTAAATGAAAATTAAAAATTAAGTTTTTATTTTTTTAAATACTTTTTTTTTTATTTTTTTTCAAATTTCAAATTTCAAAATTATTTTAATATTAATGTTATAATTATTATTAATTTTTTTATTTATTATGAAATTTGAAATTTGAAATTTGAAATTTGAAATTTTTTTTATTATTTTTCTATTCATGAACGATAAGTTTTTTTTACTTCAAATTTCAAATTGCAAAATTATTTTACTATTAACACAATAATTATTATTAATTTATTATGAAATTTGAAATTTGAATTTTTTTTTATTCATGGTAAGTTTTTTTACTATTCACTATAATTTTTATTTTTTTTATTTTTTTAACGTAATTTTTTTAATTTAATTTAATTTTTTATTATTTATGAACGGTAAGTTTTTTTTACTATTCACACTATAATTTTTATTTATTTATTTTTTAACTTTAAAATTTTAAATTGTTTTTATGGACGATAAGTTTATTTTACTATTCACGCAATAATTTTTTTTTAAATTAATTTTTTTTAAATTTAAATGTTTTTTATGGACGATAAGTTTATTTTACTATTCACGCTCTAATTATTATTAATTAATTTTTTATTTATTATGACATTTTAAATTTTAAATTTTTTTTTATTTCTTATGAAATTTGAAATTTGATTATATTTTTTTTATTAGCTATTTTTTTAAATAAGAAAAATCACAATTATTTACAACACAAATGTTTTTTAAATTTTGATAAATAATTTAAAAACGTTATTCCTTCCCTAGAAATGGCACCAAAAAATTGATGAACGAAAACTAGCATCGTCGATTCTGTCAATACTTTGGTTTTATATTTATAAAACTCTCGCAAGTGCACGAATCATTTCGTAGAAAAATGATAAGTATACTCCCAAGGTCGATCTAAGGAAGGAATATATGTGTGCAGTTGGGTGGCGTAGGTGGGCAGCTGGGTAGCGCGGCTGGGCGGTGCGTTTTCCTCTTTTTTGACCTTTTCGACCCATTTTGTCTAATTTTTCTATTTTTGTTGACTTTTCCTCATTTATTTTATGAATATATTTGTGATGTATTGCCTCCAGTATTCCTCTTTGAGTCTTTAAGTTACGTTTTTAAGCGAAAATACCTGAAAGACAATAAAAATATCCGTGATTCCGAAAAGACAAATATATATAAATATATGATAAAATCATATAAATATATATATTTTTAATCAATTAATGTGCATAAAATCATGGTAATTTTAGGGCTTTTTGAGCACTTATCAGGGTGGTCCTCAAAAAGTAGATAAAGTACGACCCTAGGTCTCCAAATTACCTCTTGGCATGATGGTGGGTTTAAAATGGGGAAAATGCGAATGTTTATCTCTAATAGGCCTTTTATTTTCCTCTCTCCTAATAAAAGGGGGCCTAACTATAATTTTTTTGGCTAGCCCTTTGTTTGATCTCATTTCTCACTCCACGTTGAAAAACTTTCGAGTCTCCTTATAAACAGAATCCAAAGAATGTGGAGTATTTTTCATCAACTCAATGAAAAGCCTATTATCATGTTTAATCCCATGTTGAAAGGCTTCGTTAGCTATGGACTCAGGGCATTGATTAATTTCCATTTTCTCCATTTTGAATCTCCTCATGTAAGCCTTTGTCATTTTAGCTTCCTCTTGAATAATTGAGAACAAATGGTGAGATTCCTTCTTGATTGGTTTATTGCAAGTGTAATTAGTAACAAATATCTTGACTAGAGTGTCAAAGCTAGTAATACTCTTAAGTGGTTGCAAATAGTTTACAGTAATTTGATTCTTGTTTGTCCTCCGATAAGCTCACGACCATCATGGCCATTTTAAATTGAAGAACATGCACCTCAGAATCTTTGGTTCCTTTATAGGTAGGGCACTTGGGAGCATTGAACTTCAAGGCAGGTAATGTTAACTCAATAACATCTGAGAAATGTGGCGTCGATAACTGATTACATACATTTTCTATGTCACTCCTTGGTTTCAATTTTTCCTACCTTTGGAGTCTATCATTTACTCTTGTCCACATTTTTTCTGCCATTTCCTTCAATTTGTTTTTTCTAGTAGTACCCTAGAATTATGGAGATGACCTGGTTGAATCGTAGTCTCATGAGTGGGGTGATTCACCTGGGAAGTCCCAACAATGAAATGGGGATCCAAAATCATTTTGGGGCATTTCTCAACATCTATATGTTGATGAGGGTTATGGGCACGAGATACATGTTCCCTTTGGGAGGGTTGGCATAATATTTAAGGATTAGGAGTGTAAAAAGAACTCTCTGTTTCCGAACTCATGTTTTATTCTAGTCGTGACCTCAACTTATTATTTTCCCTTTGGCATTCTAATACTCAGTGAAGTATCCAAATGCGTAGTTGCTTGTATTGATTCATTCACATCGTGAGGGATTGATACTCAGTTTTTGTTAGCTGAAGTATTTCTTAGGTCACGACTCGATAACGACCTGAAGAGTGAGGAAAGAGGCACCCTATTTTTAAGATCAAATTCTCTAGCAAAATGGACAGGGTCATCTATCTGTTCATCGATTATAGGTGGATAATCTATTTAACGGCGTGTAGATCCCTAAAAAACACAAATTAATTCTCTTAATTTATATGATTAGGTCTCAAATGCTATCTATGGACTAGAAAGATTTAAGTTCCCATAGACGGCACCAATTGTTTGGAAAGAATTTTATGTGGTAGTAATTTTAGTGATTATTAGAGAGAAATAAGAAATTAGATATTTGAATTGAATTTTGTATTCTCCTCATTGGAGGGGTATATATACAACATTATAAATATATGGGAAATTGTATAAAGAGCAACCAAAATACATGGCAATTACATGATACATGATTTAATAAACATTACATTTAATTGATACAGAAAGTAGGTCACCATTGGTGTATTCGTATGAAGGTCGTAGGTAGGTTTCCCTGATCGTCAACATCAGGTGAGGACCGAGGATGGATTGGGACCTTTTAATCAGGTCTTGATCTCTAAAACCTTGGAATATTTTATGGGGAAATTTGGGAATCAAGTTGTTGTTTTCTACTACTTATCATCCACAAACGGATGGCCAAACTGAAGTAGTAAATAGAACTTTGTCTTCTTTATTGCGTGCTATCATTAAAAAAAACTTGAAAACATGGGAAGATTGTTTACCACATGTTGAATTTCCTTACAATTGAAGTATACATTCTGCATCTAAGTTTTCACCATTTGAAATTATTTATGGCTTTAAGCCATTGTCAACTTTTTATTAAACTTTTTTACCTTTGAGTGAACATGTGAACTTAGATGGCAAGAAGAAAGTAGAATTGGTAAAAGTGATTCATGAAAAGGCACGGCTGAACATTGAAAGAAGGACCAAACAATATGTTCAACATGCCAACAAGGGACGCAAGAAGGAAGTGTTAGAACTAGGAGATTGGGTTTGGTTGCACTTAAGGACCATTTTCTCCTACGTTGAGGTGATAGACCATTTCAAGTAGTGGAACGTATAAATGATAATGCCTATAAGCTTGACTTACCATATGAGTTTGGTGTCAATACAAGCTTTAATGTTAAAGATTTGTCTCTTTTCGACTTATGTGATTATTTGCGGAAAACTCTTTCCCAAAAGAGGGAGAATGATGCGAGCCAAATGTTTAAAGGAAGCACTAAATGGGCTGATACATGAGAATTGGGCTGATTCTAAAATGCCAAAGATGGGCTCAAATAATAATCAAAGCCTATTCCATGTCATCAAAGTAATTAAAGAGGCTTATTTGCATGCAAATTCGTAGCCAACATAGTTTGACCATTAAAGGGTGTGAATTTGAAGAGTTTCAAGAATATTATGTCATCAAAGTAATTGAAGAGGCCTATTAGCATGCAAATTCATAGCCAGCATAGTTTTACTATTAAAAGGTGTGAATATGAAGAGTTTTAAGAATATTAAATTGGAGAATAACTTGGTCTTGGATTGACATATTAAAATATATTGAATATAGTCATTTAGTTATTTATTGGCTATCTTTAGAAGTCTAAATCGACTGTCTTAAAAAGTCCAAGATAGCCATTTATTAGCTATCTTTAAAAGTCAATAAATAGTTATTTATTAGCTATCTTTAGAAGACAAAAGGGTCCAAAAAAGGTAAAGAACTTGTTTAGTCTAATTTTTGTGCTGTAATTATGACTTTGCCTATTCTTGGAGGGTTTTTCCAAGTATAAAGAAGAGTACTATGAATTTTAAAGAATAGATTGGAATTATTAAGAAAATTATCTTCTTATAAGGTCTTATGTTCCTCTTAGTTCTGAAAAGAACTCTTAAACTTATCAAGTTAATCTTTTGACGTTCAAACAACCAAATTTATAACCTTCAATTCTTGAGAGAATCCTAAGGTTTTCTTGGTGTGGCATTTCAATCCTCCATAGTCTTGATTTTCATCTTGTTAGGTGACGAGTTAAGACTCAACATATCTTGTCTTCATGATCTTGGGTTTCGTTCTATCATTGTTATCAGGTTTCGTCACAATTGTGGGTAGGGTTCATATTACTGTTTATGAATCTAAATTATTATAAAATCTAAAGAAAAATAAGAACCAGAACTATTTTTAAACCCTGATAAATATAACCTAATGTGGTTGCTTATACAAATTCTCTCTTATTTTGTATGGTGTGTTTTTGTATTTATAATAAACAAAAATCAAATCTAGATGAAATTAGGAAGACTAGTATTCTGGTGGATAAAAGATTAATGTGCACTACATTTGAAATGATAGGATAAGTTGTGATGGTCAAAAGCATAGGATTAGCTGTGAAATATATCCATTTTCGTTCAGAATTAATCTACATGCCTTATTCTTTTTAAGCTCTTAGAGTGAAAATTGAGTACTTTAGGTATGATTCTGCATATGTTGATCAAGTGATATATTTGAAGCTAAAAATACCCATGATTTCGAACATATTGATTTGCATAAATAATGATATAAACATGTATAATCAAATCTATTTATTCATATTTAATTAAAATAAAATCATGAAATATTAGTGCTTTTTACGTACTCATCAACTATGAATGAATTAAATCTAGTAAGCATGCCACTGGGTTGTTTAGGATTGAGGTATATTAGTGATCATATCATTAATCAATCACACGGTAAGAAATGATGGGAAGTCTTAAGTGGGCTTAGACTTCTAAATCTAATGTTAAGAATTCAAGAATAGTTTTAAATTGTGAAAGTGATTAAAAACTTAAGAAACTAATTTTCATTGATGCCATGTTTAAAAACATTGTGGGATACTCGTCAGGATAAACCCATAATCATATATCTCTCCTAATTCTTGTATAATTTACAATTATTTTTATACGTTATTTTCTACGCAATAAATCAAAAACCCATTTTACTAACCTTATTTAACTTAGTAACGAACTAGTAGCTAGAAGTGGACATTGTTACCAATTCATATGGATATGAAAACCCTTGTTCATAAATTATTTCTTACTTGTGTGTCACCAAGTATACATGTATGTGCTCAAGTGTGTCTAGTTTCTTGGTAGAAATTTTCAAGATTTTTCTAACAATTTTTCCAATATTTTTTAGTTTCTTTTACTTTTTACTTTTTTGCTTTACTTTTACTAATTTTTCGCATTCTTGATTCTTAGGTAGCCATTGGATGAAAGTAAACTCTTACAACTCGAGATCAAGACGACCAATCAACCCACTACAAGAAAAGAAAACAAAATTTACCTTTTCAAGTGATTCTAAATCTAGGAAGGAAACATGGAAGTGGTCGATCCAAGTCTAAAAGAGCTAGTTGTGTTTCCCAACTTGTTCCAGGTTTTGAACGTAAATCTTAGCTAATACTTGTGTTAATTATTTTGAAGGGTTTAACCAATGAAAACCTAAATAAACACTTGAATGAATTTCATGTAGTTTGTGCCAACATAAACCCAGTTAGGATTACAAAGGAGAAAATAAAGCTTAATACCTTCCCATTCCTACTTGTACATAGTACTAAGGAGTAGCACTACTACCTCCCTCTCAGGTACCATCACCATATGGGATTATATGATAAAGGTGTTTTTAGAGAGATGTTTCTAGCCTTAAAGGCTAAATTCCTCAGAACTGGTATTGTGGCATACAAAAACTCAATAGGGAAACCCTATATGAGTTAAGGGAGACATTCAAGAGGTTATGTACAAGATATCTCAACCATCAAATAGGTAATTAGCTTATTCTTCAATATTTTTGTAAGGGATCATTACTAATGGAGAGAATCATGGTAGATACCGCTAGTGGATGACATAAACGAAATCCTAGGTAAGCTAAGAAACTTTGTTGTAAATATGGTTTCCAATTCTCACCAATTTGTACCCACTATAATCTACAGGGTATGGTAGATGAGATGACCGCTAACTCCAACCTTAAGCATCAAATAAATAACCTTACTACTTTGGTTTAATTTTTGCTATCGGATAGGTTAAGAATTATGGCATATGCACTATAGTGGGGCATTCAAATGACATGTGTCCTACTCTTTAATAGAATAACTATGAATAAGACAATGCTATTGGAGGATTTTAGGAATAGAGGCCCAAATATAATCCATGTTCTAATACTTATAATGTAGGATATAGGAATCATCCAAATCTTGGCAATTAAGTCAACAATCAAGCAACCTTCGATAACCAACCTTGTTTCCCCAATCTTATGCCACCTTAGTAATATATAACTAGACCACAATTTCTACAAAAATATCCAAGGTAAATATCTTGAGGACTTGATTAATGCATGGGCCACTAACAATGCTAAGTTTCAACAAGATACTAAAGCTTAAATTGGAAACCTAGAGACACAATTGAGCAACCTAGCCATAACTATAGGAAGGTAGAGGCACACATATTAAAATCTCATTTCACAAACTATAATTAACCATAAGGAGAATATCAATGCCATTATCCTAAAAAGTGAAAGCAATTGGAAGAGCTCAAATGACTCCCCAAAATGTTAAAACAAAATGAAGGGACTAAACAAAAGAAAAAGCTTAAAGAAAAGAAGATTACCACATAATAAGCTAAGGTGGCACCTAAGGTAGTATCCAAATATCTCTTTTCTACTTATGAACATGTTTTTTCCTTTTCCTAGTAGGTTTAGAAAAGAAAAACCAAAGAACATAAAAGGGATATTTTTGATACCTTCCAAAAAGAGCAAGTCAACATCCCACTTTTTGATTCTCTGAAACAAGTGCCTAATATGCCAATTTTCTTAATAAAATATGCACTAGAAAACGCAAGGTCAAAGGTAACGAAGCAGTGAGTATAGGGAAAATATGTCTGTAGTGTTAAAAAGAAGGCTTCCTTCCAAGTACTAGGACATAGGTAGTTTCACCATTTCGATGAGGATAGGTAATACAAGGCTTGAAAAATCTATGTTAGGCTTAGGATCATTTATTAATATCATGCCTTATAATATTTATGCTTCATTAAATCTAGGTCCTTCAAAAGAAACAAGTGTTATTATACAACTTGCTGATAGGAGTAACATATATCCTAAGGGTGTTATTGAGAATGTCTTAATGTCGGTGGATGAGATGATCTTCCTGATGGACTTTTATGTATTGGAAATGAGTGATGATTCCTACCCCATGTACACACCATTATTGTTAGGGAGATCATTTATGAAAATAGCTCCCACCAAGATAGATGTGAATAGTAGGGAGAAAGCACTTGAGTTTGATAAGGAGATAATTTGTTTCAACATCTTTGAACAATGAAGTACCGAAATGATGGTGAACATGACTTAGGATGAGATTTTCTATATCAAACTAAAGACATTAAACCAAGTGATTTTTGGTAGACAACACACTAGATTTGATTTTCTACTCCCTTTTTACTTATTTTTATATTACATATATGCATGTCCTTACATTAAGAACAATGTAACAATTAAGTGTGGGAGAGTGTTCACATATATCTATCTTTATTTTCTTATGTTGTATTAAGTTAGCATGTTTTAGTATACATGTATCTTTATTAGTAGGCTTTAGGTAGTATAAATATTTATAATTTTTAGGACTATTTATTGCATTTTTAGGATAGTTAGGATGGATAGATAGGCTTGTAAACAACAATCACATGTTCTCTCCTCATTTTCTAATATAATTGATCATAAATGATTAAAATATGAGGTTTTGAAGATAATGAATATTAATAGAATCTTGATATTTTTCTTTAATGAATGTACATTTTATGATAATTTAGCTCAGAAAATGCATGGACAATAAATAAATTAGTGATATGATGATTTATGTATTCGAGTTTTTGAAGTGTTGTATTAATGTCTTAGAATGTTATTTCAATTCCAATGAGCATAATTGGGTTGCTAGATCATTTTTCTTAGGTTTATCAGAGCAAATAATGATAAAGTATTTTTTGAAAAATGATTAAGTCATTAGGATGAACCTTTTTAGCCAAATTATCCTATCCTTAACTTATTGTTCTTATAAGAATAAACCCTTTAGTAAACCAATTTGAACCTATATGATCTAATTGTTTGTATCCACTCCTTACCCTTTGAACCAAACACATTGTCCATACTCTATAGTTCAAGAAAAATGGGAGTCATGTAACATACATATAGTAAAACATCCATGCCATAATATGTATCTCTATATAAATTGTAAAAATGAGAAAAAACATAACAATTATAAAGGGTTAAGTGGAAAATAAAAATATCAAAAGGGATTGATTATTGAAATAGAATGGCAAAAGGAGAAAATAAATTATCAATGATACTTGGGTACAAAAAAAATTAGACCCTATTTTTTGACATGATTAGTATTAGGACAACATTGTTCATATATCTCTTCTTCTTACTTCATGGAATCATGAAATTTTGTTTTTTATTTTCCTCTTTTTTCTTTCATTTATTTAAAACCAACAAGCCTTAACCTCATTACGATCAAATGAAATACCTTTTGATTCTAGAAAATACCTTTAGTAAGTAGAGATGTAACTTTAAGAAAAAGTTGGTAGTGCTTGATCTAACTTTATAAATATGATGATGTTATAAGGGAATGCAAAAATTTCAAATTTCATTATAATTATTGTTTTTTTTATTTTTCATAAGATTTGTTTAGATTATTTTAAAATAGGTCGCAAGTACATGAATCACTGTACAAAAAGAAACAAGTATACTTTAGGGTCAATCTAAAGAAGAATTACGTGGTTTTAAATAATTCAATAAAATTCTTAAAACTAACACAAAAGGCAAACCTAAATATTAAAGATAGAAATATAATTAATTAAGCAAAAATTAGACAGATAAAAAATTAACACCCAATGATGAATTAATGATAAATTTAACTAAATGACTATGTTTGCTAGAAATATTTAGATTAAGGAAATATAAATTCAGATTACTGATTCTCCCTTATATTTATAAATAACACCTTATTTTAGGTCACTATTCGTTATTAATTAAACCACTTAATGCCTTTGGTTGGGTCACTACTTAATTTAACTACATTAAGCTTATTATCAAAAAATTAACTAAATAGTTAACTTACAACCTTCAATTGAGATGATAATTTAAACTCATTTTCAAGCTATCCAAATTAGACTTTAGATTCATCCATCTGAAACATGACCTTCATATTTTAAATTTTTTAGGAAAAATATATCGTCAATATATTTTTAAATAATAAATCTTGTTAAAATCTTGATATAGAAAATAATTCTAAATTACATCTATGATTCCTAAAAAGATATCTATGTATATCTTTTCAATAAACATTTTTATAAAATAATAGAATTTACGAATTCCTCAGGCATTTTTTCTTTTTAATATTTTTTGGCAATTCTAATTTTTTATCATAACAACCCATTTTGTTAGAACTAATATATGAAGTTAAAACTCTATTTTTATTGTTTTTGTAATTTTTTGTATTTGATTTATGACTGTGCTTGTTCTATTAGTCATATTTTTTATTTTTATTTTTAATGAAAAATTTGTTCAATCTATAGATTCAATTTGAATGGACAATTCATGAATTCGCTCATTGATGATTATTGAATTCATATTTTTTTAAATCCAAAAATGGGATTTAGTTTTATGAATTCTTTTCTTATTTCTTATAGAAATATAATCTCTTTAATAACCCATTTTTTTATTTCTTTTGAGATATTTAGAAAAAAAAATTTATTTCTTTTTAAAAAACTTAGAACTAGAAAACCTTTTCTTTTCCATTTTATAATTTTATTTAATTCTTTAAAAATAGGTTCAAAAAATGAAAAAAAATTCGAGGAGAACCAAAAGGAAGCTCAGTTTCCTTTCCCTTTACTGTTATAAAACAAAAATCTTTTTTATTTTTTATTTTTTGTTGTATCCTTATAAGTTTCTTCTGATTTCAATTTATGCCAAGGTTTCAGGTGAAAGGGATATAATATTTTTATCTAAATACCATTTTTTAACCAATTGTTTGGGAATTCTTTTTCTAATAATAGAACACCATTATAAGTACATTTAACATGCATTTCTCTATTCCAATCTTTAAAATCCTCAGACCATTCAGGAAATTGAAAGAAAAGCATACAGACGATACTTTTAACTATTATCAATGATGGTAATACAACATATTTTATAAAAATAGAGTGATTTATTAATAGAAGACCTCTTAGTATTTGAGAAAATAGAAAACTATCCTAGGTTTATGCTATTTCTATGCATATTTTTGATGAGCAGAACCAGCATCGCCGATCCTGCCAATACTTAGGTATTATATTTATAAAACTCTCGCAGGTGCATGAATCATTTCATAGAAAATGATAAGTATACACCCAAGGTCGATCTAAGGAAGGAATGTATGTGGTTTTTAATTTATTATTCAAACTTTTAAAAACGAAATTAAATCCTAAACATCCTGTCACGATATTTTGGATTTTGTGTTTTTAATCTACTGACATAAAAATAAACATATATTCAATAAACATTTATGCAAATTTTATCAGTTAAAATAGTGGAGTATTTATGGATATAATAACTAAGTTAATTATGCTTGCTCATATTATTTAGGTTATTAAATATATGAATTGATATTTATTGATTATCTTTTTTTATATGAATACCACCTTTGGTGGGGTTAGATAATCTTTGTTAATTAAACAAATCAATTAACACCTATGGGTGGGGTTGATAACTAATTTGGTTAATTAAATTAATTCCTTTTTCTAAAAGATTGAAAATGAACCATTTAAATACCATCTTTGGTGGGGTTAGACAGTTTAAACTTTATTCAAGGTGTCCAAATTAAACCTAAGAATTTAATCATCCGAGTACTAACTTTCAAGTTTTAAAACTACTACTGAAAACATGTTTTCAATACATTTTCAGATAATAATTCTTATAAAAACTTTTGAAATAGAGATTCATTCTAAATACCTCGCGATTGTACCAACAAATAAAATAGCACTACTCTAAATCAGACCGGATAACTAAACCATAAAATCTAATTTTCATATTTAAGTTTGTAATGAAAAATAATATATTTTTCTCTAACATTATTAATATAAAATCTTGAATAAAAATAAAATCAATTCATTTTAGAGATTTTTACCTATTTAATATTTCGTAAGCATAACAATGTTATTATTATATCATGTTTACAAACAGCCGGCAAAGTTAAATTTAATCACAGAAAAATTAAATATAACATGTAAGAATAAAGCATAAAAAATAACTGTAAAGAAAATAAAATCCTTATAGTACTTTGTTGCTGGAAAACCTCCAAACAGAATTTGTACTCCCATTTATTGAATCGAAAAGCAAATAAATTACAAAAACATAACTAGTTCTTCTCAAAAAGAGAAGAACTCTAAAACTAACTAAGAAAAGCTAAAAACTAAAAAACTAAGAAAAAAACTAAAAAAACTAAGAAATGAGAGAAAGAAAGAGAAGGGAAGATGTGTTTTGAGGTATGCTTAGTTATGAAGAGAATGTGGGTATTTATAGGTGAGGAAAGGAATAAAAAGTGGGTGAAAAAATGATAAAAAATGGAGGAAACACATAGTAGGTGAAGATGACGTCAACGGGTAGGAGGCGCGCGCAGATTGGGGCACAAATGGGCAGCGGCGCGCACAGGCACGGGCGGAATGTAGCGGGAAGGCACGCGGACAAGAAATGTAGCGCGCGTGGGACCAAGCGCGGGTGCATGTGAAATGGGCATGCTACGTGTGGCTGCTCCGCGCGACTGGGCACATTGACCGGCTGCATGCACGATTTCCTCTTTTTTGACATTTTTGACCTTTTTGATCCATTTTGTCCAATTTTTCCATATTTTTTGACTTTTCCTCATTTATTTTTGAATATATTTGTGATGTATTACCTCCAGTATTCCTCTTTGAGTCTTTAAGTTACGTTTTTAAGCGAAAATACCTGAAAAATAATAAAAATACCCGTGATTCCAAAAAAGTAAAATTTATATAAATATATGATAAAATCATATAAATATATATATTTTTAATCAATTAATGTGCATAAAATCATGGTAATTTTAGTATTTTTTGAGCAATCATCAGTTTTCTCTTCTTTTTTTCGTTTTCTATTTTATTATTGTCTTGCTTTTTTTCACTTTCTTCTATCCTTCTTTTTGTATAATCAAAACATTTAAATTTTTTCTTTTTCCCTATTCCCTTTCTAAAAAAAGATTTTCATTGGTTTGGAGGTATGAAAAGAAAAAAAAAATGTCTTTGTATTTGTGTGTGCATAGAACCCTTGATTATATCTCGATGAAAATCTGATTGTTGGGAATAACGTATCAAAGCCAATTCTTGCTTTTGATCAGTATTATTAGTATCTTTGATAGTCATATAAGCATCGTTTTTTCTAGGTTTTTACTTAAAATAACTACAAGTTTGAATTTTCTTAACTAAATCTCAAGATTCTTTACCGCATTTCCTCATTTTCTCTTTTCTTTTGTTCCAAGTTTTTTTTTAATTTATATGACCATCAAGAAACTTTTTTACTTATTTATGTTATTCCAATATATATTTTAGGATCAATTATTACTCTAAAAAATAGAAATTTCAAATATTTTCTTATTTTCTTAATCAATTCTTACCTATTCAGGAAGTAACGAATGCTCTTTAAAAATAAAACATGATTTGTTAGTAAATTCGTTGATTAAGTTAAAAAAAATAAGTAATTTCTATTTATAATGATTTTTTATCAAATTGACTTTTTTTGTTCAATTTCCAAGTAATTAAAAATAAGAAGGATTCCGTGAATTTTATTTATCCAAAACTTTTCTATATAATTTTTCATATAAATTTCATTTATGATTGAAGATGAAAACTCTTTTTTTATTTGACCCCGGTAGGGTCCCTTTAATAAAGGATCGTATATTTTTTGTAAATATTTGTTTTTGATATTATCATTACAGAATTGAGTACTTTTTTCAAGTATAACCGGAAGAAAGGGTCTCCTATTTATAGTTTGGTCTAGTGCTTTATCTAGATTTTTTATTCTATTTATAAATTGTTTGGTCACATTTTTTTCTTTTTTTTCATTGTTATAACTTCAATTATTATCTAATTCTTTAGAGGATGGTTTCTCTGTTGTGAATATAGATATTTTTTTTCTAGCATTTTAAAAATGTTGATGAACTGGGGGGGGGGGGGGGGGGGGTATGTAAAAGATATTCTTTCTTTTCCATCACTTTGACATGTATAAAAATATTGTGACATTTCATTTCTTATAGAGTTTTCAAATCGATTTTTTTATATATACCGTAATGGCTGATTCCATCATTTATAATCAAAATAATGGTCACGAGCGGTTTTTTAAACTAGAGGATAACTTTCTTTTGGTTTAAATATTTCTAACTTTGAATTTTCTGTATTCCCATCCACATTCACATAATAAGTTTCATAAATGGGTTTCTTTTGATAGCCTGTGTCTTTAAAGTGAACTTCATCCTTTGTTTTTTCCTTTCCATTCACTTGGATCTTTTTGGTTTCATCGATTTTGTTTGGATACTCCTTTTCTTCTGAAAAAGGTCATAACCTAGCATTAGGACTTCAATGGATAGATTTGTATTTGGATCTTAACCTAGCTTTAGGACTTCAATATCTACTATTTAAATAACCTAATGCCTCTTATTTTCTTCATTCGCAATTGCATCAACTTTTGCAACTTAAGTTCTCTCTATATTTGTTTTGTAAAATCATATTCTATTAGGCTTCTTTCTTTAGTGAATCTATCAAATATTTTGTGGTTGTGTTTGAAGATTAACAAGCCTAAATTATTTGTGACCATGTGCTTAACCATTTTTTCTAGGGTTTTCTTGTGATTTTATTTTTATCTACTAATTCATTAAATCATCTAGCTAGAATTATTCGTTATATAGTCTACTCTAGAACGTACCTTTCACTTGTGTTTTTTGTATTAAATATTTAGGTGCTAGTTGAACGAGCTTGATAATTCATGTGACTCGAGTTTATCGAAATGTTGGACCAAATCCAAACACCTTGCTTGTAAAGATGGAGGCTTGTAAGTAGGTTACTTTGGGGGCATTATCTATGATGGATAGATTAAGTCCTCGCATTTTAATCTAACATATTTTAATAATGGATAGTTAGGTGGTCTGGAAGACCAGTGGTATTCCTCTTAGGTCATTATTGTGGCCTAGGTCTTTTTCACTTAAAATATTATGTGTCAAATATTTATTTATTGTTACATTATTTTATTTACATATGATTGCATGTCTAACCACTTGTGGAATTTTGATTTGGCATACTTTGATAAATAACCTATTCACCTCCTTTAATTAATTAGATCTATAAATTAAAATTTTCACCATATCAAAGCCAACACAAGATACACTTAGTGTAGTTCCTAGATATTTTTATTATGAATAATTTTATTGAGGGTAATAGCTCTGATGTTGAGGAACTTAAATCTTCTTTTCCCTCTAAATATAATGTTAAAAGTTCTAAAATTGCTTTCTAAATGTGTTAGAGCCATAGGAAAAATACTAGTTTAAATGTTAAAATAGAAAATTTAAATGAAAAACTTGACACATATGAAAGCTTTTCTAATAAATTAATTAAAAGAAGATAATAATATTTTTTTAAGAAAGAATAATGATTTGGATTTGAGTCTTATAGGTTTAAAAGAAGAAAATAACAATCTTCCTATAGATAATAAAAAATTGGTGTAAGAACTTAAGGAACCATGTGAATCTATGAAGAGGTTAGACATTAGAATAGAAAGGCTAAAACATTTCTTGATTATGGAAAATATTTTGGAGGTAAGAGAGGGCTAGGCTATATAGATGAGCACACTATGCCATCTTCTTCAAAAATAATATTGTTCATAAAACCTTCTGATCCCTACTCTTGACATGATTCACGTATATCTCATTTATCAACTTCTAAATTCATTTCTACATGCCAGAACTATGGTAGAAAGTCACACATTATACCTAGGTGTAGATTCTTAATGTGATATAACTGTGTTGATAACATGCATGAATTAACAATCATGTTTGAGAAATAGTCACACGAGTTGAAAAACTAGGAAAGGTTAGGTTAAAAAATATAATTTACATTTTTTTAGCCCATATTACATTTAAAACTAAATCTACTACTGCTTGGTATTTTAATAGTGGTTGTTCTAGACACATTATTAATGACCATCCTCTCTTTACAACTTTTGAAGAGTATAATGAAGGAACAGTTACTTTTGGTTATGGAAATAAACCTAGGATTATTGGTAAAGGTACAATTCAGGTTGAAGCCATACCTAGGTTGGATGACATACTTTATATCAATGGTCTTAAAGCGAATATGATAAGCATCAGTCAAATTTATGACAAAAATTATAATGTATAATTTACCAATAATAATTGTATTATAACTTATCTAAAAGGTAAGTGTTTTCTTAAAGGAACTAGGTCTTATGATAATTGTTTTTGCATTGATATAGGTTCTAGTACTAATTGTAATTTTTCTAATAACTATTCTACTTCCTTGTGGCATCAAAATATGGAACATATCAACTTTAAAGATCTTATTAACTTAACCAAAAAAGAAATTGTGCTTGGTCTACCTGTACTTTTTGAAATTGAAATAACTTTTTATGGACCATATCAACTTGAAAAACAAACTCATCCTTATCATAATAAAATTAAATGAGTTAACACAAGTAAAATTCTAGAGTTGTTTCACATTGACCTCATTGGTCCTATGAGAACTAAGAGTATGGGTGACAAGAAATATATCATTATTATTATTGATGATTTTTCTCATTTTACATGGGTAGGTTTCCTAAAAGAATAATCTAAAGCATTTTATTTCTTTAGTTATTTTTGTCTTAAAATGCATATTTACATAGGTCATAGAATAATCAATATAATGAGACAAAGGATTGATCATGGGAAGGAATTGGAAAACTCAAGATAAGCTGAATTTTTTATGCATTATGGAATAGCACATGAGTTCTCTGCACCGATCACCACACAACAAAATGGAATAGTTGAAAGGAAGAATCAAGTGTTACAAGAGATAGCAAGAGTCTTGTTACATGGAAAAGACATTCAAAAGAATGTTTTGGGCAGAAGCGGTAAGTACCTCCTACTACATAGGAAACAGTGTCTATCTATGCCCAAGTACAAAGCAAACCCTCTATGAGATTTGAAAAGATAAGAAAATCTTAAGCACCTACATGTATTTAGATGTAAATGTTACATCATTAGAGATTGGGAGAATACAAACAAATTTGACTATAGAAGTGATGAAAATACCTTCCTAAGTTACTCATTAACTAGTCATGCTTTTGGAGTTTTTAACTTGAGAACTAACACTATGATGAAGTCCATCAATGTTGTTGTAGATGAGGTAGGTACTTGCATTCCATTCAATAAGAATAAACATAAAAATTTAAGCATAAGCTTTCCAATTGAAGGTAAAAATGATAAAACACCTGACTTTGAAAAGGTAGAATCTGATAGTTGAATAGTTAGCCTTGGATAATGAGGACATCATGCCCAACACTCAAATTCAAAAGCCAACACGTACTACAAAAGACCACCTAGTTGAGAACATAATTGGTGATTCAAATGTAATCATGGTAACAAGAATGAGATAGATAAGTGGGGTAACTCATCTTTGCTATATCTCTCAAATAGAGCCAATGAATGTTAATAATGCCTTAAAAGATTAATTATGGAAAAATTCCATGTAGGATGAGTTAGCTCAATTCACTAGGAGTGATGTTTCATCATTAGTACCTAGATCTAATGACAAAAATATCATAGGAACTAAATGGGCATTTAAAGTTAAATTGATGAATATGATGTTGTGATTAGAAAAAAGGCTAGACTAGTTGTCCAATGATATAGACAAGGTAAATGAATTGCTTTTGATGAAACATTTGCTCCTTTGGGTAGGCTAGAATCAATTAGGTTCTTACTTACTATTGCATGCTTTATAAAATTTAAACTCTTTCAAAAGGATGTAAAGTTAGAGCTTGGTATAAGAGACTTATAGCTTATCTCTTGGATAATGGATTTGTTTGAAGGGAGTTGATAAGACTCTTTTATTAAAAGGACCATATAGGATATATTCATTACTCAAATATATATCAATGAAAGTCTTTTGGGTTAACCTCCACCTCTCTTGTCAAAGATTTTGTGAATATAATGACTATTGAATTTGAAATGTTTATGATGCATGAGCTAGCATACTTTCTTAGTTTGAAAATTAAATAACTAAATGATGGTATTTTTATTTCTCAAACCAAGTATGCATGTAATCTAATTAAAATATTTGGACTTTAGACAATTAAGCATTTGAGAACTCCAAGTGCCAAAAGTTATGTAGACGAGTGAGGTAAGAGCATTGATCAAATGCTATATAGAAGCATGATTGAAAGCTTGATGTGCCTCACAGCTAGTGGACTTGATTTTTTTCTTTAGTGTTGGTGTTTGTTGATCACCCCACATGAAGTGTGTGTAATAAATATGCAAGTATACTTATCACAACAAGTAATATAATGATAAGAAAAGATCGTTCCCACAGAGATTATGTTATTAGAAATTAATTTTTAAAACTAAAAAATAAAAATAATTTTTTGTGTTTTTATATTTGAAGGAAGAAAAATTAAATTAACTAAAATTAAATAACAATAATTAATTAAATCGGATTTGGTAACTAAAAATATTTATGAGAAAATATCTAGGAATACTTAATCCCTTAATTTTCTAAACATGAAAATCACTAAAATCCCCACAATATAATTATCAATTAATTACATGATCAATTGAATATAACCTAGCATGAATTCCTCTCTCAAGTAAACTACAAACCATATAGTAATTAATTTAATCACACTATCATGCCAATTAAATTACATACTACCCATTAAGTTCATCAATTATGGATCATATACATAAGAATTATACATTTCTGCCTAGAAACTATGCATGTTATTTAATCAAGACAAAACAATTAAATAATTTTCTTAAATCTATTTAATTGTCTATATGGATAAATTATTGGTCAAATAATTAATAGCATAAAAATCATATTAAATAATATATTTAAATTAAAATTATAATTGGGGTAAAATATTAGATCATCACATGGTAAAAATTGGGTTCATGAGATCTCTAGATTAATAAATTAACTACACATAATTGTGTTCATAAAGCTCATATTTTTCATAAAGAAAGACAAAAAAATTGATAAAAAGGAGTAAAAAAAAGAAATACAATCAATCTCTTGAATCGTAGTACTAATCTCCTCTTGAATCTCCAGCAAAATTGTATCCCCTCTTGAATATTTCTATATATTTCTCTCTTTTTAGCTTCAAAAATAAACTAAAATTATGCTAATGGAGGCTTATTAGGGTTTATGGGAGTGATTAGGGGCTTAAATATTTCTCAGGTGTAATTTGGACCTTCAGATAAGCTTTAGATCAAGGGATGACATCAAAACAAGCAAAATGAACATTATTAGTAAATCACAGCACAATACGTGACACATATAATTCATTGGGTGAATCAGAGCATGATGCATGGCAAGGGAGATCAGTCTAAGTCAATGCATGCTAAGTCAGCTCCATGCACATGATTTAAGGTAATGGATACCATGGCGTACGGGTGGAACGACTGAATGAGTAGAGTGGTTACACGTGGCTTAAAGGTTTGACCCCGCTCCGAACTCGAATTGAATGCCTTGTCAACATGTGGCACATACTACTTTTCTCCTCACACGTGATGATCTATGATTCAATTTCCCTACTTGTGTGGCATCCATGTGGCCTTCCTAGTCAGCTCCTTTACTTGTGTGACAAGACACATAATAGTGTCTAATTGGTCCTGCATTAAAAATTCATAAAAAATCCATAAAAATTCCAAAAATATCCCAAGATATCCCAAAATTTATATTTTCACCCTTTTACTAAAAAGTTTATATTTTAATATTTTAGCCCCAAAAATACTATTTATTGAATAAAATAAGTAAATGTTAAGTAAAAAGTGCACTAATAACTCTACTGTCATAGAGTCACCATTTGTGCCTGTTATTAATTAGATCCTAAGGAATCACATATTGAACATGTCAAAATGATTATCAAGTATGTCTTTGGAACTAAAAACTTTGTTATTTGGTTTACTAATGATAATACCTATGAAATTAATGGATACACAAATGTAGATTAGGCTAAAAATTAGGATCTAAGAAAATGCACCTTTGGTACATTTCTATATTTGTATAAATCTTGTATCCTAGCATAGCAAGAAATAAAACTCCATTTCATTATCTACTATAAAAGAAGAATACATTGTTGTTGGATGCTCTTGTACACAACTTCTTTGGATGAAAAATATGCTTAAGGAATATGGATTTGAACAAGGTATTATTCCTCTTTATTGTGATAACAAATCACATTATGCATTCTAGGAAAAAAAAATATAGGCATTAGACATCATTTTATTAGAGAAATTTAGATGAAAAAATATTATCCCTTGAGTTTGTGCCTATTGAAAGGCAATTAGCTGATTTATTCATTGTGGCCTTTAATACCCAATTATTTGAATATCTTAGAAGTGCCTTAAGAATTTGGACTGTTGATTAATTTTCTTTAGTAAATATTTTACTTTTTGTTTTATTGTTCACTTATTTCTTCAAAAAAATAAGTGGAGTAGACTTGTTTTAACATTAACATGAACTTTACATACTACTTTTACATTATTCTAATTCTCTTAATTGATATTACATTGTACAATTGGATATTTTAACTTATGCATTCACATAGTTTTTACATCTTGTGATCGATATTGACATGAACCTACTCACACACTCAATAAGAATAAATGTATGTCATACTTAAGGTTTATGATTGATATTGTGAGATTTTAGGGCTTGATATGACCTTGACTGCAAAATTATGTTTGGGCTTTGTCTTTCACTTTAGAAAATTCTATTATAGGAAGAAACATAGTTTTGAGAGGGCTACCTACTATAATGTGTGAAACTACCATAATGAGTAGAGAGGGCTATCTCACAACTAGTGTGAAAGTCACCATACTAGGTTATTGGCTTGTACACACTTAAAAAAATATATAATAAAGGAAAATAAAAAATACCAAAGGAATTGCATACACAAAAATAAAGAGAACAAATGGTTATACAAAAAGAAAATAAATGACCAATCCTTCACAAAAATAATAATAGGGAATGTAAAATAAAAATTGAATTAAGTTCTCTCTTGGTAAATAAATTTTATTAGGTGCAAAGTACAAGTTTATTTGTAATTTTTCTTGATAGATGATATTTTTTCTTTGAATCTTTCATAATTGATCATAAATGAACAAATTGATATATTATTTTAGTTCCAACACTTATCTTAATTTTGGTGATTGTCGATATGGCACTGTTTATATCAGTATATTTGTGTGTCTTGCCTATATATATTTATGATGGATAGTGACACTTTGAACAAAATTGATTTCATCATTTTTATGTTTCGTTGTAGTCATTTTCAGGAAAGCCTACTACCCTCGATTAAAAAGAAATTTCATTACTTCTTCATTGAATTACTTATTCATATGACTAAAAAGGGGAGAGAGTTATTGAGCATTAATTGAAAATTGATTAACATGATAAAATGCGCAAGTATATATGTTGTGTAATGAATATAATGTAACTAAATACATATATCGATCACATAGGAAGTTGCATAACTTCTAATCGAGTACTAATATAATTGTTACGATTACTATTTGGACAATAGAAAATTATAAAAAAAAACTAAAAAAAATAGATGACAACTAATTTCAAATAATAAGACTCAACAATTATGAAGATATATGAGAAAACATTATAGAAATCTTTAATCACCCAATTTCTTAAAATGTGAATCACTAAAATTCCTCTCAATATAATCATCAATCAGTTATATGATTAATTGAATCTAACCTAACATGAAATCATCTCTCAAGTACACTACACACCATATAGTAATTAACCTAATTGCACTTTTATATCAATTAGAATGCATACTACTCATTAAGTTCATTAATTATAGATCATACACACAAGCATCTCTCCCTAGAAACTATGCATGTTATTTAATCAAGATATATAATTAAATAATTCTCTCAAATCTATTTAATTTCCTTTATAGATCAATTTTTGGCCAAAATATTAATAGCATAAAAATTAGATTTAATAATATAATTGAATTTCAATAAAAATTGGGGTAGAAATTAGATCATCACATGTAGAAATTTGTGATCGTAAAACCCCTAGATTAATTAATTAGCTAGACATAATTATATTCTTAAAGCTCATATTTTTCAAAAAGAAATACAATGCAATTGATATAAAAATGAGAAGAAGAAGAGATACACTCAATTACTTGATTTGTAGCACTAATATTCTCTTGAATCCTTCACAAAATTATGTCTCCTTTAATCTTCCCTTGAAACTTTTTCTCTTCTTTGTAGATGCTAAGGTTTGTAATCTTAATTGTGTCTTTTTTATGACCACCCTATAGTGCTTTAAATAGAATTAAATTGATCCTCATTAGGTTAGTATTTTTGTATTTCTTTGATCCAAGAGATAAGATTGAAAATTGGAATTCAATTCAAGGCTGATGGGTAAAAATCCTTAACACTCAATTGATAGAGCCTATTCTCGATAGATCAAGTGATAAACCCTCGATCAATCTAGTCCTTTGTCAATCGATTGTGTGATGAACCCTCTATTAATCTACAAATATCTAGATCGATATACCCCCATGTGATCATATATTTGTCCTAATGTTTTGCCTATTTTTTATCCATTTGATATCTTTTTACCTACATTGGCATATTAAACACAAATTAAGCTTATTCATGATATTTAAGGAAAAAACAAGACAAATAAGTGGTTTATAAGTGGGCAAATAACTCTATTTTGTAGAGTTATCAAACCCCCAAACTTAACTCTTTGCTTGCCCTCAAGCAAAGCCAAGTCTAACTAGCTAAAATGGTATGGATAGTCCATTCATAAAAATTTATCTATTAATACATGTATGTTAACGAAAACTATCCCCTTCAAAAGTCGTACAATTCTATGACAAGAAAGTTTACATATTCATCAATCAATGTTCCATTAATACAAGGATATGCAAGGTTTTTGATGAATTGATTTATATGTGTGTATTTCATATGATGTCATCCAATGCCCTCATAAAATCAACTTATATGAGCATACTAATCAACTAAATCTTAGAACAAGTTTTATAGGCCTATTCTTCACACCCTAGCCTCTCCACTAATGTAAATATACACTTAGCTAAAGATCAATAGGGCTTTACATGCTTATAGTCTAAGGCTTGGGTGAGGTTAGACAAATGGATATATTTAGGATTCACACCTTAGCTCTCTTTTTATATTTTTACACCGTATGAATACCAAAATTTTCTCACATTTAGAATACCAAAAATCAATCATGAACATGTCCATAAAAATCTGAATCAAATCAATCAAAACTAGCAAGCATATGACATGATTAATGTAAGTATCTTAACGAGCTTGTTACATTCCTTATCTCGTTCATGAAAATTAATTCTATCATTGGGTTCATATGTTTCATATCAAATATGCATGCGTTGTGTTTTCATGTATTCGTCAATTTTTACCAAAATCATGATTATAAATATCCTAAAAAAATGAAAATTATCCTAAAAAACGAAAATGCATACTAAACATTGAAGTATAGAACGAATTTCCCTACCCCACACTTAAATTGCACATTGTTCCAAATGTTCACATGTGAATATGAAAAAGAGTGAAAGGAAAGAAAACTCTCTTAACTTTAGCACACCACATCTATTGTTGGAACTGCTCCATCTTTGTTATGCCATTGCTCTCCATATTTATTCACTTATAGAATGGAAAACATATAAGTAAAATAACATTTAGTTGCCTCCCAATAAGTTCCCTATTTAACTTCCTTAGCTAGACATTCATATCAGCTCCTAAGGTGCATCCACCAAGGTCATCACAACCTTTTCATTTGGCAACTGGTCTCTAAGATAGTGCTTTACTCTATGTCAATTAACCATGAATCACTTTTTGTTTTTTTTTTTCAATTCAATGGATCCATAGTTTGTTACCTTAGTGAGGGTGAATGGATCTAACCATCTGACCGTCTCTTTGTCTTCTCTTTGTAAAGGCTGGCATTAGCTCATCTAATTCATTTATTTGTAGCATCCTTTTTCTCACCAACTACATTAATGGACATGTTCAAGTGTTTTAATGCCTAATATGCATTATGCTTCAATTCGACCAGTAGGTGACATGCCTTTCCATACACTAGTTGATATGGGATGGTACCAATTGGTGTTTTATATTCAGTTCTATAGACCTATAAAGAATTGTCTAACATAAAGGCCTAATCCTTTTCTAGAATTATTCACCATTTTCTTCAAAATTCTTTTCATCTCTCTATTGAACACTTGTATGGGAATGATAGTGGATAGATATATTATATTTAATCCCATACTTGACAATAATGAATTAAAAGCTCTATTTTAAAATTGATTTCCCCCCATCACTAACGATAATCCTAGTAGTTCTAAACCTAGTGAAACTATTTTTTTTTAGAATTTTCATGACAACTTTGGCATCACATTTGTTGTTAACAATGGCTTCCACCCATTTTAGCATGTAATTCACACCTAATAGTATCTATTAGTTACCAAAGGATGAGGGGAAGGGTCCCATAAATTCAATGCCCTAAACATCAAACAATTATACTTCAAGTATATTCTTTATAGGCATATCATCACTTTTGGAAATATTACCTCTCCTTTGGCATCTATCACATATTTTTATATAAAGGTAAGTGTCTTTAAATAGTGTAGGCAAAAAATAACTAGATTGAAGTACCTTATCTGCTATTTTGTGCTCCCAAAGTGGCCTATATAGTTTGAGCTTTGACAATGGTGAAGGATACTTCCAACTTTATTATTAAGGATGCACCTTCTCAAAATACCATCACCGCATTCTTTGTATAGGTAAAGGTCATCCAAAAATTATTGTTTAACATCATGGAAGAATTTCTTCTTTAGTTTCCATATGAGATTAGGTGAAAGGATGTTGGCAACTAGGAAGTTTACAATGTCTGTATATCTGATGAGCGAAAACCGGCATCGCCGATCTTCTTGTTTTAGACAAGACATTCTTCTAAATTTTGGTATAAGAATGCATTTGTTCAAGTGCATATGCAAATGATATATTTATATGCAGCTTCTTGAAGAAATCCAAAATATTTGAGAACTACGTATCTAACTTTTGCTTTTGTAGTCTTTCAGGGAAAGGAATAATGGGTTTGTAGAGGTTGCTATTTTCTCGCTGAAGTATTTCCTTTCCATCATTCTCTTTACCCACTAATTCCTCCTCATCCTTTTGAGTCTCATCTTCCTCCTTTAGAGTTTTACCACTCCTCAAGACTATGGCAATGTAATGCTCCTTACCATTTCTACTTGGATTTACAATTGTGTCACTTGGAAGGTTATCTTAAGGCCTTTGACTTATGGCCTGGTCAAGTTTCCCCATTTGAGTCTCTAAATTTTGAATTAAAGCCTTTGGACACTTTTGCATTTACTAATTAGATGAAGTCTTTCATCATCCCTATTAAAGTATTTATATTCTCCTCAGTAAGTGGCTTCTTCTCTTGGGCTTGTCATTGTTGTGGTTGTTGAAAACCAGGTGGTGGAAATGATTGACAGTTGAATTGATTACCACCTTGATTGTTGTTATTCCAAGAGAAATTTGGATGTTGTCTCCATCCTGAGTTATATGTGTTTGAGTATGAATTATTATTTCAGTTCATACAACCCACATAGAATGCAGATTAAGGATTATCTAGACAAGTATCAAACAAATGGGCTCCATGAAAAATACACAAGACACCCCTGAATCAAAGACCTAGTTTATACTCACTGGTAAGTTTTGAACCTTCAAAAGATTAACTAAAGATGACACTTCAGCTGTAAGTGTCGTGATATCATTTACCTTATGTACTCCAGCTACTCTTCTTGTAGTTGTTATTCTGTCCATTGGTAATTGATAATTATTGCTAGCCATTTTTTCAAGTAAATTATAAGCTTGATTGTAAGATTTGGCTAGCAGAGCTCCATTAGTGGATGCATCAATAAAGGTTCTTGTTTGGGCATTGAGACCATCATAGAAAATCTCCATTTGGATCCAATAAGGGATACCATGGTAAGGACACTCCTTAGCAATTCTTTGAATCTTTCCATGCTTCATATAAAGATTCTCTTTCATATTGTTGATAAGAGGTAATGTAATTCCTAAGCTTGGAATTCTTTGTTGATGGGAAATATTTCATCAAGAATTTTTCTACCAAATCATTCCAACTTCTAATGGAATCAGGTGGCAATGAGTTTAGGCAAGCTCAAGCACGGTCTCGCAAAGAGTAAGGAAACATTCCACGCTTAAACGCTTCTTTAGTCACACCACTGAATTTGAATGAATCTCTAACTTCAATGAACAATCTGAGATGCAAATGAGGATCTTGTATTGGTAATTCATTGAAGTATCCAACTGTTTGTAGCATTTGAAACATCACTGGCTTTAGTTTAAACAATTTAGCTTGAATGTTTGGCCTTGTAATAATTTGATTCAGCTCTTCCAACATAGGTAATGCATATTCTTTCATAGTTATGTCCATATCATCCATCAAATGTATCTAGTTTTTCAAATTTAACTCATTATTGTTTATTTCTAATGAATTAGCCATTTCTTTCCCTTGGGTGACAACTTGTTGTTTTCTTATTAATCTCAAAGGACGCTTAATCTTGGGATCTAAATGCAAAATTTCTCCGTTACGAACTCTGCTCATACAATAGACTAAACTATGCTTCTAATAGCATTAAGAGAGATGTTAAAATTAAAAACAAGTAACCAAATAAATAAATTAAAATTATGAGAAATAAATAAAGAGAAATAAGTAAAATAAATAAAGAAATAAGTAAATAAAAATAAATAACTAAAAAAATTAAAATCAAAACTAAAATTAAGAAAATAAATAAAATAATACAAAAAAAATTAATTTCAAATATTTATAATCTCCGACAATGGTGCCATAATCTTGATCGACACATGAATAGTGTGCAATGAATATGAAAGTATATGTATGACAACAAGTAATATAATGATAAGAAAAGATCATTCCCACAAAGATTATATTATTAGAAACTAATTTTTATGAGAAAATATCTAGGAATACTTAATCTCCCAATTTTCTAAACATGTGAATCACTAAAATCCCCCCAATATAATTATCAATTAATTACATAAACAATGTAAGCCAAGCTAACATGTATTCCTCTCTCAAGTAAACTACACATCATATAGTAATTAACTTAATCACACTCTCATGTTAATTAAATTGCATAGTATTCATTAAGTTCATCAATTATGAATCACATACATAAGAATCATATATCTCTACCTAAAAATTATGCATGTTATTTAATTAAGACAAAAAATTAAATAATTTTCTCAAATCTATTTAATTGTCTCTATAGGTAAATTGTTGGCCAAATAATTAATAACATAAAAATCAAATTAAATAATATAATTAAATTAAAATCAAAATTGGGATAAAATATTAGATCATCACATGATGAAAATTGGGTTCATAAGACCCATACATTAATAAATTAACTAGACATAATTTTTTTCATAAAGCACATATTTTTCATAAAGAAAGACATAAAAATTGATAAAGCAAGAAATACAATCAATCCCTTGAATTATAATACTAATCTCCTCTTGAATATCCATCAAAAGCGTATCTTCTTTTAAACTTTTCTATATTTTTCTCTCTTCTTAGCTCCAAAAATTGAGAAAAATTATGTTAATTACTACTCCTTAGGGTTTATGGGGTGATTAGGGGTTAAAAATAACTCAGGTGGAATCTATACCGTCAGATCAAGGGTTGAGATCAAAACAAGCTAAATTAACAATGCTAGCCAATGGGAGTGCGACACATGGCATACGAAATTCACTGGGCATATTAGAGTGCAACACATGGCAAGGAAGACTAGCCTTGGTCAACACTCATGTGCAACACACATACAAATCAATTTATCAAAAACCTTACATATCCTTTTATTGCTGGAATGTTAATCAATGAATATGTGAACCTCTTTGTCATAGAATTGTATGACTTTTAAGAGTGATAGTTTTAGCTAAATATACATGTATTAATAGGCATATATACCTATGTCATTTAATCTAGTTAGACTTGGCTTTATTTAAGGGTAAGAAAATAGTTAAGTTTGAAGAGTGTGATGACTCTATGAAAGTAGAATCATCAGTACACTTTTTTACTTAATATTTGTTCGTTTTATTCAATAAATAGTACTGTTAGGATTAAAAATATTAAAATATAAACTTTCTAGTGAAAAGCAATGAAAATATATTTTTTCTAAAATTTTCAAAGAATTTATGAATATTTATGGATTTTTTATGAATATTTTAATGCAAGACTAATCATAACATAACATATGGACACCATGCAAGAAAAGATATTTTAGTGATTCATATGCTTAAAAGAGATTTTATTCATATGGATTTTAGTTATTTTAATTTTGTTTTCTCAAAACATATACAAATAGGTCTTTACTTTTTAGTTTTACAAATTAGTTTATAATAATATAATTTCCATAATAATGATTTTTTTTATAATTATATTACTTGTTTGCTATATGTATACTTGCATACCCATTGCACACAATTCGTGTTGATCAAGTTTTTTTTAATATAGGATGCATTACAATTAACCTCACTCTATAGTATAACATATGATTGTATTTTCTTTTTTGTATTAGCTAAATGTGTAAAGGTAATTGTTATGCTTATTGGTTAGACATAAAATATGGCTTCAAGATATGAAAGGTTCTTAATTGAGCTCAAATGGGTGACTAAAGATGTTAATAATGATTAGCTTGAAAGACTCAGTCGATCCAAATAAGGCCTAAATCGTTTCTTATGCTAAATACTATTTAAGATTTTTTCTCAAGAGTTGATAAAATAGATTCTAAAACATAGTAGATCTCATCAACACATATAAGTCACCACATATTTTCTCTCAATAAGAACACCAAAATTAATCATGAACATGTGCATAAAATTTTAATCAATCCAATCAAAACTAGTAAGCATATCACATGATTAATGTAAGTATCTTAATGAGCATGTTACATTCCTTATCCTAGTCACAACAAAAATATATTATTAAGTTCATATGTTTCATATCAACCATGCATGCATTTATTTTTTATGTATTTAAATAGTGCTAGCTAATGGGAACATGACATGTGGTATAGGAAAAAAGGACAATCGGAGTGCGCCATGTGTACAATTGACTTGTGGTTGCCACATGGATGCCATATGAGTGAAAAGGAGCCAATCATAGATTGTCGCATGTACCAGCTTGTGAAGGAATTATCATGTGTCGATATGATGTTCATTTCGAGTTTTTCTACACAGTCAACGAGTGTGCCATGCGTCATCATGGGATTTGTTTGTTTGTTCCACAAGGGCATCATGCATTCTAGATTAGCAAATAGTAGCATGCCACGTGATGTTGACTCAACACACATTGACCATGACCAGTCCCCCTACCATACATCATGCGCTGATTGTTCCCTTTTTCCCATTAAGACATTATCTCATTGGCCAGTTTTGTTTAATTTTCTTTTTTCATCTTAGCCCTTGATCTGAAGCTGATCTGACAGTCTAGATTCTATCTGAGCCTAAATTAACCCCTAATTCCTACAAAAAAACTCAAATAGTTGACTTAATAATATTTTTTATCAATTTTTAGTGCCAAGAAGAGAGAAAATACATAAAAGGTTCAAAAGAATTTACAATTTTGGTAGATATTCAAGAAGATATTGGTGGTACAATTCAATAGATTGATTGTATTTATTGTTCTCCTCTTTCTTTATCAATTTTTATGTCTTTCTTTATGAAAAATCTAAACTTTATGAATACAATTATGTGTAGTTAATCTATTAATCTAGAGATCTTATGAACCTAATTTTCTACCTATGATGATCTAATAATTTTATCCTAATTATAATTTCAATTCAATTATATTATTTAATCTGATTTTTATGCTATTAAATGTTTGACCAACAATTTATCTATAGAGACAATTAAATAAATTTGAGAGGATTATTTAATTGTTTATCTTGATTAAATAACATGCATAGTTTGTACGTAAAGATATATGATTCTTATGTATGTGGTCCATAATTGATGAACTTAATAAGTAATATGCAATTTAATTAACATGAGAATATGATTAAATTAATTATTATATGGTGTGTAGTTTACTTGAAAGATAAATACATACTAGATTAGATTCAATTAATCATATAATTGATTGGTAATTATATTGGGGATTTTAGTGATTCACATGCTTTGAAAATTAAGAGATCAAGTATTCTAAGATATTTTCTCATATATCTTCTTAGTTACTAATTTAGAATTAATTAATTAATGATATTTATTTTGGTTCTTTTAATTTTGCTTTCTCAAAACAAAAAAATATTGATCTTTATTTTTTTTTCAAATTTCAAAATTAGTTTATAATAATATAATATTCGTGTGAACGATATTTTCTTATTAATATACTATTTATTTGCGATAGGTATACTTGCATACCCATTGCACACAATTCGTGTCAATCAATAATCACCCACAATATTGTCCTTCCAAAATATCAAAAGTTTTTATTATTCATTTTGACAATAAACCTTGAACTGATAACATATATTGCAAATTTCTTCATAATTTTTTTAACAACTAAATATTCATTTTTATTATTATGATAATTTAATTTAAGACCCTAAAAAGATCATGATGTGTATTTGCAAAGATATTCATTTTTTCACTTATCTTTGTTTTTAAAAGTACTCCTTAATTTTAATGTGAAACATTTATTTTTATTATCATTTTATAATCTCGACTTGAGTGATATAAAGTTGATAAGTTCTTTACTTGCACTTTTACTTTGTCCATGTATTATGTATCATGTTCTGTCCATTTTCAAACTAAGTTTAGTTTGTAATAGTTTTTATATTTTTGCTATTTTTTTATGTATGCTTATGCATAAATAAAATATCTTAAAAAAATTGTAATTGATTTTTAACTTTGATTTCACTAGGAAATCATTGTATATTGTTTAATTTAAGAGGTTAGAGATGACATTTTACATCTTCTATTTCTAATTCTAAATATTTAATTTTTTTGTTGAGCTATTACAATCTTTCTTTGTGATAGAAAAAGTCATTTTTTTCCTGCATTCTTATAAGACATTAATGATATCTAAGTAATATTTATCCAAGTCATTACTAAATGCTAAAATATCATTTATGTATACACAATAAATGTTATATAGTTTCTTAAAGATATTATCCATATACCTTTAAAAAATACATAGTGCATATTTTAATCCAAATAGTACAACTGTCTATTGGAATTATTCTTGTAGGTAACTAAATGTTTTTAATTTATGTGATTCTTCATCAAGACTTATTTGTCAAAATCTACTTTTACAATCAAAACTTGAAAAAAATATTTATTTCCTTTTATTAATGATAGTAATTCTTCTTTATTTGAAATAAAATATCCATCATCAGTGGCTTCTTTATTCAAATCTCTAAAAGTTATTACCATTCTCTTTCTTTCTCTTCTTTTCTTAACTTATTTCCCAACTAAAAATGGTGGACTTGAATGAGGTGAATTACTAAGTATTATGACTTTTAATATCAAACGTTCTTGAATTTTTCTTTTTTCTAAATTCATCTCTGTCTTCTAGGATATAAATTATTGGTTTTACTCTTGTCACCTTGTTAATGTCTTTGAGTTTTATGCTTGATATTATTTTAGACCTATTGATTTTGGAATCTAAAAGGTTTTATGAACTTATTATTTGTAACAATTTTTTTATTCATATTAAGGCTTTATCTTCTTGTATTTTATGAAGAAATGAGTTTTGTTTCTCTTCTATGTCTAAAGAAATGTTTTCTAAATAAGATTTTTTCTTTGTATTTATTTCATCACATTTTTGTTTTAATGTTATCACATAAAAGTTGGGTTTGATATTGTCAAAAATTTTCTTATTTTTAACATGTAAATGGTTTTCACCATTTAATGTTGTTAAACTTATTTTTTTTCTTCTTCTAAACATTGAGTAAAGTCTTGATAGTGGTTTAGAAAGTTATTTCTTATTATTAAATTAACTCATATATCGTGCTGATATATGATAAGATTATGAAACTTCTCTTCTCCTATCATTATATATGTATCTTTTAAGATTTTATTGTAGTATTATTAGCAATTCTTATAATTAAATCTTTTAGTGCTTATTTTTAGAGTTCTTTTAAAAATAAATATTTAGTGGCTAAATACATACTAGCACATGTATCTACATATACATATAAATAGTAACTTATGTAACCTTTAAATTTCAATCCTATCTTAATGTAAGTGCTCCTTAGATTTGTATTACTAAACAAATAATTCATCTTCTAATGTGGGATATTCATATTTTGAGTCAGTTATTTTCGACTTAATTTCATCTAATAAATAAAATACTACAAATATCATATATAGTTGATTCCTTTATTGCTCTAATTCCATTTAAAAGCTTATTTGCTTTCTATGAAAATTCTTTTTTATGTTGAAGCTTGTGAGGGCATTCATTTCCATAATATCCTTCCTAATTGCATATCAATAATTTTTGTTCTCTGATAACTTATACTTTTTTCTTCTAAAATATCTTTTCTTATAAAGTTCTTTGCTATAAGTTTTCTCATATTTTTGAAAGTCCTATGTTCTAAATTTATATCTTTTAAATGTTTTTGTATTTTTTTATATTTTTGCTTCTAGGATTTTATGTTATATTTATATTTTCTTGGCATTCTAAAATCTCTTATATCATAACATATTTTATCATTTCCTCTTATTTGTTTATATTCATGTCTTTCTTGACATTTAATGATTATCCAATTTTTAAGACATGTTATTACTCCTCTTAAAATATTTGGTATAGTTTTTCTTTTTCTTTTATTTCATCATTCTATTATGGTTTTATATAATGTTCCAAGTAATTTCGTAAAAAATATTTCCTTATAAGTTTCTTACACAGAGGATAATAACTTATGATAATACATTTCATATTCACAAATAAAGGAATCTATATAATAAATGTCACATATTTTCATATTTATTAAATATCATTAGCTTCGTTAATTTTATTTTCACTAGTTTCAGTACTATGTTTACCTTTGCCTTATTCAATAATTTTTTTTATATTTTTCATTTATTACAGTATCTAAGTATTTTATACATGTGGAAGCATTCTCCTACGTTTGTAAATATTGTTGTTATGTTAAATTTATAAATCAAACTTTAATATTTACTGTCATTTTGTGAGTTACTAAGACTTTACAAGTTGAAGAATTTAATTATGTGGTTGGAGAAGTCTGTATGATTACACTCATACCACTAGATTATTCATCTAAAGCTATTCTTCTGACATTTGCCTATTTATTTCTCCTCTATATGAGTCAGATGTTTTTTCTTAATAAAGAACTAATAAAAAATTTGTTTTCATATGATTTATTGGGATCATATTTTCTAGTTCATAATCAATTTTACTATTTATTTTCATATCATCTTCCTGTTTGTTTGTAAAAAGTTTTTCATCGTAATATCTTCTTAGTTCTTTGTTTGTCAAAGTTAACAAAATAACTAGTTTTTTTATGTTCCTATTTTCAAGGTTTATAAACTATTCTTCTAATGTTTTTTTCTATATTCCATTAAACTGGAATATAACTTCTTCTTCATCTTTGTATTTTTTTTCCCATTTTTCTTTTCTCATTCCTAGGTAGTATCAATGCATCTGATCTACAAGGTGATTCTTTCTTTAATCTTACAAATATATCAAACTTACAACCTATGATTTCATTATTTCTATATATGTTATTTACATCAATTCTTAATTTTGTAAATTCTTTATGTATGTCTCGTTGTAGTTTTTTATTATAACCATATTCTCTTAATCTTTCGAGAGTTTTTTTGTGTTTCATTTATATTCTGTAAGGACTCGATATTGCATTCTTATACTATATTAATTCTTCTGCTAAAAGAATTAAAACTTTAATTATTGTTATTTAGTTTTTTGATACATCTATTAGACCTCTATCAAAATCTAATTATTTATTCTGTATTTTATTTTTGAACATTATTGAATAACAATGATATTATTTTCTTCCAAATATTACGTCATGGACTGATGCTTTCATTATTTTAAACCTTTGATTTTAGATCTGTAACATCTCTTTCTTTTTTAGAGGTTTCTCCTACAAGATCTATAAACATAAATTTTGATACATTACTATTTCTTGCTACATTACTATTTCTCCTTAATATAATAAGTTTTTCTTTAACATCTAAGTTTCATTCTTTTGGTATTTCAAAGTCCATTAATATTTCTTATTTTATTATTTATCTAATTTCTTGAAAAAATATATCTATTTATATGAATTAATTTTGTTTATATATTGAGTTATTATGACTATTAATGAATATCCTACTATGTAATTTAAAATTGATGATTTCATTATTTCATTAAATCTTCTCTTTTAAATTCATAAGCTAAACTTAATACTTTATTTAAGTTTTTATCATTAATGCTAATGACGAATCTGAGTATGCTATAAATTTTAATTTTTGATATCTTAAATTTTCATAGATCATTTCTAATAAAATATTTTTCTTATTTATTATTCTATTATATAGGAATCCTAATTTTATTAATATATCTATTCATTCTCTTAAATATGTTTTTATTAATATTTCATCCAAAATGGATGTACTCGAGGTTTCTTTTATCTTTTTGAAAAATTTTAGATAGTCTGTCCATAATGATTTCTTTGTTAATTAATGATATGTTATACTTTTATTTTACATCTATATTATTAATACTCATTTTTTATTACTTATTTCATAATAAAATATATATATTTTTTAAAATATTTTCCTTAATCTTAAAAATGATAAATCGTTACATCCATATCTTTGAGATTTAATCTTACTTTTGTATTTCTTCGTTGTTTTTGCTAATTAACATTTTTGTTGAAAAGATACCCATATATTTGTGTTTCTAATTATATTATTTCTTAGTTTTCTATTATTTATTATTTTATGTATAAAAAATTATTAATTTTTATAAACTTTAAATTCCATTAAATTTAAAAGATATTTATGATATTTTTGAAACTTTAAGAATATTTTATGATTTTTTTAAGCTTTAAGGATATTAAGAATATAAACACTTAGATTATGTATTTTTTTAATAATTTAATCTTATTGCCTAATAACACATAATTTCTATGTTTTAATTTATTTATTTTTATTTTTCTTCAATTTTTTTAATTAAAATTTATTTAAATTACTAATATAATTACAAAAAATTAAATAAAAAATTATTTTGCATGCTATAACTTGCTATAACTTTTTATATCAATGGGAAAAATATTTTAAAAATAAATATATAATTTAATATCATTTTTGTAATAAATAATGAATGAGACTGTGTGTGTCTATGCATATATATATATATATATAACCATCCAAAATAACACAAATAATAAATAGCATGATAAGAATGAAAAACTAATTTGTACAAAGAAAATTACCCAAGACAAAAAGGCATAGAATTCACTAATAAGACCATTAAACTCACTCCTTACTAATTTAATAATGTGTTTTGTTTTATATTTTCTATGTTTGCACTTACCTTTTTGAATTTAATGTTGTAGTAACTAGTTCTATTTACAGTTGCATTTTAATCTGAAACGAATTTTATATTTTAGGATCATTTTAGAGTTTAAAAAAAAATTCAAAACCTATATTCTATGTTCAAATTTTAAAACCTTCACAATTAATTTCATATGATATTCAAAGACCTCATTTTCCTAAAAATCAAGATTTCACCCATTTCATAACTTCATTGTCAATAAAATAAATTAAAAATATAAAAAAAATAATAGAAAAATTGTATTAAACTAAAAAAAATGTTACCAAGCAAATTCCTAATTTCTTTAACAAAGAAATAGAAAACAAAAACACCACTTTTAAACCCAAGAAAACAAAGCTCTTTATAAAACAAGCCCTCAATCTTCCATTACATTAAAAAGAAGAGGCCATGAGTGATGCTTTTGGTACACATCTCAATATGTATCTCTATGTGAGGTGTTAGCATTGTATTAATTGGAAAAGTGAATTATTTTCCAAAGAACAAATCAGACTATGTCGAAACTTTAAGAAGAGTATAAGAAATAATGTTTCTCAGTAAATGTCATAAAACTCGTACATATCCAAATTTTATAGTAATCAACAGTAATCAGTTTCTCAATTGTCAACAGGATTTAAACATAGAACTGCAAAGTACCAAGGCACATACATAGAAGACCATGACTGCTATAATCCTAACCTGCAAGACGATCATCAGTTCACAACTAAGAATAACACAAAGCCTACCACAGCTGTTGCATACTCCGACTAATTCAGTTAAACAACTTCATTTTTTTCCGGACATGCTGCATCGACAACCTGTAAAAAAATTCCATGGTAACGGTAATTTAGAAAAAATGGATTGAACCTGAGGGCAGGAATACCTGAACCTGCAAAACTTGTAAAAAAAAACATGTAAGACCATGCTCATTATCATTAAAGGAGTTGTCAAAACATTGTAGGATAAAAAAAAAGGAGGTTCAAAGAGAATAAAACGGACGAAGTTAAAATCCATCATTGACAAGTCACGATTTCTTGTGGCCACTAAATAACTGACTGTAAACCATCATGCATGCATATTCTCAAAGCAAGAATTAGACAAACAAGATTCATAGAAATGCATTGATGATAATCAATACGTGTACAATGTTGAAGCTCTAATTAAAAGAAACAGGGAAAACACAAATAAAATTCTTCCAATTTGTGTAGAAACATACAAGTTACAAATGAAACAAAAAAATAAACTTATGTGCTACGAAAAAGTGTGTAGTAAAGATATATATATAAGAAAATCAGGGTTTGATACCACAGTTGTACCCAAGTTAAACAACTAGTACCCAATTTCAGACTTGTTTTCAAGTGATTCCAATTTAGTACCATTGTTCAACAAAAAGTTCTAAAATCGTAAATTGTGAACAGTAAAAACAATTGAATTGACTATTAATTTTTGCAGTTTATGGTCATGTGATGCCCAATTGAACGACATTTTTGTCAACACAAGACCCAAGATTAGTTCTATAATCTGAAGATCAATTCGATTTCATCATTATAAGTTCATTTCATACCAGACCAGACCAAAATAAGGATATACATTCGAATTATGAGAATAAGTCATTCGAGCATATCTAAATAGATACTATGTTTACATATGGATCCCTGCATCGTTACATTCCATTTAGGATTAGGAATAGCACCCTCCCCTCCTTCCATAAACACCCTAGCCCCAGGCCCCTCAAATCTCTCCGCATAAAATGTCCAATATCTTCAGAAAAAATTCCATTTAAGCTTTTTTAACCTCAAATATTGTCCAACCACCACTAGTATATCTCCATCTTTCCCCCGTGACCAATAAAATAACACTAGCCCCTCTTAAATCTAGGAAAAACATCAACTCTGTTTATGACCTAACACTTCAAATTCAACCTCAAAATCCTTCAATTTCATACCCTCTTCAAGTGAAAATTATTTCTCTGATTCTGAAGATTACTCTTTGTAAGGATTATGAGTGTTAGCTATTTTCGTGCACAAAATATTTACTTGTAAATTTATTTTTACGCCTGCTATCAAGTCTATCAAGAAAAGCCGAACAAATGCTCGAGTTTCAGATAATTATACTTCAGGTATATCCTTGATAACTATGACACATAAGATTGCATTTTTACATTTAATAGCACATATTCATAAATCTAATATTAGTTTTTGTACTTAAATATTTTTTTATTTATCTTAATATTTTTAAGATGTGATTTAAAAATATTTTTTAATTAAATATTTAAATGGGCCTTGAATAATGAAGCCCAAAATATTTTAACCCTAATACTAGTAGGTTATCATTATCTATATATATACACATAGGATTAGGGTTAAGGTTACTACTAAAAAAAAAGCTGCCGATTTTTTTTTGTTGCTAAAATTGTAGTAAGGGTAGGCGAAGAAGAATTACTGGAATATAAAAGGGAAACAAAAGTAGAAGAAGAAAAGGAATTAATATAGAGGCGGTAACAAAGTAATTAAGATAAGTATTCAAATAAATGCATATTCACGCCTGCATTGAAAATAAAAGTAAGTATATGTTCTTGCGTCAAAGTAAAGTTAATTAATATATATATATATAATTGAAGGTGAGAACCTTTACTACAGAGAAATTAATTTATGATATATTAGTTGAATATTTGATTAATGTCTCATATTTATTAGCCTTTTTTTCATATTCATATAGCTTATTTTGTTATTAGAATCTTGGATATTTAAATCTACTAATTATATGAGTGATCATGATTATTAAATTTAATTATTGAATATTAAAAAGCTATTTTTAGTAAATTTGGGCTTAATCTTTTTGCTCTAGAATTTTCTAGTTGATTTGATTTAAATGACATATATTTTGAATCATTTAGTTAAGATTATTCATTGTTAAATCTATTCTAGAACACACACGGGCACTTGTGTTTTTGTGTTAACTATTTTGCAGTTGATTTGTGAACGATCTGATATGTGGGGATCTTATTGGAACGTTGGTCTGGAAACCGTTCACGCTAATATTGGAAACTGTGAAAATAGAGTAGGGGCTCGTAAGTAAAGTACATTGGGGTAGTATCCTAGGAAGGGTAGCATAAGACCGAGTTTGCACTTGAACATTTGATTTTCATAGTGGAAAGTTTCGGTGGTTTTCCTCTTAGTCCATAGTTGTGGCCTAGGTTGTTTGCACCTATAAATATTGTGTGTTATTATTTTATTTCCACACTTATATTTACATACGATTGCATGCCTAGCTGGTTTGTTTAGGTTATTAAATTATAAATTGGTAAAAATTAAAAATAACCTATTCACCCCTCTAGGTTAATTAGGTCCATAATTTATAAACTTACAATTGGTATCAAAACAGACACTAGACACACTTAGTGAGATTGATCCTTAGGAACACACACACTTACTTATGGACCAAATGAAAAAAAATGGGTCATTTGTTAGACCACCACTCTTTGATGGGTTTAATTACCCTTATTGGAAGGCTCACATGAAAGCTTTTCTCAAACAAGATGAAAACGTTTGGGATGCTATTCTTGATGGTTGGGAACCACCTTCGGTAAGGAAAGATGGTGTAACAATCATAAAGCCAAGAAGAGATTGGACCACTGAAGAACACACCCTTAGTGGGGCAAACCAAAAAGGTCTAAGCTCAATATTTGCTGCAGTGTCGATGGATGAGTTTCGTCGCATCTCCGACTGTGATACTGCTAAAGATGCATGGAATGCACTTGCTCTTGCTCATGAAGGAACTTCCCAAGTAAAACAAACAAAATTGAGATTGCTAACATCTGAGTTTGATTCTATTAAAATGAGAAACAACGAAACTTTTGATCAATTCTATGCTCACTTCTGTGATATCACTAATGCTTGTTCTAACCTTTGTGAGAAAATTCCACAACCTATACAAGTGCACAAACTCCTAAGCTCTTTAACAGCTGACTATAAGATGAAATTTACAGCGATAGAGGAAAGCAAGAATGTAGACACACTAAAAATTGATGAACTTGTTGGGTCAATCCAAACCTATGAGCTTTCTCTTGATCCACCCAAGAAAAATAAGGATGTGGCATTCAAAAGCTCCAAAAAGGACATCTCTGATAGTGATGATGATATGAATGATGAGTCACTAGTCTTGTTAGCACGAAAATTTAAGAAGTTCATGAAGAAGAAGGGTAAACAAAATAATCATTCCAACAAGGGATAATCCAGTCATTCGAATGACAAAAAGTCAAGGGAAATCAAGTCTCCTAGCCTTGATGGTAAGAAATGTAAGCACACTAGTCCTCAATGCTTTACTTGTGATGGATTTGGTCATATTTCTACAGATTGTGCTAACAATAAAAAGAAATTTGGAAAAGCCTTTAATGCTACACTCAGTGACACAGAAAGTGAGCAGGACAATGCTAGTAACTCAGAGGATGATGACACTAATTATTGTGCCTTCACCGCAACTGCCAATGCACATCATAATGACTCCGACCTTAGCTCGGATGAAGAAAATAAGGAAGTAAACTTTTCTCTCTTACTGTCTAAGTTTAATGTATCGAATTATGAGGAACTATTCATGGATTGTCTAGGTGCCAGGGAAGAGAGAGATAAATTTCTTATGGAAGTAACTAAACTTAATAATATCATCAATGTTCACAAAACAAATTCCTCTAACCTAGAGAAAGATAAAAATGAATTTTCTGATCATATTAATGCTTTGAATTTGAGACTTGTAGAAACCATTGAGGAAAAAAAAATCTTAGGCAAGAACTTAGTATTTCTAAAGAAACGATGAAGAATTTGACCATTGGTGCTAAAAAATTAACCAAAGTCCTAGACTATGGAAAGCCACATGGAGATAAGATAGGTCTTGGATACATAGATGAACAATCAACACCTTCATCATTCAAAACTCAATTTGTAAAACCCACTATTGCTCAGGCAGGGAAGGTAGTTTTTGCACCTTATCATTCTAAGAAAATTCAGTTTGTTCCCATCTGTCATCATTATGGTAGGAAAAGACATATTAGACCTAAGTGTAGATTTCTTTATGCTTATGATTCTATCATGAATACAAATGTTTCTAAAGCACCTCAAAAAATTTCAAAACGTAAAGTTTTTACTACAAGAACTACACAAAAAGAGGAATATAAGAAACCGGTAACTCAAATGTCCAAAATTAAAAAAAGGATGGGTTAAGAAATCTGAGTTGCACTACTTTGTGGCCCATATAGCATTTTAAGTTAAATCAAATATCGCTTGGTATTTTGATAGTGGATGCTCTAGACACACATGACAGGGAATCGTTCTTTGTTTAAAACCTTTAAGGAATACAATGAAGGGACAGTTACCTTTGGTGATGGTAAAACATCTAAAATTATTGGAAAAAGGCTCTATTCAAATAGAGGATATCCCTAAACTTGATGAAGTTTTATATGTGAAAGGACTTAAGGCAAACTTAATTAGCATAAGTCAAATATGTGATAGTGATTTTAATGTGCAATTTACAAACAATCACTGTATTGTAACATATCAAAAGGGTGAATGTATGATTAAGGGAATCATATCACATGAAAATTGTTATTGTATTGATACATCACCCATAGTAACATGTAACCTACCTAGCAATGATTCAACAACCTTGTGGCACGAAAAGCTAGGTCATATGAATTTTAAAGATCTGGTTAGATTAAGTAAAATTGAGACTATGCGTGGTTTACCTATTCTTTCAAAAATTGAAACACCTGTATGTGGACCATGTCAATTGGGTAAACAAACTAGGATTTCTCATAAGAAGATCAATAGTATAAATACAAATAGAGTATTGGAATTGATACATATTGACCTTATGGGTCCTATGAGAACAGAAAGTATTGGAGGTAAGAAATATATCATAGTTGTAGTAGATGAATTTTCTCTCTACACGTGGGTAGACTTTCTTAGAGACAAGTCGGATGATTTTGAGTTCTTCATCTCATATTGTACAAGGGTGCAGGTTGAAGCAGGTGACAAAATAGTAAACATCAAGAGACTAAGAACAAACCATGGAAAAGAGTTTGAAAATACCAAGTATGCTGACTTCTGCAAAGAACATGGTATCTTTCATGAATTCTCTACTCCTATCACACCTCAACAAAATGGAGTAGTTGAAAGGAAAAATAGGATACTTCAAGAGATGGTAAGAGTAATGATGCATGCCAAGGGAGTCTTCAAAAGGTTTTGGGCTGAAGTTTTATACACTACATGTCACACTATAAATCGTGTATATCTTCGCCCAGGTACAAACCAAAATCCCTATGAGATATGGAGAGGTAAAAAACCCAATCTAAATTTTATGCATGTTTTTGGAAGTAAATGCTACATACTTAGAGATCAAGAACAATTGGGTAAGTTTGATTCAAGAATTGATGAAGGTATATTTCTTGGTTATTCCCTAAATAGTAGAGCTTATAGAGTCTTCAACTGTAGAACTAATGTAGTTATGGAATCCATAAATGTCGTTATAGATGATGGAGGTAAGAAGATTACAAGTGAAGAAGTTGGAAATGAAGAAAATTTCATAACACCTCAATTAACAATGATCGGTGACACAATTGGAATAAAAGAAGAAGAGTTAGAGGAAAGAGAAGAAAAGAAGGAAGAAGCATCAACCTCATCAATGATAAATCCAACTCGAACTTCAAAAAATCATCCTATTAAGAATATAATTGGAGATCCTAATGCAAGCATCGTAACAAGAAGAAGAAAAATAAGTGAGGTAACCCATTTATGCTATATTTCTCAATTTGAACCAAAAAAATGTGAATGAAGCTCTTAAGGATGAATTTTGGATAAATGCCATGCAAGATGAGTTAGCTCAATTTGAAAGAAATCATGTGTGGGTATTAGTACCTAAGCCTAAAAACAAAAATGTTATTGGAACAAAATGGGTGTTCAAAAATAAATTTGATGAGCATGACATTGTTGTTAGAAATAAGGCTAGGTTAGTAGCTCAAGGATACACGCAAGTAGAAGGAGTTGACTTTGATGAAACATTTGCACTTGTAGCTAGACTAGAGTCAATTAGGATTTTACTTGCCATTTCCTGTCATATGAAGTTCAAATTATATCAAATGGATGTTAAGTCTACCTTTTTTAATGGATTTTTGAATGAGGAGGTGTATGTGGAACAGCCAAAAGGATTTGTTGATCCGAAATTTCCAAATCATGTTTACAAACTCAAAAAGGCTCTTTATGGTTTGAAACAAGCTCCATGAGCATGGTATGAGAGACTTACCATCTATCTTTTAAACAAGGGATTTATTCGAGGGGGAATTGATAAGACTTTATTCATTAAAAGGAGTAGTGATGAGATCTTTATTGCTTAAATTTATGTGGATGACATAGTTTTTGGATCCACATCTAGTACACTAGTGTATGATTTTGTGCATGTTATGACAAATGAATTTGAAATGTCCATGGTAGGTGAAATGACTTTTTTTCCTTGGTTTGCAAATCAAACAATCTCGTGATAATATATTTATTTCTCTAACCAAGTATGCCTGTAACCTTGTTAAAAGGTTTGGTCTTGAAACTAGCAAGCCATTACGGACTCCTTTAGGTACCAGCACGAAAATTACAAAGGACATTTAAGGTAAAAGTGTTTATCAAACCCTTTATAGGAGTATGATAGGTAGTTTACTTTACCTCACTGCAAGTATACCTGACATATGCTTTAGTGTTGGTGTGTGTGCCCGTTATCAAGCTGACCCTAAGGAATCATACTTAGAGAATGTAAAGAGAATCATCAGGTATATCTCAGGAACAAGTAATTATGGTTTATATTTTACTACTGACACTACTTGTGAAGTAAGTGGTTTTACAGATGTCGACTGGACAGGCAACCAGGATGATAGGAAGAACACATTGATGAACGAAAACCGGCATCGCCGATTCCCGCAAATACTTTGGTTTTAATATTTATAAAACTCTCGCAAGTGCACGAATCATTTCGAAGAAAATGATAAGTATACTCCCAAGGTCGATCTAAGGAAGGAATGTATGTGGTTTTTAATTTATTATTCAAACTTTTAAAAACGAAATTAAATCCTAAACATCCTGTCACGATAGTTTGGTTTTTGTGTTCCTAATCTAATAACATAAAATAAACATATATACAGATTAATTAAATATAATCTAATAACATAAAAATAAACATAGATACAAATTCAATAAATAATTATCTAAAAATAAACATATATACGGATTCAATAAATATTCATGCAAATTTTTATCATTTATATTAGCGGAGTATTTATGGATATAATAACTAAATTAATTATGCTTGCTCATATTAACTAGGTTATTAAAGATATAAATTGATATTTTATTGATTCTCTCTTTTTTATATAAATACCACCTTTGGTGGGGTTAGATATTCTTTGTTAACTAAACAAATCAATTAACACCTATGGGTGGGGTTGATAACTAATATGCTTAATTAAATTAATTCCTTTTTCTAAGAGATTGAAAATGAACCATTTAAATGCCACCTTTGGTGGGGTTAGACAGTTTAAACTTTATTCAAGGTGTCCAAATTAAACTTAAGAATTTAATTATCCGAGTAATAACTTTCAAGTTTTAAAACCACTATTGAAAACATGTTGTCAATACATTTTCACATAATAATTCTTATAAAAACTTTTGAAATAGAGTTTCACTCTAACTACCGGGCGATTGTACCAACAAATAAAAGAGCACTACTCTAAATTAGACCGGATAACTAAACCTTAAAATCTAATTTTCGGGTTTAAGTTTGTAATGAAAATAAGAAAAGCTTAGAAAAGCTTAGAAACTAAGAAAAGCTAAGAAAAGCTTAGAAACTTAGAAAGAAACTAAGAGAAACTAAAAACTAAGAAATGAGAGAAAGAAAGAAGAGAGAAGTGAGTTTTGAAGGTGTGATTTGAAGTGAAGGGAAGGGGGGTATTTATAGGTGAGGATGGAGAGAAAAAATGAGTAAAACAATGTTAAAAAAATATTAAAAAATGTAAAAACGCGTATTGGAATTGCTGATGTCATCAATGACGTCAGCATGACGTCACAGGGCGGCTGCACGTGAAAAATGGGGCGAAAACGCGTTGGGCGCGCGGAGGGGGGCTGCTGGGCGCGCTGCGCGCATCTCGGCGCGCGTGAACAGTGCCCGCGGGCGCGGGCGCGCGCGGAATGGGGCGCTGGGGCGCGCGCGGCTGGGCGCTGGGCTGCACGCACGGCTGGGCTGCGGCGCGCGATTTCCGTCTTTTTGACATTTTTGACCTTTTCGACCCATTTCGTCCGATTTTTCCATGTTTGTTGACCTTTTCTCACTTATTTATTGATATATTTGTGATGTATTGCTTCAAATATTCCTCTTTGAGTCTTTACATTGCGTTTTTAAGCCAAAATACCTGAAAAACAATAAAAATACCCGTGATTCCGAAAAAGACAAATTTATATAAATATATGATAAAACATATAAATATATGTATTTTTAATCAATTAAGGTACATAAAATCATGGTTATTTTAGTGCTTTTTGAGCACTCATCACAACCCCCAACCAGCTTCTTGCTAGTCTCTTAGCAAGAGAAGCGATAAAAGCTAAAAATTAAACTATCCTAAATCACTTTCGTGGATTGAAACGGTTGCATTTAGCCTATGCAACAAGCCGTTAAACCCCTAGGTTGCCGTAGTGGACGAGTTTGAGTCTCGTGAGGGTTTTCAGTAATGATACCCACAAACATTGAACTAAATGTAAAGATAAAAACAATCAAATCAAAAATTAAAATTACAACACAATCAAAAATTAATTTAAGAATAAAAGAACACAACATATCACAAAAATATCTCATACTTTTTAATCTCCTTTAAGATCATAATTAAAATCTCAAGCATAAGTTATTTTAATCTCTTTAAACAATCATGATTTTATTACAATAATTAGTCGAAAATCATTTTCATATTTCATTTCAAAAATGTATCAATTTAATTTTACCCAATTTCAGTGTCATGAATCAGTATTCGCTTCGACTCTATTCCTCACAAGTCAATACTCTCAAAGCACTGAATCCTATGGGTTCAAACACTCATACTAATTTATATGCGAAAGAGTTGATGTATAGAAATGAACTAATATGTTCGCATATGTATAAAGAATAAAGGCTCAAAGTGTTATTTTAACATTGATCTCATGAAAGGAATCGAATGTATAAATTATAAAGATATCATATACAAAAATTATTTTCATGCATAAATCAAACTCATTAAGAAAGAATTTCAAGATATATGCTTTTACAAATGAAGAAATTGCAATGACTTTTTAGGGAATTACTTCCTATATCTTTCTTTTGTAATTAGCCTTTACTCACAACTTTTTAGGCAATGTGGGTCATAGTATGTAGATGATACTATTTTTTTATCTCTCTATTTTTTTTTCTGTAGATATTTTTCAATATATGTATTTTTTAGAGAGTCAACCCATGTACAGATTGTACATTTTTTGGATTTTGGTGAGTGGTTAATTTTGTGGCTTTTCTGTTTGATCTTGGTTTAGGTAACCCCAGATATGTCTTTTTGTTTTTGTAGCAGTCATGCATGAATGAGATATAAGCATATACTATCAATTTCTACTCAAATCGTTTAATCTAAACAAAAAATAATAATCAAAAATATATGATACTCTATTAAGATGAAAAAAATTCATACATTCAATGCTAATACCTATAGAGATCATCTAAACTTTTTTGAATAAATAAGAAATGTGTTTGGAGTAGAAAAATATATATTTCACTCTGAATAAAAGAAATTAGGCTCAAATTATATCTCACAAGGGTAGTCTCCACTAAAAAAAATTCATAAACACCGATTTTGGGTTTAATATAATTTCCACATTTTATCAAGAAATACTAGTTATGACAAAAACTAACTAATTATCAAAAATAATTACACAATATTTCATGATATGTTTTCAAAAATTAATCTAACAGTACCAAAGACTTAACTATTTACTTAAATTTGATTTAAAGAAATGATAAATTTTTGTGAGAATTTTTTATTTTTTTATTTTTATTGTTTTATTAAGCATGGTAACTTTTCACCACCCCCAACCTAGAACTTACATTGTCCTCAATGTAACAACTGCAAATTAAAGATAAAGAGAAAAGAGTAGAAAGATTACCTATTTCTTGAGAATGTGTAAGTAGTAATGAAGGAATGCAGGTGCATCCATCATATTCATCATTAAAGTGTGTACAGACAGATCGCTGTGAACTTCTAACATCTCAACAAATATTTTTAGTTTTAACAATTTTTTTTTTTAAATTATTCACATATAAGTAAACTAAAATAAACAATAAAATTAAGTAAATAAAACAAATAACAAAAAATTACCTAACATGATGGGTTGCCTCCCATCCAGCGCTTAGTTTAATGTCTTAGCAAGACGTATCTTTTTTGGTGCTAAGGGTTACTCAGCCAAATGCAATCCATTTCAGCAATGTTGTTTGGTTCTTCCACATAAGGCTTGACACGATGGCCATTAACTTTGAACGTTTTTTGTGTCTTGGAGTCCAATAGTTCTACCACTCCATGTTCAGATACCTGAACTATTTTGAATGGTCCATCCCATCTTGATCTTAGCTTTCCTGGAAACAATCTCAAACGAGAGTTAAATAAAAGAACTTTCATTCCAGGGTGAAAAGTTTTAGGAACTAGCCTCTTGTCATGATAGCGCTTAGTACGCTCCTTGTATAATTTGGCATTCTCATAGGCTTCATTCCTAATTTCTTCCAACTCATGAAGCTGGAGTACTCGTTTTTCACCTGCTTTATCTAAATCCATGTTTAGCTCTTTAATTGCCCAATAAGCCTTGTGTTCAAGTTCAACTGGAAGGTGGCACGCTTTCCCAAAGATTAACCGGTAAGGGCTCATCCCAATAGGTGTTTTGTAAGCGGTGCGGTATGCCCATAAGGCATCATTTAACTTAAATGCACAATCCTTCCTTGAGGGACGCACAGTGCGTTCCAGTATTCCCTTAATTTGCCTATTACTTACTTCCACTAAACCGGAAGTTTGAGGATGATATGGAGTAGCTACCTTATGTGTGATGTTGTACTTGTTTAGTACTCCATCAAAGAGTTTGTTACAAAAATGGCTACCTCCATCACTTATTATAGCTCTAGGCGTTCCGAACCTACTGAATATGAAATCTTTCAAGAATTTCACAACAACATTAGCATCATTGGTTTTGGTGGGTATAGCTTCTACCCACTTGGACACATAATCCACAGCAACCAAAATGTATTGAAAACCATTAGATGGGGGAAAAGGACCCATAAAGTCAATCCCCCATACGTCAAAGAGTTCAACAACTAAATTAGATGTCAAAGGCATTTCATCTCTTTTGCTTATGTTTCCTGTTCTTTGACATCTATCACATTGTGCACAAAACATATGAGCATCTTTAAAAAGAGTGGGCCAAAAGAATCCAGACTGTAATATCTTACGGGCTGTCTTTTCACCTCCAAAATGACCCCCACAATGAAGTTCATGACAAAAAGTCAGAATGCTCTTATGTTCTTCTTCAGGTACACATCTCCGGATGACTTGATCTTGACCAATCTTGTATAAATAAGGGTCATCCCAGAAATAGTCCTTAATAGTTTTAAAAAACCTTTTCTTCTCCTGATATGAAGTGTTAGGTCGCAAAACACCAGTGGCAAGATAGTTTACAATATCTGCGTACCATGGGTTCGGACTTATGAAAAATAACTGTTCATCAGGAAAGGTTTCAACTATATCGTCATTACTCTCATCTTTAAGAGAATTAAAGTCAGAAATCAACCTAGACAAATGGTCAGCTACTAAGTTTTCACTGCCTTTCTTATCCTTGATTTCTAGGTCAAATTCTTGTAAGAGTAAGACCCACCTGATTAATCTTGGCTTGGCATTTGGTTTACTTAATAGGTATCTTAAAGCAGCATGATCAGAATGCACAATCACTTTAGATCCTACTAAATAAGACCGAAATTTGTCTAAAGAGAATACTATAGCCAAGAATTCCTTTTCAGTGGTGGTGTAATTCATCTGGGCATCATTGAGTGTTTTGCTAGCATAGTAGATGACATGTAAACGCTTATCCACTCTTTGTCCCAGGACTGCTCCTATTGCATAATCAGAAGCGTCACACATTATTTCAAAGGGTAAAGACCAGTTTGGTGCCATTATAACAGGGGTAGATGTGAGTTTATCTTTCAAGGTATTAAAGGAAGTAAGGCAGTCATTGTTGAAATCAAAATCAGCATCTTTGGATAGCAAGTTACATAATGGACGACTTATTTTAGAGAAATCTTTAATAAATCGTCTGTAGAATCCTGCATGTCCCAAGAAGCTTCTTATCCCCTTCACAGATGTAGGGGGAGGTAGTTTGGATATCAATTCAACTTTTGCCTTATCAACTTCAATACCCTTGTTTGAAATTATATGTCCTAAAACTATCCCTTGTTGAACCATAAAATGAATTTTCTCCCAACTAAGGGTTAGATTGCATTCAATGCATCTTTCTAAAACCAAAGTCAATTTATGTAAGCAATCATCAAATGAGTTCCCAAAGACAGAGAAATCATCCATGAAAATCTCAATGAATTTTTCCACCATGTCCGAGAAAATGGATATCATGCATCTCTGGAACGTGGCAGGGGCATTGCATAACCCAAATGGCATTCTGCGAAAAGCAAATGTCCCAAAAGGACATGTAAATGTGGTCTTTTCCTGATCTTCTGGTGCTATGGGTACTTGATAATATCCAGACAGTCCATCCAAAAAACAGTAAAATTCGTGCCCAACTAATCTTTCCAACATTTGATCAATGAATGGAAGAGGAAAGTGATCCTTTTTCGTATATAAATTTAGTTTCCTAAAATCTATACACATTCTCCATCCAGTGATTATTCTAGTGGGCACTAATTCACTTTTGTCATTCTTAACAACTGTTATCCCAGATTTCTTTGGTACCACATGCACTGGACTAACCCACTTACTATCCGCAATAGGATAGATAATCCCTTCTTCTAATAATTTAAGAATTTCCTTCTTAACTACCTCTTGCATGTTTGGGTTTAGTCTTCTTTGGGCCTCTCGTACAGGTTTAGCACCGTCCTCCAAGTTGATCTTGTGCATACACATTGTTGGACTAATGCCTCTTATATACCCTATACTCCAACCTATAGATTTCTTAAATTGTTTAAGCACTTTGATGAGTTCCTTTTCTTGTGGTTTGGTCAAGGTTGAAGAAATTATCACTGGATAAGTTTCCCCTTCTCCCAAAAACACATATTTTAAGTGCTCAGGTAAGTCTTTGAGTTCAAGTTCAGGTGGATTGGCCTCTTTAATAGATGAAGAACTGGGTAGATCTAAAAGTGTACTAGATTTTGTCATCACTTCATTATTGTCTAGTTGTTCAAGGTACCCCTTTATTTCCTCATCTAAATCTTCTTCAACCTTTTCAAGTGTAAGAACGGTTTCAAGCTTGTCTTCTATTCTGGTTCGGAAAAAGGTGTTTTGGACAAGATTATCCAAAGGATCAACATCGAATATTTCATCGATGGCAGAAATAGAAGGGAAAGGTGAAGAATCAAAAACTTTAAAATGAACAGTCTCTCCTAAGACTGTCATTGTCAAATTTCCATCTTGGACATCAATAATAGTTTTAGTAGTTGCCATAAATGGTCTACCAAGCAATATTGTGTGCTCTCTGTCCAATGCTGGATTTTCTTGCATATCCAGAACCACAAAGTCAACAGGTATTATCAGTTTGTCTACCTGTACCAAAACATCCTCAACTATTCCCTCTGGATATTTAAGAGATCTATCTGCAAGTTGAAGGGACATAGTTGTGGGTTTTAAATCCCCTAGATTGAGTTGTAAGAATATAGAGTAGGGCATCAAATTTATACTAGCACCTAAATCAAGCATTGCTTTAGCAACCTTCCTATCCCCCATAGTTATGTTTATAATAAAACTTCCAGGGTCTTTCAACTTAGGGGGTAGTTTGTGCTGAAGTACAGCGCTAGAAATTTCTGATACTACTACTCGTTCATTCAGTTCATACCTCCTTTTCTTAGTGTTCAACTCTTTGAAAAATTTGGCATATGAGGGCACATTCATGATCACTTCTAATAATGGTAAATTGATATTTACTTTAGAGAGCATATTAAAAAGATCATTGAATTGCTTATCTTGTTTGGATTCTTTCAACCGGTGGGGAAAAGGTACTTGTATCTGGTGTGGTTCTGTTGTCTTTTGAATTTTGGGGGTGTCAGATGACCCCCCAATGAGTTTTTCAGAAGGCTTGTTAAGTTTAACACTTGTTTCTCCTTTTTGCGAGATTAGAGTATCGCCTTCTTTGTTACCTGAAGTACAAGGTAGATTGTTAGAGATTTCAGGTAAACTGGTATTGACTACCACACCACTTCGAAGGGTTCTAACATCCTTTGCTTGTTCTGGTTGACTGGGCAACTTTCCTGGTTCTTTCTTTTGCATTTGTTCAGCCAGTTGCCCAACTTTAGATTCAATTCTTTTAACCGAAGCCTCCATGGTGTTCAACCTTTGATTAGTCATCAATTGGTTGTCACGACTAACTTGAATAAAAGCATTCAAGCTATCTTCTAAGGTTGGCTTAAAAGATTGGCTTGGTGGGTAAGGGTGGTTGTTATCCGACCTTAGTGTTGGATATTGGGTGTAGGCTGGGTGATTATAGGTGTTTGGATGATACCTTTGAAAAGATTGGACTTCCTCTATGGCATCGACACTAGAATCACAAGTATTTGAACAATTATGAGTACCATGCCCAATTGAACAACACACTTCACATACCTCTTGATTTGAAATTTGGTGGGAAGTGAGGAATTTCACTTGTTTAGTCAATTCAGCAAGTTGCAAGGTTATCTCATTATCAGAGCCGACTTCATTGACCTTTGCTTTCCTTCTACCACCTCTTTGTTGGGAATTAGAACCCAACAGCTCATAAAGATTATAGGTTTCCTCTGCGGTCTTTTCTCCTACAGCACCTCCAGCAGCATTATCAACCATGTATTGACTCTGTAGTGTCAATCCATCATAAAAGAATTGGTTTTGTAGCTGTAAGGGAAAGCTATGATTTTGACATTGAATGAAAAGGAGTTTGAATCGTTCCCAAGCTTCATGAAAGGGCTCTTCATTCATTTGAGAAAATGTTGCTATCTTTGTTCTTAGATCAATAGTCTTTTGATGGGAATAAAACCTACCTATAAAAATTTTATAGACTGCCTCCCAAGTTTTAAGAGAACCTAACCGTAGAGTAATGAACCATGACCAAGCTTTATCTTTGAGAGTGTAAGGAAAACACCTCATCCTAAGTTGATCTTCATTAATTGCATGTAGTGGAAAGGTTTGGACAATAGCATAGAATTCTCGAATGAAATGCAAAGGGTCTTCATTAGGGATACCGTAAAAGGAAGGTAACAAAGAATAATGAATCTTTTTCAATTCATAATTCCTTGCAGCCTCTTGAAATTGGATACCGGAAGTTACATTGCCAATGATTGGCATTGTATATTCTTTCATCTTTTTCCGCCTATCTTCAGCATCTCCCATGGTTGTTTGTAATTGAAAATGATCCTCCTCCTATTGTGTATCAACATTTTGCTTTTAGTAGATATCTCTAAGAAATATTTATAACTTGATAAAACGTAAAAGCAAAAAGTGCAAGGAACCTAATTTTTTTTTTTTTAAATTTAAGCGAATGGACAGAATTTTTGAAACAAACGAATTTTATTTCATCTGAATTTTTATTACACGCAAACTAAAACAAAGGAAAATACAATAATGGGTGACCTCCCATACAGGACTAAAATTTATCGTCTTCTAGTAAGACGTTGCTTGGAGATTGCAGAATGAAAAACTCAATGTCTCCTCTTCATTGAATTCATTTAAGTTTCAAATTAGTCTTTGCCTTTTTGCAAATGTTCAACTAACTGTTCAACTTGAACTTCCACCTTTTTGATAGAAGCTTCCACAGAGTCCAACCGTTGATTGGTTTTAGATTGGTTATCCCTACAGACTTGAATAAAAGAATTCAAGTTGTCCTCCAAGGTTGGTTTATTGGGAATGCTTCTTGGAATAGGTGGGTGGAACTGCTGGCCTGCCTGGTTTGAGCTTTGAGTAAAAGGAGGGTTGTTTTGCCTCCAAGAGAAATTTGGATGACTTCTCCACCCAGGATTATAGGTATTTGAATTGGGATCAAACCTTGGTCTCTGTTGATATGCTCCCAACACATTGACCTGTTCAGGTCCAGTTGTTTCTCCTTGATATGGACAGGCTTCAGTACCATGTCCCATGTTGCTATACAAACCATATTGTTCATTATTTGTGTTGGTTTGTGTAGCGAGAAGGGCAACTTGCTTAGTCAGTTGAACAAGTTGTTGTTGAACTTCATTACTGGAGTCGATTTCATGAACTCCAGCTTTTCTCACTCGGGAGCTTTTCTGTTGGGAATTAGCACCCAACATCTCAAAGAGGTTATACGTCTCTGAGGCAGTCTTTTCTCCTATTTCTCCTCCTGCAGCGTTGTCGACAATGAACTAACATTGTTGTGTAAGTCCATCGTAAAAGAATTGGTTCTGCAACTGCAGGGGAAAGCTATGATGGGGACATTGAGTGAGAAACATTTTGAACCTATCCCAAGCTTCATGGAATGGTTCTCCTTCCATCTGAGAGAAAGTAGCAATCTTTCCTCTCAACTCTGATGTTTTTTGATGGGAATAGAATTTTCCCATGAATTTATTGTAAATGTTACCCCATGTCATCAGAGAACCTGGGGGAAGTGACATCAACCAAGCTTTGGCCTTATCCTTTAACGTGTAGGGAAAACATCTCATCCTAAGTTGATCCTCGTTTAGAATACCGAGGGGGAATGTTTGGACCGTAGCATAGAAATCTCTCATAAAGGAAAGAGAATCTTCATTAGGTAGCCCATAAAAGGAAGGAAGCATAGAAAAATGAATATTTTTAAGGTCATAATTCCGAGCAGCCTCTCCCAACTGGATAGCGGCAGTTGCCGTGCCTATTACCGGTCTTGCAAACTCCTTCATCGTGGTTTCCCTAATATGTTGGTTTTCCTCCATTTCTTTTGGTTCTAGTAAAGGATTAAGACTTGGTTCTATGTTTGGCTCACAAACAGGTTGATGGGTAGAATCCAGTTTTGTTGACACTTGTTTAAATTTATGAAATTTATTTACATATGGTGTAAGAGGGTTTCCTAAGGATCTCCTACCACGCATAGACTATTGTAAACGTAAATTTAAAACTCCTGTCAACAAAATAAAAAATTTAGAGAAAATTTACATGTTATTTAATACAAAGCACTAAACAAAACTAGTTAAACCCTAAAAAAAAAATTGTTTTTTTTTTAATTAATTTTTTTTTTATTATTATTTTTTTATTTTTTTATTTTTTATTTTTATATTTTTTTTTTATTTTGTAACATAATTAGTATTAACCAAGAGTGCTCCCAGGAAAGAATGGTGGTGCAAACGGCTCCTTAAATACCATTCTCCTAGCCAGAGCAACGTTCCTAGGAAAGACTAGTGGTACAAAGGCTTCCAAGAACTAGTCTCCTAGACAGAACTCCCTTAGATTTTTACTTTTCATGTTATTTAGTTAATTAGGTATAAATTCAAGTAATGTTTTTTTTTTTTTACTATTCATGAACGGTAATTTTATTTTACTATTCATGCTATATTATGTTTTATTAACTTAAAAATTTTGAAATTTAAGTTTTTGAAATGTTTTTTTTTTATGAACGGTAATTTTAATTTACTATTCACGCTATATTATTTCTTATTAACTTAAAATTTTTTAAATTTTGAATTTTAAATTTTTTTTTTATTTATTTATTTTTTTTTACTATTCATGAACGGTAAAAAAATTTTATTTCAAATTTCAAATTTCTAAATTATTTTACAATTAAAAAAAAATTATTATTTTTTTTATTTTTTTATTTTTTTATTTTTTATTTTTATTTTTATTTATTATGAATTTTGAAATTTGATTATTGTTAAAATATCACAATTATTTACAGCACAAAAATGTTTTTAAAATTTTGATAAATAATTTAAAAACGCTATTCCTTCCCCGGCAACGGCGCCAAAAACTTGATGAACGAAAACCGGCATCGCCGATTCCCGCAAATACTTTGGTTTTAATATTTATAAAACTCTCGCAAGTGCACGAATCATTTCGAAGAAAATGATAAGTATACTCCCAAGGTCGATCTAAGGAAGGAATGTATGTGGTTTTTAATTTATTATTCAAACTTTTAAAAACGAAATTAAATCCTAAACATCTTGTCACGATAGTTTGGTTTTTGTGTTCCTAATCTAATAACATAAAATAAACATATATACAGATTAATTAAATATAATCTAATAACATAAAAATAAACATAGATACAAATTCAATAAATAATTATCTAAAAATAAACATATATACGGATTCAATAAATATTCATGCAAATTTTTATCATTTATATTAGCGGAGTATTTATGGATATAATAACTAAATTAATTATGCTTGCTCATATTAACTAGGTTATTAAAGATATAAATTGATATTTTATTGATTCTCTCTTTTTTATATAAATACCACCTTTGGTGGGGTTAGATATTCTTTGTTAACTAAACAAATCAATTAACACCTATGGGTGGGGTTGATAACTAATATGCTTAATTAAATTAATTCCTTTTTCTAAGAGATTGAAAATGAACCATTTAAATGCCACCTTTGGTGGGGTTAGACAGTTTAAACTTTATTCAAGGTGTCCAAATTAAACTTAAGAATTTAATTATCCGAGTAATAACTTTCAAGTTTTAAAACCACTATTGAAAACATGTTGTCAATACATTTTCACATAATAATTCTTATAAAAACTTTTGAAATAGAGTTTCACTCTAACTACCGGGCGATTGTACCAACAAATAAAAGAGCACTACTCTAAATTAGACCGGATAACTAAACCTTAAAATCTAATTTTCGGGTTTAAGTTTGTAATGAAAAATAATATATTTCTCTCTAACATTCTTAATATAAAATCTTGAATAAAAACAAAATCAATTCATTTTAAAGATTTTTACCTATTTAATATTTCGCAAGCATAACAACATCGTTATTACATCATTTTTACTAAACAGCTAGCATAGTTAAATTTAACCACAGACATGTTGAATATAACATGTAAGAATAAAGCATAAAAATAACTGTAAAGAAAATAAAATCCTTACAGAACTTCGACGCTATTCCCGTTGCTAGAAAACCTCTGAGCGGAATTTGCACTTCCATATATTGAATCAAAAATCTAAATTATTACAAAAACATTACAAGTTCCTCTCAAAAAGAGAAGAACACTAAACCTAAGAGAATTGAACTAAAAACTAAGAGAAAAACTAAGAAAAGCTTAGAAACTTAGAAAGAAACTAAGAGAAACTAAAAACTAAGAAATGAGAGAAAGAAAGAAGAGAGAAGTGAGTTTTGAAGGTGTGATTTGAAGTGAAGGGAAGGGGGGTATTTATAGGTGAGGATGGAGAGAAAAAATGAGTAAAACAATGTTAAAAAAATATTAAAAAATGTAAAAACGCGTATTGGAATTGCTGATGTCATCAATGACGTCAGCATGACGTCACAGGGGCGGCTGCACGTGAAAAATGGGGCGAAAACGCGTTGGGCGCGCGGAGGGGGGCTGCTGGGCGCGCTGCGCGCAGCTGGGCATGCTAGCGCGCGCGGGCGCGCGCGGAATGGGGCGTTGGGGCGCTGGGCTGCGGCGCGCGATTTCCGTCTTTTTGACCTTTTCGACCCATTTCGTCCGATTTTTCCATGTTTGTTGACCTTTTCTCACTTATTTATTGATATATTTGTGATGTATTGCTTCAAATATTCCTCTTTGAGTCTTTACATTGCGTTTTTAAGCCAAAATACCTGAAAAACAATAAAAATACCCGTGATTCCGAAAAAGACAAATTTATATAAATATATGATAAAACATATAAATATATGTATTTTTAATCAATTAAGGTACATAAAATCATGGTTATTTTAGTGCTTTTTGAGCACTCATCACACATCGGGTGGTTGTTTCTACATTAGAAACAACTTAGTATCATGGCAGAGTAAAAAGCAGAACTTTATCTCACTCTTTACAAATGAAGCGGAATACACTGCTGGAGGAAGCTCTTGCACACAAATGCTTTGGATGAAAAACATGCTCAAGGACTACGGTCAATCACAAGGTATGATGCCCTTATATTGTGATAAATCTAGTGCTATGTGTATTTCTAAGAACCCGGTTCAACATTCTAGAACTAAGCACATTGACATTAGACATCACTTTATTCGAGGATTAGTTGAAGAGAAAATAGTGACACTTGAGTTTGTACCTACTGAGAGACAATTAGCTGATATATTCACTAAAGTCATAGACACTCAAAGATTTGAGTATCTCATAAGTGCCTTGGGAATTTCTCCCTTAAATTGAATTTCAAATTTTATTACAAAAAAAAATAGCATCCTTGTTTGGCCAACACAATATTCGACTTATTTAATACTTACATACACATAATCTCATTTTTAGTGACTCAACTCATTTTGATATTTATTGTATAAATTATTTTACAATTTTGGTTTACGCTCACACATATTCTTGTACATGTGATGATCAATGTTGACATGAACTTATTCACACACTCATGAACACACATATATGTTATGCTTGAAGTTTATGGATTTTCTTGAAAGATTCTAGGACTTCAACTAATATTGACTGTAAAATTGTGTTGAGTTATATTTCTTGCTTTCAAAAACTTTATCTCATGGAGGCACCTAGTATTGAGAGGGCTACCTACTGTGATGTGTGAAGCAACCGCAGTGAGCAGAGATGGCTACCTCACAACTAGTGTGCACACATATAAATCGTGTACATTGTATGCACAAAAAGAAAGAGCCAATAGAGGTTATAAAAAAAATCTTATATTATTTACCTCATATATATAAAATAAAATAAAAAATAAGTCCTCCTTTCATAGATATATTTTATTTTGTGAGATTGAAGACTCGATTATGGTTTTACATGATAAGTGATATTTTTTTTCATTTGAGTCTTTCTTGATAGGTCATAAATGAATTAATTAACATATTTGTGGAGTTTAAACATATATACTACTTTAAGTAAATGTCAGTATGTCATTATATGTGTAAAGTGTGCATGTGCACCTCTTCTATTCTAGTTATTTATTTATATGATAAATAATCAAAATTCGAGTTAAAAAAAATGAGTTCTCAATTGGTTGTGTGCTTGTTTATAATTAAATGAGTTTAATACCTAATGTGGCTAGTTATAAAAATTAAAAATAAAATAAAAAATCAGATTTTTATTTTTATTTATTACCTTTTTAATTCGTTTTTAAGTTAGAGAGTCATAGAACTTAATGGGAGTTTAAAGCATATTACATTTATGTATTACTCTACTTTTACATTACTATATCTTTAGGAGGATTCTAGCTTCTTTACTTTGTCTAATGTTTTGTCATTCTCGTATGTCAAAAAGGGAGAGAGAATAATGTGTTTCACTTCCATGTTTTTATTTTGTTATGCATATAGGGGGAGAACTTATTTAATTAAGCTTAAATGATATGAATGCATACTACATAACTATTATTTACACTTCACTTATTTCTATGTAAACTAAATTATTATACAATGAGGCTTTCATGCCAAGTTGTCCTATACTTTGTCAATGTTGTTTCAATTATTTACAAGCTTGTCAAGTTGCAGCGAAGATGGATCTACCGAACCATAGGATAGTTCCACTATGAAGTCTAGGACATCATTGTATTTTTATCTTATTTTTATAAGTGTCATATAGTAAGTGAGAGATTTTGCCACACGAAAATGTCAAAGGGGAGTTTGTAAGGATTATGAGTGTTGGCTATTTTCGTGGACAAAATATTTACTTGTAAATTTGTTTTTAGGCCTGCTATCAAGTCTATCAAGAAAAGTCGAACAAATGCTCGAGTTCTAGATAATTATACTTCAAGTATATCCTTGATAACTACGACACATAAGATTACATTTATGCATTTAATAACACATGTTCATAAATCTAATATTAACTTTTGTGCTTAAATATTTTTTTATGTATCTTAATATTTTTAAGATGTAATTTAAAAATATTTTTTAATTAAATATTTAAATGGGCCTTGAATAATGAAGCCCAAAATATTTTAACACTAATATTAGTAGGTTATCATTATCTATATATATATACACATATTACTAGAGTTAAGGTTAATATTGACAAATAAAAAAAAAGCTGCCAAAATTTTTTTACTAAAAACTGTAGTAGGTAGGCGAAGAAGAATTGCTATAAGCTGTGGAATATAAAAGGGAAACAAAAGTAAAAGAAGAAAATGAATTAATATATACAGAGACGGTAACAAAGTAATTAAGATAATTCAAACAAATGCATATTCACGCATGCATTGACAAAAAAAGTAAGTATATGTTATTGCAGCAAAGTAAAGTTAATTAATATATATATATATATATATATATATATATATATATATATATATATATATATAATTGAAGGTGAGAATCTTTACTGTAGAGAAATTAATTTATGATATATTAGTTGAATATTTGATTAATGTCTCATATTTATTAGCTTTTTTTTTATATTCATATAGCTTATTTTATGATTAGAATCTTAGATATTTAAATCTAATAATTATATGAGTTATCATGATTATTTGATTTAATTATTAAATATTAAAAAAATATTTTTAGTGAATTTGGGCTTAATCTTTTTTGCTCTAAAATTTTCTAGTCGATTTGATTTAAATGACATATTTTGAATCATCTAGTTAAGATTATTCATTGTTAAATTTGTTCTAGAACACACACGGATAGTTATGTTTTTGTACTAACTATTTTACAGTTGATTTATAAACGATCTGATTTGCGGGGAGCTTATTGGAACGTTAGTCTAGAAACTGTTTACGTTAATATTAGAAACTGTGAAAACAGAATAGGGACTCATAAGTAAAATACATTAGGGCAATATCCTAGGAAGAGTAGCATAAGAACAAGTTTGTACTTAAACATTTGATTTTTATAGTGAAAAGTTAGGTGATCCGGTGGTTTTCCTCTTGGGCCATAGTTGTGGCCTAGGTTGTTTCTATCTAAAAATATCGTGTGTTATTATTTTATTTCCGCACTTATATTTACACACGATTAAATGTCTGACTAGTTTGTTTAGGTTATTAAATTATAAATTATTAAAAATTAAAAATAACCTATTCTAGTTACATAATTTATAAACTTGCACTCTTATTCTGAATTCCCACTTGATTTAACTTCTCTTTTTGCTTCTGGGCGTTTCTTTTTCTCTTTCCCATGCACTACTAAATCCAATATTGATCAATCCTCGTTATCATTAGATTCAATTTCAAAATCACTCAGATTCAAACACCAGCTTGTTCATCAGCAATGTAGTAGGAGTAGGTAAGTACTCACTCATCAATCCTTAGATTGTCGGCATTCAATGCAGGAAATAATTGAAGCTAGAGGTGTGATAATGGTGGATGGGAAAATGGACTTTGATTATCTTCATGGGTGGCTTTTGTATTACCTTTCTATGAATCCTAAAGACGGACACAACTTTAATCAGTGTTTCCATTGACATTGTCATGAGTTTATTTCTGGCGTCCGACTTTGTGATCACCAGAAATTGAAAGCTCGCCACCAAAAAATTGTGTTGACAAAAATGCCCTTCACTTGGGCATCGCATGATCACCAAGTGTAGAAATATCCAAATCAATTTCTTTTACTGTTCATAATTTGCAATTTTGGAACCTTTTGCCTAACAAAGATGAAATTAGGTACCAATTGCTTAACTTGGGTACCTCTATGTTACCGGACATGAAAAATCAGCTTGAAAATAGTGTTTATCATTATAAAAACAAACCTTAATGAATAACATAACTTCAAATTTTTAATACAAGCTCTAAAAGAAAAACATACACATTCTTTAGAATGATTTGCAATTTATATCGGAAAACAAGAGACGAGAGGCTGGAGAAACCCATCGCATATTTCATGAACAAAAAGACTTATTTATCTATACCACTAAAAGCTATATAAAAATCAAAAGTAACAAATTTTCAAAAAAGCACCCAAATAAAGCAGCAATACTCAAATCATGATGCAAACAAGCATGCAATAACGAGAATAAAAACATTTCATATTCCATATCACAAAATTGAGAACCTGCACACCACCTGCACAGTGGAAAAGTGGCTGTAAGCTATATTTCAATGGGGAAAAATCTTATCTACTTTTTTTAAGACTTAGACTTGGATCATAATACCAAAAATCTCTACTTCATGGAATAGGGTTAAAGTATGGCTTCCTACAAGTATAAGCTTGTATGCATGCGTAAACATGGTTATATGAGTAGATGAGCTATTAGTTGAAAATAAATTCGTATCAAGGTGAATTTTGGAAATATAAAGTCAATATATCTATGAGTGTGGACTATAGCTAGTTGAAAATATATCTATATTAGGATGAATTATATAGCTAGCTGAAAATAAATCAGTGGCTAGTCTTTGTTGTAATGAAACTTTCTCCCATCCATAAGATGCGAGAGAGAACAAACCACAAAGAACATCACAGCTATGTAGGTCAATATCCATATTCTTGCTGCTGCTGATCCTCGTATCCATAGTGTTGATCCCCATTTTGCACATGTGCACTATAACCCTTTTCAGCAACTTGATCACGTCCATCCGCATTGGCCCTATTAGCCTTTTCTTTCTCTTCTCTCTCCCGGTTCCACTGTTCAATCATGGCTCGTCTCTCCTCACTGCCTTCTCTAACAGGTCTACGGTTTCGCCTTCCACCAGGACTTCTATTTCTACTCCGTCCTTTCCTACGGCCAGGGCTATTACTCCTATGTCGCTTGCTCCTGCTTTCATAGTAGTGATCCCTATCCTCATTTCTCCTGCTATGGCCACGACGCTCTTCATAGCTGCGGTGCCTGTAAGGGCTTCTGCTCCGACTCCCAAATAACTCACGCCTCAACTCCCTTTTCACACAATTATAACAAATAAGTTCCTTTCAGATACTATACAAGATAGCAAGCATGAAACAAAAAAATTAGTTAAAAAAAATAATAACAAACAAACAAACAATTATTACCTGCTGATCCTCTTGAGATGCATGAAATTGCAGTATCCTCCACGATTGCAGGTATTCTCTTCGTACTGCCGGCAGGTGGCTTCACGAAAGTCAGTCACGGGTGAAAAGTCAACAATGATAGGACGGCCTGTGAGAATATTGAGATCAGATCAAGAATGTTAAATATTGTCTACCATGAAATAAAAGCCGATAAGGCCAGTCAAATGCTAAAATCTTAAAGTAACCTGCGTAATATCTTCCTGTCAGGTTGCGGAGCACATTTGCAGCATGTTCTTCCTCTCTAAACTGAACATACACATTGCCAACCTGCCCATAAATTACGAAAACTCAATCTAGGTATAGAAAACAAAAAGGGATACTACCTATAAAAGAGAAATCATAATTTCCATACCATATGATCAGCTAGATTGTCACAGACATTAAGACTCTCAATTTCACCATACTTGCTCAGCTCTTGGAACAAATCTTCATAGAAGTCCTGTAATTCCACAAAAGAACTGTAACTTTAAATTTCAAATAGAATAACAAAAACTTAATAATTTAAATTAAATCAGATTCCTTCACAAACAACAAATACCCAAACAGCTCTTGAGGGGGGGAGGGACTCAGGCAGCTAAACAACCACACAGTCATGCTAAAAATCAAAAGCCCATAATTTCAAATAGAACAACAAAAATGCAAATGCTCTGATGAGGAACAAGAATCTTTCAAAAGGAACATGCAATATCCCCACAGCCAAATCCACAATTGGAATAATCATGGACCACAGAAATGAAAAACAGAAACGGAATATCGTAAGAGATACACATAAACGCGAACAACAATAATATCACAATGAACAACAATAATCCAACCTCTAGGCGCAAAATCAAATAAATACCAAATAACCACAAATCCAAATAAAAACATAGTAATGCCGACAAATGAAAGAACTATCAAGCAAGTCAAAACCTAGAAAGGAGAAGGAGAACAAAGTACCTCAAAGTGCTTCTGCATCTCTCTGGGGTCAATTGGGTTTCCTTGGGAATCTACACCAGGAGTGATCATATCAGGACGCTGATACATGTTGGAAAGAAGAAGGGTAGGACTGATACTGGGCTTTGTATGGAGTCTGGAGCATCTGTCTCCATGCCTACAAGCCCCTATCTTGAAGTAGAATGGGCAATTCACTCTGTCCTTCTCTGTTCCAAATATCGACGCTAAGTGCTCCGCCATGGCTGAACTTCTCCTGCAGCTCAAAACCACACACGCCAACTCTTTCTTTCTCTATTATGTGAAACGATGCTGATTGCAGAAGATTTTAACTCAAGACAAAGGTTCTCTTTTATACAGCGGTCAGAATTGGGTTGGGAGTGCTCAGTGTCAGAAAATACGACGGGTCGTATGGAAGAGGAGAAAGTTGATTGGAGATTTATTGAGGCTCTAGATAGTTCTGGCAGCTTTGTATGTTTTTAAACTATTAAACAGTTTTAAAACAATTATTCTCCTCACGCAATGCCGTCAACGAGAATGTGTCTGCTGGTTTGCCCGAGAGATTAAGTGTGTAATTAAGATCTACTGCCCATAAGTGCGCGTAGGTTTTTCCTTTGTTAAATTAGTTAGAAAAAAGTGTATTTATATCGATCATTTAAAAAATAATAAATGAAGAACTAGGTATTAAACGTTTTAAGAAAATTTTCGTTGGATGATGGCTATCTTCTCGTGAAAGATATTAAAAAAAATTATAGATGACTTTTTGGTTTTTGTTATATCTTTCTATCATTATTCGTATAATTTGACTCTTATTTTACAAAGATGTAAAGATAAAAATCTTGTCCTAAATTGAAAGAGGTATAATTATATGGTTCAAGAAGAAATCATGTTTAACCATAGAGTATCATCTAAAGGAATTAAGGTTGATCAAGTTAAAATTATAACTATAGAAAAATTGTTACCTCCAAAGAATGTGAAGGAGAATCATAAGCTTTTTAATACATGCATGGTTTTATAGAAGATTTATAAAGGATTTTTCTAAACCTGTCTAAACCTTTTATGTAATCTTCTTAGAAAAAAATTCTACATTTGACTTTGATGATGTTTGTTTGCAGGCCTTTAATGCAATCAAAGAGAAACTGATTTTAGTACCAGTAATGACAATACTTGATTGGAGTTAACCTTTTTGAAGTCATATGTGATGCAAGTGACTTTGTAATTGGAGCAATATTAGGACAAAAGCGAGACAAACTGTTTAGGATCATATACTATGCAAGTTGGACATTGAATGAAATCCAATTGAACTATACAACAACTGAGAAAGATATGTTTGTTGTGATATTTGCTTATGACAAATTTCAGTCTTACCTCATTGGTATAAAGGTGATAGTGTTCACTGATTATGTAGTACTTTGTTATTTGTTTAACAAGAAGGATGTTAAACCTAGGTTGATTCATTGGATCATTCTTCTTCAAGAATTTGATTTGGAAGTTCAAGATAAGAAAGGAAGTGAAAATTCAATTGCTAACCATCTCTCTCGATCAGAGCAAAAGGAAGTAAAACTAGATTTAGTGATATAAGAAGCATTTCCTAATGAGCAGTTATTTACATGTGAAATCAAGCTTCCTTGGTATGCTGATATTGTAAACTACCTAGCTTGTACGGTATTGCCACCATATCTTACTTACCACCAACATAAGAAATTTTTGCATGATGTGAAATATTATCTTTGGGATGAGCCTTTGCTTTTCAAAAGATGTTTTGATCAAATCATCTAAAGATGTGTGCTTGAATAAGAGATGCAGGCTATTCTCCATCATTCTCATTCCTCATCATTTGGACGACATTTTAGAGCAACACAAACAGTAGCTAAGGTACTTCAAAGTGGTTTCTTTTGGCCATCTATTTTTTGTGATAGTTATACTTTCACTACTACAATATGTATTTTTAGTCTCGAAATTTTAGCCTCGGTTCTTTTAAAAACCGAGGCCATAGGTTTTTGGCCACGGTTTGATAAAAACCGAGGCTATAGTGTATACATATAGCCTCGGTTTTTTAATAACCGTGGCTATAAGTTAAATTATAAAAAATATGTTAATATTAAAATACTGTATGTAATTAATTTAAAAAAAATACAAAAATTAATTTATAATTTTTTAATATTTCTTTATTATTAATTTAATTTAATGTATTTTTATTTCTTATAATATATATATATATATATCATATGTTTTTTTCTCTCTCACACATATTTTTCCTCTTTTAATTTTACCAATGTTATTTCCAGTATTTACGCGCATTTTTTCATCTTTTTCTCAGTGTTATTCACAGTATTTGCGCGCGCAGTAATATATATATATATATATATATATATTAATATATAATTTTTAATTAATATATATATATATATATTAATATATAATTTTTAATTAATATATATATATTAATATATAATTTTTAATTAATATATATATATATATATATATTAATATATAATTTTTAATTAATATATATATATATATATATTAATATATAATTTTTAATTAATATATATATATATTAATATATAATTTTTAATTAATATATAATTTTTAATTAATATATATATATATATAATTTTTAATAAATATAAATATATTAATATATAATTTCTAATTAATATATATATATATATATAAGAAATAAGAAATTTTTACCTGATCGAGCGCGCGAAGTCTAAGTAATATATATATATATATATATATATATTAAGAAACGTACGCGTGTATCTAATTAATATTAAGAAACGTACGCGTGTAATCGTTTCTTTAATTCTCAGCAACTACGCGTAATCGAACGTCTCTCCCAATATACGAAAATCCATCGATCTCTCCCAGCAAAACCCAAATCTCTCTCACCAACAAAACTCAAATCCGTCGTTCCAATATACCGATCATCGTCGCACCGCGTCGCACCTAAAGACCGATCATCCTCCTTTCTAACACCTCCCTCTCGCACTCGTTCCTTTCCAGCAGCTTCTTCTTTTCTCTTTATTTCTTTTTTGTTCATATTCGACTCATCGCCGGCCATTTGTAGTGTCTTCGCTCACAACGTAGCTCCTGGTAAGTGTGATACCCTCAATTTTTACAATATCAATTCATATGTGTTGATTCTTAGTAGATTATTTATGCGTATAATACATTTTAGTTAGGGTTATTTTTTTAGTGTTATACAAATCCATCTCCTGTTATCTAATAATTGCCTCTGATTTTTTTTTTCATTATATTGCATCAGATTTGAAACATTTTTAGGGATTTAGGAACCGGCTATTGTTGCTGAGTTTAACTTTTGGAAGAATGTTTATATACATGCCGATGAGCCTATACAAATTTTCATTTGCAGAAAAGCTAATGGATTTACAAATTTTCATTTGCTGAGTTTATATTTTAGAAATATGTTTAGATTTTCATTTGATGAGTTTAGATTTTGGAAATATAAGATTTGGTTCTTAAGGCATTGATATATTCTTCATTTACACTGCAACTTTTTTTTCCCAACTTCTAAGTCCATGCCAACTGAAATGAAAATCAATAAGCATAAAATTTGTTATACAAATTGAGGTTTTATTGAGAAAATAATTTGATAATTTCAATTATCAATTAATATGCTTAAAACAATTTGTTTGGCATGATTTAATTTTAATAGACATAATCCTAATTTTCTAATTAACAACAGCAAAACATTACTTTTCATTCTAAATAAATTTTCAATATATATAAATAATAGTTTCATTTGTTAAGTTTATATAAATTTTCAATATATATAAATAAAAGTTTACAGAAAAACATATTGTTGCTCATCTTTTTTAATCAATCAAAAAAATATTAAATTGTTACTTAAAATAATACATTTTCATTGAATACTAATAAAAATAACATTGTTTATATTAGTTAGTATTTTACTTTTACTATTATATAAATTTTAAAAATATAAATTTTATGATTTTTTAAGAATATATACGACATAATAAAAATAATTATGCTTATTTTTATATCTTAAGAGTAAGAAGAGTTAAGATGATGACTCATGATTTTCATGTTTTATTCTTTGGATTCATATTTTCTTTGTTGCTTGGCCTCCACATCTCGTCATATTAGGAAAGGATGTAGTAAGTATATTTTCTTTGTTGTTTATATATTGTTTTCATTGTATATATATATTAAAATATAAATCTAATTTTATTATATTTCTTTATATTGTGAATAAATAGGATTTGAGTAAGGTGAAATCAAAGTTACCTATTACCATTGGCAACAAAAAAGGAAGCTCAAAGGAAAAACCGATGGACAAAATATCTTCTAAGAAGCCTACTTTGGTACCAACAAAAAAACCAATTTCATATACATATGACCAAACTAGTGGGTTTCCGAAGCATGTTAGATTTCTTATAGTTGCATGCTCATCTGCATCTTCGGTTAATGATCTTGCTGTTAAAGTTCCAATGGAAGTTCAAATCTTAGGCAATGAACTGCCTATTTTTCTATCAGTTGAGTGTGTAGAACAATTTTACACAAAGGTGAAGATTGGCTATTCAGTTGTCAAATTGTGGATACGGTTAGTTTATTTGATTTTAATTTATTTTTAAATTTATGATACGTTAAAAGTTATCACTTGATATTTTATTTTGATTGTATTCTTGTCATTAATTTTTGAACTTATTTCATAGGCGATGCTATGATGAGTTGAAAAAAAAACAATTGAATGATGTGATTAAATTTATTGATCCAAGTTGGTTGTATGTCATTAAGAAGAAGAGAACACGAACTCAAATTGCGAGACAAGTTTTTGAAAGGATGCAAAATACTCAAGAGGGAGATAAGTGGATTATTCCATATAATGGAGGGTAAGTTGATTAGTTGTATAACATGTATGCAAAATTATGTTATGTAATCAAATGCATTTATTAATATATATCTTACTATAAATTGATGTAGGTATCATTGGATCTTAATTGTGTACGAGCCATTCATAAATACCATTTATTATTTGGATTCAATATGGGGTGAAGTGTTCTCTGATATTGAAAACATTATGAATGAGTAAGTTATATTTTAAAAAAATTTAATGTTCTTGTTAACAGTAAGTTCAATGTATCTTCTCAATTAACTCTTATTTATTTTACCTTCATTATATAGAGTTCATATTATGTTCAATGGTCATCATAATCGAAGGTCTCAAAGTTTACCAATATGGTCTAGAATGAGAGTAAGTTATAATTAATGCATGGTTTATTAAACTCCTTAAATTCTATCTTGTAGATTTTTCATATCTATTGGCTATTCACTAAAAGTACTAACAATATTTATTGATAATATCTATGTAATGTCTTTTTGAACAGTGTCCTAAGCAAGATGATTTGGTAACATGTGGGTATTATGTCCTTATGTTTATGAGGATAATTATTGGCAATCCACTTGTTTCTATTATTGACTTGGTAATAGTTTCAATAATTTTGTGTATTTTTATTTCTTTTTTATTCATGATTTTAATTTTTTAGTTAATTAGCTAACAATATATATGTGTGTGTGTGTGCGCGTGTGTGCGTGTACATTACAGCTTAATCATGAAGGAACTTACACTGATACTGAAGTTGATGAGATGCGGAATGAGTGGGCAGAATTCACCAATCGATTCTTACAACTATAACTCACCATATAGTCAAATAAAATGGTAAGGTGAATGATGTGGGATGTTCATGACTGATTTTTTAATCAAAAATCTGGATTTCTTGTTTCATTTTTAGAACAAGAAGTAGATGGGACTCTTGTGTGTTCTTGATGTTGTATATGCATGATTATAGTCATGTAATATGGATGTTGATATGCTCATATATAGTAGATGTTTGTAATATTCATAGGTATTGCCCAACGCTTGCAATGACCCTTCGTTTGTATCTCTTTTATGCATAATTAATGTGGGTATTAGTAAATAATAATGTTGTTACTGTTATTGATATGTGTAATACTAAATAATAATGTTACTATTATTATTGATATAGGTATTACTAATTTTCTTGAATTGTATCTCAATTGTTTTTGTTTTATATTGAGTATCATAAATTTACTTTGAGGTTAGATAAGAATTCCATGATTGTCACTATTGAATAGGTTGAAGAACTACTTATTATGCCATTTGTTGTATATATATGCAGGAACAAATATAGATTGAAGAACTTATTGTTTGAATATGAGGTATTATTTATATTCATGTAATCTGGATATTGGTATGTTTATATATATTAGATGTTTATATTCATAGATATTATCCCACGGTGTCATTAATTATACATTTTTATGACATTATAATCACGATGCATGTAACCTATATATTAAGAATAAATAAGTAGAGAGGATTATTATGTTTTGGATGTTGTATATGCAGGATTATATTCATGGAAATTGGATGTTGGTATGCTTATACTAGATGCTGTTTTTTTATGAGGAAATTAATACATGCTGCCAAGGACAAAGATTTTGAAGAAAAACATTATTACAATGGGACTTACTCTTTTTCACATTGATTTAGATTGTAGACTAATGTTAGCAGCTTTAATTAAAGTTGTTTCGTGTATTTTTTTTATATTTTTGGAATTATTTAATTAGTTAGTTTTTATTATATGTGTTTTATTAAACTCTTAATGTAATATCATTTTAAATTTAATATAATTAATTTTAATTTTTTTAATTTATATTTGAAAATTTAGTGTAATAATAATTCATTTTGATTATCTATGGTCTCGGTTATATAGCAAGACCGAGGCCATAGGCGAGATTTATGGCCTCGGTTTTAACAAAACCGAGGCCATAGGTGGCACATATGGCCTCGGTTATTGAATAACCGAGGCCATATGTGCCACCTATGGCCTCGGTTATGGAAAAACCGAGGCCATATGTGAGACCTATGCCCACGGTTATGAAAAACCCGAGGCCATAGGTCGCACATATGGCCTCGGTTATAGAAAAACCGAGGCCATAAGAGGGTACCTATGGCCTCGGTTATTAAGAAACCGAGGCCATAAGGGGTACCTATGGCCTCGGTTAAAAACCGAGACCATAGGTTATGACTTTTGGTCTCTCTCACTTAGGCCTCGGTTCTTATAACCGAGGCCATAGGTCTATGGTCACGGTTAAAAACCGAGGCCATAAGCACATATTGTAGTAGTGTTTGGTGAAAACTTTTATCGGTGCCAACGTATGGGAAATATTTCAAGGCGTTAGGAGTTACCATAAAAAAATATCTTAAAGATTGAGTTATTTGATGTTTAGGGAATTGATTTTATGGGTCATTTTCCTCCTTCTTTTGGCTTTGTTTATATCTTGTTAGCAGTTGATTATGTGTCAAAGTGGGTGGAGGCAATTTTTGTAACAACAAATGATGCAAAGGTAGTGCTCAAATTTCTACATAATAACATATTCACAAGATTTGGCACTTCAAGAGCTATTATTAGTGATGAAGGGACCCATGATAACTGTATTTTATATAGTTATTTTCATCTATTATATTAACTATAATTGCTATGTTCTTGATATTTTTAGTTAATTTTAATTGAAATAAATTAATATTTACTGTTTATTTTTAAGGAATACATTTTTAAGAAAATTAAATAATTTGAATAAAAAAAGTACTTAATTGCAAATTTATGTCTAAAAATATAATTTAAAATAAAAGAGTCCTTAATTGTAATTAACAAAAGTCTAAAATATAATTTGAATTAAAATTAGGCTTAATTGTAATTAACAAAAGTTTAAAAGTTAATTTGAATTAGAAAAGGTCTTAATTGCAATTAAAGAAAGTTTAAAAGTTAATTTGAATTAAATTGAAGGGCTAAAATGTAATTAATGAAATTTATTTTCTGCGCAGGAAAAGAAGGCCATGCGCGAAATCACCAACCGTTCGATCAGAAAATCAACGGCTAAGATGAGACTCGTGGATTGCAAACGCGACAAAAGAGAGTGGATGTGGGTTTTCTGGCACACGTTGCTCGGTGCACCGTGCGGCCAACCATGTGTAATCTCTCCCTTCAACCATTTAGTGTCTGCCATGTGTCCTACTATTTTCTTTCATCTAATCATGTGCTGACACATGGCAAGGTTTGGTGAAAACAAAAACACGGAATCACACACACGTTTCCACCAATTGAAGGCTGCCATGTGTCCCACTATATCTTGTAGCGAATCAAATCGCGACACGTGGCATCATGTATTGAAAAGAAAATCAGAAACCCACAGCTTGTCTCCCATTCAGTTTTAAATAATGTTTTCAATGTAACCGTTTGTCTACCACACGTTTTTTTTTATTTTCGATGTAAAATGTCTCCAACGTGTCTAAAAAATGTATTTTTTAAATGTATTTTTCTAGCTATAAATAGGGCATTTATTGCTAAAAAAAGAAGTTTTGGTTTTAGTTTCGTTTTGGGGTTGAACTGTGGAACACGTAGAAGCCATTTTTGGCTGCTGTTGTATTATGCGTGTGCCAAATATTTAGGAGTAGAAATGTTTTAATTTTCTTTGTGTTCTTGAGCGAATATTCCTTAAGTGTTGTAATTTAATTTTTATTTATGAAGTAATTTAATTTTTCTAGGGTTACGTTTTATCTAAATTTATGAAGCTTGAATTTAATTATTTTTGAAAGATTTATAAGACTTTTAATTTGTTTATTCTATTTGTGCTTAATGCTTTTGATTATTGGAAAATTTATCAAATGATCCGTGGCACTTAAATAAACTTGGAAGAGGAATTTTTGTGTATATTGCTCATGGATAGAATAACATGTATATATGAAGGATAGAAATATACCTTTATCGTATGTGTGGCCATTTGAGAACTTAGAACATAATGAATCTTAGTGAATTTAATTCTTATAGGAATATAGTGAATTAATTTAACAAGGTGTGTCTATACGGAGCTCAAAAGAGATGTATAGAAAAAATTAGAAGTTTTCGGTTGACAAATTAAATTTACTAAAAAAAATATAAATCAAGAGAATTTTCTTTTATTTTGTTGTAAAACTCTTTAGTTAGTTAAATCATCTTCCAATTAACGATTATTTTGGATAAAATCAGAGTGAAATGATTTTAGTACTTAACAAACTATAGTAAAAAATCTCCGTGGGAATGATAACTTTACTTATCAAATTTTATTACTTATGACTGTGTATACTTACACGTTTTATGTTCTCCTAAAAGAGACAACAACCCACTTTTGCAACAAGTTGTTTGAAAACCTTCTCTCTAAATATGCTGTGAAGCACAAGGTAGAACTTGCCTACCTTCCTCAAACTATCAGCCAATCTAAAATTTCAAATCAAGAAATCAAGAATATCCTTGAGAAGACGGTCAACACCAATAGAAATGATCGAGAAAAGAAGCTTAATGATGTTATGTGGGCATACTATACAACTTTTAAAACACCTATTAGGATGTCTCCTTATCGATTAGTGTTTGGAAAAGTATGTCATCTCCATATTGTGTTGAAGCATAAAGCTTATTGGTATGTAAAGATGTTTAATTTTGATTTGAAGGAAGTAGGGGAAAAGTAAGATCTTCAATTAAATGATATGGATGAGTTTTGAAATGATGTTTATGAAAATGCAAAGATCTACAAAGAACGGACAAATAAGAGACATGCAAATATATTCTTAGGTATGAGTTTGCTCCAGAACAGTAGGTTTTTCTTTTCACTTCACGACTAAAACTCTTCATAGGTAAGTTAAGATCAAGATGGACAGGTCCTTCTATAATTGAAAAGTTTCCCTCTTCGAATAATAGACTCGAAGGACAAGGTAGGATATATATTCAGAGTTAACGATCAGAAATTGAAACACTATTATGGAGAACAAGTGGAGAGGAATTATGCATTTATTCCTCTTTGAAATCCTAATTAATGAAGATTGAAAAGTCTGGCTGTAAACTATATATTAAAAAAAACTTATGCGAGGCAACCTATAAAACTTTCTTTCATTCTTTTATTTTATTTATTATTTATTTGAATAATTTGGATTTTGATCTTGGTTTATTTTGTAGGAATAAAGAGTTGAAAATTAAAAACTAATGTGTCTCACTTTTGAATTATATGAGGACATTGTTTGGGGGTGTAAACTCCTATAGTGTTGAGTAGTTAGATTCTCTTATTAAGCATGTATTTGAGTATGATCGAATTAGTTATGACTTTGAAATTTGTGATTGAGGATGGTTTTGAGAAAAAATTTCAAAATTTACTATTATGTTAGGTAGGGTTTTGTAAGTACTTTTATTTAAATCTTTGTCCTTGAAAATAATTGAGCACATAGTCAATTTTTCTTTACTCTTTTTTGCCTATGAAGAGAAGGAGTTGAATTAAATGGATCAGGAAAGTTCATTCTTGCTTTGCTCTAGAATCTGTTATTCGATCATTGAGGCAAAATTCTAGTTGATACCAAACATTAGAGAAAAGATCTAGGCAATTTTTTGTCACAACCAAAAAGCTTTCCTAGCCATCCTAGTCATCACACCATCATTGCATGGTGTATTTCCATAGTCAACCCTCTTGAGCCTTATTTTACATGAGCTTTTATTTATTTTTAACTACATAAATCATTCTCATTCTAAGCCTGAAAAACCATTAATTTACCTTAAATTTTGAGAAAATACTTTGGTAGAAATTTGCATTTAAAGAGAAAATTAAATAATCCATATTATGTTTGCTTTATTTGATCAAAATGTGAAAAGAAAAGAAAGTGAAAATGATAAGTATACTCCCAAGGTCGATCTAAGGAAGGAATGTATGTGGTTTCTAATTTATTATTCAAACTTTTAAAAACGAAATTAAATCCTAAACATCCTGTCACGATATTTTGGGGTTTTGTGTTTTTAATCTAATTACATAAAATAAAACATAGATTCAATAAACATTTATGCAAATTTTATCATTTATAATGGCGGAGTATTTATGGATATAATAACTAAGTTAATTATGCTTGCTCATATTATCTAGGTTATTAAAGATATAAATTGATATTTATTGATTCTCCCTTTTTTATATGAATACCACCTTTGGTGAGGTTAGATATTCTTTGTTAACTAAACAAATCAATTAACACCTATGGGTGGGGTTGATAACTAATTTGCCTAATTAAATTAATTTCTTTTTCTAAGAGATTGAAAATGAACCATTTAAATGCCACCTTTGGTGGGGTTAGACAGTTTAAACTTTATTCAAGGTGTCCAAATTAAACCTAAGAATTTAGTTATCCAAGTACTAACTTTCAAGTTTTAAAACCACTACTGAAAACATGTCGTCAATACATTTTTAGATAATAATTCTTATAAAAACTTTTGAAATAGAGCTTCACTCTAACTACCGGGCGATTGTACCAACAAATAAAATAGCACTACTCTAAATCAGACCGGATAACTAAACCTTAAAATCTAATTTTCAGGTTTAAGTCTGTAATGAAAAATAATATATTTCTCTCTAACATTCTTAATATAAAATCTTGAATAAAAACAAAATCAATTCATTTTAGAGATTTTTACCTATTTAATATTTCGCAAGCATAACAACGTTATTATTACATCATGTTTACTAAACAACCATCACAGTTAAATTTAATCACAGACAAATTAAATATAACATGTAAAAATAAAGCATAAAAAAACTGTAAAGAAAATAAAATCCTTACAGAACTTCGACGCTATTCCCGTTGCTGGAAAACCTCCAAGCGGAATTTTCACTTCCATTTATTGAATCAAAAAGCTAATAAATTACATAAACATAACTAGTTCTTCCCTTAAAGGGAAGAACTCTAAAACTAAGAGAAATTAACTAAGAAAAGCTAAAAACTAAGAAAAACTAAAAATCTAAGAAAAGAGAGAAAGAAAGAAGAGAGAAAGAAAGAAGAGAGAAGTGTGTTTAGAAGTGAAGGGAAAGGGAGTATTTATAGGTGAGGATGGAGAGAAAAAATGAGTAAAAATATGTAAAAACGCGTAATGGAATTGCTGAGGTCATTGATGACGTCATAGGGTGGCTGCACGTGAAAAATGGGGCGAAACGGGCGTCGGCGCGCGCAGATCTGGGAAAGGCACGCGCGAGCGCACGCAGATCTGGGCGAGGCGGCTGGGTGCGCGCGGATCTGGGCGTGGCGCGCGCGCGGCTGGGCGTTGGGGCACGGCGGCTGGGCGGCGCGGCGGCGGGATTTTCTCCTTCTTGACATTTTTGACCTTTTTGACCCATTTTGTCCAATTTTTCCATATTTGTTGACCTTTCCCCATTTATTTATTAATATATTTGTGATGTATTGCTTCCAGTATTCTTCTTTGAGTCTTTAAGTTGCGTTTTTAAGCCAAAATACCTGAAAAACAATAAAAATACCCGTGATTCCGAAAAGACAAATTTATATAAATATATGATAAAACATATAAATATATTTTTAATCAATTAATGTGCATAAAATCATGATAATTTTAGTGCTTTTTGAGCACTCATCAAAACGCAAAATGATGCAAACTCTCTAAACGAATAACCCTAGGAACCCATGAATTCAAAGGAACAGGAATGATTGAATTGCTAAAAGCGTATTAAAGATGATTAGATTAGAGCCCTAAGGAAAAAAAATCTTTAAAGCCCCAATCTTGAGATACCACAAAGGATGATCACTCTCTTTGATAAGTCGATTTCAAGCATTCAATCAAGAACACAAGAAGGCAAAGCAAAAGCTTTCTAAAATATACTTTTCATTAATGATATTCATTTTTGCATCCAAATTACATAGCTACTCTTTTATAAGTAAGAAACCCTAATAGAAAAACCCTAGACAACATGGGCTTTGTTTAGGGGTGGATTGGGCCTAATCCAACCTTAAAAAAATAAAAGACTAAAAGACATCAAGTAAAAAGCCCACAATTAACTAAAATAAAAATTTCCAAACATATAAGGCCCACAATTAATTAAAATAAAAATAGCTAAACATAAAAGGCTCACAATTAATTAAAACAAAAATTGCTTCCTAAAGTAACCCTTGCACCCAACTTGATCTTCCAAATCTATCCCTAGTCATTGGGCCACCAATTCCTTACAAAACATCTTTAGAATATTTGGAAACATCAACTTGATCAGTACCTCAATCTCTATTATTCCCTTCATCTTCAAAAAGATTCATCCTTGAATCTTAGCTTTATAAGTTGGTCGATTTTTTATAACAAATCTATGTGTGAAGTCTATTTGATGCTCAATTTCTCTCATAGGAGGTAATCTATGGGAAATCTCTTCAGGAAGTTTATCCTTAAAGCCCTACCATAAAGACACAAAAAAATTAGGCAAAGAAGAGTGAAGATCGTTAGTAGAAAGGTAAATATCCTTGTACATAAGTACAAGTATTTGTTGCCTTGCCATCATTGCACTCTTAATCTCATATTTTTCAGTAAATGCACTCATTCTTTTATTTTTCTCTCCTTTTTGCTTACTTTTCTCTCATTTGTGTTCACTTTTATCTCTTTTGTGCTCCTTTTTGATTTTCCTCTTGCTCATACTTTTGTTTTTTCCACAACTTTCACTTTCTTGTTATTCTAATATGGTCCTCATCAGCTTGCAAAGGTTTGAGAGGGGTTAATACAACTTTTTGGTTGTTAATTTCAAAAGAGTACTGATTTTTATACCGGTCATGCATCATTCTGTAATCAAACTACCATGGTCATCCAAGCAAAATATGAGCAGCATACATTAGTATCACATCACAAAGAACATCATCCTCATACTTTCCAATTGAAAAAGGAACTCAAACTTGTTTGTTGACATTCACTTCTCCACAATCATTCAACCATTGTAGCTTGTACGATTTGGAATGATTTTTCCACTTCAAATTCAAATCTTCTACCAACAAAATACTAGTAATATTAGTGTAGCTCCCAACTATCAATAATAACCGTGCATACCTTATCCCTCACATATTGTGTGAAAAATATACTCATGTTGCTTCTCATCTACTTCATTCTTAGGCAATATATTCAGGGGTCTCCTTATGACAAGTAATTCCCCATACATAGGTTCTTCCAATTCTACATCAAAATAATCCTTCAATGGTGGTATTTCATCGTCACTTAAACTAATACTTTCAATTTCTCCATCTGCCCGTACAACTATAACCCTTTTGTTTGGGCATTCAGATGCAATATGTTCAAGTTCTTGGCACCTAAAACACTTAATATCACTTGACTTAGTAAGAGTTTCAGTTTCAAGTTTATCATTAGGAATAACAACTAAATTGTTTGACTTTGCTTCACCTTTTGTTCTAAAGGCAACTTTGTTGTCTTTCCAAGGTTAAGCATGTATTTGATTGTCATAATCATGGCGACTTTCATTTCCTTATAATAATCCTTTACACTCCTGGAACCTTGAATCAACCCTTGCAACTTTCTATATAAGTCCCTATAGTAATGGCTAGGTCTCTCACTATTCCTTCACCTATTGACCACCAATTGATCCAACCATATACTAGCATAATCTGTAAATTGTACGGTTGCTAGCTTTACTTTATTCTCCTCGGAGTAATTATGACAATCAAATACATGCTTAACCTTTCTTTCCCTCTCCAAATATAACTATGGATCATTCTTTCCTTGAAAAGGTGGAATTTCCATATTTATAATACCTATATTGCTATCTTCTTTGGAGTTAGTCTTTTTGCTCCATTTATAACATGTTCTCTCATCCACATTAGAAAGAGCTTTTTCTTCCTTGAACTCATGTTTTCTATGTATTATTCATTTTGGTTTAGTACCGGAAGAGGATTCTAAATCATCCAACCTTGCATTCAACATCTTAAATTGGTCATAAATAGATTTTATAAAGAATTTCAAGTCAACTTCTTGTGGTTCTCCTCCTTCCTTACTCATGTTGTCAACTTGTAAAATAAAAATGAGATAACCCATGCATTCTCTCATGTGTTTACTCTCAAATAAGATTGTTATCACTCTCTCTATTGTTTTATACTATTTTTGCTCTCTTTTTTATACTATTTTCGCTCTTTTTTTTTACCACTCAAAGCTCATGCCAACCTCCTTTGTGTTCTTAAAAAAATTCAATGAATTCAACTAATCTCAAGAAGTAGCTATTTTATTGGTGACAATCTATAAATTTATAATTCTAAAAACTTAATGGAAAAGTATGACAAAAATAAATTCCAAAGAGGACTCTAAAAAAAGACTCTTGACCAAACCAAAGAAAGAATCTTGATCAACTATGATTCACTTTTTTTTAAATCTGTCTTTGGTAGCAAGAACAAAATAAAGGGAAAGTGTAATTGAATTGAATTGATTTGTGTTAAATTAGATAATTTAAATATTTCCTCAAGGTTTATCAATTAATCAATTTCAAGCCCAATTCAAGAAGTTATTGGTTAATTGAGAATTATAGAGTCTCACCATGATCATTCAAGAGTTACTTATTTAAAAGAAAAACCAATGAATATAACTTTTTGTTTAAATCATTTAATTTGTTCTTTCTATGAATAGATAGCAAACTAATTTACCATATTTTATAATTTTTATTTGGTTATAATTTATTTTAATTTCTTTAATTCACTTGTTTAGTAAATATATAATTTACCATAATCTTTCAACCGATCATTGTTAAAATGTTTAAAATTGTTTATTTTCACTAATTTAAAAAATAATTTAACTATTTAAAATAACCTATCAATTCCTTTAAAGACCGATGAAGACAAGACAAAGTTCGGGCGAACAATATTGATCTTGGAAATACTTTAGTTTTATATTTGTAAAACTCTCGCAAGTGTCAAATTATTTTATAAAAAATGACAAGTATACTCTTAAGGTCGATTTAGGGAAGGAATATATATGATTTTTAATTTATTATTCAAACTTTTAAAAACAAAATTAAATCCTAAACATCATATTATGATATTTTGATTTTTGTTTCCTAATCTAATGACATAAAAAAATAAATATAGATATGGATTCAATAAACAATAATGTAAATTTTTATCATTCATAACAATGAAGTATTTATAGATATAATAATTAAGTCAATTATGTTTGCTCATATTATTTAGATTATTAAATATATAAATGAATATTTGTTGATTTTCTCTTTTTGGTATAAAAGTGTCCTTAGATGGGCCCAAATTCTTTTGTTTAATATTAATTAACTAATATTCTTAGGCTGGGGGGTTATTAATTAATTAAGTATTAAATTTTAGCTTTGTTTCTAAAAAAATTACAAACCATCTAATCACAGGTTTAGGCAGAGTCAGTTAATTAGACTTTATTTAAGGTGTCAAGATTAAACCTATGAATTTAATTATCTGAGTACTAACTTTCAAGTTTTAAAACCATTACTAAAAATATGTCATCAATACATTTTCGAATAACAGTTCTTATAAAAAACATTTGAAATAGAGCTTCACTCTAACTAATGATGATTGTACCAACAAATAAAAAATCACTACTCTAAATCAGACCGGATAATTAAACCTTATAATCTAATTTTTAGATTTAAATTTGTAATGAAAAATAATATATTTCTCTCTAACATCCTTAATATAAAATCTTGAATAAAAGCAAAATTAATTTATTTTATAGAAATATTTTACCTATTTAATATTTCGCAAGTATAACAATATTATTATTATATCATATTTGCAAATAACTATCCATGTTAAATTCAATCATAGACAGATTTAATATAACATATAAAAATAAAAATAAAAAATACATGTGTAGAATTTATTTTAAAATTATATCTCAAAAGAATACTTACAAAAATATGATGTTAATTCTGTTGTTGGAAAACCTCTAAATGAATTTTTATTTCATTTTATTGAATTAAAAACTAAAAATCTATAAAAGCATAACTAGTTCTTCTCAAAAAGAGAAGAACTTTAAAATTAAAAAACTAAATATTAGAGAGAGAAAGCTAGAGAGAGAAGTGATTTTGAGGGATTTAATGGGTGATTTTTACAATGGTGGAGAGTAGGAATGGGCACAGGGACGGGCGGGGACGGTTTTTGATATAACCGTCCCCGAACCGAAATTAAAAACCTATACCTAAAACCGCCCGAAAATCGTTATGGTTTAGGGACGGTTTTTTACCCGCGGGTAACGGTTCGGGACGGTTATGAAAAAATCCCTGAAAAAAACCCGAAATATATATATAATTTAATTTATTAAATATATATAATTAAGTTTTTATTTATAATTTAATTAATTAAATATAATTAATTTCTGGTACGGGCGGGTATGGTTTTTAGTATAACCGTAACCGTTGTTTCATATTCGGTTTTTACCCAAAACTGTCCCCGTCCTCGAAATTTACCGGTTAAAAACTGAACCACCGTTTCGGATAACCGCGAATAACCAAACCCGCGGTTTTTTTGTCCATCCCTAGTGGAGAGGGTCCCTTTATAGATGAAGAAAATGCCAAAAAAGGTGGAAAATATCTCAAAAATTGATTTTGGATAGGTTGGTACGTGTGTGGGGGCAAAATTAGTGGTAGAAGGTCGTTGGCATACACAGATCTGTGTTGGGAATTTGCTAGGAATGTGTTGGTTTGTGCGAGCGTGTGAGTGTTGGCGCACGCAAGACTCGGCGTGGGCATGTGCTAGCACACACAAAACTCTGCATTTTTGACATTTTTGATCAATTTGACCCATTTTGTCCATTTGTTTGACTTTTTCTAAACATATTTGTGATGAATTATCTCCAGTATTTTTCTTCGAGTATTTTAAGTTATTTTTGAACGAAAATACCAGTAAAACAATAAAAGTATCCAAGATGCTAAAAAGAAAAATTTATATAAAAAAATATGATAAAATCATACAAATATATCTCTATTCAATAAATTAAAGTACATTAAGTCATGTTAATTTTAGTTCTTTTTAAGCATTTATCAGAGATCGATCTCGATGTAAACATATCATTAGTTTACTAATCATTTGGAACTTATGAGTAATTAAAATTTGTGCATCAATGTGATGTAAATGCTATAACAAATTATAGTCAACATGAAGTCAAAATAGGAAACAAAAGAGTCAATATATAAGCATGTAATTACCTTTAAATACTTCATAAAAAATGATAATACAATCATCAAGGAAATCATATGATATTTAATATTACAAAAAAGATATTATGACATCCCTTATTAGGTTAATAGTTTAGCGTAATATTTAATGTCTATGATGAAATCCATCAACATGGCCATGCAAGTCTACACACTAGTTTGAAACATAAAAGGAGACGTGTGACACAAATTATATTTTATAGCACTAGTTCGTTGATGTACTATCTTATTACCCATGTCCTTAAATCTGTTTGAAATGATATCGAAAATTTTCTACTATTACAGGACTTTACATCGTCCATTAATTGTTTCTATTTCCTTCAACATGAAAATGCAAGTCAACTTACTAATTTGATCTTTTTTAAAAATGGTTTATATAGTTTGGAATATGGATGGACTTAGTGCACTCGTCATATATGGTGGTGAGTGGATAGAGATAAAAAGTCTAGAGGAGTATATGAGTGGAGAAGGTGTTGTGATCTAATTAAGAAAATGAGATGATTACTATGGCTTGGAAGAGAAGTCAGATAAGAAATTAAATGTTGATAAATGCAAAAATGGATTGGAAATTAGATACTTTTTCAAGAAAGATGTACTCTTTCCTACTGTTTCAATAAGTGATTATGGAAATTTTGGAAGAATTTATAAACCCACACATTGAAGACAATCATAGCAAGGCTATAATGTATGTTTGAATTCACGTGACAAGCACATGACATCTGCTTGCAAATCAAATAATGTTAATAGTGGATATGATACTTCATATTTGTTAAGTGAAAGTCAAAATAATGTTAGTGGGTCAATTAAGGATGGAGCTAATAATGCTAATATGATTCATAATATTGATAATATTGATTAAATTGAGAATAATGGTGGTAGATTTGTTCATTCATTGATTATAGACCAATCTCAAGTTAACTTCACTTATTGTGAATGGGGTGAAAACATTGAAAGATTATAGTCCATAGATACTTGTGCTGATGGATTTCTTCCTATACATAACAATATGGCCAGAACAATCAATAAAATATCATTTGTACCTCAATCGGGATCTCAAGGACATACAACTTCATTATCATTGACACATGTCATTAATGACCTAGATAAAAATAATGATCCATTCAATGTCGGTGTCTCTCAATCCCAATGTCAACACAAAATCAATGTATACGCTCTAGCATTTATTTTAATTGTTCCGAATTTTACGCTTAGATTAAGTTTTGGTAATTGTTTTTACTTTAAACCTCATCTTATTACCAAAATTAGTTTTCATGCTATAAGAAACCAATTTGAGATAAAGAGAAGCAAAAGCAAATGTTAGCTTATAGTTATCAAACGTCTTCACCAAAATTTTGGTCGAAAGATTAGAGATTGTAAGATGTAAGGATCAAAATAGTTGAAGGTGACAATTTTTAATGATGTTCATAGTTGTGATCCCAACAAGTATATGATAAAAAAACATATAGCAACTTCAAAGGTGCTTGCTAATGCCCTAAAAATGAAAATTGTTAAGGCCTGATAGAGTTTATAAGCCTAAAGATTTTATTGAGTAATGTCGATAGGAATTTGGTATTGAAATTGGTTATATCAATGCATAAAGGTGAAATGAAAAGGCTTTAAGTTTAATAAGAGGCATTATAAAGGAGTTTTTCCTTAAGCTACCATCGTATCGTCACATTCTTAAAGTAAGAAATCTTGGAATTATCATTCATATTCCCACAAGCATATCCTTCGAAGGGAATTCTCATGAATGAGGTATGTTATTACCATTTATGGTGTTTTTTGTCTAGTAGATATGTTGAGACGTTATTTGTAATAACGACGTAAAATGGGAATAGTAATTCATACCCAATTGCTATGGGTATTAGAGATTCATAATAACAAATCTTGGGAATGATTATTGTAAAAGTTAAGTAATGCAATTGGTGACATTTCTAATCTTCTTATTATTTTAAACAAACATTCAAGCATTATAGAAGTGGCTTCTAAAGTATTTCCTAATGCCTTTCATGGATATTATGCATTCCATGTGGAGTTAAACTTAAATAAAAAATTCAAAAATGCAAATATAATTTCCATATTTCATTGTTGTTTCAGAGCATACACAAGAAGATGATTTGGTAAATACATGAATAACTTGAATATGATAGATTCTTCCATCACAGAGTACTTACTTAATGCGGGAAAGGAAAAGTGGTCTAGACATCATTTTCCATATATAAGATATGGAATAATGACTACAAACATATCTGAGTCATTCACCAATGTAATTAGGGTTGCTCGTGAGATGTCGATTACTATGCTTGCCAAGTACTATTGTGCTAAGCTATAGAAATGGTTTATGGATCGTAGTTAATGGCCTTACAATGAGGAGATCGGTTTCTTACAGATGATGTTGAATCAATAACTCATTTCAACATGACTAAATCATTGAAGTTTAGTGTTCTTATGATAAATGCTTATATATTTCAAGTATCTATCCTATTTATTTCTAAGTAATTACGTATTTTCCTAAAGTACAATTGTATTGGATTATTACTTTAGATGATACTATAAATTAGGGTAATAAATAATACATTTCCTTAAGTATATTATTTTTATCCACTTGTTTTAACATACCTAAAGCAACATAATCGAAATATGGTTGACATATTGTATGTGAATTTCAATATTATACTTTCTTTGTGGATACTAGTATTGCATACTTGTTTTGACATACTAAATGCAACTTAATAGAAGTTTAGAGTTAGTTGTTGTTGACAAATTTCAAGTTGTTCAACTCATTTGTAATCATTTTTATGGAGACACCAATGATGAAATATGTGCTTGTAAGAAATGTGATATTCATATGATTTCATGTAGTCATGCCATTGCTATAGATGAATATCAAGGTATTTACGTTCACTCATTAGTTGATAAGATATATACAATGGAATGTTACATAATTGCTTATTTTGAACCCATTTTTTCGACTAGTGATCATGGCGAGTGGGATGTACCTAAAAAATAAGAAGTTTTGGTTAATCAACCTCTTCGTACCAAGAAACAAAACATGTAGGTAGTGGAATAGGCAATCTCAATCTCGTCATAAGGAGATTAAAAATATTACTCTTTGTAGTAGGTGTCGACGACATAATCTGGAATGTGCAATGAATTCTTGTATGGAATGTAGAATTTATACCATCAAACAATATTTGGAAGGGCTACTTTAACGTGGTCGTTTCTTGGGTTGTTTAATGATAATTGAACATTGTCTCGTAGTTTATACTCAACTTAAAAGTAAGCCATTTTAATTTTCCTTTTTTAGAAATTTGATATATTTTTGCAACATAATATGAGTTAATTGAAAATGTGTCCTTGTATCTATATCAAGAGACTACCGGTCCAAGTTTTTCTTGGAGTCATCAACAAGAATGATCAGTTTATAGTTGTTTTTTTTCTCTTTCAAGCCATCAAGAGGTGCATCCATTGCATATGCATGGCCTTGTTCTTGCTTCCAATCCATCATATTGTGAAAATTATGTTTTTTGGTTTTGGCCTTGCATATGTACGGTTATCAGTAAAGTTGTTTCCTTAACTTAGGTGTAATTGAAGTTGTCAAACTATATTCTTATTAATGATTGACATATTTGTTAACCTTTATTGAAATTACTTGTAATGAACAACCGAAGTTGTCTAGTTATATTCTTATTAATGTTCGATATATTTTGTTAGTTTTTATTTGAATTATGTATTGTATAAGTAAGAGTATATTATTAAATTTCATATTTGATTCCTCACAAATATATGTTAATCTTAAATGTATATGGTAATATTTTATTAAATTATGCACGCAATATGTTATATTATATGTATGATAAATAATTTATACATATTTTTAATTATTGGTTTCTACGTATATATTCTTATTTTATTGTTCTTATGTATTATAAATTATTTATTTCATATTTTATGAAAATAAATATGAGTTTTTAGAATTTTTGAAATTTTTATAGATTGTTTTATATTTTATTTGATGGGTAAATATACTTAATTAGAATTGAAATGTGGATGTACATAATAATGATTTAATAATTTAATATAAAAAACAATAATAAATTCAAAGCATGTAACATTATTATGTCAAAGTATTATATGTTATAACATACATGGTCCCATTCAGTTGCTACAATCTAATAAACATATTCTTATTTAAAAAAGCTTTCATGGATTACTTACACACAGTCGTATCTAAATATCCATATATAACATACCAATAAAAAACAACTTAAGGCCTATCCTCTTATACAAAATATATGACTTTAACTATACCATCAACGTAAATGAATAGCAATTAGTCAAAAACTATAGATAACATTCCCACATTTTATACTTGCTGCTAATTATGATCAATATTGTCAAAACATTTCTGCATTTTTGAATCAAATGAATTAAATTGTAACATATTAGAAGCATATATAGCAAGTATAAATGGCAAAATTGAATTACCTTTTATACTAAGACTTTTTCTACAATAGTTACTATATGTGACCTTTTTCTAATTACTTTATTCTCAATTGATTCCACGAAGGCACGTATCAATGAACCTTTATCAATGATTTCATGCAATGCCTTGTATTTTCAACAATTATATGGTTTTGATCGCCACATAAATTATTTATGCAATAAATATGCATATATATGTATCGCAATAAGTAATATAATGATAAAAAAAGATCATTTTTATGAAGATTATTTTATTAGAAACTAATTTTTAAAATTAAAAAAAAATAAAAAAATCAATTTTTTTATTTGTATTTTTATATTTTAAGGAAATAACATTAAAATAAATAAAAGTAAATAAGAATAATTAATTAAATCAAATTTGGTAACTAAGAAGATATATGAGAAAATATCTAGGAATACTTAATTTACCAATTTTTTAAACATGTGAATAACTAAAATCCTCTAATATAATTATCAATTAATTACTTGATTAATTGAATTTAGCTTAACATGTATTTCTCTTTTAAGTAAACTACACATCATATAGAAATTAATTTAATCACACTCTTATGCCAATTAAATTGCATATTACTCATTAAATATATTAATTATGGATCACATACATAAGAATCATACATCTTGGCCTAGAAACTATGCATGTTATTTAATCAAGATAAACAATTAAATAATTCTCTCAAATTTATTTAATTGTCTCTATATATAAATTGTCGGCCAAAACATTAATAGCATAAAAATCATATTAAATAATATAATTAAATTAAAATTATAATTGGAGTAAAATATTAAATCATCATATGGTAAAAATTAGGTTCATAAGATTCCTAGATTAATAAATTAACTATATATAATTGTGTTCATAAAGCTCATATTTGTTAATAAAGAAAAACATAAAAATTGATAAAGAAAAAAGTAAAAAAGAAATACAATCAATCTCTTGAATTGTAGTGCTAATATCCTCTTAAATCTCTATCAAAATTATATCTCCTTTTGAATTTTTCTATATATATATTTTTATCTTTCTAACTCCAAAAACTGATCAAAATTATGCTAATGGTAGCTCATTAAGGTTAATGGGGGTGATTAGGGACATAAATATAGCTCAGGTGCAATCTGGATCCTCAAATCAGCTATAAATCAAGGATTGAGATCAAAACTAACAACGCTAGCCAATCATAGCATGACACATGAAATTTATTGAGCGAATCACAGTGTGACACATGATAGAAAGACCAGTCTAAGTTAACACATGATGAGTCAGCACCACATGGTGCAATGTGATTTGTGGTAATGAATGGTGTGGTGCACGGGTGGAACGTGGGGAGCAATAGCATGATGACACGTGGTGTGAAGTTTTGACTGTTTTCAAACACGGATTGAACGTCGTCCTAACACGTGGCACACGCTACTTCGCTCCTCACATGCGATGATCTACAATTTTTTGTCCTTGATTGTGTGGCATCCGCATGGTTTGCCTAGTCATCTCTTCTGCGTATATGGTAGGCTATGTGGCAGCTTCTGATTAGCTCTGTGTAAAAATTCATAAAGAATCCATAAAATTCCAAAAATTATATTTTCACTAAAAAGTTTATATTTTAATATTTTTAGCCCCAAAAATACTATTTATTGAATAAAATAAGTAAATATTAAGTAAAAAAGTGTGCTAATGACTCTACTTTCATAAAGTCATAACATCCCCAAACTTAACTCTTTACTTGTCCTCAAGTAAAGCCAAGTATAACTAAATAAAATAACATGGACAGTATAATCATAAATATACTTCTATTAGTACATGCATATTTCATGAAAACTATCCCTCTCAAAAGTCATACAATCCTATGATAAGGAGGTTCATATATTCATCAATCAATGTTCCATCAAGGATATGCAAGGTTTTTGGCAAATTGATTCATGATATCATCTAATGCACTCATGAAATCAACCTATATTAGCATGCTAATCAATTCAATCTTAGAACAAGTCTAATAAGTCTATTTTTCACATCCCTCTCCACTAATATAAATATGCACTTAGCTCAAGATCAATAAGAACTTTACATGGTTGTAATGTAAGGCTTAGATAGGGAGTTAATAAATGAAGACACTTAAGCTCTTTCCACACCTTAGCTTCTTCTTTTTTCATCATACACTTTTTAACTACAATTGAGTTTTAACTTGATATTTCAATGCACCTCTTTTATCATTCTATTCATATTCTTTTATATCACATCTCTTTTCTTTTTTTATTGTAACTTCATAACACCCCCAAACTTATTTTCAATTCTATTTTATTTTTCTTTAGAGGGATAATTGTGTTTTGAGTTTTTCTTCTTCTTTTTTCTCTTTTTTATAGGGTGTATTACATTTCACCTTACTCTATAGCATAACATATGATTTTTTTTCTTTTCATACAAGCTAAAGGTGTAAGGATAAATGTAATTCTTACTAGTTAGGTATCAAATGTGGCTTAAAGATATGAAAGGTTCTTTGTTAGGCTCAAATTGGTGATTAAAGTTCTTAACAATAGTTAGCTTGAAAGGCTCAATCGATCCAAATAAGGTCTAAATCATTTCTCTTGCTAAATACTATTTAGGATTTCCCCTAAAGGGATGATCAAATATATTATAAACCTTGGTAGATCTCATCGACTCGTATAACTCACTACAAATTTTTTCTCAATAAGAACATCAAAATCAATCATGAACATGTACATAAGAATTTGAATCAATCCAATCAAAACTAGCAAGCATATCACATGATTAATGTAAATATCTTAACAAATATGTTACATTTCTTATCTTAGTCATGAAAACCAATTTTTATATTTGAGTTCATATGTTTGATATCAAGCATGAATGCATTTAGTTTCCATATATTTTTCAATATCTACCTAAATCATGATTAAAAACATCCTAAGAATTTAAAAAATCCCTAAAAATTTTAAAATACATAGTAAAAAAATATGTAGAGAATGGAATTTCCTCCCCCAAACTTAAAATACACATTGTCCCCAATGTGCACATATAAATATGAAAAGGTAAGAAAAAACTTCCTTAATCATGACACACCTCATATGTCGCTAAAATGATCATCCTTGTTATGCCATTTCTCTCAACATTTATTCACCTAAAAAACAAAAAAATGAAAATATAAGTAAAATAACATTGGGTTGCCTCCCAACTAGCATCAGTTTAACGTCATTGACTAAATGCTCATATCAAGTACTAAGACACATCTCTTTGTGTCCATTTATTTTTGAATTTTCCTAGAAATAGTTTGAGTCTTGAGTTGTTCAATAATATTTTATGTTATGGTTCGCAAAAACGGTGCTCAATTCTCTTCTCACACCACATTTTTGTTTTCTTTTTGAACTTTTTGGCATTCTTATAAGCACTCCACCGTGACTCATCCAATCTATGTATTTCCAACATCTTTTTAATCTCTGCAATGGGCTCTTTCACTTTCATACATGAATGAGGATAGGATAGTGAAAGTGTGGGGTCTGAACTTGGTAGCCCTTCAATTTATTTTTTGAGCTTAGATCCTATCTCAAAATTTTCCATAATCGCCTTTGATACACATATGAGAGGCACATCCTTCAAAAAGTTCACATAGTCTACCATGTCAACATTTGATTCCATACTTTCAAAGTTAAAATAGGTTGAGTCATTTTCTAGTGAATTGATGTCTTTGTTCATAACATCATGTGTAATAGTCTTAAGTGTGCGTAACTCAACAGATTCTTTTAAGTGATCCCTACATTCAATAACATTTATCCAATCGAAAATGCCATGCCGATCTTGCAGATACTTTGGTTTTATAATTTGTAAAAATGTTGCAAGTGCACAAATCATTTTATAGAAAATGACAAGTATACTCTCAAGGTCAATCTAAGGAAAAAATATATGTGGTTTTTAAATTATTATTCAAAATTTTAAAAATGAAATTAAATCCTAAACATCCTATCACGATATTTTGGTTTTTTTGATTCCCAATCTAATAACATAAAAAAAATAAACATAGATATGGATTCAATAAACAATAATGCAAATTTTTATCATTTATAACAATGGAGTATTTAATGATATAATAATTAAGTTAATTATGCTTGCTCATATTATTTAGGTTCTTTAAGATATAAATTGATATTTATTGATTCTCCCTTTTTTTATATGAATACAACCTTTGGTGGGGTTAGATATTCTTTGTTAATTAAACAAATCAATTAACACTTATGGGTGAGATCGATAATTAATTTGGTTCATCAAATTAATTCCTTTCTTCTAAGAGATTGAAAATGAATCATTTAAATGCCACCTTTGGTAGGGTTAGACATTTTAAACTTTATTCAAGATATCCAAATTAAACCTAAGAATTTAATTATCCGAGTACTAACTTTCGAGTTTTAAAACCATTACTTAAAATAAGTTGTCAATTCATTTTTGAATAATAGTTCTTGTAAAAAAACTTTTGAAATAGAGCTTCACTCTAACTACCTTTTGATTGTACCAACAAATAGCACTACTCTAAATGAGGCCAGATAATTAAACCTTAAAAAATCTAATTTTCATATTTAAGATTGTAATGAAAAATAATATATTTCTCTCTAACATCCTTAATATAGAATCTTGAATAAAAAAATCAATTTATTTTATAGAGATGTTTTACCTATTTTATATTTCGTAAGCATAACAACATTATTATTATATCATGCTTACAAATAGTCAACTATGTTAATTTTAATCACAGATAAATTAAATATAATATATAATAATCTTTACTTTTCATGCTATTAAAATCTAAGTTAATTTAAGTTAATAAATTAAGTGAGTGAAAATCTAAGTTAATTAAGTTATTAAATTAAGTTAAATAAAAATATAAGTTAATTAACTTAAGTAAAAATCTAAATTAATTAAGTTAATAAATTAAGTTAAGTAAAAATATAAGTTAATTATTATTTATTATTTATTTATTTTTAAGAGCTCATTATTTAAATAATTTTATTAAATTGTTTTTGAACCCAAAATAAATAAAAAAATCACAATTATTTACAACACAAAAAGTTTTCAAAATTTTGATAAATAATTTAAAAATGTTATTCCTTCCCCAAGAGTGGCCCTAAAAGCTTGATGAGCCGTTGATCGGCAATGCCATGCCAATCTTGTGGATACTTTAGTTTTTAAAATTTGTAAAACTCTCGCAAGTGCACTAATAAATTTATAGCAAATGATATGTATACTCCCAAGGTCGATATAAGGATGAAATATATGTAGTTTTAAATTTATTAATCAAAATCTTAAAATCGAAATAAAATCCTAAACATCATATCACAATATTTTGGTTTGTTTATTTCCTATTCTAATAAAAAAAACAATAATGTAAATTTTTATCATTTATAAGAGTGAAGTATTTAAGGATATAATAATTAAGTTAATTATGAATTCTCATATTATTTAGGTTATTAAAGATATAAATTGATATTTATTGATTCTCTCTTTTTTATATGAATACAACATTTGGTAGAGTTAGATATTCTTTGTTAATTAAACAAATCAATTAACACCTATAGGTGGGGTCGATAATTAATTTGGTTAATCAAATTAATTCTTTTCTTCTAAGAGATTGAAAATGAACCATTTAAATGTCACATTTGTTGGGGTTAGACATTTTAAACTTTATTAAAGATGTCCAAATTAAACTTCAGAATTTAATTATCCGAGTACTAATTTTTAAATTTTAAAACTATTATTGAAAGTATGTCGTCAATACATTTTTAAATAATATTTCTTATAAAAAAACTTTTGAAATAAAGCTTTACTCTAACTACTGGGCGATTTTACCACCAAATAAAATAGCACTACTCCAAATTCGACCGGATAATTAAATCTTAAAATTTAATTTTAAGATTTAAGTGTGTAATTAAAAATAATATATTTCTCTCTAACATCCTTAATATAAAATCTTGAATAAAAACAAAATTAATTTATTTTAGGGAGATTATTACCTATTTAATATTTTGCAAGCATAACAACGTTATTATTATATCATGTTTACAAACAGTCAGCCATGTTAATTTCAATCATTGATAAATTAAATATAATATATAAGAATATTTACTGTTCATGCTATTAAAATCTAAATTAATTAAGTTAATAAATCAAGTGAGTGAAAATCTAAGTTAATTAAGCTCTTAAATTAAATTAAGTAAAAATATAAGTTAATTAAGTTAGGTAAAAATCTAAATTAATTAAGTTAATAAATTAAGTTAAGTTAAAATCTTAGTTAATAAATTAATTCAACTAAAAATCAAAGTTAATTATTATTTTTTATTTATTGTTTAAGAGCTCATTATTTAAATAATGTTTCTTAAAATTTTGTTAATTTTTTTTTAAACTTTTTTTATTAAAATTTTTAAAATTTTTTGAACTCAAAATAAATAAATAAATCATAATTATTTACAACACAAAAAGTTTTCAAAATTTTGACAAATAATTTAAAAACGGTATTTCTTCCCCAACAATGGCCCCAAAAACTTGATGAGTACGTAGTTGATCGTCAATGCTATGCCGATCTTGAGGATGCTTTGGTTTTGAAATTTTCCAAACTCTCACAAGTGTACGAATAATTTTATAGCAAATGATAAGTATACTCCCAAGGTCGATCTAATTATGGATGGAATATATGTGGTTTTTAATTTATTATTCAAAATCTTAAATATGAAATTAAATCCTAAACATCCTATCACGATATTTTGGTTTGTTTGTTTCCTAATCTAACAACATAAAAAATAAACAATAATGCAAATTTTTATTATTTATAATAGTTAAGTATTTAACGATATAATAATTAAGTTAATTATGCTTTCTCATATTATTTAGGTTATTAAAAATATAAATTATTAATTATTAATTCTCTCTTTTTTATATGAATATCACCTTTGGTGGGGTTAGATATTCTTTGTTAATTAAATAAATCAATTAAGTGGGTGAAAATATAAGTTAATTAAGTTAAGAAAAAATATAAATTAATTAAGTTAGTTAAAATCTAAGTTAATTAAGTTCATAAACTAAGTCAAGTAAAAATCTAAGTTAATTAACTTTTTTATTATTTATTTATTTTGTAAGAGCTCATTATTTAAATAATTGTTTAAAATATTTTGTTTTAAAAAAATTCAAAAATTATTTTTTAAATATTTTATGAACTTAAAATAAATAAATAAATACATTTATTTATAACACAAAAAGTTTTCAAAAATTTGATAAATAATTTAAAAACAACATTCCTTTCCCAACAACGGCCCCAAAAACTTGATGAGCAGCTGATCGATAATGCTATGCTAATCTTGTAAATGCTTTGGTTTTTAAAATTTGTAAAATTTTTGCAAGTGCATGGATAATTTTATAGCAAATGATAACTATGCTTCTAAGGTTGATCTAAGGATATAATATACGTGGTTTTTAATTTATTATTCAAAATTATAAATACGAAATTAAATCTTAAACATCCTATCACGATATTTTGGTTTGTTTGTTTCATAATCTAATAATATAAAAATAAACAACAATGAATTTTTTTATTGTTTATAATAGTGAAGTATTTAAGGATATAATAATTAAGTTTATTATGCTTGCTTATATTATTTAGGTTATTAAAGATACAAATTGATATTTATTGATTTTTTTATATAAATACCGCATTTGATGGGGTTAGATATACTTTGTTAATTAAATAAATCAATTAATATCTATGCATAGGGTTGCTAATTAATTTGGTTAATCAAATTAATTCTTTTCTTCTAAGAGATTAAAAATAAACCATTTAAATGCCAACTTTGGTAGGGTTAGACATTTTGAACTTTATTCAAGGTGTCTAAATTAAACTTAAGAATTCAATTATACGAGTACTAACTTTCAAGTTTTAAAACTATTACTGAAAATATGTTATCAATACATTTTTGAATAATAGTTCTTATAAAAAAACTTTTTAAATAAAGCTTCACTTTAACTACTACGCGATTATACCAAAAAATAAAAGAGGACTACTCTAAATTAGATCAGATAATTAAATCTTAAAATGTAATTTTCAAATTTAAGTTTATAATGAAAAATAATATATTTATCTCTAACATGATTAGTATAAAATCTTAAATAAAAACAAAATCAATTTATTTTATAGAGATGTTTTACCTATTTAATATTTCGCAAGGATAACAACGTTATTATTATATCATGTTTACAAACAGTCAGTCATGTTAATTTTAATCTCAGAAAAATTAAATATAACATATAAGAATAAAAATTAAAAAATAACTCTAAAAAATTTATTTTAAGATTATACCTCAAAAGAGTCCTTATAGAACTTTGATGTTAATTCTATTGTTAGAAAACCTTTAAATAGATTTTCATTTCCGTTTATTGGATTAAAAACTAAACATCTATAAAAATATAGCTATTTCTTCTCAAAAATAGAAGCACATTAAAAATAAAACTAAAAAAACTAAGAAAACTTTCTAGAGAGAGAAATAATTGAGAAAATTGTGTGTTTTACAATGCGGAAAATGGTCCTTTTCTAGGTGAAGAAAAGGCCAAAAAATGTGGGAAAATATTTCAAAAATTGATTTTTAACTTGTTTGGATAGGATGGCACGCTTATGGGGCACAAAAATTGAGGCAGATGTGCATTTGTTTCAAGTTGATGCACGCGTGACACGACGTAGGAATAGGATGGCACACATGGGACCTGATGAGGGCACACGCTGGCACACATGGGACCTGATGAGGGCACACGCGTGCACACGGGACTCGGTGCGGATGAGAAAATACACACGAGATTTCAGCCTTTTTGACATTTTTTTCCGTTTTGACCCATTTTTTCCAATTTTTCCATCTTTTTGACTATTCCTCATTTTTCTCTCAATATATTTGTGATGTATTGCCTCCAGTATTTTTCTTTGAGTCTTTAAGTTATTTTTGAATGAAAATACCTGAAAAACAATAAAAATACCTATGATTCCGAAACAAATTTATATAAAAATATGATAAAATCATACAAATATAAATCTATTTAACAATTAAAGTACATTAAATCATGATAAGTTTAATGGTTTTTAAGCACTCATCACAACTCCCAACTAGCTTCTTGCTAGTCGGGCAAGTGAAGCAATATAAACTAAAATAAAAACTAAAAATTAAACTATCCTAAATCACTTCTATGAATTGACATAGTTGCATTTAGCATATGCAACAAGCCTTTAAGCACCTGGGTTGCCCTAGTGGATGAATTTAAGTCTCGTGAGGGTTTTTTAGTAATGATATCCACAAACATTAACAAAAAAATGAAAATAAAATAAAATAAAATAAAATAAGAAGTTAACTAAAATATAAAATAAAGTAAAAAAACTAAAATAAAATAAAATAAAGAAATGAAATAAAAGAACATATTATGCTTATAGTCTCTTTTAAATTTCATAATTAAAATCTTAAGCATAGATTCTTTCAACTTCCTAAATATTCATGATTTATTATAATAATTAGTTGAAAATCATTTTCATATTTCATAAAAAAAAATATCAATTTAATTTTACCTAAACTTAGTGTCAAGAATCTGAATTTGCTTTCACTTTATTCCTCACAAGTCAATACTCTCAAAAATACTGAATCCTATGAGTTCAAACACTCATACTAATTTATATGCGAAAGTTTTGATGTGTAGAAATGAACTAATATGTTCACATATGTATAAAGAAGAATGGCTCAAAGTGTTATTTTTACATTAATCTTATGAAATGAATTAAATGTAAGGATTTATAAAATATTATACATTGCTCTCATGCATCAATATCTTCTGCATTAAACAATCTCTCACAACTATTTAGACCTTTTGGGTCATAGTATAGATTATACTATTCATTTTCCTCTCTTTCTTTCTATTATATTCTTTTTTTATAATTGAATCTATTTTTTTAGAGAGTGGACCCATGTACAGATCTAGATTACACATTTTTTATATATGGTAAGATGAGTGGTTAATATTTGACTTTTCTTTTGTATTTGTATAAGTAACCCTAGATATATCTCTTTTTTAATAGAAGTCATGCAAGAATGAAGAAAGACATATACTATCAATTTCTACTTAAATCATCTAATCTAAGAAAATGAAAAATAAATATATAAAACTTCATTAAGATATAAAAATCCAGACATTCAATTCTAAGTCCTATAGAGATCATCTAATAGTACTGAAAAAATAAGAAAAATATTTAGAGTAGAAAAAATAATATTTATCTCTCAAAATAAAGGACAATGGGCCCAAAATATATCTTACAAGGGTTGTATAGTTGATTCCTAAACACCAATTTTGGGTTTAATATGATTTTCACATCTTATCAAGAAATACTAGTCATGACAAAAACTAAATAATTACCATATATTCCATGATATATTTTCAAAAATTAATCTAACTGTACAAAAGACTTAACTAGTTATTGAAATTTGATTTAAAGAAATGATAATATTTTGTAAGAACTTTTTTTTAAAAAAACTAATCCTAAAATTCTAAAAATTACTAAACCACAAATAAAAATAATAATGTGAATATAAAATGTTTTAAAATTGTTAATTTTTTTGAAATTAAGTATGATAACTTTTCACCACTCCCAAACTTAGAAACTTACATTATCCTCAATATAATAGTTATAAATTAAAGATAAAGGGAAAAGAGAAGAAAAATGACATATTTCTTGAAAATGTGCAAGTAGTGATGGAGAAATGCAGGTGCATCCATTATGTCCATCATTAAAGTTCACACAGACAAATCGTTGTGAACTTCTAATATTTCTACAAATATTTTTAGTTTTAATAATTATAAAATTATTTACATGCAATTAAACTATAATAAATAAAATAAATAAAATAAATAAAAGAAAATTACCTAAAATGATGGATTGCCTCACATCCGGCGCTTAGTTTAACGTCTTAGCAAGACATAGCTTGAGGATTTCATTTTAAGTAAACTCATGTCCTTACATCATTAAGTCAGTCAAACCTATAGGTAAGTTAAGTTTGTCTACCTATACTTTTTAAGTCATGCCCTATGGATTTTCAAAATTTTATTTGCTTAACATTAGGGATATGATTGTGGGTTTTTGATAATCCACTTCTAGGTGCAAGTCAAATAATTAAGGCATAAAAATACATTTGTACTAACTACCTCATTTTATCACATATTGTAATTAACACTTTGAAATTTTGGAGATAGCTTTAGCAATTTTTTAATTTTATTTATTATAATCTCTAAGTGAAATAACATAATCAATATTAACCAAGAGTGCTCCTAGAAAATAATGGTGGGGTAAAGTCTCCTTAAAAACCATGAGGGAGAAATTTTTCCTTTAGATCTCAAAATTGAGCATACTTTGAGATCAATAAGAAAATAAGAAGTTATCACCCAAGAGGAAGAAATGGCTAATCCATTATAAATAAACAATAATGAGCTAAATTTTAACGACCAGATACCTTGAGTGGATGATAGGGTTAGAGCTATGAATAAATATGCATTAACTATGTTGGAAGGGTGGAATCCATGTATTACAAGGCCAAACATCCAAGCTAATCATCTTGAATTAAAGTCAATGGTGTTTTAAATGCTACAAATAATTGGGCAATTTAGTGAATTACCAACAGAGGATCCTCATCTACATCTTAGATTTTTTGTTGAAGTTATAGATTCATTTCAATTTAGTGGTGTGACCGAGGATACATTTAGGCTTAGATTATTCCCTTACTCTTTACAAGACTATGCTTGGGCTTGGTTAAACTCTTTGCCACCTAATTCCATTACAACTTGGAATGATTTGGCACAAAAATTCTTGATTAAATATTTTCCACCAACAAAGAATGCCAAGATTAGGAATGAAATTACCTCCTACTAACATTATGAAGGAGAATCTTTATATTAAACATGAGAAAGATTCAAAGAATTGCTAAGGAAGTGTTCATACCATGGTATTCCTTATTGGATCCAAATTGAGACTTTCTACAATGTTCTCAATGATCAAATAAGAACCATTGTTGATGCATCCGTTAATGGATCTATGCTAGCCAAATTTTAAAATCAAGCTTATGATTTAACTAAGAAAATGGCTAAAAATAATTATCAATGGCCTATGTATAGAATGGCAGCCACTAGAAGAGTATCTGGAGTGTAAGAGGTAAATAATATCATGGAACTTATAGCTCAAGTGTCATCTTTGGTGAATCCCTTGAAGGCTTAAAACTCGCTAGTAAGTATAAACCAGGTCCCAGATTTAGGGATCTCTTGTGTGTTTTATGGGGGAGCCCATTTTTTTAATAATTGTCTCAATAATCTTGAATTAGCATGTTATGTGAGTAATGTGAACCAAAACAATAATCCATACTTAAACATATATAAACTAGGATGGAGACAACATCCAAATTTCTCTTGGATTAATAACAACAAACAAGGTGGTAATCAATTCAATTGTCAATCATTTTCACCACTTGGTTTTCAAAAACCACAAAAAGCACAAGCCCAAGAGAATGAGCCATCTATTGAGGACAATAAAAATTCTTTAACAAGGATGATGAAATACTTCATCCAGTTAGTAAATACAATGATGTTCACTCAAGAGGTTTCACTAGACCCCTTGAGAGATCTTAAAGCTATCATGCTTATGTTTTTCCTACCAATTGAAAGATTAGAAGTTATACATGGGAAAAGTACATAAATATTAAATAAGTGTTTGAAGTAAGGTAATACAAAAGAAGAGTTTAGTACTTACTATTAGGATTTAGAGGGTCACTACTTCTTGACTCAGCTATAGTGGGATTCAAATCCCAATAAGTAATCCACTCTGAAAGTATGAGTCTATCACTATTTCATTCCTCTATGAGATGTTTTTGAAAGTTAACTCTGCAACTGAAGAACTACAAAAACAAAGAAAAGGGAACATGTTAAAAGTAGATAAAACATACCATAGTAAGGCTCAGTGTAAAAGTGTCCTAACATTCTTCTCGTACTACTTGGGTGAGGGATGGGCTATAGGGAAATCTAAGTCAAAGTCTCTATCCACCATGCTCATAAGGCATACATCAGGAAGGTTCATCAAGAAATCCTCCACACTGTGTCCATATATAGCCTAAATAAAGATTCTAAGTTGGTAGGATAAAAAATAACTTATTTAAAGAAGGAAGCACATAGATTATGCCATCCCCACATTGATGCTTTGGTGTTCCCATTTCCAGTGGCAAACATAAATCTATATAGAATTTGATTGACACTAATATCCTATCCTTTAAGGCATGGAAAACTATAAAGCTCACTCAACCACTGAGCCCAATAACCACTACATTGGTGGGATTCTTTGGAGCTTCAATGACCCCTAAATGATATTTGACCCTTCCTGTCACGATGAGGTAAGGAACAAACATGAAAACATTCATGGTGGACTTCCTCATAGTAAAATTCCATCCCCATACAATGGGATTTTAGGAGGATCATTCATGCATGTAGCATAAGCTCTGGCCTCCACTTACCATCTTGCCCTAAACTTCCCTACAAAAATGGAACAGGGATACTTCTTGGAGAATGTGGCTAGGGGTTGCTATGCCTTGAGGGTTTGCATGAGAAAAAAGTGAGATCCCAAGGGACAAAAGTAATGTTTACCCCACTAGTCTTGTTTTTATTTCACCTTTCATATTTTAAATTCATAAACTTAGGTTTCTTCTAGTATTATACATTGAAATTCACAAATAAAGGGGAAACTTTTACATTAAATGGCTAAAAAATACATTGGTGAAATATGACAAGGAAGAAAAGTCCTAAACTGCCAAGGGACTCAAGAGTGTCAACTATGAAAGGTCACACACAAATACCATTAGGGTCAAAAGTTACTACAACTTATGCACCCCATCTCTATTGGCCATGTTGGAACTTTGAATAGACAACAATTATACTCTGGCTCCAAGAGTTGCTATAACTCCTGGATCTTATCCATGCAAACACATATTTTCTTATGTTAGGGACCTCGATTTCCTAACCCCTGATAGTTAATAAAAATCATTGTGCATGATCAAACTATAACAACAATAATGACATGATAGAATAATCCACCAAGGAAATAAAAGTTTTCTAAGTCTCAAGACCTAATGCTTGAATGACTTGATGTACTCAAGCACATCAAGTATGAGGGATAGTATACTAGGAGCATCTTCATCCAAAAAAACCACCATTACTTAGACAAATGAAAATAAATCATACAAAAGCAACAAATTCCAAAAATAGGTCCAATAGGTACACGTTCAAATAGAAAGTGATTGGACTAGCTAACATGCATGGCACATATCACTAGACATAGTGTACATCATCGAACACAATGCATGTGGCCTATGTGGTTAGACAAAGGGAGCATAATGAAACATAACATATGTGGTAGGACACAATGTATATGCCCAACTAGAGTACACATCATAGTGTACCAATAGACAAGATCACAAATCTTGTTGGACCTATTTTGCATACTGTATCGGTAATAGGTACATACTATAGTGTACCAATGATAGGTATACACCATATTGTACTATTAGTAGGTACAAACCATAGTGTACCAATGATAGGTGCACATCATAGTGAACCAATAACAAGTACATACCATAGTGTACCAACAATGGATCACCGATCCCAACAAGGGACATGCTCTAGAAGCACCTTTTTCCTCAAAATAGATTAGATCATTATTGGAATTTTCCAAAGAACCAATACTAAAATATAAAATTAAAGTATAGAACTCAAGATGCAAACATAATAAGGTAAAAAAACATACATAGACATGTGTGTGTGCCCAAAGGGTCCATACAAAGACTGAGCTTACTACTAAAAGTAAAACCACCAAGTACATGAACTTTTATAGGAACTAAAATCAAAATAACATAAAGTGGTAACCTACTAATCTTTAACATCATATCCTCCTCAATCTCCTCTAGACCATCACTAATGGATCCATCTTGGTCCTCATCCCCATCCTCCCAGTCAGAGATGACAACACTATAGTGGGAGCCCCATCTTCTAAATCTGGAAAAACTAAGAAGGAAAGAGTTATGTCAGGATAAACCTTTTGACCCCTCCACTTTGTGGTTTCAAAACCACGAGTCCATATATCCAATGTATCTTAAGTGTAAGCATTAAAATCCTTGTACTCTTCAACCTCTCTTTCCCTAAGTGCTTTCATCTCAGCATTGAGCCTATATATTTTTTCTTGAGATAAATGAAGGATCCTAGACAACTCTTTTTTTAGCTCCTTCTCTTGGGCCAAAGTAGTATCCTAATTTGCTAAGGTAGCCTCTAAGGTCGCCACTGATATCACATGAGCCAATTAAAACACATAATGTGCCTCTTGAAGTTTCTTTAACTCCCACTCTATCTCGCAATGTACAAGATCAACTACATCCCAATCCTTAATCACCTTATGGAGTTCCTCCTCAATTGCTACCAAGCGACCCTTAAAATCAGCATGGTCTAAGTCTAAGGCAAGTATATGAACCATAGTACCAAGAGTGTGCAAATCTGGTCCCTCGCCCTTTGTAGATCCTAAAAAGGTATGGGGTATAGGTGAGGAAATATGAGGGATATCCAAGTCCATATGTTGTAAACTTGTACCACTTGTAGTTAGTATCGCTAGAATGATGACAAGTATCAAAGTTGACCATCCTTCTAATGGGCGATGCTTGCAAAGGTTAACTTGTTTTCAGTGCCATTATCAGTTTATTGGGAAATTACACAAAAAAATTGATGTGCCAAAATAATAAGACATATAAATTTTGAATAATTTATTAAAGAGATTGCAAGTGCATGAATCACTTATACAAAAATGACAAGTATATACTTGCAATGTTGGCCTAAGGGGAATCATGTGGTTTTTGAATCATTCAATAAATTCTTTAAAAATGAAATTAAATAGCCTAATCATTTTACCATGATTCTTTTGGGTTGATTTTCTAAACTCATAACATAAAAGCAAAGATTGATTCAATAAACATTTATCATGCAATAGAGAACTTATGAGATATATTAGCTAGTTAATCATACTTGTTCAATATTAAGAACGATATTAAATATATGAATTAAGATTATTGATTCTTTCTTATAGGTAAGAAAATATCCTAAGATAGGGATCATTTTCTTTGTTAATTAAAATTTAACATTCCACCTTTGGTTCGGTCAAAAATTTAAACCTTAATTAAATTATGCTTTTTTATGAAATTACTAATCCATTTTACTTGCCACCTTCAGTTGGGCTGACAATTTAAACTTAATCAAGGTGTCTAATTTAGGTTTATGATTTAAGTATCTGGAACTAACTTTCATATTTTAATACTATTATGTAGGATATGTCATCAATATATCTTCAATAATAATTCTTATAAAATCATTGAAATAAAGCTCACTCTAATTATACAATTGATATAGACCAATCAATTTAAAAGTGTAACACTAAATTAGATTCAAATAATTTAAATCCTAAACCTAACTCTCTTGTTTATTATGAAAAACACTTCATCAACATATTTTTCATTTATAGACTTTGGTTTAAATCTTGAGGATGAAATAAAACTTAATTCATTTTATAAAAATGTTTAATCTACTTTCATATTTCACAAGTGTAACAACATTAGTAATATCCCGTACTATTGATAGCGACACATGCATAGTTTAATAAATGATCTATAAATTAAACATATATCATGTAAAACAACACTTTGAAATATTCTAAAAAGAATACATTGAAATATACCTCATCATAATTCTTAGAATTGTTTCTAGAAAACCACTGTACATAATCACTATGTTGTATATTGAATTGAAACTAAAAGCTATTACATGAACTAAATTTATTCAACTCTTGAATGAGAGAACTTTAAACTATTAAAAGAAAAACTAAGAAAATCAAAGAAATTAACTAGAAGAGAGCTGATGGGATGAGAGGGATATTTTTTTACAAAAAAAATAGGGTCCTATTTATAGGGTGAAGAAAGGAGGGAAAAGTGGATTTTTTAGCTTGGCATCGCAGTACACAATTTTTTCACATCGTAGCATACATAGCTTTTACATGGTTTTAGGACAACTCACTCTTTTCAATTGGTGGCACACAATGATTTTATACTGTGGCGAACATCATATATGGGATGCGTTTAATCTTTTCCTTTGGCCTAATGCCGCGGCTCACAACAAATTCATGCCAGGACATACTTTAAACTACTTCACTTGGAAACCTAATTTTCATGAAATTTCTTTTCCAATTTTTAAACACATGTAATGTTTTACAAATGTTTTCTTTTAATCTTCCAAGTAATGGAGTTTGTTAAGTATAATTCTTCAAGTTGATTGATTTTAATACAAAAAATACCTAAAAAATAACAAAATATATATATGATTTCGAAAAGATAGATTTTTTTAAAATGATAGTAACACAAGAAAATAAAAATCTATATAATCACTAAATATACATAAAATCATGATATATTAAGTTCTTTTGAGCACTTATCACATTCCTCAACTAACTTCTTGCTAGTCTTTTAGCAAAAATAACAAAAAACAAAAAAAAACAAAAATTTAAACTATCCTAAATCATTTTTGTAGATCGACATGGTACATTTAGTATATGCAATAATCCTTTAAGACCATAGGTTGCTCTTATGGAAGAGTTTAAGTCTCATGAGAGTTTTCAGATATAATACCCACAAACATCAAAGCTAAAACAAAAATTGAAAATAAAAACAAAAAAATAACATATAAATAAATAAAAATTTAAAACAAAATAAAAAAAATAAAAGCATAAGAAAAATATAACTTCTCATGCTTTTAAAATTTCTTTGAAGTGTATAATTAAAATCTATAGCACAAGTCATTTCAATATTATAAGCATTCATGATTTATTATAATAATTAAATGAAAATCACTTTCATATTCAATCCAAAAATGTATCAATATAAAATTACCCAATCTTAGTGTAAGGAATTATAATTTGATTCAACTCTAATCTCTCAAGGCATACTCTCAATGACACTAATCCTATTATTTAAAGCACTCATTCAAATGTATATCCGAAAGTGTTTAAGTATAAAATGAACTAATAGTTTGCATATGTTTAAAGAATAAAAAGCTCAAAGTGATGCATCATATTGATATCATGAAAGGAATTAAATGAAAGGATTTATAAAGAAATCACATATTATTTTCATACATCAATCAAATTCATCAAATAAAAATCTCAGTAATATGCTTTTTAGGAGATAAAGAAAATGCAATGACTTTTTTTGTATGTTTATACTATTCATTTTTCTCTTTTTTTATTTTTATTTTATCTCTTTTTTTTAGAGATATTATTTTTTATAGATAAATGATCCATGTACAAATTATACATATATTGTATGATAAGTGAATTGCTAAATTGTGGCTTTTTATTATATTGATTTAGGTAACCTCATATATCTCTCTTTTTTAGAAGTCATGAATAAATAGAAAGTAGCCTTTTAATTTCTACTTAACTGATTGAATTTAAGAAATAAAAATAAAAATATTACACTTTATTAGATATAAAAATCCTAACATTCAATGCAAAGAGACATTACTATAGAGGATTTCATCTTTCTATAAACTCAATGTCCCCTCGTTATTGAGTTCTTTTGCTTTCTATCATTGCAACTATTCCTTGCCTTACTTCTACAAGTACTCGATTAACTACTCCATCTGTATTTCCATTTTCTTAATGGAAATATCTACAAGTTCCAACTTTGATTTGTCCTAGACTAGTTGTCTCTACTCACTTGAATGAATGAGTGAATTCAAGTTTTCTTCCATATTTGGCTTGTTGAGAGGATTTCTTTGCAGTTTGTGGTGGAATTGTTCTCCAAGTGGATTTGAATTTTGGGCAAATAGAGGTTTGTTTTTCCTTTAAGAGAAATTAGGATGTTTCATTATAGAAAATATGTTTAGAAACTGGAGTGGGTAATTGTGATGGAAGCCTTGAGTGAGAAAAAAAATTGAACCTATCCAATGATTCATGGAAAGATTCTCCCTCCATCTAAAATAAAGTAGCAACCTTACGTCTCAGCTCTAATGTCTTCTAATGGGAATAGAATTTTTCCATAAATTTATTGTAGACTTCATCCCAAGTCATTAGGGAACCTAGAAGAAATGACATTAACCATGCCTTGGCCTTATCTTTAAGGGTGTAGGAAAAACACCTCATTCTGAATTGATCCTCAGTGAGTACACCGAGGGGGAAAGTCTAGATTTTAGAATAAAATTCCCTAATGAAGGATAGTGAGCCTTTGTTAGATAGTCCATAAAGAGAATGAAACATTGAAAAATGGATATTTCACAATTCATAGTTCCTAGTAGCCTCTACTAGGTGGATAGAGGTAATTGTAGCCTTACAAATTCCTTCATTGTGGTCTCTCTAGGTGGTGGCTTTTCTTTCATGTTTAGTGGTTCAAGTGATAGGTTAAGGTAAGGTTCATAAAGTTGTTAAATAAAAGGCAAGGGACATTAAATTCCAACCTTCTTCTTCTTATTATTTAAAGGCGTGAAAGGATGCCCTAATAACCTCCTATCTTGCTTAAACAAATAAATACATAATTTAATTTCAACCATCAATTTGAAAAAATAAAAAGATAAAATAAATTTAAAAAATTATAAAACAATACATTTCATACATAGAAATATTAAACAAACAGTATAGAATAATAAAATTGTACACATGTTAGTGAATAAATATACATGAAAGAAATTAATTACAAAAAGTTTTAAAAGAAATAAAATAATAAAAAAATTAAAAAAGAATTTTTTCTTATTATTTCAAAAATAGAAAGAAAATAAAGCTAAAAATAAATAAAAAGAAAATTTATTTTCATATTTATATTTTTTTTAAATAAGAGAAAATTTAAAAATATTAAATATAAAAAATTAATTAATAACCTAGATATTTTTAAATTTTAAATAAAAATCACAATATTTAATATATGAAAAGTTTTTAAGATTTGATATTAAAAATTTACAAAAACTATTTCTCCTCGACAAAGGTACCAAAAACTTAATGCTTACATAACTAGTTTTTAGTGCTATTACCAGTTTACTAGCAATTACACCAAAAACTTAATGCTTACCTAACTAGTGTTTAGTGCTATTACCATTCTTTAACTCTTGAACGAGAGATAAACTTTAAACTACTAAAAGAAAAACTAATGGGATGAAATACTTTTACAAAAGAAATAGAATCCTATTTATAGGGTCAAAAAAGGAGGAAAAAGTGGATTTTTTAGCCTAGCACCACAACATACAATTTCTTCACGTCACAACATACACAACTTGTATACAATTTTAGCACGATTCACTCTTTTCATACTATGGCACACAAAGTTTTCACGCTACGGTCCACATCATACATGGGATACGATTAATCATTTCCTTTGGCCTAACGCCATAGCTCATAACAAATTCATGTCACGACATACTTTAAACTACTTCACTTGGAAACCTAATTTCCATGTTATTTATTTTCCAATTTTTAAACATATGTAATTTTTTACAAATGTTTTCTTTTAATCTTCCAAATTATAATGAAATGATTTATATATAATTCTTCAAGTTGATTTATTTTAATACAAGAGATACTTGAAAAACAAAAAACTATATATGTGATTTCAAAAAAAGATTTTTATAATATGATAGTAAAACAAGTAAATGAAAATCTTTATAATCAGTAAATATGCATAAAATCATGATATATTAAGTACATTTGAGCACTTATCAATGGGTGCTCCTACAACAGTCACTCTAGAAGTGGGAACTTTCTTCCACTTTGAAACCCCTAAGCTACAAACCATTTTACTCTATAGAGGTGCTTCCCATTTATTGGACTCCTTGTAAAATATGGGAGCTATCATGCTCCTATTTTTCATCCTAGTTGGAAGATCATAATTCATACCTGCAAAATGAGCCCAAATATCAACTAAGTGTATGAAGTAAGGTAATACAAGTAAAAAAGAGGAGTTTAGTACTTACTTTCAGAACCTTGATGATCACAACCTCCTAGTTCAACTATTAGTATTGGTGTACCTAACAATTATACCAAAACCTTGATGTGCCAAAATTTTATAGGTATACTTCCAAGGTCGGTCTATAGAGGAATCATGTGGTTTTTAAGTAATTCAACAAATTTATAAAAACAAAAATAATAACTTAAACATCTTATCATGATTGTTTTGTTCAAAAATCTAAACTACTAACAAAAAATAAAGATAGATTCAATAAACATTTAAGAAATTAAATATTTATTATATAGTGAAGAATTTATGAGATATATTAGCTAGTTAATTATGCTCGTTCAATATTTAAGTAGGTTATTAAAAATATGAATTAAAATTATTGATTCTCCCTTTTAAAAAAGAAAATCTCCAAAGACAGAGATCATATTCTTTTGTTAATCAATTATCAACTAAAGTATTTTAGTAGGAATTAGTAATTGATAAATGAAAGAATTTTGCTTTATTGTTAAGGAATTAAAAAAATTGTTTAGTTGATACTTATGGTAGGACTATCAATTTAAACTCTCATCAAGGTGTCTAAGTTCGGTTTACGATTTAAGTATTTGGAACTAACTTTCAGATTTTAAAACTACTATGAACGATATGTCATTAATATATATTTCAATAATAATTCTTACAAAAATATTTAAAATAGAGCATGCTTCAATATAGATTTAGACTGCAATTATTTAATATCCGTGAGTATTACTCTAAATTAAAGTTAGATAATTTAAATCCTAAATCTAACTTTCTTATTTATTATAAAAACATATTTTGTCGGTATAATTTTCTTTCATAAACTTTGTTTTAATCTTGTTGAAAAATATAACTTAGTTCATTTTATAAAAGATGTTGACCTACTTTAATATTTCATAAGCGTAACAATATTACTAATATCTTATATTATTTATAGCTAAAGATGCATAATTTAATAAGTGATCAATAAATTAAATATGTATCATATAAAACAACAATTCGAGATAATCTGAAAAGAATACATTTAAATATTCCTCAAGAGAACTCTTAGAATTACTTCTTTTCTGAAAAACTTCCAAATAGACTTGTCACACTATTTATTGAATTCAGAATACAAACTATTACATAAACTAAATTTATTCAACTCTTAAATGAGAGAAAAACTTTAAACTACTAAAATAAAAAGATAAAAGGCTTAAGATATTAAGAAATGAAAGGAACAAGAAAAATGAGGTAAATGGATTACAATGAAAATAGGGTCCTATTTATAGTGGAGGAAAGGAGAGAAATGTGGATTTTTAGACTGTAGCCATGGTATACAGTTGTTTCACATTGCGACATACACACGTTGTACACGATTTTCGCTCAATCTATTACATTCGTACCATGGCATAGAACTTTATGCATTCATGTCACTCATGTTGCCACATGCCATGGTGTATAAAAAATTTCACGCCACAACATGCTATGTTCTGCATCACTTGGAACCCTTTATTTATTGTATATCATTCTTTCAATTTTTCAAACATATTTAATGCTTTATAAATGTTATATTTTAAGCTCCAATGTTGTATTGAAGTGCTTCAAGTATATTTCTTCAATTTTAATAATTTAAATACAAGAAGTACCTATAAAACAACAAAATATACCCATGATTTTGAAAAGATAGATTTGTTTAACATGATAATAAAACTAAGCAGATAAAAATCTATTTAATCATTAAACATGCATAAAATCACAATATATTAAGAGTTTTTGAGCACTGATCACAATCCGTAACTAGGTTCTTACTAGTCTCTTAGCATGAATGGCGAAAGTTTAAAAAACAAAATCTAGAAATAAAATTAAACCATCCCATTTCATTGACGTAGATTAACACAGTTGTATGTAACATATATAAAAAACCTTTAAACCCTTAAGTTACCTTAGTGGACAAGTTTAAGTCCAATGAGGTTTTCAAGTATGATACCCACAAACATCAACTTAAAATTTAAAAATTAAAAATAAATAACAAAAACAAAACAAATAACACAAACAAATAGGATTTAAAAAAATTCTCATGCATTCTTTTGAATATTTTTTAAGATTACAATTAAAATTCATAGTATAAATTACTTTAATATTCTAAACATTAATGGTTTTTTATAATAATTACATGAAAATCACTTTCATGTTTAAACTAAAAATATATCAATATTAATTTAGCAATCTTAGTATAATGAATCCGAATTCACTTCAACACTATCCTCATAAGACATACTTTGGATAACACTGATCAATTGGTTTAAACACTCATTTAAAGGTATATGCGAATAGGTTTATATATAGAAATGTACTGATAGGTTTGCATTTGTTTAAAGAAGAAAAGGCTCAATAATAATGCATAAATATTGATCTAATGAAAATAATTAAATGAAAGAATTTTATAAATAAAATCAAATATTATTTTCATACATCAATCAAATTTATCAAATAAAAATCGCAAGTAATTTTCTTTTTTAGGAGATGAAGAAAATGCAATGACTTAGGGAATTATTTCCTATTATTTTTATTTTGTATTTAACCAATTCTCATAACTTTTTTGGATAATGGGTCATAATATTTAGTTTATACAATTCATTTTTCTCTCTTTGTCTTTTTATTTTCTAGATCTCTTTCTTTATTTTAGAGATATATGTTTTTAGAGAAAGAACCCATGTATAAATTTAACATATATTGTATGATAAAGTGAGTGACTAATTTGTGGCCTTTTCTTTTATTGATTTAGGGAAACCACATATGTTTCTTTTTTATAATTCATGCATTAATGAAGAGAAAGGCATATACTTTCAATTTTTACTTAACTTTATTTATTTTATGTAATAAAAAATAAATATGACAAATTATTAGATGTAAAAATTATAACATTCAATGCAATAAGCTATATAATCATCTAGCAATTAGAATTAATAAGAAAAATGTTTAAAAGAGTATAAAGTATCATCACTTAGAATGGGAAGATGATGGCTCAAAATATATTCTCATAAGATAGTCTCCATTATTTAATTCATAAACACTGATTTTGGGTTCATTGCAATTTCAAAATTTTATCAAAAATAATAATTATGAAAAAAAACTAACTAATTATCATATTATTCCATGAAATATTTTTCAAATTAATCTAATAATGCAAAGACTTAATCAATTTCTAAAAATGAACTAAAAAATGATAATTTTGTAAGAAATATTTAAAATAAACAAAACATTCCTAATTCAATAAAAATAGATAAAAGCACACAAAAAATAACATACAAATGTGAATATGTGATATAAATGTTAAATTTAGCACAAATTTTAAAGGTAAAGAATAGTGAGAAAAATTACCCATTTTGTTGAACATGTACAAGAATTGGAATGGAATTGTAGGTTCATCGATCAATCCAAACAAATAAATATTTCCTAAAAGTACTTTGTACTTCTTAAATTAACCTTTCTAAATAATATTCACAAAATATGAAAAAAAAATAAAAACAATAATTAATATAAAATAGAATCAAATACAAAATCCAAAAGCAAAACAAAAATACATAAAAAGTAATAAAATTCCAGATCCAATTTGGAGGTCCTCCTATATATCATTCAAACCTTGATCTTTAAGTTGTTGTTGTCATGGTCTTTTTGGTGGTATAAAAGCAAATCATAATGAGGATACTTGGGTTTTATTAGGTGACTTGTATCCACACTAAAGATGATTTAATTGTAACAAGTTCATTTGATACATTTATCGATTATGTTTCACTTGATCATGATGCTTTTGATTTAGGAAAAAAACTTTTTGGGTAAAATATGCATGCTTCTATTCTTCCATATGGCTCATTCTTTCACCTAAATTATGAAATTATTTTTTCATAGACAATCTTGATGGAGGAATGGCTCTTCTTTTATTTGGAACAATATTCATACAAGAGGTGAGCTCTTTAAAATATGCCATGTTTAATAATTCACCAGGTTGTATGAGAACCATACCTTTCGATATATTGTGATTTTATGCATGTTTAAAGATTAAATATATTTATTTTTTCTTAGTTTTATTATCATTTTAAACAAATAAATCTTTTTAGAATCACAGGTATATTTTTTTATTTTTAGGTATTTCTTGTATTTAAATGTTTTAACTTGAAGAAATATACTTGAATAACTTCATTACAACTGTAGAGCTTAAAAAGATAATATATGTAAATGTTTACATACGTTTCAAAAATTGAAAGAAGGATATACAAGAAATAAAGGATTCCAAGTGATGTAGAACACAACACATCATAGAGTGATAGTTTTATATACTGGGGCACGACGCAATAGGAGTGACATCAATGCATCCTAAATATGATGCAAGCCGTGGCATGAAAATATTGTATGTTGCGGTGCAAATGTAATGTATTAATCCAAAACCATGCACAACCTATATATGTCATGGCATGAAAGAATTGTATATCCTGACACTAGTCTAAAAATCATTTTTTTCTCCTTTCCTCCACCTATAAATGGGACCCTATTTTCATTGTAATTTGTATCCCTCATCCTTCTTATTCCTTTCATTTTTTAGTCTCTTAAGATTTTTAGTTTTTTCTTCTAGTAGTTTAAAATTCTTCTCTCAATTGAGAGTTGAATAAATTTAGTTTATCTAATAATTTGTAGTTTCAATTCAATAAATAGTGCGACAATTTTGTTTGAAGGTTTTATAGAATAGAAGCACATCTAAGAATTTAGTTGAGTTATATTTAAATGTATTCTCTTTAGATTATCTCTATGATTCCTACCTTAGAATATTTTCCTATTAAAAGGGAGAATTAATAATCATAACATATTTCTAATAACCTACTTAAATATTAAGAAAGCTTAGTGAACTAGCTAATGTATCCCATAAATTATCCATTGCATGATAAATGTTTAATTACTTAAGTATTTATTGAATCTATCTTTATTTCTGTGTTATTAGTTTAGACTTTCAATCAAACAATCGTGATAGAATGTTTAGGTTATTATTATTTTTAAATTATTTAAAAATCACATGTTTTCTCTTTAGATAGACCTTAAAGTATATTTACTATTTTCTATAAGTGATTAATGCACTTACTAGCTACTTTATAAATTATACAAAATTTATATGCCTAGTTATGACACATCAAGTTTTTGGTGTAATTATTGGGTAAACTTATAATAGCACTAAAATCTATTCAGGGGAGGAATAACGTTTTTAAGTTTTATTAAAAAAATCTTAAATAATTAATATTTATAAAATTGTGATTTTTATTTAAAATTTTAATACATCTAGGTTATTAATTAATTTTAGATATTTTAAATTTTAAATTTCTTTTAATTTTAAGATAAAAATAAAAATATGTCAATAAAATAATAAAAACTTTAATTTTTATTTTTATTTCCCTTTAAAACAATTTTTTTATTATGTATTTTTAATTTTAATTTCTTTATTTTATCAATTCTTTTATTATTTTAGTTTTTGTTTTGATATTTGTGTAATAAATATTTTTTATAATTTATTTTCTTTTACTAACATATGTATAATTTTATTAATTATTATTTACTATATGTTTAGTATTTTATTTAACTAACTTGTGTATAGTGTTTATTATTCTTTTTTATTTTATTTTGATAGTGCTTATTTACTAGAATTTAGTTTGGTATCTTGAATTTTGTTATTAATGTACAAAAAGTAAAGAGATATTTGATAAAGCAACTAGAACTTTTCATTAACATTTATAGGTTATCTCAAGAAAATGAACGTTGATTGGGAGGAAGATGAATAAATCCAAGTTCATGTAGACATGGGTGATGCTGAACAAAAAATGATGAAGGAATATGCATTACTTATCTTTGACAATAGTAGCACTTGTATACAACTTAGAAAGGCTGTAAGGAATTATGAGTTGAAAAATATTCATCACTCCTTGTTACCTTCATTTTATGGTACACCTTATGAAGACCATTTAAAATTTATTAGAGAATTTTATGCTACTATATTGATAATTCCATTGTAGAGATTGGATGAAGACTAGCTTAGGATGAGGTGTTTTCCTTACACCCTCAAGGATAAATATAAGTCTTGGTTCATGACTTTACAACCGGGTTCATTAACTACTTGGGAGGCAATCTACAACAAATTCATGTGTGGGTACTACTCCCATCAAAAGACTACCAAGTGGAGGGAAAAAGTGGTAACATTCTTCCAAATTGTTGGAGAGCCCTTCCATAAAGCTTGAGACAGATTCAAACTCCTCTTAAAACAATCCCACGCCAAGAATTTTTGTTACAAGTATAGAATAAGATTTTCTATGATGGACTAACACATCAATGTCAGTACATTATTGATAATGTTATTGGAGAAGCTATGAGAGAAAAGATAGCAAAGTAAACTTTAGAGCTATATGAGATGTTGGGTAGTAATTCCAAAAAAACGAGTACTAGAGGAAGAAGAGTAGGAGTCAATAAAGTTGGCTCCAAGAACGAAATGGCCTTGTAACTTGTAGAATTGACTAAACAAGTGCAAATCCTCTACCTATCAAATTTCAAAACAAGAGATACATGAATTTTGTGATTCAACTAAACATAGTTCTTTTAATTGATCAAATGCAAGTGATTCTAGTATGGATACTTTGGTGAAAGCCAATTATATGAAAAGCTATCATTCCAACATGTATAATTACCTTGACCCTACCGAGAAAACACACAATTACCATAAAGTTGGATAAACATTTTTTTATAAAATGAATGAAGTTTAATATTTTCATCAAGATCAAAATACAATTTATAAAAGAAAAATATATTGATGAAGTATTTTTCACAATAAATAAGAGAGTTAAATTTAGGATTTAAATTATCTAACTCTGATTTAGAGTAATACTCATGAAAGATATATTGACAATATATCCTTCATAGTAGTTCTAAAATCTGAAAGTAAGCTCCAAATACTTAAATTGTAAACCTAACATAGACACCTTAATAAGAGTTTGATAAATAACCCCACCAAAAGCATCAACTAAATAATTTATTAATTCCTTAGAATAAAGAAAATTTTAGTCAATATCAATTACGAATTCCCGTCAAAAGACTTTAGTTGATAATTGATTAACAAAAGAATCTAATCCCTAACTTAGGATATTTTCTTTTAATAAAGGGAGTATCAATAATCTTAATTCATATTTTTAATAACCAACTTAAATATTGAGCAAACATAATTAACCAGCTAATATATTTCATAAATTCTCCATTGCATGATAAATGTTTAATTGCTTAAATATTTATTGAATCAATCTTTATTTTTATGTCATTAGTTTATATTTTCAAACTAAACAATCGTGACAAGATGTTTAGGTTATTATTTTTTATTTTTAAGAAATTTTTGGATTATTTAAATATCACACGATTCCTCTTCAGACCGACCATGAAAGTATACTTATCATTTTCTATAATTGATTCATCCAATTGGAAGCTATTTTATAAATTATAAAAAATTGGTATGCCTAGTTTTAGCACATCAAACTTTTGGTGTAATTGCAAGGTAAACCTATAATAGCATTGAAAACTAAGATAACATTTGCAAACAACAAGTTTTTGGGGAGGATTATCCTTTTAAAATTTTTATTATCAAATTCTTAAAATATTTTGTGTTATAAATATTGTGACTTTTATTTAAAATTTTAAAATATCTAGCTTACGAAATCGTAAACCTAACTTAAACACTACATTTGATTTTAAAATATTGTGATTAGATTTTGGTTAGAAAATCTATTGACATAAAAATAAAGATATATTCAATAAACTTTTAAACAACTAAACATTTATTATGAAATGTATAATTTGACATTAGCTAGTTAATCATGTTTGCTCAATACTTAAAAGAGGCTATTAAAAGTATGAATTAAGATCATTGATTCTTTTCTTTTAATAAGAAAATATCTTAACACAAGGATCAAATTATTTTGTTAATTAATTATAAACCAAAGTATTTTGGCGGATATCAGTCATTGATATTTGACTAAATTTTGCTTTATTTCTAAGCAATTAATAAACCGTAGTTCATACTTTTGGCAAACTATCAATTTAAACTCTCATCAAGATGTCTAAGTTAGGTCTACAATTTAAGTATGTGAAACTAATTTTTTTTAAAACTACTATGGAAGATATGTTATTAATATATCTTTCAATAATAATTCTTATGTAAATTTTTGAAATAGAGCATGCCTTAAAATAGATTTAGATTACAATTATCTAATATCCATTAGTATTACTCTAAATCGGGAATGATAAATTAATCCTAAATCTAACTCTCTTGTTTATTAATTATAAAAAAACTTCATCAATATTTTTTTTTACAAACTTCGTTTTAATCTTGATGAAGAAATAAAACTTTATTCATTCTATAAATGTTTTTATCTACTTTAATATTTCACAAGCGTAACAACGTTACTAATATCCTATATTATTTATAGCCAAACATGCATAGTTCAATAAATTATCAATATATTAAACATATAGCATATAAAACAATACCAAGAGATAATCTAAAAAGTATACATTTAAATATACCTCAACAAAATTCTTACAATTTCCTATGTTTTGGAAAACCTCTAAACAAAATTTTTGTGTGGTTTCTTGAATTGAAATTATAGAGTATTGCATAAAATAAAAATTTTCAACTCTTAATTAAGAGAATACCTTTAAACTACTAAGAGAAAAAGCTACAATGCTTAAGAGACTAAGAAATGAAAGGAATAAGAAGGCTGGGGGATATGGATTACAATTAAAATAGGGTCCTATTTATAGGTGGAGAAAAGGAGAAAAATATAGATTTATATTTCTATGCATATATGGGTATAATTGCTTCACACCACTGTATAGAATTGTTTCACACCACGGTATACACATCCTTTACATGGTTTTGGCATATGTAACTTTCATGCCATAACATGCTATGTTCTGCATCACTTGAAACCCTTTATTTCTTGTATATCTTTCTTTCAATTTTTGAAACATATGTTATCCTTTTAAGCTCCAAAGTTGTAATGAAGTGCCAAAGTATATTTATTCAAGTTAAATCATTTAAGTGCAAGAAATACCTAAAAAATAATAAAATATACTTGTGATTAAAGACAAATTTGTTTAAAATGATAATAAATCTAAGAAAATATAAATCTATTTAATCATTGAATATGCATAATTCATTATATATTAAGTGCTTTTGAGCACTTATCACCAAACCTCAATAAGCAATCCATTCTAAAAGTATGAGTTGGTCATTATTTCGCTCCTCCACAAGCGTATTGTAGAGATAAATGATGAACTCTAGTTGCTTCTTAGAAGGGCAACTGGTAAGTACTCAAAAGCAATCAATATATTGTGATTTTATACATGTTTAATGATTAAATATATTTGTATTTTCTTAGTTTTTCTATCATTTTAAACAAATCTATCTTTTTAAGATCACATGTATGTTTTGTTATTTTTCTGGTACTAACTTCAAAAGGATTTAATCAAACACTTGAAGAATATATCTAAAATCATTTTATTACAACTTTAAAATATTAAAGTACAACATATGTAAAGCATTACATATTTTCGAAAAGAATGTACAAAGAAAAGGGATACATTTATTAATAATAGTGTATGCCACAGTATGGAAGTTTTATGTACCATGATGTGAAGCTAGTAGACTATATATGTGTCCGAGAATCTATGCAGGCCATGATGTCAAATGTTGTGTGATATGACATGAGTTAAGGATCATATCAAAACCATGAAACATCATGTGTATGTCGTAGTGTGAAGAATTATGTGTTGTGACACTAGCTTTTATGATCTATATTTTTATCCTTCCTTCCACCTATAAATAGGACTCTAACTCTATTGTAAAAATCATCCTTATTCCTTATCCCTCATTCCTTCGAATCTTTCGTAGCTTCTCTAAGATTTTTAGCTTTTTCTTTTCTTAGTTTAAGGCTCTTCTCTAATTTGAAGTTGAATAAATTTTAGTTTATGTAATAATTTTAAGTTTTATTCAATAAATAGTATGGTAATTCTATTTAAAGGATTCCAAAATAGAAACAATACTAAATTTGTATTGAGGAATATTTAGATGTCTTCTTTTCAGATTATCTTTATGTGTTGTTTTACATTATATGTTTAATTTATTGATCATTTAATAAAATGTTCATGTCTGACTATAAATAAAATGGGATATTAATAATATTATTATGCTTGCAAAATATTAAAGTATATTAAATGATTTTTATAAAATGTATTAACTTATATTTCTTCATCAATACTAAAACAAAGTTTTTAAAAGAAAGATATATTGAGGAAATATTTTTCATAATAAATAAGAGATCTAGACTAAAGATTTAATTATATGAATCTAATTTAGGGTTAACTCTTAGATGTTAGATGAAATATTCTGAATTTGATTTAGAGAACTTTATTTCAAAGATTTTCATAAGAATTATTATTGAAAGATATATTAACAATATATCCTTCATAATAATTTTTAAAATCTAAAAGTTAGTTTTCAAGTACTAAAATCATAAACCTAACTTAGACACCTTCATGAGAGTTTAAAATGTTAAACCCTACCTAAGGAGACAAATTAAATGGTTTGTTAATCTTTTAGAAAAGAAGAAAAATTTAATAATAAATCAATTGGTTGGCCCAACCTAAATATATTAATCACTTTATTATTAACAAGAAGAATGATCCTTACTTTAGGATATTTTCATACAAAAATGAAGAATCAATAGTCCTAATTCATGTTTTTAATACCCTACTTAATATTGGACAAGTATAATTAACTAGCTAATATATCCCATAAATAATCCACTACATGATATGTTTAATTTCCTAAATGTTTATTGAATCTATCTTTATTTTTACGTTGTTAGTTTAGATCTCAAACCAAAACAATCATGACAGATTGTTTAGGCTTTTATTTTCCCTTTTAAGAATTTGTTAAATAATTTAAAAACTATATGATTCCTCTTTACACCGATCTTAGAAGTATATTTATTATTTTTTATAAGTGATTCATGCACTTACGAGTTATTTTATAAATTATACAAAATTTATATGCCTAATTTTGCCACATCAAGTTTTTGGTATAATTACAAGGAGAAACCAACATTAGCACAAAAAATAAGATAACATTTGCAAGTATTAAGTTTTTTGTGCCATTTCTGTGGAAGAATAACATTTTTAAATTTTAATTATCAAAATCTAAAAAACATTTATGTAGTAAAAATTGTGATTTTTATTGAAAATTTTAAAATATCTAAGTTATTAATTAATATGGGATACTTTAAATTTTAAATTTTCTCTAGTTATTGAAAAAATTAAAATAAAATTGTTAACTTTGTTTTCTTTAATTTTATTTTATTTTTCTTTTATTTATTTATTAGCTCTTTTATTATTATTTTTACTTTACGTTTAAGTATTTTGTAATAAATTATTTCTTGTATAATTTGCTTTATTTTACTAACATGTGTATCATTATATCATTTCATTCTTTTAATTCGTATGTGTTTAGTATTTCTGTGTATAAACATATAATGTAATATAGAATTGTATATTGATTTTACCTTTTTTATTTTTATACTTGGTAGGTGAATTTAACTTCTATTTTAAAAAGTTTGTAAGACGTAGGAGGTTTTTAGGGTACCCTCTTGAACTATAAAATAATAATAATAATATAAATAGATATAGTAGACTATTAAGAATGCTAGACTTTGAGGTCACATAGTTTTTTGTTGAGAAAATACACCACAAAGGGAATCCATAATGAAGGAGTTCGTAAGGCTAGTAATTGGCACTGTAACTATCTCAATCCAACATGGTAAGGCTACTCGTAACTATGAATTACGAAAATTTCAATTTTCCATGTTACCTTCCTCTCATGGGCTACCTAACGAAGACTTGCTATCTTTCATTAGGGTCTTCTACTAATCAATTCAAACATTCCCCCTCGGTTTACTCACTCCAGATCAACTCAAAATGTGGTGTTTCTCTTACACCCTAAAAGATAGGAAAAAGGCATGGCTAATATCACTTCCTCTAGGTTCCTAGATGACTTGGGAGGATGTTATAACAAGTCTATGAGAAAACTCTATTCTCATAAAAAAATCAGAGCTGAAAGCTAAGATAGTAACTTTCTCTCAAATGGAGTTCAAACTCTTTCTCACGCAATGCCCTTATAATATTTATCATCTAGAGATGCAAAACTAATTTTTCTTTGATGGATTGACACAACAATGTTAGTTCATCATTAAGAATGTGCTAGAGGAGCGACGGGAGAAAAAATGTAATAGAGGATATTTATCATCACTTCCTCTAATTCTAGACCATAGTAGGTCAATGTATTGGGAGGATACCAACCAATACTAAGATATAACCCCAATTTTAGAGAAATTTAGAGGAAGAACAACCTTCCATTTTCCTAAAGCTCAAACCCATCGAGCCAGTAATTCCACTAACAAATGCTCAAAAATCCTCCCAATAAGCCAAATTTAGAGTACAACTTTAATTCATTAATTCATGTTAGTAGAGACAACCAAGAATGAACTAATCAAAGGTTGGATTGTGTAAAGATTTCCATTAAGAAGATGGAATTACAGGTGGAGCTAAAAACTGAGTACTTGTAGAAGCAAGACAAGGAATAGATGCAAAGGTCAGAAAATTAACATAACTCAATGATGAGGGGATATTAGGTTTATAAAATATGAAAATTTCCCAAGCAACATCTCACTAAAGATGATAAAAATTAGTCCAAGATAGGAGGTAACCCATTATTTTATTTTATGTTTTTAATTAATTTTACTTATCATTTTATTTTTATATACTATGTTTGTTTATTTTATTTTGTGTAATTATTATTTATTTTTATTTTTATTAAAAATGGGAGAATAAATGTCAAAACAAGTGAGAAAATAAGTTTGAGGAGCATCGCCACATAGGTTCTCTATTTCAAGACATTCAAAAATCAAAAACATTCACGTCGTGGCATGAATAATACTGCATCATGGCTCACATTGATTTTCTATGCTAAAATACCTTTCTGCACCCAAATTCTCTCATATTTTTTCATTTTCTCACACTTTCTACCCAAAAATCTAACTTTTTCTCCCACGACATACTCTAAATACCATAAAAAATCCCACATTGATCCAATAACTTTTCAAAATCCTTCACAAAAATCACTTTCCTAACAAATCCTTACTCATTTCACATAGAAATTTTCAATTTTTTTAAACAATATCAAGAAATCTTCACCAACAAGAGGGTTGTTATTCATTATTCTTCAATCCAAAAATACAAAGTAAGTATTCATAAATTTTCATAATTTTAATTCTTTACATTAAATTCTATGAAATTTATGGAATATATGTGATTTTTAAAGAGTTCCAAAAACCCTAATTAGGATAAAGAAGGGTTAGAAAAAATTTGGTATAATTTGTATTATTATTTGGATTTGTTATGAACCTCAAAGTTTTAGATATTGTTTAAGTTTTGAATATGGCACCAAAAATAAGTAGGAAAGGAGTGGAGGTTTCCACTTTGAAAGAATAAGATAGATATAAATTCTCTTGTTTTAAGGCCAAAGTCCACTTTGAAAAAGCGACATAAGTGAATAAAGAATTTATACTTGAGAAGGAATGGACTTTAATTCTAGTTTGGAGAGGATTATGGATGTCATAGCAAGCCTGGGATGGAAAGTTTTTGTAAAAGAACCAGAGGTTGCTATTGATTCCATTATTTGGGAATTCTATGCAAATATTCCCGACGCTGTTTAAAATAAGTTTTAGTAAGAAATGTACTAATTCCAATTGGACCTAATGATATAAATGCTCACTATTATTTAGTGAATATTGGAAAAGGTAAGTATGAGTGTTATTTAAATAATATGGATTATACTAGAGTTTTAGAAACCTTAATAAGGTGCTAAATGGATTTATTCTGGTAATAAACATAATGGTTTTGAATAAAACTATTTGGACAAAATTGCTTGTATTTGGCAATACTTTGTGTGTTTAGGATTTATGTACATTACAACATTGTTGATAGAGATTGGGCTATTTTAAGGTATACAATTGCATCTAAGATGCTTATGGATGTAGGGAGCATAATTCACCATAGGATTATGTTATCTACAAATAGTCACCATATGGGCTTCTGTTTTTCCCAGTTAATCACTACTTTATGTAAGAAAGTAGGGGTACCACGTTCTAAAGGTGAAGTTTTTATACAACCTTGTGCATTATTGAACTTGACATATTTTGATGAGCTCACTTCTAGCATGACTGTTGTTCCAAGAGAAAGGAGAGTCATTCATCCATCAAGACTATCTATGAAAGAACAATTACATAATTTGGTGAAATAATAAGCTATATGGAAGAATACCAACAAGCCTATTTTTCCTAACAAGCTACTTTACTGAATCAACAATATCATGATTAGGTGGAACATAATCGGTTAATGTATGAAATGAACTTATTACAATTGAGTCATCTCGGGTTGGATGCAATCCACTTAGTAACAAGTATTGACATTATGATTTCACCTTTGTACCTCCACAAAGATCACAACATCAACCTAAAGAACAAGGTCCGGACAATATGGAGGAGGAGCTCTAAATTCTAATCCGAAGTTTTATGTTTTTATTTTATTTATGTTGAGCAATTTTGTTTTTATTTTTTTGAATATTATATTTGTATTTGTTTTATGTTAATTATTTTGTTTTGTTTTGTTTCCTTTCAAGTGAACATTATTTAGAAATGTTGAAGTTTGTGAGAAATACATACTTTTCTATCTTTGTAATATTTATATTAATGGATACACCTATAATTCCATATTAACTCTCCAGCAAGATAAGTAAATGGGTAACTTTTCTATGAATTACTTTATCTTTAATTTATAATTATTATATTAATGGCTATATTAATTCTAGGTTGGGGGTGAGAAACATTACATTATAAAATTATGCTTAAATGAAATTTTATTATGTTCACATGTATACTTTTTAATATATTTTTTACTTTCTTTATTTTTTTTGTGCTTTAATTTATTTTTATTGTTTAGGAAATTTTGAAATTTTAGGATAATTTAAAATTATTTTTTACAAAATTATCATGTCATTTAGTTAATTTTAAGAAAATCATTAAGTCTTTGAATTGTTAGATTAATTTCAAAAATATTTCACGGAGTAATGTCATAATTAGTATTTCATAATAAAATGTTGAAAATACAATAAATCCAAAATCGGTGTTTAGGAATAAAATAATAGAGACTATACCTTATGAGAATATATTTGAGCCATTATATTTCCATTATGAGTGACAATAATTTTCTACTCTTTTGAACACTCTTGTTATAAATTCTAAATTGCTAGATGATGTATATAGATCTTTTGCATTAAATGTTAAGATTTTTAAATCTAATAAAGTGTTATATATTTATTTTTATTACTTAAATTTAATGAATTAAGTATAAATTGAAAGTATATGACCTTCTATTCATTCATGCATGACTTCTAAAAAAGACATATATAGGGTTACCTAAACCAATAAAATAAAAGGTCACACATTAACCACTCACTTTATCATAGAAAAAATATACAATCTGTATATAGGTCATTTCTTTTTTTTTTTTTAAAGAATATCTCTAAAAAAGGAAGAAAAAAATTAAAAAATATAAAGAAAGAGAAAAATCAATTGTATAAACTAAAACTATAATCCATATATACCCTGCAAAGTTGTGAGAATTGGTTAAATACAAAAGAAAAAATATAGGAAATAATCCCCGAAGAATTCATTTGCATTTTATTCATCTCTTAAAGGCATATAACTTGAGATTTTTATTTGATGAATTTTATTGATGTACGAAAATAATATGTGATTTTTTTATAAAATTCTTTCATTTGATTTTTCTCATGAAATCAGAGACTTTTTATTCATTAAATATCTCCAAAACTATTAATTCATTTCTTTACATAAACTCTTTTACATAACATCTATTCACATACGCTGAGATTGGGTAAATTTAATATTGATAAATTTGTAATTGTAATACAAAAGTGATTTTCATCTAATTATTATAATAAACCATGAATTCTTAGAATATTAAAATAACTTATACTATGAATTTTAATTGTAATATTAGAAAATTTTAAAAATTATGAGCAATTTTGTTATTCTTTTTACTTTGTTTTAAATTTTATTTGTTTATGTGTTTTTTGTTATTTTCTTTTAATTTTGATGTTTATGGGTATCATATCTAAAAGACTTAAACATGTTCACTAGAGCAACCTACGGGTTTAAAGGCTTTTTGCATATGGTAAATAAAACCGTGTCGACCTATGAAAATAATTTAAGATAGTTTTATTTTAGTTTTTGTTTTTAATGTTTTTTCCATTCTTGCTAAGAAACTAGCAAGAAATAGGTTAGGGATTATGATGAGTGCTTAAAATCAATTAATATATCATGATATTATGCATGTTTAATGATTAAATAGATTTTCATTTTCTTATTTTATGATCATTTCAAGCAAATCTACATTTTCGGAATCACATATATGTTTTGTTATTTTTTTGGTATTTTTACTTCAGAAAGATTTAATTAAACACTTGAAAAATATATCTAAAAGCATTAAATATGTTCCAAAAATGATGTACAAAGAAAAAGGATCCATTTAGTCAAAATAATGTATGTCATGGCGTAGAAGTTTTTTATACCTCAGGGTAAGATTGAATATAATGCATCCTAGATTCTATGCGGGCCACAATGTGAAAATGTTTTGTGATGCAATGATTTAATTGGATCATGTCCAAACCATGTAATAGCTTGTGTATGCTGTGGCGGTAGCCTTTATGATCCATATTTTTCTCCTTTCCTCCATCTATAAAGATGACCTTGATTCTATTGTAGAAATCATCTGTATCCTATACCTCATCCCTTATAATCCTTCTTTGTTTCTCTAAGATTTTTAGTTTTTTATTTTTTTAGTTTAAAGTTTCTCTCTCAATTAAGAGTTGAACAAAATTTAGTTTATGTAAAAATTTTAAGTTCCAATTCAAAAAATAAAATGAAAATTCTCTTTGGAGGTTTTCGAGAACATAAACAATACTAGATTTATGTTGAGTTATATTTAAATGTATTCTTTTTAGATTATATTTATGTGTTGTTTTACATGTTATGTTTAATTTATTGATCATTTATTAAAATATGCAAGTTTGGCTATAAATAAAATGGGATATTAGTAATGTTGTTATGCTCGTCAAATATTAAAGTAGATTAAAGATTTTTTTATAAAATGAATTAAGTTTTATTTCTTCATCATGATTAAAAAAAGTTTGTAAAAGACAAATATATTGACGAAGTATTTTTAATAATAAACATGAGAGTTATATTTAAGATGTAATATTATGAATCTGATTTAAAGACAACTCTTAGATATTAGATGAAATATTATGAATCTGATTTAAAGAACGCTATTTCTTGTAAAAATTATAATTGAAAGATATGTTGATGACATATCCTTTATAATAGTTTTACCCAGTAAATTCAACTCCTTCTCTTCATAGAAAAAATGGAGTAGAGAAAATCTTACTATGTGCTTAATTATTTTAAAGGAAAAATTTAAATCTAAGTACCTACAAAACCCTGCCTAACATAATAGCAGATTTTGAAAATTATTTCTCAGCACCATTCTTAATCATAAATTTTAGAGTCATAATTAATTAAATCATACTAAAATACATGCTTGATAAGAGAATCTAACAACTCAAGACTATAATAGTTGACACCCCTAAACTTAAACTAAACAATTTCCTCATTGTAATTCAAAAATGATTCAAATAAAAATAATAATAAAATAAAAAGAAAGTTTTATGGGCTGCCTCTCATAAGTGCTTGTTTTATATTCTACCACAAGACTTTTCAATCTTCATTAATTAGGATTTCAAAGAGGAATAAATGCAGAATTCATCCCCACTTGTTCTCCATAATAGTGCTTTAATCTCTTATAGCTAACTCTGAATATATGCCCTGACTTTTCCTTCAAATCTATTGCTTCAAAAGGGAAAACTTTGTCAATTGTATAAGGACCTTTCCATCTTGATCTTAATAGGAAGATTTTTAGTCGTGACTTAAAGAGCAAAACCTACTTTCCTAAAGAAAATTCATTCCTAAGAATCTGTTTGTCATGCCACTTCTTTGTTTGTTCTTTGTAGATCTTTTCATTTTCATAAGCATCATTCCAGAACTCATCCATCTCATTCAATTGAAGAAGTCACTTTTTCCCTGCTACCTTCAAATCAAAATTAAAATTCTTTATATTCCAATAAGCTTTATGCTCAAACTCAACAGGGAGATGACATGTTTTTCCAACCGAAAAGTCATCAGTAAAAATTTCCATTATATTTTCCACCATATCTAAAAAGATAGCCATCATGCAATGTTGAAATGTTACTGGGGCATTACACAATCCAAAGGGCATCCTTCTAAAAGCAAACATTCCATAGAGGCATATGAATGCATTTTTCTCCTAATCTTCGGGGGCTATGAAAATCTAGTTATACCCTAGAAAATCATCTAAGAAGCAATAATAGGGATGTTCAGCTAATCGATCTAACATTTGATCAATGAATGGAAGTGTAAAATGATACATCCTCGTTGCTATGTTCAACTTATGGTAATCTATACATACATGCCAACCTGTGACTATTCTTGTAGGAATAAGATCATTACTATCATTTTTCACCACTCTTATTCCACCCTTGTTGGTACAATAAGCACTAGAGTTACCCATGAGCTGTTTGAAATAGCATAAATAATTCCAACATTAAAAAGCTTCAAAATTTTAGCTCTCATAACTTCCTTCATTGCTAGATTAATCTTATTTAGGATTCAATTGATGGTTTTTAAGGTTCCTCCATTAGAATCTTGTGCATGTAAATGGATAGACTAATACCTTTTATGTCAAAGATAGTTCATCCTAAGGATTTTCTATGCTTCCTTAACAAACACAATAACATTTCCTCTTCTTCGAGTGTAAGTGATGTCACAATAAACACTGGAAAGATGTAACTGTCACCCAAGAATGCATACCAAAGATGCTCAGACAATTGCTTCGACTCTGGAGTTGTAGTTTGCTACACTTTTTCTATAGAGATTACAAAATCCGTCTTTGCTACCATTGGCTCTAGCCTCTCCACTTCTTTGCTAAATGATGTAACCTACTGCAATGCTTCCAAGGAAAATACATAGTGGAGAAACTCTTCACTAACAAAAGGAAAATCAAATTCACAAACAGCAGAGTTATTGAAATCATAATCATGAGATGAAGTTATGATACATCGTTCTAGGCATTCGACTGACATATATGAAAGGCTTCTACTTCACATTGTTCAATGATATCTACCTGAAAGAAAGTTCTTGTATCTTCTGGAAATCTCATGGCTTCGTAGATATTGAGTGTAACTTCTTCCTTGTTCACTCTCAATGTTAACTCATCCTTTTGAACATCCATTAAAGCCCTTCCTGTGGACAAGAATGATCGGTCAAGAATTAATGGGACATCTTCGTTTTCATCCATATCTAACACCACAAAATCAGCTAGAAAAATAAATTTATCCACTTTTACCAATACATCTTCTATGATTCCACGTGGATACTTGATGGATCGGTCTACTAGTTGCAAAGAAATTTTTGTTTGTTTCATCTCTCCAAGTTCCAATTTCCTATAAATAGACAATGGCATAAGATTAATGCTAGCACCAAGATCACATAAAACTTTATCAAAAAATAAATTTCCAATAGTGCAAGGCGAAATGAAACTCCCTATATATTTTAATTTCTAAGGTAATTTCTTTTGAAGAATGGCACTACATTCTTCAGAAAGCTTCACTATTTTGAACTCCTCCAACCTTTTCTTCTTGGAAATGATGTCCTTTATGAATTTTCCATGATTGAGCATTTTTTCCAAGGCATCTACAAAAGGAATATTTATGTGAATTTTCTTAAAGATATCCAAAACTTAGAAAATTGCTTATCTAATTTTTATTTTTGAGGGAGGCATGTAAGTCTCTCTTAGTGTATCACCAATCTCCTCTTCTTCTACTTTATGATTGCTTTGGCCATTTTTTGGAGCTGTAGGGGTGGATTCGATTTCTTTTGATGGTGACTTCTCAATTTATCTTCCACTCCTAAGTGTAATGACATTGCATTGTTCCTTTGGATTCACTTCTATATTGTTGGGAAAAGTTCCTCTTTGTTGGGCATTGATGGTTGTGGCTAGTTGCCCAATTTTCACTTCAAGATTTTTCATAATGGCTCCTATATTGCTATAATGAGTCTCAATGTTATCCATTCATGAATCATTCTTTTTAAACCTTGCTTTGGTCTCCTCAATAAAGGAAACCATAATATCCTCAAGTGACATCTTCTTCTCGCTTGGTTGACTATCAAACCCTGGAGAAGGTTATAGCACATTCTTTGTATTTCCATAAGAAAAACTCTCATGATTTCGAAGCCTTGGATGGTAGTAATTTGGTATAGGATTACCATGATAATTATAGTTTTGATTGTTGATGTATTAAACATGTTCTTAATTTCATTAATTCGTCGGAATTGTCATACTTGAAGTTGCAACATATTCTACACTCTATGGTATTCTTTGGGTTGTCAAGGTAGAAATGTGATGAGAAAGAAAAGCTACTTGAGTTGAAAGGGCAACAAACAGCTCCAAATCATGAATCCTGGCCACATTCTTAGCCACAGATCTTTCAGTTGGCCATTGATAGTTGTTTAAGGGCATTTCTTCCAAAAGAGAAGTAGCACCTTTAATTGTCTTTGACATCAAAGTTCCACCAAAAGTAGCATCAACTATAGTTCTATTTTTTTCCATTTAACCCATTCTAGAACATCTAAACTTGTAACCAATCTAGAAATCCATGTTGAGGGCAATGCCGAATCATATCTTTATACCTTTCCCATGCTTCATAGAGTGTCCCAAAATCATTTTGTCTGAATTGACCAATCTCACTCCTGAGTTGGGCTATTTTTGCAGGTGGAAAAAATTTGGCAAGAAAATTTTCTACCATTTTCTACCAACTAATGATGCTTCCCGGTTGTATAGATTGTAGCCAACCTTTAGCCTTGTCCCTCAATGAAAAAGGAAACAACCTCAGTCTAATAGTGTTTTCAGTAACACCATTCATCTTTATAGTGTCACAAATCTCCAAGAACATTGCCAAATGAATATTGGGATCATAAAGTGACATTTCCTCTTAATTAAGCTTGTTGCACTATGCTTATCAATGTAGGTTTGAGCTTAAAATTGCTGGCATTAATGGTCTGGCATCTTACACCTCAGTAGTTTTCATTCACTATTGACCTTACATAATCCTTCAAGGTGTGTGACTGTGCATTCTACTCTCCTTCAGTCATGGCTAGTACTTTCTTCTTTCTTCTTGATCTAAAGGTTCTTTCAATCTCCGGATCAAAAGGAATAATATTTCGAGTTCAAGGACGGTAAATCCAACGTTAAAAACATACCTAGAAGAAAAATAAAATAAGTAAAAAAATAAAAATAAAATAAAATATAAATATAAATATAAATATAAATGAAATAAATTATAATTATAAATTAAAACCAAGATTACTTTGTATCAATATTGGCAAAAATAAGAAAAAATCAGTCCCCGACAGCGACCCTAAAAACTTGATCGGTGCAAAACTATAAGTGCATAGTATCATAGTTTTTATAATAAAGTGATAAGAAGAGTATCGTTCTTAGGGATTGAAAACTTATTTTTGACAAACACCGTAATTATACTAATCTCAATTTTATCTAGAAAAGTCACTAAGCTTGTTGTAATTGAAATTTAAAATAAAATCAATTTAAAGAAAATGCGTAAAATAAAAGAAAGATATTATTCAAAGATCAAATTAATAGGAAGAAAACTTCTAATAAATCGATTTCACCTAATCCCTCATTGTGTTTTACTCATCTAGTTAATTGAATTTAATTATCTTTGTTTGTTAGCAATCTCCTAAAAATATCTAAAAGCCTCTTTCGACAATAAATTGGAAACATTCTTGTTAATTAATTTACATAAGAATATGCAATTTAATAAAGCAAGAAAGAATTAAGACCAATGATTTTAATACTACATAGGTTCATACAAGTCTTTCGATCTCTATATTTACCTATGTCAAAATATTTCAAATCAATCCTATAATTTCCTCTTTCGATAGTAAATCACAAGACTAAAATAATCTAATTAATGACCAGTTAATTAGAAACATTAAACTCAAAATAAATCAGACAAACACGAAAAGAATTAATTTAAATTAACATATAAAATCAATCATAGTTCAGAATTAAATTACATCTTTTTTCTATAATAAAGAAAAAAATTGTTCATGCTAAAAATTAAATTTAACATAAACGAATTCAGCATAATTTTCTGAGAGAAATTGAAAGAAAATTAACTTGTAAAAAAATCCACTTTTAGGTTTCCTTGTTGCGCTACTTCGTTTTTTCCCCTCACTTGGTTTCTTTTCTACAACTTTTTTTTCTCTGACTCGAGTCGCTCCTTCTCCTCATTTCTTCTTTTTTATTTTGTTTTTGTTCCTTTTTTTACGACTCTCTCGCAGTTGTTATTTTTCTTTTCCTCTTTCATATATATATATATATCCAACCCAGTTTTTTTTCTTCCTCCTCCCTCACCGCTGTTTATTACTTTATATATATATATAATTGAGCAATAATCGTATATATAATTGAACAATAATCGAAAGATTTATAATCAATATTTACCAAATCATTGACGAATAGTAATTGGTCAATTATTGTTCCATCATTTTCCACTACCGGTTCCCTCTGATGCTACCGCAGTCCTAAAAGTTCTTGGATAATATATGGCTTGGTCGTCAAATCAAGTTGTGTTAAATTTTGATATGGTACTATTTATTTTTACTTAAGATAAAAAAATTTACTACTTGTATTCTATTATTATTCTTTTATTGTTATTAATATAATAGCTCTTGTTTATTCTATTATACCAAAATTGGTAAGTGTTGTAAATTTAAGGGATGCAAAGGAAGCATCTCGTAGATAATCATCACGCACCAAGCCATTGAAGAAGAAACCATAGAAAAAGTATAATTATGAGTACACTATTAACTTAAGCAAAAATCTTAGCTCTTTGATAACTATTATTGCTAGCAAAAATAGCATGAATGATAGATAAACTATGTCACTCCCTAAGAGTACACATTGAAAAATCTTATATATCGATCGAGTTCATATTGGAAGTATTTGAATTTCAAATTATTAATTTTAGTATAATTCAAGTGTGGATAAAGTGAGTCATCAATCAATAAATAACTTTAATTTATGTAGAGTATATAATTATGTATATATTATCTAATTATTTATATATATCTTTTTTATATATGACATGCTATTATCGACTTAAAGCTAATAACTTGTCACATTTAACAATGTTTTATGATTTATCATTTATGAATCAATATCAAGAGTATGATGTTAGCATAAGAGAGAAACAATTATGTGATATGACATTAACTCTTTAGAGAAATTAAAAATTGATAATTCCTTGGTCACTAAAGTTTAAGGTCAAATGTTGATAATCCTTGATTTATATGGTAATCATATTTAGTATTGTGACTAAGCTTCTATAGAATTGAATTAAGACACAAAAACAGTTGTTGAAATATAAGAGTTATAACTAACTATTTTTCTTCTATTATTCTTTATAATATTGAATGAAGAAGTAACTGTTTTAAATTTTGATGGGCATGGAAGCTATGAAATAAGAGTAAAAACATTGTCCTTAAAAAATTACATAAACTTATATGGGATAAAGTTATGACATGTACAAGCTAATATTAATAATTTTATGATTGAATAATAAATATATTCGAATTGATAAACCATGTATACTTATTTTTTTGTAAATTCCACAACAAAATGATGGAGTTGTGGTTACTTTGTTATGAAATTTATAAGCGAAATCATCTCAAATATCAACATGTCAATTAAAGATGTGGTAATTTCTTTTACTAATATACTCTTTTAACATATATAAGTTATTTTTTTGTGAATTCAAGATATTAAATTCTTATTTTCAATTTAAATACATATAGTTCTTTGGTTGGAGTAAAATGGACTATAATATGAAATATTTTGAAGATTTACGAGAAGAATGGGCAGAACACATGTTTCAATATTACAAGATCATAAGAAGAATCAAAAGAAAGAATATGATGATATTAAGTAACATAGATATCTTATAATATTTTGTGATAGTGTAATTATGTTAAATTTATATATATATGTAAATTATTTTTTGTTATAAATTTGTTCTTAAGTATTAATATCTAGTTTTTAAATGAATAAAAAATTTAAAAACTCTTTTAAACAAACATATTCTAGTTTTTTATGTGATTATGTGATTTAAAACATGCAACGAAGTTAGTAGAAAATAACCAAAATATGTTTAAATGGTTATATATTTTAAGTCGATTCTAACCTAGAATCGATTTAAAATTTTAAGTCGATTAACACGTAGAACCGACTTTAAATTTTAAATTAGTCCAATTTTAAATCGATTGATACGTATGACCGACCTTAAATTTTAAGTCGATTCTACCGTTAAACTGACTTAAATTTTAAAGTCGATTCTAACCTAGAACCGACTTAAAAATTAAAATCACCTTGATTTAAATCGATTCATCGAAACACTTGAAAGCCATAGTGACTAGATATTAATTACACCTATAAAAAAACATGTAATCGTGTACATGCTCCAGTGAATCATTTACTATACAACTACTCTTAATTATTATTATTATTATGTTTTTGCTGAATACTACTCTTAATTACTTAATTATTCATAATTACAATAATTATTTTATTCTTAATACCCATGTCATAGGTTATATGAATCCTTCTTAATTTCTAGAAAGTGTGGTAATATCATATGATTGGCACTTTCCGGTTTCCATTACAAAATCACCCTTTTTATCCATAGGCTTATATCATTAAAAAAAAAGTAGAATTTCACAATTCACAATTACAATCAACCAAATCAAACAAATTAGCCCAAAAAATCAATCCTCTTCCTAATCCATCAATGTTGTTTCTATTTTTTTCTAAACTATTGAATAGTTCTTGTATTATGTCTTGATTTACCTTTCCTTCTCTATCAATTCCAGGATAAGTTGAGCTATCTAAGAGATTTTTTGATGCAAATGAAGTGATTTGTAGTATACATTTTTGCTCATATATCCCCACAACTCATATTTTGTTGAAGATGATAGGTTGGTATGGCAGGAGAAACAAAAAACAGTATTGCATAAATCTAGTGTATACTAAAATACTGCAACTAAGAACTTGGAATTATGGTGCCAACGTATCCAAATCCGCAGATCAAGAAGGTAATGGTCTGAAGGAAGAGGTAAACAAAGTAGTTGTTCTTCCCATGGACAAAATCATAGCATCCACAGATGAAGAGGAAAGCTCCAAATTCTAACTCCAACAAATGAAGTCTGCCGAATGCCAAACAAACAACATATTAGCTAAATAAATTTTAGATAAATATAATAATGGAAAGGAATAAACAAAATTCGAACCAATCCTACCTAAATCGATATTAAAATAATGGAATATATAATGAACTATTTGTGTCTCAAATTGATGACCCAAACCGACTCGAATTAGGTACCGCTGAGCATTGATCCATTAGGACAAATTGCCATCCCTTTATGATAGAGAATTATTTCAAAATTACAGTTCAACAAACTACTTTCATGTTAAGAAATTACGCAAATTCTCGATAAGCTAGATTTATGAGAAAACAAGAATAAAAATAACACAAATTTGATAACGGAGTTCGACCAATCTTGCTTACGTCTCCGAACTTGCTACAGATCTTTTTACTAAAAAATGAGAAATTACACAAGGTGTTTACAACACTCACAACCCAATTACACTCAAGAAAATTACTCTCAATTTTCTCTCACAAAAGCTTTTCTCTCTAAGATTTTCTCTCAATTGGAATGAATATTTTAGATGATTAATTCATTACAATTACACATCTATTTATAGGAAAATTCACTCCTTGAATTTCTCCTTAAATTAATGATTCCTTAAATTGCTCCTTAAATTAAGGAGCTTTATAGCAATCTCCAACAATCTTTCACTTGAAGACTGATTTCAATCTGTCTTCACACTTCGATCAATGCAACAGCTTTTCTAGTCTTGTTACTCTAACAGACCAACTGAAGTTGAGCACAACTTCAATTTCATGGCAAGCTCCCACTTGCTGACATCTCGAGTCTGACAATCTTCATCATAGCATTCAGGCTCTTCTTCATCAGTTAGCAACATATAGTTCATGTATCTCTTGTTAGACACATGAGGTCGAGAAGACCTTCTCAATACAAGAGCTAAAGTAGGAGGTTATGGTGTGTTGGACTGATATGTACTGCTCTGTCCAACAAGTTCCTCTGGCTAAGGACTTGTTACAATTGGTTTTGTTGGGGAACTATCTGGGACATCATCTTCATCTGTAAATACTGACTCATTCTGCCCTGAGTCATTGGCATCTATTTTATGCATGTCATTATACATCACCCTTTCGTTGAAAATCACATCTCTGCTACACATAACTTTCTTTTTTTCGTCATCCCAAATGCGATAGCCAAACTCATCCTCACCATAGCCGATGAATATGCATTTCTTAGATTTGGGATCAAGCTTATTCCTACCTTGATCACTGATATGCACAAATGCTACACAACCGAAAACTTTTAGATGTGATAGTTTCACCGCTTTTCCGCTCCATACCTCCTATGGTATTCTATGCTCCAATGGAACAGATGAGCCTCGGTTGATCAAGTAAGCTACCGTGTTGACTGCTTCTACCCAAAACTGTTTCGGTAGACCTGACTGAATATGAATGCTTCTGGCTATTTCTGTCAACGTTCGGTTCATACGCTCAACTACACCATTGTGTTAAGGCGCGCTTGGCACAGTTCTTTCCATTCTGATCCCATGCTTATAGTAGAAATTTTTGAATCTAGTGTCTTCATATTCACCACCATTATCGGTTTTGAGCTTTTTGATCTTCAAATCTGTCTCATTGTCCACCATAGCTTTCCATTTTTTGAAAGCCTTAAATACTTCACACTTACATTTTAGAAAGTAAACCCATACCTTCCGAGAGTGATCATCGATGAAAGTCACAAAGTAGTGTTTCCCACCAATGGATGAGACGGTCGTTGGTCCCCAAACATCAGAGTCAATAAGCTCTAGCCTTTCCTTCTTTGGGGTTCTACCACTTGTCTGAAAGCTGACTCTCTTTTGCTTTCCAAGTATGCAATCTTCGCACATGTCCATCTCTACAGACTGTAGACCTGGAAGTTTTCCTTTCGAATACATAATCTTCATCCCCTTCTCACTCATGTGGCCTAGTCTCTGGTGCCACAGATTTGGTATTTCATTACCTGTTGCAATTATGATTGAACAACGTGACTCTACTGTCATGTAAAGAGTGCCACTTTCTTGCCTCGAGCAACTGTCATTGCATCCTTTGAAATCTTCCAATCATCACTATGGAAGATCGTAGTATAACCTTCACTGGCCAACTGTCTTACTGAGATTAAGTTCCTTCTGAGGTCGGGAATATGCCTGACATCCTTCAACTCCCAAACAGACTCGTTCAACTTAATATTCATTACACCTTTGCCAATAATAGCACATGGTTGATCATCACCAAGATATACCTTTCCAAGGTTTCCGGGGACATATTTCTCGAAGAATTCTTGCTCGAAGATTATCGAGTGTTGGAATTGTGGAAGAACCGGGCACTACAAAAATCAGTTTAAGAGTGCACCAAAGGACAAACAAGTGAAGGCAGAGGCAAATGTTACTTCCACCTCAGGAGGGGATGATGTATTGATATGCTCTTTGGAGAACAAGGAAGAATCTTGGGTGTTAGACTCTGAAGCATCGTTCCATGCTACTTCATAGAAAGAATATTTCGAGAAATATGTCCCTGGAAACCTTGGAAAGGCATATCTTGGTGATGATCAACCATGTGCTATTATTGGCAAAGGTGTAGTGAATATTAAGTTGAACGAGTCTATTTGGGAGCTAAAGGATGTCAGGCATATTCCCGACCTTAGAAGGAACTTAATCTCAGTAAGACAGTTGGCCAGTGAAGTTTACACTACGATCTTCCATGGTGATGATTGGAAGATTTCAAAGGGTGCAATGACAATTGCTCGAGGCAAGAAAAGTGACACTCTTTACATGACAGTAGAGGCACGTTGTTCAATCATAATTGCAACAGGTAGTGAAATACCAAATCTGTGGCACCAGAGACTAGGCCACATGAGTGAGAAGGGGATGAAGATTATGTATTCAAAAGGAAAACTTCCAGGTCTACAGTCTGTAGTGATGGACATGTGCGAAGATTGCATACTTGGAAAGCAAAAGAGAGTCAGCTTTCAGACAAGTGGCAGAACCCCAAAGAAGAAAAGGCTAGAGCTTATTCACTCTAATGTTTGGGGACCAACGACCGTCTCATCCATTGGTGGGAAACACTACTTTGTGACTTTCATCGATGATCACTCTCGGAAGGTACGTGTTTACTTTCTAAAACGTAAGTGTGAAGTATTTAAGGCTTTCAAAAAATGGAAAGCTATGGTGGACAATGAGACGGATTTGAAGATCAAAAAGCTCAAAACCGATAATGGTGGTGAATATGAAGACACCAGATTCAAAAATTTCTACTATAAGCACGGGATTAGAATGGAAAGAACTGTGCCAAGCACGCTTAACATAATGGTGTAGTTGAGCATATGAACCGAACGTTGACAGAAAGAGCCAGAAGCATTCATATACAGTCAGGTCTACCGAAACAGTTTTGGGTAGAAGCAGTCAACACGACAGCTTACTTGATCAACCGAGGCTCATCTGTTCCATTGGAGCATAGAATACCAGAGGAGGTATGGAGCGGAAAAGCGGTGAAACTATCACATCTAAAAGTTTTCGGCTGTGTAGCATTTGTGCATATCAGTGATCAAGGCAGGAATAAGCTTGATCCCAAGTGTAAGAAATGCACCTTCATCGGCTATGGTGAGGATGAGTTTGGCTACCGCATTTGGGATGACAAAAACAAGAAATTGATTCATAATAGAGATGTCATTTTCAACGAAAGGGTGATGTATAAGGACATGCATAAAATAGACACCAACGACTCATAGCAGAATGAGTCAATATTTGTAGATGTAGATGATGTCCCAGATAGTTCCGCAACAGAACCAATTGTAACAAGTCCTCAGCCATAGAAACTTGTTGGACAGAGCAGTACGCAACAGTCTGACACACCACAGCCTCCTACTCCAACTCCTGTATTAAGAAGGTCTTCTCGACTTCATGTGCCTAACAGGAGATACACGAACTATATGTTGCTGACTGATAGAGGGGAGCCTGAATGCTATGATGAAGCTTGTCAGACTCAAGATTCCAACAAGTGAGAGCTTGCCATGAAAGAAGAAATGAAATCTCTCATCTCCAACCAGACATGAGAATGAGCTGAGTTACCTATGGGAAAGAAGGCACTTCACAACAAATGGGTGTACCGGGTGAAAGAGGAGCTGATGGTTCCAAGATATACAAAGCTCGCCTAGTTGTCAAAGGGTTTCAATAGAAGGAAAGAGTTGACTACACTGACATTTTTGCTCCTATTGTGAAGCACAATACTATCAGATCAGTGTTGAGTATTGTAGCCATTGAAGATCTTCATCTTAAAGAGTTGGATGTGAAGACTGCATTCCTTCACAGAGATTTAGATGAAGAGATATACATGTACCAACCAAAAAGCTTCTTAGAAAGAGGGAAGAAGAACATAGTGTGCAAACTTAATAAGAGTTTGTATGGCCTGAAACAAGCCCCGAGACAATGGTACAGAAAGTTTGATAGCTTCATGCACAAGGAAGGTTTCCAGAAGTACAATGCCGACCATTGTTGCTACTTCAAGAGATATAGGTCCAGTTATATCATTTTACTACTTTATGTTGATGATATGTTAGTAGCAGGTTCAAACATAGATGATATTAGAAGGTTGAAGCAGCAATTGTCAAAGGAGTTTGACATGAAAGACTTGGGTCCAGCAAAGAAGATTCTTGGAATGCAAATCACAAGAAATAAGAAGAAAGGATCCTTGCAGTTATCTCCGGCAGAGTACATCAATCATGTTTTGTAGAGATTAAACATGGGCGATACCAAGCCAGTTAGCACACCCTTAGCCAGCCACTTTCGCCTATCCAAGGATCAGTCCCCTCAGACAAAGGAAGAGAAAGAATTCATGGCTAAGGTTCCTTATGCCTCAACCATTGGAAGTTTGATGTACACAATGGTTTGTACGAGACCAAACATTGGCTATGCAGTGAGAGTTGTAGCAGATTTATGTCAAACCCATGGAAAACTCATTAGGAAGTAGTCAAGTGGATTTTTAGGTATCTACGAGGCACCACAGAAAAATGTTTGTATTTTAGTAAAGGAGAATTAAAAGTACAAGGCTACATAGATGCAGACTTTGGAGTTGAAGTTGATCACCGAAAAAGCACCACCGATTATATATTTACTGTTGGAACTATAGTTGTTAGTTGGATGTCACAAATACAAAAAATTGTCACTCTGTCCACTACAGAGAAGAATGTTCTGCACAGTGATAATCAAAGTGCAATACACTTAGCAAAGAATTCAGCATTTCATTCTAGAACCAAGCATATTGGACTTCGTTATCACTTCATTGATCCCTATTGGAAGATGATGTGTTAATACTAGAGAAGATTCAAGGAAGCAAAAATCAACTGGATATGTTAACAAAGGTAGTAACTATTGACAAACTAAAGTTATGCTCAACTTTATTTGGTTTGTTAGAGTAACTGATGAACGAAAACCGGCATCGCCGATTCTTGCCAATACTTTGGTTTTAATATTTATAAAACTCTCGCAAGTGCACGAATCATTTCGAAGAAAATGATAAGTATACTCCCAAGGTCGATCTAAGGAAGGAATGTATGTGTTTTTTAATTTATTATTCAAACTTTTAAAAACAAAATTAAATCCTAAACATCCTGTCACGATAGTTTGGTTTTTGTGTTCCTAATCTAATAACATAAAAATAAACATATATACAGATTAATAAATATAATCTAATAACATAAAAATAAACATAGATACAAATTCAATAAATATTTATCTAAAAATAAACATAGATACAGATTCAATAAATATTTATGCAAATTTTATCATTTATATTAGTGGAGTATTTATGGATATAATAACTAAATTAATTATGATTGCTCATATTATCTAGGTTATTAAAGATATAAATTGATATTTTATTGATTCTCTTTTTTTTATATAAATACCACCTTTGGTGGGGTTAGATATTCTTTGTTAACTAAACAAATCAATTAACACCTATGGGTGGGGTTGATAACTAATTTGGTTAATTAAATTAATTCCTTTTTCTAAGAGATTTGAAAATAAACCATTTAAATGCCACCTTTGGTGGGGTTAGACAGTTTAAACTTTATTCAAGGTGTCCAAATTAAACAAAAGAATTTAATTATCCGAGTACTAACTTTCAAGTTTTAAAACCACTATTGAAAACATGTTGTCAATACATTTTCACATAATAATTCTTATAAAAACTTTTGAAATAGAGTTTCACTCTAACTACCGGGCGATTGTACCAACAAATAAAAGAGCACTACTCTAAATTAGACCGGGTAACTAAACCTTAAAATCTAATTTTCAGATTTAAGTTTGTAATGAAAAATAATATATTTCTCTCTAACATTCTTAATATAAAATCTTGAATAAAAATAAAATCAATTCATTTTAGAAATTTTCACCTATTTAATATTTCGCAAGCACAACAACGTTATTATTATATCATGTTTATAAACAGCCAGCAGAGTTAAATTTAATCACAGACAAATTAAATATAACATGTAAGAATAAAGCATAAAAAATAACTGTAAAGAAAATAAAAATCCTTACAGAACTTCGATGTTATTCCCGTTGCTGGAAAACTTCCAAGCGAAATTTACACTCCCATTTATTGAATCAAAAAGCTAATAAATTACAAAAATATTACAAGTTCCTCTCAAAAAGAGAACAATTCTAAAACTAAGAGAATTTAACTAAAAACTAAGAAAGAAACTAAGAAAAGCTTAAAAACTAAGAAAGAAACTAAGAAAAACTCAAAAACTAAGAAATGAGAGAAAGAAAGAAGAGAGAAGTGTGTTTTGAAGGTGTCTTTTGAAGTGAAGGGAAGGGGGTATTTATAGGTGAGGATGGAGAGAAAAAATGAGTAAAAAAATGTAAAAACGCGTAATGGAAATGTTGAGATGATACTCTATTAAGATAAAAAAAAATTCATACATTCAATGCTAATACCTATAGAGATCATCTAAACTTTTTGAATAAATAAGAAATGTGTTTGGAGTAGAAAAAATATATATTTCACTATGAATAAAAGAAATTAGGCTCAAATTATATCTCACAAGGGTAGTCTCCACTAAAAAAAAATTCATAAACACCGATTTTGGGTTTAATATAATTTCCACATTTTATCAAGAAATACTAGTTATGACAAAAACAAACTAATTATCAAAAATAATTACAAAATATTTCATGATATGTTTTCAAAAATTAATCTAACAGTACAAAAGACTTAACTATTTACTTAAATTTGATTTAAAGAAATGATAAATTTTTGTGAGAAAATATTTTTTATTTTTTATTTTTTTTTTAATTTTTAAATTGTTTAAATCTTTTTTTTAATTAAGCATGGTAACTTTTCACCACCCCCAACCTAGAACTTACATTGTCCTCAATGTAACAACTGTAAATTAAAGAGAAAAGAGAAGAAAGATTATCTATTTCCTGAGAATGTGTAAGTAGTAATGGAGAAATGCAGGTGCATCCTTCATATTCATTATTAAAGTGTATACAGACAGATCGATGTAAACTTCTAACATCTCAACAAATATTTTTAGGTGTAACAATTTAAAAATTATTAAACTAAAATAAACAATAAAATTAAGTAAAAAAAATAAATAACAGAAAATTACCTAAAATGATGGGTTACCTCTCATCCAGCGCTTAGTTTAACGTCTTAGCAAGACGTATCTTTTTGGTGCTAAGGGTTACTCAGCCAAATGCAATCCATTTCAGCAATGTTGTTTGGTTCTTCTAAATAAGGCTTGACACGATGGTCATTGACTTTGAACGTTTTTTGTGTCTTGGAGTCCAATAGTTCTACTACTCCATGTTCAAATACCTGAACTATTTTGAATGGTCCATCCCATCTTGATCTCAGCTTTCCTGGAAACAATCTCAAACGAGAGTTAAATAAAAGAACTCTCATTCCAGGGTGAAGAGTCTTAGGAACTAGCCTCTTGTCATGATAGCGCTTAGTACGCTCTTTGTATAATTTGGCATTCTCATAGGCTTCATTCCTAATTTCTTCCAACTCATGAAGCTGGAGTAATCGTTTTTCACCTGCTTTATCTAAATCCATGTTTAACTCTTTAATTGCCCAGTAAGCCTTGTGTTCAAGTTCAACTGGAAGGTGGCAGGCTTTCCCAAAGATTAACTGGTAAGGGCTCATCCCAATAGGTGTTTTGTAAGCGGTGCGGTATGCCCATAAGGCATCATTTAACTTAAATTCCCAATCCTTCCTTGAAGGATGCACAGTGCGTTCCAATATTCCCTTAATTTGCCTATTACTTACTTCCACTAAACAAGAAGTTTGAGGATGATATGGAGTAGCTACTTTATGTGTGATGTTGTACTTTTTTAGTACTCCATCAAAGAGTTTGTTACAAAAATGACTACCTCCATCACTTATTATAGCTCTAGGCGTTCCGAACCTGCTGAATATTAAATCTTTCAAAAATTTCACAACAACATTAGCATCATTGGTTTTGGTGGGGATAGCTTCTACCCACTTGGATACATAATCCACAGCAACCAAAATATATGGAAAACCATTAGATGGGGGAAAAGGACCCATAAAGTCAATCCCACATACATCAAAGAGTTCAACAACTAAATTAGATGTCAAAGGCATTTCATCTCTTTTGCTTATGTTTCCTGTTCTTTGACATCTATCACATTGTGCACAAAACATATGAGCATCTTTAAAAAGAGTGGGCCAAAAGAATCCAGACTGTAATACCTTACAGGCTATCTTTTCACCACCAAAATGACCCCCACAATGAAATTCATGACAAAAAGTTAGAATGCTCTTATATTCTTCTTCCGGTACACATCTCCGGATGACTTGATCTTGACCAATCTTGTATAAATAAGGGTCATCCCAGAAATAGTCCTTAATAGTTTTAAAAAACCTTTTCTTGTCCTGATATGAAGTGTTAGGTCGCAAAACACCAGTGGCAAGATAGTTTACAATATCAGCATACCATGGGTTCGGACCTATGAAAAATAACTGTTCATCAGGAAAGGTTTCAACTATATCTTCATTACTCTCATCTTTAAGAGAATTGAAGTCAGAAATCAACCTAGACAAATGGTCAGCTACTAAGTTTTCACTGCCTTTCTTATCCTTGATTTCTAAATCAAACTCTTGTAAGAGTAAGACCCACCTGATTAATCTTGGCTTGGCATTTGGTTTACTTAATAGGTATCTTAAAGCAGCATGATCAGAATGCACAATAACTTTAGATCCTACTAAATAAGACCGAAATTTGTCTAAAGAAAACACTATAGCCAAGAATTCCATTTCAGTGGTGGTATAATTCATTTGGGCATCATTGAGTGTTTTGCTAACATAGTAGATGACATGCAAACGCTTATCCACTCTTTGTCCCAAGACTGCTCCTATTGCATAATCAGAAGCGTCACACATTATTTCAAAAGGTAAAGACCAGTTTGGTGCCATAATAACAGGGGTAGATGTGAGTTTATCTTTCAAGGTATTAAAGGAAATAAGGCAGTCATTGTTGAAATCAAAATAAGCATCTTTGGATAGCAAGTTACATAAGGGACGACTTATTTTAGAGAAATCTTTAATAAATCGTCTGTAAAATTCTGCATGTCCTAAGAAGCTTCTTATCCCTTTCACAGATGTAGGGGATGTAGTTTGGATATCAATTCAACTTTTGCCTTATCAACTTCAATACCCTTGTTTGAAATTATATGTCCTAAAACTATCCCTTGTTGAACCATAAAATGACTTTTCTCCCAACTAAGGGTGAGATTGCATTCAATGCATCTTTCTAAAACCAAAGTCAATTTATGTAAGCAATCATCAAATGAGTTCCCAAAGACAGAGAAATCGTCCATGAAAATCTCAATGAATTTTTCCACCATGTCCGAAAAAATAGATATCATGCATCTTTGGAAAGTGGAAGGGGCATTGCATAACCCAAATGACATTCTGCGAAAAGCAAATGTCCCAAAAGGACATGTAAATGTGGTCTTTTCCTGATCTTCTGGTGCTATGGGTACTTGATAATATCCAGAAAATCCATCCAAAAAATAGTAAAATTTGTGCCCAACTAATCTTTCCAACATTTGATCAATGAATGGAAGAGGAAAGTGATCCTTTTTCGTATATAAATTTAGTTTCCTAAAATCTATACACATTCTCCATCCAGTGATTATTCTAGTGGGCACTAATTCACTTTTGTCATTTTTAACAACTGTTATCCCAGATTTCTTTGGTACCACATGCACTGGACTAACCTACTTACTATCCGCAATAGGATAGATAATCCTTTCTTCTAATAATTTAAGAATTTCTTTTTTAACTACCTCTTGCATATTTGGGTTTAGTCTTCTTTGGGCCTCTCGTACAGGTTTAGCACCATCCTCCAAGTTGATATTGTGCATACACATTGTTGGACTAATGCCTCTTATATCCCCTATACTCCAACCTATAGATTTCTTAAACTGTTTAAGCACTTTGATGAGTTCCTTTTCTTGTGGTTTGGTCAAGGTTGAAGAAATTATCACTGGATAAGTTTCTCCTTCTCCCAAAAACACATATTTTAAGTGCTCAGGTAAGTCTTTGAGTTCAAGTTCAGGTGGATTGGCCTCTTTACTAGATGAAGAACTGGGTAGATTTAAAAGTGTACTAGATTTTGTCATTACTTCATCATTGTCTAGTTGTTTAAGGCACCCATTAATTTCCTCATCTAAATCTTCTTCCACCTTTTCAAGTGTAAGAACAGTTTCAAGCTTGTCTTCTATTCTGGTTTGGAAAAAGGTGCTTTGGACAAGATTATCCAAAGGGTCAACATCGAATATTTCATCGATGGTAGAAATAGAAGGAAAAGGTGAAGAATCAAAAACTTTAAAATGAACAGTCTCTCCTAAGACTGTCATTGTCAAATTTCCATCTTGGACATCAATAATAGTTTTAGTAGTTGCCATAAATGGTCTACCAAGCAATATTGTGTGCTCTCTGTCCAATGCTGGATTTTCTTGCATATCCAGAACCACAAAGTCAACAGGTATTATCAGTTTGTCTACATGCACCAACAGATCCTCAACTATTCCCTCTGGATATTTAAGAGATCTATCTGCAAGTTGAAGGGACATAGTTGTGGGTTTTAAATCCCCTAGATTGAGCTGTAAGAATATAGAGTAGGGCATCAAATTTATACTAGCACCTAAATCAAGCATTGCTTTAGCAACCTTCCTATCCCCCATAGTTATGTTTATAATAAAACTTCCAGGGTCTTTCAACTTAGGGGGTAGTTTGTGCTGAAGTACAGCGCTAGAAATTTCTGATACTACTACTCGTTCATTCAGTTCATACCTCCTTTTCTTAGTGTTCAACTCTTTGAAAAACTTGGCATATGAGGGCACATTCATGATCACTTCTAATAATGGTAAATTGATATTTACTTTAGAGAGCATATTAAAAAGATCATAGAATTGCTTATCTTGTTTGGATTCTTTTAACCGATGGGGAAAAGGTACTTGCATCTGGTGTGATTCTGTTGTCTTTTGAATTTTGGGGGTGTCAGATGACCCCCCAATGAGTTTTTCAGAAGGCTTGTTAAGTTTAACACTTGTTTCTCCTTTTTGCGAGATTAGAGTATCGCCTTCTCTGTTACCTGAACTACAAGGTAGATTGTTAGAGATTTCAGGTAAACTGGTATTGACTACCTTACCACTTCGAAGGGTTCTTACATCCTTTGCTTGTTCTGGTTGACTGGGCAACTTTCCTGGTTCTTTCTTTTGCATTTGTTTAGCCAGTTGCCCAACTTTAGATTCAATCCTTTTAACTGAAGCCTCCATGGTGTTCAACCTTTGATTAGTCATCAATTGGTTGTCATGACTAACTTGAATAAAAGCATTCAAGCTATCTTCTAAGGTTGGCTTAAAAGATTGGCTTGGTGGGTAAGGGTGGTTGTTATCCGACCTTAGTGTTGGATATTGGGTGTAGGTTGGGTGATTATAGGTGTTTGGATGATACCTTTGAAAAGATTGGACTTCCTCTATGGCATCGACACTAGAATCACAAGTATTTGAACAATTATGAGTACCATGCCCAATTGAACAACACACTTCACATACCTCTTGATTTGAAATTTGGTGGGTAGTGAGAAATTGCACTTGTTTAGTCAATTCAGCAAGTTGCAAGGTTATCTCATTATCAGAGCCAACTTCATTGACCCTTTCTTTCCTTCTACCACCTCTTTGTTGGGAATTAGAACCCAATAGCTCATAAAGATTATAGGTTTCCTCTGCGGTTTTTTCTCCTACAGCACCTCCAGCAGCATTATCAACCATGTATTGACTCTGTAGTGTCAATCCATCATAAAAGAATTGGTTTTGTAGCTGTAATGGAAAGCTATGATTTTGACAATGAATGAAAAGGAGTTTGAATCGTTCCCAAGCTTCATGAAAGGGCTCTTCATACATTTGAGAAAATGTTGCTATCTTTGTTCTTAGATCAACAGTCTTTTGATGGGAATAGAACCTACCCATAAAAATTTCATAGACTGCCTCCCAAGTTTTAAGAGAACCTGACTGTAGAGTAATGAACCATGACCAAGCTTTATCTTTGAGAGTGTAAGGAAAACACCTCATCCTAAGTTGATCTTCATTAATTGCATGTAGTGGAAAGGTTTGGACAATAGCATAGAATTCTCGAATGAAATGCAAAGGGTCTTCATTAGGGATACCGTAAAAGGAAGGCAACAAAGAATAATGAATCTTTTTCAATTCATAATTCCTTGCAGCCTCTTGTAATTGGATGCCGGAAGTTACATTGCCAATGATTGGCATTGTATAATCTTTCATCTTTTTCCGCCTATCTTCAGCATCTCCCATGGTTGTTTGTAGTTGAAAATGATCATCCTCCTATTGTGTATCAACATTTTGCTCTTAAAATACAATAGTAGATATCTCTAAGAAATATTTATAACTTAATAACTTGATAAAACGTAAAGGCTGAAAGCAAAAAGGTGCAAGGAACCTAAATTTTTTGTTTTTTTTTAAATTTAAACGAATGGACACAATTTTTGAAACAAACGAATTTATTTCATTTGAATTTTATTACACGCAAACTAAAACAAAGGAAAATACAATAATGGGTGACCTCCCATGCAGGACTAAAATTTATCGTCTTCTAGTAAGACGTTGCTTGGAGATTGCAGAATGAAAAACTCAATGTCTCCTCTTCATTGAATTCATTTGACTATCAAATTAGTCTTTGCTTTGTTTTTGCAAATGTTCAACTAACTGTTTTACTTGAACTTCCACCTTTTTGATAGAAGCTTCCACAGAGTCCAACCGTTGATTGGTTTTAGATTGGTTATCCCTACAAACTTGAATAAAAGAATTCAAGTTGTCCTCCAGGGTTGGTTTATTGGGAATGCTTCTTGGAATAGGTGGGTGGAATTGCTGGCCTGGCTGGTTTGAGCTTTGAGTGAAAGGAGGGTTGTTTTGCCTCTAGGAGAAATTTGGATGATTTCTCCACCCAGGATTATAGGTATTTGAATTGGGGTCAAACCTTGGTCTCTGTTGATATGCTCCCAACACATTAACCTGTTCAGGTCTAGTTGTTGTTTCTCCTTGATATGGACAGGCTTCAGTACCATGTCCCATGTTGCTATACAAACCATATTGTTCATTATTGGTGTTGGTTTGTGTAGTGAGAAGGGCAACTTGCTTGGTCAGTTGAACAAGTTGTTGTTGAACTTCATTACTGGAGTCGATTTCATGAACTCCAGCTTTTCTCACTCGGGAGCTTTTCTGTTGGGAATTAGCACCCAACATCTCAAAGAGGTTATACGTCTCTGAGGCAGTCTTTTCTCCTATTGCTCCTCCTACAGCGTTGTCGACAATGAACTGACATTGTTGTGTAAGTCCATCGTAAAAGAATTGGTTCTGCAACTGCAGGGGAAAGCTATGATGGGGACATTGAGTGAGAAATATTTTGAACCTATCCCAAGCTTCATGGAATGGTTCTCCTTCTATCTGAGAGAAAGTAGCAATCTTTCCTCTCAACTCTGATGTTTTTTGGTGGGAATAGAATTTTCCCATGAATTTATTGTAAATGTTCCCCCATGTCATCAGAGAACCTGGGGGAAGTGACATTAACCAAGCTTTGGCCTTATCCTTTAAAGTGTAGGGGAAACATCTCATTCTATGTTGATCCTCGTTTAGAATACCGAGGGGGAATGTTTGGACCGTAGCATAGAAATCTCTCATAAAGGAAAGAGAATCTTCATTAGGTAGCCCATAAAAGGAAGGAAGCATAGAAAAATGAATATTTTTTAGGTCATAATTCCGAGCAGCCTCACCCAACTGGATAGCGGCAGTTGTCGTGCCAATCACCGGTCTTGCAAACTCCTTCATAGTGGTTTCCCTAACATGTTGGTTATCTTCCATTTCTTTCGGTTCTAGTAAAGGATTAAGACTTGGTTCTATGTTTGGCTCAAAAACAGGTTGATGGGTGGAATCCAGTTTTGTTGACACTTGTTTAAATTTATGAATATTATTTACATATGGTGTAAGGGGGTTTCCTAAGGATCTCCTACCACGCATAAACTATTGTAAACGTAAATTTAAAACTCCTATCAACAAAATAAAAAATTTAGAGAAAATTTACATGGTATTTAATACAAAACACTAAACAAAACTAGTTAAACCCTAAAAAAAATTCTTTTATATTTTTTTTTTATTTTTTTTATATATATATATTTTTTAAATAACATAATCAGTATTAACCAATAGTGCTCCTAAGAAAGAATAGTGGCATAAAGGCTTCCAAGAACTAGTCTCCTAGACAGAACTCCCTTAGATTTTTACTTTTCATGCTATTTAGTTAATTAGGTATAAATTCAAGTAATGTTTTTTTTTTATTTTTTTTATTTTTTTTTGAACGGTAATTTTATTTTACTATTCACTCTATATTATTTCTTACTAACTTAAAATTTTTGAAATTTTAATTTTTTGTTTTTTGTTTTTTTTACTATTCATGAACGATAATTTTATTTTACTATTCACGCTATATTATTTCTTATTAACTTAAAATTTTTGAAATTTTTGATTTTTTTTGATTTTTTTATTTATTTTTTGATTTATTTTTTTATTTTTTTACTATTCATGAACGGTAATTTTATTTTACTATTTATGCTATATTATTTCTTATTAACTTGAAATTTTTGAAATTAAATTTTTTTTTCTTTACTATTCATGAACGGTAATAATTTTTATTTCAAATTTCAAATTTCTAAATTATTTTACTATTTAAAAAAATTATTTTTTTTATTGTTTTTATTTTTATTTTTTATTTTATTTTTTTATTTTTTTATTTTTTTGAAATTTGATTATTATTTTTATTAGAACAAAAAAAATCACAATTATTTACAGCACAAAAGGTTTTTAAAATTTTGATAAATAATTTAAAAACGCTATTCCTTCCCCGGTAACTGCGCCAAAAACTTGATTAACGAAAACCGGCATCGCCGATTCTTGCCAATACTTTGGTTTTAATATTTATAAAACTCTCGCAAGTGCACGAATCATTTCGAAGAAAATGATAAGTATACTCCCAAGGTCGATCTAAGGAAGGAATGTATGTGTTTTTTAATTTATTATTCAAACTTTTAAAAACAAAATTAAATCCTAAACATCCTGTCACGATAGTTTGGTTTTTGTGTTCCTAATCTAATAACATAAAAATAAACATATATACAGATTAATAAATATAATCTAATAACATAAAAATAAACATAGATACAAATTCAATAAATATTTATCTAAAAATAAACATAGATACAGATTCAATAAATATTTATGCAAATTTTATCATTTATATTAGTGGAGTATTTATGGATATAATAACTAAATTAATTATGTTTGCTCATATTATCTAGGTTATTAAAGATATAAATTGATATTTTATTGATTCTCTTTTTTTTATATAAATACCACCTTTGGTGGGGTTAGATATTCTTTGTTAACTAAACAAATCAATTAACACCTATGGGTGGGGTTGATAACTAATTTGGTTAATTAAATTAATTCCTTTTTCTAAGAGATTTGAAAATAAACCATTTAAATGCCACCTTTGGTGGGGTTAGACAGTTTAAACTTTATTCAAGGTGTCCAAATTAAACATAAGAATTTAATTATCCGAGTACTAACTTTCAAGTTTTAAAACCACTATTGAAAACATGTTGTCAATACATTTTCACATAATAATTCTTATAAAAACTTTTGAAATAGAGTTTCACTCTAACTACCGGGCGATTGTACCAACAAATAAAAGAGCACTACTCTAAATTAGACAGGATAACTAAACCTTAAAATCTAATTTTCAGATTTAAGTTTGTAATGAAAAATAATATATTTCTCTCTAACATTCTTAATATAAAATCTTGAATAAAAATAAAATCAATTAATTTTAGAAATTTTCACCTATTTAATATTTCGCAAGCACAACAACGTTATTATTATATCATGTTTATAAACAACCAGCAGAGTTAAATTTAATCACAGACAAATTAAATATAACATGTAAGAATAAAGCATAAAAAATAACTGTAAAGAAAATAAAATCCTTACAGAACTTCGATGCTATTCCCGTTGCTGGAAAACCTCCAAGCGGAATTTGTACTCCCATTTATTGAATCAAAAAGCTAATAAATTACAAAAATATTACAAGTTTCTCTCAAAAAGAGAAGAACTCTAAAACTAAGAGAATTTAACTAAAAACTAAAAAAAGCTTAAAAACTAAGACAGAAACTAAGAAAAACTCAAAAACTAAGAGTTTAGTTGGTCGGGGGTGTTTGCGTTATATTTGAAGCGTTTTTCCGGTTTTTTCAAATGAACAAGAATGATGACAATCCCCATATAAAGCCTCTCTATAAAAAGCATTAGTGACATAGCTAAGCAAATATAAACCCCAACCTGTAGCAAAGGAACTATCAATGGCGCCTTGATTAGTTCCCACATCATAAAAATCTGACCCACAATATCAAATCCAGTCTGAACCTGGAATGAGTCCGGGATTAGAATCTTCGATGTTGAACTCTCACTAGCCATCCTTCTTTTTCTCGTCTACCAAATATAGCAGAGGAAAAATAAAAACAGGTGAATGAGATAAAAGAATAGACTTTCAAATAAAATAACAGCACACCAGATCTCTAATAGCCTCAGTCTCTTTTGAATTGTACACAATGCGGTAAAGTTTGATGTGGGTTTTAGTTGAAAATGGAATCAATCCTATATATGGTTAATAATTAACCAGTCAAAATGGCTCAAAATCTTCAATTATTCGGAAATCAAAAGGTCTAGAATTAGCTTAAAGTCTCCACTGCCGAGACAAAGAAGTATTAAGGCAGTGACTAGTGTGAGAGAGAGTCTGAGACTTGAGATTAAGAGGGAGATGTAGAAGGGTTTTATAGTCAGTTTCTGGTGCTAATTAGATTTTGTTTTTAAAGAAAACACAAATATACAAGTTAAATTATTTATTTAGTAAATGAAATGTAAATATTTAATTAAATAATAAATTAAAAAAATTAGATTATTAAAATAAATTTACCATTAAAAAACAAAAATTATAAATATGAATGATAATATTAAAATAAATAGATTTTTGTATCATTAAATTTTTAAAATTGTTATAAATATAGTAAGAAATTTTTTATTTTTTTCATTTTATATTATCGAACTTTTAATTTATAATAAATATATCATTCGGTTAATTTCAATGAGAATTAACTTTTGTTCACCAGTCACCCCTAGCGCGAGTCCACCTTTCTTGCTCTCCTCTCTCTGTATTCTTTCTGGTTCTTCAAGATTCTTACCTATGTATCTTCTGGTTTCTACAAAATAAATCCAACCATTTGAAACTCAATTGTTAAACTTGAATGATTTCTTCTTCTTCTTCTTTTCCTGTTTCGTATATGCTACTATGTTTCTTCCTCTGTCCATGGCTATTGTTACAACTAAGAATAAAGACTTTTTAAATCATAACGTTCACAATAACGACCCAAAAACTAATAGACAAGAGATTCAGGCAGCCGTTGCCATAGCAATGGAGCTCGAAACTCTACATGTTGCTTTGGTTCAAGGAAATAGTCCTTCCAATTTCAAGTTTCCATCGTCTTCCCCTTATTTCATGCCCTGATTCTCAATTCTATGCCCAAGATTACCCTGTTTTTACACCTGTAAAGGCTAATATGATATCCTCTTCATTGTTTCAAAAATTTCTGTCCAGTAGTTTGTCTTATACGAAACTTGTGAATTCTAGATTTGTTCCTTATTAATGCGAAACGTTTCATCGATTATTTATCTAGCCTACATCTTTCATTTCTGAGATAGGTGGAGCTGCTGGTTGGTTCACAAGGCTGGGTCGACGGGTGGGGTTCGTTCGCGAGGGGTAGGTCACCGGCTGGGGGTGTGGTTTGCACGATGAGTTTAGTTGGTCGGGGGTGTTTGCGTGGTTGTTCTGGCTGGAGTAGGTAAAGTAAAGTGGTATTTTTGATTTTTTAGTTACGTTATATTTGTAATAAATTAAAAATTCGATAATATTAAAGTAATAAACGAAGATTTGGTAATATATTTGTAAAAAAATTAAAAGTTTTATAGTATAAAAATATATTCAATTTAAAATAAATAATCAATATATTTTAAGTTATGAAAATAAAATAATAATAAATATATTTTTATATTATTTATAGATAATAAATAAAATAATTATTTTAGTAATAATTACTATTATTATATAAAAAAAATTATTTTTAATAATAAATATTTTAAAATGTAAATAATTTACAATAATAATAACTATTATTATTATTTTAAAACAAAAGGTTTGTTTTAAATATAATTACCTTCTCGTTACATTTTAAAGTAAAATAAAATGTTTTTTTGGTGTCTTATCAATTTCTACTTTGAAACCGTTTAGCTTGTAGTAAAGTTGAATTCCAAATTTCAATTGGATATTGTTGGTCCGAATGTTACGACAAGACATGTAAAAATAAAATAAATTTAATAAAATAAAATAATAGCATTGGTAATTTAACGAGGTTTATCCTTTAATTTGAGTTAAGTTTACGGGATAAATTTTGAAAAATATTTCTTACACTAATAAAATTAATAGATACAAAGTGAAAGACAATACAATAAATTGAGATAAATTTAAAATAATGTCAAAGTGTTTCCCAAACTCACTATTTTATCACTCTTTTTTTAGAAAAATATTCTCTCACACTTTCTTACATACACGAACACTATTTTTCTTCAACGGAAATTGTTCCTTTGGATTTTCTTTGCTTCTCTTCTTTTGGTATATTAATGTGTATTTTTAAGGCAAAAACATTGTTTATCCCTTATGTGGCCATAAATTGGCCACATAGCTATTTTTATTTTCTTCCTCTTCCATGTGGGAGGGACCTACAAATCTCCCCCTCTCGACTACATGGAGGGCTCTACCAATCCAGTAGTTAAACGACAGTATTCAAAATTTTGTCTTGGAATAATTTTTGTCAATATGTCTGATCCATTTTCTCCTGTATGTATCTTCCCAAACTATAATAGCTTCTTCTCTATTACAGCCTTAATCCAGTGATATCTCACATCAATATGTTTTGATCTCGAATGAAAGGAAACATTTTTTCCAACATGGATAGCACTTTGACTATCACACCACTTTACATGCTTTCGTTGCTGCTATAAACTCTACTTCTATAGTGGACAGTACAACACAATTTTGTAACTTTGACTGCCATGACACAACTCCCCTTACAAATGTAATCAAGTAACCTGAAGTGGATTTTCTAGAATCCACATCGCTAGGCATATCTGCATCTATATATCCAACTAATACATGTTTTTCATTTCCAAAACATAGGCATATTTTGGAAGAATCTCAAAGATACCTGAAAATCAATTACACTACAACCCAATGTTCCTTTCTAGGATTTGAAAGGAATATACTCATAATTCCAACTACATGAGCGATATCTGACAGTGTACAAACCATGGCATACATCAGACTTCTAACTGCTGAAGTAGATGGAACTTTTTCCATCTTTTCCTTCTCTTTGTCTATAGAAGAGTTCTGCTTAGAAATTAGCTTAAAGTGATTAGCAAAAGGACAACTAATCACATTAGCCTTGTCCATATGAAATCTCTAAAGTACTTTCTCAATGTACTTCTTCTGTGACAATCATAATTTATTGGCATCTTTGTCTATAATAATACTCATACCAAGAATCTATTTTGCTAGCCTCAAGTCTTTCACGACAAAAGACTTACTCAACTATTTTTTCAAGTTGTTGATTCTAGAAATATTCCTGCCAATAATCAACATATCATCCATATAGAGCAAAAGAATAATGAAAGCAGCATCAAAGAATTTCTACACAAAAACACAATAGTCTAAAGTAGTCTTTTTGTAGCCTTGCTCCCCCATAACAGACTCAAACTTTTTGTACCATTGTCTTCGTGCCTATTTTAAGCAATAGAGGCTTTTCTTCAATTTGCAAAGATAATCCTTTTTTTTTTCTCTTTTGCTTGAAACCCTCTAGCTGCTCTATGTATATCTCTTTTTCCATGTCATCATGTAGGAAGGAAGTTTTGACATCCATTTGCTCAATCTCTAAGTTAAGACTTGCTGCTAACCCCATCACAGTACGGATGGATGTCATTTTCACAACTAATGAGATGCCTCTTCCAATCCTTCTTTCTGTCTCTTCCAGAGATGCCTCTACCAGCACTATTACTGATACTACCCAATCTTGATTGGTGTCCCTTATTGATGCTAAGGTTGCTAAGGCATCGACGTGATTGTTCTCATTTCTAGCTATTTGTTCGATCTTGAACTCTGAGAATTTAGAGCACTCGCGCTTTAATCTCTCCAAGTATTTCTTCATTTTTCACGTCCCTTGCTTCAAAAATTCCTAGAAATTGATTGACTACAAGCCTAGAATCATTACATAGGGTAATTCTATTTGCCCCTAACTTTTTGCATTCATGACTCTGAATATGGCAGTTTCGTACTCTGTGATGTTATTGGTTGCCTAAAAATCAAGCTTGACTGCGTACTCAAAGTAGTTTTCGTCCTTATCTATTATAACCATCACTAGTCCTCTTTCATTAAAGTTGTGTGCTCCATCTATAAATACCTGTCAGGGGTTGGGCTAACTTAACCACCATATCGTCAATGTATGCTTCCAGGTTCTTTCCTAACTTCCTTTCGAACATTTTGTTGACGAGGCGTTGATGTGTTTCACCTGCATTTTTTAGTCCGAATGGAATTCTTATGTAGCAGAACGTTCCTTCTTCTGTTATGAAAGAATTTTTTTCTTCATCCTTAAGGTGCATTTTGATTTGATGATACCCAAAATATGCGTCCAAGAAGCTCATCAACCCAAACCCAGAAGAGGTATCTACTAGTTGATCAATGCTTGGGAGGGGGAAGTAGTCCTTGGGGCATTCCTTATTTAAATTAGTGAAGGCTATGCACAAGCGAGATGAACCGTACGTCTTTTTTACTAGTACCACATTTGAAAGCCACGAGGGATACTTGACTTCCCTAATGACCCCTACCATTTTGAGGGCAACTACAAGTTGTTTGATTGCCTCATTTTTCTCTCTATGGAACTTTCGTTTCCACTATTGGATGTGTTTGGCTTCTGTGTCGACGTTTAGTCGGTGGGTTATGACTCGTGAATCAATTCCTAATATGTCTGTAGGGGTCCACACAAAGATGTTTGCATTGGCTTTTAGAAATGATGAGAACTCCTCCTTATGCTCTATTGTTAAGTCGTCACTAATTTTCACTGTGTGGCCCTTTCCCTCCTTATTAGTTAGGACGTATTTTACCTTATTTAGAAAGACTGGCCTTGTTATGCTTTTATTCCTTGTTCACTTTGGGGGGAGGCTTTTGGTTATTTCTATTTTGGGGTAGCTCCCTTCATTGTGGCATTATAACAACACCTGGCATTCTCTTGATCTCCTCTCACCTCTTTTGGACCTTCAGCCGTAAGGAATTTGATTATCTAGTGGAAGGTGGATGGGACTGCTTTTTCATGTTGTGTATCCAGGGTCTTCTGAGGATGGCATTGTAATGTGTTGGGGCGTCGATGATGATAAAATTGGTCATTACTATCACCCATTTTTCCATGACGGGTAAGATCACCGTTCCTTTTACATAGGTGGTGTTGTCGTTTAATCCTATGAGAGGCAGTTCTATTTTGACGATGTATGTGTCTCCTAGCTCGAGGGATTAGGCATTTGTTAGGAATAGGAGGTCTACTGAACTCCCAATGTTAATCATTACCCGTCGTACGTCACAAGACCCGATCCTTAGAGTTATCATCAGAGGGTCCTTGTTATGGGATGTGGTCTCATCCTTCTCTATGAAATTTATTCTCATATGGAGTCTTTCTTTATCCAAATCGTATGCATGGGGTGCGTTGTGTAGCTCCCTTGCAAATCTTTTGCAAGCATTATTGGAGACCTTGTTGACTTCTGGCCCTCCATGTATGGTGTGGATGGTTTTAATGTTGGGCCCCCACGAGGCACTTCTCTAGTGTTTGATGAGTATGTTGGTCGAAACATTCTTCGTTCGCCTTGGTAGCCTCCTCTTCTATTTCCATTCGTTGTGACGAGGTCTTTATAATATCCTCTAGCTAACAATGCCTCCAATTCTCTTTTGAAGTTTCTGCAATCTCTTGTCTTGTGGCCTATATCTTTGTGAAAAGTGCACTATTTTGACACATCTCTCCCTAGAGTGTTCATCTTGGGTGGCCACCTAGTCTCGAGCTCCCTCTCCATTCTTTGTACAATCTAGGTTAAATCAACTTTTAAAGGAGGGCCCTTGAAGGGAGATAATGCTCTTCCCTATGTTTCCCTGTTTTCTGGTTAGCTTTTGTTTATCGCCCAGTTTCTGTTTACTGACCAATTTTTTGCTTATTTGTTGCCTATAACAAATCGTTTTTTTTGTAAGTTTGGTGTGTTTGGTCTGGGCTCATTATCCTTTTTTCTTTGTTTGGGGTCGGGATCAACTCTCTTCCTATTCGACAATCTTTGGCTAGGCTAAGCTCTCTTTCTAAGTTGATGAACTTTCTAGCCTCCTCATACGCTTCCTCCAAGATACGTGGTACAATTTTAGTCAATTCTATGAACAGGTCAGAATTTTTTAGTAGGCCTTGCTTGAAGGCTTCTATAGCAATAGAACTAGGGCAATCAATGATTTCCATTTTTTCTTCTCTGAATCGTTTCAGGTATCCTTTGATGGGATCTTTTTCCCCTTGTATAATTGAAAAGAGGTGATGAAATTCTTTTCTCAAGTGTTTGTTACAGGCGTAGTTGGTGATAAATAATTTGTGAACTGGGGGAAGGAGGCTATGGACCTGGGAGGTAGATTATTGAACCATTTCTGTACGCCGTCACAAAGGGTGGCTGCGAACAGCTTGCACATCATCGCGTATCTCTTTGCTTGGGTGAGGCTCATGGGTGCCATGGTAGTTTTGAAATGTTGGACATGCGTCACTGGATCCTTCATCTCAAAATAGAAAGGGCATTTGGGAGCATTGAACTTAAGCAGAGGTTCATCATTTTCAATTGCATATGAGAAGGGAAAGATGTAAAATTGTTCGTAATCTCTCTCCACCTCGTAAGGGGCTTTTCCCTTTTCCTATTTCTCACTTGCTTCTTTTAAAGCCTCATCTTGCCTCTTGTTGTTCTCTTCTAAGGCTTGAATCTGTGTTTCCTAGCTCCTTTTTTATTGGAGCCATTTCTCCTCGTCGGGACGAGCCGAGCCAGAGAGAGGGTTTTTCTCAACTTCATGCTAAGTAGATTAGAGCTCGGATTGACTGCGTCCAATTAGCTCTCAATTAACCAGTTCGGTAGTAGGATTTTCAGGGATTCTTTCCTTTGCTTGAGATCGTAGAGCTCTATTTTCTCTTCTGGTTTCGTCAAGCTTTTTCCTAAGCTCGAGAAACTGACGAGATAACTCTTGATAGAGGATGCTATCTTCTACCCTGGGCCTATTGATTGTCGGTAGCGTATTTCCTTGAGTAGCCACTGTTTTGAGATCGGTCGAATTAGATCGTCTTTCAAACTGAGTTATAGCCATGATTTTTGAATTGCAAGTAATGCACGATGGACTTTCCTAATTTCTCTTTAAGATCGAGGTGAGTCTCTATAGGATATGGGGTTAGAAACTTGTGATTGATCTCAGAATCTGAGCCCCACGATGGACGCCAAAATGTTGAGACTCAATATCTTATAGAGATAGATTAGAGAGAGATGAGTGTAAAGGGCTCAATGTGTGAATCCTCATGAGTGATCCATCTATTTATAGCACATTTATGGGTACAAGTGTCAACTATACAATGTGCATATGTAACTACATGTCAAGGGGGCATGATTAGTCTAAAGTTCAATGTGTTAAAGATTCAGGTCGAGTAGTACTAGTGTTGTCAATGAATTCATGATGTACTCGAGCTCGTGTTGTTCTTGGGCTTGGTTTGTCTAAGGCTCGAGTTGGTATTGAGCTTGGTCTGTCTAAGGCTCGAGCTGCCATTGGGCTTAGTTTGTCTTCATTTTCCATCTTAAGCTAAACCTGGCTTATGTAGGTTACAAGGTCCGGTCTTTGGGTCGACCTGAATGTTCAAACAATAATAATAATAAATTAAAATAAATTTGTTACTTTCTAAAAAATAAAGTCAATTAGGAGTGAGATAAGATTAATTTAAAAAAATCACTTATAATGCACTTTCTACTCAAATAAATTATAAAATAAAAGTGAGCACATATGTTATTTAAGTAAAAGGAATAAAAATATGTAAAATTGTTGAAAATACACCGGCTAATAATTATGGAATGGTTATAAATTATTGATTTATTCTAAAATTAACATATGATGATATGATAATTTGTATGTAATATGATAATAAGATGCTTTAGTTTTTTTATTCCGTTAAATACTAATAATAAATTTAATTAATAATTTATTTATATATATGTTTTTTTATTTAATAACAATAGTAATTAAAAGACTAATGAAAGAAGTGTCATGGATGTGACACTCGAATTGAGATATCTGTTCTATCAATTAAACTTATCAGCTGTAACATTTTATTAAAAAAAGTGTCATATATATGATAAAATAACTATAGCAAAATTTATCTTGTAACATATGGTATTCTTAAATATAAAGAAAAAAAAGGAAATAAATTAATATCGAACGACTTTATATTTATTTCCGTGCAGCTACAACTATATCTTCTTTTAGAGAGATTACTCACTGTTTTATTTCCTTCTTTTCCTTTAAAAAAGAGCCAAAATAATATAGATCCTATAATCTAATCATACTAATTAGTCAAAAATATTTTCTTGGCATCTATAATATCTAGCATACTCTTAAAGGGATATGGGTTAAATGTCAACCCAATTTCTAATGCAAGACTCGATTATAAACTTTTGAATTAATCTAAATATCATCCTAGCAATTGTGTTAGAAGACCGATGATAATATTTCTAAAACCTTATCGTTGAGTTCATGCATGCAACGAATTATACCAGAGGATCGCTAATAATATTTTCGATATCCACGCTTTATAAGCTTCAATTTACAATATTGAATAATCTCAAAATTATAATAAAAGTCTTTTTTTATATAAAGTAAAAACCTATGATTAGGAATAAATAGGTAATGCTATGACTGTGAGAGAAAAACACTTCATAAAGGACCCCACCTTACCCCATGCAAACTGGGAATGTGGGAGCATTTTTACCATTTATGGCCTGTTCATGGCACTAAATAAATCCATACGTTCATTTTGTTTTAATATTTTATTAATTAACTTAAAAAATATGCGTTAGGATAGTTACACTTTGTAATTATGTTTTTTAGAGATTAATTACGAGTAATTAGCAATTTTTTCACTATTACAATGTAAAGCTTTGGTCTCAATTATTTAAAAATTAATATCACATACTTTATGATTTTAATTGTTTAAAAACAGGGACTATAAACATATCTTATAATAATCTCGGTTATTTAAAATCTGAGACCATAAAGATATTCTATCAATTTTTTACACCACATATCAAATTTCTTTATAATTTTTTTTATTTTTCTCTTCTAATTTTTTCTTCTCCCTCTTTTTTTTCTTTTTTTCTCTCCTTTTCTTTTTCTCTCCCTCTCTTTTCTTTTCCTTTCTACTTTTCCCCCATCTGTCTCCTTTTCTTTTCTCTTTTCCCCCATTCCTTGTGACCCAGCTCCGTCAACGCAGTGCAGATTCTCATACCAATCACCCTTTTTGCCGCTCTACATGAATCATTGTCAACGACAATGACATTAATCTTTCACTTCTTGAAGTAGTTGATAAATCGCAAAACGCAGTGGAGATTCTCAACCTACTAACCCTAACCGAGACTTTAACTTTTTCTATGCTCAATGGCTAATCGATTCGATCGTAATCCTTTTGCCGAGGAAGAAGAAGAGGTAAATCCCTTCTCGGTAAGTTACTTTAGCTCTGATTTCATATGTCTTTTTTCTTTTGCTGAGATTAAATTAAAAGGAACTGATTGGTCATCGAGTTGATTTGCTTGGTCTTTTGTTTGATTTCTCTAACATATTTGTCTTTTTGGATTTGTAATTGGCCTTGTTTTCACACGAATTTTAGATATGTTTTTTTTTCCAATTTGTTTAATCTTTTTTTTTCAGTTTTTTTTTCTTTTTAAGTTTCCAGTCTAAATTCTATGATGTACGCAAGTTATATAAAAATATAGAATTAAGTGATAATTACTTTGTGTTGTTCATTTTTGAATTTTTTCTACATATGTTGATTTCTTTTCTCTTTCAACATTTATTTTAAGTGGTTGAGATGTTCTAATAAGGCAATTTTTTTTCAATGTTTGATTGGGATATGGGCTTGTAGGGGAACTAAAAAAACTATAGATGATTCATCACTTATTATAATGGATTATCTTGCAAATGTTGATCTTGAATTCCCATGATTAGGTGATTCTGTTTTCCTTTGAGATTGAAAGGTGTATAATTAAATAGCTTTACAATGAAAGATTAGCAAATGGATAATTGTGCCATAATGCTATACCAAACACGCATCCCTCATATGGGAGGTTTTAGGCTGATCTTCTGCACGTGATCACTTGTTTCTACCCATAGACCTACAGTTTAATTTATGGTCTCGAACTATTCTACCCTTTAGTAGTGGTTCCTCTTATTTCTTTTATTTTCCTACTTTCTTTTGTGAAGTTAAAAGTTTTGTGATCATTATCAATACAGGACATGTAAAATTGAATAATGGAGTCATGCTTAAGGGTACACATGATTTTATCTTGAATGCGCCCTTATTACTCCATTTATTACATTCTATTTATTTTTATCTTAAACACAGGTTGTTCCTCTTGTACGCATGGTTGTTTTCTGGTGCCGGTGCTTGGCACCTGGTACGCTTGATGCCTGGTGCTAGTATAAGATTTTTCTCCTAAAAAAGCATGAGTTTAGTTATTTGTGTTGTCTATATATGTGGATGTGGGGTTTCAAGTAAGAAGCAAAACACAGTCATCTGCCACTTCAATTTTGAGTTAGCATAATTAAGTTCATTGATGCTAATAGCAAGTGGTCTATTAAAGGTTGATTGCTATCTATGCACACATGCTATTATAATTTTTTTTGTTTTCTTTTTCATGTTAGGCACCAAGTGTAGTAGCACTAGGCGCATGATTTTTCAATGTAGGCACCAAGCGCAGTAGCACTAAGAACCAACCACAACAACATTAGGTGCACCAGCACACCAGCGTATTAAGCTCACAAGCGCACTAGGTGCATCAGCACACCAATGCAATAGGCATACCAGCATACCAGGCACACCAGTACATCAACGAACCAGGTGCACTAGGCATCAAGCACACCAGTGTACCACCCTAGCGTAGCACCTTAATGCACTAGCACCAGTGCACCACCCTAGTGCAACAACACCAACACACCACTCCAACGTACCAACACCAACGCACCACCCCAGCGCAACAACACTAGTGCACCACCCTAGTGTAGCACCCTAACGCACCAACACTAGCGTACTGATGAGCAGAACTTGCATCCCCGATCCTACCAATACTTTGGTTTTACATTTATAAAACTCTCGCAAGTGCACGAATCATTTCGTAGAAAATGATAAGTATACTCCCAAGGTCGATCTAAGGAAGGAATATATGTGGTTTTTAATTTATTATTCAAACTTTTAAAAACGAAATTAAATCCTAAACATCCTGTCACAATATTTTGGGGTTTTGTGTTTTTAATCTACTGACATAAAAATAAACATAGATTCAATAAATATTTATGCAAATTTTATCATTTATAATAGTGGAGTATTTATGGATATAATAACTAAGTTAATTATGCTTGCTCATTTTATTCAGCTTATTAAAGATATGAATTGATATTTATTGATTCTTTTTTTTGTATGAATACCACCTTTGGTGGGGTTAGATATTCTTTGTTAACTAAACAAATCAATTAACACCTATGGGTGGGGTTGATAACTAATTTGGTTAATTAAATTAATTTCTTTTTTTCTAAGAGATTCAAATAAACCATTTAAATGCCACCTTTGGTGGGGTTAAACAGTTTAAACTTTATTCAAGGTGTCCAAATTAAACCTAAGAATTTAATTATCCGAGTACTAACTTTCAAGTTTTAAAACTACTATTAAAAACATGTTGTCAATACATTTTCAGATAATAATTCTTATAAAAACTTTTGAAATAGAGCTTCACTCTAACTACCAGGTGATTGTACCAACAAATAAAAGAGCACTACTCTAAATCAGACCAGATAATTAAACCTTAAAATCTAATTTTTAGATTTAAGTTTGTAATGAAAAGTAATATATTTCTCTCTAACATTCTTAATATAAAATCTTGAATAAAAATAAAATCAATTCATTTTAGAGATTTTTACCTATTTAATATTTCGCAAGCATAACAACGTTATTATTATATCATGTTGACAAACAGCCGACAAAGTTAAATTTAATTACAGACAAATTAAATATAACGTGTAAGAATAAAGCATAAAAAATAAATGTAAAGAAAATAAAATCCTTACATTACTTTATTGCTATTGATGTTGCTGGAAAACCTCCAAACAGAATTTGCACTACCATTTATTGAATCGAAAAGCAACTAAATTACAAAAAGATAACTAGTTCTTAAAAAGAGAAGAATTCTAAAACTAAGAGAAACTAACTAAGAACAACTAAAAACTATGAAATGAGATAAGGAAAGAGAAGAGAAGATGTGTTTTGAGGTGTGTTTAGTTATGAAGAGAATGCGGGTATTTATAGGTGAGGAAAGGAATACATATTGGGTGTAAAAATGGACTAAATGTGGAGTAGTGAATGATGATGTCATGTTGACGCAGGGTGTGGCGGCGCGTGCGGAATGAGGCACAGATAGGTAACGGCACGTGCGGAAAGCAGCAGGGGCACGTAGAGATGTGCGCTGATGGGTGCGGGCACGCGCTGCTGCTCAGCTCGACTGGGCACGTTGGCCAGCGCGGCTGGGCGGCTGTGTGCATGATTTCCTCCTTTTGACCCATTTTGTCCAATTTTTCCATATTTGTTGACTTTTCCTCATTTATTTATGAATATATTTGTGATGTATTGCTTCCGGTATTCCTCTTTGAGTCTTTAAGTTACGTTTTATGCGAAAATACTTGAAGAACAATAAAAATACCCATGATTTCGAAAAGAAAGATTTATATAAATATATGATAAAATCATATAAATATATATATATTTTAATCAATTAATGTGCATAAAATCATGGTAATTTTTGTGCTTTTTGAGCACTCATCACGTACCAGCCCAACGTACCAGCACCAGCGCAACACCTCAACATACCAACACCTATGGTATTTGCCTTTTCTTTACACTTTTATTGAAGTTGTTGTGGACTTAATTATGTTGATTTGAAGTACCCTTATAAATTCTTGTAATTAATAGTAATATTTTATTATGTTTTAGTGTATAATAAACTCTCAAATGTATGTATACTTTTTATTTTAATATAATATGATTTTTAATATTGTAATTAATAAATTTATTGTAATTTATATTGATTTTTAATATTGTCATTAATAATTGTATTTTTTAATGTCTTTGGTTATTGAAAGACCGAGGCCATATGTAGTCTATGGTTTCTCTCACTTAGGCTTCAGTTCTTATAACCATGGTCATAGATCTACGATCACGGTTAAAAATCGAGGTCATATGTATGTTTTGTAGTTGTGTGTAAATATATATAATTTGTGTAATATTTAGTGTTTAGGAATGAAACCACATATTTTTTGATTCAATTTTTTTTCAAGTTACATCATTGTTAAATTTTCAAAAGCTATTCATTTTAAAATATAAATTTTTTCCTTTACATGCACTATACATAGGTTTTCGTTTGGAGTAAGTATGCTACACAACTTAAACGTTAAGTCTATTTTAAGATTAAGGATTCTATCTAACTGACAAGGTAATCGATCACCCATATCATAGGCATAACTTTATTAGTAAGGTATTGATCCCTCTACTAATCAAATCAATCATGATAACTTTTTTTTTATTTTCAACTTTTTTTTTTGCTTCTTCCTTTTTTAAATTTCACTAGACTCCGAACAAATACTCTTTTAATGCTACATATTAGGCTGAACTAGTTTTATGAGAATTTCATTAAAGGGTTGGTGGTAGTAGAGATTCATTATCCTTTTGAAATAAAGCACTTAAGTCCATTAAATTTTTGTAACAATTTAGTCCATCAGTTTGGAAAAGGTAACAACGTAGATTCATGATAAGTGCTCAAAAAGTACTAAAATTACCATGATTTTATGTGTGTTAATTGATTAAAAATATATATATTTATATGATTTTATCATATATTTATATAAATATGTCTTTTCGGAATCACGGGTATTTTTATTATTTTTAAGGTATTTGCACTTAAAAATGTAACTTAAAGAATCAAAGAGGAATACTAGAGGCAATACATCACAAATATATTCATAAAATAAATGAGAAAAAGTCAACAAATATGGAAAATTGGACAAAATGGGTCGAAAAGGTAAAAAATGTCAAAAAAGTGGAAATTGCGCACGCATACGCCCAACCGCGCCGACCAACGCGCGCAGTTCGCCCAGTCGCGTTGAGCAGCCGTGCACAACATGCCCATTCTACGCGCGCCCAGTCCCTCACGCTGCACTTCCTTTTCCGCACGCGCCATTTCTCCATTCTGTGTGCACCGTCGCACCCTACCTACCCGCTGATGTGAGCTAACGTTATCATCACCTACTACGCGTTTCCTCCATTTTAATCATTTTTTCACCCACTTTTTATTCCTTTACTCGCTTATAAATACCCTCATTCTCTTCATAACTAAACACACCTAAAAATCCATCTTCTTCTCTCTTTCTTTCTCTCCATTTCTTAGTTTTTAGTTTTTCTTAGTTTTAGAGTTCTTCTCTTTTTGAGAAGAACTAATTATGTTTTTGTAATTTATTTGCTTTTCGATTCAATAAATGGCAGTGCAAATTTCGTTTGGAGGTTTTCCAGCAACAGGAATAGCATCAAAGTACTGTAAGGATTTTATTTTCTTTACAGTTATTTTTTTTGCTTTATTCTTACATGTTATATTTAATTTGTTTGTGATTAAATTTAACTTTGTTGGTTGTTTGTAAACATGATATAATAATAATGTTGTTATGATTGCGAAATATTAAATAGGTAAAAATTTCTAAAATGAATTGATTTTATTTTTATTCAAGATTTTATATTAAAAATGTTAGAGAGAAATATAATAATTTTCATTACAAACTTAAATTTGAAAATTATATTTTAAGGTTTAGTTATCCGGTCTAATTTAGAGTAGTGCTCTTTTATTTGTTAGTACAATCGCCCGGTAGTTAGAGTGAAACTCTATCTCAAAAGTTTTTATAAGAATTATTATCTGAAAATGTATTGATAACATGTTTTCAATAGTGGTTTTAAAACTTGAAAGTTAGTACTCGGATAACTAAATTCTTAGGTTTAATTTGAGCACCTTGAATAAAGTTTAAACTATCCAACCTCACCAAAGGTGGCATTTAAATGGTTCATTTTCAATCTCTTAGAAAAAGAAATTAATTTAATTAACCAAATTAGTTATCAACCCTACCCATAGGTGTTAATTGATTTTTTTAGTTAACAAAAAATATCTAACCCCATCAAAGGTGATATTCATATAAAAAAGAGAGAATCAATAAATATCAATTTATATTTTTTAATAATCTAAATAATATGATCAAGCATAATTAACTTAGTTATTATACCCATAAATACTCCACTATTATAAATGATAAAATTTGCATAAATGTTTATTGAATCTGTATCTATATTTATTTTTATGTTATTAGATTAAAAAACACAAAAACACAAATATCATGACATGATGTTTGGGATTTAATTTCGTTTTTAAAGTTTGAATAATAAATTAGAAACCATATATATTCCTTCCTTAGATCGACCTTGGAAGTATACTTATCATTTTCTATAAAATGATTCGTGCACTTGCGAGAGTTTTATAAATATAAAACCAAAGTATTGGCAGGATCGGTGATATCGGTTTTTGCTCTTCAAGTCTTTTGCGCCATTGTTGGGGAAGGAATATCGTTTTTTAATTATTTAACAAAATTTTAAAAATTGTGTTGTAAATAATTGTAATTTTTTTTGAGTTAAAAAAACAAAAAAACCAAAAAAAAAAATTCAAATTTCAAATTTCATAAGAAACGAAAAAAAATTAAAAAAATTTAAATTAAAAAAATAATAAATAAAAATTATAGCGTTAATTGTAAAATAATTTTGAAATTTGAAAATTGAAGTAAAAAAAAACTTACCTTTCATGAATAGTAAAAATAATAATAACAAAAAAAATTTAAAAAGTTTGAAATAATAATAATAATAAATTTAACTTTCATAAATAAAAAAAACAAAAAAAAATTCAAATTTCAAATTTCATACTAAATAATTTTTTTAATAATTTTAAATTTAAAATAATAATAATAATAATAATAGCATTAATAGTAAAATAATTTTGCAATTTGAAATTTGAAGTAAAAAAAAACTTAAATAAATTTTAAATAAAAAAAAGAAAATTTGTTTTTAATTATTTTCTTAAAATAATTAAAAAAATAAAAATTTAATTTTCATTTAATTTTTAGTTTTCTATTTAATTTATTTATTTTAAATCGTAATTTTAATTTTTTGTAAATAAAAAAAAATAAAGAAGTATGAATAAATGTTTTTTTCAATTTTTTTATTTTATTTTCTTTTACCCTTTTCAATTTTATTTTATTTTATTTTATTTTATTTTATTTTTTGTTTTGTTTTTTTTAATTTTTAATTTATTTATTTTTTCCTTTAATTATGTTTTATCTTAATTTTTGTTTAACTTAATTAACTTAGTTTTTTACTAATTTAATTTTCGTTTAACTTAATTAACTTAGTTTTTTTTTACTAAATTAATTAACTTAGATTTTTTATTAACTTATATAACATACATTTTTATTAACTTAATTAACTTAAATTTTTACTTAACTCAACTTAATTAACTTAATAGCATGAAAAGTAAAGATTTAAGGAGTTGTGTCTATGAGACTAGTTTTTGGAAGACTTTGTGACACTAGTATTTCTTGGAAATGTTATTCTGTCTAAGAGGATAGTTTTAAGGAGCCTTTGCACCATCATTCTTTCTTGGGAGCACTCTTGGTTAATACTGATTATGTTATTTTATCTTAAAAAAATAATTCTGAAACTATCTCCAAAATTTTTAATTTTTAATTACAATCTAAGGAGTTAGTTGCTTTGTTTGATCTAGGTACAATTGTGTTTTGATGCCTTAATTATTTGATTTGTACCTAGATGTGGGTTATCTAAAACCCTCGAGCATGCCCCTAATTTTAAGTACAAAAAAAAATGAAAATCAATAGGGCATGACTGAAGCATTATAGGTAGACAACCTTGTCTTACCTGTAGGTTTGATTGACTCAATGATGTGGGGATATTGAGTTTACTGAAAAAGAAATTCCCAAGTTATGTCTTGCTAAGACGTTAAACTAAGCGGTGGATGAGAGGCAACCCATCATTTAGGTAATTTTCTTTTATTTCTTTTATTTATTTAATTTCTATTGTTTATTTTACTTTAATTACATGTGAATAATTTTAAAATTGTTAAAACTAAAAATATTTGTTGAGATGTTAGAAGTTCAAAGCAATCTGTTTGTGTGCACTTTAATGAACATGATGGATGCACCTACATTTCTCCATTACTACTTATACATTATGAGAAAATAGGTAATCTTTCTTCTCTTTTCTCTTTATATTTAATTTATAGTTGTTATATTAAGGAAAATGTAAGTTCTAGGATGAGGGTGGTGAAAAGTTATCATGCTTAATTTAAAAATTTAAAAACAAAAAATAATAATTTTTTTCTTTTTTATGTTCACATTTTAATTTGTTGTGTTTGGTTTTATTTTTTTTGTGTGATTTAGTAATTTTTGGAATTTAAAAAAAATTCTCACAAAAATTTATCATTTCTTCAAATCAAATTTAAGTAAATAGTTAAGTCTTTTGTACTATTAGATTAATTTTTGAAAACATATCATGAAATATTTTGTAATTTGTTTTGGTAATTAGTTAGTTTTTGTCATAACTAGTATTTCTTGATAAGATGTAGAAATTATATTAAACCCAAAATCGATGTTTATGAAATTTTTTAGTAGAGACTACCTTTGTGAGATATAATTTGAGCCTAATTTCCTTTATTCAGAGTAAAATATATATTTTTTTCTACTCCAAACACATTTCTTATTTTTTCAAATTTTTAGATGATCTCTATAGGTATTAGCATTGAATGTATGATTTTTTTCTCTTATCTTAATAAAGTGTCGTATATTTTTTATTGTTATTTTTGCTTAAATTAAATTATTTAAGTTGAAATTGATAGTATATGCTTTTATCTCATTTATGTATGACTGCTACAAAAAAAGACATATCTGGGGTTACCTAAACCAAAATCAAACAAAAAAACCACAAAATTAACTACTCACCAAAATCCTAAAAAAATGTACAATTTGTACATGGGTTGACTCTCTAATATATATATATTGACAAATATCTTCAGAAAAATAGAGAGATAAAGACTATATAGTATAATCTACATACTATGACCCACATTGCCTACAAAGTTATGACCAAAGGCTAATTACAAAAGAAAGATATAGGAAGTAATTCCCTAAAAAGTCATTGCACTTTCTTCATTTGTAAAAGGCATATATCTTGAAATTCTAATGAGTTTGATTTATGCATGAAAATAATTTATATATATGATATCTTTATAATTTATACATTCGATTCCTTTCATGAGATCAACATCAAAATAACACTTTGAGCCTTTGTTCTTTATACATATGAGAATATATTAGTTCATTTCTATATATCAACACTTTCACATATAAATTAGTATGAATGTTTGAGCCCATAGAATTCAGTTTTTTGAGAGTATTGACTAGTGAGGAATAGAGTCGAAGCGAATTCGGATTCTAGACACTGAAATTGGGTGAAATTAAATTAATACATTTTTGATATGAAATATGAAAATGATTTTCAACTAATTATTATAATAAATCATGATTGTTTAAGAAGATTAAAATAACTTATGCATGAGATTTTAATTATCATCTTAAAGGAGATTAAAAAGTATGAGACATTTTTGTGTTATGTTGTTTTCTTTTATTCTTAAAAGTTAATTTTTGATTTTGTTGTAATTTTAGTTTTTTGTTATTTTTATTATTTCTTTTAATTTTTTACATTTAGTTCAATGTTTGTGGGTATCATTACTGAAAAACCTCACGAGACTCAAACTCATCCACTAGGGCAACCTAGGGGTTTAAAGGCTTGTTGCATAGGCTAAATGCAACTGTGTCAATCCATGGAAGTGATTTAGGATAGTTTAATTTTTAGTTTTTATTGCTTCTCTTGCTAAGGGACTAGCAAGAAGCTGGTTGAGGGTTGTGATGAGTGCTCAAAAAGTACTAAAATTACCATGATTTTATGCACATGAATTGATTAAATATATATATATATATATGATTTTATCATATATTTATATAAATATGTCTTTTTCGAATTACGGGTATTTTTATTGTTTTTCAAGTATTTTCACTGAAAAACGTAACTTAAACACTCAAAGAGGAATACTGGAGGCAATACATCACAAATATATTCATAAAATAAATGAGGAAAAGTCAACAAATATGGAAAAATTGGATAAAATGGGTCAAAAATGTCAAAAAAGAGGAAATCGTGCACGCAGCCGCACAGTCACGCCGGCCAACGCGCCGAGCTGCGCCGAGTAGCCGTGCGTAACACGCCCATTCCACACGCACCCACACCCATCAGCGCTCGGTCCCACGTGCCGCACTTCCCTGTCCGTGCGTGCCTATGCCCAGGAGAACCCAGTCTGTGCATGCCCTTACTCCATTCCGCGTGCGCCGCCGCGCTCCACCTACCCGCTGACATCAACTGACTTCATCATCACCTACTATGCGTTTCCTCCATTTTTAATCATTTTTCACCCACTTCATCACTAAACACACCTAAAAACCCACCTTCTTCTCTCTTTCTTTCTCTTCATTTCTTAGTTTTTAGTTTTTCTTAGGGTTTAGCTTTTCTTAGTTAGTTTTTCTTAGTTTTAGAGCTCTTCTCTTTTTGAGAAGAACTATCTATGTTTTTGTAATTTATTTGTGTTTCGATTCAATAAATGGAAGTGCAAATTCTGTTTGGAGATTTTCCAGTAACAGGAATAGCACACTACTACAAAAATCGGTATTTAAGTCGATACGTAAAGTCGGTTTTTTTCCAAAAACCGACTTTAAATTGGTTTAAAGTCGGTTCGGTATAGAACTGACGCTATCCACGTAGGACGTAGCATCGGTTGATGTGTCGAACCGACGCTATGTGTGGACGTAGCGTCGGTTAACACCTAGAATCGACGCTATCCACGTAGCATAGCGTCGGTTGACACCTGGAACCGACGCTATCCACGTAACATAGCGTCGGTTCGACACGTCAACCGATGCTACACACATGGATAAATCTTTTCTCTTCTTTCTTCTCAGACAGAAACTATTTTCAGCGTTGCAGAACTCTAAAAAACCGAAAACCTTATCCTCTACTTCTCCTCCACTCTTTCTCATTTTCCGGCCACCTACGACTACCATTTCCAACATCGGTTAGTGAGTTTTCTTCCTCTCTAACTAATCTTTTAGATCCCCTATTATTCATATTTTTTTCTGTTATTATGTGTTATTATTTATGTGTATAGATTTTTGTATTATATATGTAGGTTTGTATTATAACATAAGGAGAAGAATATGACGATCTTGAATAAAATAGAACAAAACCATGATAATTTTTCTATTATTAATTAATATTTTATTTTTCAAATATTTGTATTATTTGAACTATTTGCTAAACTGATTTTGGTTTTTTTTCTACTCGAATACAGGTTGAAAATGAATAAATTAAAAAAAAAAATTAAAGTCGGTTCACCGCGTGAACCGACTTTAAACGTAAAGTCAGTTCATCCCATGAACCGACTTTAAATGTAAAGTCGGTTCACACCTTGAATCGACTTTAAACTTTAAGTCATTTAATTTAAAGTCGGTTCAGCGAACTGACTTTAAATTAGTTTAAAGTCGGTTTTTAACCGACTTTAATGCCCCTTTTTGTAGTAGTGGCATCAAAGTACTGTAAGGATTTTATTTTCTTTACAGTTATTTTTTATGCTTTATTCTTACATGTTATATTTAATTTTTTTGTGATTAAATTTAACTTTGTTGGTTGTTTGTAAACATGATATAATAATAACGTTGTTATGCTTGCGAAATATTAAATAGGTAAAAATCTCTAAAATGAATTGATTTTATTTTTATTCAAGATTTTATATTAAGAATGTTAGAGAGAAATATATTATTTTTCATTACAAACTTAAATTTGAAAATTAGATTTTAAGGTTTTGTTATCCGATCTAATTTAGAGTAGTTCTCTTTTATTTGTTGATACAATCACCCGGTAGTTAGAGTGAAGCTCTATTTCAAAATTTTTATAAGAATTATTATCTGAAAATGTATGGACAATATGTTTTCAGTAGTGGTTTTAAAACTTGAAAGTTAGTACTCAGATAACTAAATTCTTAGGTTTAATTTGAAAACCTTGAATAAAGTTTAAACTGTCTAACCTAACCAAATGTGGCATTTAAATGATTCATTTTCAAGCTCTTAGAAAAAGGAATTAATTTAATTAACCAAATTAGTTATCAACCCTACCCATAGGTGTTAATTGATTTGTTTAGTTAACAAAGAATATCTAACCCCACCAAATGTGGTATTCATATAAAAAAGAGAGAATCAATAAATATCAATTCATATCTTTAATAACCTAAATAATATGAGCAAGCATAATTAACTTAGTTATTATATCCATAAATACTCTACTATTATAAATGATAAAATTTGCATTAATATTTATTGAATCTGTATCTATGTTTATTTTTATGTTATTAGATTAGAAACACAAAAACCCAAATATCGTGACAGGATGTTTAGGATTTAATTTCGTTTTTAAAAGTTTGAATAATAAATTAAAAACCACATATATTCCTTCCTTAGATCAATCTTGGATGTATACTTATCATTTTCTATGAAATGATTCGTGCACTTGCGAGAGTTTTATATATATAAAACCAAAGTATTGGTAGGATCGGTGATGCCGATTCTACTCATCAATTTACTAGCTCACTTTTTATAATTTTCTTCATTTTTCCTTTTTTTATTTTAAAAAACTACTTCAATAATTATTCATGTTAAAACATTACTTTTCAAATGTTGTTGAACAAATTATAAAAAATTTAAAATCATAAAATGTGAGCTAGTAGACCTATCTTGTCACTATTTCAAAGCTAGCGAGTGGACTAAACTATCACAAAAAACTAATTGACCTAAGTATTCTAACTAGTGAACTATTGTGACATTTGCCTCTTTTTACAAATCTCTAACCACATGTTTTACAAGCACATAAAAACTGCATCTTTACATTCTCATAAATCTAGACAGTTTATTTCAAATTCTTTCATCTTCATATATCTTCTTCATGATTATGATTATTTAATACTTGCATCAGTTAGAAATCAATAAGTCATAATTAATTAATATAATTGCAAGTTTTGAAGAAACTATTTTAATTGAAATTTTGCTTAAATTTTTATTATAGGATTGCTATGGGGTTTTATTTACCATTTCATGTTTTGAATCAACTTGCTATAATCATTCATTATTAAATCTAAACACTTATGTTATTATGGTGTCAACCTTTCAGGAGCTGAAGTTGATGTGTTAAATGGCTTATGGATTTGGGTTTATCAAATCATTGGTCCAGATCAACTATGTTACTTTGGGAGGTTGGGAAAATGAGTAAGGACTTACTAGTAGAGTACAATGGGGTTTTATCAATGTATGGATATTCTAAGGCCTGTTTTGTATTGAACGTTAATTTTCATAGTAGATAGGTTTGGTTGTGCAAGGATGAGTGACTTTCCTCTAAGGTCATGTCGATATAAGTTGTTTCCACTATCACGTTTCAATATTTTATTTTATTTCATTTAATTTTAAATGCAATAGCATGCTTGAAAGCTTTGTGATAATTTAAATTTTAATTTGTAACAATTCGAGTTACAACCTATTCAACTTTTTTATGATTTTAGACCAGTAGTTTAAAATTTACAATTGGTATCAATCTAATACTAAATTGACTTTATGTTGATTTAGGGATTCTATTATGGATCATTTTTCATAGGATGATGTATTTGATTTCTTATTTCCTTCTTGCTAAATGTAATGTTGATAATTTTGATGATTTATTTATAAGTTGTCTTTAAAGGTAAGAAAGAGAATGGTAGTTTACTTCTTAAGGTTGCTAGATCAAATGAAAACAAATTAAGAAAAAAGAAATTTATCTATTAAACTAAAGGATTGGAGAGATACTTTGCAATAAAAATATAATTCTTTAAATTCCAATCTTTTAGGTTCGCATGTACAAAATACTAAGCTTGTTGCATAGAATAAAAAAATGGTGCATGACTCATGTGAAGTAGTGAAAAGACTTATTATTGTAGCTTAATGCTAAATAATACGAGCTATCATTTGCTAAATTATATAAGTAGTAGTAATGATAGCCTCTTCCCATAAATGTTTAGGAACATTCATAATGAAGTATAAGGCACGTGTCACCTTAAGGTGTTGGGTTGTTTTTAATAACCCAATGAATAGGCTAAACAAGAGAATTATATTTTGAGCTATTATTATTCTAATTGGGCTAATTAAGTGGTCTAATTAGGAGGGCCTAATTAAACATCTTATATGGTATAGGCTTCGCAATGTGTAATACCTAATTAGGATTAATGGGGCTCTCATTAGTTTACTATATAAGGAACACTGTAGGGTTTGGTCCCTATGGCTAATGTATATCACCTATCCTCCTCTCTTCCCATCTATTGAGTGAAAACCGATAAGAGAGAAAAGATTAGTCAGTGGAAGACTATAAACCCTTAATCTGTTCTTCAATCCTTCATCATGGATTCAGGTATGTTCTTCATTATTTTGTGTAATCTTGATAACCTGACATGAGTCTAAGATCTATACATGTATTTCGATCTAGTTAAAATAAGTGGTATCAAAGCCTTGCTTTATGTTAGATTATTAGGATTGATCATATTGGTTATGATTATTGAATTCTATGTATATACACATGATTTTAGTTTGTTTTATAAATACATATGATTTTAGGGATTTGATTCATATTATTTGTATTTTCATTAATCATGGTTATATGATTGTTGTAGAAATGATAAAGATTATATATATAATTTGATTTTGCTTCATTCAAATTTGGTAGTATTTGATTTGATTCTGCTTCATTCAAATTTGGTAATATTTGTATTTTCAATATTTGGTAATATCATTCAAATTCTATTTCATGGATTCACTACAATATTTGATTTGATTAGGTAAAAATGAATCATATTTAATTGCATTTAGTAAATATGAATCATATATATGTATTATGTTTCTTTTCCGTTTTGAAATATAAAATACATATTACATATATTTTGTGTTCTTAAAATAACTTTATATGAATTTATATTGTTGTTAAATTCCTAAAATTTATATGGATATTATTGTGGAAATGTAATTATGATTTTATCATGATTATATTTATTTATGGTAAAAATATCAAACTTCATTATTTATTTTTGATATTTTTGCATTAAACTTTAGATTTTGGGGAACTCACTTAATTTTTGTGTCCTCTATTCTGGAATAAATTAATTGAAACAAAATGTCGTCAAAGCAACCTCTTTTGTGTAGATTTATTTATTTTTAAATAATATGATGTGTTTATTTCTTGTTTATGCGATCAATGATTAGCCCAAATGAAGGTTATTAATTGGCCAAACAATAAATGCACTTGGGGAAATAAATGGGTGATAATTATACCAGTTTCCATGTGAATAATATACCGGCCCAAAGGAAGGTTGTTGTTTGACAGGATTTATTATTAACATTTGATTTCTACATAAGAGTACCACTTACAAGTTGATGTTTATGTCCAAAAACTAAACACTAATATTGTGCTAGGTATCTTGTTTAAATGGGCCCAACACTATAGTTGATTGAAATTTATGTCTTACATGATTATTTTATTTTATTATTTTGCATGTTATGACATGAATTTCTATTATGTGAACTTATGTATTTTTTTGTTCCAAATTTTTTTCTTTTAGTTATTGCTTCTGTTGCTAATATCATTACCAACATGAACTCAATTCCTTTACTTTAACGGCACAAATTTTAAGAGCTAGAAAGAGAACATTCTGTTCGTTCTTAGCTGCATGGATTTAGACTATCCATTAAGAAAAGAACAACCCGCTTCTCTTGCGAAGAAAAGTTCCATTGATAAAAAAATGAACTTTGAGAAATGGGAATGCTCTAATCGCTTAAGTTTAATGATGCTGACACGTAGCGGTCCAGAAGCATTCAGGGGTGGTATGTCTGATGAGGTATCTGTTAAGGGTTTCCTTGAATAAATTGAAAAGTGTTTTGCAAAGAATGAAAAGGTTGAGACAAGCAAGCTTTTAATTGACCTTGTCCATATAAGGTATAAAGGAAAGGGAAACATTAGGGAGAACATTATGGAGACGTCTAACATTGCTACCATACTTAAGGCACTAAAGCTTGATCTTTTTGATAACTTGCTTGTGTATTTGGTTCTCCTATCCCTTCCTACACACTATGGTCAGTTTATAGTTAGCTATAACTCTCAAATGGAGAAATAGGCTCTTAATAAGCTCATTTCACACTATGTGCAAGAAATGGATAGGCTAAAGCGAGAAAAGACTAAAAATTCTCATCTTACAACTACCTTAAAGAGCAATAAACGAAAAAGAACCTAGAAGAATGTGAACCTTGGATGTTTTATTAAGGCCTTCAAAGCTAAAGTTGAAAATCAACTAGGTGAAAAGATCAAAGCTATCAAACCAGACCGTGGTGGTGAATACTATAGTAGATATGACTGATCAAGTGAACAACGTCCAAGACCATTTGCCAAATTCTTAGAGGAATGTGGAATCATCCAGTAATACACAATGCCAGGGCAACCTCACATGAATTGCGTTATTGAGAGAGGTAATAGGATCCTTAAGGACATGGTAAGAAGTATGATTAATCATTCTTCGTTGCTAGAATCACTCTGGGGAGAGACACTAAAGACTACAAACCTACATACTGAATATAGTACCTAGCTAAGCAGTACCTAAGACCCCTTATGAACTATGGATATGGAAAAAGCCTAGTATTAAACAATTACACATTTGGAGTTATCCAATTAAGGCAAGGCCTTATAAGCCACGTGAAAACAAATTGGACTAAAAAACTATTAGTTTCTAGTTTGTTGGGTATCCTGAACGGTCTCGAAATGGGAAATGCGAGATTTCTTGAGGATGTTGTGTTTGAGAGGGAGATAGAGTTAGGAATGTTGTCTTTGAAGAGGAATCCATTCCTTTACCAAATGTTGTCATTGAGAATGATCAACATATTGACATTGTTCAAGATACAATTCACGACAACAATGAGGATTTACCTATAGAAATCCCTACTCAAAATTAAGAGGTTGTTCTAGAAGAGCAAACTCAACAACCTCAAGAGCAAGTGCCACTTAGGTGATCTACTAGAGAGAAAGAAGTGCAATTTTAAGTGATTACATTGTATTTATTCAAGAGCATGATTTTGACATAGGGACAATGGAAGATGATCCAATCAATTTCCAACAAGTCAAACAAATTGCTAATTGTTAGAAGTGGATTAGTGCCATGAATGATGAGATGAAATCCATGAAAGACAATGATGTTTGGGATCTTGTCAAGTTTCCTAAAGGTGCAAAATCAATTGGTTGTAAATGGATATTTAAAACCAAAAGGTATTCTAAGGGAAAAATTGAGAGGTATAAAGCACGTCTAGCTGCCAAGGGTTTTACTCAAAAGGAAAGTATTGACTTCAAAGAAACTTTCTCTCTAGTATCATCAAAAGATTCTTTTAGGGCAATAATGGCACTTGTAGCTCATTTTGACTTAGAGATGCACTAGATGGATGTTAAGATAGTGTTTTTGAATGGTGATATTGAGGAAACCATATACATGATGCAACTAGAAAACTTTGTATCAGGTGATCCAAGGTCCATGGTTTGTAAACTAAAAAGATCCATCTATGGTCTCAAGCAAGCTTCCCATCAATGGTATCATAAGTTTCATCACATCATTATCTCTTATGGTTTTGAGGTAAATGCAGTTGATGATTGTGTATATCACAAGTTTAGTGGGAGTAAATATATCTTCATGGTGCTCTATATTGATGACATACTATTGGCTAGTAGCAATATAGGCTTGTTGCACGAAACCAAGAGATTTCTAATGAAGCATTTTGAAATGAAAGATCTTGGTGACTCCTCTTTTGTAATAGGAATTAAGAACATTGAGATCATTCTTGGGGTATCCTTGGGTTATCAGAAAAGAGCTATATCGAGAAGGTACTTGCTAGATTTGACATGAAAGATTGTGCACAAGAAAATACTCCTGTTGCCAAAAGATGTAGTTTAGTCTCAATCAATGCCCCAAGAATGAGATTGAAAGAACAAAAATGCAAAAGATTCCTTATGCTTTGATAGTTAGGAGTCTCATGTATGCTCAAGTATGTACGTATCCAAATTTGGCATACATAGTGGGTATGCTAGGTAGATACTTAAGTGACCTTGACATGGATCATTGTAAAGCAACCAAATAGATTATAAGGTGTTTACAGAGAACAAAATATTACATGCTCACCTATCAAAACTTAGATAATTTGTAGATAATTAGGTATTTTGACTATGATCTTACGGGTTTCTATGATACAAAGAGATCCACTTCTGGCTATGTCTATATGTTGTATGGAGGAGTTGTATCCTATAGAAGTGCTAAGCAGTCACTTATAGCTCCTTCCACCATGGTAGCAGAATTCATAGCTTGTTATGAGGCAACCAATCATGCGATATGGCTGCGTAATTTTGTCACTTGGTTGAAACTTATGGATGGAATAGGAAGTTGAGTGCCAATAGGAGTTTTGGCATCTTACAATTGATACTATTGATATATATGGTCCATTCCCTATAGCTTGTTGGAATGGCCAATAGTATTTTATCACTTTTATAGATGACTATTCTCGTTATGGGTACTTATACTTGATCCATAAAAATTCACAATCCATGGATGTGACTACTAAATATTTATTATGACAATCTTTCAACAATCCTATATTCAAATAACAATAGAATCTCATTGAAGTCTAAAAGCATAGACATTAATTTTCTAGTTGTTGGAGAGAGAGTTTAGAGTAAAATAGTGTCTATTAAGCAAATAGGAACAAACTTTATACTAGCGGACTCACTAACTAAAGGTTTGACACCCAAGGTCTTTCATGAGCATACTGCTTAAATGGGTGCTATCTTATTTGATGATATGCAGTTTCAGTGGGAGTTTGTGTTCTATATTTAGTTAGTTTGTTTGATGCTATTATAATACTTTATGTATGTTTAGTTTTCTGTAGAATAAACTTGATGGTTTTATTATCTTTATTACTCTGAATGTGTTATCTTTTAATTGTAGTTTGATATAAAGTTTGAAAGATTAAGGTTTGATCTCATTAAGGAATAAATGACCAATTGGAAATAGGCATGATTAAGATCACATTATATATAATTTCTAGTTATACATCCATACTTGATCTATGTCGTTAAATATATTTGGTATAATGATTATTGATTGATCGAGTTATAATAAATGTAACAAAGGTCACTTTGGTCTTATATTGGTATAGAATGTAGACCAGATTGATGAAAGAAGATGTTTATAGAATAATTAGCAAGTTTGTACACACCTAAGGTTATCAAATATAATTATCATTGGAATTAATTTGTAGCCCAAATGGGAGATTGTTGGGTTATTTTTAATAACCCAATTAGTGAGATAACAAATTGAGAGAATTATATTTTGAGCTATTATTATTCTAATTAGGCTAATTAAGTGATCTAATTAGGAGGGCTCAATCAATTAAACATCTTATACAGAATGAGCTTCACAATGTGTAATACCTAATAGAAAACCTAATTAGGGTTAATAGGGCTCTCAATAGTTTACTATATAAGGAACATTGAAGGGTTTGGTCCCCATGGCTAATCTATATCATCTCTCCTCCTCTCTTCCCATCTATTGAGTGAGAACCCATAAGAGAGAAAAGATTAGCTAGTGAAAGACTATAAACCCTTAATCTATTCTTCATTACTTCATCATAGATTCAGGTATGTTTTTCATTGTTTTGCGTAATCTTGATAACTTGACATGAGTCTAAGATCTATACATGTATTTAGATCAAGTTACAACATAAGGAGTTAACTCTTCTTATGCATCGTTATGCTATTATCCTGTGCGTGTAAGCACCTGTTTTCTAATAGATGATTTCATAAGTTTTGAAGAAACTAGTAAGAAATTGATGCATAAAACTCAAGGCCATTATGAGAATGAACAACATGAATATGCATAACATATCATAAAATTGAGAAATAACATGTATAATATTACTTTTAGATTTCATAAAACAAATCTAAGTAATTCTTATACAATTATCAATAAAAGACAATATTTTTTTAGGATTAAAGAAAGGACCTTACACATCAATATAAACACGAGTAAAATAAATAGAACTTTTATAGGAACTAATTTTAAAATAAACATGATGGTTTTTGACAACATATTAGAAAACAACCTCATAAACAAACACTTTAAATAAGAAAATTATGGATGTTCTAAGCTACAATGGAACCCAAACTTTGACCAAGCGAACCTATAGAAAATTACTTGAACTTGTCAATTTGGAATTATGCATACAATTTTACAAGTTTGGGTAAGATTTTGGTAGAAATTTTTATATGATACAAATGTGTAAAGGGGTCGAATTTTGGGTATTATTAAGCCATATTTTGATGTTTTTATTGGAAAATTATCCTAAATACTTGAATTGTTTTTATCTCTTTATCACATATTTATAATGTTTATAACTTGATCATAAATACTCTTAATGTTTTATATATTATCATTGATATTCTTAATTTGTTAACGATGTCAATATTTATCATTATTTTTTCAATTTTCATGCACTATTGACACAAAATTCAGAATTTACAATTAGAGAATTTATATTTGCGATACAAAATTAGAAATTGGGATTTCTATTAACGTTTTTCTTTTAGGTTGGGTTGGTTTGTTCAGTTAAATTTCTTACCAAAAATATTGGAACTTAAATTATTATGGTATTAAACATCATTGCATATTCTCTTTTGTTGAAAAAAGAAAAAAAATGAAGAAACCACCGCATCAGATTGTAGATAGAGTTTGACAAAACATGAGATTGGATTTGGTAATTGTAAAATTAAAAATAAAATAAACAATTTCTATTTAAAGACTTTGTTAACATACTAGTAATAATACATTACATAAAACTGATTGTCTTAAATAGTTTAGATTAAGAGTTTAATATAAATTACTAGAGAATTTTGCTTGTTAGATCATTTGAACCCAAAACAAAAATATAAAATGAAAAATCAAAATTTTCAACAAAACTTAACATTTTGTCAATAACTTAAATCAGAGACAATATTACCATCAAATATAATGAATCATATACAAGTTCTTTGCAATGTCACCCTCTTCTCTTCATTTCCCCACTCCTTGCATTCGTAGCAAGAACGTAAAGACAACACATATTAGTTTTTAGCTAACACGAGCTCAGCTCTTTGCATTGTCATGGTTTTTGTGTATTAGAAAATTTAGAGTTTCAATAGTTAATAAGAGAACACATGAACTTGTGGGTTTTGTGTTAAGGAAAAAGTGTGTTTTGGGAGAAGATTTTGTAAAGTATAAGTAAATTAAGGGCCCAAAATATCAATTTTTTAAACTTAAAATCTAATTATAATATTTTTTAATATTAAATCTAATATAATGGTGTGATTATTGAAGATATGTGTAATTTTTTATAAATATTGAAAATATTTATGATCAAAGATAAAAATTCAAACATATTTGTGATAATTGTCCAAAAAGTTGAAGATTGAAGACTACCGTCATAATACAATAGCAAAACCGGATAAGCTTTCATGGAATTTCTAATCTATAATTATAGAATTTTGATTATTTTTATGTATTATGGGAAGGTTTTGGTAAACATTCATATAATTACTATTGTTGTTTAAATTTGAATTTATTATTTTAATATTTTTTTTAGTTGATTATTAGAATTCTTAAAATGTTTTTAAATCAACTATTCTAGAAAACAAATTGAACAATTTGATAAAAAAAACTTTAAGACACTTGTATGACAAGTGAGGTTACAATTCTATTATCTTATTTACAACACGTTCTTATAACTTCACATGCCACATATTTGACTTTAATATTTCGATCAAATTAATCACTTTTTGATCAAAGTAGTTGATTTAAAGATATTTAAATAATAAAAGTATTCAATTACAACAAAAATATTAAATTAGTAACACTATTAGCTAACTAAATGTTTGTCCAAATAGGTGAACAGTCTTCCACAAGAAGGCCTCATGGATGGGGGTTAGATTTCCTCTATACCCTTTTATAAGAAAATGTTTGGCTAGGACTCAGCTTGTTCTGGGCTAATTGATGCCTAATGGATCAAGGTTTCTTTTCTACCTCACATTGATATGCAGAGAGCTTAGGGTTGAATTGGAGATGCTTGAGTTCAATGAAGCCTATGTGTTGTAGCACAACACTACAAACCCGAAAAGGGTCTATATGTTAGTAAAATAGGATCAAGACATAAATGTGACCCTTCTCAAGAGAGAGAATAATTGGAAGGAATATTTTTTTTTGTCTCAAGTTGGTAGGAAACTCTAAATAATGACATGAGCCTGATAAGGAGTACTTAGGCTGATACCAAGGTCATGATAACGAATCTGAGCTATTTTATCATGAGTTTTATAAAAATTAAAATTTATACTATCATATTTTTATTTAAATTACTTAAAATAAAATGCTCAAAAATAATTATTATTTTAATTTAATAAATACATGGGCTTATTATTATTATTATTATTATTATTATTATTATTATTATTATTATTATTATTATTATTATTATTATTATTATTATTATTGTTTGGACATATGGATTGGCCCGAAGCCTTATCCATCTAATAGTTTGACCTAACTGCCAGCCCGAGCCATTAGGCAAGGTCGTCTCATGAGAAACTATGTGTGCTTATGCCAAAACGACACTGGTAGCATCGACTGACCTCCAGGGAGAGCTATGGTGTGATCGACCTCAAGCTTTAGATGTATTTTGCTTTACTCCTATACCTCTCTCACATGTTGTGATGTGTACGTCCTATGTAATCAATATGTGTAAATGTAATGCTCTATTTATACATCGACTCCTTAAGGGATCCACACATTCCACAAAAATCTTTGACTTCTCTCTAGTTTCTTTCTCTACAAATCTGACCAATCACAACATTTTGGTGCCTATCGTGGGGCTTAGATTTGAAGATCAAGCTTTGATTTCTGACCCTATATCCTTAAGGATTCACCTTGAGTTTTGATAGAAGAGACTTAGCGGGCAAGCGTAGTTTTCTAGAATCACAAACTACCATGGTAGGAACATGAGCCAAAGAATGATTAAGAATAGAAAAGAAGGAGGTAGCATCTGCTCAAGACCATAACTTTCTAACTCGTAATGTGCCTAGAGGGGAGGTCAATCCCCATTAAGAGTTGGCGCACCAAATTCTTGAGCTAAGAGGAGAGCTTGAGGAAATTAGGTGAGAGAATAGGTGATTCAATCATAGTCAGTCCTGATAGCTCTTGAAGGTTGAGTCATTAACCTAGTTGGTAAAACGAGGCCAAATCATGTTGTGCTCAAGCCTACCCATAGTGATAACGCAACTGAGGTTGACCCTTACCCTATCTCAATGGGGCCAAGTAATGAGTAGTTGCTGCAAGAGCGTGAAATCTAGGAGGCACGATTCTAGGCACTAGAGAAAGCTAATAGAAAACAAGACCAAACCCTAAGAAGGGCCAATGAAGGGAAAGATAAGGGTAAGACATTGTATGATGTGGATAGGGATTGTGAGCAACTATGTGTCTCACCCTTTTATGATGAAATAGAGCACGACGAGCCCCCGACCAAGTTTAGTGCTCCCAAGTACTGAACTACCAAGGTACCAAAGATCCGGTAACTCATGTGCATCACTTCAAAATGTCTATGGCCTCTACGAGTCTCACTCAGGACAAACAAGATGCCATGATGTGTAAGTTGTTTGCTACTACCCTTTGTGATGGTGCATAACCTATTTTCACAATTTACTAGGATGTTCATTACCAATTATGCCTATAACAAGCCCTTGAGGAAGGAGTTCCATCATCTCTTCTCGATCACCTAGGAAAGAGGTGAGTCCATTGAAGTTTACATGAGAAGGTTTAGGGAAGAAAAGCTAGAGATATCAGAATGCCTCGGCTCTATAGTTCTTCCCAAAAAGGGAAGAGCTCTAAAACTAAGAGAAATTAACTAAGAAAAGCTAAAAACTAAAAAAAACTAAAAAAATATAAGAAAAGAGAGAAATATAGAGAGAAGAGAATGTGTTTTGAGGTGTATTTATAGGTGAGGATGGGGAGAAAAATTGAGTGAAAAAATGTTAAAAAATTGTGAAAATGCGGAGTGCAATTGCTGAGGTCATTGATGACATCAACATGACGTCATGGGGAAGCTACGTGCGAAAATGGGCAGCGGCGCGCACAGATTTGGAGCAAGGCGTGCACGGGGCTCGGCTGGGCGGCGCGACGACGCGATTTTCTCTTTTTTTTGACATTTTTGACCCTTTTGACCCATTTTGTCCAATTTTTCCATATTTGTTGACCTTTCCCCATTTATTTATTTATATATTTGTGATGTATTGCTTCCAGTATTCCTCTTTGAGTCTTTAAGTTACGTTTTTAAGCAAAAATACCTAAAAAACAATAAAAATATCTATGATTCCGAAAAAGACAAATTTATATAAATATATGATAAAACATATAAATATATATATTTTTAATCAATTAATGTGCGTAAAATCATGGTAATTTTAGTGCTTTTTGAGCACTCATCAGAGGCCAAGGCTCTTGTGAGCTCCCTAAAATATCAGATGAGCTTGTTGAAGGAATAAATGAGTCTTCTTTCTAACTTAGTTGAAACTTTCAAAGCGGAGTGCACTAAGGCCTACTAAAATAGGGTGAGCTTTGTCATCAATAGCTTCAAGACACAAGTCTAGAAGCTCAACTTGACTATTCCTTACTACACATCGATGCAAAATTTTAAAATTAGTAGTGTCAAAGAACCTTTGGCCATAACGGTTATCCTTCACTTCTTTCAAAGTAAACAACTTAAGGAGGCTGCGTAAAGGGACAACTTGAGGAAGCCATTCCATGAAATACTTTCTTTGTGTTACATGAAAACTATTAAATTTCTATGTAATTGGTTGTCCTTTTGTAAATGGGCTTTGTACACCTATCATTATTTTGAAATGTGAAAAAGTGGCATTTACTTTTGTGTTTGAACAAACAATATATAAGTATATCTACCTTTGAATTTGTCTTATGGTTGTTGGAATGCTCCATATTGTTTTTTACTTATTTATATGTTACAATTTATCATTTGATTTTTTAAGTGTTGAATTTCCTCTGCCATAAATTTTACTTTGAGCCCATAATCTAGAAATTGAACCTATTTCCTAGAAAACCAGTTTGCATAGTCAGACTATAGAATATTCAAAGGTCAACCTAGATGATTAAAGAAAAATGGAGTCTTGTTTTTTTAGTACCTCAAACACACTTTCCAAAAGCAAAAGAGCTCACAAATCATCACCATCTATAAGTGACAAAGTGAACCAAGTATATGTACTACCCACCCCTGTTAGAAGGACAAAGTACAGACTGCCATATCCACGCTACCCATGACACTAAAATAGTGGGGCAAACTGAGGTAATGAGAGAAACTGAGGTCTCCCATTAGCAAAACAATAAGAGATTGATATGATCCATAGCTCGGGGAGAATTGCACTTACCAGAAGAAGGTGTTAGCCCGTGCATAGGTGTGCCCATTTTTTCCTCTAAGAGAGGTCAAGAGAAATGATTGAGAAATTTATTTTTGCAAATGAGATGTTTGGCAAGGCAATTGTCTAGAATTATCTCTACCATACGAGGCATGTTCTCATTGTATGTATACTCTTGAGTCTTCTAATAACTATATTTTCTGAATACTTTCTATAACTCATTGTTTTATTGTTGTTATGCATTCCCTATCATTTGCCATTGATTATGAAAGAGAAGTAGATACTTCATATGAGACTTCAAGAATCGTAGATCAAGATCTATATGAACTCAAGACTTGGTATGGATCTATGGAATAGGATTTGAAAGACTTGTGTAATGATCAAATAAGATAAATACAAAGAGCAGAGGGATGATCTTAGAAAATTACTTGAGCATTGGAGAAAGGTACTCACAAAGTACCCATTATCAAGAGTCCTAACTCACATCCCCATTCTTGAAGATGATATGCGATTGTTAAGTTTATTTGTATTGACTTGTCGATATTTCTATTTTTACCTATAATTACTGTGTTTCTTATTTTTGCAATTCAATTTTGTTCTCTTGATGTACATATTTCTTTTAAAGAGAAGGTTCACTATTGTGAGCTCATAATTCTTTCTTAGGATGGACATCATGTCTCTTATACCCGCATCCTAAGTAGTAGGTCAGTTGGCCTCCTCACTTCATGCTTGGGGGTTATCGTGTTATTTTATTCGCGAGACAGGAGATCGAAAAGGGAGAAATTGAATCCAACCCTTGTATATACCTTCCAAAGATAGGGTTTACTTTCGTGAACTCATGACCCTTCCTTAGGATGGATGTCAGGCCTCTAATACTTTTATTCCAAGTGGAGGAATCATTTTTCCCCCTTAATCCTACTTAAGGGTTATTGTGTTATTTTATTTGAGAGACGAAAGACATACAAAGTAGAAATTAAATTCATCTCTTGTTCTATGTGTCCCAAAGAGGGGGTTCACCTTTGTGAATACAATACCCTTTATTAGGATGGGTGTCATGCCTCTTATACCCACATCCTAAGTGAGGGGATCATTTGGCCTACTTACTCCTACTTGGGGATTATCGCTTTATTTTATTTGCAAGACATAAAACTAATAAGGTAGAAATTGAATATGTCCCTTATTCTATGAATCCTACAGAGGAGGTTCACTTTTGTGAACTCAAGACCCTTTCTTAGGATGGGCATCACCCCTCTTATACCTACATCCCAAGTAAGCAAACCATTTGGCCTCCACAGTCCTACATGGTGGTTATCATGTTTTGTTTAGGTGAAAAACTAGTGTAGGTAATCAAAATACAGATTCAAGATGCTTTCATTCATAATATAACATACCTAAAAAGTAATATCTCTTTAAATTTTCACCATCCCAACTCAATTATTCCTTCCTTCCTTCTTTCTATTTAGTACAAACCCATCAATGTGATTTCATATATTTGTTAAGGACCTTCCTAAATTGTTGTGAACTTTCTGTAAGTGGTTTCAACTTTATTGCCCAAATCTTTACGTATGACCTAATCCTTTATGCCAAATTGTTTTTTGTTTCAAAGATCTATTATATGTTTTTTGAACCATTCTCTCTTATGCTTCAATCCATATAAAAGTGTTCTCACGTTTTTCTTTAGTTAGTAGAAGGTCTTCAATTTTGAGATCATCATTGTCCTCTTGCATTAGCTTGTAATAGAGGGTAGGTTTTTGTATTTTATAAAGTAAGATTGCTTCAATACCATATACAGGAGAGAATGGACTCTCCTTGATAGTAGTTCTAGGGGTTGTTCTTGTTGCCTATAAGACCCTAAGGAACTCATCGACCCATTTACCATTTTCTCTCTTCAGTCTCTTTTGCAATATATTTATAAGAATCTTATTTAAAGACTCAGCTTGGCCATTATCTTGTGGGAATTTTTCCTATCTCTTGGAAAAAAGAAACTATGCCTTGACCTATGAACTATCATCTGTTATTTGTTATTATATCGTTAGGTAAGCCAAATTTGCATATCATATTAAATGAAACAAACTTTTGTACATCACTTTCTTCTATCCTAGCTAATGGCTTCTATCCATTTTGAGAAATAATATATGGCTGTAATTAAAAACTTCCTTTGGCTTGGAGCAATAGGTAAAGGCTCCACGATGTCTAAACCTCTCTTTTGAAATGGCCAAGGGTTTGCTATGGATTTTAAATCATTGGATGACTGGTGTGGGATATTAGCATGTCATTGGCACTTATCGCACCTCTTAACATGGTTGGTACAATCCTTTTTAAGAGTAGGCTCTAATAACCCTATTGTATGATTCATTGAGAAAAAGTCCTTTCTCCCAGGCATCACATTATCCTTCATGTAACTCCCTCAAAATCTTTTTCTAATCTTGACTAGATAGACATTTTAACTATGGTATGCCTTAATTTTTTTTATAGAGGACTACTTGGATGATGTTTTATTTCTTTGATTTTGTCATTATATTTTTCACCTCTTCCCTACTAGAAGGTAAAGTCCATTGAATGAGGTATTCTAAGTAAGTAGTTAATCATGATGCATATATTTTGTTACTGGTAAGTTTTTGTTCATTCACATTATCCTCATCTCTAACGATACTAGAATTAGATAAGGATGAAAAGAGAATTACCCTTTTTAACTCTATAATTACTACCAATGCTAAAGTGATTAGGAAGTTAGCATGTGCATTCTCCTCAGAAATTTGTTTGATCTAAACCTTTTCAAATTCTAAAAAATTTCTCTTTACCTCTTCTAAGTATTTTTTTCATATGTTCTTCTTTTGATTTAAATGCATCATTTACTTGATTCACCATCGGGCGTGAGTCATTGTGGATCAAAACTTTCTTTGCTTCTAATAGTTTTAATTACTGAGGAGTGCCTCATACTTCGCCACATTATTACTAGCTTAAAAAGCAAGACAAACACACTGTTATATAAATTCCTCTATTGGATAATGATTCCTACCTTAAACCCTCTTGAGTTTCTAGCTCCATCCAAATATGCTTTTCCATAGGTTTAGGGTTGGTACTTTTGTGATTAGAGCATCCACTTTATCCTTTAATTCATTTGGGAGCTCTTCAATCCACTTGACAATGAAATTAATCCACGCTTGCCCTTTAATGGTCATTTAAGGTTTAGGAAAGCTGGTTGGATTGGTTTGATTTATCCAAAATATTCTTCAATGGGTGAGATGTTAGTACAATCACCTTATGAGCTGCGAAATAATGTCTTAGTTTTCTTGAGGCCTTTCATACTGTAAATGTCACCTTGTCTAAAAGAGGATACCTTTGTTGCATTCCTATCAAGGAACGACTCACATAGTATACTAAATGTTGCTTTCCTTCTCTCTATCTATCATGAGAATGACATTGGCCACTTTTTTGTGTGAAGGCCATACAAATGAATAAAACTTCATTAATTGTAGGATTTTTCAATCGGGGTGCTTTTCCCATGTATTCTACAATGAACTAAAAAGAAGATTCATATTCCTCACTCCACGGGCAGTCCTTTTTTTCTTTAATAGCTAAAAAATGGTAGCATTTTTTCATGCATTTGGAGTTGAAATGCCTTAATGCAACTATCCCCTCATTTAGTTGTTGGACTTCTTTAACACATATTGGTAGCCTCATATTCACAAGAGCTGCAATTTGTTTAGGGTTGATCTCGATCCCACGAGATGATACCAAATACCCTAAGAACCTCCCTAAAGTCACTATAGAAAAACACTTTTTCAGATTAAGATGGATCTCATTTTATTTTATTATAGAAAATACATCCTCAAGGTGAAATATGTGATCTTTTGCTATTTGTGTCTTGACCATCATGCCGTTGGAATAAACCTCTATATTTCACCCAATCTGGTGTTCAAACATTTTGTTTACCTACCTTTGATAAGTTGCTCTGATAATTTTTCAAGCCAAAAGGCATCTGAGTGTAACAATATATTCCTTCATCTATGATGTATGCCATTTTCTCTTCATCTCTTGGGTGCATCCAAATCTAATGATGTCCTAAGTATGCATCCATAAAAATATTGTTTCGAAATAGACTATCAAATAACAGATCGATAATGGGTAAGGGATAATGATCTTTGGATTGGCCTTGTTAACATCCATGAAGTCAGCGTACATTTTATGGTATCCTCCCACCTTGTTTGCTAAAACAACATTTGAAAATCATGTTGGGTAGTCCACCTCTCCAACCTAATCCACACGCTTTAATGAGTTGACTTGTTTTTTATAATATTGCTCTTTTATCATACAAATCTCTTTTTTCTCTTTTGAACCAACTATTTGGTATAACCATCATTGAACTAGTGTGAAATGATGTTTGGATTAATAATATAGTTTAGATGAAGAGTCAATTTACTTTGAATTGCTTAAGATGTCATAAATTAGTATATAGTAAATAAGAGGACTTTTCTACAGAGGATTTTAGAAACTAACTCCTATTTATTAAAAAGTGAGTTTTGATTTTGTAAACTAAAAATTAAATCTAATAACTAAAATTAATAAAGATTCACAAATGTAAAAATCACCACCTCTTCATATAGATTTATTGAATTAAACAAGTTTTTAATACAAACTCTTTTGAATAGATAAATTAGAATAAGCTCTCTAAATTTAATCTATTAAAAACATTAATTTTTTAAGAAGCAAATTGGATCAAGGTTAAACACATAAGTTTAGTTTAATTATCTTGAGTACTAATTCTCATTACAAGTAATTTATCACTAATTATTTAAATTGATAAAGTGATTACGTACCTAATCAACAAAATTGATTAATGATAAGTTAATTTGATTATTTAATTATACAATTATATAATCAAATAACTTCATACAATGATTAAAATTGAGAATTAATACATAATCAAAAAGAATAGTTGAATAGAATAATGTTGATCTTATTAAATATTGTAATCCATAAATAAGCATTTGAAATCACCTACAATCAATTATAAAATTAACCATTCATTGAAAACAATAAATACAAAAAACTATTCATAAAAACAATAAAAAGAAAGCGAAAAAATCTTAAGAATTTTGTTATTTAATTATCTTCAATTTTTTTAATTGTTTATTGAATACTATTTTTCAGCTTAATTTTATAATATTTTTATCTTTATAATTTTTTATCTTATTTTTTTGTGCAATTTTGATATTGATTTATTTTATGGGATATTATTATATAATTATATTGAGAAAATTGAGAGTATTACTTGAAATGGTGATACATTAAATATAAGCGTAAAAAGGGATATGCAGCTCGTAAGCAATTAAAGGGGTGCAACCTATTGTCATATGGGGTTTAGCAATACTATGGCCTAAAATTATCATAAATGTTATATATTGTCTCTAGTATAAAGCTATTGTATAATAATCATGCTCAAAGTGTGTGTGTGTGTGATATAGTATCAATTAAAAATATTCAAATAATCGAACATAAATAAGTTGAAGCATTGTTCATTCCTATAAAATATCACTACTCTCTTTAGAGTTGAATTGGACATCATAGGTTTTTCTTTTAAATTGTATCTTCACTAAGTATTCTTTAAAATCAAAAGACATTTCACTTGATTATAATATGTGGCTATGTTTATTTGTTTAATCATATAAAAGGGAAGAAGAAGAAACAAATGTTTTAAGTCTATGGAGTAAGAGAACGAGAACTATAAATAATACTATGATAAGAGCAATCATGTCCATAAAATAGGGTTAAATTTTATTTTATTTAGACCCAAACATCATTATTAACTTCGTTTCTTTTATTTTTGCCACGTTTTTCTTTTTTGAATAACATAAAAGTCTTTTTATGATTCTTTTTAGCTTGTTCCCTTATTATATGTGTGTGTATTACTTTTTTTTAGAACATATATTGTAGGGGTTGTTTTTATATGTTGGGCATTTAATCAATTATAGCACAATTAATAATCTTAAATCTTATTCTATTATTTTTATAGATTCTATTATATTTTTGTTCAACTCCACTTTTCTTGAACTATAGGATATGTCCAATGTGTTTGGTTAAAAGGATAAGGAAGTGGTACAAAACTTTGGTTAAAAGGGTAAGGAATGGGTACAAATGATTGGCTCATGTAAGCTCAAATTGGTTCTCTAAAAGGGTCATTTTTGAGAGAAAAACAACATTAAAGGTAGGAAAATTTAGCTAAAGAAATAAATCATATTTCCTTAATAATTTTTCAATACATAAATTTAACATTCATCTTGATAAACTTAAAGAAAAGTTCTAGCAACCTATTCTTATTCATTAAAAGTATAGCAAAGTTCCAAGAGATTCATAACATTTTCACAAGTTCATACATATAGATTCTTCTAACACTAATTTAGCTATTGTACATGTAAGATTTGAGCAAAATTATCATAAATATTTCAAGACTTTATCTAGTAGAAACTAGCCTTATACTTAATTGGAAAAAATTTCATTTTATGGTAGACCAAGGTATAGTTTTTGGGCATGTGATATACTCTAAGGGAATAGAGATTGATAAATCTATGATAGATCCTATTCGTTCCTTAGCACCTCCCACTTATGTGAAGGTGGATCATTCTTTTTTTGAACATGCAGCATTTTATGAAAGATTTATAAAGGATTTATCAAAAATAGAATGGCTACTATGCCAGTCGCTCTAAAAACATGTGGTATTTGTTTTCAATGAAGAGTGGATTAAAGTATTTAATAGATTGAAAGAACTTTTAACCACAACATCTATCATTAAGCAACTTGATTGGAGTCCACCATTTGAGCTGATGTGTGATGTAGATGACTATACAGTTAAAGATGTTTTGTTACAGAGTGTTGACTAGCTACCAAATGTCATATATTATGCATCAAGGACTCTAATGATACCCAACTCAATTACTCCACAATGAGAAAAGCTTTTAGTTGTGATTTTTGCTTTAGAAAAATTTTGATCATACCTAATTGGAACTAAAATAACTATTTTCTTTGATCATATAGCTCTTAGGTACTTACTCATGAAGAAAGATGTCAAACCAAGGCTAATAAGGTGGATTCTTCTTCTATAAGATTTTGGTCTTGAAATCAAGGGAAAAAAAGGAAGTGAAAATGTAGTAGCTGATCACCTCAATAGATTAATTCAAGAAGAGGAATCACTTCCCATAAGTGAGAACTTCCCAGATGAGCAACTACTTGAGACCACATTGTTTACTCCTTGGTATACAGATATAGTGCATTACTTTGTCGCTAAAATTTTCCCATAAGACTTATCACAAACTAACAAATTTAAAACTCAAGAAGGTTGCTATACAGTATGTGTGGAATGACCCCTACTTTTAGAAACATTACCTATATCAATTGATAATAAGATGTGTACCTAACACTAACTTTACTTCTATTCTAAATTTTTGTCATTCTTATGCATGTGGGGAACATCTTGGTGTAAAATGAACTGATTTTAAAGTCTAAATGAGTGGATTTTACTAGCCAACACTATTTAAGGATGACTTCACATTTTACAAAACAGGTGATCGTTGTCAATGAACAGGTAACTTTGGCCATAGGAATTAAATGCCAAAAACTCTTATTTTTGAAATCTTTGATATTTGAGGTATTTATTTCATGGGACCTTTTCCATCTTCTTATGGTTATATGTATATTTTACTTGTTATGGATTACGTATATAAATGGGTGGAAATTCACCAAGACTAACAACTCTAATGTTGCAATGGATTTTGTGAAATCTAACATCTTTGCATGGTTCGAAACACCTAGAGTTATCATCACTGATGGTGGACTACATTTTTGCAATAATAATTTTTGGGCCTTACTTAAAAAGTACAATGTCAACAATAAAGTTGGTACCCTTTATCACCCACTAATAAATAGACAAGCTGAAGTGTCCAATAGAGAGATCAAGTCCATCTATGAAAAGAAAATCAAACCCAATAGAAAGGATTAAAGCTTGAAACTAGATGATACATTGTGGGCATATAGAATCGCATATAAAATGCCAACTGGGATGTCACCATTCCAATTGGTGTATGGTAAACATTATCATCTACCAGTTGAGTTAGAGCATCGAGAATTTTGGGCTATGAAACAATATAACATGGACTTAAAGGAAGCCAAAAGAGGCCAAAAATTATAAATAAATGTGCTATAAGAAATTAGAAATGATTCCTAATAAATCTCAAAAGTTTACAAAGATAAAACAAAGACATTTCCTAATAGTATGATATTGAGGAAAGAATTCACCATTGGTAGCAAAGTCCTTTTATTCTATTCACACCTTAAGGTGTTTCCACATAAGTTATGTTTTCATTGGGTGGGTCCATTAATCATCACTAGAATTTCTCTCATTGTGCAACTGAAATATGACACCCAAGTATCATCAACAAATTAAAAGTTAATGGACACAAATTGAAGCCTTACTGCAAACCTTTTGCACCAATCAATACAGAGGAAGTGACTCTACATGAAGCAATAGATTTGGATGGTTAAAGAAAACAAGAGGCAACATTGGGCTAGTGATGTTAAACCAAGCACTTTAAGGGAAATAACCTAGTAAATTTGTTTTCTACTCCCTTTTTACTTATCTTTTTACATTACATATATATGTGATTACATTGAGGACAATGTAAGAATTAGGTGTGGTAGAGTGTTAAACAACAAAACCTTTATTGTTTTATGCTTTATTAGTGTAGCATGTTTTAGGATGTAAGTTTTAGGATTAGTATACTCTAGGTAGTATAATGTTTTTTTTTTCATTTTTAGTATTTTTATTTATTTCATTTCTTAGGATATATAGGATTAATAGATAGACTTAGAATCAACCACATATTCTATCTTTGTTTTCTGGCATATGTGATGAAATATGCTAAACAATGTTATATCAAAAAGTATAATGAATTTGGATAGAGTCTTGACCTTGTTTGCTATGAGAAGGTAACTTTATGATAATTTTGCTTAAAACTTACATCCACATAGCTAAATTGGTGATAGAATAATTTATATGCATGAACTTGTGAAAAATGCTATCAATCCCTTGGAACTTTTCTATGCATTTAATGAATAAAAATAGGTTGCTAGAACCTTTTTTTTAATTTATCAATATGAATGCTAAATGTATTTCTTAGAAAATGATTAAGGCAATAAGATTAACTTCTTTGGCTAAACTATCCTACCCTTAATGTTGTTGTTCTTTTTCCAGGGCAACCCTTTTAGAGAACCAGTTTGAACCTACATGAGTCGATTATTTATACCCACTCCTTACCATTTGAACTAAACACATTGGTCATACCCTATAGTTCAAGAACAGTGGAGTTAACAAAAGGAGAATAAATTCTATGAAAATGTTAGAATAAGATTTAAGAGTATCAATTGTACTATAATTAATTTATTAAATATCCAACATATAGAAACAAGACTTACTACAATATGTTCCCAAAAGAATAAAAAAGAAAAGAAAAATAACATATATATATATAATTAATAACAAGGGGACATGCTAAAAAGTTATTAAAATGGCCGTGTGTTATTAAAAAACTTTTCCCTAAAAATAAAAAGAAAAGAAGCCAATAATGATGTTTGGATCCAAAACAATAAAATATGACCCTATTTTATGGACATGATTGATCTAATAATAGTATTATTTATAGTTCTATTTCTCTTACTCTATGGAGTCATGAAATTTTCTTGTTCTTTATTCCTTTTTATTTGATTGAACTAATAAACATAATCACATCTTATAACCAAATGAAAGACATTTTGGTTATAAAGAAAAAAATCATAACCAAAATCTCTTTCTCTAATGTGGAGTAATTGATTTGAGCATTATTTAGAGTTTGTGATGCATAATATATGGTATTTGGTAACTTTCTAACCCTTTTTCCTAAAATAGCTCAAATTGCATAGTCATTTACATCAAACATGAGCTCAATTAGTAGACTCCAGTTAGATGGCTTAATAATAGGTGTTGTGATTCAAAGTTCTTTCAATCTATGAAATGCTTTGATGCATTCTTCATTGAAAAAAATGCCACATATTTTTGGAGCAACTAGTATAAAGGCCTTGCTATTTTATGAGAAATCCTTTATAAGTCTTCGATAAAATCCTATATGTCTAAAAAAAGAATGAACCTTCCTCACACAAGTGTGAGGTGGTAAGGAATGAATAAGATCATAGATTTATCAAATTCTATTCCCTTAGATGATATCACATGCCCTAAAAATATACCCTGATCTACCATAAAATGACATTTTTCCCAATTAAGTACAAGGTTAGTTTCTACGCACCTATCTAGAATTAATGTAAGGTTATTGATGTAGTTATCAATTGAGTCACAATATACTGTAAAATCATCCATAAACACTTATATAATGTTATCTATATCAATAGAAAATATATTTATCATAGACATTTGTAAGGTGGCATGTTTTTATAAGCAAAGGTTCCAAAGAGGCAAGTAAATGTTGTGTTCTCTTTGTTTTTCGATGCAATGACAATCATATTATAACCTACAAAACAATCAAATAAATAATAGTGAGTATTTCATGCTAAATTCTTAAGTATTTAATCAATAAAAGGTAAAGGAAAATGATATATGTGAGTCATAGAGTAAAGCTTTCGAAAAGTAATGTAAATCCGCCACTCGATTTGGGGTCGAGTAGGAAGTAAATCATTATTTTCATTCTTCATCATTATAACTTTTGACTTCTTTGGAATCACTTAGACTGGGCTAAACCTCTTGCTATCTAATATTCAGAAAATTGCACCAACTTCCAATAGCTTGATAATTTCTTTCTTAACCCCCTTTATCAAGAAAGTTGTCCTACCCTTAATTTGTGCTTCTTTCAAGAACAATTCTTTTAGAGAACCAATTTGAGCCTACATGAGCCATTTTTTTGTACCTACTCCTTACTCTTTGAAACAAACATATTGGCCATAACATTAGTTCAAGAAAAGTAAAGTTACACAAAAAAGATAATAGATTCCATGAAAATGCTAGAATAAAAGTTAAGAGTGGCAATTGTACTATAAGTAATTACATTCCCAACATACATAAACAACACCTACTACAATATGTTCCCAATATATATATAAAAGGGGACATGTTAAAAAAATTATATAAAAAGAATGTGTGTTATTAAAATAACGAAAAAATTGGAAAAAAAATAAGAAGAAGCCAATAATGATGTTTATGTTCAAAATAATGAAATTTGACCTTATTTGATGGACATGATTGGTCTTATAATAGTATTATTTATAGGTATCTTTTTCTTACTCTATGGACTCATAAACTTTTGTTTCTCCTTCTTCCCTTTTATTTGATTGAACCAATAAACATAGCCATGTATTATAACCAAATGAAAGACCTTTTGGTAATAAAGAAAAAATCACAACTTAAAGCTCTTTCTCTGTTGTAGAGTAATAAAGTTGGACATCGTTTAGAGTCTATGATGCATGATATATGGCATTTGGTAGCTTTCCAACCCTTTGTCCCAAAACAGCTCTAACAATATAGTCATTTGCTTCACACATCATCTCATACAATAGACTCCAGTCAGATGGTTTAATGATAAGTGCTATGATTAAAAGTTCTTTCAATCAATGAAATGCTTTGAGGTACTTTTCATTGAAAACAAATACAATATATTTTTGGGGCAACTAGCACATAGGCCTTGCTATTTTTGAGAAATCCTTTATAAATATTTGATAAAATCCTAGATGTCCAAGAAAAGAACGAACCTCCTCACCCAAGTGGAAGGTAGTAAGGAATGAATAAGATTTATCAACCCCTATTACCTTAGATGATATAATATGCCCTAAAACTATACCTTGGTCTACCATAAAATAACATTTTTCCCAATTAAGTACAAGATTAGTTTCTAGACATCTCTTTAGAATTCATGTAAGGTTAATAAGACAGTTATCAAATGTACCATCATATATAGTAAATTCATCCATAAACACTTCTTAATGTTCTCTAGATAATCAAAAAATGTACTTATCATAAACCTATAGAAGATGGAAAGAGCATTACAACGGCCAAACGACATGCATATATAAGTGAAGCTTCCAAAGGGACAAGTAAATGTTGTCTTCTATTTGTCTTCTGGTGCAATGACAATCTAATTATAACCTGAAAAACCATCAAGAAAATAATAGTGAGTATGGCATGCTAAATGCTCAAGTATTTAATCAATAAAGGTAAAGGAAAATGATCTTTGCAAGTCATAATGTTGAGCTTTCGAAAATCAATGAAAATTCACCACCCAGTTTGGAGTCGGGTAGGAATCAAAATAATTATTTTCATTCTTCATCACTGTAACTCCTGTCTCCTTTGGAACCACTTGGACTGGGCTAAACCTCTTGCTATCTGATTTTGGGAAAATGACACCAACTTCTAATAGCTTGATAATTTCTTTCTTAACCACTTCCATCATTGTAGATTGAATCACCTTTGTGGTTTCCTTGTTAGTTTGGCATCATTTTCAAGTAATATTTTATTCATGCACATAGAGGCACTGATGTCCTTAATGTCGGAAATTGTCCATCCAATCGTAGATTTTTATTCTAAATCATTTTTCTAGCATAGTTGAAAGCTTAGATGCTATAACCATAAGAGGTGTGTCTTTGTCTCCTAAGTGTACATGTTTGACATGTTCTGAGAGAGGTTTGAGCTCCAAGGTGGGTGCCTACATAATGGAAGGCAAAAGTTTTTCATTAGATACATGAAGAGAAATATAGGGAAGATGGTACCTTGGTTTTATCTTTAGAGAAGATTCAAGAGAGGCGATAATCTCCTTCAATTCCTCTACTTCATGTTTTATCTTATGAAAACCTCATATAGGTCTATACTTTTGATGTCAATCATTTGTTTGAGAAATTTTCAGACATAATAATGAATTCATCTCTCATATCAAGCATAACAAAATCGATTGGGAAGATAAGATCATTAACCTACACTAAAACATCTTCCAAAACTTCCTTTGGATAATCATTAGATCCATTGAAGAGTTGGATAACTACACCAATTTGTTTAAGGGTACCAAGATTTGAAGTTACATAAATTGAGTAATTCATAAAATTAATTGAACCTATTAGATCTTACATAGCTCATTCAAATTTAGTGATACCTATAATGCAAGGTATGGTGAAATTACTTGTAACCTTACAATTTTGTGGAAGTTTCCTTTTTAAGATTACTAATATATTTTCTCCCATGTTTATTACTTCATTGCCTTTGAGCTTCCTCGTGTTAGTGCACAAGTCCTTAGGAAATTTATCATAGCGTGGCACTTGCTTGATGGAATCTAACTGTGGAATGTTAACTTATACTTTCCAAAAAGTGTCCAAGATTTCTTGCTCATAGACCTCATTCTTAGATTTTGCAAACCTACTATGAAAAGAAATAGGAGTTCATAAGTAGAAATTGGAACTTTAGATTGTACCTTAGGTAGTTGTTTTACTTCCTTGTTATCAATTTTCCTATTTTCTACATTGTCATAGTTTATTGTTTGTTCTTGAGATAGCTCAGCCTTAGCCTCATTTTCTTTGGTTTGTTCCTCGTGAGATTCTTCAAGATGTTTATCGCTTATCAATGATATAGTATTGACATTTTCCCAAATATTGGCCATTGGTTGAAAGAAAAGTTTAACAAATCCTTGTGTATCTAGCCTCCTAATGATAGTAACTATTTGACTGTATCCATTTTAAAGTTCTTAATAGTAGATTTTGTGTTTTGCTAAAACCTAAGTGATTCTTGTTGGAACTTAATAGTATCTTATTGAAACTGAGCAGTGTTGAATGCTATCCTACTTATTGAATACTCTAAAGATTTATCTTGAGATGAAGATGGATTATGTGGTCTCACTTGATAAGGTTGTTGGCTACATAGAAAAGAAAAATCTGGTAGATTATTGGGGGCAACTACTTGATTGCCTCCAAAATAGATAATTGTTGCATATCCAATGTTAGTGAAAATTCCTTGAGTTTGAACTTGTCTGATTGATAATTGTTGCACAATTGAATTAAGGGTGCTCAGTTGTTGTTCAATATTATTAGAAACTACTACTTTATTGATCTTTTCTAGTGGGTTAGATCATGTGCCAAACTATTGAGAATTTGTAGCCATAATGGAAATTAAATTCCTTGTAGTTTCAGGAGTCTTATTAACCAAAGCTCCACCAATTACAACATCTATCATGTTTCTGTCCATGGTTATCAATATCTTATAGAAGTATTGGATCAAGAGTTTCTCACTTATTTGATGGTGAGGGAAACTTGCACATAATTTCTTGAACTGCTCCCAATAGTCATAAATTCTCCCTATTGTACAGCTGAACACCACAAATTTCTTTTAAGATTAGAATGGCACTAGAATCTAGAAAATACTTCTCCAAGAAGAGTTGCTTCATCTCATTCCAACTATTTATAGTCAAATATGGTAAGTAATACAACCATTACTTATTGTTATATGCTAAAGAGAATAAGAATGCTTTAAGTTTTACTTATTCGTTAGTAGTCCCATTGGATTTCATGCTATAACAGACCATATGAAAATGGGGTTTTAATTTTGTAAACTAACAACTATTCATCTCATAAATTAATATATAATAAGTAAAAGGTGTTTCTTGCAAAATATTTTAGAAACTAACTCCTATTTATTAAAAAAAGGGTTTTAATTTTATAAATTAAAAATTAAATCTATCAACTAAAGAAAAGATAAAAATAAAATATAAATAATATGATAAAGATTCAAATAAAGGAATGATTGTAGGATCATTATCCACCACTAGTATTTATTGTAAATCAAAAAAAGTATATCATATTCTCTTATTCTTTGATTATATTGACTTAGAGAAATTCGCAAATGCAAAAATCTTTACTTCTTACAGATTCGATGAATTAAACAAATTTTTAATCTAAACTCTTTTTAATAGACCACCTAGAATAAGCAACTTTCCTTTAATTAAATATATCAAAAGTATTAATTTTTAAAAAAGCAAATTGGATCAAAGTTAAACACATAAGTTCAGTTTGATTATCTTAAGTATTAATTCTTATTGAAAACAAATTACCACAAATTATTTAAATTGATCAAGTGATTATGTACATAATCAACTAAATTATTTAATGATAAATTCATTCGATTATTTAATTCTACACTTAAATAATCAATAAATTCAAATAATGATTAAAAACTGAGAATCAATGAATAATAAAACAAATAGATGAATTAAAAATATTGCAAATCTTATTAAATATTAAAATCTATGTTTAGATATTTGAATGCACGTATAATCGATTGTAATATTAACTATTATAGTAAACAATAAATTTAGAAAATTATTCATGAAAATAAAAAAAAAAGTTGAAAAAATCTTAATATTTTTGTTCATCAATGTGACATCCAACTCATTTAATTGTTTTTTGAAAACTCTTTCTCAATTGTTACTTCCAATTAAATTCTATAATTTTTGTATTTTTTTAAGTTTTCTTCTAATTTTCTTACATTTCTAAAATTGGACGTATTAAAAATAAGATTTTATTTTATATTTATATAGAAAACATTTACTTGTTATTGAGTTGTAGGAGGGTTGATGATAAACAAAATATACAACACAAAAGCGATACATGCTCGTAAAAATCATGTTCAATTAAAGGGGTGTCACGTGTCACAATATGGTATTTGGAGTGAACTGTTCATGCGCGGGCTAGTCGGAGGATGTATTCAATAACCATATGACATGTTGTATGGGCTATCATTGGAGGAAACAACGCGTCACAGGGTTGGAGCGCTACGTTGGGGGTGCCAAATGATAAAGAATCCATAAAAATCACAATTTGTTTTTATAAATATAAAATGAATAATTTTTACTTCTTATAATATATATATATATATGAGTGCTTAAAAACACTCTATATATAATTATTTTATGCACGTTAATAGATTAAATAGTTTTGGATTTACTAAGTTTTATTGTCATTTTATAAAAAAATATCTTTTTAATATCACGAGTATATTTCCTTTTTAGGTATTTTAGATTTAAAAAAATAAAATTGATCAAAACTTGAAGAATTGTACTTGAAACACTCCATTACAATACTTCATGCCATGTAAAATGTGATACAAGAAAATATGGGAACAAAATGAATCAGAACAAAGAATACCATGGCGTGAAAACATAATGTATTGTGACTCTAGGAAAAATACACTAAGTATAACTACCCAAGATTCTTTATGAGCATCGATGTGGAAAAGTTATATGTTGTGGCATGAGATACTTGGACCTAGTACAAAGAAAGCATGTGAAAATTATATCTATGCCAGTACGTGGAGAATTGTCTACTACGACGCCACACTTTAAATCTCATTTTTTGAACTTATAAATATGACCCCTATTCTATTGTATTAATCATCCCTTTCATAGTTTTTGAACTCTTATCTTCTTAGTCTCTTAGGATATTAGCTTTTTTTTATTAGTTTAAAATTCTTTTCTTTGGACGTTGTTTAGAAATAATTCAAAGATTTAATTTGAGGTATAATTTTGATGTATTTTTCAGTTAATTTTTATGTATTATTTTTACATACTATGTTTAATTTATTGATTATTTATTAAATTAAGCATGTTTGACTTAAATTAAAATGAGATATTAATAATGCTATTGTACTTGTAAACTATTAAAATGGGTAAAATATTTTTTTACAAAATTTAGTATCATTTTCTTTTCACAAATTCGACAAATTTTATTATAGAAAATATAACGAGTTAGAATTTTCATAATAAACTTAAAATATGAAAGCTAGATTTAAGTTTTAATTATGTGATATATGATTTAGAGTACTATTATTTTATCTCTGACTTGGTTCATATGTGTACTTGGAGTGTAAAATTTATATAAAATATTTTTATAAGAATTATTATTATTTAGAGTACTGCTCTTTTCATAGTAGTTTTAAAATCTAAAAGTTAGTTCTTAGATAGTTAAAGTCTTGAATCCAACTTTGATATCTTGGATGAAGTTTAAATTATCAGTCCTATCTAAGGAAGGCAAATTAAATGGTTTCTTATTCTCTTATAAAAGAACCATAATTTAATAATTAAACAATTGGTAGGCCTTATCTAAGGATATTAATTGGTTTATTATTATCAACGAGAATGATCTATATCTTAAGATATTTTCATACAAAAAAGGAAGAATTAGTAATCTTAATTCATATATTTAATAACCTATTTAATATTGAAAAACATAATCAAGTAGCCAATATATCCCATAAATTCTCCATTACATAATAAATGTCAAAATACCTAAATGTTTATTGGATCTATCTTCATTTTTATGTAATTACATTGATTTTCAAACCCAAATTTTATGAGAGAATGTTTAAGCTTTATTTTTTGTTTTTAAGAATTTTTTGAATAATTTAAAAACCACATTATTATTCTTTAGACCAACCCAAGAAGTATATTTATAATTTTGATAAGTGATTCGTGCACTTGCGAGCATTTTATAAATTTTATAAAATTTGATAATCAAGTCTTTGGTGCCATTTTCTAGAAAGAATAGCATTTTTAAATATTTTTTATCAAAATCCTAAAAACTTTTTGTATTGTAAATATTGTGATTTGTTTTTGAATTCTTAAAGTATATAAGTTATCAATAAATTTTAGAGATTTTAAATTTCAAATCTTCCTTTATTTTTCTAAAAAAAATATTTTAAATTCTTTTTAAAAAATAATATATATATATATATAAATAAAAAATTAAGTGAAAATATTTTAAATTTAAAAAAATTAAATAATCAAATAAAATAAAATTTTAAATTTTAATTATTTGGTCGATTATTTTTCTTTTAAATTTTAATTTCTTTTTCTTTTCTTTATTTAACTTTTTTCTTGTATTTTTTAATTATTTTGTTCTAAGTATTTTTGTGTGCTAATTTAATTTACTTTCTTTTATTAACTTGTGTATCATTATACCATTTATTTTTACATGTTTAATATTTCTGTGTACAAACATGTAATATAATGTTTGTATCTTTATTTTATCATTTTCATTTTTTTATACCTAGCATTCCATTCTATTGTGTTTTTATTAGTTTATGCGAGGTAAAATGTCCTTAGAGTACCCTTTAACACCATATAGCGATAATATGAATAGAATTAGTAAATTGTCAATAAGACTAGATTTTGAGGTCCTACAACCTTTTGTTGAGCAAATTCTTGAACCTAACCTTGATCTTTTACCTAGAGCTTTAATTATGGGGAAAATTCACCTTGGGAAACCACTATTAAAAGAGTTTGCAAGACTAGAAATTAGCACTGTAACTATCTCAATCCAACTAAGTGAGGTTGCTAGGAACTATGAATTGTAAAATATTCATTTCTCCATGTTACTTTCCTTTCACGAACTACATAATGAAGATTCAATATCTTTCATTATGAATTTCTACTCCACAGTTCAAACTTTTCCTCTTGATGTAATCACTAAGGATCAAATGAGAATGAGATTTTTCCTCTACACCTTGAAAGACAATCCCAAGGTCACTTTTTCCAAGTTCCCTAACAACCTGGGAGGATGTTTATAACAAGTTTTTAGTAAAATAATATTTCCATAAAAAATGTCAAAGCCGAGAGCTAAGATAGAAACTTTTTCTTTGATGTGGGAAGAACCTTTTCATGAAGCGTGGGAGAGGTTCAAACTCTTTCTCACTCAATGCCCCCATCATAGTTATCCTCTGAAGCTACATAACTTGTTTTTCAATGATGGATTGACACAATAGTGTCAATTCATTGTTGATAATATACTTAGGGGTGAGCAAAATATCCGATCAATCCGAGAAATCCAAAAAATCCTATAAAATTGAGTGGTTTCGATCCGAAGTTGGATCGGATTCATATTTGGATTAGAAATATTAAAATTCCTATAATCTAATCTAATCCGATCTAATATATTTAATATATTATTTTAAAAAATATATAATAATTAATAAACCCAATTACCTAACCTAACCTAACATTTACCGTATCTCTTATTCTAATATTCTTAACACAAAACCTAATATATTTTCCTAGCTACCTCCACCTCTCTCTCTGCCTCTCTACCTCTATCTCTCTCTGCCTCCCAGCCTCCATTGCTGGTTTCAGATTGAATAATTCATAATTTGCTTCAGATTGGATCGGATTTGGATTGACTTAAAATTTACGGTTTCGAACTGATGCTCACCCCTAATACTACTAAAGGAGCTATGAGAGACAAAATTCCTTAGAGACTTATAATCTCTTTTAGATGATGAATGCTAATTCCCAACATAAGAGCTCCATAATGAGAAGAGCCAGAGTCCATGAAGTAGGTTCCAATACTTAAATTCAAATGAAACTTATCCAACTAGCCAAGCAAGTTACACTTCTTACAACACATGCCAAAAAAAACAAAGAACAATGTGGTATGCATAGTAATCTAGGACATGGTGCTAAAACATACCCCTATTAAGGATAAACTGGTGTTGGACCCGTCCAGGTCAATGCATTAGGAGGATACCATCCAAGACCCAAGTATAACCCTAATGCCAATACTTACAATCTTGGGTGGACAAATCATCGTAATTTCTTATCGAGGCAAAACAACCCTTTAGTCTCCCAAAATTCAAGCCCACTAAGCCAAAAATTCCACCACCAAATGCCTAAAATTTCTCCAAATGAGCCCAATCTAGAGGTCAGATTGAATACATTTATTCAAGTTAGAAGAGACAATCAAGCATGAATAAGTCAAAGGTCGAACTATGCAGAGGTTCTCATTAAAAAGATGGATGTTTGGGTGGAAATTTTGATTGAGAACTTGCAAAAGCAAGTCAAATAATAGTTGCAAAAGGTCATAATAAAATAATAAAAAACTCAATAATGAGGGGATATTAGGTTTACAAGAAGATAAAATCCCCCAAGTAACATCTCAATGAAGACAATAAAAATTAGTCCTACATGAGAGGTAACCCATTACTTTATATTATTTTATTGCTTTTTATTTCATTTGTCATTTTTATGTCCTTTATTTTATTTTATTTTGTTGTTATTTTATTTTACATCTATGTGTGTTTATTTTTTTTAATTTAATTTAATATAAAAAGGGAAGTAAAATGTTAAAAACAAGTGAGAAAAAGAGATAAGTGAGTATCACAGCATGCTTTTACTGGTGCCATGACATGGAGGGTTCTATTGAAATTTAAAATGAGGTAAAACCTTTAAAGTTGTAGCATGCTCTTCCTCCATTACGGCCTACACCGATTTTTTAGAAATAACCCCATGCAAATTTTCACTCATTTTCTTTTCAATTTTTTTCATTTTTTCTCACAAATCCAAAATTTTCTCTTCCACAAAACACACAAAACCCTCATAAATCCCACCTTTCTTAATTTATTTTCCAAAATCCTTTACAAAAATCAACTTCCTAGCCATTTTCTACACATTCCACCAAGAAATTTTTAGAAATTTTCAAAAACTTCCAACTTTATCAAGAATCTTCATCTTCATTAGGGTTGTTCTTCAAATCCATAAGAACCCAAAGTATTCATAAATTTTTAGAATTTCATTCTTTAATTTTATTCTCTAAAATTTGGGAGTATTTATAATTTTTAAGTGTCCAAAACTCTATCTAGGAGAATGAGGGGTTAGGGAAAATTTAGATTAACCAGTGTTGTTGGATTTTTTGTGAGGATTTAATGGCACCTAAGAGGAGTAGGAAAGGAAAGGAATTTTTCATTTCTGAGGATTTTTAAAATAATAAATTTTCTAGTTTTGAGAGAAAAGTTCGCTACGAAAGAGCGATAGAAAGTAAACAAAGAATTATACCCAAAAGAGGTATGGATTTTAATTCAACACTAGAGGGATTTTTTGATGTTATAACAGTCCTTGGTTGGAAAAGGTTGGTAAAGGTTGGTAAAGAAGTTGAGGCTACTGTGAAATACTTAGTTTGAGAGTTTTATGCCAATGTTCCCAATGGTGTTTACAATATGGTTAAACTTTGGAATGTATTTGGACTAAAATGGTGAAGTAAGTTTACAGCTCAATGAATTAGTCAACCTATCATATTATAATGAACTCAACTCTGGCATAAATATCATCCAAAAAGAAAGAAGAACTATCGCTCCTTTGAAACTTTCTTTTAAAGAATAACTTCATAATCTTATGGAGAGAATGATATATACAAAAGAGTACCAAGATGCCTACTTCACCCAACAAACTGCATTCCTAAATCAACAACATTTTAATCAAGTGGAAAACAATATATTAATGTATGAAATGAATCACTTGCAATTGAGTCATCTCAGGGTGGATATAGCCATTTACCAACACACCAATATCAACACTATGATTTAAATTTCCTACCTCCACAACAATCACAAAATCAATTTGAAGAATAAGAACCGGACGACATAGAGGATGAGCTCTGAATTCTAATTCAGAGTTTTATGTTTTTATTTTTCTTTGTTTCATTTTATTTTATGTTGAGAAATTAAATTTTTAGTGTTTTTGGTCATTGTAAATTATTTTTTTATGAACATTATTTAGAACTATTAATTTTATAACAATTTCTTGAAATTTGTGAGAAGTACACAATTTTTAACTATGTATAATTTAAATGTTTGGATTAATGGATGGACCTGCATACCAATGCTTAAATAGGATCAATAATAAGGTAAATTTTCTATTATCTTTTTCTTTAATTTATAATTGTTACATTGAGGATAATGTAAATTCTAGGTTAGGGGTATGAAAAAATTACATTTTAAAATTTGTGCTTAAATGAAATTTCTATATGTTCACATTTATATTATATTATTTTTAATTTTCTTTTTGTGTGCTTTTAATTTATTTATTTTTTAGGAAAAATTAGGATAATTTAAAATTTTTCTTACAAAATTATCATATATTTTAATTAAATTTAAGAAAATGATCAAGTCATTGCATTGTTAAATTCATTTCAAAAACATTTCCTAGAGTAATATGATAACTAGTCAGTTTTTGACATAATTATTATTTGTTTTTGAGTTGTACTACGATAGGTGATACATAAAATATAAGCACAAAAGGGTTATGTGACTCATAAAAATCACACTGCTCAATTAAAGGGGTTCTTTATGTCATGATATGGGGTTTGGAATACATTGTACAAGCATGGGCTTGCTAAAAAATGTTTACAAAGACTAGATGATATGTTGTATGGGTTGGCATTGGAGGATACAACACGTCGCACTACTGCAGCACTACATCAGGGGTGCCAAAATGGTGCCATTTGGCATTCTCTTTTCTATGTACCATGGGTATGCTAAGTAGATCCATGGATATTTCTATATATATCGAGAGTATTCCCTCGCATCCTATCCTTGAATATGATATGTGATGGTTGATTTTTTTGTACCGACTTATCGATATTTCTATTTTTTACCTCTAATTCATTGTCGTTATTCTTTTTGCAATTCCACGTTGTTCTCTTAATGTACATATTTATTTTAAAGAGAAGGTCCACTTTTGGATATTGGCATGTCTTCAGTACTTATCGCACCTCTTAGCATGGTTGATACAATCCTTTTAAAAAGTATGTCAATAGTAACCATGTTGTATGAGTATTTGAGAAAAGGATCCTTCCTCTCGAATGAACACCGCATTATTTTTCATATGACTTCCCCCAAAAACCATTGATGCCTCTTGGCTAGGAAGATATTTTGAACATGGTTTGCATGATTTCTTTTCGATAGTGGACTCCTTAGATGATGGTGTATTTATTATATTTTGTCATTTTTTGTGCACCTCCTCCTTGGTAGAAGGTAAAGTCCCCTAGATGAGGTATTCCAAGTAAGGAGTTAGAAATGATACATATGTACTTACTATTGATGCTAAAGTGGCTAGGGAGTTAGCATGTGCATTCCCCCAGGAATTTAATCGGTCTCAAACTTTTCAAATGTCAAGATTGCTCTCTTTACCTCTTCCAAGTATTCTTTCATCCATTTTTTTTCAAATGCATCATTTACTTGATTCACTACCAAACTTGAGTCACTATGGACTAAAACTTTCTTTTTTTTCTAAAATTTTTAATTGTCACAGTGCCAGTAAGAGTGCCTCATACTTCACAACATTATCAATCCCCTTATTGGAGTAAGTATAACGATTCCTACCTTAGACCCTCTTGAGTTGCTAGCTCTATCCATATATACTTTCCATAGGTATAGGGTTGGTGCATCTACGATTAGAATCTCCATTTTATCCTCTGATTTGTTTGTGGGGTTCTCAGTCTATTTAACAATGAAATAAGTCAATACTTGCCCTTTAATGGTTGACTAAGGTTTGTATTGTATTTCAAACTTCCTCAATTCTATGTATATTTGAAAAAGTAGGACGAATTGGTCCAATTTATCTAAAATATTCTTGAATGGGTGAGATGTTAGTACAATCACCTTATGAGCCATGAAATAATATCTTAGTTTTATTGAGGCCATTCTCACTATAAATGCCACCTCGACTAAAATAGGATACCTTTATTACACTCCTATCAGGGAATGACTCACACGGTATATTAGACATTACTTCTCCTCTCTATCTACCATGAGAACATTATTGGTTTCTTTGTTTGTAAAGGCCACATAAAGGTACAAAAATTCATTAATTGTAGGATTTGTCAATAGGGTGCTTTTCCTAGGTACTTTTTGATTGACTGAAAAGCATATTCACATTCCTCACTCCATAAGTAGTCCTTGTTTTTATTTAATAGTGAAAAAAATTGTAGGCATTTTTGTGTGCATCTAAAGATGAAATGACTTTATGTAACTATTCTTTCATTTAGTTGTTCGGCTTATTTAACATATCTTGGTGGCCTCATATTCACAAGGGTCGTAATATTTTTGAGGTTGGCTTCAATCCCATTAGAAGATACCAAATTCCTTAAGAACTTCCCTGAAGTTACTCCAAAAATACACTTCTTCAAATGAAGATGAATATAGTAGCATCTTATTATAAGAAATACCTCTTTAAGGTTGGAGACATTATCCTTTGCTATTTCTATCTTGAACATCATGTTGTTGACATTAACCTCCATATATTTTCCAATCTAGTGTTCAAATATTTTGTTTACAAACCTTTGATAAGTAGCTCTAACATTTTTCAAACGAAAAGGCATAATGTTTTAACAATATGTTTCTTCTTGTGTGATGAATGCCATTTTATCCTCATCTATCAGGTGCTTTTTGATCTGATCATATCTTGAGTATACATCCATAACACACATTTGTTTTCAAAATAGGCAGTTGTATTGAATAACTGACCAATATTGGGTAAGGGATAATAATCCTTTGAAGTGGCCTTGTTAATATCTATGAAGTGAACGAACATTTTATGATATCTTCCTACCTTGCATGCTAAAATAACATTTGACAACCATGTTGGGTATTTGACCTAACAAACCCAACCCATTCACTTTAAAGAGGTGACTTTGTTTTTTATAATGTCATTCTTACTCATGCAAATCTCCATTTTCTCTGTTGAACTGGCTTGTTGTTATGATCGACATTCAACTTGTGTGAAATGATGTCGCGATTATTGATGTGGTTCAGATAAACAATCAATTTAAATCTTACTTTAAATTTCTTAAGATATCGTAAATTAATATATAGTAATTAGTTTCTCATGAAAAAGGGGGCTTTAATTTTGAAAACTGAAAATTAAATCTAACAATAGATATTAATAAAGATAAAAATAAATTATAAATATAATGAAAAAGATTCGAATAAAAGAACAATTTTAGGATCATTCTCCACTAATAGCATGTATTGCAAATAAAAAAAACATATCCTAATCTCATGTCTTTGATTATACCAACTTTGAGAAACTCACAAACATAAAAATATCCACCTCTTATTACAGATTAGTTGAATTAAACATGTTATTAATCCAAAATGTTTTTAATATTCAATGTAGAATAAGCTCTCTAAATTTAATTTATCAAAAGCATTAATTTCTAAATAAGTAAATTAGATTAAGGTTAAACACATAAGCTTGAATTAATTATCTTGAGTATTAATTCTCATTGCAAAATATTTTCGCTAATTATTGAAATTGATCAAGCGATTATGAGCCTAATCAACTAAATTGATTAACGATAAATTAATTTGATTATTTAATTGCACCTTAAATAATCAAATAAATTCATACAATGATTAAAACTGAGAATTAATATATAATTAAAAAGAATAGTTGAGTATAATATTGTAGATCATATTAAATATTGCAATGTAAGCATAAATTAATCAACCCAAATGTAGAATAAACAAAATAAAGGAATCGAAAAAAGTAAAAAAATGATCTTACCTCTATCCATTGCAATTGTTCTTAAAGCTCCAAACATATCAAAACTAATTTTCTCTGTGTGTTAGGAACTTACTTCTAAGCTCTTAACAACACTCAAATAGATGGTGTATTTCACTGGAATTGTGTGTTGAGCTTAGGGACCATAACACCTTTTTTATAGTCGTGCTTCCCATTAAAGCATTGGCACTATTGGAGAGTTTAAATGGATGATTAGTTACATTCTCTCACTTGGTCCAAATGCTCAACTTATCTTGGAGATAGGTCCTCTAAGAGCGAGTATTATCTTCCATGTATTACAATGTATTTAGTTTCTCAAGTATTACAATTTAGGTGGTAACAAAACTTAATGAATAAATCTGATATTTATTCTTCGTTCTATACAAAATATATTTTCTCAAATAAATTAAGGTACACATGAATATGAGAAAATATCACAAAATATCTCAAATAAATTAAGGTGCACAGTAATAAACTACATGCCCTTAAAATGAAACTAATTCCCATTTTCTCTACATGATCATTAAATTTCAGTGGTGGCATGCCCTTAGTCAAAGGATCAACAATCATCAACTATGTGCTAATGTGCTCAATGACCACTTTCTTTTCCTTAACACTTTCTCTTATGGCCAAGTATTTGATGTCGATGTGCTTACTACGACTATCACTCTTGTTGTTCTTAACCATAAACACATCAACTGAGTTTTCACTGTACAATCTCAATGGCATAGAAATAAAGTTAAATACTTTAAGCCCAGAAATGAAACTCTTCAACCATACACCATGTGATTTGGCCTCAAAACATGACACAAACTCGGCCTTCATAGTGGAAGTAGCAGTCAAGGATTGTTTCGCACTCTTCCAAGACATAGCTCCACTGGAAAGCATGAAAATATAACCAGATGTTGATTTGTGTGAATAAACACAACCAGCGAAGTCCGCATCGGAGTACCCAATTACTTCCATAACATCAATTCATTTATACATTAGCATATAGTACTTGGTTCCTTGAAGGTATCTCATCACTTTCTTAGTAGCTCTCCAATGGTACAGACTTGGATTACTCTGATATTGTTCCAATATTCCAACAGGAAATGTAATGTCAAGCATTGTGCAAACCTGAGTATACATCAGGCTTTCAATAGCATAAGCATATTCAATTTTCTTCATTTTCTCTTTCAAAATCATTCCTTGGGCATTGGTCCAAATTGAATTTATCGCCCTTCACAATAGAAGCAACATTTGGTGAACAATCTTTCATACGAAATCTCTCTAAAACTTTATTGATATAGGTTTCTTGAGATAAACCCAAGATGCCTTGAATTCTATATCTATGGATCTTAATGCCAATGACATAAGATGCCTCACCCAAAGCTTTCATATCGAAATTTTTAGAGAGGAATTGTTCTACCTCATGTAGCAAACCCTTATCATTGGTTGCAAGCAAACTTTCATCCCATATATAACACTAAAAAATAAATCTTACTCCTACAAACCTTTTGGTATAGACATTGATCCATGACATTCTCTTCAAAACAAAATGAAGTGATAAGGATATGGAATTTCAAATGCCATTAACGAGAAGCTTGTTTTAATCCATATATGGATTTATTAAGCTTACAAACCAAATGCTCACCATCACTAGAGAAGAATCCTTCAGGTTGGTTCATATAAACATTTTTCTCTAGGTTACCATTAAGGAAAGCCATTTTCACATCCATTTGATGCAAATCCAAATAAAATGGGCAACCAATGTCATGATCACACAAAGTGAATATTTCTTAGATATAGGAGAAAATGTCTTTGTGTAGTCGATTCCCTCCTTTTGAGTGAATACTTTGGAAATGATTCTTGCCTTATGTCTTTCAATATTTCTTTGTGAGTCTATCTTTGTCTTAAAGATCCATTTACATCCAATGACTTTTACATTATCAGGCAACTTGACGAGATCCTAGACTCCGTTAGACGCCATAGAATCCATCTCTTCTTTCATGGCATTGTACGGTAATTTCAAAACCTTAGAACTCATGGCATGTGAAAGCGTCTCAAGATCATTTTCGGCTCCAAAATTATAGTCACACTCTTATAGATACATAACATAATCATTAGGAATTATTGATTTCCTTACTCTAGTAAATCTTCTAAATGCTACTTCAAAATTCTTCTAAGGAATAGGATCATCTTATTCAGCTGGTTGTTCAATAGCTTCAAGCATCTATTGAACTTCATCATCTATTAGATCAGAATAAAAAAATTGTGCTACTTCCAGGACTAGTTCTTCAACACGTGTTTGTACTCGAGGCACGTTATCAACAAGAATGATAAGTCCATTACTTGAAGTGGCACACTTAGCATCTAAGTGATCCTTCTCAGGACCAATGGCCTAGGATCGATCGCACCCACTAATTAAGTCATTCTCAAGAAATTTTTCATTTCTTGATTCCATAAACCTAGTGATATGAGATGGAAAATAAAACCTAAATCCCTTAGACTATTTGGCATATCCAACAAATTCCCACTAATGGTCCTTGGGTCTAGCTTCTTCTCTTGTGGATTACAAATCCTCACTTTGGATAGGCATCCCAAAATGCGCATATGTCATAAACTCTATTTCCAACCTTTCCATAATTCAAATGGAATCTTTGAGATATCCTTGGTTGGAATTCAGTTTAATATATACACAACCGTCTTTAAAGCTTCATTCCATAAGGATTTAGGAAGATTGGAGTAGCTAAGCATTATCCGTACCATGTCTAATAATGTTTGGTGTCTCCTTTTTGTTATACCATTCTAGTCAAGTGAACTAGACATAGTGTATTGGGAAACTATCCCACGCTCTTGAAGAAACTTAGCAAATGACGCTGGTTCTTAATCATTCTTAGTATATCTACCATAATATTCACCACTTTTATCTGATCTCATGGGCTTTATTTTTTTCCCGCATTGTTTATCTACAACAACATTAAAGCCCTTGAAGGCATCTAATGCTTCGCTCTTATTATGAAGCATGTAGAGATACATATATCAAGAAAAATCATCAATTAAGGTGATAAAATATGTCTGACCTTGAATATCCATGTTTAGACAACATATATTACTTTGTATGATTTCTAATATGCTTAAACTCCTATTGATACCTTTCTTTGACTTATTAGTCTACTTTCCCTTAATACAATCCACACATGTCTCAAAATCAGTAAAATCTATAGTACCAAGTACCCCATCTTTGACTAATCTTTTAATTCTTTTTATGGAGATATGTCCCAATCTCCTATGCCATAATGTAAAAGAGTCTTCGTCAATAATAAAAATTTTAGTGCCAACTTGAACATGCATAGCGTTATGAGTGGCATTGTTTTGTAAATTAATGCAGTAAAGACCATTAGACAAAATACCATTCCAAACACAATCAGATTTATGGAATAAACTAAAAGATGTTTCTGAAAAGTGAAAGGAATAACCAGAAGGTACAAGTTTTGATATTGAAATCAAGTTTCAAGAGAAACTTGGAACATAAAAGGTCTTTTCTAATTATAAAATAAAACCACTACTTAAAATCAAACTACATGTCCCTATAGCCTCCACATGTTACCCATCTTGTTACCGGATAAGATGTATTGCTCACTTCCCACTAGCTTCCTTAGGTTTCACATACCTTGTAAGAATTTTGCAACATGGATTTTAGATCTAGAATCAATCCACCAGGTGTTAATATTGACATTAACCATATTTGATTCATAACAAACAAATGTGGTTGGATGACCTTTTCCCTAAAAGCCTTTTCTAGAATTTGATACATTCCTTCTTCATGTGTCCCTTCTTTTTACAGAACAAACACCTAGATTATTTCTTAATATTAGCTTGAGATGAAACTATCCCTTTCCCTTTATATTTGTTTTGAGCACTACTACAATACATACATATAGTCTATCAATTTTTACCTCTTTTTTTCAACTCCTAATAACTCTCCTCTTTATTACTACCAAATTTTCTCTTTTTTCCCCCACTTAATTAATTTCTCCTCTCAAACCCTATACATCAGCGCCGCTCAAACCCTTTTTCCACATTTTTTGTCCGTCTCCCTCGTCTCCCTCATCTTATTAATATACTTATATTCTTGGCTTTATCATATTTTGATTTAATGGTTTCAGTTTTGTTGTTTTATGGTTGGCTCACAGTTGGAGCTTGTGGATGGGTGATTTAAACTGCGAGAGGTTTAGAAGCTAGAGGGCCACATAGATAGGGTGTGGAGTCTCACTTGGAATCCAACGACTGGTGTTGATGGAATTCCCTCTGTTTTTGCTTCTTGAAGTGGTGATAAGACCGTTCGTATTTGGGAGTAGAGCCACTCTCCATCTTCTTCATCTTGGAACTACAAGGTTCATTTGTTCCTTTGTTTAAATTCTTTTATTTTCATACATTTATGCTATTTTTGGTTGCTTATAATATTTTGGGAGAATCAGGAGATGTAATTTAAGTTGCTTTAGAGTTTTAAATTATGAAGAACTTTTGAATGCATTCTGATTCTTATGACTATTTTTATTTATTCTTCAAGTTCATGGAGCACCCGTGAATCTCCAAGAAATTCGTGGTCCTTCTGAGCATTTGAATGGAGCATAGAACACACAAAATAGGTATAATAACGGGTTTTGGGTTATGTAGGTATTGCAATGGAGCATTTTCCTTGGATTAGGAAGTGTCATTCATATTTATTGAGGCTGCTCAATAATATATAGATCTTGCCCATTTGCTCTTCTGAGTTGATGGTAAAATTGGCAACCTTTTGTTGTAGATTGGATAAATATTTTTGGTATTTGGTTATTTCGTTTCATTGTTAATTTCGTTTTGGGAATTGAAGACTCGAGAATATATATTTTGCATATGCTTATGATTTGATAGCCTTTATTTAGATAGTATTTCAAGATGAAAGTGCTGGTTGTTATTATTTAAATGCTCTTTGCAGCAATTGAAATTCACTGTAATCAAATGTTACTGTTAGGTAACATAGTTCTAGAAAATGCATATATTTCAGGTATATGGCCTTACTATTTTAAAGATATATTTTTATGTAAATCTTAGGTATATCTCAAATCTGACTAATTGTTAGAGATCTAATTTTATGTAAATATATCCTTAAACATTGATGAGGTTAGTCATTTTTGTGTGTACTGAGAATGATGTTATGCGATCTACTTAACACAAGTGTGGAACTTTTTTTTAAGCATAAGTAAGAAGTATACTATAAAAGTTAACTTATTGTTTCTACTATCCATGATTCATGAGATGTAAGGAATATAATTTACCTACAGTATTATGTTTTGGGAAAGACTTCTTGGATTTAACACTTCTGCTACTAAGATTGACAACAAAATAGTAACATGGGAAAACAATCTGTGATCTTGAATATTGTCATTTATCTTTTTTGATATCCCACACAATTCATTTAAGCTGGGATGGACCTTGGTAATGATCATAGAGGAATCCATCCCCAGTATTGCTGCCATGTTGTGGATTCCATCTATATGTTTTTGCAATATGTGGAGTCTTTTCTTCAAAAGAAACAAGTAAAGGGTGAAATCATCGTTGTTGACTTGATTATAGCTTATGAAAAAAATATTGGTGGAGTCTTTTCAATATGTAGAGCCTGGTGCACTGCACTAGTACTGGTATGCTACATTGGACTAGCACTGGTGCTAGTGTGCTATGTTTGTATTGGTGCTGGTGCATTATGCTGTGCTGGTACTGGTATGCTGCACTGGTGCTGGTCCTAAGCAAGTGGTCTGTAATAAATGTTGGTGCATCATTCCTAATGGTTTTTACTTCTTTGAGCTTGATGAACGAAAACCGGCATCGCCGATTCTGCCAATACTTTGGTTTTATATTTATAAAACTCTCACAAGTGCACGAATCATTTCGTAGAAAATGATAAGTATACTCCCAAGGTCGATCTAAGGAAGGAATATATGTGGTTTTTAATTTATTATTCAAACTTTTAAAAATGAAATTAAATCCTAAACATCCTGTCACGATAGTTTGGTTTTTTTGTTTCTAATCTAATAACATAAAAATAAACATAGATAAAGATTCAATAAACATTTATGCAAATTTTATCATTTCTAATAGTGGAGTATTTATGGATATAATAACTAGTTAATTATGCTTGCTCATATTATTTAGGTTATTAAAGATATAAATTGATATTTATTGATTCTCTCTTTTTTATATGAATACCACCTTTGGTAGGGTTAGATATTATTTGTTAACTAAACAAATCAATTAACACCTATGGGTGGGGTTGATAACTAATTTGGTTAATTAAATTAATTCCTTTTCCTAAGAGATTGAAAATGAAACATTTAAATGCCACCTTTGGTGGGATTAGATAGTTTAAACTTTATTCAAGGTGTCCAAATTAAACCTAAGAAATTAATTATCTGAGTACTAACTTTCAAGTTTTAAAACCACTACTGAAAACATGTTGTCAATACATTTTCACATAATAATTCTTATAAAAACTTTTGAAATAGAGCTTCACTCTAACTACAGGGCGATTGTACCAACAAATAAAAGAGCACTACTCTAAATTATACCGGATAACTAAACCTTAAAATCTAATTTTCATATTTAAGTTTGTAATGAAAAATAATATATTTCTCTCTAACATTCTTAATATAAAATCTTGAAAAAAAATAATATCAATTCATTTTAGAGATTTTTACCTATTTAATATTTCGCAAGCATAAAAACTTTATATCATGTTTACAAACAGTCAACAATGTTAAGTTTAATCACAAACAAATTAAATATAACATAGAATAAAATATAATCCTTACAGTACTTCGATGCTATTCTCGTTACTGGAAAACCTCCAAACGGAATTTGCACTCCCATTTATTGAATCGAAAAGCAAATAAATTACAAAAACATAACTAGTTCTTCTCAAAAAGAGAAGAACTCTAAAACTAAGAGAAACTAACTAAGAAAAGCTAAAATCTAAGAATAGCTTAAAAACTAAGAAATGAGAGAAAGAAAGAGAAGAGAAGTTGTGTTTTGAGGTGTGTTTATTTATGACGAGAATGGGGGTATTTATAGGTGAGGATGGGTAGGAAAATTGGGTGAAAAAATGATAAAAAATGGTGGAAACGCGGAGTAGTGATTGATGACGTCAGCATAACTGGACGACTGCGTGCGCGATTTCCTATTTTTGACATTTTTCACCCTTTTTGACCCATTTTGTCCAATTTTTCCATATTTGTTGACCTTTCCTCATTTATTTATTAATATATTTGTGATGTATTGCCTCCAATATTTCTCTTTGAGTCTTTAAGTTACGTTTTTAAGCGAAAATACCTGAAAAACAATAAAAATACCTGTGATTTCGAAAAAGACATTTATATAAATATATTATAAAATCATATAAATAGATATATTTTTAATCAATTAATGTGCATAAAATCATAGTAATTTTAGTGCTTTTTGAGCACTCATCATAGCTTCTTAGATGCTAAGGAAGATGCACAAATGTATAATTTTTTGTTTTGTTTTAATATAAAATGTGCAATCTTGCTGTAGTTATTGCAAATTTGATGCATTTATCAAGTAGCTTCTTATTAAATCCCATCCTGGAGAAGAGCCATACCCAATTCATCAATGAGTATACTGGGTATAATTGTTTGGCTCTGATTTTGTATCATCTCATTTGTGCAGTTTCTCATGTTTGTTGAGTAAACAACCATAAGTTGTTTATACATCAGCACCATGCTCACAGTGCACCAAGTACCAACTTCACCAGCGCACCAAGCACCAGGCACACCAACACTAGCCCCATCCCCAGCCCCAGCACAACCCCTCAATGCACCAGCCCCAATGCAGCACCCCAATGCAACACCCCAACGTACCAACCCAGCGCACCAGCACCTATGTTGATTTGAAGTACACTTATAAATGCTTGTAATTAGTAGTAAAAAGTTAGTTTGTAATAGTAAGTTTTTATTATGTTTTAGTGTATAATAAACTCTCAAATGTAATTATATTTTTAATTTTAATATTATATGATTTTTAATATTGTAATTAATAAATTTATTGTAATTTATATTGATTTTTAATATTGTAATTACTAATTGTATTTTTTTATTATTTATGCATACCCTATGGCCTCACTTATTGAAAAATTGAGGCCATAGATATATCCTATAGCCTCAGTATTTCAATAACCGAGACCATAGGTATGTCTATGGCCTCAGTTAAAAAACTGAGGTCATAGGTAACAGTTTATGGTCTCTCTCACTTAGGCCTCGATTCTTATAATCGTGGCCATAGGCCTACGATCACCATTAAAAACCGAGGTCATATATATGTTTTTTTATTAGTGGAGATTTACCATTCCCACAGGTGAGTCATAAGGAAAAAAACTTCATAATAAGGGTGCATACCAAAGCCTTATCTGAAGTGACAGAATTGATCATCAATGGCTTTTAGAAAATCCTAAACATTGTTATGGTGGTCAACAAAACCACAAATATCAGTAGAGATCTTAGTCTTAATGAATATCATGCTAAGGTGAATAGATCACTCCCATTGTTTATAAAGCGTGATATTTTCTAGTGTTGGTTTCAGTAATTTTAGGTGGTTTGTTTTTCCTAATAGCATAGTAAATATTCATCCAGCCTAGATGAAGAAGAATTCTTTCCTTCCATACTTTATAATTATCCCTTTTTAATTCTGGAATGTCATAACGAATATAAGAGAAATTCACAAGTTGTGAAGCTACAATTAAAGATTATATGCTTATTAAAGTTTAAGACCTAAATTTAAATCATTCTTTACCAATGTAAATCACAAAAAAATATGAATCTAGAGACATAAAACTTGCATTTGGGCAAAAGTTCTAATTCAATTTGATTCGTCTTAACTTTAAGATAAAACTATCAAATTATGTTCCTTTTTCATAATCCCTATGGGTAAGTTAGAAAATATAATAAAAATTCCTCTGAGATAATATTTATTATATCACATATGATTAATCATAATTAATATTTATTTTTCTAAATGTGATCCTAAATAAACCTTATTATAGTTTTAATTAATTAAAGATGTTGTATCTATTCCCTAATTAATTAAACTATATGAATCACTTAAACATTAACTAAATCTTTAGACTAAATTATTATATAAAACCATAAGCAAAATTAATTTAATTTCAAATGTACAAATATTATCTATCTTAATATTGTATGTATAAATAAATGACAATAAATTATACAAGCAAAAATAAATAATACAAGCACAAATTAAATTCATAAAAACCATTAACAAATTAATTTCATTATGCATAAATTATTTAACAAAATTTCATATGCATAATAAATTACAAAATTTATACATACAAATACAAAAAACAAATAATTTAAGAATAATGAATTTAAACATAAATTTTAATGCGCCAAAAATTATTTAAATAAATGTTACATATATAATAAATATTGTACATGTGAAAAACCGAAGTTAAATAATTAATCACATAAAATTATATTCAAAATTTTCTTTAATAAAAATTAAATTCTAAATATATATAATAACAAGCCCTTTATATGTAATAACACAATATGTGTTGTGGCCCAATGATCTGGGTGATTAACATTTTCCCAGGAGACTCGGTTTTGTGTCTTGCAAATAGAACTTTTTTTTGGCAAGTTGTCTTCAACTTCCATCTAGGTCAACGCGACTTGGTTACGACCCGGTTGGAGCTTCAAACGTTTATCTCAATTCTAATGATGAAAAACGGCATTCTTTTTATCAAAATTCTCAAAATTGAATTTCTAAGTGATTCATGGTCTCAGTTTGAATCAAAAACGTTATTTTAAATAAAAAGTTAATTAATACATTCCAATGAACACGAATGGTGAATTGGAATGATGTTCTTCATAGTTTTTCACATTTTAATTCACAAAATCATTGAAAAAATCAATATTGAAATCATTTATAATTTCCATATGCATCAAAACTAAGCCTTTCAAAAAATCCAATTTCAAGGTGCTCGGTAAAATAAAGCAAAACAAAGATCATTTAAAATTGATCAAGACAGAGGTAGTATGTGCTCTAATACCAAATGTACGCATAAATTAATCGACCTAAATACGGAATAAACAAATTAAAGGGATCAAAAACAAGTAAAGAAATTATTTTACCTCTAGCCATTGAAATTGTTCGTAAAGTTCCAAACTGATCAAAAATGATTTTCTCTCTGTGTTAGGAACTTTTAAGCTCTTAACAACACCTTAATAGATGGTCTAATGCATTGGAACTGTGTGTTGAGCTTAAAGACCATAACACCCTTTTTATAGTCGTGCTTCCCATCAAAGCATCGACACCGTTACTAGCTTTAGCCATAACCAACAAGCTCTTCAATGATAGAAACATTTATACCACTAAATGATCCGTTAAAGAAAAACAGAAATAAAAATTTGAAACAAGGAAGTATGTGCTAATCTAGTATGGTGGTGATTTGATCCCAATAGCACATGTTTGGACATCTGGACCGACCCAAAGCCCACCCCTTGTAAACCACCCAAGACCAAGTTACTAGCCCAAGATGAAAGATGAAGTACCCTAGACATCCCACCAGGGACAGACCGAGCCCAATGGTAGCACGAGCCTAAGTGAAAACCGAGCCCAATGGCAAAATGATCTCGAGTATAGGACGAGTAGAACTCGACCTAAACCTCTAACATATTATACTTTAGGCCAATTATACCCTCTTGACATATAGTTATGTGTATACGTTGTATAACTGACATATGTATACATAAATGTGCTATAAATAGATGGACCTCTCATAAGGATCCACACATTCAGGCCATTGTACCAACTTCTCTTTAATCTCTCTCTATAAAGCATTGAGTCTCAATATTTTGGCGCCCATCATGGAGCTCATATTCTAAGGTCAATCACAAGTTTCTGACCCCGTATCCTGTGGAGATTCACCTTGCCCCTAGAAAGAAATTAGGAAGGTACATTGTGCACTACTCATAACCCAAAAAACCATGGCAATAACTCGATCTGAGAGATGGTCAAATTCGAGTTATCTTGAAATAATGGCTACTTGAGGAAACACACCACTAGCCAGTAACGGGACTAGGACAGAGGACAATACCCTTTATCAGGAATTATCTCACCAACTACTTGAACTATGGAAAAAGCTCGATGAAACCAGAAGAGAAAACATGTCTCTACGATCTCAGGTAGAGGGAAGAATCTCAGAAAATCCTACTACTGAACCGACCAATAGAGAGGCAACAAGACACGGTCAGTCCCAGCCCCGATAAACTGAGCATAAGGTTGAAATAAATCCCCTCTCCAGCTCGGCTTGTCCCGATGAGGAACAATGGTTTAAAAAAAAGAGTTGTGAGACATGGCTACAAGCTCTAGAGGAGAACAACAAAAGGCAGGAGCAGGCCTTAAAAGTAGCAAGCTAGAAACATGAAAATGGAAAAATCCCTTACGAGGTGGACAGGGATTGCGAACAACTGTACATCTCCCCCTTTTCGGATGAAATTGAAAATGAAGAACTCACCCAAGTTCAATGTTCCTAAATGCCCTGATTATTTTTGGACAAGAGATCCAGTGACACATGTTCAACATTTCAAAATAGCCATGGCACCCAAGAGTCTCACCCAAGAAAAAAGAGACGCAATGATGTGCAAGCTGTTCACAGCCAACCTCTGTGATGGCACACAGAAATGGTTCAACAACCTACCTCTCAGGTCCATATCCTTCTTTCCATAGTTTGCCAAATTTTTCATCATGAACTACGCCTATAACAAACCCTTGAGAAAAGAATCTCACCACTTCTTTTCAATTATACAAAGGGAAAATAACCCATCGAAGAATACATGAAGCGATTCAAAGAAGAAAAAATGAAAAATCTCTTACTACCCTAGCTTTATTCTAGATAAGCCTTCAGGCGAGGCCTGCTAAAAAGCTCTAACCTATTCATGGAGTTAACTAAAATGGTGCCACACAGCTTAGAGAAAGCTTATAGAGAAGCCATAAAGTTTGTTAACTTATAAAGGGAGCTTAGCCTAGTCAAGGATCGTCAAATAAGGGTAGAAATGATCTCGGTCCCAAACAAAGAAAAAGGGAGGATAAGCCCAGACCAAGCACACCAAGGCTACAAAAACATATGCTTTGTTTTAGGTAATAGACACACTGGACACTGGCCGGTAAATAGAAACTGGGTGGTAAATAAGCGGGCTGGAAAACGAAGAAAGTTGGGGAAGAGCATTATCTCCCTTATGGGATCCTCATTTAAGGGTTGATCTGACTCAAATTGTAAGAAGAATGGAGAGGGAACCCAAAACTAGGTGTCGACTCAGGATGCATGCTCTAGAGAAAGACATGTCTAAATGGTGTGACTTTCATAAAGATGTAGGCCACGAGACTAAAGACTATAGAAACCTAAAAAAAGAGTTGGAAGTACTATTGGATAGAGGAAATTTGAGGGATCTCGCCATAATAAAAATGAAGATAGAAGAGGATACCAAGGCGAACAAAAAGTATTTCAACCAAAAAACTCATCAAGTAGTGGCAAAGAACCTCGTGGTGGGCCTAACATTAAAACCATCCATACCATACATAGAGGGTCGAAAGTCAATGGGCTCTCTAGCAATGCCCACAAAAGATTTGTAAGGGAGATACACAATGCCCCACATGTATACGTTTTGGATAAAGCAAGACCTCTTACAAAAATAATCTTCACAGAAAAGGATGAAACCTCATCCCATCATGAGGTCCCTCTGGTTATAACCCTAAGGATTGGGTCTTGTGATGTTCATCGAATAATGATTGATACATGGAGTTAAATAGATCTCATTTTCCTAACCACCGCTAGGGGTTTCGGGCTAGGAGACACTAACATTGCCAGAGTAGAGCTTCCTCTCGTAGGATTCAACAACAATACCACCTATGGAAAAGGAACGATGATCCTACCTGTTATGACAAAAGGGGTAATAATAATGGCTAACTTTGTCATCATTAACTCCCCGACACATTAAAATGTCATCCTGGGAAGACCCTAGATACACCTTCCACCAGGTAATCAAATTTCCTATGGCTGAAGGCCGTGAATAGGTGAGAGGAGATCAAGAGAATGCTATGAGTTGTTATAATGCCACAATGAAAGGAACAACCCCTAAATAGCAATCACCGAGAGGTCTCCCTCCAAAGAGACCAATGAATAAAACCATAATGAAGTCAGTTTATCTAAATAAGTTAAGAGACTTCCCAACGGATGCTAAGGGAAAAAACCACCCTATGAAAATAGGTGACGATTTAACTTCAGAGGTCGAGGAACAACTCTCATTATTTCTCAGAGCTAATGCAGACATCTTTGCATATGCCCTTACGGACATATCAGGAATTGATTCTAGGGTTATAACGCATCAGCTAAACATTGACCCAGAAGCTAGAACCATTCAAAAATGAAAAATAAAATTCCCTAGAGAAAAAATGAGGCAATCAAATGTCATATGCTGCCCTTAAAGAGGTAGGGGGTCATTAGGGAAGTCAAGTATCCCTCATGGCTCTCAAATATGGTACTATTAAAAAAGGAATATGGAGCATCTCGTATGTGTGTAGTCTTCACCGATCTAAATGAGGCTTGTCCTAAATATTGCTTCCCTATCCTAAGCATTGATCAGGTGGTCGACGCCTCTTTCGGGTTTGGGTTGATGAGTTTCTTATGCGTATATTCTGGGTATCACCAAATCAAGATGCACCCTGAGGATAAGGAGAAAAATTCTTTCATAATAGAAGAAGGAATGTTCTTTTACACAAGAATGCCATTCAGATTGAAAAATACGAGTGCAACATATCAAAGCCTCATCAACAAAATGTTCGAAAAGCAACTGGGCAGGAATCTCAATGCATACATTGACGACATGGTGGTCAAGTCAGCTCAACCTCTGAACTATATCAGAGATCTTCATGAGATATTCGAAGTGATTCAAAGGTATGGCATGAAACTTAACCCTAAAAAATGCATTTTTGGTATGGTTGTAGGAAAATTCCTAGGATACCTAGTGTCAGCAAGAGGAATCAAGGCCAACCCTGAAAAAATACAAGCATTGGTAAATATGAAGCCACCCAATAGTCTTAGGGGTATACAACAACTAAATAGAAGAATATAGGTGTTGAGCAGATTCATTGCAAAATGAACAGATAAGTGTATGCCCTTCTTTAAGATGCTAAGAAAAAATAAGCATGTCTTTTGGAACAAGGATTACAATACAACCTTTGAAGAAATAAAAAATACCTTAGTAATCACCCCATCTTATTCTACCCCTTACCAAGAGAGATTCTCTATCTATATTTGGCTGTCACACCCAAGACATGCAGTGTCGTGCTAATAATAGAGAGGAAAAAAAATCAGCACCCCATCTACTATGTCAGCCAAATTTTAACAGAGGCTCAAAGCAAATATCCTACCATAGATAAACTTGCCTTTTCTTTCAAGATTACTGCACGAAAGCTCAGAAATTACTTTGGCTCACATGCAATCATGGTACTCACCTCGTACCCTCTTAAAAATGTTCTAACAAAGCTAGAGGTTAGAGGATGACTGGCCCAGATAGTCATGGAATTGGGAGAGTATGATATCAAATACATGGCTAGAGTATCCATCAAAGGACAGGTTGTAGCCGAATTTGTGGCCAAGTTCACTAATGGTCCCAAGGTCGTTAACAAAATAGAGACAATGAAGGTATGTACGGTAGACTAGAAGGATGCACCGACCTGGCAGGTATTTGTGGACAGTGTGCACAACTTCAATGGCGCAGAACTAGGGGTGGTTATAGTGAATAAGGAGGACAATTGCTTTGAATAGGAAATCAGGCTCGATTTTCAAGTAACCAATAACATCACAGAGTAGGAAGCTTCCATATTTGGAGTCATGACCACGAAAAAGCTGAGGGTAGATAGAATTACCCTACATAGCGATTCCATGGTCATTGTCAATCAGTTTTTGGTAACATTTGAAGTAAGGGATGGAAAGATGAAGAAGTACTTGGAGAGATTAAAAGAAGAATGCTCAAAATACTCCGAGTTCAAGATCAAACAGATAGCATGAAATGAGAATAGTCACGCCAATGCCTTAGCAACCTTGGCATCAATAAGGGAGACAAAGTGGGACTGGGTAGTATCAGTAATGATGCAGGCAAAGGCATCTTTGAAAGAGGGTGAAAGAAGGATTGGATGCATGGACACTCCCTCTATCTGATGGTTCACCCCGATCTATAATTTCTTGGAAAAATGGCACCTACCCGAAGATCGCATGGTCACAAAGGAAATTAAATCCAAGGCAAGTCGGTACAAGATTGAGGTAGGAAAAATATATCGTAAAACCCCACTCGGCCCCAACCTCTTATGCATAGCTACAAAGGGAGCTGAACTACGACAAAGGGGATTAAAACAAAGATTGATGAATATCCTATTATCTTCAAGTTCACAAAGGAACCTCAAATACATGAAGTAAATTGCCTCAAAGGTAAGATTATTGAAAAAGAAAATTTTCTTTTTTCTTTAAAAGAGGAAGTAAATTTTAAAACAATTCAATAGAAGATTTTCTCTAAAGAAATACAAGAGAAAAATCAATCTCTCAAAGAGAAATTTAAAAAATAAATATGCGCTGAAATACCTAGTACATTTTGGGAGAGAGAGAAACATTTGGTAGAATTGCCATATGAACCTAACTTTATAGAAGCCCAAATCAATACAAAGGCCAGACCTATCCAAATGAATGAAAGACACTTACTCATATGTAAGCAGGAAATAAAAGACCTTCTAAAAAAGAATTTAACAAGACCCAGTACTTCTCCTTGGTCCTGCCCAACATTCTATGTGGAAAATAGTGCTGAAATTGAGAGAGGAGTTCATCAACTCGTGATTAATTATAAGCCCCTAAATAAGGTGCTTAGATGGATAAGATATACATTACCCAATAAAAAATACTTACTTAGTCGACTAAACAAAGCTCTAGTATTCTCTAAATTTGATATGAAAAGTGGATACTAGCAAATAGAAGTAGCAGAAAAAGATCGCTACAAAATAGCATTTATTGTTCCATTTAGGCTTTACAAATGGAATGTTATGCCATTTGGGTTTAAGAATGCCCCAAGTGAATACCAGAGAATTATGAATGATATTTTCAACCCTTATTTAGGGTTCACTATTGTCTATATAGATGATGTTCTAGTCTACTCAAATACAGTAGATCAATACTGGAAACACTTAGAAGTGTTTTTTTAAAATAGTTAAGTCCAATGAGCCTGTTGTATCATCCAAAAAGATAAAGTTATTCCAGACCCAAGTAAGGTTCTTGGGCCATAACACATAATATGGACTTATAAGTCCTATTGAGAGATCAATAGTCTTTGTAGAAAATTTTCGGATGAAATAAAAGACAAGAAACAGTTGCCAAGATTCTTAGGGAGTCTTAATTATATTGCAGATTTTTATAAAAATCTTGCACAAGATTCCAGTCCATTATTTCAAAGACTAAAAAAGAATCCTTCAGAATGGAATACAACTTGCACAACAACTATCCAAAATATCAAGCTTCGAGCTAAAGAGCTCCTATGCCTAGCTTTATTTGATCCCGAAGCTCCAAAATTAGTGGAGGCTAATTCTTTAGAGTTAGGCTATAGAGGCATTCTGAAGCAGAAAATGCCTATAAAAGAGGTCTTAATAAGATATACCTTAGGCACTTGGAAACCAGCTCAGAAAAATTATTCTACAATCAAAAAAGAAATATTGGTCATTATTCTGAGCATTACTAAATTCCAAGTTGACCTTCTAAATAAGAAATTTTTACTTAGAGTTGATTGCAAAAGTGCTAAAGAAGTACTTCAAAAAGACGTCAAAAATCTAGCATCAAAACAAATTTTTGCTAGGTGGCAAGCCATCCTATCTATATTCGATTTTGATATCGAATATATTAAGTGGAAGAGAACTCACTCCCATATTTCCTTACCGGGGAATACTTACAAGGCCATGAAGAAAACAAATTATCTTCAGGCACTAAAGAAAGAAAAAGCTCCTCAAAAGGAGTATGAATGGCATAAGATCACCCACAAATCTATCATCTCAGTTGAAGATGAAGAAATGGCCAAATCACCTGAACAGGTAGCTAATATATATCTTAAAGATAATTTACCAGCAAATACTATCCCTAAATCCAAGGAATATTTTGATTAATCTTAAAAGAAACTAATTTGGTTGACATAATTCATAATATGAGAAATTCTCATAAAATTGTTTATTCAACTTTTAAGATAAAAAATATTTTATCTAAATCATATTGGAATTCTAACTTATCCGTTAGAGAAAGATTTAAAAATAAATGGATGAATCCAGTCTCATATGACTATTTTGATTATATACAGGTGTGGGAAAACATGCTCTTCTATCAAAACTCAAAGAAAACACATACGTGGTTTATCCAGTTTTTAACAGGGGATCATTATGCCTTTAATGATTTTCCTACTTGGTGCAGAGATTGGTTCTCATTTTTTTGGATCAACTAAAGATATATTTCCTCAAAAGGTTTTAAAAGCTTTTATATTATTTAAAGAGTTTAATTTAAACTTTACCAAAAATAAAGATCATTCATTATTGTTCTTCTTTGCATTATATAAAGTCTCATGCATATGGAAATGAGATTATGCAGTAACACATTGGGACGAAATCTATTGTCTTATAAGACGATCATGGGGAAGATGGTGGGATAAAACTCCACTAGAATAGTTTGATGATGTTAAAATTATTGAATTATTCCAAGCACTCAAAGTGAAAGAAACTACTAACCCTAAACCACTTAAGGGTAAAACTGAACTAGAAATTGTTATAAAAACCCTAAAGGAAAGGGAAAAAGTGACGAGTATATCTCTAAAAAACTAGAGGCATTATGTTCTGAAGAAGAAGAAGAAAGCTCCACAAACTCTAATTAAAAATTAGATCAAGAGCCTTCTGAAAGTGACTTACAGATGACCAGCACAAGCTAGAAGCCAAGCCAACCAACCACTAAAGAAAGTGGCCAACATCAAAGGAGCCCACAAAGCACTCTAGACAGACGACTCCAAAACTAACAGGGACACACCACTAGACAAAGGGCCCACTCTTCATATGGGAGAGCATCTGCTTTTATGAAAAGTCTTACTAGACTTATCTTGTGAATTATTGTATTTTGTTTTTTAGATGAGCCTCTTTATCTATATAAGGCTCTTAGACTTTTAAATAAAGGATCCATATAACTTCATATATTTTCTCTTTTTAAATTCTGTCAATACTCTCTGTAATATATTCATATTAATAAATATCCTTCACTTCATATATCTTTTCTATCTTCTTTGTCGTTTTTATAACTTATCAGATCCTGGCCATATTTGGTATCAGATCCATCTAAGTTTGAAAAGATAGTAGAGTTATAGTGTGTAATCTTAATAATCTTGTTATTAAAAGAGACTTCGAGGTACTAGGACTTCGACAAGCAGTGCATAAGTAAGACCCAAGAGAGGTAGTGGTAAGACGCATGAGACTTTGTCTGATCCTATTAAGGTATTCTCTAATCTTTTGCAATGGTAGGATTGGTAAGATCATTCTCTAGAAAATCTACTTCTTCATCCTCCAGCACTAGCTCTACTTCTACTTCAGCCAAATCTGTAAAAAATAAAGAAATAGTAAATATAGAAAATATTGAAAAAGATTTAGCTAACTGGAATGTTCCTAAAGTGGGAAGTTCACAAGTCTATAATAAGGGTAGTTTTCTTTTTAAATCTAATTATATAATAAAAACAGTAGAAGAAACATATCATTTAGCAAAAGAGTCTTTAGACTTAAGCTTATTATCTCAAAGTCTTATAGACCAATATAGAGAAAAATATAATTATCTGTATATTGGTTTAGTACAAATTGTAGTAAAACCTCTTACTAGAGAAGGACTTAATAATTCAGTTATAATTTGTGTTAGAGATAAAAGGCACAATCGGATTAAAGATTCAATGTTGGGATGTATTGAATCATCCTTAAGTTTAGGACCTATATATTTCAATTATTTCCCTAATTTCTCTGTGTGCATCAAAGATGCAAATGTTTTAAAATGTTTAAAGGTAGATGTGCAGGCACATGGTTTCGACATAGAGGAAGGAACCAATAATGTTGCTCTCATATATAGAGTATACTTCAAAGTCATAAACACTATCTGCCCAGACATCAACCTAAAATCTCTCATCAGAGATAAAAGAGGAGAAACAACACTATTTCAAAAAAATAGTGAAAAAACCAGAGTAGCTACACCTAAAAAATTAGCATGGGATAAAATTACCCTTCTAGAAAGCTGGTTGATACAACAAGAACCTAAAAAGGTTAGAACCCCTCGAAATACTAAAGTCGATCAAATAATAGAACATGAAGATGGCTTAGTAGAAATCATGTTTGACTCAAAAAGAAAAGTAAGAATATCTGAGTTAAGACCATCAACTAAAAGCAACCGATTCTCAAACATTTCGGAAATATTCTCAAATGTTTCTATAAATTCCTCAAAAGAGACCAATTTTGAAGGAACTCAAAGGCTTCCTATGGGAATAAACTTACGAGTTTATCGAAATGAAGGATCTAAAAGATCTGAAACTATAGAAGAAAGATCTAATAGATCGGAAGATCGGTCTGAAAGGCCTATGAGTCCAACACTCTATGATGTCGGATATGAATCAAACACTAGATTCCATAGTGTTATGGTATTAAAAAAACCATCATTCAATGAATCTCTAAAAGAGATGTTTTATGATCCAGACGATTAGGGTGAATCAAGTTTTAGAACAAAGAAATTACACCAACTTATTCTTATAAACAGTTGGAAGTCAGTTAACAAGAATTGAAAAATTAGTTCAAAAGTAGACTGAAAGTTTGCCATCTACTTCTAAATTTAAAAAAATAAGTAAAACCAACCTTCTTTAAACCTATTCCAGAGTTTAAATTAAGGCAAGAAGATAACTCAAAATTCTTAAAATAATTATTAGAAAAAAATGTCAAAATTAGACACTAAAGGTAAAGAAAAATCTGTACGAATGCTTGAAAAAGATCTAAGTGAGTATCCCACTAGCCTGGTAATTGACCAACAAAGCCAACTATTATTGCTTATCTGAGTTTCCATGAAACTTGATTGCAGCTGCATACATCAGCATATTTTTAATTACCCAAATAACTTGATATTCAGATAGTCCATCTATACTCCATTCTTGAATGGTACTACCGGAATATACTATTCTAATGGGTAGCTCTTCTTCGATTTGTAAATTGATTGGAGATTACCTAGGATAATAAGACTTTGCTTTGTAAACTGGAATTGGTCTTTCCAATTTATTTATTTCTACAGAATCATTTTTATAATATTCTTTTAGATAATGATAAATTTCATATAACTCTTTTTAAGAGATCTCATTTAGATCTTCTTCATTATCTTCTTCTTCAGAAGATTGCTCTGTTAAGAGTATTTGTAGAAACTAATTTTTAAGTTTCTCGTCAATATTTAATTAATTGACTTTTTGTTGAATTCTACAATTTGGGCTATAGTGTCCCTACTTTCCACACTTATACCAAGTGGGTATTTTATCTTTATTTTTAGCAAACCGGGCTTTATTATTGGGCTTTTTAGTCCAATTAAATCTTTTAGATTTTTTCCTTCTTTTAGAAGGATAAGTTCTTGATTCTTTAAACCAAGTTTTTTATAAGCCTTTTGGGATTTATGGGCTTTCCTTTGAGATAATCCTTTACGAATACTTTGATATCCATACTGTTCGTAGAAGTCTCCTAAGGCTTGCTTGCTTTGGACTCTTTCTTTTTCCATTTGTCTTTTGAGCTTCATATCAGTACATAATGCTAATTTTTTAGGTGTAGCTAATATGGCTTTTGCACTATTTGTTTGAAATAGTGTTGTTTCTTCTCTTTTATCTTTGATTAGAGATTTTAGGTTGATGTCTGGGCAGATAGTGTTTATGACTTTGAAGTATCCTCCATGTCGAAACCATGTGTCTGCACATCTACCTTTAAACATTTTAAAACATTTGCAGCTTTGATGCACACAGAGAAATTAGGGAAACAATTTAAATATATAGGTCATAAACTTAAGGACGATTCAATACATCCCAACATCAAATCTTTAATCTGATTGTATATTTTATCTCTAACACAAATAAGAAATGAATTATTAAGTCTTTCTCTAGTAAGAGGTTTTACTGTAATTTGTACTAAACCAATATGCAGATAATTATATTTTTCTCCATATTGGTCTATAAGACTTTGAGATAATAAGCTTAAGTCTAAAGACTCTTTAGCTAAAGGATATGTTTCTTCTACTGTTTTTATTATATAATTAGATTTAAAAAGAAAACTATCCTTATTATGTACTTGAAAATCAATACATAATTCTAATTTAAATAATAATATATAATTTTTTTTATAAAAAAATAAACCTTATTTATAAATTTACTATTAACATAATTTCAAAATAATTAAAAATTATTGAAAAACAAGTTTAAATCGTAAAACGAACAATTTAAATCATTTTAAATAAGTTGATTGAATCTATCTAAATTAAAGTTTATAGATTAGTATAATTTTTTATTTTGCAAATCAATAAATATCGATTCAATTAACATTTTAAATAAAAATTGATCATTCATCACTCAAAGAAGTATTATATTCAAGAGAATTATTTATTAGTGAAGGGAAGCTAAAATCATATACCTTTAATTGAAGGAGCACAAAAGTACTATTATTATCAAATAGAACATAAAATTCATGTTGCTTTCAAAAAAATAGCACAAAAGATTATGTATATATAGTCAAACGATAAGCACAAAACTAGATAAATAGACAACTTTTAGCAACATATATTAAAAATTAAATAGAAAGCAAGTAAAAAACAGTAAAGCTTCTAATTAAAGTCTAAGCATGTATGATGTAATATGCACACCTTAAATTCAAATTATACTGGAACAACAAAAGATCATGCACAACAAACTATAGAATCGGGTAAACTTAAATATAACTCTTACAAAATATACTTATTTACAAAATTTTATTTTTAATTTCCTTATAAAAAATATATATTTTATGTTTTATTCAATAAAAAAATTATTACTTATAAAAAATTAAAATTACTTTTTTTTTCTCAAAATCTCAATAACTTACTTTTTTTCAATATTTATTATGTACTTGAAAATCAAAACATAGTTCAAATTTAAATAATAATATATAATTTTTTATATAAAACAATAAACCTTTTTTATAAATTTACTTGGAAAAATAAGTTTAAATCGTAAAACGACAATTTAAATCGTTTAAATAAGTTGATTTAATCTATCTAAATTGAGGTATATAGATTAGTATAATTTTTAATTTTTCAAATCAATATATATCGATTCAATTATTATTTTAAATAAAAATTGATCATTCTTTACTCAAGCGAATTATTTATTGATGAAGGAAAGCTAAAATCATATATTTTTAATTGAAGGAGCACAAAAGTACTATTATTATCAAATAAAGTATAAAAGTCATGTTGCTTTCAAAAAAAATAGCACAAAAGATTACGTATATATAGTCAAACGATATGCACAAAACTAGATAAATAGACAATTTTTAGCAACATATATTAAAAATTAAATAGAAAGCAAGTAAAGAACAATGAAGCTTCTAATTAAAGTCTAAGCATGTATGATGTAACATACACACCTCAAATTCAAATTGTACTAGAACAACAAAAGATCATGCACAACAAACGATACAATCGGGTAAACTTAAATATAACTCTTATAAAATATACATATTTATAAAATTTTATTTTAATTTCCTTATAAAAAAATATTTTATCTTTTATTAAAGAAAAAATTATTACTTATAAAAAATTATAATTACTTTTTTTATCAAAATCTGAATAACTTACTTATTTTCAAAATTTATTATGTACTTGAAAATCAATACATAGTTCAAATTTAAATAATAATATATATTTTTTTTTATAAAACAATAAACTTTATTTATAAATTTACTATTAACATAAATTCAAAATAATTAAAATTTATTGAAAAAACAAATTTAAATAGTAAAACAAACAATTTAAATCTTTTTAAATAAGTTAATTGAATCTATCTAAATTTAAGTATATAGATTAGTATAATTTTTTATTTTGTAAATCAATATATATCGATTCAATTAACATTTTAAATAAAAATTAATCATTTTTTATTTAAATAAGTATCATATTCAAGCGAATTATATATTTTTAATTCTAAAATTCTAAAATTGTAACTTTAAAGATAATAATACTCGTGTTTATTTATAAATTTTAAGTTAATATCATTTTTTATTAATATAGAATTTATTCCTTTTCGTTCTAGCATTGAACTGATACGAATTGCACGAACTTCATCCCCAATACTAAAATGTACCATTTTCTTAAGCAACGGCATGAATAATCATATGCAAAGCAACAGTACATATTTATATATTAAAGTAGTTTTTATATTAATAAAATAAATATTATATTAGTTGAATTTATATTCGTGACTATGAGATAGGAAATCATACTCTACCTTACCACAAGTTAATCCCAAGTAACAACACTGCATATAAATATGTAAAAAATGGAGAGGATTTATCCCATGTGGTAGTCAAATTTGATTATTTTCCCTTTTCCATCTCTCTTTCTTATTTATTCCCTGTTTTTTTCTATTGTAGCCTTTAACATAACGTTTTTCTGGTTCAAACTCTCTTCAGTCATCAATTTATCCACCACCTTGACCTCCATCTCCTTCTTTTCCTTTTAAGATAGAAACATAGTAAGTCACACATTCTTTATTCCTTTTAAACTCATCTCATCTTTCTATTTTTCCCTTTGTTTTTCTTGGGTTATATTTTTAGATGACCCGTATTAGTTACAAATCAAATTTGACCCATTCAGCTTGTAATTTTACAGAACATAACAACAATTTATTTATTAAAGTTAAGTAAATTATAGTTAGCTAAATACTGGAGTATCCAACTCTGATTACAAACAGTGTAAGATATCTTAATTTTTTAAACCGTGCATGAGATCTAATTGTTTGTTTGTTTGTTTTCTCATCTATATTTGTTGTATAGTTTTATAGTGAGAAAATTTGAAAAGTCTCACATCGGTTATGAACGAAGATAGGTGTTGTATTTTGGACTATAAATAAAACTCTCTTCCACCATTTGTAATCATCCCAAAATTTATAAATTCTCCCGTCTTTTATAAGGGTAATTGATTAGCTCAATTTTACCCAATTAGTTATAATATTGGAGTTCATCTATTTGGAGATAGTGGAAGTGGTCAACGACGCCCGAGAACTTAGGTAACATTTATACCGAACCTCGTTAAATTTTTGATATTTTTTTTATTTTTCTGTTTTAATATTTCTGCTTTAGTTTATTTTAGCATTATATTTCCAATTTTATTATTTTGTCAGGTTAGTTTGAGTTCTATTCATTTAAATCATAAGTGAATAGTAACTACTTAGAATAGGAAAAATATATCCGATTTTCCCAATAATTGGTATAAGAGCCGAAGTTTTTCTACCTAGGCATTTGTTTGTATTTTGTTTGTTTTCTATTGGAATATAGTTGCTCGTTTTTGTAATTTGAAGAAACGGTGGAAGAAATATTTCTTTCAAACAAAGGTCAATCATCCACGTCAGGCAAAACTATTGTAATGAATGCAATGTTCGAAGTGAAGAAGTTTGATGGAACCGGTCATTTTGACATGTGGCAAGATGAAGTTCTAGATGCTCTGTTTCAACAAGGTCTAGATATCTCCATTGAAAAAGAGAAACCAGATGGAGTAGATGAAGTTGAGTGGAAAATATCAACCGATTAACATGTTTTACAATCCATTCATGTCTCTCAAGAGAACAAAAGTACACGTTCATGAAGGAGACATCCAAAAATAAGTTGTGAAAGGTGTTAGAGAACAAATTCATGAAGAAGAGTGGACAGAATCAGCTCTATTTGAAGAAGAAGTTGTTCCGTTTTGAATACCTTATAGGTACCACAATAAACTATCACATTACCCATTTTAATCGATTTGTAGCAGATTTGTTAAATATGGATGAAACTTTTAAAGACGAAGATTTAGCCTTGATGTTGTTAGCTTCCCTTTTCTGAGGAGTTTAATCACCTTATTACGAGCCTACTCATTGAAAAAGGATATAGTGTATTTTGAGGAAGTTTGCACTGCTTTGTATAGTTATGAAATTAGAAAGAAAGATAAAAAAGAAGTAGGAATGAAGCAGTAGAGGCACTGTCTATATAAGGACGTCTGTAAACGCAATAGAAATAAGGAGAGGTAGATCTCTGTAAAAAAAGGCTTGGTAAAGATGAATGTGCCATTTGTCATGAAAAAGGCCATTGGAAGAAAAATTGTAAGAAGTTATAGAAGAGAGAAAAGTTGTGCCGTCTGATGCATATGTAGCTGAAAGCAATTCAAATTCAGATTTTGCATTTGTTGGTTAGTCAACAGGATCTCATCCTAGTGATTGGATTTTTGATTCAACATGTACCTTCCATATGTCTCCTAATAAGGAGTGGTTCTTTAACTTTGAAGAACTAGACGGTGGAATTGTTTTCATAGGTAATGATTATCCATGCAAAGTTTTGGGGATCAACACAATTCATTTGAAGAATCAAGATGGTTCAGCCAGGGTCTTGACAGATTTTCATTATGTTCCAAATATGAAGAAGAATCTCATTGTTGTGTGAGTTTTAGAATCAAAAGGCTTCATTATGACCATACATAATAGAGCATTGAAGGTTACTTTTAGAGCACTTGTGGAGATGAAAGGTGTTCGGAAGAATAACTTGTACTATTACCTTGGTATTACGGTTATTGGGATAGCATCAAAAATAGTTTCAGAGGAAGAAATAGATTCATAAACTACCAAGCTATGACATATGCGTTTGGGACATGCTAGCGAAAAAGCTTTACAAATTTTGGTAAAGCAAGGCCTGTTAAAAGGTGCGAGAATTGGCAAGTTGGAATTCTATGAGCATTGTGTATTGGGGAAGCAGAAAAGAGTAAGCTTTGGCACTGCTCTCCATAATACAAAGGGAATTTTGGATTACATCCATACTGATGTATGGGGGCCAACAAGAACTCCATCTATGAGTGGCAAACATTATTGTCACTTTCATTGATGACTTCTCTAGAAGAGTTTGGGTGTATCTCATGAAGAAGAAAGATGAAGTGTTGAGAATTTTTCTTAAGTGGCAGAAGAGGATCCAAACTCAGACTAGTAGAAAGATCAAGCATCTGAGTTCTGATAATGGCACTAAGTACACAAACGATCCATTTATGAAAGTTTGTGAAGAAGTAGGAATAATGTGACACTTCACTATTTGAAAAACACCACAACAGAACGGAGTTGCAGAATGTATGAACCAAACTTTACTGGAGAAGGTTCGGTGTATGTTGTCAAATGCTGGGTTAGGAAAGTAGTATTGGACAGAGGTTGTGACATATGCATATCATCTCATCAATCGTCTACCATCGTCTACTCTTGAAGGCAAAACACTTATGGAGGTATGGTCTGGAAAACCTGCTAGAGATTACGATTTCTTACATGTTTTTGGTTCTATTACATACTACCATGTAAAAAAATCAAAGTTGGATCCAAGAGCTAAGAAAGCTATTTTTTTTAGGATCCTTTATGGTTCTAAGGAATATCGACTATGGTGCCTTGAAACGAAAAAATATAATCTTCAACAAAGATTTTACCTTTGATGAATCTACCTTATTGAGAAAGGTAACTGAGAAGATTGATGGCACTTTCGAGCAGGTGGAGCAAACTCCAAAACAGGTGGAGTTTGACCTTTCACAGCAACAAAAGAAATTGTAGTTGATAGGCCACGACGACAAAATGTCAAGGTGCTTGCTTGATACAAAGAAATTGAAGACCTACCTACTTAGTTTAAGATTACAGTGGCCTGTGCACTTTCAGTTGTGCATGATGATGTTCCTTCCATATATAAAGAAGAAATCAGAAGCCTTGAAGTTGAAAGATGGAAGAAAGTCATGAACAAAAAAATTTTGTCCCTTCAGAAGAATAAGACATAGAAGTTGATACAACTACCTAAGGGAAAGAAGGAAATTGGCTGCAAATGGGTGTATGCAAAGAAAAAGATATTTCCTAACAAAGATGGTATTCGCTACAAGGCAAGGTTGGTGGCTAAGGGCTACGCTCAGAAGGAGGAAATCAATTATAATGAGGTATTTTCTCCAGTTGTAAAACATTCCTCCATTAGAATTCTATTGATCTTGGTAGCATAGTTGGATTTGGAACTAATTCAACTTTATGTGAAAACTGTGTTTCTACACGGTAACTTAGAAGAGGAAATTTGTATGTCTCAGCCAGAAGGGTTTAATGTTGCTGGTAAAGAGAATTGGGTTTGTAAGCTAAAAAAATCAGTGTATGGATTGAAGCAATCTCTGAGGTTGTGGTATAAACGATTTGATCAGTTTATGTTACACCAGAAGCACACATGATCATTGTGTGTATTTTTACAAGCTACAAGATAAGTCTTTCATCTATCTCCTATTATACGTCGATGATATATTGTTTGTATCAAAGAGCCAAGCAAAAATTGAGAAATTGAAGGCTCAACTAAGTCAGGAGTTCAAGATGAAAGATCTAGGAGAAGCCAAAAAGATTCTCGTCATAGAGATAAGCATAGACAGAAGGAAGGAGAAGCTTAGTTTGACCCAGAGTCAATATTTGAAGAAGGTATTACAACATTTTGATATGAATAAATAGACAAAACCTGTAAGTACTCTGTTTATTCCTCCTTTCAAGCTTAGTGTTCAATTATCTCCTAAGAATGATACAGGACGAGGATACATGACAAAGGTATCGTATGTAAATGCGGTTGGTAGCTTGATGTATGAAATTGTGTGTACAAGACCTGACATTTCATATGTGGTTAGTGTTGTAAGTAGGTACATGCATGATCCTGGTAAAGGACATTGGTTGGCTGTGAAATGCATTCTACGGTATATTTTAAAAACTATAGATGTTGGTTTAGTATTTTAGCAGGATAATACCGTTAGTTAATATGTAGTCAGATATTGTGATTCTGACTATGCATGAGATTTAGATAAGCATCGGTCAACTACTGGTTATGTGTTTACTCTTCCTAGAGCTCCAATCAGTTGGAAGTTTACCTTGTAGTCCACAGTTGCTTTTTCTACTACAAAGGCAGAGTATATGGAAGTTACATAGGTTGTGAAGGAAGCTATTTGGTTACAAGGTTTGCTTGAAGACTTAAGAGTTGGTAAAAAACATATTAAGGTGTTTTGTGACAGTCAGAGTGCTATTCATTTAGCAAAGAACCAAGTCTACCATGCACGTATAAAGCACATTGACATTCATTATCATTTCGTGTGAGAGATTATTGAAGAAGGTGGAGTACTAGTTTAGAGGATCAGTACTACAGAGAATCTCGCAAATATGATTACCAAGGTAGTAACGACAATCAAGTTCAAACATTTTCTGGACTTGATTAACATCATGCATAGCTGAAATGGCACTAGCATCGCTGATCTAGTGATTGAAGAAATCATTTGAGAATCACTAAGTCACTAAGGTAGAGATTTGTTGTATAGCTCGTTAGTGAGAAAATTTGAAAAGTCCCACATTGGTTAGAAATGAAAATGTGTGTTATATTTTGGGCTATAAATAAAGCCCTCCTTCACTATTTGTAATCATCCAAAAATTTGTAAATCTTCCTCTCTTTTGTAAGGGTAATTGATTAGTTCAATTATTAGAGTTCATCTATTTAGAGATAGTTGAAGTGGTCAACGACGCCAAAGGACCTATGTAACATTAATACCGAACATCGTTAAATTTCTGGTGTTTTTTTTATTTTTCTGTTTTAATATTTATATTTCAATATCTGTTTTAGTTTATTTTAACATTATATTTTCAATAGCATTATTTTATCGGGTTAATTTGAGTTCCATTCATTTAAATCATAAGTGAATAGTAATTATTTAGAATAAGAAAAATATATCCAATTTTATCATCAATGTTTTTATTCATAACGCATTAGTGTCATGGAACCAAAAACTAGTTGTAAGGACATTCAATCTCTAACTACTGATGGGACTGACCATTACATAATGGGTGCAATGCCATCAACACACTACGTAAGCTCTTCCCAAAACTCAAGTGAGACTAATAGAATCAACTCTGGAGGAGGATCAGGTGGTTCTCAAGGTATGGTGAAGAGAAAAAGGGGAACACTTAGAAAGTATAACTTTGATAATATCGTCGTCCAAGTACCTTCACAACCACCCATAATTGCATCTCCAAGTTCTGTGTGTCCTGTGAAGAGAGAGAGAGGAAAGCCTAGAGGTTATACTAAGCAACAGATATTAGCTTCTCTTGGTGAGTTGTTGTTAATCTAGATTCTATCTTTTCTTTTTTTAAATAGAGTCTAATCTCTAAATATTTGCATTTTTTTTATTATGGATGAAGGATTGTTATGGTATATTTTACAAAAATATACTTTATATCTATATATATTTTAGATAAAATATCACAAATTTATTATTTTTATAAAATATATACTTCTACAACTGTTTTTATAATTAAAAATAATTAATATATACTGTAACAACTAATAAATAGGAACTAAAATATTTTTTTATTAAAAGTAACCGTATTAAGCTTCCCTTTTTCCTTTGTTTATTATTATATTTGAAAAATTGGATTCTATGTATACTTTTTGAGCTTTGCTATTTATCCCCATTTACCTACATGAATCATTCACACACCATTTCTAATGCTCATTTATTGATGATGGAGAAAAATAAATACAACTCATAAAATGACACACAACGTCCCGATTTCATTATATATGCCCATCTTATTTTGTTTGCATGTTTAGTCCGTAACGGGCACATATGTTTATTACACGTATGTTATGACCTTCTGATGCAATTTTGTTTCTATAGCTAGGAACAAAAGTAACGTTTCCTGTATACAAGAATATTGATTTGACTAGCTAATTCATAAACGGTTACATAGATAGAGATTCTGTTTAATTAAGTATGTAGATGGATACAATCGAGGCTAAATTGTTTTTATTAATATAGTTCAAAGTATTTCAGCTATTTTAAAATGCCATACATTTTTTTGTAATGCAGTCATTCTAGTTTAAATTTAGTTCTCATTCTACAAAAAAAAATTTGAAAATCTTATGAGAACTTTCACTTGAACGGTGGTTCACTTTGTAGAGTATTTCTCTTTTAGCAATGACAAAAATTTAAAATGTCATAACCTTATAGCCATAGATTTTATTCTATCAATGATAAAGTATTGTTAGAGAATATAAAAGTTTTAAAATATTCTAAACCTTATAGCCATAGATTTTATTCTATCAATGATAAAGTATTGTTAAAGAATATAAAAGTCCACTCATCGGGTAATATTTTAGTATAGAAAGACTTATGATTTCTAGACTTTTTTTTAATGATATTAGAGTTTTAGTTAACAAAATATTTGATACTTATAACAAAAAAGGAAGAAAAAAAAAAGATATATGATTATTGCAAAATGAAAAAGTAAAGTAACCTAAATAGAAATATTTAAAAAATTGGATGTTAAAGAAAATGAAAGTGACACATTAATTAAATATAATATTATATTAGAATTTATAATGATTATGATTATCCAAATCTACGAGGTTAATTTTTTGAGATTATAAAGCCTAATCTTTCTTATTAATTTTAATAGATTGATAGATAGAAAGGATAAGATGTCCTAAACTATATCTTCTTTTATATCTTTTATTTTCATTTCCCAAATTCTTCCTCTAAACAAAGTCAAAACTAGCTTGTATTGTACGTGTGATTTGAAGACGTGATTTGAAATGGGAAAGAGGTAAATCTTAACGTGAGACCATTGGATGAATCGTACTTGTATTGTATAGTTCCTTCCTTTTGGAGTGTGTATATATAATGCATAAATATTTGTATTAATTTAATTTTTATTCTAAACATCAACACGTAAATAAAATGAAAAACTAAAAAAGAGAAAAATAATAAACTTTCAATTAGAGATCAATAGAAGTAGATACGTAGTAAAAATGAAAATTATTGTCATGTAGATTTTTATTTGAATAATTGTGTAGATGTTTTATGAAAAATATATAAGAACATGACATTTCATATACAATTTAGGTGAGTTCGTATTAACCCACCATGGTTTTTTTGGTTTGATTTAATTTTGAGTAAAATTAATTTAACCAAAACGAATCGTTCAAATTGTTCAAATTGGACAGGATGGACCGTTTGGTTATTAAAAATGTTATAACCGAACGGTTTGGTCCTGTTAATAATACATAATTATGATATACATTTGATTAAAAAATAAAAAATTTAATCAACAGTTTGTGATAAGTGATATGAAAAATTTAATATATTATTAAAATCGGTCTGATTGGTTTACAAATTAAAATAACCGGATCAAACCTTTTGAAAAACGATTTTAGTTAATACATAATTTTGTGCTTCACAACTTGTGAGGTAAGACCCTGAACTTCGCAACCTATATGGAACAAGTTCAAAAGAGATTACTTTGATACTAATAATGTACCCTTAGTTTACTTTAGAACCTATAGATGACTTGGCACATTTTTTGCTTTTGATTGTGTTCTTTTTATCTTTTACTTTTAAATTTTATCTTATCTCTAGGTCTATTTGCAATCTCCTATGTCAATGAGATTGCAAAAATTTTTGAAGGTTGTCCATTAACATTGGGAACTATGGTCCATTGAGTAAATGCATGAGGATGCATTGGAAAAGGATGGCATACAGACTGGGAACATATGGCAAGATTATATACAAAATATGGGGTGTGATTGCTCGATGCATAACTTTGGTCTATCTGGCCAACCTTATGCCCATACGACTATGTCCCTATCTAGCATACCACAGTTTGGTCAATAGACCATAACTTATTTGGTAAGCTATATTTTGTTTGACCATGTTCCATCTAGTAGATTAGTAATTTTGTTTTTTGTCCGTGCATTGATTTTATTGGATGAATTATGTTGGATGTTTGGATAGTCTTGACTTGTGTGCAAGCACCCTTGTTTTCTATCAAGACATTGTCATATTTGCATGAAGTTTTTCTAAGTTAAAGTGATTCATTTGACTAGATGTGGATTGACAAAGCCACTATAGTCTATTAGTCCCCTACTAGGAGTACTTGAAATAATCAAGTGGTCCAAGCATAAGATGGTTCTTAACTTATGGGAATTATTGTCATTGATTTGATAAAATTTGCTATCATAATAGAGTGTCATTATGATGCATACTTTTCATGATATTTTGTCACACTTTGCTAGAGACCTATGGTCCTTTTGTTGAAATTCCATGACCTTAAGTTTGCATTTCAACAGACTGTAGGAACCCAAAATGATTCTTGGACGTAGAAGTGTAGTGTTCAAGCTAGGGTCAACTTTTAAAGGTCTATGGGAAATTAAAGGGCAGTAAATAACCAGTTAAGGTACTCTTCATATTAGTAATGGGGAGCATATAGCCTTTAGTTATGGCGCATTCTATCTGTAACATAACGTGACATACTTTTTATGGGCTATTTAGTGGCCTTTTACCTAAAAGTGTAGAGCTTATATGTCAGGATGCTTTTTATTGCTGACCTTACATATGTGCAATTCCTATGGGGTATTGAAGGCCTATTGGATTCCTTGGAGTTTGGGTGGGTTAGACTCAGTGGGGGTACTAAGGGTTCTTTGGACTTCTTGTAGTTAGTGTTGCTCAATCCCGCTATCGATTTTCTATTGAATTGTTTAAGTCCTATTGAATCCTCCAAGTATGGCCATGTGTGGCTTCAGTACTTTCAAACACAATTCTTACCAAAATAAAAGGATTATTGGAGCAGTGTTTTAAAATCTATCATGGTAGGACGTTGATTTATCCTATGTAGATTCCATAAGAGTATCATTATTTGCTACTTTTTTTCTTCCAAGACTACTATTATCTTTACAATCATAAGATGAGATGACACTTTGCAATGGCCTTGGACGTGTATAGAAATAACCTTTTGGAAATTCTATCGTGATGCCTTCATGGACCATGTTCACCTCATTAGTGCATGCCTTTTATATATTTTGTGAATTTTTTTAATTTAAGAAGAGTCAAAACATTGTTTTTGGATTTTTGGTAAAGAAGTGAAGGCATGAGCTATTTTATGATTTGACGAAATGAATTTGGAAAGGATGTGTTATTTCATTGAGTCTATGTGTAGACTCAATTGATTATGTTGAACTCACCAAGTGCTATCATAAGGGATTTAGGCAGATTTTTTGAGTACTCTCACAAACCTCTTTTGAAAATATTTTCTAGGTAGTTGTATACCCTAAGATAATATGTTCTAATTGGACACCTTCTTACAGGTCACAATCTCATCTATTGGTGGGCTATAACATAATGTTGTAAACTTTATCTCTTGTATTGATTTATGGAATGAATGTATATGTATACTATATTTCTATGTACTTCTATACTTGTGTTGCATTTATCTTCTTTCTTTTACTTTTGACTTATAACTTTATCATGAAGCCCATCTATTATCCCATCTATTTGTGATATGGGGAGTTCCTTTTTATCCATCCCTCCTTAGGAATGGTCCATTGGATTGATCTATAATTATGGAAGAACACATTTGTAAAGGATAAGAAATGGGTAAGTACTTATGTTGAGTAGATGTGCAGAGGATAGAGTAAGGTTGACTAACCTATGGGTTGCAGCTTGTTCAATCAAACCATTTCTAACCATCTCCTAGTTGACCACCTTTATCCGACCACACTTTTGTTCGGGTAGCCTTCAACTTGGATAGCCACCTCTATTTGGCCACATTCTTGTCTGATTAGTATTTATCTTTCATGGTCACCTTCTGGTTAATCACCTTTTTTTGACCGCATGTTGTCCTAGCTTGTCATTTATGTCCAACCACACTTTTATCCATCCAGCCACATTCATTTTTCTTTTGGTGGTTATGCAACCTATGGCTTTTGCATTCATCTGGGTGGACACTCATGGTTAGGAGGACGGATGGTCTTTATTTACATTCTTTCATTCTCAATGGGTTCCCTTCTTTTTTGAACCTTTTCACATTCTTGTGGCTGCTTTTTCCAAGCTAGGGTGATGTTTTGTTGAGGTATTGCTTGCCAATCACCCAATCTATCAACCCCATTTCTAGGTATGTTTGAAGTTATCAAATTATCCAAGCATATGTCGCTCATCCATTTGTAACTTAAATAATTTCTTGATATTTTTCTATGGTCGATCGGGAAGTGTGGGGGTGAGGTCGCAGAGTTCCTTCTTGTGCGAAGGGGTTAATCTCTAGAGGGTTCTGGGTTGCTTGTATTGCCTGTAACTGAGAGAGCACAGTGCCGAGGGTTTTCATAACCTCAGTACGAAATTTCACATTGGATTTTCCCCGAGTATCCACGGTCGAAGGACTTTGATACCACTGATACAATAAATTTGTAGAGAAGAAGATAAAGGAAGAAGAAGAGCCAAAGGAGGAGTTGAATTTGTATAAGATTCTCGATCTCCCTTCTGATTTCTAAGTGGCTTTATATATAGCCTTATAGGAACCAAATTGGAGAACAATTTCTAACTATTTTCTGACATTCCTAACAGAATTCCTAACCCTAATTTATTTTGTGGTCCCCTTTCTATTTTCCTAACCGAATTTGTGCCTTTCATGTGCCTATCCTCCGCGCGCGTCTATGCGCTCTGAGCACCCGGTATTGTTTCGATGATGATGAACAGATTGAGCTCGTATCATATTGATAGAGAAGGTGTCATTCACCATCCCGCCAATAGCTTTTTCTGAGGGATTGTTATTCTCTAGAATCACTTTTCTCTTTATACTTCATCTAGTAGAGCATTATTTTGAAGCATGTACTACTGGTGCCTAATTTAACTACTTGAGAATTTTTGGTGCAGAAGCTATTGGATGTAAGTTTAGTCTTTACTAGTTTAATATTTTCACATGTTATTGGCTTTAGGATTTTTTTTTGCTCTAATTTTATTTAGTCTTCTTTCTTTTCTAGTATGGTTTTGAGTCTACGATGTCTGCAAGTTTCTTGTTTCAAATTTTGTGTGTTGTCTGGGCCAGAAACTAATGTTTTCTGGTTTTCGTTTTGTTTTGGTACATTTTTCCATTTAGTTGTTTCGGTGTGGTTTCTTCTTAGAAGAATTTCTTTCTCTACTTTTTTATCATGCTGGATAACGTTGGTATGCATTAAGAGTGCTTGTTTAAACTATGCCTATTTTGGCTCTGTGAGCTACTACTTTAGTATTTTATTTCCTTAGATAGCTCTTTTGCTTATTCTTCCATTTCGATTTTTGACTTGTATAATTTTTTGTTTTAATGAATTATAGTCAAATGTATACACTTATGCATTAAACCAATACACTATTTCAAGTTAAAAACACACAAAAAACAGTACACAGAACACTAACACAACCTAAAGCCACAAAACAAACAAATAGGCCATACAAAACTAATCTAAACCTAATCAGAAACCTAAAATAATTATCACATGTTGAATGCAGTTAAGTTAAGAGGTTTTTGATCTTCATCCTCCTGACCTCCAAGTTCAAGCATAGAACCAAGTTTATTCATACTTTTAACCATTTGTTCCATATCAAAACAAAGACTCACAAACTTCGATCAAAACAGAAAACTTAAATACCAATGATTGAAACCTCCTGGTTAGAACAAGTAGTAAGGATCAACACCTCTAGGTTAGAATGATGATTGGAATCAAACAACAAACAATATAGCTCTGAACAAAGTTGAACAAGATGAAATTAATAATCATAACATGAAGCTTTAATTAGAATAGAACTAAAAATCATCACAAATCGAGAGGATTGATTTACAAGATGAACAAGAAGCTTGACGACCAACGAGTAGGAGGCTTGATTATTAGGAAGCTTTTTGACCTATGAATAGAAAGCTTAATGAACAGAATAGAACAAGACGCACATGAGGCTTTAATCAAAACAAGATGAACTTGATAATCGATGATCGATAACTAACACAAGTGATTGTCAAGATGAACTTGATATTCAGTAAATATGCTTGTGAAAATGAAATTGATCACGAAGGTTATTCATGATAGATTTCCAAAAAGCTCATAGGCTCAGACAAAGTAAAAAGAGCTAGTAACAATCACACAAATTTGACCAGAGACCAATGGAAACATAGATGAAAGAAAATCGTGGAATAAATTGAAGAAAATTGAGCAAAGCATTATCAAAAATGGTGAAGAAACTCTGAGAATCACAAAGATAGGGGCAAAAATGGGGGGAGTTTTCTGAAGGCATAACCATATGTTGAGACTAAATTCCCTCTTTGTTGGCCCAAAAAAGAATCCAGTTAAGTACTCATAGGTTTGTTAATTGTTTAAAAGACTTGATCCTTCATGTCCAGGATACGTCTTGAGCTTCAAGGTGGAGCCCATATTATTTGTTATCAACGTAGTCTAAAGTAGTACAAGAATCCCATATTAGTTGTCAACAGTCTAAAGTAGTACAAGAATAGGAGGTTGTATACTTGTATCCTACAATTCAAGAATGATCTAGTAGTTTTGTTTATAATTTATTTTTTAATTTTTGAATTTTAGCTATATTCCACAAAAATTAAGATAAAAATACAACACCTACATTTAAGGAACACTTTTATATTTCACTTTAATAAAAGGGGAGAAACGAAGAAAACTAACAAAAAATAAAGCTAGAAATAGTACATATCAAAGGGATATCCATCACCAATTAGATTCTTCAACAAACAAACATAACTAAAAATTAGTACCAAAATGCGACATTGTGTTTTGCAGCCAAATATGTATAGGCCAAGATATCATAGGTACACTACAATTAATAGTCAATCAAAGTTCGATTCAGAGTAGTCGTCAATGAGTGTGGCCATGGAGGTAGGAGTCCTTGAAAAGTAGGCTAAGGATCCAACAAGGGCAGCATTTATGTAAGTTGCAGGTTCAGAATGGCTATAATCGTTGCGATCATCAGGATAACCATCGTTCTGATTAGGACCTCCAACAATGGCTCCAATTAAGATGTTGGGATTTGGATTCAAAGAGTAGAAAAATGGTTGAAAGCCCCCCTCACAGCCTATGGTTTGTGGATGGCTTGTTAATGAAGGCAATGAGGACCCTCTGTGGTGAATTCTTTTAGGATAATATGCACCATATCCTACCATGTAGGACATCTTCAATGGGTTCACTCCTAATATGTAGTTCACTTGTTTCCTCGCAAGGCTTCTTAAGGTAGCTGGAGTGACCAAAATGTTGCCGCAGTTAAAAGTTTTCTTTGTAGAAATCATATACTTGAATAAGTTGTTAATAAGAATGTTATTGCTGTGACATATTGAAGGTTACTTTGAGGCATCTTGTACATTAGTCGACCTGCATTATCGTATCATCATCAAATCACAATTAAATGTGATTATTATTCCATTGTTTCCAATTTAATGTCAATAAAATAATATTTAAAAATTACTTCAATTAAATAACAGTATACATATTATAAAAATAGTACTATAATAACATTGGATATGATATAATTGAAAGAATAAGATATAACTAATTGGAATTCAATATTAAATTATGTTCAATTGGTCAACATTTCAATGAAAAAAATTGGTCAACATTTCAATGAAAAAGTTGAAAAAGTTTAGGATGGGTTTTTGAAGTGTACTAAAATATATGAATTTAATATAATAGTTATTATTTTTTATATTTAATATGGTATTTTAAATGTTGTTTTCCCATAAGTGTTTTTTAGTAATGTTAAGGTGAACTAGAAATCATCTAGTTTAGTTCACTTGTTTTAAAAATATAATATGAAAAAGACAAATAAATTTTTTCAATGAAAAATTATATCTAGCAGATCTCAGTAGATGCACTGAAACAAATAAGTGCATTTGACAAAAGACAATCACGACATGAATAGCTACAGTTAAAAAATTCAGAAAACATTAAATAAAAATAGACAAATATAAATATAAAAATATAAAAATGATTATTTTTCATTGCATTATCACATTTTTAAAATTCATAAATTAAACCGATAAAATAGGGTGTGTGACTAAATAGATTCATTAGTATTGCAATTTGAGCACTTATATGCATTATTTATTTTTTGTGAGAAGTTTAGTCATTAATTACAAAAAAAAGTGACAATACAATAACTTGACTATGTATTTAGGTTCAGTTGTTATTTTTTTTATTTTTTCAAGTGCATTTGTAAAAGAAAGCCTTATCATGAATACTTATTTGAATTTTTTTAAAATATAAAATTAAAAAATAGAAAAACTAATGAAAAAAATCATAAAAATGATCATCTTTTATCATGGTGTCATTTTTTTAAAATAAGTACATCAAAACTGCAACTACAATAGTTAGTGTAGTGTGAGTGCATTTGAGGGGAAAAAAACGATGGTCACAATGCCCTACTTTTTCTCTTGTATAGTTCTATTTGATCAAGGCTTCCACTACTTACCTTGTGTGTATGACGTACTAGAAGAGGGAGTGTTGGGCAAAATCCGACACATAAAATCCTCAGCTTTTTGCTTGAATGGCTCGAAATTCTTATCCTTGACCAAAACAATCCATTAATTATAATATTAGAAATCTTAATCCAAATTACCAATTGCCTTCATGGTATATGCTCTATGTGAGCAATTGGGAGAACACGGGATAGAATTCTGTAATTGTATAAGTGTGATGGTGTAATAATAATTGTATAATTGTTATTTCAAAAAATTTCTTAATCCAATTTTTTATTACGATGGGAGAGAATCTATAGATGAACGAGGATAGGTACACACGTACTCTGATAAGTTTATGCACAAAATAAAACCGTATCTTCTTAGATTATAAATATTATGCTTTTTAACACTTAAAACTCATAAATTCAATAATTTAAATATATTTACTGTCAAAAGAGATATAATATAACATTTTTATTTAATAAGAAGCAAACAATAACTGAGAAATATATTTTTACTATGTTTAGTGCACCTTCTACCTCTAATCATAAATCGTATGTGTAAATGTAAATAAACATACCCTTGAAAGAAGAACATATGCACCTGCAAATTTGTTATCCCAACTAAAGATGTTTGTTTCATCATTAGCCCCCATGTAATTCAAAAATTTGAAGTAAGAAACATCATTTGTTGCTCTTAGAAGACATGCAGCTCCCCTCATCAGCTCATCCTGCTTTTCATCACAAAATAGAGTATATATTTTTTTATATATATATCATAATATTTTTGTTTTGACTTCTCATTTTCATAGTTTATAAGATGAAAAATAATTGCATTGAAAATCTCTATAAAATTCAAGATTAATATAATTTTTATTTAATGAAAACAAATACTCAATAAAAAAGTGAATAAAATAATGTAATTGATGAGAAATATACTCTAAAACTAATAAATAACCTCTATTTATATACATCTTCCTTAATTAGTAGATCTATTAATTGAATTACATAGCTTTAATATATTTATTACTTACATTGGAATAGAATGTAGACCCTGTAATTGGGTTCAGGAAACTTTTAAGGCAAATTCCAAATTTTATAAATAAATTAATGCTATTGCAATTAGACAAATTAGGGCATTTAGTTATTTAATTTTAAACATTTTAGTGTACTTGCTTTGATAATATGAAGAGTTTAAAGGGATTAATAATTTAAGATATATTTCATGTTTATTATACATTAAGATTTACATTTGTTAAGGAGCTTGCTTGAAACTCACTTAAGGATATTGAAAGAATGGGGTTCGAATCCTAGTTGTGGTTGTGAATTGTATTGCATTAAAAAAATTATTGTCTCAATAACAAATAGCCAGTTTTTATAATTTAAACTTTTGTAAAATTACAAAAATAAAATTTTTAAAACTTATAATCGTAAAAGTATTATCATTTATTTCAATTCATATTTTTATTAAAAAAAATATAATTCTTTGTTTTATATTATATTGAATGATATTTAATTATACATCGTTTTGATATTTATATTTAAATTCATCTAATATTAAAATATGTCTAATTTTACTTCATTCAATATCATTGGATTTTATTTTTGTTATAAATTTTAAAAATATTATTTTATATAATTTATCTAAAAATATTTCTATTTTTATTAAAAAAATTGTGTTTTTCAACTAGTTATTAATGTTATGATAATTGTTAAATGTAATTGAAAAATAAAAAAAATAATATAAAAATAGTAAATGAATTCCATTAAAGTGATTTGTCATCAATTTTAGGAAGGAAACAGAAGAAGCTAAAAGTAAGTCAGAGAACCTAAATGCTTCAAGTTAAAAAAAGGAAGTGAATATTTTACAATATGAGGAAATTCACAAGTATCAAAATTTTGAATTAGTTAGGTAAAACAAAAGTACCTTGTATCCAGAGTATGAGCAATAAAATGGACAAACTGCGGATCCAAGTGAATCACTGTAGGCACCTTGGTAATCTATTGCAAATTGCATTACCTTCTTTGCTGTGCTAAGCAACAACTTTGAGTATTCAGGATCAACTTTGCGAAAAACCATGGATGCAGCGGCAAGTGCCGCTGCGGTCTCTCCGGCAACATCAGAACCAGGATTGTTACGTGAAATCGAGTAGATTGAACGAACTGTATTCATGTCTTCAGGTCTTTCCCAACACTTGTGGTCTACGTTCGGGTCACCAACCCCAACGTAAAGTTTGCCGGGAGTAGCCCTTGCACATTTAAGAAGATAGTCTGTGGCCCAACGTATTGCAGCCCGAGTAGTTTGTAATTGAGGGCCCATTCGCTTGCCATATTCAAGCGCACTCCAAGAGAGCATTGTGGTTGTGAAGGCCATTGGAAAATTAAATTTGATATTATCTCCAGCATCATAATATCCGCCCGTTAAATCTACCTGCCTTCCATAATCAATGAGAAGAATATCTTTAATACTTGAAAACAATGATTATAATTAATTAACCAAAAGAAAGAAGGATAAATGAAAATGTATCCCTTTAACGTTATAAAAAAATGTTTATTATATTTTTGAATATGCACAAAAATCACTTTTTATAATTTTGGTTTGTTAAAAAGAAAATTTTCATTTTTAAGTTTTTTGTAACCCCTCTTTTTGAATTTTTTTTAAAGTTTATTCCATATTATTTTTAACAAACCTTTTGTTTGTTTGTTTCGTTTAGTAATTTCTTTTAAAAACTTTTTAAGCCTAAAATGGATGAAATTACACATTTAACCTTCCACCGTCAATGATAACAGTGAGTTAATCAAAAAGTGGACTTGGCTTATATTAATTTGGAACTTGGGACTTTATTGACGTTTGGCATAACCTCTCTGGTTTTGATATTTATCCCATATATATTTTAAATATCAATCCGCACCAATATTATTTTGTCCTTATTTTAAATTTAAAGACATTGATAATTAATCAAACTGTAAAGAGATAGTGGATATTTACCCTATATTCAAAGACAAAAATAAAAAATATCATATATTTATTTTTTATAACAATTTTGTAAGAAAAAAATGATCACAAAAAGATGTAATTTTTTATTCTAGTTTTTAATTGTATTAAATAAAATTTATTATAATTTAAATAATCTCTTAACTTAAATGAACTGAAAACAAATAAATTGAAAAAAATAATATAAAAGTATAAATAAATAAATTCAATTTTTCTTGTATAACTACTTTTTCATAAATACATTATCTAAATAATATTTTTAGAATAAGTAAAGAAGATTTATAGTCACCTTTATTATTAAAATTATAATATCTATTCATCAAAATTATTTGAAAAATTACATATTTTAAATATCGTTTAATTTAAATGATGTTTAATTAAATAAATATTATAAATATATGAGTTATATATAATAAGTGTTATAAATATTGGTTCCCTAGTTTTAAGCTTTTACCTTCAAAGTCCTGTATTTGCATTCAAACACATCATATCTATTGTTGTTTTTCTTTTCTTTTCTTTTTCCCCTATTTTTACATGCATGTTTTGACCTTACTATATTAATTTTTGTTTTTCATTAATTTACTTACTAACCGAAAAGCTAGCTAGTAAATAAATTTATGAAATTTTGTGCGATTAGTTGAAATGAGAGAATAAGGATTATTTTGTTTGATTGAGAAAATATTTCAATTAAAATAATTAAAAAATAAGAACATTTACGATTTTGTAACGAATCATTAGACAAATTAGTTAAAAATAATTTATATAATTATATGTTCTAAATTAATCTTCAAAAAGGAAAAAAAGTAAATCTTTAAAACAAACATAATTCATATAAAAATGAAATGTATTCAATTTTCCCTCATCCCACTTTATATTATATAGTTTTACAAGTAATGTATATATGTACTACTAAAATATATTATTTAAGTTTTTTTTTTAAATAATTACATTATTTATGCTTCTATTAGAATTTTAGATACAAACTTTACCATTCTTACAATTCTTCGATTAGGAAGCATACGACTCGAATACACATGCCCCAATGATCGAGTATTAATAATACTATCAGTGCATTGCACTAAAATATAATAGTGAAAAGGAATAAAAGGTGAAGATTGTTACATTGGCAAGGCGACCATCATTAAGGCCAGAGTTAAACCTCCAAGTGAGCTTCTGGGTGTTGGGGAGCCTTCCTGACCTCTGGCCCTCGAAAAACAATATAGACTTAACAAGGGCATCTCTGTAATTTGGACGTCCAACAAGACGACGACGACTACTACTACTGCCCAATGCCAACAAACACAGGAAAAACATTAAGAGGCATAACTCTAGCAATCTCCTTGTTTTTGTCATTGTTGGTTAATTGGGGCCTATTGCTACCCAATTCTACTTACTTTTTTCTTTGTTTCTGATATTAGTTTTGGACAGCAATTAGATTTAGATGTCTTGCCTTTATATGAGGGAGGAGAATTAATTAAAAGTTCATTCTCTGTACCGCAAATTGAGGCTTTTAGTTCTACTTTAAGTATTAATTAAATTATGCTATATATTATTTTTCAAATTCTTGAAATTAGATCCATTCTAATAATTATATGGCATTTTAGCTTTAGGTTTAGTTTCATTACATATATACCACTTATATATATATATAAATTGTAAGGGTACTTAAATCAATAAAAAAATTCAATATCTTTATAAACAAATAATTAATAATTAATAATTAATTTTAATTAAAAAATAATTTATATCATATGTATAATATATCTTTTAGAGTAAAAACATAGATGGTCATTAAAACATCACAAGTGTTTGCGGTTTTCTTGACAAAATATTTTTATTTTCTATAAACTTAATTCACAATTGTTCTCATTTTCAAGAATTTGAGGTTTCTCAAGTTGCATCACGTTTAAAGTGACCAAAATTTCCAATTTCGTGTACTATTGTTGGAAAATAATGGTTTTGAATCCACGATGAAATGTCATTTTGAGTGAAACATATTTGGTATAAATGTGTTGCTTAAATTAATTTGGGTACTTTCAACACATTTGATATAAATGTGTAGCTTAAATTGATTTGGGTACTTTCTCACGAGAACTTCAAAATTATATATTAAATATTTAAAATGATATTGAGATAATAAACAAGTTCACTCATTGATAAATAAAAATACAATTATTTGGGTTTGTTTTACATGCAAAAATTAACAATATATTAAAGGTTTCATATATCATTTGGATTTCTATGTTTGGTAAGGTAGTGTATCAAGTATGTACTATTTACATGTATTCATTATTGGACGTTCCATTCAAAAATGTAAAATCCAATAAATGATACGAATGTCGCCCTAATAGCTAATCGGTCCACATATGAATGGAACCATTATCAATCCAAAATTGAGCCATTCATTTTGCTCATTTTTATGCCAACACTATTTAGTGAATCGATCCAACATGATGGTTCGATCCCATTTTGAGCCCTATGGAAGCTACCCATTCTACTTGAAACTTGAAAAAAAAATTGTTTTGGAGGCTTGAATCAATTTCTGTTGAAACAAGTACGTGAAAACAGTGTAGAAACAATATTACCAATAACTTGAAATAAATTGTTTGGGTTGTATGAAGTATAGGTTAGAATTTTTCATTATTGAATATCATTAGAACACACATGGAACAATGTTATTGTATTTATATTTTTCAATTAGTTTTTGGACTGATTGGATGACTTGGGAGATACAAGTGAATTAACTACCTTGGAGAGATTGTGAAAAAGAGTAATAACTCGTGAGTAGAGTACACTAAAATGGGAACACTTTAAAAGAGTCTAAACTTTTTTGTATAAGAACATTAATTTTCAAAATAGATAAGTTTTTGTGATTCTTTGTTTTCCTCCAAGTCTTGTTTGACTTAGGTTTTTCATGAAAATTGTGTGTTTTTCTTTTTTATTTTTATGCATAAACAATTATACATTTAATTGCTTGTAATATTGTTATTGTTAAGTCAATATCAAAAATAACATATTCATATTTCCTTTAAACTTATTATATCTATACTTAGAACTTTTAGTAACCCTAATAGTGAAAAAAAAATTAATTGATTGTGAAACTAATTGATATCTCAATTTCATGTCAAATTAACTACATAAAAATATACTATTCTCTCAAAACTTTTATTTTTCTACCAAGAAATGTTGGTGACATTTTAGAATTTAGAATATTATTGATTAATGGACATGCAATTAACTAAAATGTGTTCAATGTAATTTTTTTTTGTGAGGAAAAAACTCATAAAATAAGATCAAGTTATACTAATATTCATAAATCTAATTTAAGTGAGCTTTATTATAAATTATGTTTTGATAGTTGCTCATAGCAATGTTTATGATTTTTTTCGATATTTATAATTTTACTTACCCGTGTAGAACTTTTACAAATTCTTGTAATAATTTACAAATATATATAAAATTTTAACACATAATGTGTAAGTTTTATACACCCATATAACTTTTTTTTTACTTTCTCATTTCGGCAAGGATCCACTCTTTAAAAATTAAGTACCTTATCAAATTAATTAATCTTATTCTTGTTTGTAAATTTCCTTTTATTTGGAACCCTCGATTTTAAGTGATTTTTGTTCCCAATCAACCACCACCACATTTTTTCCTTTCTTTTTTGCCTTTTTTTAACTTATAAAACTCAAATCTATAATAAGATTGGATACTTATCATTGACTTCCATTGTATTTTTCTCAAATATTGATGACACTTTCTAAGTTTTATTTTATTTCAATCAAGTCCATCTGTTTTGAGTTACTATTAAAAACAACTTTTGTATTAGAAAAGATTGAAAAAGACCATATATGATTGTAAAATATATTATTTTATATTATCTATCTCGTATTTTTACCCGAATATCATTCTAGTCCATGTCACATATAATTTGTTTCATTAATCTCCTATGTGCTTTATAGCAGTTTCAATCAACTCTTATATCCTAAAAATTGTTAAAAATAAATATCAAAATTTTTCTAATCAATTATGAACCAAAGAGTTGGCGTCGATATTTTGAAAAAAAAAACAATAAAGGTCAATTGTAATTACCGTACAAAGATTTGAAAAAGGTGAATCGTTGAAGTATTACTTTATGCAGAGAAAAATAAGAATAAGTATAATTTTAAGATGGTGTATAAAGATAATACTAATACTTTAATAATTAATGGTGTTTGTATAGGGTATCCTATATTTGTCACTAAAATATATATTTATAAAAATTACATTAACTCATATTATAACTCTTAAATAATAAATCTTATAAAATATTACAATTAAAAGAATTATAATTGGGTAAATAAAATATTTTTTCTTTTAAATGTTTCAATTAAATATAAACTAAAATTAAATACAAAACGTGGATATGCCATGCAATATTCAGGCCTCTTATAGTAATATGTTATGAATATTAGTGAGACTATAGGACCATGAAGTAACACTAACAGCATGTAGAGTGAAAACCGACAGGTCATGCAGTAATGGTACTCCTTGATTGACTGTGTTTGGTCCAGTACTATTATATATTATATTTAAAAAAAATTAAATTCATATTATATATTACAAATATATTCTAATAATAACTAAAATATATCAATCAAATTTTTCAAATTAAATTTCAATATTAATTTTTTTAAATGATTCATACAAAATTTTCCTTTATTTCACGTTAACAACTCATATTTTATCGCATTTTAATTATTTATTAATTAAAAATAATATTTTAATAATTAAATTATGAAAATAATATTATTTATCTTAACACTACTACAAAAATGGGTATTTAAGTCGATACGTAAAGTCGATTTTTGGAAAAAACCGACTTTAAATTGGTTTAAAGTCAGTTCGGTGGCGAACCGACGCTATCCACGTAGGATGTAGCGTCGGTTGACGTGTCGAACCGACGCTATGCGTGGACGTAGCGTCGGTTGACGTGGTGAACCGATGCTATCCACATAGCGTAGCATCGGTTGACACCTAGAACCGACGCTATCCACGTAGCATAGCGTCGGTTGACACCTGAAACCGACGCTATCCACGTAACATAGTATCAGTTCGACACGTCAACCGACGCTACACACGTGGATAAATCTTTTCTCTTCTTTCTTTCCAGACAGAAACTATTTTCAGCGTTGCAGAACTCTAAAAAATCGAAAACCTCCTCCTCCACTTCTCCTCCACTCTTTCTCATTTTCCGGCCACCTACGACTACCATTTTCAACATCGGTTAATGAGTTTTCTTCCTCTCTAACTAATCTTTTAGATCCCCTATTATTCATATTTTTTTCTGTTATTATGTGTTATTATTTATGTGTATAGATTTTTGTATTATATATGTAGGTTTGTATTATAACATAAGGAGAAGAATATGACGATCTTGAATAAAATAGAAAAAACTATGGTAATTTTTCTGTTATTAATTAATATTTTATTTTCAAATATTTGTATTATTTGAACTATTTGTTAAACTGATTTTGGTTTTTTTTTCTGCTCGAATACAGGTTGAAAATGAATAAATTTTAAAAAAAAATTAAAGTTGGTTCACGTTAAACGTAAAGTCGGTTCACACCTTGAACCGACTTTAAACTTTATGTCATTTAATTTAAAGTCGGTTTTTAACCGATTTTAATGCCCCTTTTTGTAGTAGTGTAAACTGTACCATTTTCTCTAAGATGAGTGACAAATAAATACTATTTAAAATATAATAGAATAAACAATATTAACTTTATAATTTAAAAAATTTCTACTATCCTTTATTCTTAATAAATGTGATCATTTATTAATTAATAAAATTAGATAAATTTTACAATACTTATAAATAAAGTTAGTTATTATTTGTGATCCATCGTTACGTCACTAAATATATTGACTTTTTCAAGTAATTTATAAAGCTTTGGTAAAAGCATAGAAATAATCTCAACACTTTATATTATATGATTTTGAAAATAAGATTTTTTTATACATCAATATGTCATTATACAATAATTAATATATGATAAGATTGAAAACATATAATTATATATGATCACATAAAGGTGATAAATAATTTAAAAATAAGAATTATTGTACCCATGAAAATTACTAACAATGTTTACTTCTAATTAATAATTTGTTATTAGGTAAATTAAAATTAACAAAACAGGGGTTTTTATTATTGGTGAAAAAAATAGAGGTGATATTCAAGCCAATTTTTGTTAGTTCACATGCTTTTGACATATACACCAGCAAATCACTAAAAAATCATGTCAGAATGTAGGATACTTGGGAGTAACGTATCTACTCTAATGCTTAAGTCAGTTTATGGGAAAAAAAGTTAAAATTTGAGAGATTATGGTATGACCTTATGCGTACCCATTCTAGTTAAGTGAACCTATTTAAAGGTTTTGATGGATAAAATTATCGTAAATAACTAATATCAATTAATTAATATTTAAATATTGAATTAATTAATATATAAATATTTATAGTATTAATGACATTCCATAAATACGAATTATGTCATTACTATTGATTTCAAATTTAGATAATAAAAAATATACATGGTTGTGTACTAACTGTTTCCATTTGATTTTTCAATGTCATCGTAGACTAATCAAATGAGGCCACCATACGTCGTGACTTTCCTATCCAACATAAGCACCCTAGGCTACCTAGGTCACTTTTTTGTGAGATAGGTAGTCTAGTTATCTCGCTAAGGTACAATGACTTAGGAAAGGTTGATTATGGAGCATCATAGTTGATTTTTGTAACTTGTACCCCATATATCTTTATGTCATGAGGTTACAAGCTTTACAATGGCTATTATCATGCTTTAGTTGGAGTCTCGGTTGAAAAGTTGTAATCAATCAAAGATTGGGGGAAAAGTCAATCGGAGATCCACAAGTTTGATTTCCTAAATCTAATATATTTGTAGCATGATTTTTCCCAATCTTTTCTCAATCTCTTTCGTTGAATTATGGGTTGATGGGAGGTTGATATTGGACCTAGTAATCCATATAAAGGCTTGGATGGTATCAACTTTACTCACAACTCTCAGTCAAAAATCAAGGTCAAAACTCTCGAGGAGAAAGAATGGAGAACAATTTCTTGCTTCACCTAACTCTAAGTAAGTGGAACTATTTCTTTATTTTTGCAATTTGTTCTTCATTTTTTGTTGAATTTTCATGAACCCTGGGAACTTGAAAGAAATTAGTACTTTTATAAAAATTTTCCTTTTTCATTTTTGTAGATTAATAATGCAAGAACTTCTCTAAGAGTCTTTTTTCAAGAGGTAGGAGTTTATATCCTGATACTTCAGCTTTGATAAACCATCTTCTTAGAACAAAATGTCTTGTAGTAAGGACTACAAACATCATCACAAAATGGATCTAGGAAAAACAACTAGGATGCAAGAAATTTTGAAACTAGAAGTGGACACCCAAACAAAAATGACTCACATTGAGCAAGGCAAGATAGAAGGGTCCTACAGGTAGGCCAGGCCAGAACATGATGGAATATTGAAATCATCGATAGCTAGGATAGTAGAAAAACTTAGAGGATCGACCATACGATTGATGGGGAAAGGATGAGACTGACCAATCGTGACCTACCATAGGATAGAAGAATATCGTGAAGTTGGTTGGTACTTCCCTTTGCTAGTAATGGTGGTGACACTAGTGGTGCTTTTAACAATGATTCTTGCTCCGAACTTCATTCTGACATCAATTTTAGGTGTAACCTTGTCAATCCCATTGACATTTATGGATCTTTTTTTAGTGAAGCATTCTTGAGGACTTACCAAATTTTGAACCTAAGTCTAGAGCTGAATATGAAGTTGATTCAGTAATAGCAGTCACTACAAAATCTGTCATGGATAAGTTGAGGGAGATGTTTGAGATTTTTGACAACATTGGAATCATTTTTTCTAGGTGTGATGTGATCCCTAGTAATCCTCCATGATGCACAAAAACTTGATAGTTAAATTTTATATTTAAAAAATGCTCATAAGTGCACGAATCACTCATAATAAGCTATAAGTATACTTCCAAGGTCGGTACAAAGAGAAACTACATAGTTTTAAATAATTCAACAAACTTCTTAAAAATAAATGAAAAATAAACCTAAACATTCTATCACAATATTTGTTTTTGAAAATTCTAATTTAATAACATATCATTAAACATAAAAATAGGAATAAGGTTAATTCAAATAGCTCAAAGTAGATATGCAATTAAAAATCAAAGGATACTTTATAGGAGTAATTAGCTAGTTAACCATATTTTCTTAGAATTAATTAGGTTATTAAAGACATAAATTAAAGTTATTGATTCTTTCTTTTTGTATGAAAATATCCTTAGACAATGATCAAATTCTTTGTTAATGAAATCAAATAATATCCTTAGATAGGGATCACCAACTGATTAGATTAAATTATGTTATATTTCTAAGAAAATAGCAAACCATTTAAATCACTATTTTAGGTTGAGGCATACATGTGGCGTCTTTTGATTGGTCTTACGTTAAAAATTCATAAAATATCCATAAAAATTCCAAAAATTATATTTTTATGCCTTTTCACTAGAAAGTTCATATTTTAATATTTTAACTCTAAAAATACTACTTATTGAATAAAATTAGCAGATATTAGGAGAAAAGTGCACTAATGACTCTACTTTCATAAAGTTTTCAGCAACAATCTTATTGGTGATAGTCAAACTATGTAATTTAAACCACTAAATCCCTTGTGTATTCCCCTAAAACATCACCATATTACTATAATTAAATCAAACCCCATAAGCTTTTCCTTAAAGTTACATCTCTACTCACTGAAGGCATTTTTTAAATCAAGTCTTTCATTTGGTTGTAATAAGGCTAAAACTTGTTGGTTCAATTCAATAAAAGGAAAAACAAAAGTTTTTGAGTCCATGGAGTAAGATAAAGAGATCTATATCTCAATAATATTATCCTAAGACTCATCATGTCAACAAAGTAGGGTCTAATATATTTTTTATCGAGGCATCATTATTAATCTCTTTTCTTCTCTTTTTTGTCATTCTTTTTCAACACTAAATCCCTTTTTGATACTTCTTTTTCAACTTGTCCTTATTATTATTATTATTATGAATCGCATATTGTAGACTCATTGTTTTTCTTATGGTAGGAATTTTATCAATTATAGAAAAATTGACACTCTTAAATCTTCTTCTAGTGTTTTCATAATCCATCATCTTTTATGAAACTCCACTTTCTTCTTAAACTATAGATTATGGTCAATGTGTTTAGTTTAAAGGGTAAGGAATAGGTATAAACAGTTGGCTCATGTAAGCTCAAATTGGTTCACTAAAGTGGTTTTCCTTATAAAGACAAAAAAAATTTAGGTGTATGACAATTAGGCTAAGAATGTTATCCTAATGCATTAATCATTTTTCAAAAAACAAAATACTCAATGCATTCACTTTGATAATTCAAAGAAAAATTTCTGGCAACGTAATCATGCTTATTTGAATTAAAGTAACATTCTAAGAAATTAACATAGTAATTGAAAAATTCAAATACATAAATCATCATATCACATGTTTAGCTACTTGTGCATGCATTTTCTAAGCTAGATTATCATAAATTATGCCTTCAATTAAGAACAATATCAAGATTCTACTAACATTAATTATCATTCAAAACCTCATGTTTTAAAGCATTTATGATCAATTATATCATAAAATAAGGATGGAAGATGTGATTGTTGTTTCCAAGCACATCTATTCATCCTAACTTTTCTAAATACAACAAATAATCCTAAAAATTGAAAAACAATTATGCTATCAAGGGCATACTAATCCTAAACCATGTATCCTAAAAACATGCTAAATTAATAAATCATAATAAAATAAAGATATTGATATGTTAACACTCCTTCATACAATTATGCTATCAAGGGCTCCATTAGTTGTTTACCACTCTCCAAATAAATGGAATTGACTTTCTTCTTAGAGTTAGAAACTATTAGAGATGGAAGCTAGACTACTATATGTGTTTCCATTCTTTCCACATCTACGACAACTTGGTTAACTTGTGTTCCAAGATTCATCAATGAAATTTGAGTTTCCTTGATAAAAGCTTGGTTATCCTGCTAAAATTTAATATTTTTATTAGTCATGGAGTTACTAAGTCCGTTAGATACTTACAATGAATGAGTGGAATAGATTATGGCATTGGTAATGAGAAGCTAGGTGTTATGTTTGTACATCCTATAATCCTTTGTGTTTTTGTTGGCTTCCTATGTGCAAAACACAGAATTTTGTATATTTTATTTAGTATTTTTGTCTTCCTCTATGTAAGGTTGGTTAATATTAATCAGTAACACTCACACATAGTTAGGTACACTGTGATTGAAATAATGTTATATACACACCACGGGTTTGGTTTCTTATTATGCATCCTAGGTTGTGAGTGGTAGTTTTTTGTTTCATTTATGAAGTGGGTACTAATGAAAATTACTCAAAATTTTGGAAACAAAAAATAAATTTTTTTGGCACCTCGACGCCTTGCCAGACCCCTAAAGAGGTGGTTGATGAGTACCCTAGACGAGGTCACGCTGAGGGTGGCTGATGGTGCCTTATGGTTCTATAAATATCTCATTTTTTGGTATTTCTTAAGTGATCTTTATATACCAAAACTCTCTCAAAATTTACTTTGAATATTGCTTTTGTATCACAAATTATATCGAGTGAATTTCATTATTTGTACTACCTTTTGTGGGTAAAATAGTGTACGTGAGTATTGAGAGTCCTTGACTATTTTACAAATCTTATGAGAATAACACTATGAGTTTGGGTTGGGTAGTGTTAGTGATTATCCTAAATTAGTGGTTTTTAATGGTTCCCACAATTGGATATTCACCTTAGGTTCACTTTAATAATCTTTGATTACCAATCACACTACATTGAGTGTGCTAGCTTTGGAGGAAAGCTGGGTTCGTGTGTCAAACCAAGTCATTGTAGAGGCACCAAGTGAGGGTAGCAATAAGCAGTTAGGACAGAGGTCCTATTTGATAGAGGTAATTATGGTTTTATTTCTATTAGTGTTGTATTTTTTTTATTGCTTAGTGGATTTTTTTACTATCAAGTGGTTACCATAGGAAATCCCAAGGATGTTACCTTATAGATAGGATTTCTATGTGGGTTTAATGTTTTACATCTTGTGTTATGCATGTCTTATGTTTGGCTAGTACAATCTTAGTTTAAATTGTGTATGCTTCCATATACTAAAATTTAAACTCTGATTAGAAAGCTTTTTTATTTTTACTTGCTTTCTATTTACTAAATAATATATCTATTGCTTAAATGTTTTTTCTACCTATGATTATTATTTACTATTACTGTTGTGATATGTTCAACAATTATCTTTCTACTACTTGTGTGTTAGGGATGAGTCCTTAAGAGGTTCAATATCTCGTTACCTTGGTTATGTACCAATCTTAAACTCTATCAATAGATATCATAGCCGATAAACCCTTTTTAGGGCTTCACTTGTCACACACACACACAATTTTCTCTAAAGTATTTATGGGAAGGAGGAATTGTAGGAAGACCTCCAATATTCAATAGGATCAATTATTCCATTTGAAAATATCATATGGGAACTTTCATGTAGTCTTTTGGAGGTCATGTTTGGTTTCTTGTTGATAACAGCTAGACATATCCAACCAAAACCTTCTTGACAATACTATTATCCCTAAACCTATGATTCAATGGAAAAATAAGGAAAGCAAGGAATCTGAATGGAAAAGCAAGGTATTATATGCTATCATCAGAGCTATCATGCCTAATGAATATAGAATAATTAAAAGTTGTACAACTTCTAAGGAAGCATGGGATATTTTAGAGACTACTCATGAGAGTGCTTTCATAGTTAAGAGATCCCAAATTTGATGTCTATCATAGACTTTGAACTTTTTATTATACAAGTGGATGAAACTTTTGAAAAGTTCTATGCTTCATTTTCTAACATTATCAATTGTTCTTACAATTTGGGTAGACCAATTAGTGAGGAGAAGCAAATTGAAAACATTATCATTAGTCTCTCTTATCATTATCATGCCAAAGTAATAGTGATCCAATCCATGTACAAACCTGGTGAACTCACTGTAAATGAGTTAGTTGGTAATTTAAAATACTTGGAACTTTATTACTTGTTACTCAACAAGACCAAATTATTGCTAAAAAGGAAATATCCTAGTGCTCAAGACCACCAAAGGTGTTTACAACAAAGAAGTGAATGCCAATGTGTTAAGTGATGATGAATTTGATCTAGAAGAAGAAGAAATTCCATTACTTCCCAAAAGGTTTACTAGATTCCTTCAAAAAAAAAGAAACCCACTTATAGTAGTAATGATGAGGATAACACCAAATTTTTAGCTTTTATGGCTTCAAGTAATGTCATGATCCTCCGACAGCCACTTCAGATGTTCAAGAGGTTTCTACAAAAGATGATGAAGATAAAAAAGATGAATTGCTTGACTCTTACTATTATAACAATCATCAGTTCCTAGACCCCCTTGACACAGGCACATGTCCAAGGATTTACCTTTAATGGTAGCACAATTTAATGATAGAAAACAAGCACATAAAATAATAGAAAGACATCGAATTTGTTAAGTGGTTGTTCCTTAATATGAGGCTTACATTCATGGGAACCAATGCATTTCCAATCCACTGGAAACAATGAGTAATTCTTACAACAAATTCAGGCCATCAAAATGACATCTTTCTAGCCTTGAACTAAGAAATATTAACATGAACTCTCAAGAAATGCTCTCTTTTACAAGCCTTTCTCTCTTTAGAATTTCACATCTTATAAAACTCAATTTTACACTATGCAATTATATATTAAAAATATTTTTAGAACACAAGTGATTGCCTCTTATTTATAGTAGAAAAAAACCTTTTGGTACAACATTCCACATATGATCATAGCCTTACTGTGTAATGCGCCTGCTACCCATATAGCCCTAGTGACATGTCATGCACCATGCACTGGGCATTTCCTATGGTGTCTGCATGCATACGTGAGGCTAGGCTTTACTATAATCTGTCGAGCATTTGTTATCACATGCACACATATTTATTATCACATATCCACAAAATATCCACCTTGATGAAAAATAAACCATTTACTAGCTAAATTGAATCTGGCACTATTTTCCCCACCCATCATCCCTAACCTTCACCAACCCTGATTAAGTTCATATAGTGCCTAATTTTTCTTGTTGTAACCACCTTGGTGAGCATATATGATGGAATGTCTTCTATCAAAACCATGGTCATTTAAACAATCCCATTGCTAATGATATCCTTGATGAAATATAGTCTTACATTGATGTGTTTTGTCCTCTCATGGAACAATGGATTCCTTGATAAGTAAATTGTACTTTGATTATCACATCTAACTACAACAACTTCTTGTGATAGCCCCAATTTATTGATAAAACCTTTTATCTATAGAACTTCTATAACTACCTCAATGCACGTAATGTATTCTACCTAAGTACTCGAAACAACCATAATTGATTGAAAATTACTCTTCCAACTCATAGTGTTCCCAAATAAGGTGACGACATAACTAGTAAGTGACCTCCTTCAACCAAGATCGCCTACAAAATCAGTATCTATGAACCCTTCGAATTTTACCACTCTAGTTGGGTTTCTTTTGAAAATTAAACCCACCTTTGAAGTCTTCTTTAGGTACCATAAGATCCATTTTACTCCTATCCAATGTTCCATCTAAGGTTTTGACATAAACCTACTTACAACACTAACTAAATGAGCTAAGTCTAGTCTTGTTGCAATTATAGAAAACATAATACTGCCAACAAAACTTGAGTAAGGCACATTTGACATTTGTTTTGACTCTAGATCAGTTTTGGGAGATTGATCTGTATAAAGTTTAAAATGGGATGCTAAAGGAGTTGAAGCTGGTTTGATTGATTACATTCCAAATTTCTTAAGCACATTTTCTAGATATCCAGTTTGAGTTATTAGCAACTCTCTTTTCTCTCTATTTCTTGAAATCACTATACCTAGGATCTTCTTAGCCTTCCTTAAGTTTTTCATTTTGAACTTAGTTTTCAAAATCTATTTGAAATGCATCAAATCTTTAAGATCCTTGCTTGCTAACAACATGTCATTTACATACAATAATAGATAGATTTTGTTCCTACTAATTTCCTTCCTAAAATAAACACAAGCATTATACTCACATCTTTGAAACTTTAAATCAGTCCTGAAGCTATCAAACCTCTTGTAACATTGGCGTGGGGAATGTTTAAGTCCATACAATGATCTCATCAGGAGACAAACATCATTCTCTCTTTCCTTAACCTCGAAGCCCTCTAGTTGCTTCAAGCTCTTCATGTAAGAACACAATTTTCACATCCATTTGATCCAAATGAAGATCAAATTGGATTACCAAGGAAAGAACAATTCTGATTTAAGTGTAAATCTCATTGTAATCTATCCTGTCCATTTCTTAGAAGCCTTGACCAATCATTCTTGCTTGGTACCTTGCTCATTCAACCCCTTCTATCCCCTCTTTAACTTTGAACACCCATTTGCTTCCAACCAATCTTGCTTTTTTTGGTTTCTTTTCAAGCACCAATGTGCCATTTTTTGAGAGTAATTTCATTTCTTTGTCCCATTATCTTTCCTATCTACCAAACATAGCTTCTTCATAATTACAAGGCTCAATTCTATAAATATCTTCATTAATTATCAAAGCATAAGTAATGAATATATTTTATTTCATTTTTATTTTTATTTTATTTTTCTGTAGGTGTGTTTTTGACATTGAATGCACCGTGCTAGATCTCGAAACATTATTTCTTTTGATCTAAAGATTGAAAGAACCTTTAGATCACGAAGAAATAGGAAAGTACTAGTCACCACTGAAGGAGAACATAATGTACACTCATACACATTGAAGGAATATGTGAGAAAAATTATGAATGACATTTGTGATACTGTAAAGATGAATGGTGTTACTGAAGACAGCATTAGAATGAGGTTATTTCCTTTTTCATTGAGGGACAAGGCTAGAGGTTGGCTACAATCTCTATAACCCGAAAGCATCACTAGTTGGCAAGACATGGTAGAAACGTTTCTTTCTAAATTCTTTCCACCTGCAAAAACATCCCAACTCAGGAGTGAGATTTGTCAGTTCAGACAAAATGATTTTGAGACACTCTATGAAGTATGGGAAAGGCATAAAGATATGATTCGGTGTTGCCCTCAACATGGATTTTCGAATTGGTTGCAAGTTTAGATATTCTATAATGGGTTAAATGGACAAACTAGAACCATAGTTGATGCTGCTTCTGATGGAACTTTGGTGTTAAAGACACCTAATGGTGCTACTTCTCTTTTGGAAGAAATGGCCTAAAAAAAACTACCAATGGCCAACTGAAGGATCTATGGCTAAGAAAGTTGTTGGGATTCATGAATCAGAGCCTTTTTATACCCTTTCCGCTGAAGTAGCTTCTCTATCTCATTAGATTTTTGCCTTGACAACCCAAAGATTACCACAAAGTGCAGTATATGTTGTAAATTAAATATTACAGTTCTGATGAATGAAGCAAGTCAAGAACATGTTTAATACATCAACAATCAGAACTGCAACTATCATGGTAATCCTATGCTAAATTACTACCATCAGGATTTCGAAATCATGAAAAAATTTCTTATGGAAACACAAAGAATGTGCTACAACCTCTTCCAGGGATTGTCAGTCAACCAAGCAAAAATAAGATGTCACTTGAGGATGTCATGGTTTCCTTTGTTGAGGAGACCAAAGCAAGGTTTAAAAAGAATGATTCACGATTGTATAACATTGAGACTCATTATAGCAATATGGGAGCCACTATGAAAAATCTTTAAGTGCAAAATTCGATAACTAGACACAATCATCAATGCTTAACAAAGAGGAACTTTTCCTACCAATACATAAGTGAATCCAAAGGAACAATGCAAGACCATTACACTTAGGAGTGGAAGAGAAATTGAGAGGTCACCATCAAAGGAAACTGAGTCCACCCCTACAGCTCCAAACAATGGTCAAAGCAATAATAAAGTAGAAGAAGAGGAGATTGTTAATGATACATTAAGAGAGGCTAACATGCCTCCATCAATTTCATTTTCTAACTATCCTCATATTCTCTCTACTCCACTTCTTTATCCTCAATGCTTTCAAAAACAAAAATTAGATCACCAATTTTCTATGTTTTTGGATATCTTTAAGAAAATTCATATAAATATTCCTTTTGTATATGCCTTGGAACAAATTCCCAATTATACCAAATTCCTAAAATACAAAATTTATAAGAAGAGAAGATTGGAGGAGTTCGAAGCAGTAAAGATTTTAGAAGAATGTAGTGCCATTCTACAAAAGAAATTATGTCATCTTGGTGCTAGCATTATGTCTGTTTATAGGAAATTGGGACTTGGAGAGATGAAACAAATAACAATTTCTTTGTAACTAGCAGACCGATCTATCAAGTATCCACATGGAATCATAGAAGATGTATTGGTAAAGGTGGATAAATTTATTTTTCCTGCTGATTTTGTGATGTTAGATATGGATGAAGACCAAGATGTCCCACTAATTATTGGCCCACCATTCTTGGCAATGGGAAAGGCTTTAATGGATGTTTAAAAGGGTGAATTAACATTGAGAGTGAACAAGGAAAATGTTATGTTCAGTATCTACAAAGCCATGATATTTCCAGAAGATCCAAGCACTTGCATTCGGGTAGATATTTTTGAACAATGTGAAGTCGAAGCCTTTCAAGAAGATATGCAAACCAATCACCTAGAATGATGTATACCACTTCATCTCATGCTTATGATTTTAATAACTCTGTTGTTTATGAACCAGATTTACCTTTTGTTAGTGAAAAATTTCTCCACTATGTATTTTCCTTGGAAGCATTACAGCAGGTTACATCATTTGGCACAAAAGTGGAGAGGCTAGAGCCAATAGTAGCAAAGACAGAATATGTAATCTCTATAGAAAAAGTGCAGTAAACTACAACTCTGTAGTTGAAGCAATTTCCTGAGCATCTTTGCTATGCATTATTGGGTGATAGTTACACCTTTCTATTGATTGTTGCGACATCATTTACACCCAAAGAAAAGGAAAAGTTATTATGTGTGTTAAGAGAGCATAAAAAAGCCTTGGGATGAACTATCTCTCACATAAAAGGTATAAGTCCATCCATTTTCATGCACAAGATTCTAATAGGGGAAGCTTACAAACCATCAATTGAGCCCCAATGAAGATTAAATCTAGCAATGAAGGAAGTTATAAGAGCTAAAATTTAGAAGCTTTTCAATGTTGGAATTATTTATGCTATTTTAGACAACTCATGGGTAAGTCCAGTGCATATTGTACCAAAAAAGGGTGGAATGACAATAGTGAAAAATGAAAGCACTAAGTTTATTCCTACAAGAACAGTCATGGGTTGGCATGTATGTATGGATCACCACAAGTTGAATAAAGCAACAAGGAAGGATCATTTTCCTTCTTTTTACTTTGTTTATATCTTGTTGGCAGTTGATTATGTGTCAAAGTGGGTGGTGGAGATTTCTACAACAACAAATGATGTAAAGTTAGGGCTTAAATTTTTACATAAGAACATATTCACAAGATTTGGCACTCCACGAGCTATTATTAGTGATGAAATGACCCACTTTTACAACAAGTTGTTCAACAACCTTCTCTCTAAATATGGTGTGAAGCACAAGATAGCACTTGCCTACCATCCTGAAACTAATAGCCAAGCTGAAATTTCAAATTGAGAAATCAAGAATATCCTTGAGAAGACAATCAATTCCAATAGAAAGGATTGGGTAAAGTAGCTTTATGATGCTTTGTGTCCATACTGTATAGCTTTTAAAACACCTATCGGGTTGTTTCTTTATCAATTATTGTTTGGAAAAGCATGTCATCTCCCTATTGAGTTAGAGCATAAAGCTTATTAGGCTATAAAGAAGTTAAATTTTGATTTGAAGGTAATAAGGGGGAAGCAACTTCTTTAATTGAATGAAATAGATGAGTTCTGGAATGGTGCTTATGAAAATGCAAAGATCTACAAAAAACAGACAAAGAAGTGGCATGAAAAAAAGAGTCTAAGGTGTGAGTTTGCTCCAGGATAACAAGTTTTTCTTTTCAATTCACGACTAAAAACTCTTCCCGGGCAAGTTAAGATCAAGATGGACACGTCCTTATACAATTGACAAAGTTTCCACATTTGGAGCAATAGACTTGAAGGGCAAGGCAGGGAATATATTCAGAGTTAATAGTCAAAGATTGAAGCATTATTATGGAGAATAAATGGAGAGGAATTATGCATTTATTCCTATTCAAAATCCTAATTGATGAAGATGTCTGGTTGTAGACTATAAAATAATCGTTTATGGGAGGCAGCCTGATAACTGTATTTTATATAGTTATTTTCATCTATTTTATTAATTATAATTGCTATGTTCTTAATGTTTTTAGTATAATAAATTAGTATTTACTGTTTTTTATATATTTTAAGAAAATTAAATAATTTGTATCGAAAAACGTAATTAATTTCAAATTTATGTCTAAAAATATAATTTCAAATAATAGAGTTCTTAATTACAATTTATAAAAGTCAAAAATATAATTAAAATTAAAATCGGGCTTAATTTTAATTATTAAAATTTTAAAAATTTAATTTAAATTAGAAAAGGGCTAAACTGTAATTAAAGAAAGTTGCAAATGTATTTTGAATTAAATTTATGGGCCAAAATGCAATTAATTAAAGTTTATTTTTCTGCGCAGGTGAGAAGAATCCACGCGCCATACATCACGCGCGAAACATGGACCGTCCGATCAAAGAAGAAACGCCTACGATGCGCGCGTCCTTATCACACCCGACCAAAGCGAGTGGGTGCAGGTCTCTATTTTCAAGCGACTCGGTGCCCAAGTGGGGCCCACCTGCCGCGCAGGCCGGCGTGCAGGTGGGACCCACATGTCTGACGCGTCCAGCCGCTGTCCCCCACGTTACGCGCGCCTCTGATCCCGTGTGCTGATCTCTGCGTACAACCGGATCTTCAGCCAATCAAATGATGCCACCTATCCCACTAATCCTTGCAGCGAATCAGTTGATGCCACGTGTCCCACTCTATTTTTAAGCCAATCATGTTATGACACGTGTCATGTTACGATGAGCGCGAAAGCACAGGATCACGCCCGTGTGCAGCCGTTGTCTCCCGTGCGACAATCCATCGTGCACCTGTTTCCCGCAGCCAATGAAATGCTACCACGTTTCCGCATTAAATCCTTGCAGCGAATCAGGTGCTAACACATGGCATGCACTTTGAATTAAAAAAAATCAGAAACGGCTCTACTTGTCTCACGCGTGGATTATAATAATGTTTTTGATATCAAATTTCGATACGCGTCGATTTTATTTTCGATACAAATTTTTACGCGTTTATAAAAATAAAATAAAATAAAAAATGTAATATTTTAGATGTATTATTTTTAGCTATAAATAGGAGATAGGATGATAGAGTAAAAAAGTTTTGGAAGTTTTGGAGTTTTGGAGAGTTTAGTTTTGGAGATTATTTTGTGTTGTTCGGTTTTGGACTGTAGAACATGCAGAAGCCATTTTTTGGCTTTTGTTGTGTTCTGCATGTGCCAAATATTTGTTCTAAGTGATGTTTTAATTTTTCTTCTTCTTCATCTAATTTTTCTGTATCTGTTGTAATTTTTATCTTAAATTTATGAAGTAATTTAATTTTTCTAGGGTTGTATTTGATTTAAATTTATGAAGCTTTTATTTTAATTATTTTTGAACGATTTATAAGATGTTTGAGTTGTTTATTCTATTTTGTGCTTAATGCTTTTGATTATTTACGAATTTTATCAAATGATCTGTGGCACATAAATAAACTTGGAAGAGGTATTTTTGTGTATATTGCTCATAGATAGAATGACATGTATGATGAAGGATAGGAATATACCCTAATTGTATGTGTGGCCATTTCAGAACTTAGAACGTAATGAATCTTGGTGAATTTAATTCTCATAGGAATATAGTGAATTAATTTAACGAGGTGTGTTTGTACGGAGCTCGGAAGAGATGTATGAATAAAATTAGAAGTTTTCGGTTGACAAATTAAATGTACCAAAAAATATAAATTAAAAGAAAATAATATGATTTAAGTTGATTAATTTAGTGAAAAATTGCAATCCTAGATTTCTTTTATTTTGTTATTAAACTCTTTTCTTAAATTAGTTACAATCAACGAGCGTTTTGAATAAAATCAGAGAGGGATAATTTTAGTATTCAACAAACTATAGTAACAAATCTCCGTAGGAACGATAACTTACTTATCAAATATTATTACTTGTGACCGTGTATGCTTGCACGTTTTATGTCTTGCAAAATAGACAACACAGCCCATAAAACTTTCTTTTATTATTTATTTTATTTTTTATTATTATTTGAATAATTTAGATTTTGATGCTGGTTTATTATGCAAGAAAGAAAAGCTGAAAATTACAAATTAATGTGGAACCACCATAAAACCAGGAAAGCTCCTTTCATTTCTTCAATTTGTCTCACTTTTGAATTACAATGAGGACATTGTTTAGTTTAAGTTTAAGGGTGTCAACTCCTATAGTCTTGAGTTGTTGAATTCTCTTATCAAGCATATATTTGAGTATGATTGAATTCTCTATGACTATGAAATTTGTGATTGAGGATGGTAGGCAGAGTTTTGTGGATACTTTGATTTAATTCTTTTTCCTTGAAAATAATTGAGCACATAGTAAATTTTTCTCTATTCCATTTTTCCTATGAAGAGAAGGAGTTGAATTAACTGGGTTAGGAAAATTTTAATCTTGCTTTACTCTAGAATCTGTTGATGGATCCTTAAGGCGAAATCCTAGTTGATACCTAATATTAAAGAAATGATCTAGGCAAGTTTTTACCACAATCAAAAAAGTTTTCCCATCCATCCTATTTATTATGCCATCATTGTATAGTGTATTCCCATAGTCAACCCTTTTTAGCCTTATTTGTTCTTTTAACTACATAAAAAATTCCCGTTATAAGCCAGAAAAGTCATGAACTTACCTTAACTTTTGAGAAAATACTTTGGGGAAAATTTTCATTTAAAAATAAATTTCAAATTAAATAATCCATATTATATTTTCTATATTTGATCAAAGAGTGAAGAGAAGAAGAAAAAAAGTGAAAGGCAAGAATTAAAAAATGGTTAAAGTGGTTGAAATTAGTAAAGACTATAAGTATCAAGGAAACCACATGAAAAAAAAGAAGAGTAATAGAGCACAACACATATTGAGTATAACAACAATAGTGTTATTAGTATGAGCATATTGTCAAGAAATAGCTATGGTGTAAATCATGTGCATATTCTTTTTATTGTTTCTTTCTACCAAGTATTTTCCCTGTTTTCTTTGATTTCCCATATCCATTTCTTTCTTACCTCTCACCATATGGCATGTCATTACAACCCTGGTTAAAGATCTTTTGATCTCTGATTTTGGTAATTGATTACATTAGTTGAGAGGATTCCCAAAAATTGGACTTATGGGATTAAGTTTTGAGAGAGCTCTTCTAATTTCAGTTGTTCTACTTTTATCTGAATTCGCTGGTAGTTTGGAGTTAAATTGACTATTTCACACACACACTCAAGAACTTAGTTTTAGGTTGAAGTAAATGCTTAAGTCTTGCTTGAAAAATTGTGGAATTTTGATTTATTTTCTTACTATCTTTGATGTATAAAGAGTAAGTTATTAGTGATGAAATCTAAATTCAAATCATGGCTTGGTGAGTGATATAATTCTCTATGGGGTCTAGTTGATGTTGTCTATAATTGTCTAGTCTTTTATTTTCTTTTTGTTTAAGGATAAATAAAGTTATAAGTTTGTGGGTGTTTGATGACTTGCATAATTTGAAATAATTTATCACTTCTCAACTTTAAACTTTAGTCTAATTTTATTTATTTTTTATTGAATTTAGACTACATTATTATTATTTAAATTTTATTGTTGATTTGAAGATAATGAAGATCCAAAATTTTAGAAGCATATCATCTAAGAGCTCTCAAATTTAAATGAAGATTAAATTAAATTAAATTTAAATTAAGATTAAATTAAATTAAATTTAAATTAAGATTAAATTAAATTAAATTTAAATTAAGATTAAATTAAATTAAATTTAAATTAAGATGTCTCTAAATATATATATATATATATATATATATATATATATAAACATGCCTACAAATACGGAGAAGAAGAAAATGAATAGAGGGACCCAAAGTTGATATATATATAAAGAAAAAAATGTCGTCAGGATAAGACAAAAGAAAAATAGAAATGGTGGCAAGGAACAGATAACATAAAAAAAGGTTGTGCATATTAGAGAAAAAAGAAGAAAACGTGAGAGAAGAAACGAAAGCAAATCCTTTTTGCAATTCAATTTTCTTTCAATTCTTTTGTGAAAAATTATGGTGAATTTGTTTTATTTTAAATTTAATTATTAGCATGAACTAATTTTTCCTTATATATTCTAGGAAAAAAATGTAATTTAATTCTGAACTATACTTAATTTTTTATATTAATTTGAATTATTTCTCTACATGTTTGTTTGATTTATTCTGAGTTTATTGCTTCTAATTAACTGGTCAATAATTAGATGATTTTAATCTTCTAATTTACTATTAAAAAAGGGAATGATAGGATAGATCTGGAATATTTTGACATAGGTAAATATAGAGATTGAAGACTTATATGAACATGTGTAGTATTAAAATCATTGCTCTTAATTCTTTCTTGTTTTATTAAATTGCATACTCTTATGTAAATAATGAACAAAATATTTCCAATTGACTATCGAAAGAGACTTTTGTATTATTATTTTTTGAGATTGCTAACAATTGAGAGAATTAAATTCAATTAGCTAGATGGGTAAAGCATAGTGAGTGATTAGGTGAAATCGATTTCCTTGAAGTTTTCTTCATATTAATTTGATCTTTGAATAAAATCTTCATTTTCTTTTCATATTTTCTTTAAATTGATTTTATTTTAAATTTCAATTACAACAAACTCAATGATTTTTCTAGATAAAATTGAGATTAGTATAATTTTGGTATTTCTCAAAAGTAAGTCACCAATCCCTGAGGAAGATACTCTTCTTATCACTTTATTAAAAACTACAATACTGTGCCTTTGTAGTTTTGCACCGATCAATTGTATATAGAATTCTCAACAAAAGTCACCTTTTTTCTATTAAAAAACTTTTTTGCTTCATGATCCTAGAATCTATATCCATTTTCTCCATTATGGTAGCCTAGAAAAAAACTCTTTTTCTATTTCTTGAAGCTTCAACTCATTCACATAAGTGAAGGCTAGACATCCAAACACCCTAAGCTTGTTATAGTCAACATGAAAACCATTCCATCTCTCTTCTGGAGTTTTAAAGTGAATTGTTAAAAATCATGATCTATTAATCAAGTAAGTAGCAGTTTGAGCTACCTCAACCTAAAATATTTTAGGTAGTTTAGAGTTAGAGAGCATGCACCTTACCTTATTTAGGATGGTTCTATTCATGCATTCCACTAAAACATTTTGTTGGTGAGTACCTACTACTATCTTATGCCTCTAAATTCCACAATTCTCACATATCTTTTCAAACTCAACATTGCAATATTCCATCCCATTGTCAGTACTAAGCACCTTGATTCTTTTTCTTGTCTGATTATCTAGTAATGCCTTTAAGGATTGAAAGTTAGAAAATGTCTCATCATTACTCTTCAAAATATAGGTTTAGACCTTTCTTGACTAGTCACTAATTAGGCATAGATAATACCTACTCCTAGCCAAGGATGGTGTCGATAATACTCCTAATAATCTGTATGTATGTAACAAATTTCACCTTAGTCTTCTTGCCATATATAAAGTGTTCACAAATTCCAATTATTGTAACCTAATCTCAGTACACAAATTTCAATTGTTTTAACCTTATCTCTTTTTAGTACACCTTGTTTGTAGAGTTCTATGAGACCTCTATCATTGCTATGCCAGAGCGTAGTAACTGTTCTAATGAAGTTGTTAAAGCATTTCCATGATCAAGAACTATCTTTCCTTGGATGATGCTAAGCTCATGTTGCCTTAAGCCCTTCATAATGACCAAAGATACCTTAAGTACCTTCAATTTACCTTGTTCTAATCTAATTGAATATCCCAAGACATCAAGTTCTCCAAGAGAAATCAAATTTCTCCTTAAATCTAGCATATATCTCACATTAGATAGTATCCTTATTGTGTCATCATTGAGCCTAATCTCAATGCAACTAATGTCTTTCACTTCACATTCATATTTTTCCTAAGCAATACCTTCCCATGGTAACCTTCATTCAATTCCATAAATCATTTCTTGTGGGACATATGTGAAATGTACTGCTAGAATCTAACACCCACTCATTCATACACTTTTCAATTGTAACAACTAAAAAATCAAACCTTTCATATCCTTCTTCCACAATACTTGCATCAATAATACCCTTATTTTCAAATTCATAGTTCTTACCCTTTCTTAATGGATAGTTCCTCTTGAAATGGCTTTCTTTGTGGCATATGAAGTACTTGAAATTTTTCTTGTTTCTGGAATTTGATTGGGACTTCCCTCTCCCCTTGGGCCCATCAATTCTCTTCTATAATCTCTTTCTTATGAATAGCCCTTCACTGGTATCTTTTTCTTTTCTTAAACTTCTTATGATCAAGTTCCCAAAATTTCAAAGACAAGACAACAAAATTGAGCTTCAATTCTTCTATTCTATACTTCATTGTTGTCTTAAGTTCACTAAAAGACTTGGGAAAACTGTTGAGTGGGATTATTGCTTGATCCTCTTGATCAAACTTCTTGTTTAGATTTGATAATTAGGCATTAATCATCTTGAATTGATCTAGATTATAATCAAGTGTCTTCGTTTGATCAAGCTTGAAGCTAAAGAGCCTTTCTTTCAAGAATATTTGTTTGACAATTTCTTGTAATCATACAAGGTTTCAAGACTTTCTTGGATCTCTTTAGCACTCTTCAAATCTTGAATTTTCCATAGAACTTTATTAGCCAAGCATAGCTTAATATAGTTGCTTGCTTTCTTCAAGATTCTCTTCTTTTCTTCCTTTTTCATTTCAAGAGGAAACACTTCATCAATAACCAAGTCTAACTCTTGTTGTATCAACACAATATTCTTCATCTTTCTATTCCATAGTGAAAAGTCACTCATTCCATCAAACTTCTCAACATCATACTTGGTGGTAGACATTGATATCTTCTGAGATTTTTATACCCTTAAGGGGATAAACAGTGTCAAGAATTTTTGAGAACTGGAAAACTTACTTTCAAGTGCCTTGAGCCTTTCTTGATTACCACATTTTATGTCATTATAAATCAATCCCTTAACCTTCTCAAATCAAAATATGTTACAACCAATTGTTAGTACAATCTCTAGTTCCTAGAACCCCTTAACACATGCATATGCCCACGGGTATGGCTTGAGTGGTGGCACAATTTGATGATAGAAAAAAGTACATAAAATCATAGAAAGACATAGAATTTGTTACATATTTCTTCCTCAATATGAGGTTTACATTCACTAGAATCAATGTAGTTCCAATCCACTAGTAACAATGAGTGATCCTTACAACAAATTCAACCTCTCATAACCATATCTTTCTTGCCTTGAATCAAGAAATATTAACATGAAGTCTTAAGAAATGCACTTTTTTGCAATCCTTTCTCTCTTTAGAATTCCACAGCTTATACAACTCAATTTTACACTCTACAATCATATGTAATACTTATTTTTAGAATACAAGATTTCCTCTTATTTATAGTAGAGGAACCATCTTATGGTACAACATTCCATATATGATCATAGCCTTATTGAGTAATGCACCTACTATGTACATAGCCTTGGTGACATGTCATCTGCCATGCACTATGCATTGCCTATATTGTACGCATACGAGCGAGGCTAGTCTTTGCTGCAATCTACCGAGCACTTGTTATCATGTGCACACATATTTGTTATCGTATGCCCATAAATCTATACCTTGATGATAAATAGGCCATTCACTTACAATGGGATCTTATTAGAGAATATTAAATCTTAAAGGAAAAGAAAAATACTTTGGAGAGCCAAGAAAAAAAGGGTGCAAGATAAGCACTTTAAAGGCCACTCTTGAGGAAAAAAAGTCCTCAATCAATTGTGAACAACATAATCTCACTAATATATTTGTGGATATTCAAAAGTGATACTTTTATTTATGAGAAAGATTCAACCTAAATTATGAGAAAACAAAGAATCTTGAGGATCAACTAAAGTATTCTACATCTGGTAAAGCTATTCCTCTCTATGTCAATCTTGATCCCTTGTCTAATCAAAAGATTGAAATTGATAATTGGAAGATGTAGTGCAAAGGAGTATCTATCTTATACACTTACAAAAAAAGAAGTTAAAGTGTGAGTGAGAAGTAGTTCGCTTAGTTTTCATCTACAGTCAACAAATTGATAACAGGTTCTCAGAAGTTAAATGAAATCATTAATAGAACTAAATATTTTGGTGATGAATATGGTATTGGGTACGATTATGGACTATCTACTTCAACAATGTTAGCATCAAAGTTTGTTATAGAAATTACTAGAGAACTAAAGTTGAAATAAGTTATTGTCACTCATAAAGGTAAGTCGATTGTTAAATCCCAACCTATTTTTTCTAGCAAGGTGAACACTTAAACTAAAGCCATTTCTTTCTTATGCTCTAGTAGTTGTCTATTACCTCTACCTACTATTACTCCTACGTGTCACCACTTTGGTGAACGAAGGCACTTGAGATCCCACTACGGGAAATTAAGATCTCATCCTCCTATGAAAGTTAATATGAACACTTATTTCTCTTCTCTTCTGAGTGCCACTCCTTGGAGTTAGAGACCTAGATTCTTTACCTCCTCTGCCCTCTTGTGCCATCTTTGTGACACTATTGGCCACCTTACAAAGCAGTATCCTAGATCCTTAGGGAGTTTAACTCAAAGACCTCCACTTTGCTCACCCCATCTCCTATATTAAGATATAGCTATTATAGCTCATTTATGCATCTTTGGGCCGATTGCATTATGCATATAAGATATAGTGCAAAAAGATATAAGCCTTCTTCAAAAATTACACCTAGCAATGCACATATGGATCACTCGATAAAATTTTCAAGAAATTCTAAACAAAATAAACCTTGAGTTCTATATGCATTCCATGCTCATATGACTCAGATACTATCTCCTGACTTTGTTGCCTTTTAAAAAAATTTAGATTAAGCGATGCAATTATATCACTATTTTTAAGTGAACTGTATGAGGTTGAGTAGTTTACTTCTTTTCTCTCTTATGATTGTAGTTCTTTCGCACGCACATTATATGTTATTTTGTTGTTTTTTTTATTTTTGTTATTGTTATTCTTCTTTCCTTATTACTTTAAAAAATAAAAAAATATTTGTGTTTTGTGTTTTGGCACTAACTTTCTCTCTTTCTCTCTTTCTCTTGGACACTATGTGCATTGTTTACTGTACCTCACCACACCTATCATCTAAGGCTTATCGAACCTTCCTTTTACACACTCATCGAGGGGCTCATTCAACACTCCAATGAAAAGGCCAGTAAGAACCATGGTGAGGTGTACTAGACTCTATATAGAAACCTCTTAGTACCTGTTTCATCACACCTCAAAATTGTATCTTTATCTTCTTGCTACACCTACCTTTTACCCTGGCCTTCTTACTAAAAATGGCCCTAAAATGTACTTGTAGCTTTAAAAATTCAAAGAAATTTGAGCCTGTTGGTACATTAACACAAGTGCCAATCCTTTTTGAGCCTCATGTCCATGATTTTTTTGCTATCAAGGAAAGGTTTGTATACTTATCTTGGTTTCCTCTCTATAGTCTTTCTTATTCTTATGATGATGATTTTGTTACAGAGTTTTATGCTACCCTACACCATGTTTTCTATTTTGAATTCTTTACCAATCTTGTCCTCAGAGAGCATAGATTCACTTTCTCTAGAGATGGTACTATTGAACTATTATCTCTTCCTAATGCTAAGGATCTTATCTTCTTATCATCCCTTTTGAGTTTGAGAATCTAACTACAAATTACCTTCCTAATGAGTTTTCTCTTGTGAATAAGTGCAATCTCACTAAGATGGAAAACCTATTAGTTACGTCTAAGCATCATGTTCCAATTAGTATCATCATACAATCACTCTATATAGAAGAAAATTCCTCTATGATATTCTTAAGGATGAGACTATAGATTTTGCAGGCATGATTTATAGGAAAAACATTTTTGGTCCTTCTGCTCCACCTCTTACTTCTCCTCACTATCCTTCATTGATTTCTAGATAGGGCTCCAATATTTTTCCCTATATTTCCTTTTCTTGTTTAAGTAGAATATCTATTTCACTCTCATTATATCCTTCTAGTCGTGTCTCACAACATTCTTTTACTACCTCTTCCTATCTTTCTTCTATGAACATGCTCAATCCATGCATTATAACTCCATTCTAGTTTCTTCTACTCTGTTTGCTACTCTTCCTTTCAATGATTAATCTCGTGTTGTAATGAATAATTTTCTTCAAGAGATGTGTATTTTTAATTGAATATCATGGATATACAAAGATTTCAAATACTTGCTTAAGCTATGATGACTTTTTATCACCTTACTGTACCACCACTTATTCTACTCTCCTCTATCTTCTAACTCAATTAGACCTCGACTTACAGGATCCAGTGACCCTTATTCTCGTTTGGTGTTGCTTCCCTTGGCTATTTGGCCTTTATGTTTAAAAATTATAATAGAGATGAACCCAACCTTTCTTTTGAACCTGACCTCAATTTTAACTAGTTTGCTACCTTTATTCTCCATTTATAGCCTACTACACCACTCTCTGACCATGGGAAGTCCTCGTAATAGAGAAGACGATATAGAGTAATGGATTTTTTTATGTTTTTTCAATGTTTCTTTTTTTTTAAATATTTTTTGTAAAATACTACTTAATCAATAAAAATAATTTTGTTATGTTTCTTTGGTTTCTGCTCTAACATATGTTATTTTTTTTTGCTTTAATCTACTCTGCTATATTTCATGAGTGAAAGAATTATTGCATTCTTATATACCTTATCTCCATCATATAGGGGTATTTCTTTGACTTTCTATATCAAAAAAAGAGATAAAGTTTTATGCATATATATGTATTTTGTTGTTATACTGTGTTGCATGGGTAATGAGTGTAGGATTGCATTGCATCTTGTTATCTAACTTGCATTCAGTTAGAGTAAGTGTCACATAAAATTAGGAGGAGTTGTGTACATTGTATGTGTTTATGCTGCTTGTTTATAGATGTGTTACCTATCAATGTGCACCTATATAGAGGTAACACAATAGTATTTGGATAGACTACACACTTCTTCTATATGGTACGTTCACGGGATATGTGCTTGTTTCATATGTGTAGGTTACAAGTGTAGATTGAATTCATTGTGCTTCATATGTTCTATGTGAAAATTTGTTAAGACCCTCATTCTTAGAAGGAAAAAATGTTTATAAGTTGATCCAAGAAGATGAATAGAGTTCCTAAGATGGATGCACTTGGAGTAGGTGTGTTTTTCAAGTTTTGGGTTTATGTCGATGTTTTGTTCATGGGAATAAACATCATAAGGTCATCTTCGTGATCATCTCATATTTGATGTGCATCTATACTTAGTTATTGAGTGTTTTGATGTTTTGACATGGAAAGCAAAAGGAGATTGTAAGTCCAATAGTCCTTTGTGTCTTTGTTGGCTTTTCTTGTGCGAAACACAATCATTTTATTTTACTCAATGTTTCTATCTTCCTCTGTGTAAGGTTCATTATTGTTGATCAATAATGCACATTCGCACATAGTTAGGTATAATGTGATTATAATCATGTTATACACACACTTCGGGATAGGTTTCTTAGTATGCATGCTAGGTTGTGAGTAGCAATTTTTGGGATTAATTATAATCGTCTTATACATATACTTACACATTTTTGATCATGCACTTGAGTAGTGAGTAGTAGAGGTGATGTTTGCAAATGGGTTTTATATATAGAGCATGTGTGATTGTGAGTCGTGTGTTAGTTGGTAGTTTCTAGAATGTAACTTTTTCTTAAGTAATGAGCCTATGTTGTAGTATGTCGCGTGTCGATTAGTAGTTTTTAGGATGAAATTTTCTCAAATCATTAGATGTGTGTAGTATGTGGTTGATTGTGTGTCCTATGCAGATGACTTGTGATTCATGGTTGAATGTGTTTTCCATTATGTGATTGGTTATTCGTGTTTGAAGATTGTCCTCGCATTATATTGTTCATACTATACATATTACTGATCTATGGTTACTAATCACACCACATTGAGTGGGGTTGGTTGTGGAAAAGAGCCTAGTTCATGTGTCAGACTAAGTCATTGGGAGGTAGCAAGCAAAGGTAGCAATAGATAGCTAGGACAAAGGTCCTGACTTATTGAGGTAATAGTGGTTTTATTTCTATTAGTGTCGTATCATTTTTATTGCTTAGTAAAGTTTTTACTACCGGGTGGTTTTCATAAGCAATCTAAGGATGTTATCATATAGGTAAAGATTCTATATGAGTTTAATTCGTTACATGACTGTGTTTGTATGATCAATTGTTGTGTTAGTATAATCTAATTTTTTATCATGTATGTATTAACATATTAGATTTAGATTATGATTAGAAAGCTTTTGTAATTTATGTTGTTGCATGCTTTTTTTCTTATACTTGAAGCATGCCTTTAGATTTCTATATATTTCTTTTATTGTATTAAATTAATATCTCTGCTTCTTGATTAATTTATATTACTTCTATGTTTTATCTACATATAAGCTTGGTATGAGTCTCTAAGGAGTCAGAATCTCCTTACCTTGGTAATGTACCAGGCATCATACCCTTTATTATTGTTTTCTATATTTATGCATGCTACTAGCATGTACAAGAGCCAGTGAGGCACATCATCACTAGTGTGTTTACTGCAACTTGTTATTTCTTACTACTGGTTGTTTTTTTTGTTTGTGGAATTGTGCATGTTGTTTTGTAGTTCTACTATGTTATTTTCTTAATTTACATTTATAAGGCCTACTTGACCGAGTTGAAATAGAGCTCTTAAAAATATTTCATGAGTTAGCATTTTCATCCCTCATATAGGTCCTGATTTCCTATTGGGGTGAGAAGAAAAATTCACCTCTGTGTAATTGTTCTTACATATAGAGTTCTCAAATGTGTTATCTATGATCACATGATGTGTTAGTGCAATGAAGATTATTACCAAATATGTAGCTATATAAAAGGTTATAATTATGATTACAAAGCTTATTTCTCATTACTATTTTCTTGATTTTCTATATTTCTATTGTATCTGACTATTTACTACTTTCTTACTTATTGTTGGATTGTTTGATTTTTGTGTTCATTATGGGTGAGAGTTTTGAGTCCTTGAGGTGTCAGTATCGCCTCCTTCTTGGTTGTGTATAGAGTGCAAACTTTCAGTTGGTATCGAAGGGGTTACACCTTATTAGCCTAAACCACTCTGGTGTTGGTCTATTGCCTTCATGATTACTTTCAAGGAAAATTAACTTGATAATAAATCCACAAGCCAAAGGTCGTGTATAAGTGATAAGTTTTTGAAGAACAAGTGTTGAACCCATAAGGATCACTTATTTAGTGGTTGAGTACCCCAAGTGGATCACGCACAATAATATTTAGATTATCAAAAGGTTGGTGAAAAAACCAAAATAAAATAATAAAATAAAGTGTTCAAAAAATAAATTATCCAACTAAATCTACACAAAATAGAAATTCAAAAAGTAAGAGAGTTCCTAGAGTGGATTGTATCCCCCAATTATGCACTTGTATTTATTGTTCTTAACAATTGCATACAAACATGAATGATCAATTACATGCACCTCAAGTAGTCATGTGCCTTTTCCAAGCACCCATGAAACTATCCTATACAATTAATCACATTTTCACGCTATTCCAATTACAAAAAATATATTAAATTCACATGAAATTAAAGTTGCACACAATTATTCACATTTTCATGCAATTCGAAAAATGGTCATTTATCCATGGAACAATCCCTAATTAATTATTCTACTTTTCCAAGAAACATTAAAGACCTTAATGCAATCAACTAATTATCATTAATTATAAGCATTAATCATGACAATAAAGAAATTATTGAATCATGTAGAAATAATTAGAGAATTGTGAAGATTAAAGCATATACAATGGGTTCAACGAGATACTTAAGGAAATGAGTTTAGCTCTTTATAAACCAAAAAAATAAAAACCAACTACTAGAGAAATTCAGGAAATAAAATATAAGGAAAAGAAAAATGAAAGAAGACACTATCAATAACTTGAAGAATCCAAGCACCAATCTTCAATCTCCAAGCTAAAATCTTTAAAAAAAATGTAAAAATGTTGAATGGGGGAGACATAGGGGCTATTGTAATGAAAATCCCAAAAACAACACAAGCAAACCAAATTGAATTATGACTATCTAATAAAATGAAAGAATGTACAAAATTCAGCCACATGTAACAAGTTGCAGAGGTGCATGAATACACTACCTATATGTCGCGAGCTTATTATCCAAAATTCGTTAAAAAATTCATAAAAAATCTCAAAAATTACGTTTTTACCCTATTTTTTCCATTTGATATAAAAATGTTATATTGAAATATTTTAAGCTCAATAATACCATTTTCTTAAAAGAACAAACAAACATTAAGCGAAAAATTACAGTGATAACTCTCCTGAGTTATCATAACTAAATTGAACAACCTTTGATATTGAGTCTTTTAAGATTCATGAGCCAGTTGGTGACTTGTAGGTATATAAAATTCATCATATTCACCCTAAATGGGAAAAGCTATTGCAAATAAAGGGGAAAAAACACTACTTTGAAGTTTACAAAGAGTAAATAAAAAACTACTAGTTCCAGTGATTCAAGCACGAGCCTTGACGAAGGGGAAATGATACTTCTTGCCAAAAGGTTCAGCAAGTTCTTCAATAGTATAAAGAGTGCTTCTTATAGTACCAAAAAATGAAACTCGAGTAGAAGAGATTGGAGACCATCTAGGTGTTGGAGATTCTTATAAAGCTCCTTAATTTAAGGAGAAAATTAAGGAGCAAACACATGAAGCAAAACAAGGAGTAAAACATGGAGAAAAAAAAGAGAGCTTAATTCAAGGAGTAATTCAAGGAGTGAATTTTCCTATAAATAGATGTGTAATTGTAATGAATTAACCATCCAAAGTTTTCATTCCAATTGAGAGAAAAGCTTAGAGAGAAAAGCTTTTATGAGAGAAAATTGAGAGTAATTTTCTTAGATGTAATTGAGTTGTGAGTTGTGAGTTGTGAGTGTTGTAAACACCTTGTGTAATATCTCCTCTTTCAGTAAAAATATCTACAGTAGGTTCGGAGACGTAAGAAAGATTGGCCGAACTCTGTTATCAAATTTGTGTGTTATTTTTCTATTCTTGCTTTCTCATAAGTCTGGCTTACCGAGAATTTGCATAATTTCCCAACAATTGGTATAAGAGCTTTTGGTGGTGATTAATGTCAATTTCCTACAAGGTTATATTTACGTGAATAGTGAATTACGTGAATAGTAAAATTCTGTCGATTATATTTGTTCATTGATGAAGGTGTTCTAATACACGGTAGTTTGCAGAAATAGTCAGAAACGATCCGGAGGAAGTCAGATTTGAATGGGAGCAATGGTCGGAGATGAAGGAAGGGTGAAACTCGAGAAATTGGATGGCATAGATTTTGGGTTTTGGAAAATGCAGATAGGGGATTATTTGTATCAAAAAAATCTATATCAACCTCTCTCAGGGAAGAAGCCAGAGGCTATGAAGGAAGAAGATTGGAATCTTCTAGACAGACAAGCCCTCACAGTTATTCGATTGATGCTATCCCGTAATGTTTCTTTCAATATAGCAAAGGAAAAGACCACGACGGGTCTTATGGAAGCTCTCTCCAATATGTATGAGAAGCCATCAACCTCAAACAAAGTGCACTTGATGAAGCATTTGTTCAATTTATGGATGATGGAAGGTGCATCGGTAGCTCAACATCTCAATAAACTCAACACAGTCACAACCCAGTTGATTTCAGTGGAAATTGAATTTGATGAAGAAGTACGAGCATTGATACTTTTGTCTTCTTTACCAGAAAGCTGGAATGTTACTGTCACAATTGTGAGTAGTTCGTCAGGAAGTAGTAGGTTGAAATTTGACGATGTTCGTGATCTGGTTCTCAGTGAAGAGATCTGACGTAGAAAGTCAGGTGAATCATCAACTTCTTTAGTTTTGCATGCAGAGTAAAGAGGAAGAAATTCATTCAAAGGGAATGGACGTGGCAAAATAGACTACCGAGGTAGATCAAAGGACAAGAGGTCCAAATCTAGGAATCCTAATAATTCCCATAGCTCGAAGACTATCAAGTGTTGGAATTGTGGGAGAACTGAACACTACAAAAATTAGTGCAAGAGTGCACTAAAGGATAAACAAGTGAAGGCAGAGGCAAATGTTACTTCCACCTCAAGAGGAGATGATGCATTGATATACTCTTTGGAGAGCAAGGAAGAATCTTGGGTGTTAGACTCTGGAGCATCGTTCCATACTACTTCATAGAAATAATTCTTCGAGAAATATGTCCCCGAAAACCTTGGAAAGGTATATCTTAGTGATGATCAAACATGTGCTATTATTGGCAAAGGTGTAGTGAAGATTAAGTTGAACGGGTCTATTTAGGAGCTGAAGGATGTCAGGTATATTCCTGACCAAAGAAGGTACTTAATCTCAGTAGGGCAGTTGGCCAATGAAGGCTACACTATGATCTTTCATGGTGATAATTGGAAGATTTCAAAGGGTGCAATGACAGTTGCTCGAGGCAAGAAGAGTGGCATTCTTTACATGATAGCAGAAGCACGTTATTCAATCACAGTTGCAACAGGCAATGAAACACTAAATCTGTGGCACCAGAGACTAGGCCACATGAGTGAGAAGGGGATGAAGATTATGCGCTCAAAGGGAAAACTTCCAAGTCTACAATTTGTAGGGATAGACATGTGCGAAGATTGTATACTTGGAAAGCAAAAGAGAGTCAACTTTCAAACAAGTTGCAGAACCGCTGATAGTAAATATTTAATGATATATCGGAAAAAAGAGAGGATACTAATATATATATATATTCTAAAAAGAAAAAGAAAAAAAAGACAAAAAAAAGACAAAAAAAAAGACAAAAAGAAAAGAAAACAAAAAACAGAAATGAAAAAAAAGGGTTATTGTATGTGATGTTAAATCCCAAATTGGGAAGTATTTATTGTGATGATAGAAAATCTCTTGTTTCAATCCTAAAATGTTTTTAGGAAAAATTGAGCTAAATATATCTTTTATCCTACCTTTACCTAAGCCATACATTACAAACTTATTAAAGTCCTATTGATTTTTGGTTGTGTTTGTCTACATTAGTGGAGAGAGAAATGAAAAATAAACGTATGAGATTTGTGATTTCATTGAAATCTGTTTGATTTTATATTTGCATAAACTGATCCGGATTGCATGTGATGTAATATGAAAAGACTTCACACACACACTACAATTCATTGTGAAAATGGAATATATTTTTAAATTGATTTTGATACTTAGATAAAATTCTTTTATTTCTTCGAGTTATGTAAATTGGAATTACTAAAAAGAAATATTGTGAAAATCACAATTTTAAATGCAGTTATCTTTGTTTTATTTCTTTTCTTTTGCTCGAGGACTAGCAAAAACTTAAGTTTGAGGGTGTTGATAACTGTATTTTATATAGTTATTTTCACCTATTTTATTAATTATAATTGCTATGTTCTTAATGTTTTTAGTTAATTTTAGTTTAATAAATTAGTATTTACTATTTTTTATATTTTTTTAATAAAAATTAAATAATTTGTATCGAAAACGTACTTAATTCCAAATTTGTGTTCAAAAATATAATTTCAAATAAAATAGTATTTAATTGCAATTTATAAAAGTCGAAATATAATTTAAATTAAATTCAGGCTTGATTTTAATTATTAAAAGTTTAAAAATTTAATTTAAATTAGAAAAGGGCTAAACTATAATTAAAGAAAGTTGAAAATGTAATTTGAAATAAATTTGTGGGCCAAACTCCAATTAATTAAAGTTTAATTTTCTGCGCAGGTGAGAAGAACCACGCGCCAATATGCACGCGCGAAACGTGGACCGTCCGATCAAAGACGAAACGGCTGAGATTCACGCGTGCCGATCACACCCGACCAACTCGCGTGGGTGTAGATTCTTTCAGGCGGCTCGGCGCCCGAGTGGGGCCCACCTGCCGTGCAGGCCGGCGTGCACGTGGGACCCACTTCTCTGACGCGTCGAGCCGCTGTCCCCCACGTGCGCTCGCCTCTAATCCCATGCGCCAATCTCTGCGTGCAACCGGATTTTTAGCGAATCAAATGAAGCCACGTGTCTGCACGAATTATTTCCGCTAATCATAAGATGCCACGTGTCACACTATATTTTTAAGCCAATCCTGTTATGACACGTGTCAGGTTACGATGAGCGCGAAAATGCCGAATCTCGCACGCGTTCCAGCCGTTGCCCCCACGCTTCGCGCGCCCCAATTCCGTGCGGCAATTTCTGCGTGCTCCCAGTTCCTTCAACAAATGAGGTGCTGCCACATGTCCCACTATTTGTTTCAGCGAATTAGATCGCGAAACGTGGCAGCGTGAAATGAAAATAAAAACAGAAACGTGCAGCTCTCTCCACTCACATTAGCCGCATTTTCGATTCCATTTTCGATACATTTTTGTCCCCCACTCGTAATTTTAAATTAATTTCTCCATCATTAGTTGTCTACCACGTGTATAAAAAATATATATTTTTAAATGTATTTTTTTTTAGAAATTTAATGTTATAAATAGGAGATAAGATGATAGAGTTGAAAAGTTTTTTTTTAGTTTTAGTTTTAGAGAGTTTTAAAAGTTTTGGAGTTTTTGGTAGAGTTTAGTTTTCTTGTGTTGCTCGGTTTTGGAGGGCAGAACACGCAGAAGCCATTTTTTGGTTTTTGTTGTGTTCTACGTGTGCCAAATATTTGTTCTAAGTGTTGTTTTAATTTTCCTTCTTCTTCATCTTATTTTTCTGTATGTGTTGTAATTTTTATTTTAATTTTATGAAGTAATTTAATTTTTCTAGGGTTGCATTTGATCTAAATTTATGATGCTTTTATTTTAATTATTTTTGATAGATTTATAAGACGTTCGATTTTTTCGTTCTATTTTGTGCTTAATGCTTTTTGATTATTTAAATGTACTAAAAAAATATAAATCGAAAGAAAATAAAATGATTTGAGTTGATTAATTTGGTGAAAAATTGCAATCCTAGATTTCTTTTATTTTGTTTTTAAACTTTTTTCTTAAATTTGTTCGAATCAACGATCGTTTTGAATAAAATCAGAGAGATATAATTTTAGTACTCAACAAACTGTAGTAACAAATCTCCGTGGGAACGATAACTTACTTATCAAATTTTATTACTTGTGACCGTGTATGCTTGCACGTTTTTTGTGTGTTGTAAAACACACAACAAGCACTCACATCTAAAAGTTTTTGATTGTGTAGCATTTGTGCATATCAGTGATCAAGGTAGGAATAAGCTTGATCCTAAATCCAAGAAATGCACCTTCATCGGCTATGGTGAGGATGAGTTTGGCTACCACATTTGGGATGACGAAAACAAGAAAGTTATCCGTAGCAGAGATGTGATTTTCAATGAAAGGGTGATGTATAAGGACATGCATAAAATAGATGTCAATGACTCAGCATTTGTAGATGCAGATGATGTCCCAGATAGTTCCGCAACAGAACCAATTGTAACAAGTCCTCAGCGAGAGGAACTTGTTAGACAGAGCAGTACACAACATTCCGACACACCACAACCTCTTACTCTAGCTCCTGTATTGAGAAGGTCTTCTCGACCTCATATGCCTAACATGAGATACATGAACTATATGTTGCTGACTGATGGAGGGAGCCTGAATGCTATGATGAAGCTTATCAAACTCGAGATTCCAACAAGTGGGAGCTTGCCATGAAAGAAGAAATGAAATCTCTCATCTCCAACAAGACATGGGAACTAGCTGAGTTATCTATGGGAAAGAAGGCACTTCATAACAAATAGGTGTATCGGGTGAAAGAGGAGCATTATGGTTCCAAGAGATACAAAGCCCGCCTAGTTGTCAAAGGGTTTCAATAGAAGGAAGGAGTTAACTACACTGACATTTTCGCTCCCGTTGAAAAGCTCAATACTATCAGATCAGTCTTGAGTATTGTAGCCATTGAAGATCTTCATCTTGAACAGTTGGATGTGAAGACTGCATTCCTTCACGAAGATTTAGATGAAGAGATATACATGTACCAACCAGAAGTTTTCTTAGAAAGAGGGAAGAAGAACATGGTGTGCAAACTTAAGAAGAGTTTGTATGGCCTGAAACAAGCCCCGAGACAATGGTACATAAAGTTTGACAACTTCATGCACAAGGAAGGTTTCCAGGAGTGCAATGCCGACCATTGTTGCTACTTCAAGAGATATAGGTCCAGTTATATCATTTTACTACTTTATGTTGATGATATGTTAATAGCAGGTTCATATATGGATGATATCAGAAGGTTGAAGCATCAATTGTCAAAGGGGTTTGACATGAAAGACTTGGGTCCAGCAAAGAAGATTCTAGGAACGTAAATAACAAGAAATAAGAAGAAAGGATCCTTGCATTTATCTCAAGCAGAATACATCAATCATGTTTTGCAGAAATTCAACATGGGTGATGCCAAACCAGTTACCACACCCTTGGCCAGTCACTTTCACTTATCCAAGGATCAGTCCCCTCAGACAGAGGAAGAAAAAGAATTCATGTCTAAGGTTCCTTATGCCTCAGCCATTGGAAGTTTGATGTACGCAATGGTATGTACGAGACCATACATTGGCCATGCAGTGGGAGTTGTTAGTAGATTTATGTCAAACCCAGGGAAAACTCGTTGGGAAGCAGTCAAGTGGATTTTGAGATATCTGTAAGGCACCACAGAAAAGTGCTTGTATGTTAGTAAATGAGAGTTAAAAGTACAAGGCTATGTAGACGCAGACTTTGGAGGTGAAGTTGATCACCGAAAAAGCACCACCGGTTATATATTTATTGTTGGAACTACAATTGTTAGTTGGATGTCACAAATACAAAAAATTGTCACTCTATCCACTACAGAGGCTGAGTATGTAGCAATGACTGAAGCTAGTAAAGAGATGATATGGCTTCAAGGTTTGTTAACTGAGTTGGGATTCAAATAGGAGAAGAATGTTTTGCACAGTGATAGTCAAAGCGCAATACACTTGGCGAAGAATTCATCATTTCATTCTAGAACCAAGCATATTGGACTTCGTTATCACTTCATCAGATCCCTATTGGAAGATGATGTGTTAATACTGGAAAAGATTCAAGGAAGCAAAAATCCAGCATATATGTTAACAAAGGTGGTGACTATTGACAAACTAAAGTTGTGCTCAACTTCAGTTGGTTTGCTAGAGTAACAAAGACTAGAAAAGCTGCTGCATTGATCGAAGTGTGAAGACAGATTGAAATCAGTCTTCAAGTGGGAGATTGTTGGATATTGTTATAAAGCACCTTAATTTAAGGAGCAAATTAAGGAGCAAAACAAGGAGTAAAACATGGAGCAAAACATAGAGCAAAACAAGGAGCTTAATTGAAGGAGCAATTCAAGGAACCATTAATTTAAGGAGTAATTCAAGGAGTGAATTTTCCTATAAATAGATGTGTAATTTTAATGATTTAACCATCCAAAGTGTTCATTCCAATTGAGAGAAAAGTTTTTGTGAGAGAAAATTGAGAGTAATTTTCTTGGGTGTAATTGGGTTGTGGGTTGTGAATTGTGAGTGTTGTAAACACCTTGTGTAATATCTCCTCTTTCAGTAAAAAGATCTGCAATAGGTCCGGAGACGTAAGCAAGATTGGGCAAACTCTGTTATCAAATTTGTGTGTTATTTTTCTATTCTTGCTTTCTCATAAATCTGGCTTATCGGGAATTTGTATAATTTCATAACACTGGGAAAGCTGAGGACTCTGGTAAGGAACAAGAAAGATATCATAGTAGGAATCACCTTAATCAGATTCAATGTTTTTAGTGAGGAAATCAAAACATATTGTTGCTAATTGTTTCAGTAGGAAAATAATACTTATAAAATGGTCATGAAGGTTGGAATTACTATTTTGAATAATAGTAATAGCATTGTTGAAAAATATGATTGTAACTTCCTTGCCTTTATGACATCTTAACCTTTTGAGGAACCGTCTTTCCCTAACAAGGCCACTAGGTATGTTAATACCAGTGATGATGAATATGGTGACCTTCCTAAAATGTATAATGAGCTCTTAAGAGAGCATGTTCAGTAAAAAAGAGCTTGTAAAAAGGTTGTGGAAAAACTTGTAAAAAAGGATAAAGAGTTGAGTCCGCTAATACTGGTCTTGAGAAAAGGAAATCCCCGTTCAAATAAGAAAAATATGATCTCTTAAGGAAGAGTGTGGTCACTATCAAGAGATACAATGGCATGGTTCTAGAGTTTGAATATAATAAAGCCATCATAAAGTTTAAACTAGACAACTTAAAGAGCTTCGTGTGAAGTCAAGAAAAACAGTGGAATGTTGGCCTTGATTTATCTCAAGAAAACAAGTTGATGAAATCATTATTCTAGAAAAGAAGGTGATAGTTTTGGAAAGTGACAAAAGTATATTTCTTATACTCTTTATGAAAATGATGGTGAGTTAAAGACTCTTCAAGAGAGAATCAAAGATCTGTGTTACTCTACCCATTTCCTTGAGGCATCAATTACAGAAAAGGATGACCATATTAAGGCTTTGGTAGCCAAGAAGTCTAAGTTGGAAAAAGAGTTCGATGAGACTCTAAGCAACAACATGACTTAGGGTGACAAACATGGTTTGCGGTATGTAGATGATAGAGCCACTCATTTTAAGTATTGTACCAATGTTCATCAAGCATGTAACTACCAACCCTAAAATGAAGACAATTTAAGACATTCCCAAAATTAAAAACTAGGTTTCTTCCTAGCTAGGCTATTCTAGGAAGGAAAATGCTTTACCACTTTTTTCCCTTTCTCATCGTACCATGATGGTCTATTACCCCTATCTACATTCTTTCTACATATTTGCCACAATTGTGGTGAGTGTGAGCACATGAGATCTCAATATGAGAGACTAGCTTCTTAACCCTCTATAAGAGTTAGAGTTAGTCCTTCTTTTCCTTCCATTTCTCCTCGCACTGTTCCAAGGAGTCAAATACCTTTTCATTTTGACTCATATGTGCATTCTTGCTATCAATATTATTGGCCACTTTTCCATGTAGAGTCTGAGATATTATCGTAACAGCTCAAAGTAGTCATTCCCTTTCTTCTCTCACTCTAATATCTCAGGTTGTAACTATTAGGGTTCACTTGAAACTTTCAATTTGGATGCATTATGAATCAATGACTTAACATCAAACAGAACAAATACTTTCTTCTAACAGGTCACCTAATCATCTATATGAGAATACTTCTGTTCAATTTTCTTGTGTTTCAAACTAAAAGAACACAAAAGTATACCAAAATTTTCAAAGGAATGTTTACCACAGGTTACAGTTTGATAGTGCCTCCTCTGAAAAGGTTATTTTTTGAAGATTGTTGTTTGGTGATTGACATGAGATGATTAGTCTGTAAAAATTTCTTCCTTCTTTTCTCCCTTTTTCGTCATTTTTTGTGTGTTATTTTTTGTTATATTTTTACTTTACTGTACCTTTATTTATATTTTTCTTAATTTCTTATTATGTTATCTTTTTCTTTCAACTATAATATTTTGTAAATCAATAAATATTTTTAATAACTTTATTTATATTTTATCTCTCCTCTTCACCACCCTCTCACTAACTCTCATCAAGATTTCACTGACCTTATGTGAAAAGTCAACAAGGATGCGATGATGAGATATCTCTCTATAAATAAAAACTTCAACCTTTCAATCTTTCATCACCTCACTTTTTACCCTCCTTTACCTATTTCGAAATTCAAATTCCAACAACCTTATTGCCCACTTCTATCCCTAACCTTTTTATTTCTAAAATGGCTCCAAAATTCATGGGAACGAAAACCTTCATGTTCCCATAGAAGGAGTTACAAAGTCTATTGCTACTGAAGAATATGCCTCAACTTGAGCTGCCCTTTTTTTCCCTACAAAGAATTGTCTCGAGAGATGATCCTTATTATCCAAGAAAGATTTAATTGCCTTCTTTTCTTGGCTATCTCTTTTTTCTATCTCAAATTCATATCCCCCTTCCATTGTTAAAGAGATTTACAACTTTATTCCTTAAGCTCATACTAGAGAGTTCTCTATTTCTTTTCCTTTTTGAGGACATTCGGCCACATTTGTTGGGGAAAATATTAGTATAATTATTTCCATTTTGAATGTTGACAATCATTATTTTCCTATTCTTCCCTTTGAATTTGAAAACATTCTTCTTAACTTCTTTACTACTAAGGCTCTTAATCTTAGTTCTAGGTATGTCACTAGAATGGAAAGTAGATTGATTGGAAGTTAAAACTTGTTTATGGGTGATGTTGTCACTTTAAATTCTTCCTCTCTTGATTGTCATCTTAGTTACATTTTTAATGCTTGTGTTCACCCTCATTTTCATCACTCGTAAGTGACTACTCTCTGTGGCCACTTTTGAGTTACTATTCTTGACAGTGAGTCTATTAATCTTGCTAGTATGATATTAAGGACCATTATCTTATGTTCTTTTTCTACTTCCATACTTCTCTTCGTTATACTTGTTTGATCACTCATTAGGATGAATCGCTATTTGTCCTTTTAGAGTATGCTTTCTTTGTTGGAATATATTATGAATCCAAATTCTCAAAACTCGAGAACACTTAAAAATAATTTTCCAGAAACACTTAGAAACTCTCAAACTTTTGTTTCTAATTTCTTTAACTTGATTATTACATTATTACTGAGAAGTATTTATAGAAACAACTAATAAATATAAGTCATACAATATAAACTTATCAAAACAATCTAAACCATACACCTATCTCCTTACCTAACCCATTTATTTTCTTCTTCCCACTAACCATGAGTTCTATCCTTATCAATCCAGATCATCACCATAGAAGCTTCCATGAGTTGGACTTTAAATGAGCTAGAATATTTCAAAGAGTTTTTTTATTTCTTTGGGCTTGTAAACAAGTTTACAAACCAACACTCCCCCTTAAACATGTTTTATGATGTCAAGAAAATTTCTCAATTTGACAAAGTCTTCTCAGCCAAATTGCATGACAAACACATGAGGTAGTTGCTACATATTTTTCTTCACAGCTAGACAAGGTGACAATCGATTTCTTTTTTGACATCCATGTAAAAGTAGTATCTCCCATGAAAAACACAAATTCGAAAGTGCTTTTTTGATCGTCTCTATCTCCACCAAATTTGCTATCACTATATCTAACAAGCTTGTAATCATTAAAAGCCGAATAAAATAAGCTAAAATTAATTGTACCTTTTAAATAGCTTAGGATTCTTTTTGCATCTTTGAAATGGGTGATTGTTGATTTCTCCATATAACAACTAATCAATCCAACGACATTCAGGATGTTAGGCCTTGTGCACATGAGATAACGCAGACTTCCAATTAAACTTTTGAAAAATGTTGGATCCACACTTTCACCATCTTCATGCTTGGATAGTTTAATTCCACATTCCATTGGTGTGTTGTTCGGCTTGCAACCATTCATCTTGAACTTCTTTAGTATCTCCCTTGCATAGCTTTCTTGAAAGATAAAAATGCCTTCTTCTTTTTTCTTTACTTCAATTCCAAGGTAGTATGCCATTAACCCGATATCTATCATTTCAAACTCTCAGGTCATTACCTTCTTAAAATCTTCAAATAGCTTCGGATTAGTTCCAGTGAATATGAGATCATCTACGTATAGACAAACGATTAGAATATGGCATAGAATGAATGTTCATAGGGACATTTGGTGAATTTTTTCACCAGAAAGTACTTATTGATGCAGTTATTCCATGCTCTTGGTGCTTGCTTTAACCCATAAAGAGCTTTATTCAACTTCAACACCTTGTCATTGTGACCTTTTTGCTTCATAACATGATGGTTGCTTAATGTAGACTTCTTCTTCAAGGACTCCATTTATAAAAGAAAATTTTACATCCATTTGATGTATCTTCCACTAATTTTGAGCTGCCAAAGAAATGATTAGTCTTATAGTCTCTAATCGAGCAACAGGAGCAAATACCTCATCATAGTCAATTCTAGCCCCTTTTGACTATATCTTTTTGCTACTAGCCTTGCCTTGTGCATTTCAATCTTTCCCTTAGCATTCCTCTTTGTCTTGTACACCCATTTGAAACCTATTGACTTATGCCCTTTGGGAAGTGAAACAAGTTCCCATGTGTCGTTCTTCTCAATTGCATTGATTTCTTCGTCCATCGTATCTCTCCACTTCTTCTCTTGTGCAGCTTCTTGAAAGCTCACTGGTTCACAATCAACAAAGAGACAGAATAAGGTAAGATTTTCTTGTCATTATGTTACTGATAAGTGCTCAAAAAGCACTAAAATTATCATGATTTTATGCAGATTAATTGATTAAAAATATATATATATATATTAGTGTTTTCAGAATCACAGGTATTTTTATTGTTTTTTAGGTATTTTTGCTTAAAAAACGTAACTTAAAGACTCAAAGAGGAATACTTGAGGCAATACATCACAAATATATTCATAAAATAAATGAGAAAAAGTCAACAAATATGGAAACATAGCACAAAATGGGTCAAAAAGGTCAAAAAAGAGGAAATCACGCCACCCAGCCGCTCCAGCCAACGCACGTGCCGCACCAGCATCTGCGCCAGCCGCGCCTAGCAATGCGCGCCCCTGCTCTCCATTTCGTGCACACCATGCATGTGCATGCGCCCAATCTGCGCGCGCTGTCGCGCCCACACCAACATGACATCATCAATATGATGTCATCATTCACTACTCTGTGTTTTCTCCATTTTTAATCATTTTTTCACCCACTTTTTATTCTTATCCTCACCTATAAATACCCTCATTCTCTTCATAACTAAACACACCTAAAAACACATCTCCTCTTCTCTTTCTTTCTCCCATTTCTTAGTTTTTAAGTTTTTCTTAGTTTTTAGCTCTTCTTAGTTAGTTTCTCTTAGTTTTAGAGTTCTTGTCTTTTTGAGAAGAACAAGTTATGTTTTTGTAATTTATTTGTTTATTGATTAAATAAATGGGTATGCAAATTCCGTTTGGAGGTTTTCAAGCAACGGGAATAGCATCAAAGTACTGTAAGGATTTTATTTTCTTTACATTTATTCTTTATGTTTTATTCTTACATGTTATATTTAATTTGTCTGTGATTAAATTTAACTTTGTTGGTTGTTTGTTAACATGATATAATAATAATGTTGTTATGCTTGCGAAATATTAAATAGGTAAAAATCTCTAAAATTAATTGATTTTATTTTTATTCAAGATTTTATATTGAGAATGTTAGAGAGAAATATATTATTTTTCATTACAAACTTAAATCTAAAAATTAGATTTTAAGGTTTAGTTATTCGGTCTGATTTAGAGTAGTGCTCTTTTATTTGTTGGTGCAATCGCCCGGTAGTTAGAGTGAAGCTCTATTTCAAAAGTTTTTATAAGAATTATTATCTGAAAATGTATTGACAACATGTTTTCAGTAGTGGTTTTAAAACTTAAAAGTTAGTACTCGGATAATTAAATTCTTAGGTTTAATTTGGACACCTAGAATAAAGTTGAAACTGTCTAACCCCACCAAATGTGGCATTTAAATGGTTCATTTTCAATCTCTTAGAAAAAGGAATTAATTTAATTAACCAAATTAGTTATCAACCCCACCCATAGGTGTTAATTGATTTGTTTAGTTAACAAAGAATATCTAACCCCACCAAAGGTGGTATTCATATAAAAAAAGAGAATCAATAAATATCAACTTATATCTTTAATAACCTAAATAATATGAGAAAGCATAATTAACTTAGTTATTATATCCATAAATACTCCACTGTTTTAACAAATAAAATTTGCATAAATGTTTATTGAATCTCTATCTATGTTTATTTTTATGTCAGTAGATTAAAAACACAAAACCCAAAATATCGTGACAGGATGTTTAGGATTTAATTTCGTTTTTAAAAGTTTGAATAATAACTTAAAACTACATATATTCCTTCCTTAGATCGACCTTGGGAATATATTTATCATTTTCTACGTAATGATTCGTGCACTTGTGAGAGTTTTATAAATGTAAAACCAATAGGAGGAGGATCAATTTCAACTACAAATAACCATGGGAGATGATGAAGATAGGCGGAAAATGATGAAAGACTATACAATGTCAATCATTGGCAATGTAACTTCCGGCATACAATTACAAGAGGCTACAAGGAATTATGAATTGAAAAAGATTCATTATTCTTTGTTGCCTTCCTTTTACGGTGTCCCTAATGAAGACCCTTTGCATTTCATTCAAGAATTCTACGCTATTGTCCAAAACTTTCCACTACATGCAATCAATGAAGATCAACTTAGGATGAGGTGTTTGCCTTGCACCCTCAAGGATAAATCTTGGTCATGGTTCATTACTCTACAGTCGGGTTCTCTAAAAACTTGGGAGGTAGTATATGAAATGTTTGTGGGTAGGTTCTATTCCCATCAAAAGACTGTTGATCTAAGGACGAAGATAGCAACATTTTCTCAAATGTATGAAGAGCTCTTTCATGAAGCTTGGGAACAATTAAAACTCTTTTTCATTCAATGTCATAATCATAACTTTCCATTGCAACTACATAACCAATTATTTTATGATGGATTGACAGTACATAGTCAATACATAGTTGATAATGTTGTTGGAGGTGCTGTGGGAGAAAAAACCACAGAAGAAACCTATAATCTTTATGAGCTGTTGGGTTCTAATTCCCAACAAAGAAGTGCTAGAAGGAGAGCAAGAGTCAATGAATTTGGCTCTAATAATGAGATAACCTTGCAACTTGCTGAATTGACTAAACAAGTGAAACTTCTCACTACCCACCAAATGCCAAATCAAGAGGTGTGTGAAGTGTGTTTTTCAATTGGGCATGGTACTCATAATTGTTCAAATACTTGTGATTCTAGTGTCGATGCCATGGAGGAAGTCAAATCCTTTCAAAAGTATCATCCAAACACATATAATCACCCTAACCATCATTGGAAACAAAACAATTACCCAACCTACATCCAATGTCCAACACAAAGGTCGAATAAAAACCACCTTTACCCACCAAGCCAATATTTTAAGCCAACCTTAGAGGATAACTTGAATGCTTTTATTCAAGTTAGTTGTGATAACCAATTGATGAATAATCAAAGGTTAAACACCATGGAGGCTTTGGTTAAAAGGATTGAATCTAAAGTTGGGCAACTGGATGAAAAAATGCAAAAGAAAGAAATAGGAAAATTCCCCAGTCAACCAGAACAAGCAAAGGATGTAAGAACCCTTCGAAGTGCTAAGGTAGTCAATACCAGTTTACCTAAAATCTCTAACGATCTACCTTGTAGTTCAGGTAAGAAAGAAGATGATATTCTAGTCTCGCAAAAAGGAGAAACAAGTGTTAAACTTAACAAGCCTTCTGAAAAACTCATTGGAGGGTCATCTAACATCCCCAAAATTCAAAAGACAACAGAACCACACCAGTTACAAGTATCTTTTCCACACTGGTTAAAAGAATCCAAACAAGATAAGCAATTCTATGATCTTTTTAATATGCTCTCTAAAGTAAATCTCAATTTACCATTATTAGAAGTGATCATGAATGTGCCCTCATATGCTAAGTTTTTCAAACAATTGAACACTAAGAAAAGGAGGTATTAACTGAATGAGCGAGTAGTAGTATTAGAATTTTCTAGCGCTATACTTCCGCACAAACTACCCGCTAAGTTGAAAGACCCTGAAAGTTTTATTATAAACATAACTATGGGGGATAGGAAGGTTGCTAAAGCAATGCTTGATTTAGGTGCTAGTATAAATTTGATTCCCTACTCTATATTCTTACAACTCAATTTAGGAGATTTAAAACCCACAACTATGTCCCTTCAACTTGCAGATAGATCTCTTAAGTATCCAAAGGGAATAGTTGAGGATGTGTTGGTATAAGTAGACAAACTGATAATACCTGTTGACTTTGTGGTTCTAGATATGCAAGAAAATCCAACATTGGATAGAGAGCACACAATATTGCTTGGTAGATGATGAGTGCTCAAAAAGCACTAAAATTACCATGATTTTATGCACATTAATTGATTACTAACAGCCAACAGAGTTAAATTTAATCACAGACAAATTAAATATAACATGTAGGAATAAAGCATAAAAAATAACTGTAAAGAAAATAAAATCCTTACAGAACTTCGATGCTATTCCCGTTGCTGGAAAACCTCCAAGCCGAATTTTCACTCCCATTTATTGAATAAAAAAGCTAATAAATTACAAAAACATAACTAGTTCTTCCCAAAAAGGGAAGAACTCTAAAACTAAGAGAAATTAACAAAGAAAAGCTAAAAACTAAAAAAAACTAAAAAATCTAAGAAAAGAGAGAAAGAAAGAGAGAAGAGAATGTGTTTTGAGGTGTGTTTAGAAGCGAAGAGAAGAGGGGGTATTTATAGCTGAGGATGGGGAGAAAAAGTGAGTGAAAAAATGTTAAAAAATTGTGAAATGGGGCGAAATGGGCATCGGCGCACACGGGGGGCAGCTGGGCGCGCAGGGGCGTGCGCGCGTTGGTGTGGGCGTGCGCGGCTGGGTGCTGGTGCGCGCGGCGGCGCGATTTTCTCATTTTTGACCTTTTTGACCCATTTTGTCCAATTTTTCCATATTTTTTGACCTTTTCTCATTTATTTATTAATATATTTGTGATGTATTGCTTTCAGTATTACTCTTTGAGTCTTTAAGTTGCGTTTTTAAGCCAAAATACCTGAAAAACAATAAAAACACCTGTGATTCCCAAAAAGACAAATTTATATAAATATATGATAAAACATATAAATATATATATATTTAATCAATTAATGTGTACAAAATCATGGTAATTTTAGTGCTTTTTAAGCACTGAGCGTGCACCGCCCTCCATCTGCATGCGCAGCCACCCCCCACATCATCATGATGTCATCAAATGACGTCATCATTCACTACTCCATGTTTCCACCATTTTTTTTATCATTTTTTCACCCACTTTTTCTTCACATCCGCACCTATAAATACCCTCATTCTCTTCATAAATAAACACATCTTCTCTTCTCTTTATTTCTCTCATTTCTTAGTTATTTTAGTTTTTCTAGTTTTTAGCTTTTCTTAGTTAGTTTTTTCTTAGTTTTAGAGTTCTTCTCTTTTTGAGAAGAACTAGTTATGTTTTTGTAATTTATTTTCTTTTCGATTCAATAAATGGGAGTGCAAATTCTATTTGGAGGTTTTCCAACAACGGGAATAGCAACAAAGTACTGTAAGGATTTTATTTTCTTTACAATTATTTTTTATGCTTTATTCTTACATGTTATATTTAATTTGTCTGTGATTAAATTTAACTTTGTTGGCTGTTTGTAAACATGATATAATAATAACGTTGTTATGCTTGTGAAATATTAAATAGGTAAAAATCTCTAAAATGAATTGATTTTATTTTTATTCAAGATTTTATATTAAGAATGTTAGAGAGAAATATATTATTTTTCATTACAAACTTAAATCTGAAAATTAGATTTTAAGGTTTAGTTATTCGGTATGATTTAGAGTAGTGCTCTTTTATTTGTTGGTACAATCGCCCGGTAGTTAGAGTGAAACTCTATTTCAAAAGTTTTTATAAGAATTATTATGTGAAAATGTATTCCTCTTTGAGTCTTTAAGTTATGTTTTTAAGTGAAAATACCTGAAAAATAATAAAAATACCCGTGATTCCAAAAAGAAAAATATATATAAATATATGATAAAATCATATAAATATATATATTTATTTTCAATAATGTGTATAAAATCATGGTAATTTTAGTGTTTTTTGAGCACTCATCATAACCCCCAACCAGCTTCTTGCTAGTCCCTTAGTAAGAGAAGCAATAAAAATTAAACATTAAACTATCCTAAATTACCTCTATGGATTGACACGGTTGCATTTAGCCTATGCAACAAGCCTTTAAACCCCTAGGTTGCCCTAGTGTACGAGTTTGAGTCTAGTGAGGTTTTTCAGTAATAATACCCACAAACATTGAACTAAATGTAAAAATTAAAATAAATAATAAAACAATCAACTCAAAAACTAAAATTACAATAAAATCAAAAATTAACTTTTAAGAGTAAAAGAAAACAACATATCATAAAAATGTCTCATACTTTTTAATCTCCTTTAATATCATAATTAAATTCTCAAGCATAAGTTATTTTAATCTCTTTAAACAGTCATGATTTATTATAATAATTATTCGAAAATCATTTTCATATTTCATATAAAAAATGTATCAATTTAATTTCACCCAATTTCAGTGTCAAGAATCTGAATTCGCTTCGACTCTATTCCTCACTTGTCAATACTCTCAAAACACTGAATCCTAGGGTTTAAACACTCATACTAATTTATATGTGAAAGAGTTGATGTATAGAAATGAACTAATATGTTCACATATGTACAAAGAATAAAGGCCCAAAGTGTTATTTTAACATTGACCTCATGAAAGGAATCGAGTGTATAAATTATAAAGATATCATATATAAAAATTATTTTCATGCATAAATCAAACTCATTGAGAAAGAATTTCAAGATATATGCCTTTTACAAATAAAGAAAGTTCAATGACTTTTTAGGGAATTACTTCATATATCTTTTTTTTGTAATTAGCCTGTACTCACAACTTTGTAGGCAATGTGGGTCATAGTATGTAGATTATACTATATATTCTTTACCTTTCTATTTTCCCTTTTTTTAAAGATTTTTTTGCAATATATATATTTTTTTAGAGAGTCAACCTATGTACAAATTGTACATTTTTTTAGGATTTTGGTGAGTGGTTAATTTTGTGGCTTTTCTCTTTGATTTTAGTTTAGGTCACCCTATATATGTCTTTTTTTATAACAGTCATGCACGAATGAGATAAAAGCATATACTATCAATTTCTACTTAAATCATTTAATGTAAGCAAAAATAATAAAAAAAATATACGACACTTCATTAAGATGAGAAAAAAATCCATACATTCAATGCTAACGCCTATAAAGATCATCTAAAAATTTGAAGAAATAAGAAATGTGTTTGGAGTAGAAAAAAAGTATATTTCACTCTGAATAAAGAAAATTAGGCTCAAATTATATCTCACAAAGGTAGTCTCCACTAAAACAAATTCATAAACACCGATTTTGGGTTTAATATAATTTCCATATTTTATCAAGAAATACTAGTTATAACAAAAAAAACTAACTAATTATCAAAAAAAATTACAAAATATTTCATGATATGTTTTCAAAAATTAATCTAACAATACAAAAGACTTAACTATTTACTTAAATTTGATTTAAAGAAATGATAATTTTTTGTGAGAATTTGTTTTTTTTTCTTTAAATTAATTCTAAAATTACAAAAATTATTAAATCACACAAAGAAAATAAAACCAAACACAATAAAAATGAAAATGTGAACATAAAATAAAAAAAAATTATTATTATTATTTTTTTAATTTAATTTAATTTTTATTTTATTTTTAAAATTGTTAAAAATATTTTTTTTAAGCATGGTAACTTTTCACCACCCCCAACCGAGAACTTACATTGTCCTCAATGTAACAACTATAAATTAAAGATAAAGAGAAAATAGAAGAAATATTACCTATTTTCTAAGAATGTGCAAGTAGTAATGGAGAAATACATGTGCATCCATCATATTCATCAATAAAGTTCACACAGACAGATCGTTGTAAACTTCTAACAATTCAACAAATATTTTTAGTTTTAACAATTTTAAAATTATTAACATGTAATTAAACTAAAATAAACAATAAAAATTAAATAAATAAAACAAATAAAAGAAAATTACCTAAAATGATGAGTTGTCTCCCATCCAGCGCTTAGTTTAACGTTTTAGCAAGACGTAACTTGGGGATTTATTTTTAAGAAAACTCAATGTCCCCATATCATTAAGTCAATCAAACCTACAGGTAAGACAAAATTGTATACCTATACATTTTCATTCATGCCCTATTGATTTTCAAATTTTCCTATACTTAAAACTAGGGGCATGTTTGAGGGTTTTAGATAACCCACATCTAGGTGCAAATCAAATAATTAAGGCATCAAACACAATTGTACCTAGATCAAACAAAGCAACTAACTCCTTCGATTGTAATGAAAAATTTAAAATTTTGGAGATAGTTTCAGATTTTTTTGAAGTATAATATCTAAGTTAAAATAACATAATCAGTATTAACCAAGAGTGCTCCCACGAAAGAATGGTGAGGCAAAAACTCCTTAAAAAATATCCTCCTAGACAGAGCAACATTCCTAGGAAAGACTAGTGGCACAAAAACTTCCAAGAACTAGTCTCCTAGACAGAACTTCTTCCTAGACAGAATTCCCTTAGATTTTTACTTTTCATGTTATTAAAATTAACTTAATTAAGTTAAGTTAAGTAAAAATTTAAGTTAATTAAGTTAAGTCAAGTAAAAATCTAAGTTAATTAACTTAATGAAAATTTAAGTTAATTAAGTTAAGTTAATTAAAAAGCTAAGTTAATTTAAGTAAAAATCTAAGTTAATTAAGTTAGTAAAAACCAAAGTTAATTAACTTAATTAAGTTAAGTTAATTAAAAAACTAAGTTAATTTAAGTAAAAATCTAAGTTAATTAAGTTAGTAAAAACCAAAGTTAATTAAATTAATTAAGTTAAGTTAATTAAAAAGCTAAGTTAATTAAAGTAAAAATCTAAGTTAATTAAGTTAGTAAAAACCTAAGTTAATTAAGTTAATTAAAGTAAAAATCTAAGTTAATTAAGTTAGTAAAACCTTAAGTTAATTAAGTTAATTTAAGTAAAAATCTAAGTTAATTAAGTTAGTAAAAAGCTAAGTTAATTAAGTTAAATGAAAATTAAGATAAAACATAATTAAAGAAAAAAAATGATAAATTAAAAAATATTAATCAAAATAAAATAAAATAATAAAAATAAAATAAAATTGAAAGAGGTAAAAGAAAATAAAATTAAAATTAAAATTGAATTTTTTTTATTTTTTTATTAAAAAATATTAAAATTAAGATTTAAAATAAATAAATAAAATAAAATAACTTAAAATTAAATGAAAAATAAAAATTAAGTTTTTATTTATTTTATTTTATTATTTCAAATTTCTTTTATTTTTTTTGTTATTAATTTTTTTACTATTTATGAATGGTAAGTTTTTTTTTTACTTCAAATTTCAAATTTCAAAAAAAATATTTTACTATTCACGAAATAATAATAATTATTATTATTTTAATTTAAAAAAAATTTATTATTTGTTTTTATTTCTTATGAAATTTGATTATTTTTTATTATTTTATTATTTTATTTTTTTATTAGCTATTTCTTTTTTTGTTTTTTTAATCAAAATAAAAAAAATCACAATTATTTACAACACAAAATGTTTTTAAAATTTTGATAAATAATTTAAAAACGTTATTCCTTTCACGGAAAAAGCGCCAAAAACTTGATGAGCATAACTCGCATCGCCAATTATGCCAATACTTTGGTTTTATATTTATAAAACTCTCGTAAGTGCATAAAGTATTTCGTAGAAAATGATAAGTATACTCTCAAGGTCGATCTAAGTAAGGAATATATGTGATTTTTAATTTATTATTCAAACTTTTAAAAACGAAATTAAATCCTAAACATACTCTCACGATATTTTGGGTTTTGTGTTTTTAATCTACTCACATAAACATAGATAGAGATTCAATAAACAATTATGAATATAATAACGAAGTTAATTATGTTTGCTCATATTATTTAGGTTATTAAAGATATAAATTGATATTTATTAATTCTCTTTTTTTATATGAATATCACCTTTGGTGGGGTTAGATATTTTTTTTAACTAAACAAATCAATTAACACTTATGAGTGGGATTGATAACTAATTAGGTTAATTAAATAAACCTTAAAATCAAATTTTCAAATTTAAGTTTGTAATTAAAAATAATACATTTCTCTCTAACATTCTTAATATAAAATATTGAATAAAAATCTAATCAATTCATTTTAGAGATTTTTGCCTATTTAATATTTCGCAAGCATAACAACGTTATTATTATATCATGTTTACAAACAGCTAGCAAAGTTAAATTTAATCATAGAAAAATTAAATATAACATGTAAGAATAAAACATAAAAAATAACTGTAAAGAAAATAAAATCCTTATAGTATTTTGTAGCTATTCACGTTGCTGGAAAACCTCCAAACGGAATTTACACTACCATTTATTGAATCGAAAAGCAAATAAATTTCAAAAACATAAATAGTTCTTCTCATTTTGAGAAGAACTATGAAAAAACTAACTAAGAAAAGCTAAAAACTAAGAAAAAATAGAAAAACTAAAAAAAACTAAGAATTGAGAGAAATAAAGAGAAGAGAAGATGTGTTTTAAGGTGTGTTTATTTATGAAGAAAATAAGTGTATTTATAGGTGAGTATAGGAAGAAAAAGTGTGTAAAAAATGATAAAAAATGGTGGAAACGCAGAGTAGAGAATGATGATGTCATGATGACGTAGGTTGGCTGCGCGCGCAGATGGGCAGCGGCGTGTAGATGGCGTGCGTGGATGGGCGCAGACTAGGCACAGGCATGCGTGGATGGGAGCAATGGCGTGCATGAAAGGGAGATATTAGCGTGTGCATTGCTGGGCGCGGCTGGGGTAGCTACTGGCGTCGCGCGCGCTAGGCCAATGCAGCTAGGCGGCACGATTTCCTACTTTTTGACATTTTTGTCCTTTTAACCCATTTTGTCCAATTTTTTAATATTTGTTGACTGTTCCTCATTTATTTTATGAATATATTTGTGATGTATTGCCTCCAGTATTACTCTTTGAGTCTTTAAGTTACGTTTTTATGCGAAAATACCTGAAAAACAATAAAAATACCCGTGATTCCAAAAAGACAAATATATATAAATATATAATAAAATCATATAAATATATATATATTTAATCAATTAATGTGCATAAAATCATGATAATTTTAGTGTTTTTTGAGCACTCATCAGTAGACCGTTTATGGAAACTACTAAAACTATTATTGATGTCCAAGATGGAAATTTGACAATGACAGTCTTAGGAGAGACTGTTCATTTTAACATTTTTGATTATTCACCTTTACCTTCTATTTCTGTCATCGATGAAATATTCGATGTTGACCCTTTGGATAATCTTGTCCAAACACCTTTTTCCGAACCAGAATAGAAGACAAGCTTGAAACTGTTCTTACACTTGAAGAGGTCAAAGAAGATTTAGATGAGGAAATTAAGGGGTACCTTGAACGACTAGACAATGATAAAGTAATGACAAAATCTAGTACACTTTTAAATCTACCTAGTTCTTCATCTAGTAAATAGGCCAATCCACTTGAACTTGAACTCAAAGACTTACCTGAGCACTTAAAATATGTGTTTTTGGGAGAAGGAGAAACTTATCCAATGATAATTTCTTCAACCTTGTCCAAAACCCAAGAAAAGGAACTTATCAAAGTGCTTAAACAGTTTAAGAAAGCTATAGGTTGGAGTATCAGGGATATAAGAGGCATTAGTCCTACGATGTGTATGCACAAGATCAACTTGGAGGATGGTGCTAAACCTGTACGAGAAGCTCAAAGAAGACTAAACCCAAATATGCAAGAGGTAGTTAAGGAAGAAATTCTTAAATTGTTAGAAGAAGGAATTATCTGGGATGGAGTAGTCCAGTGCATGTGGTACCTAAGAAATCTGGGATAACAGTTGTTAAAAATGACAAAAGTGAATTAGTGCCCACAAGAATAATCACTGGATGGAGAATGTGTATAGATTTCAGAAAACTAAATTTATATACTAAAAAGGATAACTTTCCTCTTCCATTCATTGATCAAATGTTGGAAAGATTAGCTGGGCACGAATTTTACTATTTTCTAGATAGATTGTCTAGATATTATCAAGTACCCAAAGCACCAGAAGATCAGGAAAAGACCACATTTACATGTCCTTTTGGGACATTTGCTTTTCGAAGAATGCCATTTGGGTTATGCAATGCCCCTGCCACTTTCCAGAGATGCATGATATCTTTTTTCTCGGACATGGTGGAAAAATTCATTGAGATTTTCATGGACAATTTCTCTGTCTTTGGGAACTCCGTTGATGATTTCTTACATAAATTGACTTTGGTTTTAGAAAGATGCATTGAATGCAATCTCACCCTTAGTTGGGAGAAAATTCATTTTATGGTTCAACAAGGGATACTTTTAGGACATATAATTTCAAATAAGGATATTGAAGTTGATAAGGCAAAAGTTGAATTGATTTCCAAACTATCTCCCCCTACATCTGTGAAGGGGATAAGAAGCTTCTTAGGACATACAGGATTTTACAGACGATTTATTAAAGATTTCTCTAAAATAAGTCGTCCCTTATGCAACCTGCTATCAAAAGATGTTTATTTTAATTTCAAAAATGACTGCCTTATTCCCTTTAATACCTTGAAAGAGAAACTAACATCTACCCCTGTTACTATGGCACCAAACTGGTCTTTACCTTTTGAAATAATGTGTAACGATTCTAATTATGCTATCGGAGTAGTCTTGGGACAAAGAGTGGATAAGTGTTTGCATGTCATCTACTTTGCTAGCAAAACACTCAATGATGCCCAAATGAATTATACCACCACTGAAAAGGAATTCTTGGCTATAGTCTTTTATTTAGACAAATTTAGGTCTTATTTAGTAGGATTTGAAGTGATTGTACATTCTAATCATGCTGCTTTAAGATACCTATTAAGTAAACCAAATTCCAAGCCAAGATTAATCAGGTGGGTCTTACTCTTACAAGAATTTGACCTAGAAATCAAGGATAAGAAAGGCAGTGAAAACTTAGTAGCTGACCATTTGTCTAGGTTGATTTCTGACTTCAATTCTCTTAAAGATGAGAGTAATGAAGATATAGTTGAAACCATTCCTGATGAACAATTATTTTCAATAGGTCTGAACCCATGGTATGCTGATATTGTAAACTATCTTACCATTGGTGTTTTGTGACCTAACACTTCATATCAGGACAAGAAAAGGTTTTTTAAAACTATTAAGGACTATTTCTGGGATGACCCTTATTTATACAAGATTTCTCAAGATCAAGTCTTCTGGAGATGTGTAACTCAAGAAGAACATGAGAGAATTCTAACTTTTTGTCATGAACTTCATTATGGGGGCCATTTTGGTGGTGAAAAGATAGCTCGTAAGGTATTACAGTGTTGATTCTTTTTGGCCCACTCTTTTTAAAGATGCTAATATGTTTTGTGCACAATGTGATAGATGTCAAGGAATAGGAAACATAAGCAAAAGAGATGAAATGCCTTTGACATCTAATTTAGTTGTTGAGCTCTTTGATGTATGGGGGATTGACTTTATGGGTCTTTTTCCCCCATCCAATGGTTTTCAATATTTTGGTTACTGTATCCTAGTGGATAGAAGCTATCCCCACTAAAACCAATGATGCTAATGTTGTTGTTAAATTCTTGAAGGATTTAATATTGAGCAGGTTTAGAATGCCTAGAGCTATAATACGTGATGGAGGTAGCCATTTTTGTAACAAGATCTTTGATGGAGTACTAAACAAGTACAACATCACACATAAGGTAGCTACTCCATATCATCCTTAAACTTCTGGTTTAGTGGAAGTAAGTAATAGGCAAATTAAGGGAATATTGGAACGCACTGTGCATCCTTAAAGGAAGGATTGAGCATTTAAGTAAAATGATGCCTTATGGGCATACCACACCACTTACAAAACACCTATTGAGATGAGCCCTTACCGGGTAATCTTTGGGAAAACGTGTCACCTTCCTGTTGAACTTGAACACAAGGCTTACTAGGAAATTAAAGAGTTAAACATGGATTTAGATAAAGCAGGAGAAAAACAGTTACTCCATCTTAAAGAGTTGGAAGAAATTAGGAATGAAGCATATGAGAATGCCAATTTATACAAAGAGCGTACTAAGCGCTATCATGACAAGAGGCTAGTTCCTAAGACTCTTCACCCTGGAATGAAAGTTCTTTTATTTAACTCTCGTTTGAGATTGTTTCAAGGAAAGATGAGATCAAGATGGGATGGACTATTGATGAGCGAAAATCGGCATTACCGATTCTGCCAATACTTTGGTTTTATATTTATAAAACTGTCGCAAGTTCACGAATCATTTCGTAGAAAATGATAAGTATACTCCCAAAGTCGATCTAAGGAAGAAATGTATGTGGTTTTTAATTTATTATTCAAACTTTTAAAAACGAAATTAAATCCTAAACATACTCTCACGATAGTTTGGTTTTTGTGTTTCTAATCTAATAACATAAAAATAAACATAGATACAGATACAGATTCAATAAATATTTATGCAAATTTTATCATTTATAATAGTGGAGTATTTATGGATATAATAACCAAATTTATTATGTTGGCTCATATTATCTAGGTCATTAAAGATATAAATTGATTTTTTATTGATTTTTTTTTTTATGAATACCACCTTTGGTGGGGTTAGATATTCTTTGTTAACTAAACAAATCAATTAACACCTATGGGTGAGATTGATAACTAATTTGGTTAATTAAATTAATTCCTTTTTTTAAGAGATTGAAAATGAACCATTTAAATGCCACATTTGGTGGGGTTAAACAGTTTAAACTTTATTCAAGGTGTCCAAATTAAACCTAAGAATTTAATTATCCGAGTACTAACTTTCAAGTTTTAAAACCACTACTGAAAATATGTTGTCAATACATTTTCAGATAATAATTCTTATAAAAACTTTTGAAATAGAGCTTCACTCTAACTACCGGGCGATTGTACCAACCAACAAAAGAGCACTACTCTAAATTAGACCGGATAACTAAACCTTAAAATCTAATTTTTAGATTTAAGTTTGTAATGAAAAATAATATATTTCTCTCTAATATTCTTAATATAAAATCTTGAATAAAAATAAAATCAATTCATTTTAGAGATTTTCACCTATTTAATATTTCGCAAGCATAACAACGTTATTATTATATCATGTTTACAAACAGCCAGCAAAGTTAAATTTAATCAGAGACAAATTAAATATAACATGTAAGAATAAAGCATATAAAATAACTACAAAGAAAATAAAATTCTTACAGAACATTGATGCTATTCCCGTTGCTTGAAAACCTCCAAACGGAATTTGCACTCCCATTTATTGAATAAAAAAGCTAATAAATTACAAAAATATAACTAGTTCTTCTCAAAAAGAGAAGAACTCTAAAACTAAGAGAAATTAACTAAGAAAAACTAAAAAGTAAGAAAGAAACTAAGAAAAGCTTAAAAACTAAGAAATGAGAGAAAGAAAGGAAAGAAAAGATGGGTTTTGAGGTGTGTTTAGAAGTGAAGAGTGGTGAATGATGATTTCATTTGATGATGTCAGCATGACCTGGGAGGCGGCTGCGCGAGAACTTGGGAAAAATTGGCAGTGGTGCACGCGGAAGGTAGGAGCAGCGCGCACGGGAGCAGGAGCAGCGTGCGCAGAACTGGAGCAAGGTGTGTGCGGGGGTGGGGAGCTGGCGCGCACGGCTGGGCGCTGGCTTCGCGCGGGCTGGGCAGCTCCGTGCGCGTTTTCCTTCTTTTTGACATTTTTGACCCATTTTGTCCAATTTTTCCATATTTGTTTACCTTTCCTCATTTATTTATTAAAATATTTGTGATGTATTCTTTCCAGTATTCCTCGTTGAGTCTTTAAGTTACGTTTTTAAGCGAAAATACCTGAAAACAATAAAAATACCAGTGATTCCGAAAAAGACAAATTTATATAAATATATGATAAAACATATAAATATATATATATATATATTAATCAATTAATGTTCATAAAATCATGGTAATTTTAGTCTTTTTTAAGCACTCATCACAACCTCCAACCAGCTTCTTGCTAGTCCCTTAGCAAGAGAAGCGATAAAAACTAAAAATTAAACTACCCAAAATCACTTCCGTGGATTGACACGGTTGCATTTAGCCTATGCAACAAGCCTTTAAACTCCTAGGTTTCCCTAGTGTACGAGTTTGAGTATCGTGAGGGTTTTCAGTAATGATACCCACAAACATTGAACTAAATGTAAAAATTTAAAAGAAATGATAAAAACAATCAACTCAAAAACTAAAATTACAACAAAATCAAAACTTAATTTTTAAGAATAAAAGAAAACAACATATCACAAACATGTCTCATACTTTTTAATCTCCTTTAAGTTCATAATTAAAATCTCAAGCATAAGTTATTTTAATTTCTTTAAACAATCATGTTTTATTATAATAATTAGTCGAAAATCATTTTCATATTTCATATCAAAAATGTATCAATTTAATTTCACCCAATTTCAGTGTCATGAATTCGAATTCATTTCGACTCTATTCCTCACAAGTCAATACTCTCAAAACACTGAATCCTATGGGTTCAAACACTCATACTATTTTATATGCGAAAGAGTTGATGTATAGAAATGAACTAATATGTTCGCATATGTATAAAGAATAAAGGCTCAAAGTGTTATTTTAACATTGATCTCATGAAAGGAATCAAATGTATAAATTATAAAGATATCATATATAAAAATTATTTTCATGCATAAATCAAACTCATTAAGAAAGAATTTCAAGATATATGCTTTTTACAAATGAAGAAATTGCAATGACTTTTTAGGGAATTACTTCCTATATCTTTCTTTTGTAATTAACTTGTACATTTTTTAGGATTTTGGTGAGTGGTTAATTTTCTGGCTTTTCTGTTTGATCTTGGTTTAGGTAACCCCAGATATGTCTCTTTGTTTTGTAGCAATCATGCATGAATGAGATATAAGCATATACTATCAATCTCTACTCAAATCATTTAATCTAACCAAAAATAATAAAAAATATACGATACTCTATTAAGATGAGAAAAAATTCAAACATTCAATGCTAATACCTATAGAGATCATCTAAAAATTTGAATAAATAATAAATGTGTTTGGAGTAGAAAAAATATATATTTCACTCTGAATAAAAGAAATTAGGCTCAAATTATATCTCACAAAGGTAGTCTCTACTAAAACAAATTCATAAACACTGATTTTGGGTTTAATATAATTTCTACATCTTATCAAGAAATACTAGTTATGAAAAAAACTAACTTATTACCAAAAATAACTACAAAATATTTCATGATATATTCTCAAAAATTAATCTAACAGTACAAAAGACTTAACTATTTACTTAAATTTGATTTAAAGAAATGATAAATGTTTTTGTGAGAAATATTTTTTTATTATATATATATATTATTTAAGCATGGTAACTTTTCACCACCCCTAACCTAGAACTTACATTGTCGTCAATGTAACAACTATAAATTAAAGATAAAGAGAAAGAGAAGAACGATTACCTATTTCCTGAGAATGTGTAAGTAGTAATGGAGAAATGCAGTTGCATCCATCATTTTCATCATTAAAGTGTATACAAACATATTGCTAAATTGATGGGTTGCCTCCCATCCAGCGCTTAGTTTAACGTCTTAGCAAGACGTAACTTTATGGTTCTAAGGGTTACTTAGTCAAATGCAATCCATTTCAGCAATGTTGTTTGGTTCTTCTAAATAAGGCTTCACACGATGCCCATTTACTTTGAATGTTTTTTGTGTCTTGGAGTGCAATAGTTCTACTACACCATGTGTAAATACCTGAACTATTTTGAATGGTCCATCCCATCTTGATCTCAGCTTTCTTAGAAACAATCTCAAATGAGAGTTAAATAAAAGAACTTTCATTCCAGGGTGAAAAGTCTTATGAACTAGCCTCTTGTCATGATAGGGCTTAGTATGCTCTTTGTATAATTTGGCATTCTCATTGGCTTCGTTCCTAATTTCTTCCAACTCATTAAGATGGAGTAACCATTTTTCTCCTGATTTATCTAAATCCATGTTTAACTCTTTAATTGCCCAATAAGCCTTGTGTTCAAGTTCAACTGGAAGGTGGCACACTTTCCCAAAGATTAACCGATAAGGGCTCATCACAATAGGTGTTTTGTAAGCGGTGCGGTATACCCATAAGGCATCATTTAACTTAAATTCTGAATCCTTCCTTGAAGGATGCACAATGCGTTCCAATATTCCCTTAATTTTCCTATTACTTACTTCCACTAAACCAAAAGTTTGAGGATGATATGGAGTAGCTACTTTATGTGTGATGTTGTACTTGTTTAGTACTCCATCAAAGATCTTGTTACAAAAATGGTTACCTCCATCACTTATTATAGCTCTAGGCGTTCCGAACCTACTGAATATTAAATCCTTCAAGAATTTAACAACAACATTAGCATCATTGGTTTTAGTGGGGATAGCTTCTACCCACTTGGATACATAATCCACAGCAACCAAAATATATTGAAAACCTTTAGATGGGGGAAAAGGACCCATAAAGTCAATCCCACATACATCAAAGAGTTCAACAACTAAATTAGATGTCAAAGGCATTTCATCTCTTTTGCTTATGTTTCCGGTTCTTTGACATCTATCACATTGTGCACAAAACATATAAGCATCTTTAAAAAGAGTGGGCCAAAAGAATCCAAACCTTAATACCTTACGGGCTGTCTTTTCACCACCAAAATGGCCCCCACAATGAAGTTCATGACAAAGAGTTAGAATGCTCTTATGTTCTTCTTCAGGTACACATCTCTGGATGACTTGATCTTGAGCAATCTTGTATAAATAAGGGTCATCCCAGAAATAGTCCATAATAGTTTTAAAAAACCTTTTCTTGTCCGAATATGAAGTGTTAGGTCACAAAACACCAATGGTAAGATAGTTTACAATATCAGCATACCATGGGTTCGAACCTATTGAAAATAATTGTTCATCAGGAAAGGTTTCAACTATATCTTCATTACTCTCATCTTTAAGAGAATTGAAGTCAGAAATCAACCTAGACAAATGGTTAGCTACTAAGTTTTCACTACCTTTCTTATCCTTGATTTCTAAGTCAAATTCTTGTAAGAGTAAGACTCACCTGATTAATCTTGGCTTGGCATTTGGTTTACTTAATAGGTATCTTAAAGCATCATGATCAGAATGCACAATCACTTTAGATCCTACTAAATAAGACCAAAATTTGTCTAAAGAAAACACTATAGCCAAGAATTCCTTTTCAGTGGTGGTATAATTCATTTGGGCATCATTGAGTGTTTTTCTAGCATAGTAGATGACATGCAAATGCTTATCCACTCTTTGTCCCAAGACTGCTCCTATATCATAATCAGAAGTGTCACACATTATTTCAAAAGGTAAAGACCAGTTTGGTGCCATTATAACAAGGGTAGATGTTAGTTTCTCTTTTAAGGTGTTAAAGGTAATAAGGCAGTCATTGTTGAAATCAAAATAAACATCCTTTGATAGCAAGTTACATAAGGTTCAACTTATTTTAGAGAAATCTTTAATAAATCGTCTGTAAAAATTCTGCATGTCCTAAGAAGTTTCTTATCCCCTTCACATGTGTAGGGGGAGGTAGTTTAGATATCAATTCACCTTTTTCCTTATCAACTTCAATACCCTTGTTTGAAAATATATGTCCTAAAACTTTCCCTTGTTGAACCATAAAATGAATTTTCTCCCAACTAAGGGTGAGATTGCATTCAATGCATCTTTCTAAAACCAAAGTTAATTTATGTAAGCAATCATCAAATGTGTTCCCAAAGACAGAGAAATCGTCCATGAAAATCTCAATGAATTTTTCCACCATGTTCGAGAAAATACATGTCATGCATCTCTGGAAAGTGGCAGAGGCATTGCATTACCCAAATGGCATTGTTCGGAAAGCAAATGTCCCAAAAGGACATGTAAATGTGGTCTTTCCTCATCTTCTGTTGCTATGGGTACTTGATAATATCCAGACAATCCATCTAAAAAATAGTAAAATTCGTGCCCAGCTAATCTTTCCAACATTTGATCAATGAATGGAAGAGGAAAGTGATCCTTTTTAGTATATAAATTTAGTTTCCTAAAAACTATACACATTCTCCATCCAGTGATTATTCTAGTGGACACTAATTCACTTTTATCATTTTTAACAACTGTTATCCCAGATTTCTTTGGTACCATATGCACTAGACTAACCCACTTACTATCCGCAATAGGATAGATAATTCCTTCTTCTAACAATTTAAGAATTTATTTCTTAACTACCTCTTATATATTTGGGTTTAGTTTTCTTTGGGCCTCTTGTACAGGTTTAGCACCATCCTCCAAGTTGATCTTGTGCATACACATTGTAGGACTAATGCCTCTTATATCCCTGATACTCCAACCTATAGATTTCTTAAACTGTTTAAGCACTTTGATGAGTTCCTTTTCTTGGGTTTTGGTCAAGGTTGAAGAAATTATCACTGGATAAGTTTCTCCTTCTCCCATAAACACATATTTTAAGTACTCAGGTAAGTCTTTGAGTTCAAGTTCAGGTGGATTGGCCTCTTTACTAGATGAATAACTGGGTAGATTTAAAAGTGTACTAGATTTTGTCATTACTTCATCATTGTCTAGTTGTTCAAGGTACCCGTTAATTTCCTCATCTAAATCTTCTTCGACCTCTTCAAGTATAAGAAAAGTTTCAAGCTTGTCTTCTATTCTGGTTTGGAAAAAGGTGCATTGGACAAGATTATCCAAAGGGTCAACATCGAATATTTCATCGATGGCAGAAATAGAAGGAAAAGCTGAAGAATCAAAAACTTTAAAATGAACAGTCTCTCCTAAGACTGTCATTGTCAAATTTCCATCTTGGACATCAATAATAGTTTTAGTAGTTGCCATAAATGGTCTACCAAGCAATATTGTGTGCTCTCTATCCAATGCTGGATTTTCTTGCATATCCAGAATCACAAAGTCAACAGCTATTATCAGTTTGTCTACTTGTACCAACACATCCTCAACTATTCCCTTTGGATACTTAAGAGATATATCTACAAGTTGAAGGGACATAGTTGTGGGTTTTAAATCTCCTAGATTGAGTTGTAAGAATAGAGAGTAGGGCATCAAATTTATACTAGTACCTAAATCAAGCATTGCTTTAGCAACCTTTCTATCCCCCATAGTTATGTTTATAATAAAACTTCCAGGGTCTTTCAACTTTGGGGGTAGTTTGTGCTGAACTACAGCGCTAGAAATTTCTGATACTACTACTCGTTCATTCAGTTCATACCTTCTTTTCTTAGTGTTCAACTCTTTGAAAAACTTAGCATATGAGGGACATTTATGATCACTTCTAATAATGGTAAATTGATATTTACTTTAGAGAGCATATTAAAAAGATCATAGAATTGCTTATCTTGTTTGGATTCTTTTAACCGGTGTGGAAAAGGTACTTGCAGCTGGTGTGGTTCTGTTTTCTTTTGAATTTTAGGGATGTCAGATGACTCTCAAATGAGTTTTTCAGAAGGCTTGTTAAGTTAAACACTTATTTCTCCTTTTTGCGAGACTAGAATATCACCTTCTTTAGTACCTGAACTACAAGGTTAATCGTTAGAGATTTCAGGTAAACTGGTATTGACTATCTTACCACTTCGAAGGGTTCTTACATCCTTTGCTTGTTCTGGTTGACTGGGCAACTTTCCTGGTTCTTTCTTTTGCATTTGTTCAGCCAGTTGCCCAACTTTAGATTCAATCCTTTTAACCGAAGCCTCCATGGTGTTCAACCTTTGATTATATATCAATTGGTTGTCACGACTAACTTGAATAAAAGCATTCAAGCTATCCTCTAAGGTTGGCTTAAAATATTGGGTGTAGGCTGGGTAATTGTTTTGCTTCCAATGATGGTTAGGGTGATTATAGGTGTTTGGATGATACCTTTGAAAGGATTTGACTTCCTCCATGGCATCGACACTAGAATCACAAGTATTAGAACAATTATTAGTACCATGTCCAATTGAAAAACACACTTCACACACCTCTTAATTTGGCATTTAGTGGGTAGTGAGAAGTTGCACTTGTTTAGTCAATTCAGCAAGTTGCAAGGTTATCTCATTATTGGAGCCAACTTCATTGACTATTTTTCTCCTTCTAGCACTTCTTTGTTGGGAATTAGAACCCAACAACTCATAAAGATTATAGGCTTCCTCTGCAGGTTTTTCTCCCACAGCACCTCCAGCAACATTATCAACCACGTATTGACTCTACAATTTCAATCCATGATAAAAGAATTGGTTCTATAGGTGCAATGGAAAGCTATGATTATGACATTGAATGAAAAGGAGTTTGAATCGTTCCCATGCTTCATGAAAGGTCTCTTCATTCATTTGAGAAAATGTTGCTATCTTCGTCCTTAGATCAACAGGCTTTTCATATGAATAAAACCTACCCATAAAAATTTCATATACTGCCTCCCAAGTTTTTAGAAAACCTGACTGTAGAGTAATGAACCATGACCAAGCTTTATCCTTGAAGGTATAAGGAAAACACCTCATCCTAAGTTGATCTTCATTAATTGCATGTAGTGGAAAGGTTTGGACAATAGCATAGAATCCTCGAATGAAATGCAAAGGGTCTTCATTAGGGACACCGTAAAAGGAAGGCAACAAAGAATCATGAATATTTTTCAATTCATAATTCCTTGCAGCCTCTTGTAATTGTATGCCGGAAGTTATATTGCCAATGATTGGCATTGTATAATCTTTCATCATTTTCCGCCTATCTTCCGCATCTCCCATGGTTATTTTTTGTTGAAATTGATCCTCCTCCTATTGTGTATCAACATTTATCTCTTAAAAGATAGTAGATATCTCTAACAAAGATTTCTCACTTGACAAAATGTACAGGCTTAAAGCAAAAAGGTGCAGGGAACCTAAAATTTTAATTTTTTTATGCTAAATTTAAAGAATGGACACAATTTTTGAAACAAACGTATTTATTTAATTTTGAATTTTATTACACACAAAATAAAACTAAAACAAAGGAAAATACAATAATGGGTGACCTCCCATGTAGGACTAAAATATATCATCTTCTAGTAAGACGTTGCTTGGAGATTACAGAATGACAAACTCAATGTCTCCTCTTCATTGAATTTATTTTACCCCATTTGACCATCAAATTAGTCTTTGCTTTGTTTTTGCAAATGTTCAACTAATTGTTCTACTTGAACTTCCACCTTTTTGATAGAAGCTTCCATAGAGTCCAACCGTTGATTGGTTTGAGATTGATTATCTCTACAAACTTGAATAAAAGAATTCAAGTTGTCCTCCAGGGTTGATTTATTTGGAATGCTTCTTGGAATAGGCAAGTGGAATTGCTGGCCTGGCTGATTTGAGCTCTCAGCGAAAGGAGGGTTGTTTTGCCTCCAGGAGTAGTTCGGATGATTTCTCCACCCAAGATTGTAGGTATTTGAATTGGGGTCATACCTTGGTCTCTATTGATATACTCCCAATACATTAACCTATTTAGGTACAGCTATTGTTTCTCCTTGATATGGACAGGCTTCAGTACCATGTCCCATGTTGCTATACAAACCATACTTTTCATTATTGGTGTTGGTTTGGGTAGTGAGAAGGGCAAATTGCATGGTCAGTTGAACAAGTTGTTGTTGAACTTCATTGCTGGAATCGACTTCATGAACTCCAGCTTTTCTCACTCGCGAGCTTTTCTGTTGGGAATTAGCACCCAACATCTCAAAGAGATTGTTCGTCTCTGAGACAGTCTTTTATCCCATTGCTCCTTTTGCAGCGTTATCGACAATGAACTGACATTGTTGTGTATGTCCATCGTAAAAGAATTGGTTCTGCAACTGCAGGGGAAAGCTATGATGGGGACATTGAGTGAGAAACATTTTGAACCAATCCCAATCTTCATGGAATGGTTCTCCTTCCATCTGAGAGAAAGTATCAATCTTTCCTCTCAACTCTGATGTTTTCTAGTGGGAATAGAATTTTCCCATGAATTTATTATAAATGTTCTCCCATGTCATCAGAGAACCTGGGGGAAGTGACATTAACCAAGCTTTGGCCTTTCCTTTAAGGTGTAGGGGAAACATCTCAATTAACACCTATGGGTGGGGTTGATAACTAATTTGGTTAATTAAATTAATTCCTTTTTTAAGAGATTGAAAATGAACCATTTAAATGCCACCTTTGGTAGGGTTAGACAGTTTAAACTTTATTCAAGGTTTCCAAATTAAACCTAAGAATTTAATTATCCGAGTAATAACTTTCAAGTTTTAAAACCACTACTGAAAACATGTTGTCAATACATTTTCAGATAATAATTCTTATAAAAACTTTTGAAATAGAGCTTCACTCTAACTACCGGGTGATTGTACCAACAAATAAAAGAGCACTACTCTAAATTAGATCGGATAACTACCCTCATTCTCTTCATAACTAAACACACCTAAAAACACATCTTCTCTTCTCTTTCTTTCTCTCATTTCTTAGTTTTTAAGCTTTTCTTAGTTTTTTTCTTAGTTTTTAGCTCTCTTAGTTAGTTTCTCTTAGTTTTAGAGTTCTTCTCTTTTTGCGAAGAACTAGTTATGTTTTTGTAATTTATTTGCTTTTTGATTCAATAAATGGGAGTGCAAATTCCGTTTGGAGGTTTTCCAGGAACGGGAATATCATTAAAGTACTGTAAGGATTTTATTTTCTTTACAATTATTTTTTATGCTTTATTCTTACATGTTATATTTAATTTTTCTGTGATTAAATTTAACTTTGTTGGCTGTTTGTAAACATGATATAATAATAACGTTGTTATGCTTGTGAAATATTAAATAGATAAAAATCTCTAAAATGAATTGATTTTGTTTTTATTCAAGATTATATATTAAGAATGTTAGAGAGAAATATATTATTTTTCAATACAAACTTAAATCTGAAAATTAGATTTTAAGGTTTAGCTTTCTGGTCTGATTTAGAGTAGTACTCTTTTATTTGTTGGTACAATCGCCCAGTTGTTAGAGTGAAGCTCTATTTCAAAAGTTTTTATAAGAATTATTATCTAAAAATGTATTGACAACATGTTTTCAATAGTGGTTTTAAAACTTGAAAGTTAATACTCAGATAATTAAATTCTTAGGTTTAATTTGGACACCTTGAATAAAGTTTAAACTGTCTAACCCCACCAAAGGTGGCATTTAAATGGTTCATTTTTAATCTCTTAGAAAAAGGAATTAATTTAATTAACCAAATTAGTTATCAACCCCACCCATAGGTGTTAATTGATTTGTTTAGTTAATAAAGAATATCTAACCCCACTAAAGGTGGTATTCATATAAAGAGAGAGAGAATTAATAAATATCAATTTATATCTTTAATAACCTAAATAATATAAGCAAGCACAATTAACTTAGTTATTATATCCATAAATACTCCACTATTATAAATGATAAAATTTTCATAAATATTTATTGAATCTGTATCTATGTTTATTTTTTTTATGTTATTAGATTATATTTATTGAATCTGTATCTATGTTTATTTTTATGTTATTAGATTAGAAACACAAAAACCAAACTATCGTGACAGGATGTTTAGGATTTAATTTCATTCTTAAAAGTTTGAATAATAAATTAAAAACCACATACATTCCTTCCTTAGATCGACCTTGGGAGTATACTTATTATTTTCTTCGAAATGATTCGTGCACTTGCGAGAGTTTTATAAATATTAAAACCAAAGTATTGGCAAGAATCGGCGATGCCGGTTCTTGCTCATCAGCTGACTCGGTGAGTTAACTCACTTTCTGGCAGAACCTTCCGGAGGAATGTGGCAGCGTGTCCAAACTCTGATCGGGATGATTCTTGCGGCATCGAATTTGTCTCATCGAGAGCTTCAATTTGATATACAATAGTGTATATTTATATTTCCAACTATAGCTCTGATACCACTTTGTTGGAATATTATGGATCAAAACTCTAAAAACTCAAGAACACTCAAGAATAATTTTCCAGAAACACTCAGAAACTCTCAAACCTTTGTTTTTGATTTCTTTAACTTGATTATTACATTGCTACTGGGAAGTATTTATAGAAACAACTAATAAATCTAAGCCATACAACATAAACCTACCAAAACAATCTAAACCATACACCTATCTCCTTACCTAACCCATTTATTTTCTTCTTCCCACCAACCATGAGTTGTATCCTTATCAATCCAGATCATCATCATAGAAGCTTCCATGAGTTGTACTTCAAATGGGCTAGAATATTTCAAAGAGTTTTTTTATTTCTTTGGGCTTGTAAATAAATTTACAAAGGGATAGAAGTTTGTGTGCACATCATATTTTCTTGTTATATAGAGATGGAGAGTGTAGTTTGCACTATATCTTTGTTGCATGATAAGAATACAACTAGGGGAGTGTAGCATGAGCTCAAGGGGAGTTATGTTTTCTTTGTTTAATCTTCGAGTGCACTGAGCCTATCATAGCTTACCTATGCAGTGGTAATTGATAGTATTTTGCTAGACTGCATATAGTTATGCATAATGCTCTTTATGGGTATGTGTTGTTTCGTGTGTGCAAATTAGAGGTAGTTAAAATACTTTGGAGGTCAGTTGGAGTTGCTTAGAGTTCAGGTAGACAACATGAAGTTGAAAATCAAGATAGATTTATAGAAACATCAAGATGGAGAGAGCACAACAAGATTGATGCACTGATTATAGGTATATTGGGGGTGTCTGCGTTATGTGTTTGAGTTTGGTCATATGAATGAACTCTTTCTATATGTCTTGCATGAGCTTATGGTGTTTAGATACCATGTATTTTTTAGGTTGTGTAGTGATTTACCATGGAAAGCCAAATGAGGAGATTGTAAGTCCTACCATTTTGATATCAGTATTCTCGTGTGTAAAACATAATCTATATTTTAATTAGTGTATTTTTTTATCCTTTATGTATGAGTGATTACTGATGATTTAGTAATTCACACACTTTCATAGTTGAGCATGTACTTAAAATGTTTAGATTGTATGTTTACATCTTTATTTGTTTTTAGTATTTTTAGGAAATTAAAATTTTCAAAGTAAAAACTACATGTTTTATGGTCCTCATTGAGGTCTAGATGATCTATCAACGAGGCTCACAATGTTTACTAAGCTATCTAGAATAGGCCATATGGCTTGTCGAGTTGTACTCAATGACATTAGCAAGGGTTCGTCGAGGTTAGGCTAGTGTAGAGGTTTAATGGCTATTATCCCCGCTAAGTAGTCGACGAGTACTACAAAAGCTTAAGAGTTTCCTATAAATACCTATTGATTTTCTTTATATTTTCAATTAGAAAAATAGGAAACTTTTTCTGTTTAAAAACTCAAGTTTTGAAAAAAAAATATGGTTTATTGTATTAGTGATACACTTAAAAGTAATTGTGTGAAAACACATTTTTGGGTGGGATTTAATTGAAATGAATTAACTACCAAGAAATTTTTTATTATCTAGGTTAATGTTCATTTGAGTTATCCTAACCTAGGTTGTTCACTTGTATAAATGTTTAGTAATTTTAACACATCTCTTGGTAGCGAAGCTCCAAGGGAGAGCTACATCTTTTGATTGTGCTATTGTGTGGACAATAATAGAGGCAACGTAGGTGCAATTATGGCAGGTTTCTTGACTGATAGAAGCATTTGAGTTTATATGTCTATCAAGTTGTACATTGTTGATGTACTATATTAGTGAATAGCATGTTGTCAATAGTGCTCATTGCAGCCCATTGATGTTTCCACATAGGTATTGGATTCTATTTGGTTCACCACATTGTACATTATGTTAGGTATGATCGCATTTTGTGTTAGTACAATCAAGATTTCTACCAATTATGTTCCATTTTAGGATATTTTTATTGTGATTGAAAAACTTTTCCTTCTTTACTACTTTCTTGATTTTGTATGCTTCTACTATATCTAATTGTTTACTACCTTTTTATTGCTAGATTGTTTGTTTTCTATTTTCATTGTGAGCAAGAAAGTGTTGAGTCCTTGAGGTATTAATATCACCTTCCTCTTGGTTATGTACCAAGTGCATACTTTCAATAATAAACTTCGAGGTATGTCAATGGTATTATTTCAAATTTTTAGGAAAGTCCATGATACATAGACAAACCTCAAGAATATTGATTAAATTTATCATTCATTTTTACAACACACCCAAAATCCATTTAATAAATTAGTCTTCATGACATTGATAAATATAGTTGCATGGAGGTAGAAGAAGAGAGAAAACTGAGAGGGGAAGAGAGCTAATTTTTGGTATAATTCTCTAATATCTTTTATTGAATTAACTGAGGCAATATATATCCTTACATGCATATGGATTACAAGGAAAATATAGTTACTAACTCTGACATTTCTAACTAAATTCAATGGTCCATATTCACTCCTCCAACCTGCATCATTTTGCGCCTTATGCATGCCTACCTTTACGCCCTCGTGTGCCACACACGCTCATGCTACACCCACGAGCAGCCCGAGCTACTACTGTTTGTATCATTTCTCCCCCCTTTTTGCATCCTTGTCTGCAAGGATGAATTTAATATATGATTTATAAAAGAGCCATTCATTTTCCCAAGTGGTGTATTCCATTAGATCTCCCAATTTTGGTTGATATTTGTTTTTTGAATCATACAACGATCTAGTATGGCTTTGGGCTGAGGCATGATTGTGGCGTGATCAAAGATTGGAGGTAGTTGAATGGAGTTTGGTGTAACTATTCCCACGTTTTTCCTTAACATGTTGACATGAAACACATCATGTATTTGAGAGTCAGGGGGAAAAGCCAATCTGTAAGCCATCAGACCAATTCTTCCAATGATTTTGTATGGTCCAAAGAAGCATGGGGAAAGCTTTATTGATGAACGAAGGGCTACAGAGGTTTGTCGGTAGGGTTGCAATTTTAGATAAATATAATCCCCATCAAGAAAAGATAGCTCTCATCTATGTTGATTGACCTAACATTTCATTCGATTTTGAGCGTGTAGAAGGTTATAGCGTAGATCACGTATGATGGTATCTTGATCATGTAGGTATTCATCCACAGTTTGAATATTGGAGGTGTATGGGGCATAAGCTAACAAATGTAGGGGTGGAATGCCATAAACTGCTTCAAATGGAGTTGTTTTGGTGGATGAGTGTGTTGAGGTATTATAGCTGGGCTCAACCCAAGGTAACCACTCAACCCATTGTCTTGGTTGATCACTAGTAAAGCAGCATAAGTATTGCTCCAGAGTGTGGTTGACCACTTCTATCTGGCCATCAGTTTGTGGATGATAGCTGGAGCTCATGCATATTTGGGTTTCTTGTAACTAGAATAAGGCTCGCTAGAAGGAGCTGATGAAGACCTTATCTCGATCACTCATTATAGAGGTTGGAATTCCTTGTATGCATTGGCTACAAATTCCTTGGCTAAAATCAGGGCAGTAAAAGAGTATTTCATGGCAATGAAATGGGCATACTTTATCAATTCATCTACCACTACCCTAATCATTGTGTTTCCCTTTGAAGGTGGTAGCCCTTTAATGAATCCATTGAGATTTCAGCCCATATCTTGGTATGGATTGGTAAGGGTTGCAACAACTCTACTGATTTCATGCAATCCGTTTTGAACCACTGGCATACCTCACACATATGTAAGAACTCCTTTAATTTTTAGCGCATATTGGACCAACAAAAATTTTGTTTGATTCGAGGAAGTGTTTTGTGGAACCCAAAGTGCCCTTTAATTGGTGATTAATGATAGTCAGCTAAAAATTTTGGAATTAAAGAAGACTATGAGCTTAGGTAAACCTTGTTCTTTTAAACTATACCCCATCACGTTGGCATAGTTTGAAGACATCTGAAGAGGAAGTCTTGGATATTAGTTTCTCATATAAAGGATCTTGCTAGAATTTCTTCTTGAGTTTGGTCACCAATCTGCTTGAGGCCGAGAGATAGATAGGAATTGGAATTCTACCACTCTTGATAAGGATTCTACACCCTGATTCTTAGAACCCTTTTTGTACTCAATTTCATAGTCACAACCAAGGAGTTTAGGCAACCCACGTTCCTGTGCTGGTGTTGTTATCTATTACCCCAGTAGATACTTAAGACTCTTTTGATCTGTGTGTACTATGAACGGTCTTCCTAGTAATTATTTGTCTCCATATCTTTATGGCTTTAACAACAGCTAGCATTTCTTTCTCATAGGTAGACAGTGCTAACATTGAACCTTTGAGTACAACACTAAAATGAGGCAATGACCTATTTTCTTGGGTGAGAACTACCCTGAGGCTAATGCCACAAGCATCACATTCGATCATGAAATTTGGGTTTTTGTGTTTCTAATCTAATAACATAAAAATAAACATAGATAAAGATTCAATAAACATTTCTGCAAATTTTATCATTTATAATGGTGGAGTATTTATGGATATAATAACTAAGTTAATTATGCTTGCTCATATTATTTAGGTTATTAAAGATATAAATTGATATTTATTGATTCTCTCTTTTTTATATGAATACCACCTTGGTAGGGTTAGATATTCTTTGTTAACTAAACAAATCAATTAACACCTATGAGTGGGGTTGATAACTAATTTGGTTAATTAAATTAATTCATTTTTCTAAGAGATTGAAAATGAACCATTTAAATGCCACCTTTGGTAGGGTTAGACAGTTTAAACTTTATTCAAGGTGTCTAAATTAAACCTAAGAATTTAATTATCCGAGTACTAACTTTCAAGTTTTAAAACTACTACTCAAAACATGTTGTCAATACATTTTCAAATAATAATTCTTATAAAAACTTTTGAAATAAAGATTTATTCTAACTACTGGGCGATTGTACCAACAAATAAAAGCATACTACTCTAAATTAGACCGGATAACTAAACCTTAAAATCTAATTTTCAGATTTAAGTTGGTAATAAAAATAATATATTTCTCTCTAACATTCTTAATATAAAATCTTGAATAAAAATAAAATCAATTCATTTTAGAGATTTTTACCTATTTAATATTTCGCAAGCATAACAATGTTATTATTATATCATGTTTACAAATAGCCAGCAAAGTTAAATTTAATCACAGACAAATTAAATATAACATGTAAGAATAAAGCATAAAAAATAACTATAAAGAAAATAAATGGAGAGAAAGAAAGAGAAGAGAAGATGTGTTTTGAGGTGTGTTTAATTATGAAGAGAATGAGGGTATTTATAGGTGAGGATGGGAAGAAAACGTGGGTGAAAAAATGATTAAAAATGGAGAAAACGCAAAGTAGTGAATGATGACATCATGTTGGTATAGGCGCGGTAGCACGCGTAGATGAGGCAGATGGGCACAGGCGCATGCGGACTGGAGCAGGGGCGCGCGGTCAGAGAAGTGTGGCGTGTGGGACTAGGCGCGGGTGTGCGCGCACGGTTGCTCGGCGTGCACCGAATGGCCGTGCTGCCCCTAGCTGCTCGGCACGACTGGGTGCATTGGCCGACGTGACTAGGTGGTTGTGTCCGCGATTTCCTCTTTTTTTTACATTTTTTTATCTTTTTGACCCATTTTGTCCAATTTTTCCATATTTGTTGACTTTTCCTCATTTATTTTATGAATATATATTCGTTAGATATTGTCTCTAGTATTCTTCTTTGAGTCTTTAAGTTACGTTTTAAAGGGAAAATACCTAAAAAACAATAAAAATACTTGTGATTCCAAAAAGACATATTTATATAAATATATGATAAAATCATATAAATATATATATATTTAATCAATTAACTGCATAAAATCATGGTAATTTTAGTACTTTTTGAGCACTTATCGCCCTTCCATACTCAATAGGGGTTAAGGGTGCTGATATTCCTCCAAAATGACGAATGAATTTTCTATAATAGCTTACCAATCCAAGGAACCCTCTAACTCCCTTTGATGTGGTTGGTGTTGGCCATTCAAAGACAACATGATTTTTTGCTGGATTAACTGAGACTCTCTGTTTAGAAATAAGGTGGCCCAAGTATTTTACCTATAATACACCAAATTTACACTTAGATTGTTTAGCAAACAAACTGTTAGTCGTTAGTAATTGTAGGATAGCTTGTAAATGCATGCTATGGTCCTCCCACGAATTGGAGTATACTAGGATATCATCAAAGAAAACTAAGATGAATGTCCTGAAAAATAGTCGAAATATATCATTCATGAGACTTTGGAAGGTGGTGGAGTATTGGTGGGACCAAATGGCATCACTAGGAACTCATGGTGGCCTTCATGTGTTCTGAATGATGTCTTATGGGTGTCATATTTATGAACTCTTATTTGGTGGTACCTTGAATGGAGATCCAATTTGTAATAAACTTTGGCTCCATGAAGTTCATCCAACAATTCATCAATGATAGGTATAGCGCACTTGTCTTTGACAATGATTGCATTAAGAGCTTGATAGTCCACACAAAATCTACAAGCTCCATCTACCTTCTTAACTAACAAAACTAGTGATGAGAAGGGACTATTACTTGGCCTTGTCAATTGAGATTGTAAGAGTTCCTACACCATCTTTTCTATCTCAGATTTTTTATAATAAAGGTAGCGATAGGGTCGAACATTCACTAGTCTAGAGCCAGGTTGCAAGGGAATTCTATGGTCATGTATTTGCATAGGGAGTAAGTAGGTGGAAGACTCGAATACCTGAGGAAACTTAGCCAACATATTACTTATCTCAGGAGGGTATACATTGGACTACTCTTTGTGATTGTTAACCGGCTTTATTTGGAGGAACAACCCAATTCCTTGTAAACCATTGCATTCTTTGTTGGTTAGAGCTGCAATGTTAGCTCTCCCCAACCCTTGGAACGTACGAGTGATTTCTTCTATAGTGAAGCTTATGGTGAGTTTCTTGTAATCCATCTGGATAGGCCCAAGGGTTTCAGGCCATTGAACCCCTAAGACTAATTAGCATGTTACCACTGGAAGAACATAGTAATCAACAATCACTGGATAACCTTGAATGGTGAGAGTGAGGTTACACCATTGTCCAATACACTCTATTTTCTCACGGTTAGCCACCATTACCTCTAGTTTATTAACTTTGATTATTGGCAATCCAAACTGAGAAGTTAAGGCCTTGTCAATGAAGTTATGTGTACTACCTCCATGTATCAGTACTAACAACTTCTTATTCCTCAGTTTTCCTATAATGTGTATGGTTTGTGGGTGTTTAGTGCCTGCTATGGCATGGATGGAGATTTTAGGTATCACTTCGTATTGTTCTTATGCTGGTAGGGTTCTTCAATGTCGTCTATGCAATTTTGGGTCGAGTCTTCCTCCATTATAAATAGTTGTGGTCATGCACAACGATGGCTAGCAACAAATGTCTCATCATAGTAGTAACAAAATCCTTTCTCCCGTCTTTCTCGTGCTTCTTTGTTGGTAAGTTTTTGAAAGGCTATTGGTTGAGCTGGAATGGAGTGTTGTGTAGGGAGTGGTCCAAACACACTAGTTATGGTGTTAGTTGGCTATTTGAGTGGTATTACAGGAAGTTGATAATGAGGGTTTTGTGTTGATTTATTATGTAAGATATTTCTTCCCTCAATCAACCTAGCCACGCCAATGGCATCAGCCAATATTCTAGGCTGCTTGATTTTAACATCAATACTAATATCATATCTCAATCCAACAATGAAGCAACCAATCAAGAATTCCTCAAAGAGACCATCCACCTGATGAGAAAGCTTTTCAAAGGATTCCTGATATACTACCACACTAGTAGTGTGCTTCAAGCGAGATAATGCCTCTGAAGGGTCCTCGTAATCAGTGGGTCCAAACCTTAGTTGTGTAGCCTTCGTGAACTCCTCCCAAGTGAAAGGGCCACAAAAGTTTGTGAAACATTGGTACCATTGCAACAAAATGCCTTCCAGATGAAAGAAGCCAACTGCACTTGCTAGTCGAGAATAGTATTGGTAAATTCAAAGTAATGCTCTGCTTTGTAAATCCAACCAGTGGGATCCTCACCAACAAACTTAGGGAATGAAAATTTCAAGTGGGGTGAGGGTTCTCGGGGTTTGATCGAGAAGTGTGAAGGTATGGACGCACAGATTCATCTTTGGCAAAAGGATTGATCTCAGGTAAGTTGTGAGCTGCGCGCAATGCCTATAACTCAGTGAGCACAACTTGCATTGTGGCACCTACTCGGTCGAAATCCATCTCATGTTGTGCTAGAGTTTCCATGACATCATTGCAAAACTCAACATTAGACTTGCCTCGGGTATACATAACTGGAACCAATTTTGATACCACTGATAAAGATAGTTGCATGGAGGTAGAAGAACAGAGAAAACTGATAAGGGAAGAGAGTTGATTTTGGGTATAATTCTCTGATATATTTTATTGAATTAATTGAGGCTATATGTAGCCTTACATACACATGGATTATAAGAAAAATATGCTAACTAACTCTGACATTTCTAATTGAATTCAATGGTTCCATATTCATGCCTCCAACCTACATCATTTTGTACCTTGTGTATGCCCACCTCTGCGCCCTCGTGCACCACACGTGCTCGGCGCTTTGCCCACGAGCAACCCAAGCTACTATTGCTCGTATCAAACATATCAATCCATGATTTTTTTAGGATGACAATTAGGTTAACAAAACATTATTCATTGAGAAATCTTCAAGTTAATTTTGATTAAAATGCTTTTGTAATATATAATATTCTTTAACTAGTGTGAGTTTTGTTATGGTAAAAAATCAAATAATGCCTAATTAAATTAGTTGTTTTTTTTTATTAAAATTGCATTTATACTTCTTATATTTTAAGTTGACAGCATGTGAGGACTTGCACCCATAAGATGATGGCCTAAGGGACACCTAAATGCTCTGGGGCCAACCTTGGTTCCCCATCCCAAAATAGTGTTTATCGATCGAACAAAAAGAAATTATAACCACTACTAAAAAAGCATCCAATTTTCTAGTGCTTAACTACTTAAATTGTTAATTTTCCTAGTTCATAAAACAAATGAAACAAACAAGCCACGGTGCAGAAAAATGGATTGATTAAAAGAGCTCAACTATATAAAAGTTCATTAAATTTTTTTACATTCTACACTTTGGTTTGGTTACTTTTTTTTTCTAATGATTTCGTTCATTTATTTTTAAAAAATTATACTTTAATCCCCTTTATTTTCTTTATTTTTAAATTTTAATTTCAATTTGAACTCATTGCACCAAATGTGTGAAACTTAAAAACATAATATATTAAATTATAAGAATAAAAAAAGTAGGAGATAAAATTATAAAGAAATAAAAAGTTAATGCACAAAAGTTTGAAAATATAAAAATAAAGTTATCAAAATCATAATAATAAATAGTAAGAAATTAAATTACATAACCTAAAAAAATAAAAAAAATTATTTTAGTAGCTGAGCTTGAAAATGATAAAATATTTAGCTTGTTTTTTAAAAAGCGGCTTATAAGTTGAACCATTTCTTGGAAAAACAGATCCAAGCGAGTACAAATCAAATTAAAAGCCGCACTTTTTTATTGAAAACTTTGTAATTGTGCCCCATGCATGTATATACGAATTGGTCCTATTCTGATATTGTCTTTTGGAATCAATCTTTTGAGAAAAAGTGGAAGCGCTAATGGCGCATGAATATCTGCTTCTAAATTAAACAAGATTTACTATTGACACGATTGATGGAAGCGTACGTGCGATATAAAGTTTAGGCTAAATTATAACTTAAACTGACTCTTGCATATAATTAATTTGATAGAATCTTGTATACACCCAAGATACTGGTACACGGTAAAACGAAATAATGTTGATTTTTTTATTTTTATAAAAAACAATAAGAATAAAAAATAAAAATAAAATATCTTATTACTATCAACTTATAATTAAAAGACACCTCCTTACATATTTCTTCCTTCTTGAGATTTGCGATCACCATTTATCTTCTTTTCCGATTCTTTAGGACAAGTCTTTTTTTAATCTTTTCGTACTTATCTAAAAAGTTTAGGTTATAGCAAAACAACAAAAAATTCCAACCCTATTTGTGGATTTAAAAAAATAAATTAAAATTATATCAATATTTAAAGTTTAGTTTAAGTTATCTATATTTAACATAAATTGTAGTTATATAATAAAGTTATCTATATTTATTTTCCTTCACATGCGTGTAAAAACTACTCACAACATTTGGGGATTTTGTCTATAATAATGGGCATATTTTGTTCAAAAGTTTAAAAAAAAAGTTATTTGTTAATTTAGTTTAAAAAAAAAAAAATTTTTTAACCTCTTAATCAAATAACAAGTCATTTTTTTCTCTCTCTCCTCCTTCAATTCCCAGCCTATTTTTTTCTCTTTCTTATTTCAATTATATCTCTTTTTTTTTCGTTTTTCTCTATCCTCCTTCAATTCTCAGCAAGTTTTTTTTTATCTTCTTATTTTAAAAACAAGCTAAAAGAATATTTTAATTACCCTTGTAACTTTAAAATGTTGAATATAAAAATTATAAATTTTTAATAAATACATTTTTGAGTGAATAAAAAATAATAAAAATAATTTATATTTATAAAATACAAAAATATATTTAATAATAAATATATAATTTGTTATAACAAATAACTTATTAAAATTTTATTATAAATTAACTTAAAATAATAATAATAAATTATAAAATAATTACAAAATTAATAATAATTATTATTATAAAATAAATTATAAAAACTGGGCTAATAATTATAATAATATTATATTAGATAATATTTTCATACAAATTTTACGATATAATGTGTTATGTTTAATTGTATATTGTAAAAAGTTAGATAGAGAGTTTTCACAATTTTTTTTAATAATTTAATTATTTTTATGAATATTATTTTTTATATCATAATTATAATTAAATATTATAATTATTTATTAAATATAATTATAATTAATAATAATAATAATAATATATTATATTATTTATGAATTATCAAAATATTTAGCATATGATTTTCAAAATATGTATAAATTTATATTTATTTTATTGTAAAATAATTTTTTTAATATATAATATGATAAAAAATATTTATGTATTTAAAATTAATTATAAATTTATAAGATTTTAATATTTTTTATGTTTATAATAATTATTTTTTGTAAAATAGAGCTAATATATATATTTTTTAAATAAAATTGATTAAAAATTTGTTTTCAAGTTTAAGGTAAGATTTTGACTATTTTTTAAAAAAATTCAACTTATGTCCATTTTTAAACTATTGTCTAAAAGTTGGCTCTTATAAACAAAACCCCAAAAATTTGTTGTGAAATTTCACGTCATAATTAATACGAAAACAAATTTTCAAAGTTCAAATCAAATTTAAGTGATACAAATATAATAAATATCTAAGAAATTTAACTTTTTTAAGCATATTTGTAATTTAGCTTATTATTGGATGAACAAAGTAAGCCACAATTGGAAGTTTGGAGACACAAAGCACCCGCCGGTACCATCAGATACCAGAGGTACCATGCGCGCACTCAGAAGACGTAAGACTTGTTATTATATATAAAAAATAAAATGTAATACCAGTCGACGACAATTTATATGGTGAAAAATTGCAGATTTGGTACTTTTAGAAAGCTATTTTTCACTTTGGTATTGGACAAACCCAGAAAATTAACGACGGAACTGGGAGTCAGAATTTATTTTATATGAAGAACAGTGTCAACTAAACTTTTGTGTATAAATTATTTAGTAATAAATAGATTCATATTTTATATAATTGATAAATGATTAATGTTTATTAAAGTTTAAAAGATTATATTATGTTATAAATTAGTAATTATGTAATCAAAGATATAATCCAATTTTAATTATATAAATATATAATAATGGGTATAGGAAAATAATAAGTAATGAAAAAATTAAAATACAAACAATGATTTAAATAGTTCAAATTTTTAATGTGAAAAATCTACAATGACGACAATACATCGAAAAAAATCTACTAATAATCAAATGAAGATACAAAAATCAATATTTGAGAGCTTCACAAAATACATCAATATCCAAAATATTTTCTGCATAGAATCAGCAAACAAACCCAACAAATAAATTACAAATTTTTGATATTACCGAACAAGAGAGAGCGTGGAGATGGCGAAAGCTGCACTACTCGCTTGTGAAGGAAAAACGTTGGCATTGTTGGAGTCACTAGGCTAGAGCTTATGGACTCGCGAGACTGTTCCTAGTGGAGGTGACGTCAAAACAGGCTAACAGACAGAAATCAAAGATGGTTAATAAGCGGATGCAGACTGAAACAAATGGAGGAAGTCGAAGAGGGTCAACTCTACTGGTGGTCAGAAATGAATGAAAAACTGATGGTCGTTCTCGCTACTCTCTTCTCCTTCAATTATTCCTCTGTTTTCGGCTTCAAATTTTCAATGGCAGTTCACTTCTTCTCCAGCAACTTCTCTGATAGCTCTCTCACGTAGCTACTGGCTGTTTTCCTTTTTGCAGCTTCTGATGTTCTAGTTTTTGCAAAGAAAACAATATATATATAGGAAGGGTTTATTATATGGGTTTTGGGATAATTTCAGTTTTGAGCCACTTAAATAACAAATCTCCACCTTGGCTCAAAACACAAAACAAGTTCTTCAAATATGAAATTCCTCGGATTACCAAATAACTGTTGTCCAAAACCCCAAAGAGTGATTATCTTCTGCAAACACCAATCAATCCAAGCAATGCTTGAACTTGTTAAATGGAATTGGTTTGGTTAACATATCGGTTGGATTCTCTGTAGTGGATATCTTATGACAACAATAGCACCCTGAGAGACAATGTCACGAACGAAGTGATATCTAACATCAATGTGTTTAGTTCTTTCATGATACATAATATTCTTAGTCAAGTGTATTGCACTCTGACTATCACAAAATACAACAGAAGTATCCTACTGTAAACCCAAATCACAAACCAAACCTCTAAGTCAAATGACTTCTTTCACTTCTTCTACAGCTGCCATATATTATGCATCTGTCGTAGACAAAGCAATTGTAGACTGTAAAGTAATCTTCCAACTAATGGCACAATGAGAAAGAGTGAAGACATAACCTATCATAGATCTTTTTCTATCCAAATCACCAGTATAATCGGAGTCCACATAACCAATAACACTGCAACCAATATTAGAGCTTCCATAATATACCAGACCAAAATTAGATGTGCCTCTCAAATACCCAAGTATCCATTTCACTGTTTGCCAATGACCCTTTCCAAGATTACCCATATATCTACTGACAACACTAACTGCATGTGAAATGTCTGACGAGTACAAACCATAGCGTACATCAAACTACCAACGGTACTAGCATATGAAACCTGAGACATGTACTGCTCTTCTTCTTCTAACTATGGTGACAAATCCAAAGAAAGCCTGAAATGCGTAGCTAACGACGTACTCACAGGTTTAGACTCTTTCATACCAAAGCATTCAAGACCTTTTTCAATATAACTTTTCTGAGTCAAATAAAACTTGCTTGCTTGTCTATCCCTGTAAATTTTCATGCCCAAAATTTTTTTCGCTATACCCAAATCTTTCATCTCAAACTCACCATCAAGTTGAGACTTTAATTTTTGAATCTCAGACTTATTCTTAGAAGTAATAAGCATGTCATTAACATAAAGCAACAAATAAATGGATGAACCATCATAAAATCTTTTATGATAAACACAACTATCATAATCACTCCTAGAGTAACCATGATCAATCATAAAAGAATCAAACCGCTTATACCACTGCCTAGGAGATTGTCTCAGCCTATATAAAGACTTTTTCAATAAACAAACATGATCTTCCTTACCCGAAACAATAAACCCTTCTGGTTAATGCATATATATTTTCTCCTCAAGCTCACCATGTTAGAAGGTTGTCTTGACATCAAATTGTTCTAATTTCATGTCAAACAATGCAACCATAGCAAGTAACACACGAATAGAGCTATGTTTCATAACATGTGAAAATACTTCATTGAAGTCAATACCTTTCTTCTAACAATATCCCTTTGCAACAACACGTGCCTTGAACCTAGCTGTTTCAACCTCAGGTATACCTTTTTTTTCTTGAAGATCCATTTGTTTGCAACAATATTCTGGCCCTTAGGCGGTGTCACCAATTCCCAAGTATGATTCTTATGAAGTGATTCAATCTCTTCATTCATAACAACCAACCACTAAATAGACTCATCACAAGTGACAGCTTTATGATAACTAGAAGGTTCATACACCTCAATAGACTCTGCCATAGATAATGCAAAAGAAACTAAGTCTGCATCTACGTACCTTTGAAGGCGTCAAATCTATCTTATTCCTTTACCCTTAGCAATACTATATGGTTGCTCATGTTGCTCTTCTGCTACATCATGAGCACAATCATCTATCTCATGCACAGATGGTTGATCTGAAGTGCCCTCTTGCACTTGACTAGGAGCTCCACTCTCAAACTCCACCTACTCACTAACACCGTGGTCTTTACCAGTAACAATAGACTCCTTTTTCTTTTGCAACATGAAAAACTCATCAAACTTAACATCTCTACTAATCAAAAATTTAGGTGACTTGGGTTTAACACACCATAAACTATAACCCTTCATCCCAGAAGGATACCCCAAAAATATGCATTTCAATGCCCTAGGCTCAAGTTTACCATCATTAACATGAGCATAAGCAGGACAACCAAAACTTTCAAATCAGAATAATTAGTAGGAGTACCAAAGAATACCTCAAACGGAGTCTTCAACTCAATTCCAGTTTATGGAGACCAATTCACCAAATAGTAGGCATGGTTATAGGCTTCAACCCAAAAGGATTTATCCAAGTCATCTTGAAAGAGCATACAACGAGCTCTTTCTAAGAGAGTCATGTTCATATGTTCTGCCACTCCATTTTGCTATGGTGTATGACACACAATGCGGTGTCTCACTATGCCATTTCTTTCACAGAACTCATTAAACTGAATTTCACAAAATTCCAAACCATTATTAGTTCTCAAATGCTTGATTTTCTATACAAGCCTTGAATTTCACAAATTTTGAGAACGCATCATTCTTATTCTTCAGAAAATACACCCAACACATGACGAGATAAGTCATCAATAAAAGTCAACATATACCGGGCACCACCCTTAGACACAACACGAGAAGGACCCCAAAGATCTGATGAATATAATCAACAGTACCTTTCGTTTTATGGATGGTTATAGTAAACTTGACCCTACGATGCTTTCCATAGACACAGTGCTCACAGAAATCAAGCTTCCCAGTTTTCTGACCACAAAGCAAATCCCGTTTGCTCAAAATAGACATCCTTGCTTCACTCATATGCCTAAGTCGCATATGCCATAATCGAGTAGTGTCTGAATCTTGATCTGATGAGGACGAAACTGAAACACTGCCAATAACAGTGCTACCCTGAAGCATATAGAGCATACTTACTAACTTTTAAAACTCCACCTTCAGCTACATACTTATAGCCTTGTGAATCAAGAGTATCAAAATATATCAAGTTCTTTTTCAAATCTGGAACATGGCGAACATCATTTAAAGTCCTAACAATAAAATCGTGCATCTTAATTCAAACAGTACCAATGCCAACAACCTTGCAGGACATATTGTTTCCCATCAAGACAACACCCCTATCAATAGACTGATAAGAAGCAAACCAATCTCTACTGGGGCACTTATGGTATGTGCAACCCGAATCAAGAATCTAAACATCTCCAGGATAACCAATAGATAATGAGAGAACATTTTCACCATCGGAACCAGAACTATCTGCAACACCAACAACATCATTAGTACCAGAAGACGTTGTGGCAGATTTTCCTTTACCTTTGATTTTTAGACAATTTACTTTCTAGTGCCCTTCATGACGGCAATAGTTGCATTTATCTTTTCTTTTTCTGGATTTAGATCTAGACTTGCCTCTATTATTGTTTGTACCTTTTTCTTGATTTCTACCCTTGACAAATAAACCACTACTATTATCATTATTGCTTGTAGACACCTTTTTCTTCAACTCTCTAAAATTCAAAGCTGCTTTGACATCTTCCAAAGAAATAGTGTCTCACCCATATAACATGGTATCAACAAAATGTTCAAATGAATGAGGTAAAGAACATAATAGAAATAAGGCATGATCCTCATCATCAATCTAAACACCACCATTTTTTAGATCACGAATAATTTTAGTAAATTCATCAAGGTGATCGTGTAAAGGTGTGCCTTCTGATATTCTGAATGTATACAAATGCTGCTTCAAATATAACCGACTTGTCAAAGACTTGGTCATATACAAATTCTCCAATTTAAGCCATAACCTAGCAGGAGATTTTTCATCACTAATCTCGCGTAATACCTCATCAGACAAGGATAACTGAATTGAACTGAGAGCAATTTCCATCAATGCATCTTTTTCTTCATCAATCAATTTTTTTTGGAAATTTATCCTTGCCTTCAAGTGTCTTAACGAGCCCTTCTTTAACTAATACGACCTGTATCTTCATACGCCATAGACTGAAATCATTTCTACCATTGAATTTCTCAATTTCATATTTTACCGCCATGACAGAAAACCTAATATTAAATAAACAGAAGCACAATCCAAAAAATATGAAACCAATCAGATAACCAGAAGCTCAAAATAAATCCAAAAAGAGCAAACTTGATCAGTTTTAATAAATAACAGAATAACCCAATAGCTCTGATACCAATTTGTTATAAATTAGCACTTGCGGAAGCAAAGATCATGTCCAATTTTCGTTGCACAAATATATAATAATGGATAACAAAAAAATAATAAGCAATAAGGAAATTAAATGGTACACAATCATTTAAGTGGTTCAACTTTTCAATGTGAAAAGTCTACTCCACTGACGAAGGCACATCGAAGAAAATTCACTAATAATCAAATAAAGATACAAACACCAATATTTGAGAGCTTCACAAAATAAACCAATATCCAAAATATACCCAGATATTTTTTGCACAGAATCAGCAAACAAACCCAGCAAATAAATTACAATTTTTTTACATTACCGAACAAGAGAGAGCATGGAGGTGGCAAAGCTGTGCTGCTCACTTGTGAAGGCAAAACGTTGACACTGTTGGAGTCAATAGGCTAGAGCTTATTGACTCGTAAGACTGTTCCTAGTGGAGGCAACGTCAAAATATGCTGACAGACGGAAATCGAAGATGGCTGATAAGCGGATGCAGACTGAAACAGATGCAGACTGAAACAGATGGAAGAAGTCGAAGAGGGCCAACTCTACTGGTGGCCAGAAATGAATGAAAAACTAGTGGTTGTTCTCGTTGTTCTCGCTGCTTTATTCTCCTTCAATTATTCCTCTATTTTCGACTTCAAATTTTCAATGACAATTCACTTATTCTCCAACAACTTCTCTGATAGCTCTCTCACGCAACTGTTGGCTGTTTTCTTTTTTGCAGCTTTTGTTGTTCTAGTTTCTGTATATAAAACAATATATATATATATATATATATATAAAAGAAGGGTTTAATATATGTGCTTTGGGTTAATTTTGGGTCACTTAAATAACATATTAATTATTTTATTTTTATTTATTTATATAATAATTTATTATAATAAGAAGATTGAAATATTTTATTTTATTTTAAAAATATTAAAAATTATATACTAGAACAAAAACTCTAGAGCTAGACCCGGTAGCCCACCCGAATTAATTTCCTTCAATTCCGCCTTTGGACCTAACAATATCAAATTTCTTAATTTTAAAAGATATATTACCCCTAACTAATAAAGAAAATTTAGATAAATAAACTATTTACATAAACGAAAATGAAATATAAACCATCATTTATATATACATATACATACATACATATATATATATATAAAGCATCTTTAACGTAAACAACAAAACATTACCTACTAATATAAATTAACATTAAGATGCTCAGCTTCATGTAATATAAATTAACATTAAGATGCTCACCTTCATTGGAATATAAAAAAATTATATAATTTTAACTTATGTACATACATATTTTTGTACATGTGATGGTCGATATTGACATAAAATTATTCACACTCACGAACACACATGTATGTTATGTTTGAAGTTTATAAATTCTCTTAAAAGATTCTATAACTAACTAATCTATTCTTGTTTTCTAAAAAATTATCATACGAAAGCACCATAGAGGTTACCAACTATGACATGTGAAGTTAACGTACTGAGTTGAGATGATTAACTCACAACTAGTATAAAAGTCATCATGCTAGGTTTATTGCTGATTAAAAAAAAGATTATACAAAAAAACAAATGATTTTAAAACTTGTACTTGGCATACACAAAAAGAAAGGACTAATAAAGGTTAAAAATAAAAAAAATTATATGCCTCATTTATAAAATAAAGATAAAAAATTTAAGCCCTCACTTAGTAGATATATTTTATTTTATGAGATTAAAAAGTAAATATAATTTTAGATGATAGGTGATATTTTTTTTCTTTTGAGTCTTTTTTGATTGATAATAAAGGGCTTAATTGACATATTTATTGTATTTAAACATATATACTATTTTTAAGTAAATGTCAATACGTCATTATATGTGCAAAGTGTGTGTGTGTACCTTTTCTACTTTACTTGCTTATTTATACAATGAATAATCAAAATTTGAGTTAAAAAATGAAATGATGAATTCTTAATTGGTTGTGTGCTCATTTGTGATTAAATGAGTTTAATATTTTATGTGACTATTTATGAAAATTTAAAAAATTATTCATATACACCTTCGTATTTATTGACTTTTTAATTGGTTATTAAGTGAGTGAGTCATAGAATTTAAGGAGAGTTTAGTTTCATTGCTTTGTCCTTCTTGTATGTCAAAAAAGGAAAGAGTTTATTTCATGTTCATGTTTTATTTTGTTATCGTATGTTAATCTTGATTGGTATGAATGCATGCATAACATGATTATTCTTTATATTTTGTTTATTTCTATGTAAAATGAACTAATGTACAATGAAGCTTTTAAGCCAAGTTGTCGTATGATTTGTCTATGTCATTTCAATTACTTACAAGCTTGTCAAGTTGTAGCGAAGAAAAATTCACTAGACTTTAGGATAGTTCTATAATTGAGTTTAGGACATTATTGTAATTTTATCTTATTACTATAAGTGTCATGTAGTGAGAAATATGTTTTATCACACGAAAATGCCAAAGGGAGAGTTTGTAAAGATTATAAGAGTTGATTATTTTTATGAATAAAATATTTGCTTGTAAACTTGTTTTTAAGCAAGTTATCAAGTTTATCAAGCAAAGTTGACGAAATGCCAGAATTTTTGATAGTCATACTTCAGGTATATTTGTTATAACTATGATACATAGGATTATACTCATGTATTTAATAGTACATGTTCATAAATCTGAGATTATTTTTACTACTAAAATATTTATTTAAACTTGAATCAATTTATGAAATTACTACTTAGCTTATTCTTTAATGTGTTTCATTATTTTGAATATATATCCTAAATTTTAGACTAAAATGTAGGATAAAATATAGGTAAAAATATAGAATAAGATATATGCTAAAATATTAGATAAGATATAGTTTAAATTATAGGTTAAATCTTAGCCTAAGAGATAGGTTGAAATCTATTTTAAAAAGAACTCTTATTTAAATAACAGTCTTCTTGATTAATAAGTCTACTTTATATGAACTTTTATTTAAATATGAGTCTTCTTGATTAATAAGTATTACTAATCTTATTTATAATAAAAATATATTTACCTAATTACATAGGATTAAGGGTTTTAATTTTTCCTTTAAGTAAAATTCATTGCTCATTATTTCAATCAATCACACAAGAGCATTATTCTCTTCTTCCTAATCTCTCTCTCTCATTTTACAAATATAAAATCATAATTCTTTAGTCTTTTTTAGTTGGTTAATCCATCAAATATTGGTGATTGTGTTTGATTAATTAATAAACCTAATTAATTTATAATATTTTGATCGTATGTTCTTATAGTTTCTTCTTTATTTTTGTTCTTGAGTTGTTAGATCAAATATTTTTGTGTGTCATATCATAATTTATCTGATATAGTTATTAAATCATCTATTTAGGGTTGATAGTTGATTTTGATCATTTATTTGATATAGTTACTAAATCATCTATTTATAGGATTATTCATTATTAAATTTGTTCTATAACACGCATAGATATTTTTGCTTTTGTGCCAAACAATTTTGCATTTGATTCATAAACGTATTTGATTAGTGGGAAATTTATTAAAATATTGATATGGATATCACTCATGCTAATATTACAAACTATGAAAAAAGAGTAAGGGTTCATAAGTAAGGTACATTGGGACAGTATCGTTGGAAGGGTAACATAAAATCGAGTTTGTACTTGAACATTTGTTTTTTTATAATGGAAAGTTAGATGGTTCGGGAGATTGGTAGTTTTCCTCTTAAGTCATGGTTATATCCTAAGTTATTTTCACCTAAAAATATCGCGTGTTATTCTTTTATTTCTACACTTTATTTTTACACACGATTGCATTTATGACTACTTAGTTTAGTTTATTAAATTATAAATTATTAAATATTGAAAATAACGTATTTACCCTATTTAGATTAATTAGGTCTGTACTTTATTAACTTTCGTATATAAATAAAAAATTATTATGATAAAAAAAATTAAAAGAAAATTATGATATGATTTATTCATTATAAAAGTTAAAATGCTATATAGAAAATGGGAGCTTTAAAAGTTTAAAATGAAACACGTTATTATTTTAGCTAGAGTTTTTTTACTAAACATTATTTTAACTAGATTTAAGACCATTGAATTTAACTGCGAAATAAAGAACTACAGAATAAAAAATTAAGGTGACATTCCTAGTATGACATTAATTTAACCCTATGCGATATGAAATAAAAAAAAACATCTTGATAATCCTACTAATAAAGAGAAAAATGATAATAATAAAAAAATCATGTTATTTTCTCATTTATCAGCACATATATGATAATTACACATAATAACTAAAATATTTTGACCCAGAGACGAACATGTTAATTAAGACGACTTGTCATCCTAATACCACATATATATCTCATTAGGATAAAATTTAAAATCTTAGAAAATAAGAGAAAATTTATAAAAAATATAAATATTAATTACAATATATTAAAATAATGTTTCAGCTAAATTGAATAGTATTGTCTAATTTAATTAAGTTTTTTTTCATTAGTACATTGACTCATTTTAAAGGGAACTTTGTTTACCCATATTTTTCTGACGTTTTTTTATTACTAATTTTACAAATAAAATTTCTTTATTGTTTTAAGTTCTCTCATTTACATTTTTTTATTTTTAAAAAAATACTTTATATTTTTTTATTAAATAAGAAAAACATACATTACGTTAACTTGATTTGAATTTATATCGATAATAGTCTATGGATAATCATACTTTTTAAGATACAAGTAAATCTTAAAGAGAACAACAATATATCAAAAATCAACGAGTTATTACTATTGAAAAAATATAAATTAAAATTGTTATTTAATGTTTGAATTGGTTTCAGTTATTTTTCAGTTTTATTTCCGTTTCTCTTGTTTTAATTTACAATTTTTTTGTTTAATTGTTCTATCTATTTCTCTTCTTTTAATTCCACTTTTTAATCACAATTTTCTGTTTAATGTTCCGTACATTTCTCTTTGACAGTAAATACACTATTTTCGGTTTCTCTTCTATGATGATATATAAAAAGAGAAGAAAAGAAGAAACAAACGGACAGAGGATAAAAGAAAAGAAAAGAAAGAAAAGAAAAGTAATTTTTTTTATTTTTTATATTGAGGTAGATTTTTTTAATAGAACTTATGGAATAATATAAATTTATTATTATTTAATCGTTATATTTTGAAAGATAATTTTTTGTAGCCTTTTAATACTCAAATTGAACGAAAAAATTATCTAAAAAATAATATATGATACATATGTTTCAATTCTTTACTCTATTTAATTTTTTTTAATGTAAATTGTGTATTTATAAATTATACATATATTTATATTTATATATTTCTAATTTAAAAAAAATTCTTAAATTTGTTTTTTCATGTATTATTTTCTACATAAGATAATTCCTTTTTATTTTTATTTTTATTTTTTGAACAAACAAATTCAAAATCTTATTTTTAACAAATATTTTTAGACAAAGATTATTCATAATTTTTTATATATCTGTTTTTGTATATACTTTTCTTAACATTAGTCTAATTTTTTTTATATGTTATTTTAGTTATAAAGAAAAAAAAATTCAATACCGTTACCCGAAAGTTTCAATTTCAAACTTATTTTTGTTGCTTCTTAACTTGACTATTGTTATATAATTTACTACCATTACCTTCGTCATCTATCAATATTGCTTTTCTTTCATTCTTTTTATTACTTCAGTCCATATTAATATTGCTTTTGCCAAATTCGGGTAAAATCCTATTAATATTACTCTTTTTATTATTTTATTATTTTATTTATTTGTTTAATTTTCCATTAGCTTGTTATTTTATTAGAATTTTTTAATCCCAAAAAACAATATTTTTACTTATTATATAAACAATATATAACAATTTCTTGCTTGATGTTAGTCTAGGTTTGGTTTATTTTTATTTACCAATAGTTTTAGTACTTTATTTATTCTTATTATTTTTTTATTACTTGAGAGTTGTTCTTTTTGAACTAATTGGTGATATAATTTTTTTTTATAATCTACAATTTTATTTGGTGGTTTTTAAAACTTGGTTTACTATTTGTGTATTTAGCAAAAAATAAAATAAAATTATGACATCTGAAATAACCACTCTATTGTCCCAAATTGAGAATTTAATTATAAATATTACTAACTTTACTACGGGTGGTTCTAGTGTAAAGAAATAATTATGTCTTCTATGGCTGATGGGATTATCTTAATTTTACCGATTTATGTTCCTATAAATCATGATATGACAGAGAAACCAGAGAAGTTTGGCTTGAACTTCAAGAGATGAAGGAGTAAGATGATGTTCTATCTTATCACTTTAAATTTGGTAAGATTCTTAACTGAAGAAGCTTCTAATCAACCTGAAGGTGAACAAGATTTTCAGTCTTCTAGTGCTATTGAAGCATAGAAGCATTCTGATTATCTATGTGAGAAATATGTTCCGAATAGTCTAATCAATTCCTTGTACAATGAGTACAATAAGGAGAAGATAACTAAAGACTTATGGGAATCATTGGACCGTAAGTATGAAACTGAAAATGCTGATGTCAATAAATTTTTGGTTGGTCACTTTCTTGATTATAAGATGACACACTCTAAACCTATATTTAGTCAAATATGTGAAATCCAAGATATCTTAATAGAGATGTATGATGAAGGGATGGTACTTAGTGAAACCTTCTAAGTTGTAACTATAATTGAAAAGTTGCCCCTTTTATGGATAGGGTTCAAGGCCTACCTTAAGCACAAACAAAGGGAAGTATCTTTGAAAGACTTGTTGATAAGATTCAAAGTGAAAGAAGATAACAAGGCTTCTTCTAGAAGAGGGTATATCCCATTAGGACCCAAGGCTAATGTGATTGAGCATGATCAAAGTTTCAAGCACAATAAGAATAAGGACAAGGAAAAGCTAGGTAAAGCGTCCAAATTGGGACCTAGAGAAGCAATATTTAAGAAGTCAAGCTTCAGATGGATTTGCTCTAATTGTCAAAGGATAGGGCATAATGCCCCAGACTGTAATTATTTTTTAAAAAAAAGGAACTATGAGGCAAACATGGTTGATGACATCACTTATGATATCATCAATATTTACTTATGTGTAGTTGTTTCTGAAGTGAACTTGGTGGGATCAAACCCAAAGGAGTGGTAGATTAATACTAGTGCAACAAGGCATGTATACTTAGATAAATAGTTATTTACTACTTTTGAACCAATAAAAGATGGTGAGAAGTTCTTCATGGAAAATTCTACCACATCAACCATTCAAGGACAAGGCTAGGTCAAACTGAAGATGACCTCTGGGAAGGAGCCTACATTAAAAAATGTACTTTATATGCCAAACATCCATAAGAATCTTGTTTATGGCTCATTGCTAAACAACCATAGCTTTCAGATAGGGTTTGAATCTGATAAGGATGTTGTGACCAAAAATATGATGTTTTTTGGGAGTGGGGTATCTATCTGATGGGCTATTTAAGCTCAATGTAATGACTATAAAAGTTGAGAATATTAATAAGATTAATTCTTTTGCTAATTTGCTTGAGTCTTCCAACTTATGACATGGTAGGCTAGGTCATGTTAATTATAATACATTGCGTAGACTAATTAACATAAAACACATACATGTATTTCAAATAGATTCAAAGCATAAGTGTGAGACTTATGTTGAGGAAAAAATGACTAGATCATCATTTCATTCGATTGAAAGGAACAATGAACCCCTTGACTTAATCCATAGTGATCTATATGATTTTCAATTTATTCAAACAAGGGGTGACAATAAGTATATTATTACTTTTGTTGATGATAGCATAAAATAATGTTACGTGTATTTGCTTAAAAAAATATGAAGTTGTAGAGAAATTTAGTCTTTATAAAATAGAAGTTGAGAATCAAATAAACAAGAAGATCAAAGTATTGAATAATGATCATGGTGGTGAATATGAAGCACCGTTTGGTGAATTCTATGCACAACACAGAGTTATCCATGAATCCACATTACCTTATTCACCTCAACAAAATGGAGTTGTTAAACATAAAAATTGTATTTTGAAAGAAATGATGAATGCAATGCTATTAAGTTCAGGGTTGCCACAGAACTTGTGGGGGAAAGCTATTTTGTCAGCTAACTAGCTTTTAAATAAGATATCCTAGAAAATGAAACATAAGACACCATATGAATTAATTAAAGGAAGGGTACCTTCCTATAAATATTTACGAGTGTGGGCATGTCTTGCTAAAGTAGCCATACCTATACCTAAGAAGGTGAAGATAGGTCCAAAAATGATAGATTGCATCTTCATTATATATATGCATACAATAGTAGTGCTTATCGGTTTCTTATGCATGAGTCTAAGATCCCAGACATATATAAGAACACGATAATGGAATCATGGAATGCATTGTTCTTTAAACATGTATTTCTAGATAAATCTCAAGGAGAATCAAGTTCATCTAAACGAATGTATGAGACTATAAATGAAGATAGTCAAAACAAAGAACTTGAACAAGAGGTTAAGGATAAGATTGAGGCTAAACCTAGACATAACAAGAGGACTAGGATAGAAACATCCTATGGTCTAGAGTTTTTGACCTACGTGCTAAAAAGTGAACCTCAAAACTTAGGAAGAGGCTATAAATATTTTTAAAGGTTCTCAATGGAAAAAATCCATTAATAGTGAAATTGAATCCATTCTGTAAAATCACATTTGGAAATTAGTTGATTTACCTTTAAGTAGTAAAACAATATGATCCAAGTGGATTTTCACAAGAAAACGTAATTCAGATGGATCAATTGAAAAAATACAAGGCCAGGCTTGTATTAAGAGATACAAACAATGATATAGCCTTGATTACTTTGATACTTATTCTCTTGTGACAAGAATAATATCCATAAGGATGATAATTGCTATCTATGCTCTATGAAATCTTGAAATAAATCAAATGGATGTAACGAAAACTTTTCTAAATAGAGATTAGATGAAGAAATATACATGGACCAATGCAAGGGTTTTTCATGTCTAGGGTAAGAAGGAAAGGTCTGTAAATTGGTGAAGTCTTTTATATAGCTTGAAATAAGCACCAAAAAAATGGCATGAAAAGTTTAATAATGTCATGAGGACAAATATGTATATGTCAAGGACAAAGAATATGGTTATGTTATCTTATGTCTTTACGTTGAGGACATGCTAATTGTAGGTAGTAATGATTAAATGATCAAATCTAATAAGACTATGTTACATTCAAGGTTTGATATGAAAGACATAGGGCCTACTGATATAATTCTAGGAATTAAGATATCAAGTATATCATGTGATCTCATTCTAAGTCAATGTCATTATGTTGATAAAATACTTGAGAAATTCAACAATGGTGATTCTGGAATTATGAGAACACCAGTAGATGCAAATCTATACCTATCTAAGAATGAAAGTGAGAGTGTATCTCAACTATAATATTCTAGAGTGATAAGAAGTCTTATGTACTTGATGAGTTGTACAATACCAGACATAGCTTAAAATATAAGAAAACTAAGTAGATATACTAGTAATCTAGGATCTAATCACTAGAAAGATATTACAAGACTACTAAAATACTTAGGATATCCATGTAGCTATAAATTGTACTACACATCCAACTGTATTAGAAGGATACGATGATGAAAATTGGATATCTAACATGAAAGACTCAAAGTCGACCAATGGATATGTATTCATATTGGGTGGTGCAGTTGTTTTATTGAATAAACAGACGTGCATTGCAAGATCCATGATGGGATATGAGTTCATTGCTTTGGATAAATGTGGCAAAGAAGTCGAATGACTATGCAATTTTTTAGAGGATATTCCTAAGTGGGTAAGGCCTATACCTGTAATATGCATCCATTGTGGTAGCCAATCTGTTATTGATAACACATCTAGCAATATGTATAATGATAAGTCTCGATATATACTTCCTAGACATAATACCATTAGACCAATACTCTTAACTGGGGATATCTCTATTGACTATGTGAAGTCAAAGGATAACAAAGCAGATCCCTTAACTAAAGGGTTAAATCGAGAGTTAGTTGATAAGTCATCAAGAGGAATGAGACCAAAGCCTATGAATGAATAAGGATTTGCAAAGGAAACCCAACCTATTTGATTGGAGATCTCAACATCTAGGTTCAAAGGGATAACCTAATTGTAAAGACTTAGTGAGATCACTGTGGGGGGTTTACCCTCAAGTCCATTACTATGATGAAAAATAGTGATACCCATAAGATATAGGCTAAGTTAAGGCATTTAATGATTCTTATGAAGAGAATATTGAGCAGAGTATGCGGGGTTACTCTTTGTAGATTACTTTTAAAGATAATAGATCACTTATATGAGGGAGGAATAGGGTCACTTTGAAAGAAAATTGTATAGGGCTCAATTCTTTAGAGACTCTCACAGAACTAGACGTATGTTCATAGCCAAAACGAACATAGCAGTGATAACTGAATTGTGTTAGGAAAGACTCTTTTGTAAAATATGTCATTGCTTACATAAACGGTATAACAACTCAAGGATATTGCGTCTACTGGTCGGTCAGTCAATAAGGTAAATATACTTTCATAGAATATGTCATTGCTTACATAAACGGTATAACAACTCAAGGATATTGCGTCTACTGGTCGGTCAGTCAATAAGTTAATATACTTTCATAGAGTAAGGTTCAAAGGGTAACATCTACTTATCTTATATAGGTTTCGATCTGTTGAACTTTATTTTCACATCAAAATTTGATTTAAAATATATGATAATTTTTATTCATGTGGGGGATTGTTAAAAAAATTTGAATTAAATTTATTAAAACGGCTATTTAATGTTTTAATTGATTTCAGCTATTTTTCAGTTTCATTTCTATTTCTCTTCTTTTAATTTACAATTTTTTTCGTTTAATTGTTATATATGTTTCTCTTCTTTTTAATTACAATTTTTCTATTTAATGTTTCGTCCATTTCTCTTGGAGAGTAATTACACTATTTTCTATTTCTCTTCTCATGATGATATATAAAAAAGAGAAGAGAAAAAGAAACATACGGACAAAGGCGAAAAGGAAAGAAAATAGAAACAAGCATGAGGGAAGAGAAAGGAGAGAAAGAAAAAGGAAAAAAAAGATTTTTTTAATACTTTTTTATCGAGAGTTAAGTTCTTCTAATACAATTCAAATACATGAAAGTTCGTATAATAATAAACTATTGTGTAAGTTTATTATTATTTAATCATTTTATTTTAAGAGATAAATTTTCGTAGTTCTCTAACATTCATAGTGAACAAAACAATTATCTTAATAATATTATGTGATAAATATGCATCAATTCTTTACTCTATTTAAATTTTATGTTATATAAATTTTATATTTATAATATATACATATATTTATATTTGTTTACATAATCTTATTCTTAAACTTGTTTTTCATATATTATTTCCTACAAGTACTTGATTGGTTTTCATCCTCAAAGACGTCCCTTTTTTTCCTTCATTTATTTCTTTCTTATTTACTTGTTTCTAGAGATCCTTTACAAGTTGCTCTACTTCAAACTAGATATATATCCACCATTTATATAATGTTCTTTTTTTTTTCAGAATTCTAAAGAAATTAAAAAAGTATCAGTTAATTCAAGTTCTTTTAAAAAAAAAACAAATGTGTATCTAAGGATAACTAATGTTGTATATATTTAGGAAAGAATTATTATTTCTGAAAATTGATGAAGAAACGTAAGAAATGTGAGTAAAAAATACCTTTAAAATTATTCAATTGCAAAAAATATCAATTAATTGAAAAATATTAAATTTAATTCAAAAAATATCAGTAAAATAAATTTAGGTATTTTAAAAACCTTATTTAAAATTTGAATAATTTAGGTTATCAAAATAAAAAATGAGGTAACTATGCCAAACCTAAAAATATGAATAATCTTCATTTTACTACGCACTATTCCAAGAGAACTTGCGTTATGCACAAAGTTGTATTTATCTCAACCTACTCTTATGATATTGATATTATATTATGGACTCATTAATTGCAAATACAGAGACCACTTATTCAAAAATAAAAAACCATCGATGACATATATATGAATGAAAAATGTATGACAGGAAAAAACCATTAATTGTTTAACTTCAAGAGATAGACAATCATATCCCTTTTTATTACATAAATTCTCTCCTAAATTTCATGACTTTTATTGATTTTTTTATAAATATTTTCCTTTAAAAAATTTGAAATAATGACTTTCAAATATATGACTTTTATATTGTTTCATGAAATCTAGAGGGAGTTATTTATAATTCAACTTCTTTTTTTCTATTTCCTTTCTCCAACAATATGCATGTGACAAGTTGAGCCCACCATTTTTCATGAGAGAGTATCCACCATTAGTTTTTTGTTTTATTTTGATGAAAGCTCTAAACGCTTTAAAATATCTATCAGAAAATAAAAATGAAAAAAACTTAAAAGACAAAGTATCGTTAGCTTTTCCTCTAATCATGCTTTCTTAAAGCCTCTGATCATGCTTCAGGTATTCAAGAATTGATACTTTTGTTGTTAAAAAAAATAAAAAATAAAAGATGGATATTAATAAATTCAATCAAGTTAATTAATCGATCAAAGAATTTAGAGTGGTTGTGCTCAGGCTCTTAGTGTTAATAATTTTGTTCGTGCTTTTTGCGGAATTCGAAAAAGCAGCAGCAGCAACAAGTCATGTCATTTTTTTTAATAAATATTAAGAATTTTATTGAATAACAATTAAAATTAAAATAATAAATAATATTAAAATTATTAAATATATCATATATCTAATTTTTTTTAATGTATATCCAATTTATTCTATGTATATATAATTTGCTAATAACTTTTTATATAAATGTAATATATATATTCTTTAACTTACATAATACAATACAATTATTAATTATTTTTAACATTTATCAGAATCACTACTCTTACCTTTCTGTTAAGAGTCTTATCTTTTCTGGTTTTACTCCACACTTATAGCTTCTATTCTCATAACAATGAGTCTATTGAACGCTAAAAGGCTTGTCTTGTTGCAAAAAGTTTTACACAAGAGTATGAGATTGATTATGAAGAGACTTTTGCTCCATTTTACTACTACATAAATAGGCATTAAAGTCGGTTAAAACCAACTTTAAACAAATTTAAAGTTGGTTCTCTGAACCGACTTTAAATTCAGAGACTTAAAATGTAAAGTCGGTTCACGGCCTGAACCGACTTTACGGGAACCGACTCAACATTTTATTTGTTTTTATTTTTAATTTTATTTTTCGTATAACAGTATATATAAATAACATAAAAACACTAAAATATAAATAATAATACAACAAATAATTAAAAATTTAAATATATTTAATTACTTAATAATTAAATTTATTACAAAAACAAATAATGCATAAATAATGCATATAAATAACTTAAATTACAAATAAAATAATGTCGTCAAATTATGTCATCGAGTAAGCTTGGTTGGCTTAGAATCTTGATTGGCCTTCACAAGCATTATGGCAAAAAAAAGCTGATCCATATAACAAATATTCTCCTACATGAGCACGTAAAACATCCATAAAAAAGGTAGTCTAAACTTCAGACGTACGAATGAAAAAATTAAATCATTATAAATATTACCATAAAAAAGAGATTACCACGTACAACGACATTCAACGAACTCATATTAGCATTATTAATCATTTGTCTATATATATGAAGTTATCTGGAATCTCTACTACTATTTTTTAATGCTATATATAATGAACTCTAAATATGAAATCAATTGCATGTAACTTCGATTTCTTACTTGGCTAAGCTTGTGTGAGTTTTGGTGCCCTTAAACATATGGAACACGTCCATGTGCACCAAAACTCATATAAACCAAGAAACAAATCGGACCGACGTACACCTGATTTGTACATTTAGACCTCATTATATCATTAAAAATACTAGCAAAGATTCCAGATAAATTCATATTTATAAACAAAGCATTCCCCTAAATACATGAGCATATATATGATTAATCATCATCAAACAAGTGATTTCAGACACAGGAATAGATAGAGAAGGCCAAATCATTAAAAAATTTACTGTTATGTTGTCATATGTTATTCAAGATCATCAGAATCTTCTCCTGATTCTTCTTGTGATGATATAATTTGAACCATGTGTTCTGCCCATTCCTCTCGTAAATCATCAAAAATTTGCTGGTCGTAACCCGTCTTGTTCCAACCAAAGAACTACTACATGTATTCAAAATCAAAATAAGAATATGATTTCATTTATTTACAAAAACAATCTCAAATATGTTAAAACTTGTATGTATATGGGTTAAATATATTACCACATCATCAATTGGAATTTTGATATTTGTGATGATTTCGCTCATAAACTTCATGACATAATAACCACACATGACTCCATTATTTTGTTGTGGAACCTACAAAAAAAAGTGCATGTATACATGAATTTTCATATTCGAACATCCTTATTATTTAATTGTAAAATTAATAAAATTATTAATATTGAATTGTACATACCATAACTTTTGTCCATATAAGCTTATGCGATTTTTTAAGGACAATGCTTCTAAACTTGTTCCACAACTTCCATGCCCTATCAAGGTATAAAACGTCTTTAAATCATCTATCAGAGGCTGCAAATATACATCAATATCAACACCGGGTTGTTTCGGTCCTGAGATCAATAATGTTAACATCATGAATTTTATTTTCATACACAACCAGGGAGGAAGGTTGTATGTTACCATAATTACTGGCCAACAACTATATCTACTACTGAGGGAACTATGTGGATTAATTCCATCAGCAACAATGGCAAGACGCAGATTGCGCGGATCAGATGAAAATTGAGGAGATAAATTATCTACTACTTTCCAATTTGGAGAATCACAAGGATGACGTAGCACCCCATCATCAGATCGATTATCTGAATGCCAAGTCAACATCTTTGATGTATATTTACTATTGAACAACCTTTGAAAGCGAGGGATCGGAGGAAAGTACCAAAGAACCTTTGCAGGCACGCCTTTCTTATGTTTTGTACTCTCATTTGTACCATGCTTCCATCACGATTCTTTACACATAGGACAAATCATGTAATGTCTCATATTCTTTTATATAAAGAATGCAATCATTAGGACAAGCGTGAATCTTATGATATTCCATGCCAAATCGACTAAGAGATTTCTTCACTTCATACATTGAAAATGGCAATTCAATACCCTCAGGAAACATATCGACTAGTAGATTTAGTAATTCTGTGAATCCCTTGTCAGAAAACCATGTTTTGCCTTGACATTGTACAAATGAACCAATCCTGACATCTTAGTGTATTTTTTGCATTTTGGATACAACCGTTTTTCGGCATCTTCTATAAGTTTATTAAAGGTTTCGGGATCATCCTCACGTAATTCATCTTCAACACCACGAAACATATTTTCTGTCTGTACATTATGATATGATGTATGTAATCCACCCACATTCTTATTATACTTTTATCCATGAGTATTATCAATATTTTCTCCATGATAATACCAACATTTATAGCTCAATAGAATACCATTACGGATAAGGTGATACTTAACCTCATCAAATTCATGAAATCGCTCATTTTTACATTTAACGCATGGGAATCGAATCATACTACTTCCAGTATTACTAGTTCTATAAGAAAATTCCATGAAACTTTCAACTCCAGAAATATAGTCTTGCTCAATTCTACACTTTGACATCCAAGATTTGTCCATTTTCTATTAATGACATTAATTAAACATATTACTTAATTATGTATTATTATATATAAATTTCCTAATTATTAGAATATATATCAAAATATACATAATGCAAAATAGTTATCATTTTAATCATTTTACAAAACCATTTATATACAAATTAAAAAAATAAGCAACTATGTTTCATGAATATATATATAAAAACCAATCACGCGGTTGATTCTAATTTCTAAGCATGTTACTATATCATAATTACAAAGTAATATTAATTATACGTATAAAAAAATTTATCCACGCAAACCCACACAACATTTCAGATATTATTGAATACATACAATTAATAAGTCAAACATTATTATTACAAGCAAACAAAAAAACATAACTAAATCAAGAATTTATACAAAATATAAAACAAATTGATCGAAAAATAAGCTAGCTGCATGCATTCTGCATAAACTAAGTCAAACATATTTTTTAGGTGTGGTCAAATAAAGTGGCAGATTATTAACTTACTTTTGTTTTTCAACAATCTAAATTGTAAATGTATCTTAAGTTGATATATATTTACAGAAGTGCTCTCTGAATGAACTTTTAACAAAAGTGCTTGTGGAACCGCACGCGTTGGATATAAAACCAAAAGATATATAATACATTTGAAGTAGTTAATTCAAGTTCTTTAATGTAAAAATGCAAGAGGTTTTTCTTCTGTGATTGTGAATATGAATTGGATTTTGTCAAACCTTAACTGCTTAACTAATTAAAGGTGTACAACAAGTTATTTAACCACACAAAGAAACTGCCCAAGCATGTTGCAAATCGAGATGTTAGGTTTTTAATTAACGAATAAAAATTCGTTGTTCCTAATTAACGAATTACATTTACACGCTGATAAAATTAGCACAGATTTTGATTAATTTTGGCTAAGCAATAACCGAAAATACCCATAAACAGATTTTAATATTTTGCTAAAAAAAAAAGAAGAACTGACAGATAATGTGAGAAGAGAAATATAACTTACAAACGGACGTTCAAATGGTGGTTGGAGGTGGCCGGAAATGTAGAACGAAGGTGGCGCACAGTTAAGATTTTGGGAGAAAATGGTTTTGAGTGAGGAAAGGAGAGAGGAAGAAAAGTGAAAATCTGCGTACAAAATGAGACGAGAGGGCATATATTACGTGGATAGCGTCGGTTAACCACGTCAACCAACGCTACATCACGTGGATAGCGTCAGTTATCCAAGTCAACTGACGCTATCCATGTGACGTAGCGTCGGTTATCCACGTCAACCGACGCTATCCACGTAACGTAGCGTCGGTTGACATGGTTAACCGACGCTACGTCACGTGGATAGCGTCGGTTGACGTGGACAACCGACTTTAAATTCATTAAAAGTCGGTTTTTTCCAAAAACCGACTTTACACATCGACTTATATACCCCTTTTTGTAGTAGTGGTTGTTTGTATTTTTTATGTTCATACCCTCTTAGTTGTTACCACTGCTAATAAATGAGACTTTTCTCAAATGGATGTTAAAAATGCATTTCTTAATGGGGATCTATATGAAGAAGTCTATATGCAACCTCCTCCTGGTCTTTCTGTTGAAACAAACAAGGTTTGTCGCCTTCGACGTGTACTTTATGGCCTTAAACAAGTTCCACGAGTGTGGATTGCCAAGTTCAGCTCCACTAACCTTCGCTTGGGTTACACTACCAGTCCTTATGATTCTACCTTATTTCTTCGTTGTAATGATAAAGACACCATTTTGCTTCTCCTATATGTGGATGATATGATCATAACTGGTGATGACCTCAATGGCATTCAAGAACTCAAGGATTTTCTTAGTCAGTAGTTTGAGATGAAAGACCTTGGACATCTTAGTTATTTCTTGGGTCTTGAGATCACTCGTTCCATAGATGGTCTTTATATTACTCAAGCCAAGAATGCATCTGACCTTTTATCTCAAGCTGGACTCACTGACAGCAAGATTATTGACACTCCAGTTGAACTTAATACGCATCTGATACCCTCGGGGGAAACCATTGTCTAATCCCTCTCTTTATAGATGATTGGTTGGCAACCTCGTTTATTTTACAGTTACTCGTCCAGACATTTCTTATGTGGTTCATCACGTGAGCCAGTATCTGTCTGCTCCACGATTGACTCATTATGCCGCTGTTCTGCGCATTCTACGATACTTGAAGGGTACTCTCTTTCATGGCCTTTTCTACTCAGCTCAGTCTCCTCTTGTACTTTGTGCATTCTCTGATGCTGTTTGGGGCAGGAGATCACATTGATCGTAGGTCCACTACAGGTTATTTCTTTCTCCTTGGTTCTTCTTTGATTTCTTGGCGAAGTAAGAAGCAAACTTTCGTGGCCCACTATAATACTGAAGCAGAATATTGTGCTCTTGTTGATACCACATCTGAGCTCTTTTGGCTACGATGACTTCTTAAGGATTTAGGTGTGTCAACATCCTCTACTATTCCCCTTTATTGTGACAATTAGAGTGTCATTCATATTGCTCACAATGATGTCTTCCATGAACGGACTAAACACATCGAGATTGATTGTCACTTTATTCGTTCTCATCTTGCCTATGGTGTTTTCAAACTTTTCCTCGTCTCCTCCAATGATCAACTTGTAGATATCTTCACTTTCCTAAGGGACGTACTCATAATTTGGATGTCAACTTCAAGCTCGTCTCACATCCACCTTGAGTTTGAGGGGGACTGTTAATGTATATCTATTAACATATTAATACATATATGTTAATGTATATCATATCTGCTAATGTATATCTAATTTATTTTAGGCATATCTAGTTTACTTGTAACTCTTATATAAATGCATCATGTATATTCCTTAACTTACGGAATAGAATATAATCATTAAGTATTTTGTAACAGAAACAAAATCAAAACTTGCAAATTTTGTAGCACCAAAATTTGTGTGAGCGAATATACGACAACGTTTTACAATAGCTCCATGTTACAACTTATCTTAATGCTTGAGTATAGTAATTGGAATAACGAATATTTGATAGTAGTAGACATTAAAACTTATTCCAATAATTCACGGTATAAGCAATAAATCTCTATACTTAACAAACACCTTAACTATACAAACTAATAACCTGGTTTTAACCCAATAAAAATACAATACATACAAGTTTTAAACAAAATAACAAACACAATAGTAGAAAAAAACACAACTAAGTGGCCCGAAATTAGCTTCAAAAAGCAGAAGCACCACCACTACCAGACGTTGGAAAATCACCACCACTATGCAGTGACCCTCACGAAAGAAAACCCATTATGAAAGACGCCCATTTCGAGGGACCACAAAAACTGAGTGATGGTTGAGCAGGCATAATAATAGTGACAAAATAATGAAAAGCTCATAAGATTATTAGAAAGTGAGGCTAAAAATAGAGGGAATTGGTTGAAAAGAATACTGAGTGATGAAGATGAATGAGTGATGAAGATGTCGTTGCACGATGAAGATGGCTGAGCGATGGGGGAGTTGAATGATGCAGGCGTTGAGCGAAGTAGGACGACCATAACTTGAGTTAAAAAGGGGATGATGGGTTTGAAATTCTAAAATAGGGAGGGTAGGTCAACTCCCAAAATGACAAAATGAAAAAAAAGTATCATATCTTTAGTTATGAGAAATATTAACATCATAAATTTGCATCTATTTTGTATCCAAATCATTTATATCATGACACGTAATTTAATTATTTTAAAAAATATAAAAAATATTCATTTTTTAAGATAATTATCCCTTACGTCAGTATGTAAGAAATTTGAGGCATACGTTCTTCCATAGACTATTAACATGGGCTGAGATTATAACATTTTACTTTATATTTGAATATTTGACGTTTTGCTGAGGGTATTACACCTATATAAACTTGACTATGAAGGCGTGATTACGTAAATTGCTATGAATAAAATAATTTATCCAATCTCTTAATAGCTTAGCAATAAAGATGATGCAAATTTTTTTATTTTTCCATAATTTGGAATAGTTATTGAGTGAGTGTGTATTTTAAATAAATTGTATTAGTCCTAAAAAAATTAAAGAGTATTATGCCCAACAGTGATAGCCTGATAATTTTTACTGTTCATTGATTTTATTTTTTATTTTGAATTATAATAGAAGCTTATTTTAAAAAATTACTAGTTATTTGATATGAAAGATAAGTGACAGTAATTTTATATAGAAGAATAATGTTAGATATTATAAATGAGATATCATGATATAATTGACCAAGACTCACAAATTTTATTTTGGCTAATAAAATTTATACACTCATTTATGATAATGAGAAGTTTATGAAAGATAACACTTTCAATTGTTATTATTCTTACTTATGTCTCGCATGCATAGAATCTATCTATTGATAAAATTGCTTGTGGAAACATATTAGTCTATTTGACAAAAATTATAGCTTCGTAAATTTAAAGTAGTCCAGTACTATGATACGAAGATTATAACATTCTTAATTAATTCTTTAATTTTTTACTATATTTTTTTGATATCCAGTTACTTTTCATAGAACTTTCTTAATTCGTTAACAACTTTCTTAATTTTGTTATAAAACAAAAGGAATCATATAAGTATGATTTTTATTTCATAAATTGAGAATTTACTAATAGAAACCGAAAAACTAGTACAAATATCTCTATAAATCATGTCATTTTAGTATCAATTTTATGTGTATATAACTTACATTAGTTGTTTTATGTTGTGTTGAATTAATCATGTTATTATTATTTTATATTTCATTGTGCTATATGCTTAATTCATATTGTGAAATGTGTTTGACCGAGTTGAAATAGATCTCGCAAAGGATTTTATGAGTTAGCGTATCCACTCCCATTCTAGGCCCCAATTACCTATTTAGATCCGAATTCACCTGTGTAGTTGTTCTAATGTGTGGAATTTCCTTTAGTATCAAAATAGGTCATCCCTATTTAGGCTTACTAGCCTAGGTGCTCGATTCTAGAGCTCTAGTTACACATACACACATCGTTGTATGTTTGTACCCATTGTCTCTAGTAGAGTGGGATATTATTTGTTGTTGTTTATCTCCGTGCATTTGTGATGATTTCATTGTTATTGTTTTCTTGTCTTTCATCTTTGATGTTTTCATTTCTCTTTAAAGTATACATTTTATTGCCATATCAGCATACTAGGATTGAATGTAGGTTTCATATGTTGTATGATGATGTTTCTAGGTGCTTGTTCAGCATGTGATGTATGTTTATTTAATATCTTGTAGTCACTGCTTCTTGTAATGTATGGTGTGTTAATTTTTTTATTCTATTGTTATGCCTGACTGTTTAATCCTTTATTAATGGGACTCGAGACCTCATAAATCCCTTTGTTTTACCAAGAATGGCACTTTCATCTTGTTAATTTTTAGAATAGTTTAATCATTTCTTCTTAAAAGTGACATTAGAAGGACAAAAGTTGTTTTTTTATTTGACAGTTTAAGGTCATATGTAGGTCACATTTTTTTAAAGGGGTAATAAAGGTTTTATTGTCTCTCTAAATAAAATTAGGAGGGAAAAATGGCACCATTTTTAACTATTAATAGCTTATACATAGTTGTTACACTAATGCTTTCTACTATGGTTTTTTGTTTTCTTTTCCTCTTCTCCTTTTCCACTATTACAAAAAAGAGCTTTAAGTCTAGATTTAAAATCTATTTTTGAACAAAACTGACTTATAATGAATTTTAAGTCGGTATGCTAAAAGATCGGCTTAAAAAATTTTAAAAATAGAATTGGTCCTACGTGTCAACCGACACTACTTTTATTTTTTCCTTTTTATCTCTTCTCTCCCCCATTTTCAGATAAAATCGTGCATTGTTTTCTCTTCCCTAACTGTGCTACCATAAAACCGACCATCCTCATATTCTTTCTCATTTTTGGCCACCTCTGATCACCAATTTCGGAGTCGTTTAGTGAGTTTTCTTCCTCTCTAATTTCACTTCTAAATCCACTATTTTTTTTTAGCATAAAACTCAAATTTTGTATACCCATTATACTTCACCTTCTTACTTACCAAACACTTTTTTTCTTCATTTCTTTTATTTTGTCACTTCATTTATTCTTGTAAATATTTCTATGAATTATTTTACAATTATTATTTATATTTTTTTAATTTTAATGTATATTATGTGTATAAATTTTTGTGTTATATAGGTTATGTATTTTTATTGAAGCTTTGAAGAGAATAAGGTATTTTATTCATTTATTTATTTTAATAATTTTATGTATTTATGTTTTTGATATATATTAATTCATTTTAAACTTAAACTTTTTCAAAATTATTTAAGTGTATGTGATATATATATATATACTACAAATTATTATATATTATATATTGTTAATATTATATATGTGTTAATGTTATTATGAGTTTATTAATTGTTTGGTTTTTATGTATTTATTTTTATATGATGTTTTAATAGATATTCTAATAATTAGAGAATCTATATATAATAATATCTAAAATATATTAATTGGTTACATATTTAATACGCTTAATGTAATTAATAGAAAATGAACAAATCTTGGATGTCAAAGTGTAGAATTAAGTAGGACAACATTTTTAAAGTTGAAAGTTTCTTAGAATTTGCTAGTAAAAATAGTAATAATGAAATTAGTATAATTCGATACTCATGTGTTAAATGTAAAAATGAGAAATTTCATGATGTTGACAAGGGTAAGTATCACCTTATCCATAATGGTATACTTTTGAGTTATAAATGTTGGTATTATCATGGAGAAAATATTGATAATACTAATGGAAAAGAGATAAATAAGAATGTGAGTTGATTATATACATCTTATCAGAATGTATAGGCAAACAATATGTTTCATGCTATTGAAGATGAACTACATGAGGATGATGATCCAAAAACCTTTAAAAACTTCTAGAAGATGTCGAAAAACCATTGCATCCAGAGTGCAAGAAATACACTAAAATGTCCGGATTGGTTCATTTGTACAATGTGTTGTCAAAAAATGGTTTTTTTTGACAAGGGATTCATAGAATTACTAAATGTACTAATACATATGTTTCCTCAGGGTAATGAATTTCCATCTTGAATGTATGAAGTAAAGAAATCTCTTAGTCAATTTGGAAGCTGTGGAACAAGAGTAGGGGGATTGCCTTTAAAAAATCATATAGCCTTTAGTTGAACAAAACTTTAAACTAGACCTAGACTTTTTATTTGAACCTAAAATTATGGGTAAAAATCCACAACCTAAGGAGACTACCATAAAGGAACATGTAAGGCCAGTTATTGGCACTGTTACTACCTCAATTTGATAGGATGAGGCTGCAAGGAATTATGAATTGAGAAACATTCATTTCTCCATGTTACCTTTTTTTCACAAAATGCTTAATAAAGACTCTCTATCTTCATTAAGGACTTTTATTCAATAGTCCAAGGCTTCCCTCTCGGTTTACTCACCAAGGACCAACTGAGGATGTGGTATTTTCCCTGCACCCTTAAGGATAGAGCCAAGTTGCCTAATGTCATTCTCCTCATATTCCTTGATGACCTAGGAGGATGTATATTAAAAATTCATGAAAAAATCTATTCACATAAGAAAACATCAAAGTTGAGAGTAAAGATAGCTACTTTCTTCCAAATTGAAGGAGAACCTTTTCACGAAGCTTAAGATCGTTCAAACTATTCCTTAATTAGTGCCCTTACTATAACTACCTTTTATAGATGTAGAATCAATTCTTCTATGATATATTGACAAAAAAAAAGACTGCCTAAAAACTTATAATATCTTTGAGATGTTGGGTGCTAATTCCCAACAAAAAAGCTCACGAGTGAGAAGGGCTATAGTTCATGAAATAAACTTTGATATAGAAGTATCTAAGGAACTTACATCCAAGAAAGAATTGTGTGGATGGTGTAGTATATTGGGATATGGTCTTGATACCTATCCATACAAAGGAGAAATAGTTTTTGGCCCTAAACAAGTCAATGCATTGGAGGGTTACCAATAAAGACCAAAATATGACCACAATGCAAATACCTATAACTTAAGGTGGAGAAATCATCCCAGTTTCTCCTAGAGGCAAAATAGCTCTCCATTTGTCTAGAATTCAAATCCACAGGCCCAGTAGTACCACTACCAAATGCCTTGGAATCCTCCCAACAAACCAACTCTTAAGTTTTTCACAAAAAGGTGGTGGTACAAGTTGAGCAACTAGTTAAACACTTACCCTATGTTTGATTGATTGGAATGGAAAGGAAGCAGAATTGATTACTTCCAATTTTATGTTTGGATGGATTAAAAAGTAAGAATGGAATGTAATCAATTCCTAAAAGAGAAGGAATCAGAGTCCCTTCTCCCCCTAAGGAATCATGATTCCATTCCCATCTCAAATATTTTTCCAATTTTACCCCAACCCTCAATATAACCCTAAATCTCAAATCTCAAATCCTAAAACCCTATTTAGAAAAATAATAATTTTAACCCTACACCTTAATCCATAAATATAACCCTAAATCCTGAATACCAAATCCCAAAACCCTAAACCCTATTTAGAAAAAATAATAATTTTAACCCTAAATCTTAACCCATAAATATAACCCTAAACCCTAAACCCTAAACTCCAAATCCCAAAACCCAAAACCCTTTTTAAAAAAATAATTTTAACCATAAACCTTAACCCACAAATATAACCTTAAACCCTAAATCCTAAAACCTAAATCCCAAATCCCAAAACACAAAACCCTATTTAGAAAATAATAATTTTAAACGTAAACCTTAACCTGCAAATATAACCCTTAAACCCTATATCCTAAACCCCAAAACCCTAAATACCTAAATCCTAAATCCTAAATCCCAAATCTCAAAACCCTAAACCTATTTAGAAAATAATAATTTTAATAATATATTTTATTTTTAAGTAATAATTATTTAGAAAAATAATGATTTCACTAATGTATTTTGTTTGACGAAAAAATAATAATTAAATGATATTATTTAAACTTTACTAAATATTTTCCATTCCATTCCAGTTGTAAACCAAATACTATAATATAGATTCCTTCTTTGATTCTAGTGGTCAAACCAAACAAAAATGTTTCCTTTCCATTCCATTCTCATTCCCATTCCAGTCCATGAACCAAACACCACCTTACAAAAGAAAGGGAAAGAACAATTACTTGGTCAAAGCAATAATTAAACTAACAAAGATGGGGACATTGAGTTTACAAAAAAAATGAATCTCCCAAGCAATGTCTTGCTATATATGATAAATATAGTCATAGATGAGAGGTAACCTATTATCCTTATTCTTTTTTATTATAATTATATATATTTTTATTTTATTTTTTATTATTAACTTATTTAAAACAAGGATCTCGAAATGAAAATTTGGTGTGAAGAAAAGTTACGATGTAATTTTTTGCGTCATGGCACTAGTGTTTTTGCACAAATTGAATAGAATTTCACGAGGCTTATATCGTGTTATGCTTTTTCCTGTGTTGTGGTGCATGTGTATTTTTTCTCATAAATACCAGCTCTCACATATCCCAAACACATTTTCACTCAAATTTTCTCATATTCTTCGCAAATCTTAATTTTTCTTGCTTCTCAAACACTCAATAACCCTAAAAAATCCCATCTTTCTCCCACAATATTTCAAATCTCTTCAGAAAAATCCTTTTCCTATCTATTTCCTAGCCATTCCATTCAAAAATTAAGGAAAACAATCAACAAATCTTCAAATCTTTATCTTTTTCAAATGTTTGTTCTTTAAAGGTTTCATCTTCTTCAACAACACAAGTAAGTAATTAAATTTTTTATAATTTAAGTCTTGAAATAAATTTTCTGATTTTTATGAATTATTTCTATACATTTTTGGAATAAAAAGAGTTTCAAACCCTATTTAGAAAAAGTAAGGGTGAGGAAATATTTTGGATTAAGTAGGATCGTGTTGTTTGAATTATGTAGATTATCTATGAACACCTAAAATTTTGAAATTTATTTCATTTAAAATGGCATCGAAGAGGGGTAGGGTTGAAAAAGCAAAAGATGCAAAAACCCCCATAGAGTATAATAGGGAAAACGTTTCTAGTGTTATGGCCAAGCATAGATTTGATAAGGTTGGTGAGATAAACAAAAGTTTCAGAATATAATAGGGTATGGATTTTTATATGAGGCAATTTAATAATGTCTCTATGATGCAGACGATTTGTTAAGGATCCAGAAGCCACTGTAGAATTTATTGTTCGGGAATTCTATGCCAATGTTTATGATGCTTTCGATAATAAGTTAAAGTATGAGGCATATTAGTACCATTTGGGTAGTCTCATATTAATTCCTATTACAGTTTGATGTATATAGGCCAAATTGAGTTTGCAATACTATAATAAAGAGCAATTAAGTTGGGAATTAAAGTAAGCTTTTGCCTAAAACCCACGTAATATGAATTTTAAGTCGGTCTATTGATAGACTGACTTAAAAAATTATAAAAATTAGATCAACTTTAAAAAATTATAAAAATTAGCATCAATCCTACGTGTTAACTAATGCTACACATAGGACGTAGCATTGGTTTTATGTGTCAACCGATGAAATCCACGTGTAGTATCGTTTGTCATGTAAGACTAATGCGTAACTGATATTGTTGGTTCTACGTGTCAACTGATGCTACACGTACGACATAGTGTTGGTTCTACGTCTCAACTGACGCTAGCCACGTGTAGCATCAGTTGACATGTAGAACTAACGCTACGTCCTACGTGGTTACTAACGCTACCTTATTTTTTTCCTTTTATCCTTTTCTCTCCCCTATTTACCAACAGTGGTAGCTCGTGATTCCCTCTTCTCTTACAAAAAATTGAGAGTCAACCCTTTTATATTCTTTCTCATTTTTTGGCCACCTCCGAGCACCGTTTATGGTGCCGTTAGGTGGGTTTTCTTCCTCTCCAATTCTTCTTCTAGATCCACTATTTTTGTTTAGCATAATACTCAAAATTTTCATAAAATTTTCCTTCACTTTCTCACTTACCAAACACATTGTTTTCTTCATTTCCTTCATTTTATTACTTCATTTACTCTTGTAAGTATTTATATAAATTATTATACACATATTTTTCATTTTTTTATTTTAATGTATATTATGTGTTATTGATTATTTATATATTATTTTGTGCTAGGTATTTTTATTCAAGCATAGAAGAAAAGGAGTTATTTTATTCATTTATTTATTTTAATAATTTTATATATTTATGTTTTTGATATATATTAATTTATTTTTAACTTAAAAGTTTTGAAAATAATTTACATGTACATGAAATATATATATATATATATAATTTTTAATATTATAATGAGTTTATTAATTGTTTGAATTTTATGTATTTATTTTTATATGATGTTTTGATAGATATTCTAATAGCTTATGATTTCATATATAATAATATTTGAAATATATTGATTAGATACATATTTAATATGTTCAATGTTATTAATAGAAAATGAAAAAAATATTGGATGTCAAAGTGTAAAATTGAGCAGGATTATATTTTTGAAATTGAAAGTTTCTTGAAATTTACCTGTAGAAATAGTAATAATGAAATTAATATGATTCGATACCCATGTGTAAAATTAAAAAATGAGAAATTTCATGATGTTGACGAGGTTAAGTATCACCTTATCTATAGTGGTATTCTTTTGAGTTGTAAATGTCGGTATTATCATGGAGAAAATATTGTTAATACTCATAGGAAAGAGATAAATAAGGATGTGAGTGGATTATATATATCTTATCAGAATGTACAGACAAAGAATATGTTTCATGCTGTTAAAGATGAACTACAAGAGGATGATCCCGTAACCTTTAAAAAAACTTCTAGAAGATGTCAAAAAATCGTTGTATCCAGTGTGCAAGAAATACATTAAAATGTCAGGATTGGTTCATTTGTACAATGTGAAAGCAAAAAATGGTTTTTCCGACAAGAGATTCAGAGAAGTGCTAAATGTACTAATAGATATGATTCTTGAGGATAATGAATTGTCATCTTCTATATATGAAGTGAAGAAATCTCTTAGTCAATTTGGCATGGAATATCATAAAATTCATGCTTGTCCAAATGATTACATTCTTTATAGAATAGAATATAAGACATTAGATGATTGTTGGGTGTGTAAATAATTGAGATGGAAGCATGCTATAAATGAGACAACACCTAAGAAAGATGTGCTCGTAGATGTTCTTTGGTACTTTCCTCTAATTCTTCTCTTTCAAAGGTTGTTCAAAAGTAAAGAGACATCAAAGATGTTTACTTGGCATTTAGATAGTTGATATGATTATGGGATGCGACGTCATCCTTGTAATTCTCCAAATTAGAAAGTAGTAGATAATTTATCCCCTCAATTTTCATTTGATCTACTCAATCTTCATCTTGCCATTTCTGCTAATGGAATTAATCCACACAGTTCCCTTAGTAATAGATATAGCTATTAGCTAGTAATTATGGTAACATACAACCTTCCTCCGTGGTTGTGTATGAAAAGAAAATTCATTATGTTAATATTATTGATGTTAGAGTAGAAACAATCCTGAGTTGATATTGATATATATTTGCAACCTCTAATAGATGATTTAAAGATGTTGTGGAATGATGGTGTAAATGTTTAAAATGCACATAAAGAAGAATATTTTAACTTGAGGGGGATCCTTTTATGGAAAATTAATTATTTTCCTACCTATTGGAACTTAACAAGACATGTAACAAAAGGTTATATGGGATGCCTTATTTGTAGTGGTAGAACTTCTGCAACTTATCTTATTCACAAATGAAAGATGCCTTATAGAAGACAGAAGATTTTTTCCATCTGTAAAAAAGTTTAGATACCAAAAGAAACCTTTCGATGGTGAAGAATATTATGATCCTACAACTAGACCTTTACGAGGTGTTGAGATATTAAGGTAGTTGAATGGTATGAAATTCAAACAATGTGGAAAGATGAAAAAAAGAATACTCATTGATGGAGGGAAACTAAAGTGGTAAACTACTAAAAGGGTGAAACTAAAAATGTTACTGAATCAGTAGATCATGTTTGTTGGAATAAAAAATCAATATTTTCGGAATTACCTTATTGGAAAGACCTACAAATTCGTCACATCTTAGATGTCATGCACATTAAGAAAAATGTGTGGAAGAACTTGATTGGTACATTACTTAATATACTTGGAAAGACGAAGGATGGAATTAAAGCAAGATTGGATTTAAAGAAACTCGACATAAGACTTGAATTGGCACCAAGGATAAAAAATGATAAGAATCGAACATACTTACCACCAGCATCATATATAATGTCAAAAAAGAGAAGGATATGTTTTCTAAATTTTTGGAGGTTGTGAAAGTTCCTGATGGTTACTCATCCTACTTAAGAAATTTTGTGTCTATCACTGATAAGTAACGTTATGGATTTAAATGACATGATTTTCATATCTTAATGTAAGAGTTATTACCAGTTTCTATTCGGTAAATTCTTTCAAAACATGTTTGATTATTAATAATTTATATTTGTCCATATTTCAATATAATATACAAGAAATCTATATCAATTGGTGAGTTAAACTCTTTACAGAAATATGTTATGGAGAATTTCTGTCTATTTGAGAAATATTTTCCTCCTTTTTTTTTGATATAATGATTCACTTGTGTGTTCATTTAGTTCAAGCGATTCAATTATGTGGCCCAACTTACTTAAGGTGGATGTATCCTATTGAGAGATACATGAAAGTCCTTAAAGGAGATGTAAATAATAGAAATCGTTTTAAAGGATGCATGGTGGAATGTTACATTGCTAAAGAGAGCATTGAGTTTTGTTCTAAATACTTTAGTGATTTCACTGAATTGGGAATCCTATGCACAAGTTATTCTTAGACCGTCACATGATCTAAGTAGGTAACCCTATGCTCGGTGGAAGTAAAAACAATTTATTGATCGTAATGGATGGAAAAAGCACACGTAATCATTTTGGTAATGAGGCACAATCGTACATAGAGTAAGTGATGACAAGTTCAACCTTCTTCATTTAAAATAAAATTATTATTTATTTAACTATTAATGATACCTAATTGATTTATCTTGAATAACATTATAGAATTCATTTAAACATACTGAAGATTGATCCTCGTTATAAAAAAGAGAGCAGAAAAATGGTTGTATGATGAACATAAGCGAGAGCTCATTAATTGATTTCACAATTATGTAAACAATAATTCATTTGTACTTCAATATAATGTTTTAAAACTTTGTTTTAAACACATTTCATGTTTTTATATGCATAGATTCGAGTTGAACTCAACAAACACAATCATAAAACAACAAAAACTTTAGAATGGCTTACATATGGTCCAAAATTTGATGTCAAATCATATTCTAGTTCTACAATTAATGCTTCAAGGTTTACGACTCAAGCAAGGGACAAATACCGAGTAAATCAGAATAGTGGTTTCAATGGTTGCACAAACTAGGAAATTTGCTAGTTCAAAAGATGGTAATCCTGTACTCTTTGATAGAACATATTATTATGGTATAATTCAAGAAATTTGGGAACTCAATTATGAAGTCTTCCATAAAATAGTATTCTTGTGTTATTGGGTCAAAGATGTTATCAATATTGGATATAAAATAGATGATTTTTCATTTACCCTGGTAAACTTATCCAAGATAAGTCACACTGATGATCCTTTCATGTTACCACTTCATGCAAAACAAGTATTTTACGCGAGTGATCAAATTGACACAAGATGGTATGTTTTGTTAACACCTCCACAAAAAGACTTCTACCATTGTGATGCTTTAGAACATGATGACATGCTTGATACATAATCCAATATTAGTCTTTTCTCAAACAAATTTCCTAATGTATGTGATGATCTAGTTGATGACGATGATTCTTCATCATGGACTAGAAGTGATTGTGAAGGAATATATATATGATCAACAATCTAATTAAACATAATGTATGTTCTATATTATTTTAATAATTCTTGTTTATATGTTTGGACTTAAAATTTTCAATTAATTTCTATTTCATTATTGTTTGTAAATATTTTATGCATCCTAGGGTGCCAGAGATTGTAGATCTAGATGATCCATTGATAAATTTTAAAAGAAGGGGCTGGGCTAATATATCTGGTGCTCCATTTAATCCAGATGATAGAGTACCCGTTCACTTCGATGCAACTGGTAATCTATTAGGAGAAAATGGCCAACAATTGAAATATTCTATTGGTAGACCTGTGAAATCAAGTATACCAATCAATATAAATGATTAGACTAAGGTTGAAGATGTTGAAAAGTATAAGATATGGAAAACCATTTATACAAGTCTATTTTTTTTATAACTAATTATATATATTATATCTTTTTTGTATTATATCTCATCTAAAATGTGTGTTTTTACATAATCTTTTTAAAGTCCCTCATAATTGGATGAACAAGTGTTACAAGATTGCAAATAAGGCATGAAAGGAATTCAAAATGTCCAAATTGGCCAAAAGTTATGTGTTTCCATACTTGGAACCACTTAATAAACAAAAACTATACAATATCCTTGAAGCACACCCATGGATTGAACCCCAATTATGGAAAAACTTGGTAGATTATATACGTACGGATGAACTTCAAATCGTTAGGGAATAACAACAAAATGTACAAATGGAGAATATTCTTCCTAATTATACTGAGAGGTCATTAAATCATGAAATTAGACAAAAAATGAAAATATTAAGTTTTTAATTTATAATTATTTTTATATTTATTTTTCTCAAATTAAAGTTAATAAAATGGTTAATAAATTTATTTAGGAAGTTGAATTGGGTAGATTGATTACCAAAGTTGAATTGTAGATAGAAACAAAAATCCCAAAGCAAATAAGTCAAGACTAATGAATAAACGAGGTGAAGAACAACTCAATAAGTTGGCTAGTAATTTAACTTTATACAAAGTCCTTATGATTTTTTCATATTGATGTAATAATGTATGATATATTTTTTTGCTTTATTATTTGTAGAGAGTGGTTCAAGAACAAATTAACAAGGGTGAAATAATCGAACAACTAGGGAAAGATGCAATATATCATGCATTTGGACGCGAGCATCCTAATCATGTTATGAGAGGAAGCTAATATGATGGTTATATGGAGCTTTTTAATATTTAAAAACAAAGGCCTTAGATGGTCAGTAAGGAGAAGTACTATAAAATTGAAGAAGAATTGAACTCTTTTAAGGCCTCAGTGTTAAGTGAGATTTCCATTTTAAAGATATATCAATCATAAGACAATCACCATCAATGTTGACATGCCACCCATGAAATCTCAAGGTGCCTAACCTTTATCCTCTATAGGATATAATCATTTTATTGGTCCTCCATTTATGCTAGGAATACAGATGAATTAGGTAGTGGTTCAATATTTCCAATGCAATCTGTGCATTCTTACCATCTATTACATGATGAATATTTTGATGAGAAATTTCTTCCAATAGCTACCCCACAGGGAGTCCTCCTCCATTTGATGAATTATTTGTGGTAAGATTTAAAGTTTATGTAGATAGTCTATTATTTTTATTTTTTATTATATATTTTATTTATTATATATAATGCTTAAATGTTTTTTAGAATATGAAATGTTTGTTGAAACATCCATCATCCATGGACTATGTTGCTATTGGAATAGTACAACAATTGAGCAATGATTGAATGATTCATAATCAATGTTTTCCAAATTATTGGCGAATAGTAATTGATCAATCATTTTCCACTACCTATCCCTTCTAGTGTTACCATAGTCCAAGAAGCTATTGGACAATATGTGGCTTGGTTATTGATAAAATCATACAAATATAAATCTATTTAATAAATTAAAGTACATTAAATCATGGTAATTTTAGTTCTTTTTAAGCACTCATCATAACCCCCAACCAACTTCTTACTAGTCCCTTAGCTAGAAAAGCCGTAAAAACTAAAAATTAAACTATTCTAAATCACTTATGTGGATTGACAAGGTTGCATTTAGCGTATGCAACAAGTCTTTAAATCCCTAGGTTTCCGTAATAAACAAGTTTAAGTCTCGTGAGGGTTTTCAGTAATGATACCCATAAACATTAAACTATATAAAACAATCTTTAAAATAAAATAAAAATAACAAAGTAATATAAAACATAAAAATTCCTATGCTTAAAATTTCATTTAAGTTTTATAATTAAACCTTAAAGCATAGATTATGGTAATTTCTTAAACATTCATGATTTACTATAATAATTAGTCGAAATACTTCACTTCAACCAATTTTAATGTTTGGAATCTGAATTCGCTTCGACACTACTCCTCACATTATGCACAAAATATATGAGCATCTTTAAAAAGAGTAGGATAAAAGAATCTAGAATGTAATACCTCACGGGCTATCTTTTCACCAGTAAAATGGCCCCCATAATTAAGTTAATGACAAAACGTCAGAATGCTCTTATGTTCTTCTTCAGGTAAACATCTCTGGATAAATTGATCTTGAACAATCTTATATAAATAAGGGTCATCCTAGAAATATCAGTATACCATGGTTTGGACCTATTGAAAATAACTGTTCATCAAGAAAGGTTTCAATTATATCTTCTTTACTCTCACCTTTAAGAGAATTGAAGTAAAAAATCAACCTAGACAAATGGTTAGCTACTAAGTTTTCACTACCTTTCTTATCCTTGATTTCTATGTCAAATTCTTGTCAGAGTAAGACCCATCTAATTAATCTTGGCTTGACATTCGATTTACTTAATAGGCATCTTAAAGAAGCATGATTAGAATGCATAATTACTTTAGATCCTACTAAATAAGACCTGAATTTGTCTATAGAAAACAATATAGCCAAGAATTTCTTTTCAGTGGTGGTATAATTCATTTCGGTATGATTGAATGTTTTGATAGCATAGTAAATAACATGCAAACACTTATCCATTCTTTGTCCCAAGACTACTATGATAGCATAATTGGAAGCGTCACACATTATTTAAAAGGGTAAAGACGAATATGGTGCCATAATAACAAGGGCAAATGTTAGTTTCTCTTTCAAGGTATTAAAGGCAATAAGGTAGTCATCATTGAAATCAAAATAAACATCTTTTAATAATAGGTTAGATAAGGGACAACTTATTTTAGAGAAATCTTAAATAAATCTTTTGTAAAATCTTGCATGTCCTAAGAAGTTTCTTATCCCCTTTACAGATGTAGATGGAGGTAGTTTGGAAATTAGTTCAACTTTTGCTTTATCAACTTCAATGCCTTTGTTTGAAATGATATGTCTTAATATTATCCCTTGTTGAACCATAAAATGATCTTTCCAAACTAAGGGTTAGATTGCATTCAATGCATCTTTCTAAAACCAAAGTCAATTTGTGTAAGTAATCATCAAATAAGTTTCTAAAGATAGAGAAATTGTCTATGAAAATCTCAATGAATTTTTCCACCATGTCCGAGAAAATAGACATCATACATCTTTGGAATGTGGCGGGGGATTGCATAACCCAAATGGCATTCTTTGAAAAGAAAATGTCCCAAAAGGACAAGTAAATGTATTTTTTCCTAATCTTCTAGTGCTATGGGTACTTGATAATTTCTAGACAATCCATCAAGAAAATAGAAAAATTTGTGCCTAGCTAAATTTCCAACATTTTATCAATGAATGGAAGAGGAAAGTGATTCTTTTTAGTATATAAATTCAGTTTCCTAAAATCTATACATATCCTCTATCTAGTAATTATTCTAGTGGACAGTAATTCACTTTTGTGATATTTAATAGTTGTTATCCCAAATTTTTTAGTTACTTGATAATACACTGGACTAACCCACTTACTATCAGTAATAGGGTATATACTTTCTTTTTCTAACAATTTAAGAATTTATTTCTTCACTACCTCTTGCATGTATGGGTTTTGCCTTCTTTGGGCTTCTATGGGTACTTGATAATATCCAGACAATCCATCAAGAAAATAGTAAAATTTATGCCTTGCTAAATTTCCAACATTTGATCAATGAATGGAAGAGGAAAGTGATCCTTTTTAGTATATACATTTAGTTTCCTGAAATCTATACACATCTTCCATCCAATGATTATTCTAGTGGACAGTAATTCACTTTTGTGATATTTAATAGTTGTTATCCCAAATGTTTTAGTTACCACATGCACTGGACTAACCCACTTACTATCAGCAATAGGGTAGATAATTCCTTCTTCTAAAAATTTAAGAATTTATTTCTTAACTACCTCATATATGTATGGGTTTTGCCTTCTTTGGGCTTCTCATACAGATTTAGCACCATCCTCCAAGTTGATCTTATACATACACATGGTAGGACTAATGCCTTTTATATCCTCGATACTCCAACCTATGGATTTCTTAAACTTCTTAAGCATTTTTGTAAGTTCCTTTTCTTGGGTTTTGGTCAAGGTTGAAGAAATTATGGCTAGATAAGTTTCTCTTTCTTCCATAAACACATATTTTAAGTGCTCAGGTAAGTCTTTGAGTTCAAGTTTAGGTGCATTGGCCTCTTTACTAGATGGGGAACTGGGTAGATTTAAAAGTGTACTAGATTTTTTCATTAGCTCATCACTATATAGTTGTTCAAGGTATCTCTTAGTTTCCTTATCTAAATCTTTTTCGACCTCTTCAAGTGTAAGAATAGTTTAAAACTTCTCTTCTATTCTCGTTAGGGAAAAGTTGCTTTGGAAAATATTATCCAAAGGGTTAACATCGAATATTTCATCGATGGTAGAAATAGAAGGAAAAGGTGAAGAATTCAAAACTTTAAAATGAATAGTCTCTCTTAGGACTTTCATTGTCAAATTTCCATCTTGAACATCAATAATAGTCTTCGTAGTTTTCATAAATGGTCTACCAAGCAGTATTATGTAATCTTTGTCCAAGGTTGGATTTTCTTGCATATCCAAAACCAAAAAGGTCAATAGATATTATCATTTTTTCTACTTGTACTAGCACATCCTCATCTATTCCATTTGAATACTTAAGAGATCTATCTGCAAGTTGAAGGGAGATAGTTGTGGGTTTTAAATCTCCTAAATCGAGCTGTAAGAATATAGAGTAAGACATCAAGTTTATACTAGCACCTAAATCAAGCATTTCTTTAGTTACCTTCCTACCGCCCATAGTTATGCTTATGATAAAACTTCCAAGGTCTTTCAACTTAGGGGAAATTTGACGCTGAAGTACAGCACTAGAAATATTTGATACTACTACTTGCTCATTAAGTTCGTACTTTATTTTCTTAGTGTTCAAATCTTTGAAAAACTTAGCATAAGAGGTCACATTCATGGTCACTTCAAATAATGTTACATTCATATTTACTTTAGAAAGTATATTAAAAAGATCATAAAATTGCTTATTTTGTTTGGATTCTTTGAGTTGGTGTGAAAAAGGTACTTGCAGTTGGTATGGTTTTGTTGTCTTTTGAGTTTGGGGATGTCAGATGATTCCCCCATGAGTTTTTCCAAAGGTTTGTCAAGTTTAGCACTTGTCTCTCCTTTATGCGAGACTAAAATTTCACCTTCTTTGTTACCTGAACTACAAGGTATATCTTTAGAGATTTTAGGTAAATTAGTATTGACTACCTTACCACTTCGAAAGGTTTTTACATCCTTTGCTTGTTCGGGTTGTTTGGGTAACTTTCTTGGTTCTTGACTTTGCATTTGTTCAGCTAGTTGCCCAACTTTAGCTATAATCCTTTTAACCGAAGCCTCCTTGGTGCTCAACCATTGATTATTCATCAATTGGTTTTTGTGACTAACTTGAATAAAAGCATTCAAGCTATCCTCTAAGGTTGGCATAAAAGATTGATTTGATGGATAAGGGTGGTTTTTATTTGGCCTTAGTGTTTGACATTGGATGTTCGCTTGGAAATTATTTGGTGTCGAGTGATGGCTAAAGTGATAATAGGTGTTTGGATGATACCTTTGAAAGGAATTGACTTCCTCTATGGAATCCACTCTAGAATCACAAATATATGAAAAATTACTTGTATCATGCTCAATTGAAAAACACACTTCACACACCTCTTGATTTGTCATTTGGTGGGTAGTGAGAAGTTGCACTTGCTTAATCAATTTAACAAGTTTCAAGGTCATCTTATTACCGATGCCAATAATTGGCATTGCATAGTCCTTCATCATTTTCTGCCTATCTCCAACATCTTTTATGGCTACTTGTAGTTGAAATTGATCCTCCTCCTCTTGTATGTCACATTTAGCTCCTAAATTGAAAAAGAGTATAACTCTTTATGAAAGATTTCTCACTTGACAAAATGTATCGGCTTAAAGAAAAACAACACAAGGAACCTAAGTTAATTTATTTTGTAATGCTAAATTTAAAGAATGAACAAAATTTTTGAAATAAATGAATTTTTATTATTTCATTGGAATTTTATTACACACATTATTATAATAAAAACAAAACAAAACAAAACAAACTAAAATTAAAAGAAAATACAATAATTGGTGACCTCTACTTAGGACTAAAATTTATCATCTTCTAGTAAGATGCTTCTTAGAGATTTCAGAATGAAAAACTCAATGTCTCATCTTCATTGAATTTATTTAATCCAATTTTACCATTCAATTAGTCTTTGCTTTGTTTTTTCAAATGCTCAGCTAACTGTTCCACTTGGACTTCCACCTTTTTTATAGAAGCATCCATAGAGTCCAACCGTTGATTGGTTTTACAGTAGTTATATCTGCAGACTTGAATAAAAGAATTCAAGTTTTCCTCTAGCGTTTGTTTAGTAGGAAGGATTCTTAGAATGGTCTAGTGGAATTGTTGACCTGGCTAATTTGAGCTTTGGGGTGAAAGGACAGTTTTTTTCCTCTAGGAAAAGTTGCGATGATTTCTTCACCCAAGATTATAGGTATTTGAATTTGGGTCAAATCTTGGTCTTTATTGATATGCTTCCAAAACATTAACCTATTCAGGTCCAACTGGTACTTCTCCTTGATATAGACATGCTTCAGTACCATGTCCTATGTTTCTACATAAACCATAATGTTCATTGTTAGTATTGGTTTACGTAGTGAGAAGGGAAACTTGCTTGGTCATTTGATCAAGTTGTCTTTGAAATTCATTGTTGGAATCGATTTCATGAACTCCAACTCTTCTTACTCATGTTCTTTTCCTTTGGGAATTTGCACCCAACATCTCAAAGAGGTTGTACATCTCAGAGGTTGTCTTCTCTCCTATAGCTCCTCTAGTAGCGTTATTGACAATGAACTGGAATTTCTACATAAGTCCATCATAAAATAATTGGTTCTACAACTACAGGGGGAAGTTATGATGGGGGCATTGAGTGAGGAACATTTTGAACCTATCCCAGGCTCTATAAAATAGTTCTCCTTCTATCTGAGAGAAAGTGGAAATCTTTGCTCTCAATTTTAATGTTTGTTGGTGGGAATAGAATTTTCCTATGAATTTGTTGTAAACTTCCTCCCAAGTCATCAGAGAACTTGGAAGAAGTGACATCACCAAAGATTTGGCCTTGTCCTTCATGGTGTAGGGGAACCACCTCATTCTAAGCTGATCTTCATTTAGAATACCAAGGGGAAGGTTTGGACTGTGGCATAGAAGTCCCTAATGAAGGAAAGAAAATCTTCATTAGGAAACCCATATAATGAAGGAAGCATGGAAAAGTGAATGTTTTTCAAGTCATAATTCTGAGTAGCCTCACCCAACTAGATAGAGGTAGTTATTGTGCCAATTACTAGCCGTGCAAACTCCTTCATGGTGGTTTCCTTAACATGTGAGTTTCCTCCCATTTCTATTGGTTCCAATAGAGGATTATGGCTTGGTTTTATGTTTGGCTCAAAAATAGGTTGATATTAGAATCCAACCTTATGGATATTTGTTTAAATTTATGAATATTATCTATGTATGGTGTAAGAGAGTTTTCTAAGGATCTCTTACCATGCATAGACTAGTGAAAGCGTAAATTTAAAACACCTGTCAATTAAAAAGGAAAAGAATAATAAAATAACTATACATAAATTTAAAGAAAATATACATAGTATTTAATAAAAAAAATACTAAACAAATAAGTTAAGTTAATCACTAAGTTAAATAACATAATAAGTGTTAACCAAGAGTGCTCCCAAGAAAGAATGATGGAGCAAAACCTCATTAAAAATCATCTTCCTAGACAGAGCAATGTTTCGATGAAAGACTAGTGTAACAAAGGCATTTAAGAACTAGTCTCCTAGATATAACTCTCTTAGATCTTTACTTTTCATACTATTACACATTTAGTTATTTTTAAGTTTTTTTAGAAAATAAAATAATTAAATAAATTAAAGTTAAATGTTTTTTAAAATTAAATTCTAAAAATAAAAATCACAATTTTTACATCATATAATATTTTTAAAATTTTGATAAATAATTTAAAAATACTATTCACTTCTCAATAACAGTGCCAAAAACTTGATGAATAAAACCGATATCAAGTTAGTAATACCAATTTTGCAGATACTTTGGTTTTATATTTGTAAAACTCTCACAAGTGTACAAATTATTTAATAGAAAATGATAAATATACTCCCAAGGTCGATCTAAGGAAGGAATATATGTGATTTTTAATTTATTATTCAAACTTTTAAAAACGAAATTAAATCTTAAACATCTTGTAATGGTATTTTGATTTTTTTTTGTTTCCTAATTTAATAACATATAAAAAATAAACATAGATATGTATTCAATAAATAATTATGCAAATTTTTATCATTCATAAGAGTCGAGTATTTATAGATAATAATTAAGTTAATTATGTTTGCTTATATTATTTAGGTTATTAAAGATATAAATTGATATTTATTAATTCTTTTTTATATATAAATATCAAATTTTGTGAAGTTAGATATTTTTTGTCGATAATTAATTTGGTTAATTATATTAATTCTTTTTTTCTAAGAGATTGAAAATGAACCATTTAAATGTCACATTTGGTGGGATTAGAAATTTTAAACTTTATTCAAGGTGTCCAAATTAAACCTAAGAATTTAATTATTCGAGTACTAACTTTCAGGTTTTAAAACCACTACTGAAAATATGTTGTCAATATATTTTCGAATAATAGTTCCTATAAAAACTTTTGAAATAGAGCTTCGCTCTAACTATTGTGAAATTGTACTGATAAATAAAAAGGGTACTAATCTAAATCAGGCCGGATAATTGAACCTTAAAATCTAATTTTCAGATTTAAGTTTGTAATTAAAAATAGTATATTTTTCTCTAATATCCTTAATATAAAATCATGAATAAAAGAATAAATTTATTTTATAGAAATGTTTTACCTATTTAATATTTTGCAAGCATAACAACACTATTATTATATCATATTTACAAACAGTCATTCATGTTAAATTTAATCATAGAGAAATTAAATATAACATATAAGAATAAAACATAAAAATAACTATAAATAATTCATTTTAAAATTATATCTTAAAAGAATCCTTACAAAACTTTGATGCTAATTCCCTTTCTACAAAACCTCGAAATGAATTTGCATATCAATTTATTGAATCAAAAACTAAAAATTTACAAAAGCATAACTAGTTCTTCCTATAAAGGGAAGAACTTTAAAGCTAAAAAACATAAAAAAAAACTAAAAAAGCTTTCTAGAGAGAGAAAGCTAGAGAGAAAGAGAAGAGATTTTGAGGGATGATTTTTACAATGGGAGAGATAGTCCTTTTATTGGTGAGAAAACAACTAAAAAAGTGGGAAAATATCACAAAAATTGGTCTTGGACACGTTTGAACAAGTTGGCACGGGTGTAAGGCATTGGCACGTGCAAATGGCAAGATTTGCGGTAGCACGGGCGTTGATGCATGTGGGATTTATGGAAAACTAGCCCTAGCTTGTGCAAGGCTAGACGTGGACATGCACTGGCTGGGTGTGGCATGCGTAGGACTCGACTGATGCTTACGGCTCGACGTGGTGTGCGTGGGACTTCGCGTGGGCATGCGTTGCCTGGGCAATTTTGTCCATTTTTCCATTTTTTTCCTCATTTTTTCTCACTTAATTGTATATTGTGACATATTTCTTCTACTATTTTTCTTTGAGTCTTTAAATTATTTTTGAAATGAAAATACTTGAAAAGAATATAAATACCTATGATTTCGAAAATAAAAAATTATATAAAATATGATAAAATCATACAAATATAAATCTATTTAATTAATTAAAGTACATTAAATTATGATAATTTTAGTGCTTTTTAAGCACTCATCAGTTAATATCAACTTCAAGCTAATCACCTATCACATTTAGCATTGTTCTATGATTCATCATTCTTCAATCAATATGAAGAGCATGATGTTAGCATTAAAGGTAAACAATTATGTGATAGGGTCTTAACACTTCATAGAAATAAGAAGTTTATAATCCATTGACTACTAAAGTTTGAACAAGGCCAAGATCATTGGATGTTGATAATCCTTGATTTATATGACAATTATGTTTGGGATTGTGACTGCTATCCATAGAATTGAGTAAAGACACAAAAGTAGTTGTTGAAATGTAAGATTCATAGCTAGCTATTTTTCTTCTATTTTTATTTGGAATATTTAATAAATAACTTATTATTTTCAACTTTGATAAGGCATGAAAGCTATGGAACAAAAGTAAGGGCATTGTCCTTCAAAAATCACATAAGCTTATATGGGACAAAGTTATGGTATGTACAAGTGAATATTCATAAAATAATAAATATTACCATTGAATAATAAAGATGATTGAATATGGAAAACCATGTACACTTGTTTTTTGTAGGTTCCACAATAAAATGATAGTCATATGTGATTACTTTATTATGAAATTTATGAGCAAAATCATCTCAAATATCAGCATGCAAATTAAAGATGTGATAATCTCTTTTACTGATATATTATTTTAACATATTTAAGTTATTTTTATGAATTCATGATATTTTTTGTTAATTAAAAAAATCAATTAATGCTTTAATTTCTCTATTCCTGTGTCTTTAAAGTTGGGACATGTTTGATGGATGTTTATAGGCTTATATATTTAGGGAAATTAATTATGTTCTATGGACCTGATAGAGTTAAGTACTTGGGTCCTTTTTCTGCCCAAACTCCATCTCATTTCAATGGAGAGTTCCTTGGTCATTATGAATGGGACACTACTCGTGATTCTAAGCAACAAATCAAGCTTCCTCTCCCTAAAAAAGTGGGAATATCACAAAATCCATGACAAAATAGGAGTCATCACTTATTTGTAATTTAAGTTAAATATATATGTATTGTATATAACTTACTTTTTGTATAAATTTAATTCTCAAGTAATTAATTAATATTTAATTTTTCAATTATTTTTAGTATTTAAAAACTCTTTTAAACATATTTTAGTATTTTTTGTTGTTATGTGATCGAAAACAGGCAGTGAGGATGACAGAAAATGACCAAAATATGTTAAAAAGAATATAGAATTTAATGTCTATTCCTGGGTAGAACCGACTTTAAATTTTAAGTCCCCTCATTTTAAATGGGTTCACCTAACCGACTCAAAATCTCTTTTAAGTTGGTTAATAATTGACTTAAAAGGTTTTATTTGTAGTAGCAATGAGACTTATTTGAGTAATGTGGATATGCTATAGTGACAGTAAACTTAGTTATAAAAAGGCTAAGTAGGGTTACCCAAGTGAGAAACTAAGAGGCTTTAAAGCTAAGTATTTAGGTAAGATTCCTTGTATCTGGTAGTATTTTATATACTCAATACTTATGCCCACTACTCATTAGAACTCTATCGATAGGGAAAGGGCTATATTATTTTATGTTATAACGTCCATAATGCCTATGGATGTTAGAGTTATAATTCATGTAGGATAAAATTGTCTGCTAATGACCATTGATTCAGTTACCTCTTTCCCTAACTCCTTACTGCTTTATGTGTAAAAGTAGGGGTCAAGTACCCTAAAGGTGAAGTGCTGCTTCAACCAGGTGAATTACTAAATCTGACATACTATAACAAACTCACCTTGGGTACTAATATTGCCCAAAGGAATAGAAGGGCCGCTTCTTTGTCCAGAATGACAATGAAGGATGAAATTCATCATCTACGAGAAAGATGACTTACTTGGAAAATTATACCCAAACTCATACAATACAACATGCTATATTTACAAATCAACGCATTAAGATCAAGTGAATTATAACTATACTCTCTATGAAATGCATTGATTAACACTTAACTATCTTGGGGTAGATTCAAGTCATTTAAGAGAACTCGAGAATCAAGATTATGATTTCATCTTTACACCACCCGAGTGATCACAACATGAAGAATAAAGACCAGATGACATGGATGATTGGGATCCAAACTTGCTCTGGAGTTTTTATTTTTTATGTATTTTGTCTTAGTTTGTTTAATTATTTTTTGTTTTTATATTTTATTTGCTTTTTTTATGCTTTTTATAATTAGTGTACTTTGTTTTAATTTTTTTTAGTTTCGTGTTTATATGAACTTTGTTTATTTTATTTAGAATTGTTAAAATTATAAGTGTGTGAAGTACACAACATTCTGTATATGTGGTTAAAGTAATTGAAATGGCGAATGCATATGAATGTTCACATTAATACTTGGTCATGTATAGCAAATGAGTAATTTAAAAGTTTTTAAAACGTACATTTACATTTATACTTATTTTTATTTGTTTTCATTTTCAACTACTTTCATTTAATTTTATTTATTTTATTTTATTTATTGGTTTAGGGATAATTAGTTTCATTTTTAAAAAACTTCTTACAATATTATCATATTTTTAGTTAATTTTAAACAAATTATTAAGTCTTTGCTCAGTTAGATTAATATTTTAAACATATCATAAAGTAATGTGATAATTAGTTTGTTTTTGTCATAATTTTTGTTTCATGATTAAATTGAGATAAATCTAAAATTGATGTTTAGGAATCAAGTGGTGGAGACTACCTTTTGAGAATATTTTGAGCCTTTATCTTTTCACATTGAGTGATAATATTTTTTTTACTCTTTTAAGTACTCTTCTTATTATTTCAAATGGCTATATGATCTCAATGAGTTTTTGAATTGAATGTTAGGATCTTTACATCTCATAAAGTATCATATACTTATTTTATTACTTAAAGTATATGCCTTTCCCATTCATGCATGACTTCTAAAACAGAGATATATAAAGGGTTCCCTAATGTCAATACAAAATTGAGCCAAATTAGCCACTCACTAAATCATACAATTGTTTTTACAAAATATACATAGGTAAACTCTCTAAAAAAAGAAAAGAAAGAATGTATAAAAAAATATTATAAAAAGAAAATGAATAGTATAAAATAAATACTATGACCCAAAAAGTTCCTTTAAAGTTGCAAGAAATGGAATAGGAAATAAATCCCCTTGAAGTCATTGCATTTTCATTCATCTCTAAGGAATATCATTGATATTTTTATTTGATGATTTTGATTAATACATGAAAATAATACGTGATTTCTTTATATATCATTTCATTTGATTCCTTTCATGAGATCGATATTACATACTATTTTGAGTCTTTTAGTATTTAAACATATAAAAACTAATTAGTTCATTTCTTTACATAACTTTTACTTGCATGTAAATTTAATTGAGTACTTGAACCCATAGGATCAGTATAATATTGAGAGTATGACTTGTGAGGATTAGAGTTTAAGCAAATTTGGATTCCTAACACTAAAATTTGGTAAATCAATATTGATATATGAATTTTTGTTTTTCAACTAAATTTTACAATAAACTACGTTCCTTTGATATGTTAATTTAACTTATACTTTATGTAAGTCCTATTGTACTCATATTTATGTGTTGGTTTCCCTTGTTCACAACCTGATATCTGTTTTATTTTTTCTTAGTGTATTTTTCTTCCTCTGTGTAAGTTTGGTTACTTCAAATCAATAATGCACAGACACATAGTTAGGTACACTTTATATATAAGCATGTTTACACACACCACGAGGTTGGTTTTTGTAGTCTTTATGCTACGCTCTCCCGTTGACTTTGTCATGTGTTTTTGGTTCATTTTGGATGTGGGTATTTATGGAATACACTCAATAATTTTTGAAACAAAAAAATGTGACTTTTTAATACCTCGTCACTAATGAGGTGGATAGCGAGGTGGTTGGGAGGTGGTCATTCAAGACTTTACAAATACCACCTCATTTATTCTTATTTTGTATCCAGAAAAATATAGCAAAGCGTTATCAAATTAACATATTATTTTTTTGTTTCTGGATCACTAATACCTTGAGTGTTATTTGATATTAGTGATTCATGACTATGTGAGCAAAACCATTCTTGTGAGTGGTGAGTACTCAAGATAGTGTTTGTAAGTGTGTTGTATACGAGTAGTGTATCGACTGGGAGTTGCTTGGATACAATTGTTTATTTGTAAGAACCTTATTGTGAAAGTGAGCTAAGTTAAATGCATTGAGTTCTCACATCTCTTGTTGTGTGTAAGAAGATATTGGTTGTTTGAGTTTGAGAGTGGTCCTCAAGATTGGGAGTTGTAACACTTTTGGTTAATAATCTATAGTTATTGATTACACCATATCAGATGGTATGGGATTTGAAGAAGAGTCAAGTTTATGTGTCGAACCACGTCGTTGCAGAAGCAACAAGTAAGAGCAATAATAGGTAGTTTAGATAGAGGTCTCAATTCATAGAGCTATTGGTGGTTTTATTTTATATTAGATTTGTAACTATTTTATTAATTAGTGAATTGTTTGTTGTTTAGTGATTACCTTAAGCAACCCAAGGATATTACCATATAGATAGAGTTTCTATATGGGTTTACCTCGTTATATCTGATGTTTTCCATTCTCTAATGTGTGGCTAGTACAATCAAAGTTTAAATGATGTATGTTTCTACATACTAAAGTTTAAACTTTGATTATAAAGCTTTTATTATTTATTGCCAACTTTCTAACTTTTCAATATTACTTATACTTTACATTGGCTATCTATGATTATTTTTTCAGGAATGTCTCTCTATTATTTTCCTATTTGGGTTGAGATTTTACGGAGTTAGTATCTCCTTAACTTGATTATGTAGATGGTCTTGAACTCATTCTTTGTAGTCATGCTTAATCAAATTATGTGTTAGTATAATTTTCCTTTTTTTCTACATGGGAGTTTTGTGTGAGTTTCTAAGGAGTTTGTATCTCCTTATCTTGAAAGTGTACCAAGTGTCAGACTCTTTATTATGCTTTGGTATGTAATGTTTGATTGCATATTGTGTGATATTTGATATGCTTATGCATGTTGCTAGCCTGGATAGGAGCCTATAAGGCACATTATCACTAGTATGTTGGCTACAATTTCTTCTTTCTTAAGGAATCAAAATTAAATTAACTAAAAGTAAATAGCAATAATTAATTCAATCAGATTTGTTAACTAAAAATATATATGAAAAAATATCTAGAATACAACTAATCTGAAGAGGACACGTGGCACATATTGGGTAAACCAAAAGCTCAGAACCAGCGCACATGTTTCCAACTGTTTATGTGGGACCCACTTGTCTTGCATGCCAATGTCCCGTGCGGTGCAATCACATGCAAATGTTTCCCTATACCAATGAAATGTTTCCACGTGTCTATATTAATTCTTTCACCCAATCATATGCTGACATGTGGCATGCGGGTTGAATTAAAAATAAATCAGCAACGGTGCACGTTCCTCCTGTTTTGCGTGTTTGCATGTCTCAATATTCTTGTCCCCTATGCGGATTAATTTATTATTTTTGACATACGTTTTTGTCCCCCCATGTGTAGAGAAATATATTTTAAAATGTATTTGTTTTTTAGAGATTTGATGTTATAAATAGGGGATTATTATGATAAATTTAAAAAGTTTTTAGTTTTTGTTTTAAGTTCATTTTGGTTTTAGGTTCGTTTTGGGTTGGATTGTGGAACATGCAGAAGCCATTTTTGGCTTCTGTTGTGTTCTGCGTATGCCAAATATTTAAGAGCAGCTGAATTTTTAATTTTCTTAGTGTTTTGTAACTGATATTCCTTAAATGCTGTAATTTTTATTTTTATTTATGAAGTAATTTAATTTTTCTAGGGTTGCATTTTATCTAAATTTACGAAGCTTGAGTTTAATTATTTTTCAATGATTTATTAGATTTTTAATTTGTTTATTCTATTTGTGCTTAATGCTTTTGATTATTGGAAAATTTATCAATTGATCTGTGGCACTCAAATAAACTTGGAAGAGGCATTTTTGTGTATATTGTTCATGGATAGAATAATATGTATATATGAAGGATATGAATATACCTTTATCGTATGTGTGGCCATTTGAGAACTTAGAACGTAATGAATCTTGGTGAATTTAATTCTCATAGGAATATAGTGAATTAATTTAACGAGGTGTATCTATACGGAGATCGAAAGAGATGTATGGATAAAATTAGAAGTTTTTGGTTGACAAATTAAATTTACAAAAAAGTAAATCAAAACGGAATAATATGATTTGAGTGGACTAATTTGGTGAAAATTGCAATCCTAGAATTTTATTTTATTTTGTTAAAAAACTCTTTAGTTAACTTGTTCTAATTAACGATTGTTTTGGATAAAATCAGAGTGAAATAATTTTAGTACTCAACAAACTGTAGTGACAAATCTCCGTGGAAACGATTACTCACTTATCAAATTTTATTACTTGTGACCGTGTATACTTGCACGTTTTTTTTTCTCCTAAAAGAGACAACATAGGTCTTCCGAATAAAGAGGTCAGAGTCATAAGAACTAGAAGTGAAGCCAAAGTTAGTAACTGTAGAGCTAAACTTGGTAAACCAAGCTCGAGGAGCTTGTTTGAAGCCATAGAGAGCACAACAAAGTGCTGACTTTGCACAAGCAGGTGGTTGGTGTTCAAAGGATGTTGTAATGGTAGGATTGATGAGTGCTCAAAAAGCACTAAAATTACCATGATTTTATGTACATTAATTAATTAAAAAATATATATATTTATATGTTTTATCATATATTTATATAAATTTGTCTTTTCGGAATCACGGGTATTTTTATTGTTTTTCAGGTATTTTGGCTTTAAAACGTAACTTAAAGATTCAAAAAGGAATACTAGAAGCAATACATCACAAATATATTAATAAATAAATGGGGAAAGGTCAACAAATATGGAAAAATTGGACAAAATGGGTCAAAAATGTCAAAAAGGAGAAAATCGCGCCGCCGCGCCAGTGCCCAGACCCGCACGCAGCACGCCCCACGTCCGCGTGCATCAGCGTGCGCCTTGTCCCAGTTCCGCGCGCGTCTCTCCTGCTCCCGCGTGCGCCCCTACGTGCCCAGCTGCCCTCCGCGCACACCGCTTCCCATTTCGCCCCATTTTCGCACGCAGCCGCCCCCATGACGTTAGCAATTGCACTCCGCGTGCACCGCTGCCCATTTCGCCCCATTTTCGCGCACAACCACCCCTATGACGTCAGCAATTGCACTCCACATTTTCACAATTTTTTAATATTTTTTCACTCACTTTTTCTCCCCATCCTCACCTATAAATACCCCCCTTCTCTTCACTTCTAAACACACCTCAAAACACATTCTCTTCTCTCTTTCTTTCTCTCTTTTCTTAGATTTTTTAGTTTTTTTAGTTTTTTTTAGTTTTTCTTAGTTTTTAGATTTTCTTAGTTACTTTTTCTTAGTTTTAGAGTTCTTCCCTTTTTGGGAAGAACTAGTTATGTCTTTCTTTCTCTCTTTTCTTTACAGTTATTTTTTATGCTTTATTCTTACATGTTATATTTAATTTGTCTGTGATTAAATTTAACTCTGCTGGCTGTTAGTAAACATGATGTAATAATAACGTTGTTATGCTTACGAAATATTAAATAGGTGAAAATCTCTAAAATGAATTGATTTTATTTTTATTCAAGATTTTATATTAAGAATGTTAGAGAGAAATATATTATTTTTCATTACAAACTTAAACCTGAAAATTAGATTTTAAGGTTTAGTTATCCAGTCTGATTTAGAGTAGTGCTCTTTTATTTGTTGGTACAATCGCCCGGTAGTTAGAGTGAAGCTCTATTTTAAAAGTTTTTATAAGAATTATTATCTGAAAATGTATTGACAACATGTTTTCAGTAGTGGTTTTAAAACTTGAAAGTTAGTACTCGGATAACTAAATTCTTAAGTTTAATTTGGACACCTTGAATAAATTTTAAATTGTCTAACCCCACCAAAGGTGGCATTTAAATGGTTCATTTTCAATCTCTTAGAAAAAGGAATTAATTTAATTAAGTAAATTAGTTATCAACCCCACCCATAGGTGTTAATTGATTTGTTTAGTTAACAAAGAATATCTAACCCCACCAAAGGTATACATATAAAAAAGGGAGAATCAATAAATATCAATTCATATCTTTAATAACTTAAATAATATGAGCAAGCATAATTAACTTAGTTATTATATCCATAAATACTCTACTATTATAAAAGATAAAATTTGCATAAATATTTATTGAATCTATGTTTATTTTTATGTAAGTAGATTAAAACACAAAAACCCATAATATCGTGACAGGATGTTTAGGATTTAATTTCTTTTTTAAAAGTTTGAATAATAAATTAAAAACCATATGCATTCCTTCCTTAGATCGACCTTGGGAGTATACTTATCATTTTTCTACGAAATGATTCGTGCACTTGCGAGAGTTTTACAAATATTAAAACCAAAGTATTGGCAAGAATCGGTGATGCCGGTTTTCGCTCATCAAGGATCAGCAGAAGGATCAGACACATTAGGAGAAGCTGTAGTAGATGGTGGTGAGGGTAATAGAGAAATTTCAAGAGGAAATAGATCAATAGTTGGGTCATTAACAAACAAAGGTGAGGTAGGAGATGAGACATGAAATAGGGAAAGAGAGGAAAACGTTTTATGTTCCTAGAAAATGACATGATGAGAGATACGTAATCATTGAGAGAGAGGGTCCCAAAAATGATAGCCTTTGTGTTCTATTCCATACCCTAAGAAACAACAAAGACGAGCACAAGGTTCTAATTTATTGCATTTATGAGGGTGAAGAAGAACAAAATAGGCACAACCAAACACTTTGAGCAGTTCATAAGATGGATAAGTATTATAGAGACACTCATAAGAGGATTGATTATGAATAATAGGCATGGGAATATGATTGATGGTTTAAACAGCCGTAAGAGCTACTTCACCCGAAAAGTGTTCAGGACAAGAACTAGAATGAGAATTGTACGAATAGTATTAAGAATATGTCTGTGTTTTCGATCAACTCTTCCATTTTGTTGAGATGTGCCAAGACAATAATATTAAGAGAATGTGCCATTTTGTCAAAGAAAATTTAAAAAAATTGTTTTTTATATTCCATAGCATTATGAGTTCTAAGAACTTTGATAGTTTTAGAAAATTGAGTTTTAACCATTTGGGTAAAATCATAATAAATTTTGGGTAATTAAGATCTATGTTTCATAAAAAAAATCCATGTGAATCTTGAATAATCATCAATAAAGATGACAAAGTAAACACATCCTCCCATAGTAGGATGTCGAGATAGACCCCAAACACCAGAATGAATTAAGTCAAAAGGGGAGATAGATGTAGAATTACTTTTATTAAAACATAAAGTAGGTTTTTTCCCAATTGACAAGGTAAACAATTTACATTATCAAAAGTAGATACATATCCTAATTTACCAGAAGATGCTAAGGGACGAAGACGTCCTATAGACGTATGGCCTAGACGAGCATGTCATAGGTTGATATGAGTAGTAGAGGCAGTAATAGAAGGATGAGGAGAATTGGGTAGATGAAGGTTGATAAGTTAAAATAGTCATTCAATCTTATGGCATATCCCAAGTATTTGTCCTATCTGTGGATCCTACATATGACAACCAGAAAAGGAAAAAGTAATAGCAAGACCAAGTTCACATAATTGACCAACATAGATAAGATATAGAGTAAGGTTAAGAATATGAAAGGTGTCAGAAAGTGATATAGAAGATGTGGAAACTTGACCTATAATATTAACATGCATATATGAACCATTAGTGGTTTCAATTAAAGGTTTGGAGATGGAAGATTGTGTGGGATAGAACATGTGAGTATCCTGAGTCATATGGTTACAAAAAGCAGAATCAAAATACCATAAAGATTTACCTGATGTGATAAACAAGGCAGTAGGAGGAGGATTACTAGATTTTGAAAGGATATGTTTAAGAAGACTTTCGAGTTCTTGAGTGGAGAAGGTAAAATTTTCATGGTTATCCTTAGAAATAGCATTAGTGATAGATGAGTTATTAGTTTTATCTGAAGTATTTTTAGAGGGATTCTGAAAGCAATCTTGTTGAAAGTATCTTGGACCCTTCTTGTGACAAAATATACATACTCGAATGGGACATGTGAGAAGGTCATGATTGGGGTTGTGGAAGTAGGCGTAACCTTGCTGTTTGAAGCCCTCTTTAGAACCTCCTTTAGGGCGATAAGGTTTAGAGAGAGCGAATTGATCCCAAATAGCATGCATCTAAAAGAGAAATTGGTTAATCGTTTGATCAAACCTCTGACGTTTGGTATGAAGATCTGTTAGAAGTTGAAATTGATTGGCCAAATCTATGGTAGTTAAGCAAGTCTCAAGAAATTCTCAGACTTCCTTAGCAGTGTCAAAATGCCCAAATTCACCATGGATTGAGGGTAGAATGGTGTCAGCAAATAAGGAGTCATTTTTAGTGGTTTTTTTTATGGGTATAGAGATATCGCTAGCTATGAGATGTCATAGCTTGCATTCCTTCAAGAAACTCTTCATTGCTTATGCCCAAGCTAGGTAGTTAGTATCATCAAGGGTGGTAAAGATTGGTTTAGGGACATCATTTTGGTCCATTTTAAAGGAATAATAGAGGAAATATAAAAGAATAGTATAAAAGAGTTTAGATAGGTCAAAAATAACCTTAAAAATGGAAAGAGGAGTCGAAAATAATCCTAAAACTGGTCAAAACCAGTCGTGATGGTGTTGAACCGGATTAGTGAAGAGAAAAAAAACATGGTGAAACAGGTTTGGTGATTTGGGTCTAGTGAACCGGGTCTGGTGAAGAGTATCTGGGGAACAAGGTTTGGGTTTGGTTAGAGCGCGGGTTGGATATGGCTGGAGGGCAGACCAGGCGTGGGTTGTAGTGCAGAGCGAATTTGGAATGGGTTGGGCCTGAGAGTGAGTTAGCGCTTAGGTTTTGGGAATAGATTCTTTGGGTGGTGCGTGAGGCGTAATTTTGGTGGCTCTAGAATTTTTGGATAAGACGAGTCTAATGATGATATTTTTGATTTGATTGGATTAGTATAGGTGATAAAGGTTTACTGTGATGAAAAAAGGAAAATTTTTGATAGAAATTCTAGAGATATATGAGAGGTTCTCATACCATGTGATAAATAAAGAGAAATAAAAAGAAAGAATGATTTAATGTTGTAATTTTTATGTTTTAAAATCTACATAGATAACCATATTTATAAGGTTATAATAAGTGTAGTAGAAGTGAAGTATAAGTATAATAAAATATCTAATGAAGTACAATATCATATATAACTTAACAAAGATTAAAATTAAAAAAAAAATTATCTAAAATAACATATGGTTTAGAATTTGACCTATCTACTCCCGCATTATCTTTGAGAGTATAAAACTCTGCTGTTTTATTATATTTGGTACTCTTCAAATAGTAAACATATTATTTTAGCGATGAATATTGTTAATACCATGAACCTTGGAAGAGATTCTTCTATTTTCTCTTGGCGTTTTTTGCTTGATATATTGATATTTCAACATGAAAGCCCTCTTGAACTCTATCAATACATTTTCTCCAATTAATTCTTGGATTTTCTTTGAACATTTGCACAAATTCCTCAGCCACAAATTTACTGTCAACATGATTCAAGTTGTAGTTCCTTCGACATTAACATTGAATTTCATTATGACACTTTCTGACCATGAAAGCATTTGTTACCTTAACTCCTCGTGCTATCATACCCCAATAACAATCTTTATTTATACACGACTTTTAGTATCTGAGGGTTATTTATAAACTTTTAAATTACTTATTTATTTTATTTTGTACTAAAATATTATATAAAAAAATACTTACTTTGTGTTTAATTATGTTAATACAAGTGGAAGGAGTTAAAATTTATTTATTTTATATTTATTAAAAAAATATTAATTTTTTTAAATTTTTGAATTTATCTAAAGATTTTATAAATTTTATGATTTTTCTTTGCAGAAAGAGAAAAAGACCCACTTTCGAAATAATCGACTCCACTTCCTCAAAAGAAATTATTAAGGACACACCATCATGTTAATAGCATCTGCTTTAATAATGTTGAACAATCTTTACTTTATTAAAGTTGTAAATTATTAAATAAATGTTTATTTTTGAATAATTGTTTGCTTTTAAATTATTGTATTTTGTCTTGATTGAGTCTACTCTACCTATATAAGGTAAGATCGCTCATTTGTTTAGCATCTGCTTCTTATGCATTAAAAACTCTATGTATAATTTCTCTGTAAGATATTCTTTATATTAATAAATTATCCTTCAATTTTCTCTATCATACTTTGCAGTTACTTCTTATCTCTAACACCTAGTAAATCCCGGCTCATCTTAGTATCAGAGCCATCTAGGTTAACTTACAGATCTAAGTATAAACATCTTTATATTCTCTCTTAAAAAGAAGAATTCTTAGTAATTAAGGTCAATCGAGGTGATGTCTGGAGTAAGACCCAAGTGAGGCAGGCTTTGACGCACAGTAACCTCACACAATAACTCTTAATTACAACGCATCTTCTCAAATGGAAAGAGCATCCAGATCTTTGTTCTCTAGATTTTCAAGTTCCTCTAGCCAAGGTAATGATTCCAACTCGACTAGATCTAAAAATAAAGAAGTAATAAGAATAGAAGATGTTGAAAACTATTGCTATAAATTTACTATCTCAGAGTCTAATAGACTCATATAAAGAAAAATATAATTAATTACATATTGGTTTAGTCCAAATAGCAGTAAAATATGATGGATTAAATAATTCAATTCTCTTATGTGTTCGAGACAAAAGACATAAGAAGTTCTCTGATTATTTACTCTGAGTTGTTGAAACTTCCTTATGTTCTGGTCCAATCTATTTTAATTGTTTTCCAAATTCTTTCGTACACATAAAAGATATTAATGTTCAAAGGGCCTTAAAGGTCGATATTAAAACACATGGTTTCGATATGGAAGAAGAAACCAGCAATATAGCTCTTATTTACAGAGTATATTTTAAAGTGATGAATACTATATGTCTTGATATAAATCTAAAGTCTTTTATATAAGACAAAAGAGGTGAAATAACCCTATTTCAATCCAATCTGGTAAAATCCAAACTAGTAGTACCTCAAATAGTACCTTAGGATTAAATAACTCTTCTAGAGTCATGGTCTTTAACCCAAGACCAACCTACTATTATTCCCAAAAATATAGAGCTCAATAAAATTGTTGAGTATGCAGATGGATCGGTAGATATAAGTTTTGATTCTTCAAGAAAAATCAAAATAAACTCTAAACCATCCTCGGTTACCCATACCTCTAGAGTCTCAACACCCAGTCCATCCTTATCATCTGAACTAGTACCTTGGTCTTAAATAGACCCACACCAGAATTTAAGGGTGTCACTAATCTCCCTTCTATAATTAGTAAACCAGTATATAAAAGAACAGATGATAGCCTTATAGGTAGTACCCCTTCAAGTCCTACTCTCTCTGATATGAGTTTAGACCAACCATCTTACTTTTCAAACATATTTATGATGGAAGTCAAGAAACTTTCATTTAATGATATGATCCTACAGATGTTTGAAGACCCTGCTAATATGCAGAAGAGGAATATCTTTTATTCTCTAACAAGAGATGAACAAGAAAAGTTCTACAACAAATATAAAGCGTTCTTAAAGTTTGCAAAAAAGAAGAACAAAGAAGTTAATCTAGGCTTCTTTAACTTTATTAAAGAATACACTCCTAAAACAGAGCCAACAGAGATACAAAACCTTGAAAAGATTCATAAATAGTTCAATACCCCTTCTGGTCATAAAGTAATGGTTGTCCATCCACTAGAAACCACAATTAAAATAACTGACTCTTGTTTAGCTATCCCAAACAAGCAAGGCTCAATAAAAACCAATCATTCAACCACTGATGGTGTAGTAAACCAAGTTCTTGAACAAAATAATTATACCAACCTGTATTTACAATCAGTTGGTGACCAACTTACTAGGATCGAATAAGCTATTCCAACCTCTCAATTAACAAGCATATATCCATTAGCCTCATCCTCAAAATCACGCCTAAAAGATGTAGTTGAATCTTCGTTCTTTAAACCACTTCCAGATCTAACAGGGTTCAAAAGGAATGATGATAAAGAATTCCTAAAAGAATTGTATGAGCAACTCTCAAAATTGGAGTAAAAAAACAAATCTCAATCCATCAAAATGATCGAGGAACAAGACATTAATACTATGTCTAATGCTGAAGTCGAAGAAGTACTAAAAGTACTAAATCAAGTAAATGGTGGTATAGGATTGGAAGTCAATAAATTGGTTACCCCAATACTACTTTATCAGTCCAAATCTTATTACCCTCGAATATCTCCAATCAATTTACAAATCGAAGAACCTTTACAACCAAGTCCTAGCTACAACGGAAATCAACTCCAAGAATGGAATATTGATGGTCTTTAGATTATAAAACCATTAGAGTTATTAAAAATATGTTAACTTATGCTACAATAGTAAAGTTTAATAAGTCCTCTGATAAAATGGCAGCTATAGCTATTGTATTAGGATTTGTTGGCCAGTTACAAGCTTGGTAATTATGTTTATCTAATTTATTAATCTATAAGTCTTATGAATCTAATTTTTCACATGTGATAATCTAATATTTTTACCACAATTATGATTTGAATTCAATTATATTATTTAATCTGAATTTTATGCTATTAATTAATTCACCAACAATTGATATATAGATGCAATTAAATATATATTTAAGAGAATCATTTAATTGTTTGTCTTGATTAAATATCATGCATAATTTCTAGTTATGTGATCCATAATTTATGAGCTTAATGATTAGTATACAATTTAATTGATATGAAAGTGTGATTAGATTAATTACTATACAACGTGTAGTTTATTTGAAAGAGGAATACATGTTCCATTATATTCAATTAATCATGTAATTTATTAGTAATTATATTGAGAGGATTTTAATGATTCATATGCTTAGAAAATTGGGGGATTAAGTATTTCTAGATATTTTCTCATATATCTTCTTAGCTATTAATTTTGAGTTAATTAATTATTGTTATTTATTTCGAGTTATTTTAATTTTACTTTCTCAAAACACATAAAATTTATCTTTATTTTTTTAGTTTTAAAATTAGTTTATAATAATATAATCTTTGTAGGAATGATATTTTCTTATCATTATATTACTTGTCTATGATACGTATACTTGCGTACCTATTACACACAATTTGTGCTGATCAAGTTTTTGGCGTCATTGCGGGGATTATAAACATTAAAATTAAGTAGAGTTCGAAAGCAAGAGAAATTTCTTCTTTAGATCCCAAAATTGAATGTACTTTGAAATCAATAAGAAAACAAAAAGTTGTCACCTAAGTGTAAGAAATGATTAATCTATTATAAATAAACAATAATGAACTTAATTTGAATGACCAAACAATAATGGATGATAAGGATAGAAGGCCAAACATTCAAGCTAATCAATTTGAAACAAAGCCAATGATGTTTCAAATGCTATAAAACAGTTGGATAATTGAGTGGATTATCAATAAAGGATCCTCATTTACTTGTCAAAATTGTTTATTGAAGTTGGAGATTAACTCAAGTTCAATGGTGTGACCAAGAATGCATTTATGCTCATATTGTTCCCTTACTCTTTGCAAGATCATGCTTGAGCATGGCTAAACTCTTTACAGCCAGATTCCATTACAACTTGGAATGATTTGGAGAAGAAATTCTTATTGAAATATTTCCTACCAACAATGAATGTTAAGCTTAAGAATAATATTATCTCCTACCAACAAATTGAAAAGGAATCTTTATATGAATCATGGGAAAGATTCAAAGAAATGCTAAGGAAGTAAAGGGTATCCCTTATTGGATCCAAATGGAGACTTTTTGTAATGGTCTCAATGCTCAAACAATAACTATTGTTGATGCATCCACTAATGGAGCTATGCTAGCTAAATCTTATAATCAAGCTTATGATTTTTTTGAGAAAATAGATAGGAGTAATTATCAATGGCCAATGGACAGAATGATAGCCATAAGAAAAGTAGTTGGAATGCATGAGGTAAATTATTTGATGACACTTACAGCTCAAGTGTCATCTTTCTTGAATCTTTTGGAGGCTCAAAACTTGCAAGTGAATGTAAACCAAGTCCAAGATTTAGGGGTATCCTATGTCTTTTGTGATAGAGCTCATTTTTTTATAATTGTCCATACTTAAACACATATAACCAATGATGGAGACAACATCCAAATTTCTCTTATAGTAGTAACAACAATCAAGGTGGTAATCAATTCAACCATCAATCTTTTGTACCACCTGGTTTTCATCAACCAAAAACAATCACAAGCCTAAGAGAATAAGCCACCTATTGATGATACTACAAATGCTTTATTGGGGATGATGAAGACTTCATCTAGTCAATACATACAAAAGTATCTACTCAAGAGGCTTCAATTCAAAATTTAGAAACCCAAAATGGGGTAACTTGTATAGGTCACAAGTAAAACCCTTGAAGGTAACCTTCCAAGTGATAGATGTATAAACCCAAGAAGAGAAGGTAAGGAGCATTTTAAGGTCATAGCCTTGAAAAGAGATAAAACTTTAGAGTATGAATATGAGACTCCGAAGGATGAAGAGGATCAAGAAGCTAAAAAGGATGAGAAGGAATAAGTAGATAAGTATAGCACTGAAAAGAAAATAATTCAGCCAAAAAAGAGTAACCTTTACAAACCCACTATCTCTTTTCCTCAAACACTACAAAAGCAACCATTTAGATATGTAGCTTTTAAAAATTTTGGATGTCTTCAAGAAACTATACATAAATATACCATCTGCATACGCATTTGAGTAGATACCTTCTTATGCCAAATTTTGAAGGACAACCTGTCTAAGAAAATGAGGCTTGGAAATAATGAAACAATAACCTTGAGTAAAGGTTGTAGTGTCATCCTTGTCAGAAAACTATCCCAAAAATTGAAAGATTTGAGTAGTTTTAATATTCCTTATACAATTAGGAACATGAACTATGAGAAAGTACTTTGTGACTCAGGTTCAAGCATTAACTTTACGCCATTATTGGTCTTCAAGAGATTAAGGGTTGGTAAAGCCAAACCCATTCCAATAAAAAAATGGAAAATAGATCACTTAAATGACCCCGGGTTGTGGTAGAATATGTAGTAGTAAAATTAGACAAGTTTATTATTCCGATAGATTTCATTGTACTAGACATGGAAAATGACCATAAGATTCTTATCATACTTGGTCATTCATTCTTAGCAATCGAAAAAGAACTAATTGATGTATAAAAAGATGAGTTTACAATGAGAGTGTAAGATAAGAAAGTAACATTTAAGGTTTGGAAGCATATGAACCCCCTGATATTGACAATGCTAATGAATGATTTAGGATAGATGTTAGTGATAATGATGATAACTTAAAAAAATTTGTTGAGTCGCCCACACTTAAGACTATCACACATGATGCTGTGAACAATGAAGTAAACTCACCAAGAAATAACTCAATCTATTTTAATTTTGAAAGCATGAAATCTATGATTGATATTATTGATTGTGTGGACTATTTGGAGGTTATACCTCCCATATGTATAGCTAATGTTTTTATGGAGAGTTTTGAGATAAAATCTAAGCTTAAATTTTCTATTGAAAGGCTACTAATGTTAGACCTCACATCTTCACCCTAGTATCCTCAATCAAGTGGGAAATAGGATGAATCCAATAAAGAGGTGAAAAGGATGCTTCAAATATAAAAATTAAATTAGATGAGTTATAGTGGATTGTTCATAAGAATGTCAAAAAGTATAAAAAGAAAACAAAATATGGCATGATAAGAGAATTGAGTGCCATGTTTTTAAACCAGAACATAAAAATATTATTGAACAATTCAAGACTCAAATATGACGCTAGTTAGAAGGCAGCCCAATGTTATTTTTCTTATATTTTTATTGTTATTATTTTGTAGGTGAATAAATGTGGAGAGTAATGGTGCAACAAGATGAAACAGTTTCGATAACATATGTAATGTGCCAAGACTAAAGGAGTTTTCTTTCCTTTTACTTTTTCATATTTATATGTGCTTACTAGGTAAAATGTGCAATTTAAGTTTGGGGGAGAGAATTTTATTCTCTACTTTGTTTGTTTAATATGCATTTTTATGTTTTAGGAATTTTTTAAACTTTTTAGGATATTTTTAATATAAATATATGAAAACTAAATGCATGCATGCTTGATATGAAATGTATGAACCTAATGATAAAAATTGGTTGTCATGGATAGGATAAGTAATGTAACATATTCATCAAAATATATTAATCATGAGATATGCATGCTAGTTTTAATTGGATTGATTCAATTTTTTTGTACATGTTTATGATTGATTTGGTTGTTCTAATTGAGAGAAAGTTTGTGGTGTGTTATACGAGTTGATGATGTCGATCATATTGTAGAATCTATTTAATCATCTTTTGAGCTGAAATTCTAAATAGTATTTAGCATAAAAAAAATGATTCGGGCCTTATTTATATTGACTGAGAATTTCAAACTAGCTATTATTAATATCTTTAGACACCTATTTGAGCCTAACTAAGAACTTTTCATAACTTTAAGACACATTTTATGTCTAATCTATAAGCATTACCATTACATTTATACCTTTAACTTATACAAAAAGAAAATGCAATCAAGTGTTATACTATAAAGTGATATTGTACCCTATTTGAAAAAAAAGAGAAAGTAAAAAGAAAAAAAAGAAAAACTCACAACACAATGAACCCTTTCTAAACAAAAAGAAATTGGGGGTGCTGTGAAGTACAAAAAAAGATGTGGAATAAAAGAATATGAAAAAAATGATAAGATATGATGCACTAAAAAAGAAGTAAGTAAAAGTTCAATTATAGTTAAATATTACATGATGAATAAAAAGAAAGATATGGTGCGAAAAAAGCCTAAATGTCTTCATTTATCTACCCCCACCTAAGCCTTATATTACAAGTATATAAAACCCTTATTGATCATTAGCTAAGTGCATATTTTTATTAGTGAAAAAGGATGTGAAAAATAAACTTATGAGACTTATTCTAAGATTGAATTGATTAGCATACTTATATAGGTTGATTTCATGAGTGCACTGGATGATATCTTGTGCAACACAAAAACAAGAATCAATTCGTCAAAAGCCTTCCATATTCTTGTATTAATGGAATGTTGATTGATGAATATATAAATATTCTTGTTATAGAATTGTGTGACTTTTGAAGGGATAGTTTTCGTTAAATATGCATATATTAATAGATGTGTATTTATGAATGTGCTACTCATATCATGTTAGCTAGATAGATTTGACTTTACTTAAGGTAAGAAAAGAGCTAAGTTTGAAGATGTGATAACTCTACTTTTGTAAAGTTATTTGGTTAATTTTAAATTACTTATTTATCTTATTTTGTGTTATATATCACAAAAAAATACTTAATTTATATTTAATTATGTCAATATAAGTAGAACGAGTTAAATATTTATTTATTTTATATTTATTGAGAAAATATTATAGATTTTTTGAGATTTTTATTAATTTTTTATGATTTTTATTTGATAGGTTTATGTAAATAAAAATATAGGTGGATGAACTTATAAGAAAAACTCAAAACTATTTGCAGCCACGGTCACTATTCACTCCTAAGAAGTTGAACGTGATATTAGAGTTATATATATATATATATATATATATATATATTTTTTTTTTTTTTTTTTGCTCCCGCTCGCCAAAAGAATGCTTACTATTCATTCACTTTTAGTCTAAGAAGCTGATACGTGGTACTAGAGTTAAATATATGTTTGCCTCCGCATGCGAAAAACTAGCTTGCATAAATGTGAGTCGATTTGCCTTTTGCATATCCTTTTATAATTTTAGTCACGATATAATTTTAAAACGGATTAATTTCTTTAATATAAATATAAAATAATAACCCATAAATTCTAAACAGAATCAAAAAAATACAAAATAACGAAAAAAATACAACATTTGTCAAAAAGTGAGAAGAGTCAAAGAGTAGATATAATTTGGTTTACATTTAACAGAATTAGTGACAAAATTTAAAAAATTAATTGTATTTTTTTTTCATATCTTTATTAACCCAATTTTTTATATGTAATGATATAATAGTTTTATTTCAATTATGATTTCAATTCATTTATATTATTTAATTTTAATTTTATGTTATTAATTATTTGACTAACAATTAATCTATAAAAAAAATTAAATATATTTAAGATAATTATTTAATTATTTGTCTTAATTAAATAACATGCGTAGTTTCTAGACAGAGATGTATGATTCTTATATATATGATTTATAGCTGATGGACTTAATGAGTAATATGTAATTTAATTGATATGAGAATATGATTAGATTAATTACTATATGGTGTGTAATTTACTTAAGAAATAAGTACATGTTAGGTTATATTTAATTGATCAAATAGTTGATTGGTAATTATATTGGAGGATTTTAGTGATTCACGTGCTTAGAAAATTGAATGATTAAATATTCCTAGATATTTTTTCATATATATTCTTATGTGTTAATTTTGAATTAATTAATCACTAATATTTATTTTTAGTTATTTTAATTCTACTTTCTCAAAACACATAAAATTGATATTTATTTTTTAGTTTTAAATTAGTTTCTAATAACATAATATCCATAAGAACGATATTTTTTTATCATTATATTACTTGTTTGTTATACGTATACTTGATGAGTAGAACCGGCATCGCCGATCTTGCCAATACTTTGGTTTTATATTTATAAAACTCTCGCAAGTGTACGAATAATTTCGTATAAAATGATAAGTATACTCCCAAGGTCGATCTAAGGAAGGAATATATGTGGTTTTTAAATTATTATTCAAACCTTTAAAAACAAAATTAAATCCTAAACATCCTCTCACGATATTTTGAGTTTTGTGTTTTTAATCTACTAACATAAAAATAAACATAGATAGAGATTCAATAAACATTTATGCAAATTTTATTTGTTAAAACAGTAGAGTATTTATGGATATAATAACTAAGTTAATTATGCTTACTCATATTATTTAAGTTATTAAAGATATAAATTGATATTTATTGATTCTCTCTTTTTTATATGAATACCATCTTTGGTGGGGTTAGATATTTTTTGTTAACTAAAGAAACCAATTAACACCTATGGGTGAGATTGATAACTAATTTGGTTAATTAAATTAATTTATTTTTCTAAGAGATTGAAAATGAACCATTTAAATGCCACATTTGGTAGGGTTAGACAATTTAAACTTTATTCAAGGTGTCCAAAATAAACCTAAGAATTTAGTTATCCGAGTACTAACTTTCAAGTTTTAAAACCACTACTGAAAACATGTTGTCAATACATTTTCAGATAATAATTCTTATAAAAACTTTTGAAATAGAGCTTCACTCTAACTACCCGGCGATTGTACCAACAAATAAAAGAGCACTACTCTAAATTAGACCGGATAACTAAACCTTAAAATCTAATTTTTAGATTTAAGTTTGTAATGAAAAATAATACATTTCTCTCTAACATTCTTAATATAAAATCTTAAATAAAAACAAAATCAATTCATTTTAGATATTTTTACCTTTTAATATTTCGCAAACATAACAACGTTATTATTATATCATGTTTACAAACAACCAGCAAAGTTAAATTTAATCACAGACAAATTAAATATAATATTTAAGAATAAAACATAAAAAATAACAATAAAGGAAATAAAATCCTTACAATACTTTGATGTTATTCCCGTTGTTGGAAAACCTCCAAACGGAATTTGCACTCCCATTTATTGAATCAAAAAACAAATAAATTACAAAACATAACTAGTTCTTCTAAAAAAGAGAAAAACTCTAAAACTAAGAGAAACTAACTTAGAAGAGCTAAAAACTAAGAAAAACTTAAAAACTAAGAAATGAGAGAAAGAAAGAGAAGAGAAGATGTGTTTAGTTATGAAGAGAATGTGGGTATTTATAGGTAAGGATGGGAAGAAAAAAGTGGGTGAAAAAATAATTAAAAATTGAGAAAATGTGGAGTAGTGAATGATGATGTCATACTAATGACGTCATGCTGGTGTGGGCGCGACATCGCGCGCAGATGGGGCGCAGATGGGCGTAGGCGCGCGCAGATGGGCGTAGACGGGTGCAGGCACGTGTGCAGAATGGAGAGCAAGCAAGCGCGTTGCTGGACCCGGCTGGGCGCTCTGCGTGCGTTGGCCGACGTGGCTGGGCGACACGATTTCCTCTTTTTTGACATTTTTGACCCATTTTGTCCAATATTTCCATATTTGTTGACTTTTTCTCATTTATTTTATGAATATATTTGTAATGTATTGCCTCCGTTATTTCTCTTTGAGTCTTTAAGTTACGTTTTAAAGCGAAAATACCTGAAAAATAATAAAAATATCCGTGATTCCGAAAAGACAAATATATATAAATATATGATAAAATCATATAAATATATATTTTTTTAATCAATTAATGTGCATAAAATCATGGTAATGTAAATGCTTTTTGAGTACTCATCAATAGTAACAAACCTATTAAATAAAATTCATATCGAACAATATGAAAGCATGTAAGCTCGTTAAAAATAAATATCAAACGAGTGTATGTGTTTACTTGTTGTGTGCCTCCATATTTTCATGTTAATACCATATATGTTTCTCCCTTTAATTTTACCATATGCAAAGTGTAAAGCATATAGGAAAAATTGCATAAATAAGAACTGTAGTGAAATATATATACATAAATGTGATATAACTAAACTCCTCTGGAAAATAACAAATCCTAAATTATGACTGTCTCTAAATGTAATAGTCTAATAGTAAATAAATAAGAAGTGTAAGATAATAGGAAAACAATAATAATAATTTATTTTTTAATTAATTTTTTTTTAAGAAGTCACACAAATGCAATGAATTAAACACAACCAAGCACACAAGAAACTCAGAATTCACTTCCCCTCAAATAATGATTATTCATTGGACGATTTTCTTTCTCTTTGAAGGGACTTCTTTTTGGTCGATCTTCATGTCAAGGAACTAATGCAAGATAACAGCAAGTGGTTGCTGTTATTGTAATCTTCTTTGACAAAAACAAAAGCATTCATCGACTTGGTTCTCTTCCAAACAAGATGAAATATTAACATAAATCTCCGATTGAAGTCTCTAAAAGAAAAAAACCACCGAGAGCCACAATTTTATTTTCAACCGAATAAAGGCTTCTAACTCAAATGAATTCTTGGTACTATTCATAGAGCTCCCTGCGTGAAGAGCATATCAATTTTGGGTTTCATTTCATTTAGTTTCAGTTTGTTCCTCTTTTCTGTAGTTTGTTATTTTTTCCTGCTATACGTTAGCATATACTTATTGCAGTTAGGGTTGAAGCACCACAGGCGTGCAAATTTTTTGTGATTATGGTTCTGCCCCCTCACCATGGATAGCCCTAATCCCTTTAAGTGAAACTATTTAGGTCATGCACAAAAGAATCCCCCGAAGGCCTCTGCCCAAGCTATTAGTGATAACTCCACAAACATTCTTATTGAATCATGTGAGATACCTAAAAGAATGGTGATATTGCATGTGTCACCTTGGATCCGCAAGTCTACTAATCTAGCCTTGATTTATACAAATTCTCTTTTATTGGTCAAGCCTTGGAGTCAAGGCAACCTAAAAACCCGACCAACGTTTGTATGGAGTTAACCAACCAATTGAAAACTTATTGCATTCGGCCGTGATTTCAATCACATATTGTTACACTCGTCTAAAGATCGAGCTAGAGTTTGAGCTAATGTACCAATTAATGTTAGCCATGAATTTTTCGGGTTCAACCCTAGATATTTGTGGACCTATACTATGAAAATGTTCCATACTTTTGCACGTTATGCTTCTCTATGGACCATGTTGTTTACAATTGAAGAAAAAAATGATGTTGTTTAAGTGGAAAAACCCAAAGAAAAACAATCAAATAGGCCAGGTCCAAACCCACCCATATTACATTTACATGCCTAAAGTAACCACTATCACTAATGAGATCCCGATAAGCAATGCTTTTGCTACCCACGATGTCCTGGGTACTGATGTTATAATGACTATACCAATAGCTTCTACACTGCAACATTGCTTTGCCTATAATTACTAGTACCGCTATAGCTCCTCATGTAGATAACTTCCCTTGCAATGCTAAATCAACTAATTTGTAGTTATCTTAGCCCCAAATCAACTAATGACTTTGAAATGGGAAATATGCATGCAATAGGTAGTGATATCTTTGCTGCTTTAATTACCACCTATGTGGCCTAGCTCATCTTAACTATTAATGTTGAAAATATTTATGACTCCATTTTTGCTACAAAGATGGCCTCTAGTGCTTATTTCCTTCGTGCTTTCGATGCCTCTTTCGTTGGAGTCCTGCTTCCTTTCACCATATTAGGGTTTACCTTACTCATTCTCCCTATTCCACCACAATCCTCCATCTTAGTAGTTGAGCTTAGTTCATGTATGCAAAACATGAAACATAATCAACATAAAGATGCAAAAATGAAGGCTCCAACTAGAAAATGATCACTTTTGGATAAATCTTAGTTTATACCTTTATTAATGCAAACTCCACAATGGTGGATGATACTTTGATTGTTCACAATCATCATAAACATATAATGGTTACATACACTACAAATTCCAGAATTCATCTTTTAACTTTTGCTTATGGGAGGGGAACCAATGTTAAGTGAAGGGATTTTTGGGACTCTATGAGATCTTTTTTGGACCTTCAATCTTCCTGGTTAGTGATAGGGAATTTCAATGCTATTCTTGGGTCTTATGAAACTACAGGTTCATCTTGAAATATTATATTTGCTAAGGAGTTCAACACAATGGCCTTTTATTATAATCTAATTGATTTGATGCTAAATGGGCTTTTCATACATATTACAAAGGTGGAATCTCCCACTTTCAGTCTCGCTTAGATTGTGGGCTATGTTTCAAGTCCATCCTTGACTTCTGGTCCACAATTTCTTGTTGCACTCTCCCATGACATCGCTCTAGTCACCATCCACTTATACTAACGACTTCTATCGCATGTCTTAAGGGATCAAGGCCATTCCAATTTTAGGGTATATGGCTTGAGTATCTGATGAACAAAATCAACATCAGGTTAGCAATACCTGTTTTGCAAATACTTTGGTTTTATATTTGTAAAACTCTCCCATGTGCACGAATCATTTTATAGAAAATGACAAGTATACTCCTAAAGTCGATTTGAGGAAAGAATATGTATGATTTTTAATTTATTATTCAAATTCTTAAAAATAAAATTAAATCCTAAACATCTTGTCACGATATTTTGATTTTTTTTCCTAATCTAATGACATAAAAAAATTAACATAGATATAGATTCAATAAACAATTATGCAAATTTTTATCATTCATAAGATTGGAGTATTTATGGATATAATAATTAAGTTAATTATAGTTGCTTATATTATTTAGGTTATTAAAGATATAAATTGATATTTATTGATTCTTTCTTTTTTATATAAATACCACCTTTGATGAGTTAGATATTCTTTGTTAATTAAACAAATCAATTAACACCTATGGGTGAGGTCGATAATTAATTTGGTTAATTAAATTAATTCCTTTCTTATAAGAAATTGAAAATGAACCATTTAAATGTTACCTTTGGTATAGTTACACATTTTAAACATTATTCAAGGTGTCCTTAAACCTAAGAATTTAATTATCCGAGTACTAAATTTCATGTTTTAAAACCATTATTGAAAATATGTTATCAATACATTTTTTTCGAATAATAGTTCTTATAAAAACTTTTGAAATAGAGTTTCACTCTAACTATAAGGTGATTGTAACAACAAATAAAAGGGCAATACTCTAAATTAGATGAGATAATTAAATCTTAAAATCTAATTTTCAAATTTAAGTTTGTAATGAAAAATAATATATTTCTCTCGAACATCTTTAATATAAAATCTTGAATATAAACAAAATCAATTTATTTTATAGAAATAGTTTACCTATTATATCATATTTTTAAACAGTCACTCATGTTAAATTTAATTACACACAAATTAAATATAAAATATAAGAATAAAACATAAAAATAATTGTAAGGAATTTATTTTAAAATTATTATTCAAAAGAATCCTTACAGAACTTTGATGCTAATTTTGTTTCTAGAAAACCTCTAAATGAATTTGCATTTTCATTTATTGAATCAAAACTAGAAATTTACAAAAGCATAACTAGTTCTTCTTAAAAAGAGAAGAACTTTAAAACTAAAAAAAACTAAGAAAGCTTTCTAGAGAGAGAAAGATAGAGAAAGAAAGAAGAGTTCATATTTTTAGGCATGATTTTTACAATGGGAGATAGGGTTTTCTTATAGGTGAGAAAAAGGTTAAAAAACTTGAAAATATTATCTTGAAATGGGCATTGAAAGCATTTCATACATGCTGGCACACATGTGGGTAGAAGTTCGTGCGATTGGGTACTGGCGTCGGTAGATGGGTGCAAACAGGGGCATGGATCTTGGTGTGACATGCACGTGAGACAAGCTAGGTATGCACATGATTACGTGCGGGACAAGCACTAGCGCGCGCAAGCGTTGGTGGATTGAGCCATTTTTGACCGTTTTGTCCAATATTTTTTACTTTTCCATATTTTTTCTCAACATATTTGTGATGTATTGCCTCTATTATTTTTTTCGAGTCTTTAAATTATTTTTTAATGAAAATACCTGAAAAATAAAAAAAACCCGTAATTCTAAAAAAGACAAATTTATATAAAAATATGATAAAATCATACAAATATAAATCTATTTAATCAATTAAAATACATTAAATAATGGTAATTTTAATGCTTTTCAAGCACTCACCAGTATCCTAGTTTCTTTTTGAAGATTTCTATATGTAGGAATATTGCACAAAGATCAATTATTCTTTTGACTCAAATATGTATTTGTGACCTAGATGAGGGTTGGATATACTAACCGATAGAATCTTTTTAAGAGCTCTCTTTTTATTTTTGTTTGCTTTATCTCTTTCTTTTTTCTTAAAGATATATATTTTTTAGAGAAAGGACCCATGTACAGATTGTACTTATATTGTATGATAAATTGAGTGATTAATTTGTGGCCTTTTCTTTTATTGGTTTAAGTAACCCTATATATGTTTCTCTTTTATAATTCATGCATGATGGAAGAAAAGGGCATAAACTTTCAATTTGTACTTAAATTATTTAATTTAAGTAATAAAAGTAAATACCTTACACTTTATTACTTGTAAAAATCCTAACATTCAATGCAAAGACGTATAAATATCATCTATCAATTATAATTGATAAGAAGAGTGGTTAAAAGAGTAAAAAAATATCATCACTCAAAATGGGAAGATAATGGCTCAAAATATATTTTTACAAAATAGTCTCAACTATTTGATTCCTAAACACCAATTTTAGGTTTTTTTCAATTCCAAAATTTTGTTATGAAATACTAATTATGATAAAAACTAACTAATTATCATATTACTCCAGGAAATATTTTTGAAATTAATCTAATAGTACAAACACTTAATTATTTTCTTAAAATTAACGTAAAGGACTTGATAATATTTTTTATAAAATATTTAATATACTCCAAAAATTCCTAATTCAATATAAATAAATAAAAGCACACAAAGTGTAAATAAAAACAAAGTAAAATTGTGAAAAAAATCAATCTATGTAACAATTATAAATTAAAGATAAAGAGTTATGAAAAGAAAAATTTCCCATTTGATGATCCTGTTCAAGAGTTGATATGGAATTACAGATACATCCATTAATCTAAACATAAATGTATTACATAGAAAAGATATTGTGTACTTCTCACAAATTTCAAAAAATTGTTATAAAATTCAACAATTCAAATAATGTGCATAAAACAAGAAACAAAATAAATTAACATAACACAAACAAAAAATTTAAAATAAAGAAAATAATATTACTTACAATGATGGGCTACCTTCCATCTAGTGCCTAGTTTAACGTCTCAACAAGACACATCATGTTGTTAAGGATTGTATATCCATATTTTATCGGTGTCTTCTATGTTGTGTAGGTATCAACAACTATACTATTCCATGTAAAAATACACAGGAAATCATGATTGGTCTACTTCATCTTGATTGTAGTTTTCCAAGAAACAATATCTAATGAGAGTTAAATAAAAGAACTTTCATTCCAACACTACGCCAAAAGAGATTATTAAAATCAATTAATAATCAACTTTAAATTAATTTAAAGTCAATTAGATGAACCAACTTTAAATTAGGAGACTTAAAATTTAAAGTCAATTCACTGGGTGAACTGACTTAAAATTTATAGTTGCTTCAATGCGTGAACAGACTTCAAAATTCTGTATTTTTTTTACACATTTTACTCATTTTCTACTATCCTTAAAACCTGTATTCGATCACATAATAGCAGAAAAAATCAAGAGTTTAAATACTACAAATAATTAAAAAATTAAATATTAATTAATTACTTCAAAATTAAATTTAAATCAAAAATTAATTTACATACAATACATATAATTATTTAACTTAAATTACAAATAAAATGATGTCACCTCTTTTGTCATCAATTTTGTGATATTCTCACTTTATTTCAAGGAGAGGAAGCCTGGTTTGCTTATAATCACCATCAATGTCCCATTCAAACTAACCAAGGAATTAGGCAGGAGAGATGAGATGGAGTTTGGGCAAAAAACAGGTTCATATAATAATTCATTCCCCTAAATACAAGAGCACATAAACATCCATCCAATAAGCTACATAAACTTCAAAGACATAGGAATAGAGAAATTAAAGCATTATAAAAATTACTATAGTGTTGTCCTATGCTATTCAAGATCATCATATTCTTTTCCTAATTCTTCTTATGATGTTATAATTTGAACCATGTATTCTACACATTCTTCTCATAAATCATCAAAAATTAGAATTTACAAAAATAACTTATATATGTTAAAAGAATATATTAGTAAAGATATCACCACATCGACACCAGAGTGATATAATAATATCCTCATCCATTTGAAATAATATTAGCATTGTATTTATCTTTTGTCTATAAAATATGAAGCTATTTAGAATCAACTTGGTATTTTTAATGCTATAATGAACTCTAAATATGAAGTCAATTGTAACTCCGATTTGTTACTTCTAAATATGTAGTCAATTGTAACTCCGATTTGTTACTTACAAGAGTAAATGAAGTGATAAAATAAAGGAAATGAAGAAAAAATGGTGTTTTGTAAGTGAGAAAATGGGTATAAAAATTTGAGTATTATACTAAAAAAATAGATTTAGAAGATAAATTGTGAAGGAAGAAAACCTACCAAATGACGCCAGAATTGGTGGTCAAAGGTGGTTGAAAAATGAGAAAGAGTGGAGGAGAAAGTCACCATTTTAGGGTTATAGTAGTTGGAAAACACGTTTTACTAGAAAATGAGGGAAAAATAAGAGAAAAGGAAAAAAAATGTGCATAGTGTCGGTTGACAAGTAGAATCGACGATACGTCTTATGTGTAGCATTGGTCCTATGTGTCAACCGATGCTACATTTTTAATTTTTTAAGTTGGTTTTTCAATGTGCCTACTTCAAATTTATTATAAGTTGGGTTTCCCCAAAAACCGACTTTAAATCTCGACTTAAATACCCTTTTTTGTAATAGTATATGAAGAAAAGTCTTACAGACTAGCTTTTTTTCATGATAGTGCTTTGTACAACTTTGTATTTCCATAGGCTTCATCCCTAATTTTTTCAAGCTCATTGATTTTGAGCAACTATTTATCTTCTCCTTGATCTAAATCCAACTTTAGCTCTTTAATTTTCCAATAAGCCTCGAGTTATATGGGTAAGTGGCATGCTTTCCCAAAGATTAAGTAAGGGCTTATCCTAATAAGTATTTTGTATGCTGTGTGGTAAGCCCATAAGGTATCATTCAACTTGATTGCCCAATCCTTCCTTGAAGGGCATACATTGCATTCCAAAACCAATTTTATTTGCATATTACTCACTTCTACTTGACCAAAAGTTTGAGGATGATATGAAGTAGCTTGTGTGGAATGTTGTACTTCTTTAGTACCCCATCAAAATTTTTGTTGTAAAAATGGCTCCCTCCATCACTTATAATTTTTCTAGGTGTCCAAAACCTGCTAAAAATTGAATCCTTTAAGAATTTCACAACAACATTAGCCTTATTAGTTTTAGTGTGTATAGCTTCGACCCACTTGAACACATAATCCACAACAACCAAGATATATTCATATCCAGAAGATTAAGGAAAAGGATTCATATATTCAATCCCCTATACATCAAAAAGAGCAACAACTAAGTTAGATGTCAAAGGCATTTCATCTCTTTTGCTTATATTACAGATCCTATAACATCCATCACATTGTGCGTAAAACATATTAGCATCTTTAAACAAAGTTGACTAGTAAAATCCATATTGTAATGTTTTAAGGGACATTTTATTACCTCTAAAATGTGTATGATTTTATGTGAGTATTGTATGATTTCATGTGGCTATATTGTTAGCCCTTTTAAGAGTACAACAAAAAAGGGCATGTAACATACATGTAGTTATATTAGTTGTGACTTTTGACAAGGGATTACAACCCTAACAAATATCTAATTCTGTTACAATAGATTGGATAGAAATACCTGCTATAAAAATCCTATGCAATCTTTATTTCATTTCAAATGTAATACAAAAATGGAAAAATAAAGAGCTACTAAATTTTCTTTCTTCTTTGCATCTTTCTCCTTCACCTTTCCCTCTTTATTTCTTGCCATTGTTCTTGTCAACATTATTCTCTTCTTTTTCTTCTTAATTTCCTCTTGCATTTTCATGTATCAAAGCTTTGTGATTAATAAATGGAGAACATAAGACACAATGTTATAATAGACCAATAGAACAAAGTCATTACTTTTCAGGACATAAACTCTTCAATTAAACTTGACAAAGGCATTTACAATGAATGGAAGAAATAAATGTATAGAATCCTTAGAAGCTATGAATTAGATATCTTTGTAGTTAGTGCTTTCAGATTCCCTAGAAGACTTAATGAAGATCAAATTATGAACAAAATTATAGGTATTGGTTAAGGAAAGATTAACCGATAGCCTTATGGCTAATTAGTTCAATATCTCAAGATTTTGTGAAAAAGTTAGAATGTGTAAAACAAGCTAACAAATTTGGATTGTGCTTGAGAATTACTTGGACTCTTAGTCAAGATCTAAGATAATGTAGTATAAAACCGAATGAAACTCGATCAAGAAAGTAAGTTTAACAGTGGAAGATTTTGTACAAAAGGTACAAACCTTACCTCCTAAGCTAGGATATGTAGGTTGTCTAGTTAATAGGGAAGATCAAATTCTTGCTATCTGCAATAGGCTAGATAGATATTATGATTCTTTCGTAGGAGTTATTCAAGAAGGAGGAATTACAGTTCAAGAATTGGGACACAAATTGTTGGCTCAAGAGAGATGGTTAGAAAGATGACCTATGCCTAAATCCTTGCTATCATCAATGAACATTACCAGTACTAAGTCACTATTTGATAGAGCCTTTGTCAATTATGCTTAACAAAGAAATCCTAAATTGCTTGGAAACAACAAGAGTACTAATAAAGTAATTAACAATAACTTAGAAAATGTATTCCAACCTCCTTTCTTACGAACTCCCAACTCTCTGCCAGTTCATCACTACTACAAAAAGAGGTATATAAGTCGATATATAAAATCGGTTTTTGAAAAAAAATGACTTATAATTAATTTAAAGTCGGTTCTATGTGTCAACCAACTCTATCCACGTGTGTAGCGTCGGTTCCACGTGTCAACTGCGCTACGCTATGTAGAGTCGGTTGACGTGTCGAACCGACACTACGTGTGGACGTAGCGTTGGTTGACATGGTAAACTGACATTATCCACGTAGCGTAGCATCGGTTGACACTTGGAACCGATGCTACACACGTGGATAGCGTCGGTTGACACGTAGAACTACACTACGTCCTACGTGGATAGCGTCAGTTGACACATAGAACCGACGCTACACACGTGGATAGCGTCAGTTGACACGTAGAACCGACACTACATACATGGATAAATTCTTTTCTTTTCTTTCTTCTCCAGACATAAACTATTCCAAGCGTTGCATAACTCTTAAAAACTCAAAACCTCCTCCATTCTTTCTCATTTTTTAGCCACCTACGACCACCATTTTTAGCGCCGATTAGTGGGTTTTCTTCCTCTCTAACTAATCTTTTAGATCCCTTATTTTTTAAAGCAAAATACTCAAATTTTTTACACCCATTTCTCACTTACAAAACACCATTTTGTCTTCATTTTCTTCATTTTACTCTTCTAAGTATTTTTATTATTCATATTTTTTTTGTTATTATGTGTTGTTATTTATGTGTATAAATTTTTGTATTATATAATGTAGGTTTGTATTATAAACATCAAGAGAAGAATACATTGTGGTATATTTTCTACTATTAATTAATATTTGATTTTTCAATTAATTGTATTACTTAAACTATTTGCAAACTAATTTTGGTTTTTTTCTGCTCGAATACAGGTTTTTATTTGAGTATAATAGAAAATGAGTAAATTTAAAAAATAAATAAAAATAAAGTCGGTTCACCGCGTGAACCGACTTTAAACGTAAAGTCGGTTCATCGCATGAACCGACTTTAAACATAAAGTCAGTTCATCACGTGAACCGACTTGATTGCCTCTTTTTGTAGTAGTGCATAATCCCATGTATAACAACAATATGCCTTGTTTTAATTTAACAACCCTAGCCAATATTTCTTGCCACAAATGCAACCTAGCAATTCTTGCCAATCTTTCTTGCAACCTTAGTTCAATCAACTACTCTTGTTTCGAAACCAAAATTTTGAGCCTTATAGAAATAAAAATAAGAGAAGAGGTTTCCATAACGGAGAAAAGCCATAATGTCAAATCTGTGGTAAGGCTAGGAATTTTATAGGTTCATACTAGTATGAATTTAATAAGTCATATATTGCTATTCTAATAGACCATAGTCTACCTTTAATTAGTCACTTAATTCTCAAATGCATTAGTATCAATTTTTTCCTCAACCTTATCCTGTTCAAATTCATACTATAATGCTTCTTTTCCATAACCTCAAGCTAACTTAATCAGTGTTCCAAATCCCATCACTAGTGCTCTATAGTATAATCCTCTTCAATTACCATACATACCTTTTAATGCTTATTCTTAGCAAGCCATACCTATGTCATCTAATAAAAATATCACTGAGATCCAACCATTCTTGAGTTACACTTAAGCTATTAATTCATAATCTACATTATCTATGCCATCTCCCTCACCAATGTACGTCTGGTTCACTGATTTCAGATCCAACATGGTTAACTAATTCAAGTGCTTCACATCACGTGTCATCTAATCCTTCAAATCTTGTAATCAAAACTAAATATAAAGGCTTTTAGTAAGTGTTAATAGGAAAAAGTGATGGTCTACATATTTCCAACCTTTGTATGAACACCTTCACTATTGATAAAGTTCATAACAAAGAATTTTATCTCAACAATATGCTTCATATCGCTAATATTGATAAAAACCTCATGAGTCTCTCAATTTACAAAGGATAGTTCAATGATTATTGAATTTTATTTTGATTGTTGCTTCGTGAAGGATAAGTGGATTGGACAAATTCTTCTCCTTTTCCATTTGTGATGATTCATGCACAATTGAAATCACAAAATCTATAGGTATAATAAGATCATTTACTTATACCATTAAGTCATCTATCATACTCTTTTGATATATTATAGAATTATCCATCAATTAAAGAGACATAGTTAAGATCTTCCCCCTCGGTGTGTACTCACTGAGGATTAACTTAGAATGAATTATTTCCCCTACACCCTTAAAGATAGGGTTAAGGCATGGTTAATTTCACTTCCTCTAGGTTCCTTTATGACTTGGAAAGATGTCTACAATAAATTAATGGGAAAATTTTATTCCCCTCAGAAGACATCAGAGTTGAGATATAAGATTGCTACTTTCTCTCCAATGGAAGGAGAACCTTTCCACGAATCATAGGATAGGTTCAAAAAAATTCTCACTTAATGCCCCCATCATAGCTATCCACTGCAACTTCTAAACCAATTTTTATATGATGGATTGACACAACAGTGTCAATCCACCATTGACAATGCTATTGGTGGAGCAATTTGAGAGAAAATAGCCTTAGAGACTTACAATCTCTTTGAAATGTTGGGTGCTATTTGATGAGCGAAAACTGGCATCGCCGATTCTTGCTAATACTTTGGTTTTAATATTTATAAAACTCTCGCAAGTGCACGAATCATTTCGAAGAAAATGATAAGTATACTCCCAAGGTCGATCTAAGGAAGGAATATATGTGGTTTTTAATTTATTATTCAAACTTTTAAAAACGAAATTAAATCCTAAACATCCTGTCACGATATTTTGGGGTTTTGTGTTTTTAATCTAATTATATAAAATTAAACATAGATTCAATAAACATTTATGCAAAATTTATCATTTATAATAGCGGAGTATTTATGGATATAATAACTAAGTTAATTATGCTTGCTCATATTATCTAGGTTATTAAAGATATGAATTGATATTTATTGATTCTCCCTTTTTTGTATGAATACCACCTTTGGTGGGGTTAGATATTCTTTGTTAACTAAACAAATCAATTAACACCTATGAGTGGGGTTGATAACTAATTTGGTTAATTAAATTAATTCCTTTTTCTAAGAGATTGAAAATGAACCATTTAAATGCCACCTTTGGTGGGGTTAGACAGTTTAAACTTTATTCAAGGTGTCCAAATTAAACCTAAGAATTTAGTTATCCGAGTACTAACTTTCAAGTTTTAAAACCACTACTGAAAACATGTTGTCAATACATTTTCAGATAATAATTCTTATAAAAACTTTTGAAATAGAGCTTCACTCTAACTACCGGGCGATTGTACCATCAAATAAAAAAGCACTACTCTAAATCAGACCGGATAACTAAACCTTAAAATCTAATTTTCAGGTTTAAGTTTGTAATGAAAAATAATATATTTCTCTCTAACATTCTTAATATAAAATCTTGAATAAAAACAAAATCAATTCATTTTAGAGATTTTTACCTATTTAATATTTCACAAGCATAACAACGTTATTATTACATCATGTTTATTAACAGCCATCACAGTTAAATTTAATCACAGACAAATTAAATATAACATGTAAGAATAAAGCATAAAAAATAACTGTAAAGAAAATAAAATCCTTACAGAACTTCGACGCTATTCCCGTTGCTGGAAAACCTCCAAGCGGAATTTGCATTCCCATTTATTGAATCAAAAAGCTAAAAAAATACAAAAACATAACTAGTTCTTCCCAAAAAGGGAAGAACTCTAAAACTAAGAGAAATTAACTAAAAACTAAAAAAACCTAAAAAATCTAAGAAAAGAGGGAAAGAGAGAAGAGAGAAGTGTGTTTTGAAGGTGTTGAAGGTGTGTTTTGAAGTGAAGGAAAGGGGGGTATTTATAGGTGAGGATGGAGAGAAAAAATGTTAAAAAAATGTAAAAACGCGTAATGGAAATGTTGAGGTCATTGATGATGACAACATGACGTCATGGGGTGGCTGCACGTGAAAAATGGGGCGAAACGGGTGTCGGCGCGTGCGGAAGGGTATGTGCTACGCGCAGGGGGACGCGCGGGATCTGGACTTGGCGCGCGGCGGCGCGATTTTCTCCTTTTTGACATTTTTGACCCATTTTGTCCAATTTTTCCATATTTTTTGACCTTTCCCCATTTATTTATTAATATATTTGTGATGTATTGCTTCCAGTATTCCTCTTTAAGTCTTTAAGTTACGTTTTTAAGCCAAAATATCTGAAAAACAATAAAAATAATCGTGATTCCGAAAAAGATAAATTTATATAAATATATGATAAAACATATAAATATATATATTTTTAATCAATTAATGTGCATAAAATCATGGTTATTTTAGTACTTTTTGAGCACTCATCACTATTTCCCAAAAAAAGAGCTCCAGAGTAAGGAGAGCTATAGTCTATGAAATCGACTCCAATACTAAATTTGAAATGCAACTTGCTCAACTAACCAAGAAAGTTGTGCTTCTAATTACACATGCCATAATAAATAAAGAATAACGTGTTATATACAGTACTTTGGGACATGGTACTGAAATTGTCCCTATCAATTAGAAGCTGCAATTGGAACCGAGCAGGTTAATGTACTAGGGGATACCAACCAAGACTTAGGTATGACCTCAATGGTAATACCTATAATCTTGGGTGGAGGAATCATCCTAATTCCTCTTGTAAGAAGAAAAATCCTTCATTTCCCAAAGTTCAAATTCATTGTGCCAACAATTTTACGAACAACTATAAAACAATTCTAACAATAGGTCAATTCTGGAGGAAAACTTTAATTCATTCATTCAAATGAGTAGAGAGAACTAGTCAAGGACTAATCAAAGATTAGAATTTGTAGAAATTTCCATTAAGAAAATGGAAATACAGGTGGAGCAGTTAACAGAGCACTTGTAGAAGCAAGATAATGAATAACTACAAGGTTAGAAGAAGAACTCTATAATGAGAGGATATTGAGTTTACAGAAAGATGAAATCCCCCAAAACAACATCTCACTAAAGTGATAAAAATAGTCTTGGATAAGAGATAAGCCATTATTATTTAGTTATTGTTTTAATTTATTTTAAACTTTATATTTATTTATTTTGTATGATTTTAATTTATGTGTGGTTAACATATTTTTTCTTTAAAAAAAGGGGGATAAATACAAATAAAGAAATATTGAAATAGAAAAGGGTGTGCCATGGAATGGAAATTATGTCCACAACAACATAAAGTTTTAATCGTGTAATTGACAAAAGTTAGAACAAACTGTACCAAGGCATGAAGAAAATGTGCATTGTGGCATATGTGTAACTTCTTAGCTAATTTTTTTTCCTATGTTAGAAACTCATCCTTTTGTCACATTTTCTCCCTTTTTCCCAAACCCTAATTTTTTTCTCCTCCCAAACACACATAATCCCTTAAAATCCTATTTTTCTTCAAATTTCTATCACAAATATTTTCCAAAAACCAATCTCTACCATTCTTTCAAGAAATTCTCAAATGTTTTCAAGTTCCTTGAAAGCTAGTTTTAATATTTTTTTTTGGAATTCATGGAGTATTGATTTATTTATTAATAGTCCAAAACCTATTTAGTATTAAGAGAGGGTTAGGAATTATTTGGATTAAATTATGTTGTTGAAGTCTTTGGTGAACCCCTTTTAGATATTTTGTTGATTTGTTTTAGGAAAGGAAAGAAGGTTTCAACTTCTAGAGATTTTGATAATTCAAATTTTTCAATTTTTGATGCTAAAGTCTAATTTGAAATAAGGGCAGAACTTAACAATGGACCTAAATGGATTACTAATGTAATAAAAATCCTTGGTTGAAATCTTTAGTTCAATAATTTTACGCATATTTTTGCAACGTTGTTGATGATGAAGTTTTTGTTAGGAATGTTCCAGTTTCATATGGATTTATTGATATAAATGCTCACTTTTATTTAGTACATGTTGGAGAAGGTGAGTATGAGTAGTATCTTAGTAATATGGATTATACTATAGTATTATAAGCCTTAACTATAGAAGGAGCTGAATTGATTATAATTGGTAGTAAACCTAAAGGTTTCGAAGTAGAGTATTTGGACAAGATTTCAACAATTTGGAAATATTTTTTTATTCTAGGATGATGCCTACCAAATATTATAGCATAGTTGATAGAGATAGGGCTATTTTTCTATATGCAATCATATCTAAGATGCCCATGGAAGTTGGAGCAATAATTCACAATAGAATTAAATTGTGTACAAATAATCACTGTATGGGTTTTTTTTCCCCAACTTATAACTACTTTATGTTAGAAAGCAGGGACACCTTATTTAAAATGTGAGGTTGTTGTATAACCAAGTGATTTATAGAATATGACTTACTTTGATGACCTTACTTATGTTATGAACATCATTCCTAGAGAAAGGAGAGTCATTCCTCCATCAAGAATGTCCATGAAAGATAAATTTCATAACTTTGGTGAGAGAATGAGCTGCATGGAAGAATACTAACAAGCTTATTTTCCCCAACAAGCAACATTCCAAAATCAGCAGCATCGTGATCAAGTGGAACATAATAAATTAATGTTTGAAATGAACCAATTGTATTTAAGTCATCTGATGGTAGATATAAGTCATTTGACAACACCCAAGTATCCTTATTACAGTTTCAATTTTATACCTCTAGAAATATAACGACAATAAGAACTTGAAGATCAAGGTCTGGATGACATGGAGGAGGAGCTCTAAACGATCAAAAAATTTATTTATTTTTATGTATTTTTGTTTGGTTTTTTTTTTTCTAAACTTTAGTTGTTATTTATTTTGGATACTTTATTTGTATTTATTTTTATGTTGTGTTATTTTATTTTCTCTTTTGTGAACATTATTTAAAAATGTTAATTTTACAATTGTTTGTTGAATTTGTGAGAAGTACACGTATGTGTAATTTTAATATGTTTGGATTGATGAATGCACCTTAAATTCCATACCAACTCTTGAACTTTAAGCGAATTTAATCTTTATCTTTGATCTATAATTATTACATTGAAGGTAATATAAATTCTAGAGGGGTAGAAAAAGTTATGTGCCAAAATTGAAATTTTATATTCACATTTTTACATTTTTAAATATGTTTTTATTGAATTTTTTATGTTCTTTCATTTATTTTTATTAAAATAAGAATTTTTTGTTTATTTTTAATTTTCTTACTAAATTATCATGTCTTATTGATTTATTTTTTAAGAAAATGATAAAGTCTTTACATTGTAAATTAATTTCAAAAGCATTTGAAGGTGTAATATGATAATTAGTTAGTTTTGTCATAATTAGTATTTCATGATAAAATGTTGAAATTGGATAAACCCAAAATCAATATTTAGGTCTCAAATAATGAAGACAACCCTTAGGAGAATATATTTTGAGCCATTATATGCCCATTCTAAGTGATAATAGTTTTCTACTCTTTAAACACTCTTCTTATTGATTCTAATTGTTGATGATCTCTATAAGTCTTTGCATTGAATGTTATGATTTTACATCTAATAAAGTGTTATATATTTATTCTTGTTTAAATATTCGGACTGGTCCAATGCCCAACCCACGCAAGCCGATCAAGCCAAGTCACCAACCCGAGACGGGAGGTGAAACACCTCAGATGTCCTACCTATAGGTCAACCTGAGCTTAATGATCAACCTTTGCTTAACTGCCCAAATTGATGATAAACCCGAGCTCAATGATCAGCTCTGGTTGGGGTTGATCGTAACCCCTGATATATTGTACTTTATGAAAATTATACCTTTCTAACATGTAAATATGCGTACTCATCATGTAATTAATACCTGTATAGGTAATGTTCTATAAATAGATGGACCTTCTTTGAGATCTACACATTCAACCAATTGTCTTAGCCTTTCTCTAAGTTCTCACTCTAAAACCACGTCAAATCTTAACATTTTGGCGCCCACCATGAGGCTTAGATTCTGAGGTCGAGCATTAGTTTCTAACCTTATATCCTTTGAGATTCACCCTATTACTTGAGAGAAATTAGGAAAACCAAATGTGATCTACCCATGAACTATAAATTCCAATGTAGGAACTCGCACTGAAATACAATCAAGGTTGACTGATTGTGAAGTAATGGCAACTCAAAGAAACAACTCGCTAGTTCTCAATGAAACTAGGGATGAAGATATTTCCCATTACTAAGAGTTGTTATGAAAACTCCTCGAGCTAAAAAAAGAGCTCCAGGAAACCATGAGAGGAAACAAACCACTAAACTCCCAGATAGTGGGAAGGACCTCAAAAGACCAAATGATTGAGCTGGCCAATGGAAACATAAATGGGCATGGCTAGCCAAGGCACTAATAAGCTAAACATGCAGATGAAGGAATCCACTCTCTAGCTCAGTGAGAACTAGTGATGAACAATGGATTCGAGAAAGGAAAGGTTAGAAAGCTTAATTTTTGGTACTAGAGGAAACCAAGCCTTGAAGGAAAAAATGAGAGGCATGAGAAGGGAAAAACCCCTTATGATGTGGAGAGAGATTATGAACAACTATGCATCTCTTAATTTTCTAATGCAATAGAGAATGATGAACCACCAGTCAAGTTCAATGCCCCTAAGTACCTTGAAAAGTTTGGGACAAAAGACCTTATAACACATGTTCAACACTTTAAAACAACATTGGTTCCTATGAGTCTTACCCAGGGAAAGAGAGATGCCATGATGTGGAAGTTGTTAGCTTCCACCCTATATGAATGCTCGTAGAAATGGTTCAATAACTTGACCCCCAAATCAATAACCTTCTTCCCACAATTCGCTAGGTTATTCATCACAAACTATGCTTGCAACAAACCTTTGAGGAAGGAGTCTGGCCATATTTTCTCAATTATCCAAGGGAGAGAGAAATCCACTAAAGAATATATGAAATGGTTTAAGGAAGAGAAATTGGAGATCTTCGACTACCCTAGTTCTTTTGCTATAGAGGATTTTTGGAGAGGTATATTAAAGAACTTCCACCTATTTGTAAAGCTGCCAAGACAATACTACACATCTTAGGGGAAGCTTATGGGGAGGAAAGGAAGTTTGTCAACCTTGAGAGGGAGCTAGGTATGGTCGAAAGCCATCAAAATGATGTGGAGGTTGTACTATATAAAAAAAAGATGAGGATGAGTCTAGATAGGGCACATTAAAAAAAAACAAATCAAGCATTTTGCACCAAGAAACATGGAAGTTAGACATTGGCCAAAAAATAGGGAACCTTTGGGAAGGTCACTTGATGAGTGCTCAAAAAGCACTAAAATTGCGATGATTTTATACACATTAATTGATTATATATATATATATATATATATTTATATGATTTTATCATATATTTATATAAATTTGTCTTTTATGGAATCACGAGAATTTTTATTGTTTTTCAGGTATTTTCGCTTAAAAACGCAACTTAAAGACTCAAAAAGGAATACTGGAGGTAATACATCACAAATATATTCATAAATAAATGAGGAAAGGTCAACAGATATGGAAAATTTGACAAAATGGGTCAAAAAGGTCAAAAAAGAGGAAATCGCGCACGGAGGTGCCCAGCCGTGTCGAGAAACGCGCGCGCAAGAGGCCCAGTCCGCGCGTCCCAGCTCTCCATCCCGCGTGCACCCCAGCTCCACTCCGTGCACGCCACTGCCCATATGTGCCCCAATCCGCGCGCACCCCCTACCCGCTATTGTCAACTGATGTCATCTTCACCTACTACGCGTTTCCTCCATTTTTTTTCATTTTTCACCCACTTTTTATTCCTTTCCTCACCTATAAATACCCCCCATTCTCTTCACTTCATACCACACCTCAAAAAACATCTTCTCGTCTCTTTCTTTCTCTCATTTCTTAGTTTTTTTTAGTTTTTCTAGTTTTTAGCTTTTCTTAGTTAGTTTTTCTTAGTTTTAGAGTTCTTCTCTTTTTGAGATGAACTAGTTATGTTTTTGAAATTTATTTGCTTTTTGATTCAATAAATGGGAGTGAAAATTCCGTTTGGAGGTTTTCTAGCAACGGGAATAGCATCGAAGTACTGTAAGGATTTTATTTTCTTTACAGTTATTTTTTATGCTTTATTCTTACATGTTATATTTAATTTGTCTATGATTAAATTTAACTTTGTTGGCTATTTGTAAGCATGATATAATAATAACGTTGTTATGCTTGTGAAATATTAAATAGGTAAAAATCTCTAAAATGAATTGATTTTATTTTTATTCAAGATTTTATATTAAGAATGTTAGAGAGAAATAAATTATTTTTCATTACAAACTTAAATCTGAAAATTAGATTTTAAGGTTTAGTTATCCGGTGTGATTTAGAGTAGTGTTCTTTTATTTGTTGGTACAATCGCCCGGTAGTTAGAGTGAAGCTCTATTTGAAAAGTTTTTATAAGAATTATTATCTGAAAATGTATTGACAACATGTTTTCAGTAGTGGTTTAAAACTTGAAAGTTAGTACTCGGATAATTAAATTCTTAGTTTTAATTTGGACACCTTGAATAAAGTTTAAACTGTCTAACCCCACCAAAGGTGGCATTTAAATGGTTCATTTTCAATCTCTTAGAAAAAGGAATTAATTTAATTAACAAAATTATTTATCAACCCTATCCATAGGTGTTAATTGATTTGTTTAGTTAACAAAGAATATCTAACCCCACCAAAGATGGTATTCATATAAAAAAGAGAAAATCAATAAATATCAATTTATATCTTTAATAACCTAAATAATATGAGCAAGCATAATTAACTTTGTTATTATATCCATAAATACTCCACTATTATAAATGATAAAATTTGCATAAATGTTTATTGAATCTATATCTATGTTTATTTTTATGTTATTAGATTAGAAACACAAAAACCAAACTATCGTGACAGGATGTTTAGGATTTAATTTCATTTTTAAAAGTTTGAATAATATATTAAAAACCACATATATTCCTTCCTTAGATCGACCTTGGGAGTATACTTATCATTTTCTATGAAATGATTCGTGCACTTGCGAGATTTTTATAAATATAAAACCAAAGTATTGGTAGAATCGGCGATGCCGGTTTTCGCTCATTGTCACTCTCCCCTTTTAAGTGCTCTCCCCTGAGATTTGAGCTAGCCCAAGCTTTAAAGAGAATGAAGGATGAGCCCAATGTCAGATGGCCACCAAAGATGAAATCCTCCCTTAGAGACACGTCCAAGTGATATGACTTCCATAAAGATGTAGGCCACGAAACAAAAGATTGTAAACACTTGAAGAAGGAGATAGAAGAGTTGATAGATAAGGGGTATCTAAAGGACCTTGTCATAGAAAATAGAGACAGATGGAACCACCAAAGTGGATGAAGGGTACCAAAACCAAAAAACTCATCAGGTAGTAGCAGGGAACCACGTGATAATCCTAACATTAGGACCATACATACCATACATGGAGGATTGAGGCTCATTAGGATCTTTAACAATTCGTGCAAAAGATTCACAAGGGAATTGGGCAATGTCCCCCTACATACACGTCTTAGATAAAATGAGACCTCCTACAAATATCATTTTTAGTGAGAAGGAAGAGACCTTGTCCCATCACGAGGACTCTTTAGTAATAACTCTGAGGATCAGATCTTGTGATGTCTCAATGGATCAAATTTTGCTGACCATTGCTAGGGCTCTAAGAGTAAAGGATTCTGACATCATTAACACTGAGCTCCCTCTTGTAGGATTCAATAGTAGTACCAACTATGCAAAAGGAATGATTGTCCTGCCTATCATGGCAAAATGAGTAATAATAATGACCAATTCTGTGGTCATTGATGTCCTTGCATATTACAATGTCATTCTGGGAAAGCCATAGATATATAAAATGAAGGTAGTCAAGTCTACCTTTCACCAGGTGATCAAATTCCCCACAGACGAAGGTCCTGAAGATGTAAGAGGAGATCAAGAGAACTTTAAAAATTGTTATAATGTCACTATGAATGGGACCATCCTAATTAGAAATTACCAAGAGGTCTCCCTCAAAAGAGAACAAGTAGTAAAGTCCTGGCAAGGTCTATCTACCTAATTAAAGTAAAGGACTTCCAGATGGGTATTAAAGGAAAGAACCAGCCCTTGAAAATGGGTGTGGATTTGAAAACAAAGGTAAAGGAGCAACTTTCATAATTCCTCAAAGCTAATGTAGTTGTCTTTGCATGGTCTCCTACAGATATGCCAAGAATATATTCAAAAGTCGTAACACATCAACTCAACATTGATCCGAAAGCTAGACCTCCAGCAATGGAAAAGAAAATTCCCTAGAGAAAAGAATAAGGTAATGAAACACCTTGTGGTTGTCCTCATAGAGGTTTGAGTTATCAGGGAGGTCAATTATCCTTCATGGCTTTCAAATGTTGTACTGGTAAATAAGGAGTATGGGTCATCACATAAGTGTGTGGCCGTCCCAGATCTAAATTAAACGAGGAATGTCCCAAGGATTATTTACCCCTTCCAAACATAGATAAGCTAGTAGGTACCTCATCCTGGTTTGGGTTGATAAGTTTCTTGGACGCATACTCCGGATACCACCAAATCATAATGCACCCCAAAGATGAGAAAAAAACTTCTTTCATCATGGAGGAAGGAACATTTTGCTACACAAGGATTCCATTTGGACTGAAAAACACAAGCGATACATATCAATGCCTCATTAACAAAATGTTTGAAAAGAAACTATGGAAGAATCTGGAAGCATATGTAGACAATATGGTAATGAAATCAGTTGAACCTTGAACCATATCATAGATCTACAGGAGATATTTGAGATAGTGCGAATGTATGGCATGAGACTTAACCCCAAAAATGCATCTTTGGTGTTGTTAAAGGAAAATTCCTAGGGTATCTCGTGTCAATAAGAGGGATTGAGGCCAATCCAGAAAAGATACAAACATTAGTGAACATGAAACCACCCACTAGCCTCAGGGGAATACAATAAATGAATGGAAGAATAGTGGCACTAAACAGGTTCATCTCTGCATGCACTGATAAGTGTATGCCCTTCTTCAAAATGCTGAGAAAGAACACATCGGTCTTTTGGAATGAGGACTACAACATAGCCTTTGAAGGAATCAAGAAGTACCTCAACAACCCCTTGTCTTAGTCAACACCCCATCTACTACGTTAGACAAATCCTAATGGAGGCCCAAAGTAGACATTCTACCATTGATAAACTGGCCTTTGCTCTAAAAATTACCGCACGAAAGCCCAGACATTACTTTGGTACAGATACAGTTATGGTACTCACCTCACACCCTCTTAAAAGTGTCCTAACGAGACTAGTTATTGCAGGGAGGCTAGCCTAGATAGCTAATGAACGAAATTGGAAATGTCAATCTTGTGGATAATTTAGTCTTATATTTGTAAAACTCTCGCAAGTGTATGGATCATTTTATAGAAAATGACAAGTATACTCCCAAGGTCGATCCAAGGAAGGAAGATATGTGGTTTTTAATTTATTATTCAAAATTTTAAAAATTAAATTAAATTCTAAACATCCTATCACGATATTTAGATTTTTGTTTCCTAATCTAAATAAAAAATAAACATAGATATGAATTCAATACATAATTATGAAATTTTTTATTATTCATAACAATGGAGTATTTATGGATGGAATAATTAAGTTAATTATGTTTGCTAATATCATTTAGGTTATTAAAGATATAAATTAATATTTATTAATTCTCTCTTTTTTATATGAATAACACCTTTGGTGGGTTAGATATTTTTTATTAATTAAACAAATAAATTAACACCTATGGGTGGGTTTGATCATTAATTAATTTAATTAAATTAATTCCTTTTTTTAAGAGATTGAAAATGAACCATTTAAATGCCACCTTTGGTAGGGTTAGAAATTTTAAACTTTATTCAAGGTGTCCAAATTAAATCGAAGAATTTAATTATCCGAGTACTAATTTTCATGTTTTAAAACCATGACTAAAAATATGTTGTCAAATAATTTTAGAATAATAGTTTTTATAAAAACTTTTGAAATAGGTGCTCAACTCTCAAGCACCACCTGCTTACTAACACCATGGTCTTTACCTGCAACAATAAACTCTTTTTTCTTTTCCAACATAGAAAACTCATCAAACTTAACATCTCTACTAATGAAAAATTTGGGCGACTTGGGTTTACCACACCATAATTTATAACCCTTCACCCCAGAAGGATACCCCAAAAATATGCATTTCAATGCCCTAGGCTCAAGTTTACCATAATTAACATGAGCATAAGTAGGACAACCAAAAACTTTCAAATCAGAATAATTAGCAAGAGTATGAAAGAATACCTCAAACGAAGTCTTCAACTCAATTGCAGTTGATGAAGACCGATTCACCAAATAGCAGGCATGGTTAAAAGTTTCAGCTCAAAAGGATTTATCCAAGTTAGCTTGAAAGAGCATACAACAAGCTCTTTTTAAGAGAGTCTTATTCATACATTCTGCTACTCCATTTTGTTGTGGTGTATGATTCATAGTGTGATGTCTCGCTATGCCATTTCTTTCATAGAACTTATTAAACTTACTTCCATAAAATTCCAAACCATTGTCAGTTTTCAAATGCTTAATTTTCTTGCATGTTTGATTTTCTATACAAGCCTTGAATTTTACAAATTTTGAGAACGCATCATTCTTGTTCTTCAAAAAATACACCCAAACATGACGGGATAAGTCATCAATAAAAGTCAACATATACCGGGCACCACCCTTAGATACAACACGAGAAGGACCCCAAAGATTTGAATGAATATAATCAATAGTAACTTTCGTTTTATTGATGGTTGTACTGAACTTGACCTTGTGATGCTTTCCATAGACACAATACTCATATAAATCAAGCTTCCCAATTTTTTGACCACAAAGCAAATCACGTTTGCTCAAAATAGACATCCCTGCCTCACTCATATGCCCTAGCCACATATGCCATAATCGAGTATATCTAAATCTTGATCTGATGAGGACGAAAGTAAAACTCTACCAATAATAGTGCTACCCTGAAGCACATAGAGGCCATGTGACAATTACCTTTTAATAACAATGAAATCACACTTACTAACTCTTAAAACTTCACCTTCAACTACATACTTGTAGCCTTGTGAATCAAGAGTACCCAAAGATACCAAATTCTTTTTCAAATCTGGAATGTGAAGAAAATCTTTCAAAGTCCTAACAATACCATCATACATCTTAATTCTGATAGTACCAATACCAACAACCTTGCAGGACATATTGTTTCCCATCAATAGACTAATAAGAAGTAAACCAGACTCTATTGGGGCATATATGGTAAGTGCAACCCTAATCAAGAATCCAAACATCTCCAAGAGAACCAATAGATACTAATAGAACATTTTCACCATCAGAACTAGAACTATCTGCAACACTAGCAACATCATCAGTAACAAAAGACGTTGTGACAGATTTTCCTTTACCTTTGAGTTTTAGACAATTTACTTTCCAGTGCCCTTCTTGACGGCAATAGTTGCATTTTTTTCCTTTTGGTCTTTGGATTTGAATCTAGACTTGACTCTATTATTGCTTGTGCCTTTTTCTTGATTTCTACCTCTGACAAATAAACCACTATTATTATCATTGTTGCTTGTAGACACCTTTTTCTTCAACTCTTTGGAATTCAAAGCTACTTTAACATCCTCCAAAGAAATAGTGTCTCGCCCATATAGCATGGTATCAAAAAAATGTTCAAATGAATGAGGTAAAGAACATAATAGAACTAAGACCTGATCCTCATCGTCAATTTTAACACCACCATTTTTTAGATCATGAATAATTTTAATAAATTCATCAAGGTGATCGTGTAAAGGTGTAATGTCTGATATTCTGAATGTATACAAATGCTGCTTCAAATATAACCAACTTGTCAAAGAATTGGTCATATACAAATTCTCCAATTTAAGCCATAACCCAGCGAGAGATTCCTCATCACCAACCTCGCGTAGTATCTCATTAGACAAAGATAACTGAATTGAACTGAGAGCATTTTCCATAAATGCATCTTTTTCTTCATGGGTTAATTTTTCTGGAAATTTATCCTTGCCTTCAAGTGTCTTAATGAGCCATTCTTTAACTAATATGGCCTTCATCTTCATACGCTATAGACTGAAATCATTCCTACCATTGAATTTCTCAATTTCGTATTTTACCGCCATGACAGAAAACCCAATATAAAATAAATAGAAGCACAACCCAAAAAATATGAAACCAATCAGATAACTAGAAGCTCAAAATAAATCCAATAGAGAAAACTTGATCAGTTCCAATAAATAAGAGAATAACCTAAGGCTCTCATACCAATTTGTTATAAATTAGAACTTGTGGAAACATAGTTTTGGTCCAATTTGGTTGCACAAATAAATAATTATGGGTAATAGCAAAATAATAATAAGCAATGAGAATAAATTGCACACAATCATTTAAATGGTTCAACTTTTTAATGTGAAAATTCTATTCCACTGACGACGACACATTGAGGAAAATCCACTAATAATCAAATTGAGATACAAACACCAATATTCAGAGAGCTTCACAAAATATATCAAGAAAACCCAAATAAACCCATAAAATAATTTCCTCTTATTTTCTGGTAATATATAGTAAGATAAATTATGAAATTTGCTATTAAATCAAATATTACCATACAAATGAGAGAACATCAGCAGCTTGAATCATATCTCTTTATTTGTGTCTGCTCACTGTTTTGTGCTTGTGATCTTAGGATAGTATGGTGTAATAGGAAGATATCATCTTCACAGCAAATCAAATTAACAATGTAGTAGCCAAAATTAGATGGTTTATTCGAGACTTCAAACAAACATGAGAGAGCAACCAAAACAAATTCAAACACATGTGTGAGAACTAGTTGGCAGCTTTCTATCTTTTTCTTTTGGATTTAGCAGCTAGCAGCTACTGCTATGTTCTTCTATCTAGTTTCTCTCTTGCGGCAACACATCTCAATTTTTTTCTGCAAAGAAACCAATATATATGTAATAAGAAGGGTTTACACAATATATAGGCTTTGGGCTATTTTCAGTTTTGGGCCACTTTTTTTAACAGTTTGTGATTTAAGGGATGATTTTTACAATGGGAAGATGGTTCTTATATAGATGAGAAAAAGGCCAAAAAAGGTAAAAAAAATATCTCAAAAATTGATTTTGGACGTATTTAGACAGATTGGTATGCGTGTGGGGATGAGATTTGCGGCAAACAAGTGTTAGCACACGTGAGACTCGACATGGGTGTGTGCTAGCTGCGAGTGGGCGTGTGATGGGCATGCACGAGCGTGCGGGACTCATCATTTTTGACACTTTTGACATTTTTCCTGTTTTAACCCATTTTATCCAATATTTCCATTTTTAAATATATTTGTGATGTATTTCCCCCAATATTTTTCTTTGAGTCTTTAAGTTATTTTAAAAACAAATACCTGAAAAATAATAAAAATACCCATAATTTTGAAAAAACATTTATATAAAAATATGATAAAATTATACAAATATAAATTTATTTAATCAATTAAAGTACATTAAATCATGGTAATTTTAGTGCTTTTTAAGCACTCATCACAAACCCTAACAATTTCTTGCTAATCCCTTGGCAAGAGAAGCGGTAAAAACTAAACTAAAAACTAAAAATTAAACTATCCTAAATCATTTCCATGGATTGACACGGTTGCATTTAGCATATCCAACATGTTGTTAAACCCCTAGGTTGCCCTAGTGAATGAGTTTAAGTCTCATGAGAGTTTTCAGTAATGATACCTACAAACATTAACAAAAAATTGAAAAAAAATAAAACAAATAAAATAAGAAGTTAACTAAAATTTAAAATAAAGTAAAAAGACTAAAATAAAATAAAATAAAGAAATGAAATACAAAAATATCTTATGCTTATAATCTCATTTAAATTTCATAATTAAAATCTTAAGAATAGGTTATTTCAACTTCCTAAACATTCATAGTTCATTATAATAATTAGTTGAAAACCATTTTCACATTTCATATCAAAATTGTATCAATTTAATTTTACCCAAACTTAGTGTCAGGAATTCAAATTCGCTTCGACTCTTTTCCTCACAAGTCAAATACTATCAAGAACATTGAATCTTATGAGTTTACTTACACTAATTTATATGCGAAAGAGTTGATGTATAGAAATGAACTAATATGTTTGCATATGTATAAAGAAGAAAGGCTTAAATTGTTATTTTAATGTTGATCTCATAAAAGAAATCAAATATAAGGATTTATAAAATATTATACATTACTTTCATGCATCAATCAAATTCATCAATTAAAAATATCAAGTAATATGCCTTTTAGAAAATGTAGGAAAATAAAATGACTTCTTAAGGAAGTACTTCCTATATTTTCTTTTGCATTAAACCATTTCTCACAACTGTTTAGGCTTTTTGGTTTATAGTATATAGATTATAATATTCATTTCCTCTCTTTCTTTCTCTTTTATAGAGATTTTTCAACATTTGTTTTACTGAACGCATGTACAGATTGTACATTTTTGTAGGATTTTGGTGAGTGGTTTATTTGTTTCATTTTGGTTTAGGTAACCACAGATATGTCTCTTTTTGGTACAAGTCATGCATGAATGAAATAAAGGCATATGCTATCAATTTCTACTTAAATCATATAATCGAAGCAAATGAAAAATAAATATATGATACTCTATTAAGATGAGAAGATTAATACATTCAATGCTAATACATATAGAGATCATCTAAAATTTTGAAGAAATAGAATAAGTGTTTTGAGTAGAAATAATATTTCACTCAGAATAAAGGAAATTAAGGTTCAAATAATATCTCACAATTATAGTCTCCATTCTTTACTTTCTAAACACAGATTTTGGGTTTAATATAATTTTCACACCTTATCAAGAAATACTAATCATGAAAAAAAAACTAAATAATTACCATATACTCTATGATACATTTTCAAAAATTAATCTAACAATGCAAAAGACTTAATTATTTACTTAAATTTGATTTATATAAATCATAATTTTTTGTGAGAAATTTTTTAAAACTAATCCTCAAATTCTAAAAACTACTAAATCACACGAAGAAAATAAAATCAAACACAATAAAAATGAAAATGTAAACATAATTTTTTTTTTAAATTGTTAATTTTTTTTTAAATGAAGCATGGTAACTTTTCAACATCCCAAACCTAGAACTTACACTGTCCTCAATATAACAATTGTAAATTAAAGATAAAGAGAAAAGAGAAGAAAAAAATACCTATTTCTTGAGAATGTGAAAATAGTGATGGAGAAATGCAGGTGCATCCATCATGTTTATCATTAAAGCTCACACAAACATATCGCTGTGAACTTCTAATATTTCAACAAATATTTTTAGTTTTAACAATTCTAAAATTATTCACATGAAATTAAATGAAAATAAACAAAAGAAATTAATTAAATAAATAAATAAATTACCTAAAATAATGGGTTACCTCTCATCTAGCGCTTAGTTTAACGTCTTAGAAAGACGTAACTTGCGGGATTTCATTATAAGTAAACTCAATGTCTCTATATCATTGAGTTAATCAAACCTGCAAGTAGAACAAGGTTGTCTACTTATACTTTTTCAGTAATGCCCTATGAATTTTTAAAATTTTATTTACTTAAAACTAGGGACATGATTGTTGGTTTTAGATAACCGACTTCTAGATGCAAGTCAAATAATTAAGGTATCAAAACACATTTGTACCCAGTGTTGTATTGTAAACTTGTTTACAAGATCAAGCTCTTTGAAATATTCTAGCCCATTTGAAGTCCAGCTCATTGAACCTTCTATAGTGATGATATGGATTGATAAGGATACAACTCATGATTGGTGGGTAGAAAGAAGAAAAGAAATGGGTTAGGTAAGGACATAGGTGTATGGTTTAGATTTTTTTGGTAGGTTTATGTTGTATGGCTTAGATTTATTAGTTATTTCTATAAATACTTCTCATTAACAATGTAATAATCAAGTTAAAAGAAATCAGAAACAAAAGTATGAGAGTTTTTAAGAATTTTTGGAAAATTGTTCTTGAGTTTGAAGAGTTTTGATCCATAATATTCCAACAAAGTGGTATCAGATTTGTAGTTAGAAATATAAATATACACTATTGAATATCAAATCGAAGCTCTCGACGAGACGAATCTAAAGCCATGAGAATCATCTCGATCGGAGTTCGGACGCACCGTCATGTTCCGCCGGAACGAGTCATTTGAGTTGGAGCTGAGTTGACCGAGCTACCAAGCCTGTTGACCGAGCCGTTTGACCATTGACCAAAAAGGTTGACTTTGACCATTGACTAAAAAATTTCAAAATTTTCCCTGGAGTTCCTCCTAAGGTTTTTTGACGTTCTGAATCCATCTGTGAGAACATAATTTGAAAATTCTCATTGTATTGAGAGTTATGTCAAGTGGAGGCATGACCTCGTTTCAAGTCTCGACACTCAACAACGACAACTATGATAATTGGAGTATTAAGCTCTTTTGGGTTCACATTATGTATGAGAAGTTACAGAGAAAGATTTAAGTGAGCCAGACGATGAAGTTACTTTAACACAAGTTTAAAAAAAATCTTTGAAGGATTTGAGAAAGAGAGAGAAGAAAGCCGTATTTCTTATCTATCAAGCCTTAAATGATGATGAGTTTGAGAAGATTTCAAATGTAACATCTTTCAAAGCAGTGTGAAAATATGCGTCAAATTTCTTTCAAAGGAGCCAAGAAAGTGAAGAATGTTCATCTCCAAACACTAAGAGGTGAATTTGAATCACTACATATGAAAGCTTCTGAATCTATTTCTGACTATTTCTCGAGAGTCACAATTGTTTCTAATCAATTGAAAAAAAACAATGAGATGTTGGAAGATGTCAGAATAATGGAAAAGATACTTTGATCATTAGATTTCAAATTTGAACACATCATCGTGACGATTGAGGAAACAAAAGATTTGGAAGAAATGACTATTGATGAACTCAATGGGTCATTACAAGCATATGAAGAAAAGCATAAGAAGAAGCAAAGGATCATTGAACAACTCTTCAAGATGCAATTCAAGGATAAGCATGATATCCAAGGCAATGATATAATTGTTAGAAGTTTGGACATTATGTTTTAGAATGTAGTGCTCTCAACAATAGAATAGATGAGAAAATCAACTACATAGAGGATAAGACCGATGAGAAAGAAACTCTTTTTCTAGCACGAAATGAGGGTGATGGTGGTCAACCAAATTCCTGGTATCTTGACAGTGGTGCAAGCAACCATATGTGTGGAAGGAAAGACATGTTTATGGAGCTAGATGAATAAATAAGCGAAAAAGTCACATTTGGAGATGATTCTAACATAGTAGTGAAAGGAAGAGGTAACATTCTCATTCGCTTGAAAGATGGGCGACATCAATTTATTTCCAATGTTTACTATGTCCCTAATATAAAAAGTAACATCTTGAGTTTAGGACAAATATTAGAGAAATGTTATGATATTCATACGAAGGATTGTAATCTTTTAATAAAAGATGATAAAAATAACTTTATAACAAACGGTCAAAAAATAGAATGTTCCTGATCAATATACAAAATGATATTGCAAACTGCCTGAAATCTTGCTACAAAGATGCGTTGTGGCTATGGCATCTTCGATACAGACATCTCAATTTTGGAGGATTGGAGCTGTTGTTTAAGAAGGAGATGGTGAAGGGACTACCTTGCATTAACCATCCTGATCGACTTTGTAAAGGGTGGCTACTTGGGAAGCAATTCTAAAAAATCTTTCCAAAGGAGTCAAACTCAAGAGCAAAGAAGCCATTCGAGCTAATCCATACTGATGTGTGCGGACCGATCAAGTCTAGCACTCACGATAACAATAATTATTTCTTTCTTTTCATTGATGATTTATCAAGAAAAACTTGGGTATATTTCTTGAAACAAAAATAAAAAGTTTTTGAAGTATTCAAAAGGTTCAAAGTTACAGTGGAGAGAGAAAGTGGTAGAAAGATCAAAGCCATGAGATCCGACTGAGTTGGAGAATTTACATCCATGGAGTTTCAAGATTTTTGTGAAGCAAATGGAATTCATAGATCTTCAACAATTCCAAGATCCCCTCAATAGAATAGTGTAGCAAAAATAAAGAACCGAACAATCCTCAACATGGCACGAAGCATGCTCAAAAGCAAGAAACTACCCAAAGAGTTTTGGGTAGAAGAAGTAGCATATGCAATTTACTTGTCAAATCGATCTCCAATAAGAAGTGTATGGGGAAAGACACCGCAAGAGGCATAGAGTGGAAGAAAGCTTGGTATTTCCCACGTATGAGTCTTTGGAAGTATAACCTATGTTCATATATCGGATGAGAGAAGAACGAAGCTTGATGATAAAAGTGAGAGTTTTATCTTTATCGGTTATGATGCTAATTCAAAGGGCTACAAGTTGTACAATCCAAATAATAAGAAGATTGTGATTAGTCAAGATGTGGTATTTGACGAAGAAGGAGAATGAGATTTTAACTCTTATGTAGGTAACTTCAATTTATTTCCTTAGTTTAAAGAAGATGAGCATACAATGAGGGAGAAACTAAGTGAATCTTAACAAGATGAAAGAGAAGTACCATTCTACCCACTTCACCAATATCAACCATTCAAGGAGACTCATCACCTTCGTCATCGTCAAGTGGAAGTCAACATGAAAGAGAAGTGCCACACACACAAAGTCTTTGAGATCTTTATGAGGTAACCGAATGATTAGACAATCTCACACTTTTCTGTCTTTTTGCTAACTATGAACCAATAAAGTTTGAAGAAGTAGTACACGGAAATAAGTGGAGAGATGCAATGGACGAAGAAAGCAAGGCCATGGAGAAGAACAACACATGGGAACTCACCTCATTTCCCAAAAGACACAAGGAAATATGTGTCAAATGGGTGTACAAGACAAAGTGGAATGCTAAGGGAGAGATTGAAAGGCACAATGCGAGGCTAGTAGCAAAAGGACATAGTCAAAATGTTGGAATTGACTATGATGAGGTATTTTCTCATGTTGCTCGATTAGAGACTATAAGACTAATCATTTCTTTGGAAACTCAAAATAAGTGGAAGATACATCAAATGGATGTAAAATTTGCTTTCCTAAATAGAGTCCTTGAAGAAGAAGTCTACATTAAGCAACCATCGGGCTATGAAGCAAAAGGTCACAAAGACAAGGTGTTGAAGTTGAAGAAAGCTCTTTATGGGTTAAAGCAAGCACCAAGAGCACGGAATAACCGCATCGACAAGTACCTTATGGAGAACAACTTCACCAAGTGTCCCTATGAACATTCACTCTACGTCAAGATTGAAGATGGCAATATTCTAATCGTTTACCTATACATAGATGATCTCATCTTCACTAGAAGTAATCTGAAGTTGTTTGAAGATTTTAAGAAAGTGATGACCAGAGAGTTCGAAATGACAGATATCGGGTTAATGTTATACTACCTTGGAATTGAAGTGAAGCAAAAAGAAGAAGACATCTTCATCTCTCAAGAAAGCTATGCAAGGGAGATATTAAAGAAGTTCAAGATGAACGATTGCAAGACGATCAACACACCAGTAGAATGTGGAATCAAACTATCCAAGCATGAAGATGGTGAAAGCGTGGATCCAACATTTTTCAAAGGTTTAGTCGGAAGTCTGCGTTATCTCACGTGCACAAGACCTGGCATCCTATATGATGTTGGATTGATTAGCCGCTATATGGAGAAATCGACAATCACTCATTTCAAAGCTGCAAAAAGAATCCTACACTATCTAAAATGTACAATTAATTTTAGCTTGTTCTATTCAACTTCTAATGATTATAAACTTGTTGGATATAGTGATAGCAATTTTGGTGGAGATATAGACGATCGAAAAAGCACTTCTTGATTTGTATTTTTTATGGGAGATACTGCTTTTACATGGATGTCAAAAAAGCAACCGATTGTCACCTTGTCTAGTTGTGAAGTAGAATATGTAGCAGCTATCTCATGTGTTTTCCATGCAATTTGGCTGAGAAACTTTTTAAAGGAGCTAAGTATGAAACAAGAAGAGCCAACTAAAATTTGTGTCGATAACAAGTCAGCCATTGCCTTAGCCAAAAATCTTGTTTTCCATGATCGAAGCAAACACATAAATACTTGATATCATTACATCAGGGAATGTATCACAAGAAAGGATGTACAACTCAAGTATGTGAAATCACAAGATCAAATTGCCAACATCTTCACTAAACCGCTCAAGCAAGAATACTTTGTCAAATTGAGAAATTTGCTCGACATCATAAAACAAGTTTAAGGGGGAGTGTTGTTTTGTAAACTTGTTTGCAAGCTCAAGCTTTTTGAAATATTCTAGCTCATTTGAAGTCTAGCTCATGGAACCTTCTATGGTTATGATCTGGATTGATAAGGATACAACTCATGATTGGTGGACAAAAAGAAGAAAATTAATGGGTTAGGTAAGGAGATAAGTGTATAGTTTAGATTATTTTGGTAAGTTTATGTTGTATGACTTAGATTTATTAGTTGTTTCTATAAATACTTCTCATTAATAATATAATAATCAAGTTAAAAGAAATCAGGAACAAAAGTTTAAGAATTTTAAAAAAAATTTGAAAAATTATTCTTAAGTATGAGGAGTTTTGATTCATAATATTCCAAACCTAAAACTAACTAACCAACTATCTCTTTTCATTTTAATTAAAATTTTAAATTTTTAGAGATAACTTCATAATTTTTTTTAACTAATCTAACACTAAATATTAAAATAAATACTAAAAATAAAAATAAAAATTAAATAAAAGAAACAAAAAAAAAGAATATAATAAAAGAAAAATAAGTAGAATCCTTCTTTTACCAATTGAAAAATCAAGTTCAGGTACTTTGGGACAATAACGTTTTTTAATATTTTTTTTTACAAAACAAAAAGAACAGACATTTATGTCAGACTAACTTTACTACAAGGATAACGATGCTTTCGTAATATATTTTGTTTGTAAAAAGAATAATTCTGATAAAATGTAATTAATATTAAATATAAAATAAATATTTCCTATATTTTATTATAACAATGAAAAAAATTATTAAATATCAATTAAGATTACACAAGTTACATTTATCTGTGGTACTTAATGTACATATGGCTTAGACAAGCTAGGTATTAACTACACCATACTCTATCTAAATGTATCAAGTGATATATTTTCAACTTATCAAAAACCATGAAATTCATTATAATTTGAGAATTTATATATTTTTTTAATTCAAATTACAGTAAATGTTTTTATAGAATTGAATATTTATCCATTATTATAAATAATATCATTAAAATAAATAATAAGAAATTACATATTTGAATCTCACAATATACTTCATTTCTATTATAGTATTCTAATCAAATTAATTAAAAATCAACAAAATAAAAAATAAGTGGATATAATCCGTTGAATCATAACTCACTATTCTAATATTTAAATTCGATAGAGATGAAATTAGAACATTGGATTTCTTTTCATTTTTTTATTTCTTTGAACTGCGTGGGAATCTATATATATATATAACACAAGCAGTTTGTATCATAATTTGTATGTCCCAACAACTCTAACATTCAAGTCGAGGGTTATTATCAAAGCTACGTAATAGAGAAAAGAAGCGTATAGAGATAATATGTATATAAAAATATTGTTGGTATTTTCACTATTATAAAACGGGACAATTTTTAACCAACTAAAAAAAAGGTTTTCGCAGGTTTATGAAAACAATTGAAATAAGCGCAGATGAAAAACATTTCTCAAATTTTTGGTAGTTTATTGAAAAACTGGCCACAACTAGAAAAGGGGCCTGGAAATTTTTCGTATGTTCATTAAAATCGTCAAAAAATTTACAAATTTCACCGTTCTCAAGAACAGAAAAAGTTCCCAAACCAGTTTTATTATATATATTATAATTTTTGCTAATTTTTCAAGAATGACAAAAAAAAATTTGTTTTTCTTGCCATAATTTTTGATTGTTTTTGTGTTACCAAACATGCATTTATAATAAAAAATAATAACAACAACAGCACCAGTAGAAAAAAACCAAATTTATCATAAAAAATTCAAATTAACACATTTATCTCGTAATTACGATTAATCTAATCTATTAAATGAAAATCAAAATATTTTGAGAAAGTCTACCCAATAAATGACCAAGATAGGGAGTCCACAAGTCCAAGAGAAAAACCTTCAATTTGCGCACATCAATAATAAAGCAGATAGCAAGTAGAAAAGTAAAGCAAGTATATTATCAGGCAAAAGGAAATAATCTAAGTAGGCAGGCAACCTAAGCAGAAACAAAGAGGTGTTTTCCGATCACTAAGAAATCTTCTTACGTTGGCACATACTAGGATAGGAAAATGACTGCAGTAATTAAAATATTGTAAAATTATTGTTGGTAATGTTAATAGTTTCTGTATTTTTGTATTTCTCTGTTCTGATCTTTTCTTTACAAGAGTTAAGATATATGTATACAAGAAAAACGAGAATTAAACAATAACCATAATTCATGCACATCCATGTTTTATAACTCTAGTAATATTATTGTCTCCTCCGTGTTTTACTCTACTGAGCATTGGTGTCTAACACTGTTTGCAGCATGCACCAAGTTGGTGCATATATGTCTCTTATGCCCAACTTGTCAAGTGAGTTGTAGAAGTTCTTTGCAGACACAGATTTTGTCAGTATATCAGCCAATTGATCTTCTGATTTAATAAATGGAAGCTGAATAATCTTTTCTTCAAGATTTTTTTGATGAAGTTTCGATCCACTTCAATGTGCTTCGTGCGATCATGTTGAACTGGATTGTGAGAGATGGCAATGGTTGCTTTGTTATCGCAAAACAAGCTCATTTCAGAGTTAGGAGCAACACCAATCTCAGTTAGAAGTTTTTTCAACCAAAGAAGCTCACATATTCCCTTGACCATTCCTCGAAATTCAGCTTCAGCACTAGATAAGGCAACTACCTTTTGCTTCTTGCTCCTCCATGTAACAAGATTACCCCCCACAAAAGTAAAGTACCCAGCAGTAGATTTCCTATCCTTAATATTCCCTGCCCATTCTGAATCAGTGTATCCAACGACTTCCAATTGACCATTCCTTGAAAACATAAGTCCTTTCCCAGGGGAGGATTTTAAATAACGAAGTATTCGCATGACCGCATCCATATGGTCTTCACTTAGGCAGTGCATGAACTGACTCACGACACTCACATCATAAGCAATATCAGGTCAAGTATGAGATAAATATATGAGTTTACCTATTAACCGTTGATATCTCTGTTTATCTACTGGTACTTGCTCCACATATTCTCCGACTTTATGATTTTGAACCATTGGAATATCGACAGGTTTACAATCTAGTAGTCCTGCCTCTGCCAGTAGGTCTAGAGTATATTTCCTTTGGGAAAGACATATGCTTTGTTTTGATCTTGTTACCTCAATGCCTAAGAAGTATTTGATCCCTCCCAAATTCTTCATTTCAAACTCATTTGACAGTTGTTCTTAAAGTTTAGAGATTTCTTCTTTATCATCCCCTGTAATAATCATGTCGTCTACATAGACTATAAGGGTTGTTATCTTCCCTAATCGATGTTTTAGGAAAAGAGTATGATTAGAGTTGCTTTGTTGGAACCCATATTTCTTCATTGCTGAACTCAACCTACCAAACCATGCTCGAGGTGATTGTTTTAGTCCATACAATGCTCGTTGTAATCTACATGTAGTTTCTTTTCCTAATGTAACAGTATATCCTGGTGGGATATCCATGTAAATCTCTTCTTCAAAATCACCATGAAGGAAGGCATTTTTTACGTCAAGTTGGTGCAATGGCCATTCTAAATTTTCCGCAAGAGATAACAAGACTCTAGTTGGAAATATAAATATACACTATTGTATATCAAATCGAAGCTCTCGACAAGACAAATCTGAAGCCGCAAGAATTATCCCGATCGGAGTTCGGACGTGCCGCCACGATCCTCCGGAAGGTTCTACTAGAAAGTGAATTAACTCATCGAGTCAGCCGAGTTGACCGAGCCGTGAAACCTGTTGACTGAGCCGCCAAGACAGTTGACCAAAAAGTTGACTTTGACTGTTTACCAAAAATTTAGATTTTTTTCCAAAGTTCCTCCTAAGGTTTTTTGACGTTATGAATCCATCTGTGCGTTCAGAATTTGCAAATTCTCACTATATTGAGATTTATGTCAAGTGGAGGTATGTCATTGTTTCAAGTCCCGAGACTCAACAATGACAACTATGATAATTGGAGTATCAAGATGAAGGCTCTTTTGGGTGCACATGATATGTGGGAAGTCGTAGAGAAAGACTTAAGTGAGCTAGACGATGAAGCTACTCTAACGCAAGTGCAAAAAGAATCTCTAAAAGATTTGAGAAAGAGAGACAAGAAAGCTCTTTTTCTTATCTATCAAGCCTTAAATGATGATGGGTTTGAGAAGATTTTAGATGCAACATCTTCCAAAGTAGCGTGGAATAAGCTTCAAATTTCTTTCAAAAGAGCCAAGAAAATAAAGAAGAACGTCTCCAAACACTAAGAGGTGAGTTTGAATCTCTACATATGAAAGCTTTCGAATCTATTTCTGACTATTTCTTGAGAGTCGGAGTTGTTTCTAATCAATTAAAAAGAGACGGTGAGATATTAGGAGATGTTAGAATAATGGAAAAGATAATTCATTCATTAGATTCCAAATCTGAACACATCGTCGTGATGATTGAGGAAAAAAAAGATTTGGAAGAAATGACCATTGATGAACTCAATGGGTCATTACAAGCATATGAAGAAAAGCATAAGAAGAAGCAAAGGATCACTGAGCAACTCTTCAAGATGCAATTCAAGGATAAGCATGAAAGCCAAGGCAATGACAGAAACCAATGTGGCCAAGGTAGAGGTAGAGGTCGTGGATGAGGTGGAAGCCACGGTCGTGGACAAGGTTGGAATTATAACAACAATTCCAACAACTTTGAGAGAGCATAAATCTCAACACAAAGTCGAGGAAGAGGTAATATGAACTCAAGGTATGGCAAATCTCAAGTTCAATGCTATAATTGTCAAAAATTTGGACATTATGCTTCAGAATGTCGAGCTCCCAATAATAGAGTAGATGAGAAAATCAATTACATAGAGGAGAAGACCGATGAGAAAGAAACTTTTTTTCTAGTACAGAAGAAGGGTGATAGTAGTCAACCAAATGCCTGGTATCTTGACAGCGGTGCAAGCAACCATATGTGTAGAAGGAAAGACATGTTCGTGGAACTAGATGAGTTAGTAAGTGGAAATGTATCATTTGGAGATGATTCAAACGTAGCAGTGAAGGAAGAGGTAACATTCTTATTCGTTTGAAAGATGGGAAAGATCAATTTATTTCCAATGTTTACTATGTCCCAAATATGAAAAGTAACATCTTAAGTTTAGGACAACTGTTAGAGAAAGGTTATGAAATTCATATGAAGGATTGTAATCTTTCTATAAAAGATGATAAGAATAACCTCATTGCTAGTGTGCCGATGTCAAGGAATAGAATGTTCTTGATCAACATTCAAAATGACATTGCAAAGTGTCTGAAAGCCTGCTATAAAGATGCATCGTGGCTATGGTATCTTTGATTCGGACATCTCAATTTTGAAGGATTGGAGTTGTTGTCTAAGAAGGAGATGGTGAAATGACTACCTTGCATTAACCATCCTAATCAACTTTGTGAAGGGTGCCTACTCGGGAAACAATTCAGAAAAAGCTTTCCAAAGGAGTCAGACTCAAGAGCCAAGAAGCCACTCGAGCTAATACATACTGATATGCGTGGACCGATCAAGCCTAGTTCTCTCTGTAATAGTAACTATTTTCTTCTTTTTATTGATGATTTTTCAAGAAAAACTTGGGTATATTTCTTGAAACAGAAATCAGAAGTTTTTGAAGTATTCAAGAGGTTCAAAGCTACAGTGGAGAGAGAAAGAAGTAGAAAAATCAAAGCCATGAGATCAGACCGAAGTAGAGAATTTACATCCAATGAGTTTCAAGAGTTCTGTGAAGCAAATGGAATTCATAGATCTTTAACAATGCCAAGATCCCCCCAACAAAATGGTGTAGTTGAAAGAAAGAACCAAACAATCCTCAATATGGCACGAAGCATGCTCAAAAGCAAGAAACTACGCAAAGAGTTTTGGGCAGAAGCAGTAGCATGTTCACTTTACTTGTCAAACCATTCTTCAACAAGAAGTGTATGGGGAAAGATACCGCAAGAGGCATGGAGTGGAAGAAAGCCTGGTATTTCCCACCTAAGAGTCTTTGGAAGTATAGCCTATGTTCATGTACCGAATGAGAGAAGAACGAAGCTTGATGATAAAAGCGAGAGTTTTATCTTCATCGGTTATGATGCTAATTCAAAGGGCTATAAGTTGTATAACCCACACAATAAGAATATTGTGATTAGTCTAGATGTGGTATTCGACGAAGAAGGAGAATGGGATTTTAACTCACATGCAGATAGCTTCAATTTCTTTCCTGAGTTTAAAGAAGATGAGCAGACAATGAGGGAGCAATTTGTAGAAATTCAACAAGAGCCAACGACTCCACATACTTCACCAATGCCAGCCACTCATGAAGATCCGTCATCATCTTCGAGTGTAAGTGAAAGAGCCATGACACGTACACGAAATCTCCAAGATCTTTATGAGGTAATAGAATGACAAGATAATCTTACCTTATTCTGTCTCTTTGCTGATTGTGAACCAATGAGCTTTCAAGAAGTTGTACAAGAGAAGAAGTGGAGAGATGCGATGAACGAAGAAATCAATGCAATTGAGAAGAATGACAAATGGGAACCTGTTTCACTTCCCAAAGGGCATAAGGCTATAGGTGTCAAATGGGTGTACAAGACAAAGAGGAATACTAAGGGAGAGATTGAAAGGCATAAGGCGAGGCTAGTAGCAAAAGGATATAGTCAAAATGCTAGAATTGACTATGATGAGGTATTTGCTCCTGTTGCTTAATTAGAAACTATAAGACTAATCATTTCTTTGGCAGCTCAAAATAAGTGGAAGATACATCAAATGGATGTAAAATCTGCTTTTCTAAACGGAGTCCTTGAAGAAAAAGTCTACATTAAGCAACCATCAGGCTATGAAGCAAAAGGTCACAAAGACAAGGTGTTAAAGTTTAAGAAATCTCTTTATGGGTTAAAGCAAGCACCAAGAGCATGGAATAACCGCATCGATAAGTACTTTCTGGAGAACAACTTCACCAAGTGTCCCTATGAACATTCACTCTACATCAAAATTGAAGATGGTGATATTCTAAACGTTTGTCTATACGTAGATGATCTCATCTTCACCGAAAGTAATCCGAAGCTATTTGAAGATTTTAAGAAGGTGATGACCCGAGAGTTCGAAATGACATATATCGGGTTAATGCATACTACATTGGAATTGAAGTGAAGAAAAAAGAAGAAGACATCTTCATCTCTCAAGAAAGCTATGCAAGGGAGATACTAAAGAAGTTCAAGATGAACGATTGCAAGAGGATCAACACACCAGTAGAATGTGGAATCAAATTATCCAATCATAAAGATGGTGAAAGTGTGGTGATGAGTGCTCAAAAAGCACTAAAATTACCATGATTTTATGCACATTAATTGATTAAAAAAATATATATTTATATGTTTTATCATATATTTATATAAATTTTTATTTTTCGGAATCACGAGTATTTTTATTGTTTTTCAGATATTTTGGCTTAAAAACGTAACTTAAAGAATCAAAGAGGAATACTGGAAGCAATACATCACAAATATATTAATAAATAAATTGGGAAAGGTCAACAAATATGGAAAAATTGGACAAAATGCGTCAAAAATGAGAAAATCGCGCCGCTGCGCCCCCAGCTGCACCGAGCCGCGCGCCCAGCGGCCCAGTCCCGCGCCAAGCTATGTGCGCCTTCCTCCAGATCTGCACGCACTGCTACTGTTCACGCGCGCCCCCCTGTGCGCAGCGCTGCCCATCCGCGTGCACCGATGCCATTTCGCCCCATTTTTCACGTGCAGCCGTCCCATGACGTCATGCTGACGTCATCAATGACCTCACCATTTGCACTCCGCATTTTTACCATTTTTTTTATCAATTTTTCACTCACTTTTTCTCACCATCCTCACCGATAAATACCCCCTTCCCTTCACTTCTAAACACACCTAAAAACCACACTTCTCTCTTCTTTCTTTCTCTCTTTTCTTAGATTTTTGTTTTTCTTAGTTTTTAGTTAATTTCTCTTAGTTTAAGAGTTCTTCCCTTTTTGGAAAGAACTAGTTATGTTTATGTAATTTATTAGCTTTTGATTCAATAAATGGGAGTGCAAATTCCGCTTTGAGGTTTTCCAGCAACGGGAATAGCGTCGAAGTTCTGTAAGGATTTTATTTTCTTTATAGTTATTTTTTATGCTTTATTCTTACATGTTATATTTAATTTGTCTGTGATTAAATTTAACTGTGTTGGCTGTTTATAAACATGATGTAATAATAACGTTGTTATGCTTGCAAAATATTAAGTAGGTGAAAATCTCTAAAATGAATTGATTTTGTTTTTATTCAAGATTATATATTAAGAATGTTAGAGAGAAATATATTATTTTTCATTACAAATTTAAAACTGAAAATTAGATTTTAAGGTTTAGTTATCCGGTCTAACTTAGAGTATTGCTCTTTTATTTGTTGGTACAATCGCCCGGTAGTTAGAGTGAAGCTCTATTTCAAAGGTTTTTATAAGAATTATTATCTGAAAATGTATTGACGACATGTTTTCAGTAGTGGTTTTAAAACTTGAAAGTTAGTACTCGGATAACTAAATTCTTAGGTTTAATTTGGACACCTTGAATAAAATTTAAACTGTCTAACCCCACCAAAGGTGGCATTTAAATGGTTCATTTTCAATCTCTTAGAAAAAGAAATTAATTTAATTAAGCAAATTAGTTATCAACCCCACTCATAGGTGTTAATTGATTTGTTTAGTTAACAAAGAATATCTAACCCCACCAAAGGTGGTATTCATACAAAAAAGGGAGAATCAATAAATATCAATTCATATCTTTAATAACCTAAATAATATGAGCAAGCATAATTAACTTAGTTATTATATCCATAAATACTCCGCCATTATAAATGATAAAATTTGCATAAATGTTTATTGAACCTATGTTTATTTTTATGTATGTAGATTAAAACACAAAAACCCAAAATATCGTGACAGGATGTTTAGGATTTAATTTCGTTTTTAAAAGTTAGAATAATAAATTAAAAACCACATACACTCCTTCCTTAGATCGGCCTTGGGAGTATACTTATCATTTTCTTCGAGAGTTTTATAAAGGTTGATCTAAGGAAGGAATGTATGTGGTTTTTAATTTATTATTCAAACTTTTAAAAACGAAATTAAATCCTAAACATCCTGTCACGATATTTTGGGGTTTTTTTTTGTTTTAATCTACATACATAAAAATAAACATAGGTTCAATAAACATTTATGCAAATTTTATCTTTTATAATAGTGGGGTATTTATGGATATAATAACTAAGTTAATTATGCTTGCTCATATTATTTAGGTTATTAAAGATATGAATTGATATTTATTGATTCTCCCTTTTTTATATGAATACCACATTTGGTGGGATTAGATATTCTTTGTTAACTAAACAAATCAATTAACACCTATGGGTGGGGCTGATAACTAATTTGCTTAATTAAATTAATCTCTTTTTCTAAGAGATTGAAAATGAACCATTTAAATGCACCTTTCGTGGGGTTAGACAGTTTAAACTTTATTCAAGGTGTCCAAATTAAACCTAAGAATTTAGTTATCCGAGTACTAACTTTCAAGTTTTAAAACCACTACTGAAAACATGTCGTCAATACATTTTCAGATAATAATTCTTATAAAAACTTTTGGAATAGAGCTTCACTCTAACTACTGGGCGATTGTACCAACAAATAAAAGAGCACTACTCTAAATCAGACTGGACAACTAAACCTTAAAATCTAATTTTCAGGTTTAAGTTTGTAATGAAAAATAATATATTTCTCTCTAACATTCTTAATATAAAATCTTCAATAAAAACAAAATCAATTCATTTTAGAGATTTTTACCTATTTAATATTTCGCAAGCATAACAATGTTATTATTACATCATGTTTATAAACAGCCAGCACAGTTAAATTTAATCACAGACAAATTAAATATAACATGTAAGAATAAAGCATAAAAAATAACTGTAAAGAAAATAAAATCCTTACAGAACTTCGACGCTATTCCCGTTGCTGGAAAACCTCCAAGCGGAATTTGCACTCCCATTTATTGAATCAAAAAGCTAATAAATTACATAAACATAACTAGTTCTTCCCAAAAAGGTAAGAACTCTAAAACTAAGAGAAATTAACTAAAAACTAAGAAAAACTAAAAAAAAACAAAAAACTAAGAAAAGAGAGAAAGAAAGAAGAGAGAAGTGTGGTTTTAAGGTGTGTTTAGAAGTGAAGGGAAGGGGGTATTTATAGGTGAGGATGGAGAGAAAAAGTGAGTGAAAAAATGATAAAAAAAATGGTAAAAATGCGGAGTGCAAATGGTGAGGTCATTGATGACGTCAGCATGACATCATGGGGCGGTTGCACGTGAAACATGGGGCAAAATGGCGTTGGCGCGCGCGGCAGGGCAGTTGGGCGCGTAGGGGCGTGCGCGTGAGCAGTAGCAGCGCGCACGAATCTGGAGGAAGGCACGTGCAGCTTGGCGTGGGCCCTCCATCGATAATGAAACTACAAACTTTGTTATTTATAAAACACCGAGTTTGAATCAAGTTCTCCCTTTGGTTACTTTCTTCTTCCTTAACTTGTGCATTGAGAACTTGCCTTGCTACCAATAAATCTCCAACCACAATATTTTGCTCATTATTGACATCCTCCAAAGATGGAACTTCATCATCATCTACCTTTTCCTCATTCTCTGACTCAAGCTCTCCTTAAGCATTTATCACAATTATCGTTTTTTTACACATTGGTTGGATATGTGGCCCCAACCTTAAAATTTAAAACACTTAATATCACGTTTTTACCAACTTGTAGTAGTTAGTTTTAGGGACATGACCAAATCCAATAGCCAATAAATTAGACCTCCAATCCTAACTGCTTGTTAATGAGTGAGGTAAATGAGCAATGAAGCGAGGCTCTATAACCCTGCTCTCAAGCCATGCCACAGTTTTATCCTTGCATGTAACCTGATTTGATTGTTTTGTTTCCCCCTTCTTATGGTGTAGTTTTGGGAGATGTTATGCTGAGTGGTGGTCTAGACGTGTAACTCTTTGTTTAGGAATTTTTCTTCTTATCTGGAATGGGCTCTACTGGAGTGAAGTTTTATAGGCAAGTAATTTTCTTTTTCTCTTTTTCTTTCTAGCTATACTATATTATTGCCTGCAACTTATGTATTCATTATTGATATTTTTAATAGTAACTGTCTTGTGTTGCACTGGTATATGCTCAATTAGAGATGTCAAATGGTATGGTTCTCCTAATAACATTAGGTACATGTCATTAAATAAAATAGGTTTTTTCCAACCAATCTCTTTCATAATTGGGACAGGTTGGGCCATGAAATTAGTGAGTTGACTGGTATTGGCCATTAGACCCATTTAATTTTTTATTTCAAATTTCAAGGGTTTTGGGAAAGAAGAAACAAAAGCAAGAGACCAATGCTTGCATTCATTGTTTCAACTGCTCTTCGTTAGACAACCCGCAACTGTGAACCTCCAAATGTATGTGTTGTTAGGGGAGATAAGGCGTATGTTAAAGGATAAATTAAAGCCTATTTATGAGATTTGGACAGGGTAGAAGTTGGGACTCCTAGGGGATAGCAACAAAACATCCCCAATAGGCAGCAATGTGGGTGTGTTTCATGGCGAAATGTTAAGGAAGAGGCAGAGTCGGAAGACTTTGATGAGCCATATTTTAACCGGGGTAGGTTTGTGCATGGGTATGGAAATAGAGAAGCTATGATGGGTAGGCTTAAGAGGGTAATGATATAGGAAACATAAAGATTAAAATCCCATATTTTCAAGGTAAAAATGATTTTGAAGTTAATTTGGAGTGGGAAACTAAAATAGAGTTGGTGTTTGATTATCAAAATTACTCAAAGTTAAAGAAAGTTAAGTTAGCTTCAATTGAATTTAACGATTATACTATTGTTTGGTGGGATCAAGTACTGATTAATAGGAAGAGGAATAGAAAGCCACGTGTGGACACTTGGGATTAGATGAAAATGATTATGAGGAAGCATTTTGTACCCAATCACTATTAAAAGGGATTGTATCAAAATTTTCATAGATTAACTCAAGGTTCCAAGAGTTTGGATGAGTATTACAAGGAGATTAAGATAGCTATGATCTGGGCTAATATAGAAGAGGACCGAGAAGCCACTATGGCTAAGTTTCTGCATGATTTAAATCATGAGATTATAGATATAGCTGAGATGCACCACTATGTTAAGTTGACAAATATGGTACATCAAGCCATAAAGGTGGATGAACAATTCAAACGAAAGGGATTGGCTAGGAGGGGACAACCTATGGCTACCACCAGTCCATGGAAGATAATTCCAAAAAGGGATGAGCAGCTACAAAATAAGCCAAAACTCAAACTATCTAAGAATGTCAACTCAAAGATCGTCACAACTTTAGGTAACATCGAGGCTTTGAGTTCTAAAACATGTGATATTAAGTGTTTTAAATGTAAGGGTGATGGTGATAAATGCTCTAAGAGAGCTTAAGTCGAAGAATGAGGAAGAAGTAGATGATGATGACGTGCCATCTTTGGAGGATGCCAATAATGAGCAAAATGTTATGGTTGGAGATTTATTGGTATCAAGGCGAGTTTCCAATGTGCAAGTTAAAGAATAAGAAAGTAACCAAAGGGAGAACTTGTTTCATACCCGATGCTTTGTAAATAACAAAGTTTGTAGAAAGGGATACAAAACTTTATTTCTTACTATGCTTGGAAATCAAAGAGTTTTCTAAGTAGAAGCACCCATTAGAAGTACTTATTCTATCATCAATGCACCTTGAATAGTCAAAATCAAAATACCCAACTTGTTCACATGTCGTCTTCATATCCCAAACTTAGTTATCCCACTAAAATACTTGATGATTGTTTTCGCTGCAATAATAAATGACTCTTTGGGGAAAGCTTGAAACCTTGAACAAATACCAATGCTCATGGAGATATTAGGACAACTAATAGTCAAGTAGAGAAGGCAGCCAATCATAGTCCTATATAAAATCTGCTAAACCTCCCTTCCTAAGGGATCTTGATGAAGTTTAACTAAAATGGCCATCGAAATATGAGCATGTTTTAGCCTTGTCAAGGCTAAATTTCTTAACATTTTCGTTAGCATACTTGGCTGGAAAGAGAAAGATTCCATCTTTCAACTACTTAAATTGAAAAGCAAGGAAGAATTTCAATTCTTCGACCAAACTCATCTCGAACTCATTTTACATAGTCAAAGAAAAATATTGAGCAAGACATCCTTTGTAAACCCAAAGATGATATCATCAATATACACTTGAAGCACAACTACTTATCCTCTTTCTCTTTGGACAAATAAGGTGTTGTCACCTCCTCCTTTTTAAAACTTGTTGTCGAGTAGAAGTATCGCCAAGCACACATAAGAAGTAGGAGCATGTTTCATGCTATATAGAGCTTTCCTTAACCACATTACATGTTCAGAAAATGAAAATATAAAAACCTTTTGGTTTTTCAACATAAACTTCCACTTTGATTACACCATTCAGGAACAATCTTTTCATGTATGTCTGGTATTACTTAAACCAAAAATAGCCATGGCAAATGGAAAGATATATGTGATAAAGATTCCAATAATAGATGTGATATTAAAGTCCTACCATTAAACAAATACAATGTCTTGAACATCTTAGAATAGGTGAAGATTGAACGGTGACAAAGTTTAGGCAAGGAACAATCTCATTATCGTGCTTTTGGATCTTGATGAGTCAAGATGGAGAATTGTGAAGAGTGACTCATGTGATAAGAGACAACCTAACACATAAGATTACGTTTGGGCAAGTTAGCAATGAGAAACATAAGTTAGTTACTAGTTCTTATAATAGGATTCACAATAAGGCTATAGTAAAGTATACTAGCCATATCTAAGACTGTTAAAAACAACTTATAAATAAAGCTTTTGCTTAGTTGGTGAGATGATTTTGTAACTTCTTTTGTGATAATGTACCAGATTTTGTAGCTTCTTTTGTGATCATTTACCAAAGAGTAATATACTTGTAATTGTGAGGACTTATGAGTAGTTGTGCAGGTTTCAATGGAAGAGTTGCTTAAGGGTGTACTTGAATTTTGAATCATAATGGATTGGAAGGATTGTAACTTTTTATGGATTAAGCATTCACATTAAATGCTAAACCATGTAAATATTGCTAATGTCTTGTGTTAGTTATGTTCTTGACTTATTTTGCATGTTCTTATGTGTATGAATTTGTCAAGCTAATAATATTTACTCCAAATGGTATAGTAGAAATAGAGAGATTTTGCAAGAACTAGCAAAAATTCATAACAAACTTATATGTAAAGTAAGCTGTTTTAATGAGCATAATTTGATAAGTGTCATTTTATTATCTTGGATTTTGGAGTTAATGATATTTCTATCTCCACATTATGGGTTTATAAAGAACTTAGTCCATATGCTACCATAAATCTACTTAGGTTATCTATGAATTTTGGAGAATAGTTTTCCACTCTTTACATTTTATGTTATGTTGGGGAAATTATTTCCTAGTACGCATGATAATAACTCTATGAAAGTAGTATTACTTAACCACTTCAAGGTTGTTATTTGCTTTATTTTGATATAATTTTTGTTAAAAAGTCTTAATTTATGTTTAATTGTGTTGATATAGGTGAAATAATATCAAACAGAACTAAAAGCTACAAACTCGGGGCAAGTTAGGATAAAAATAGGCACAATGGATTGAGCCATACCATGATAGATTGAAGAAGTAGGGTACCTATGCTAATGAGTAGTAAGAAAAGGTAGATTGATCAATAAAAGTATAATCAATAGAGAATGGATAGATCAATCAAGGTTTGATCGAGCACTCATTGGTAGAACTATGACATAGTTAGATCGATCAAAAATGGGGGTCTTGATTGATCAAGCAGAGAAAAATTTGACATATCATCCCTATTTTTAACTCCAACTTTCAATCTCAATCTTTGAATCAAAGCTAATACGATTTAAACTAATTAGGACTTATTTCATCCTATTTAAACAATGCTAGAGAAAAAAAAATAGTATAACTAATAAGCATATATTTATTTACATTATAAGAAAAATAAACATATATTTTTTTTCAAAGGATTAAAGATTATTTATTTTTTCTAAACTTCAAATTAAATTTCTCAAATTTTTGAAATTATTTTTAATAAAAATTATTAAAAATATGAGATGGTTATTACACATACTAGGAAATAAATCCTCATGAAGTCAAAAGCATTTTCATTCATCTTGAGATGCATGCTTAAAAAAAATTTGCTTAATGATTTTGATTGAAGCATGAGACTAGTAATGAGATATATTCATAAATCCTAGCACATGATTAACTTCATAAAATCTATGTTATGCACATTTGAGTCTTTCTTGTTTATCTTATGCAAACCTTTTTTTCTTTATTTTTTACATAATTTCTATTTGCATATACCTTATTGAATGCTTGAACCCATAGGACTAGTATGAAATTGTGAGTATTCTTGTGAGAATTAGAGTCAAAACGAATTTGAATTCCTATGACCTTAAACTCTTCAAAGTAGTGAGAAGTCAATTGCATTTTCATTCATCTTGAGGCACATACACACATACTTGATATATTTTCTTAATGAGTTTGATTAAAGTATGATATGAGTAATATGGTATATTTATGATCCTAAAAGTTGATTCTTTTCATGAGATCAATGTTAGGAACTTTTAAGCCTTTTTTATCATATGCAAACCTTTTTGCTTTATTTTTTACAGAACTTATGTTCATATATACTTTACTGAGTGCTTGAACGTAAGAATCAATGTGAAATTGAGAGTACATCTTGTAAGAAATAGAAAGAAATCAAATTTGAATTCTTAACACTAGGATTGAGTGAGTAAATGTTGACATGTTCTATAATGGAAGATAAATTTGTGATGTGTACTAATCTAAACAATGAACTTTGTTCCTTTGAGATGTTGAACGAATTTGTGCTTGACATTTTGATTATAAAACTAAAGCATAAATTTTTTTATTGATTTTAGTTTTTATTTTGTTATTTTTAGTTTTACTTTTCATTTTATCATGTGAGTTATCTTTAGTTTTATTATTTTCTTTTTAGGATATTTGGGTGTATCATCTCTAAAAATCCTCTCGAGATTTAAACTCATCCACTATGGCCACCTTGGAATTTAAAGGCTTGTTGCATACAATAAATACAACTATGTCAATCTACGAAAGTAAAATTTAAGTTAGTACAATTTCATTTTTTTATATCACTTTACTTGCTAGATGCTAGCAAGAAATTGGTTGAAGGTTATGATAAATACTTAAAAAGTACTCAAATTTTGTTATTTCTTGTTCTTAACGAGAATAAATAGGTTTGATTATAACACTTTTATGTAATTATTTATGCAAATCTATCTGTTTGGAATCATGAGTATGTTTTATTATATTTCAAGTATTTTTAGCTTCAAAATAGATCAACTTGTCAACACATAAAAAACAATATTTGAAGCACTCATTTTGCACCCTAAGAACTTGAAAGACTAAGGCATGTAAGCCTTACATAAAGAACTAATCAATTTGTAAGGTGTACAAGGAAAAATTCAAGAAAAGCAAAGCATGTCGTAGCAAAGAAATAAGTCATCATGCACACCTTTCAAAATGAATTACTGGGCACGTTGAGCTTTCAAAGCTACAGCGTGAAATATTGTATGCTACGGTAAGGCCTTCTTGGGTTGGAATGGTTTGAAATGATCAAACTCTGTGTCACGGTGGGGAAAAATGTATATTGTGGCGTGTGAACTTGATTTTCACTCGAAAGCCCCTTATAGATAATATTTCTAATAAATTCATGGTAAACCTTTTAGGTTTCATATATAGAACACAGAGATATTACAATTTACTTTCAGCTATCCGTTTTTAGTTTTGGGAGGTTTTCTAGATCAAGAAAAATACAAAAGATATCTGAATATTTAAAAATACTTTGAAGATCAAGATCAATTTTTTTTATTCAATATTCATTACAAAATTTATTTATGGTTAATTTATTTTTTATAATAGATTTAAATATATGAGATTTAGGCTTCAGAATCATCATCTTCATCTAATTTGAACAACACTAATAAGAGTTTAAATTGGTGACTCTACCAAAAACATTGATTTATATGTTTTGTTATTTCCCTAAGAATAATGCATAATTTAATCAATCAATTAATGGTCCTTACCAAAAGACTTTAAATGGTTTGATTAACAAATAAAATGATCCTTGGTAAAAGTCTTTTTCATATTTAAAATGAAAAATCAATAATCTGAATTTATATTTTAATTAAACTAATTAATTCTAAGTAAACATGGTTAACAAGCTAAATATTTCCATAAATTCTCCATTGATTATTAATTTTATATATGCCTTAATTTTTTTAATGAAATCAATATTTGAGTAATTATAATTGTTTTTATATTAGATTAAGATTTTCAAAATCTAACCATAGCATGTTAAGGTTTTATTTTCGTATTTGTTTAAGCTTTTAAAAAAGTTGAATAATTATCTTAAATCATGTAATTCCTCTTGAGATCGATCCTGGGAATGCATCTGTACAAACACTTTACAATGGGTTAATGGAACTACCAAGGACCATAATAAATGCAACAGTAAGAGTTACCTTAATGAGTAACATTGAGGATGAATCTTGGAGTGCATCCGTACAAACATTTAGAAGAGTTACCTTAATGAGTAACATTGAGGATGAATCTTTTGTTTTACTTGAGAGTGCATCCGTACAAACATTTTAGAAACGGTGTAATTTAGTCTCTTAACTTTGCAAATGGGAACCAATTAAGAATAAATTATATTATTTTAATGATTTTTATATTAAAATATTATTATTTTTCTATCAAGTGATTAAACGCAGTTTAAACACAAGTATTTAACGATGGTAAAATAAAAATTAATATAAAAAGATAAACAAAATATTTATTTTAAAAAAAATTTAATTGCCACTGTTTTCTTTTAATATTTTAATTTTCATTAAAAATTTAAATATATATTTAAATAACTTTTGTATGAATTTTATTATTGTTTATTTTTCTTAAACTATTTTTTATTAAATTTCACTTTTATTCTTGTTCAAAACTCGTATTTTAATAGTATTTTAATTATTTGACAATAAATAATAATATTTTAAATGTTAATTGGCCATTTTTACAAAATTAAGGGGTTAAATTATACTGTTTCTAATCTAAGGGACTTCCATGACACCTCACCCTATTTCTTATCATAGGAGTCCAAAATGAGAATAATTTGTGCTCAAACACACATACATGTGTAGTTGTAAAGCATAAATATAACCAATGGCATACAGTGAGTACCAAGATTAACAGTCATAATTTCCTAATAACGGATATAAAAAGAAAGATAAGTATGATGTTAATAAGCTATTTGAGCTAAATCTACCTTTCGCATTAAAATTATCTCATTCTTTAAAGATTGCTTCCCAGTAATACGGTTTGTTTGAGCAATTGAAAGTCCAGGAGGGCACCCGTCCCTGCATAAAAGCACAAGTCCTTATACTGAAGAAAATTTGTACATGCATTAACACTTCTCTATTATTAAACCAAATATCAAACCTTGTATATGATGGCTGATACAAAATTGTATGAAGACAAAACTCAATAAAAAGCTCCTTGTCCTTGGAATCACTTATTGCTCTGTAATTTGCACCAACTTCATCATCAATTCCATCAGAGTGCAACTCACCAATAATTTGCACTAGCTCCTTGTCCACACAATTAAGAAAAAATCATGTATGAAAATAAACCCAAAATAAGTGAATGAACTGATACTCATTAAGTACCATTGCATCATTAGCCATAATCGTAAATCTAAACAAAGGAATAATAGAGACCAAGCCCATATGCCACTACAAGCACAAAGCATCTTCATGAATGAAACACTAGAAACTTTGTACATAAGACACCTCGAATTAGCCTAACAGCTTCAGAAAAACAGTAAACTATATTTAGATAGACAAAGAAAGAGTACCTTAGTAACAATTCTAAGAAAAATACCTTGGTGTTGAAGAGGAAGCTTGGAAACATTCATCAAAAGCAGAGCGGCCAACTTTTTCTTTTCCTATAATGGAAGCATGAAGAATAAGGAATTACACTACTAATGCTTGATTGTATAAAAAGCAGCAAATACTACAAAAGCGCAACACCACATACCTCCACAGGTGCACGTTCAGAAGCCATCTCAATATAAACAATGCAAAAATTCCGAACCATGGGAGCAGCATTAGCTTCATTATATATATTCCACAATTCAAGCAGCGGTAGACCAATTACAGGGTCATGTTTCACTCTCTTGTTAACGTGACTCAATATCTCAAGAACCTGCCCACCAACAAATTTATTCTTAGTCACTGGCTCACACTGCCCAATATTTAGCAAATACACCACCAATACAGCACATAGAAGCATCATCTATCATAAACAAAAAGCACAAATAATGGCTTCAACTTATTGAGGTATTGCTTAAATCCATTACAAAATCTTTTTAAGTCGGATAGATGTTTTTTAGTTTTGAACTTCACTTATTGGGAAAACCTGGATTTTAAAGGTAATAGCACAACGCCTGACACTGAATTCATGTCAGCTCCACATAGAAATTGCTTCATAATTATTTTATTAAACTTCACAAAACTACATGGCAATTATAAAAATATTAAAAACCCGAAAAATGAAGCTGAGTCGGGTGCTACAAGTAACATCTAGCGACAAGAAGTGCATAAAAACCTTGCTGCGGACTGAAGAAGACTGAGAGGAAAGCGAAGATATGGTGGAAGGAAGAGGCTTGGTCAGCAAGCTTTGGAGTTTGGAGTCATCGCAAAGAGCGAATCTTGTCAGATATCGATCGAGCAACTCCTCTATCACTGCGTCAGATTTCGCCAAAGATGACGATGATGTCTCCGCCATTATCGAATTCTTATGAATTTCTAATCCAGGCACAAACTGCTCAACTGGGAATTAAATGAAAATAATTGGGGTTTTGCCTTAAATGGCATGAGTATATGAAATAATATGATAAGTATATAGTAGTATGTAGTAGGGGTGTCCATAAACCGGATCGGACTGGACCAAATCGAACGGTTTTACTAATCAAATGGTCCGGTCCGGTTTGTATTAATTTTAAACCGTTCAAACCGGACCGGACCGGTTTAATAATATATTAAATTTTTTACATTATTCTTCATTAAATTATAAAAAAATCGAACCAAACCGGGAATAAAACCGGACCGAACGGTTTTATAAGTCAAACGGTCCGGTCCGGTTTTTATTTTTTAAAACCGTTTCAAACGGTCCGATCCGGTCCGGTCCGGTGCGAGTAATATGAACGGTCCGATCCGGTTAATTTTTTTTAGAGAAAACCGGACCGAACCGGACCATGGACACCCCTAGTATATAGTAAAATAATGTACGTATAGACAATTAAAATACGGTAAGTATACATTAGTATTGATTATTCAATAATAATTATTATTTTAAAAAATAAAATAAGTCTTTAAATATAAATTTTTTAGGTTGCTTTTAAAATGACAAAAAACTAATGATAAAATTTTATATAAAGGTTTGAAAATAATTCTATAAAAATAATTAATTAATTAATTTGTTAGAAGATAAATATATAAGGATAATTATTTTATTAACAAATTGTTAATTAATTTATTATTTTAATAAAAATATATACATAATAATAATTATTTTGTGACTAATAAATATGTCATTTTGTATCAATGTCACACAATCTAATCAAGAGTGATATTTTATTTAACAAATAAATCAAATTTACTGTGACAATATACATAGACTTACACATAAATAAAACTTGATAGATCTTAATAGCATTTTTATAAACATTTTTTTACTTAAATGTAATTTAGTTTAGTTGTTTATTTTTTTAATTTATATTTGATATAACATGATATCAACGTGAGTGTAATTATTTATTTTGATTAAATAATATATATAGTTTTAAGTCAAAGATGTATGATTCTTATATATATAATCCATAATTGATGAAATTAATGAGTAATATGTAATTTAATTAATATGAGAGTTTGATTAAGTTAATTACTACATGGTGTGTAATTTACTTAAGATATGAATACATGCTACAATAAATTCAATTTATAATATAATTAATTGGTAATTATATTAGAAGATTTTAGTGATTCACGTACTTAGAAAATTAAGAAAATTAATATTCCTAGATATTTTCTCATATATCTTTTTAACGGTCAATTCTAATTTAATTAATTATTATTATTTATTTTTAGTTTTTTTAATCTTGATTTCTTAAAACATAAAAACACAAAAAATTGATTTTTATTTTTTAGTTTTAAAAATTAAATTTTAATAACATAATCTCTTTCGGAACGATTTTTTCTTATCATTATATTATTTGTTACGATACGTATACTTACGTATTCATTGCAAACAACTCTTGTTCAATCAATTACTAGTATATTGTTTTGAAATATGAGCATATGCGTAACTTTTGTTAAATATTGGTGCTTATTAAACCCTTTAAATAACACAATTATCGTTTGTTTATATTACACGTGATAAGTATGTGATAAAATTTTCAATTTAAAACATAATATTGCACCATTTGTTTACTTTAAAGTAAACGAGGACTATTATTATATACTTTGAAAATATGATTTTACATATGTACCTTTTCATTAAAATGGGTACTATAAAGTATCAAACTCACATTTTCTTCATAATATAATTGTTTAAATCGCCGTTAATATATGGATGTATACATTTAGTTAAAGAGTTTTTACAATAATATGTCTCTAATTGAGTAGTAACATATGTTTCAAAACATATTTATTCAAAACAATTCTAAATAATTTTTTTTTAGGATAAATTCAAAATTTTGAAAAATAAAATACGAAAAGTAATATTTTTTAAATGAATATTAAAACTTTGATTTTAAAATATAAAAAAATTAAAATTTTAAAAACTTAAAAAATTATTTTTTTCATATAAATTGAATGTTTTTTTTTCTTTTTTCTTTAGTATTTTTTTTTTCAAAAAAGTGATTTCATTTTTACTTTCTCGGTATGATTTCTTGATTTCAAATTTGCTATTAAAAAAATATAAAACTAATGATAGATTATAGGACTTTATGTATCTTAAAAAATAGAGGACTAAAAGTGTATCCTTTAAAGAAAGCTAGAGTATATCCATGTAATCTAAATTCATCCCTTCAAGTAAATGTCGTAAGGAAGCTGAATGAATACACATCCATAGTCTATTTTAAAGTAGCCAAAGAATGCGCCTCCATTGAATCATCATATGATATGGCATAAAGCAATATATGTAATAATAAATCTCTATACGTTCGTGGTGGATAATATCTAATGAAAACTACTCTCAATAGCTATAATTTTTTCCGTTGAATATGTAAAATTAAAAGATAACATTATATTAAGTTAAAAAATAATTAAATCGAAATTTAATTGATAAGTAATCTTAAAAAATAAGACAATAATAATAATAAGCATAATCACAAAATAAAAATCATACCCTAGATCAGACAAATCAATAAATGAATGTAATACTAATCTATAGAAAGCTCATAAACTGAAATTTTGGATTCATGCGAGATAAGAGAGAGAGTTGCAAATTAAGTATCTCCCGTTAAAATATGAATCAGAACCTTTTGCTAGAAAAGAGAAGTATAAATGTATCAATATCGTGTCGTACATAAATTTAAATCCTTCATGACCGTAATAAAGTCAATTAGAGAGGAAGTTCGTCACAATTGTTGATGAAATGATCAACGACATATCAACTCAGGGCAAGTATATAAAAAACGATCAAATGAGAGAGAAAAAGCAAGCAAAACAAAGAGATTTTAATTTGCTTTAAAACTCCATACGTGAAGCCATAGAATTTTTTTGAAAAAATTACCGCCAACTGGTGATAACCTATAATAACCGGTCCCTAAAATCAACATTTTTAAGCATCATTATTTTTGTGTGAAGATAGCAAAATAAAAAAACCGTATTTACACTTACAGGAAAAATAATAATTGTAACATATTCAATAAACAACAAACAGGCAAAAAAAAAAAAAGACAAAAATTAAATGTTTAATAATTAAAATGTACAGTTAAACAAACATATATATATATAAAATAACTAATTATGATTTAGAATTCAGGATTTAAAGTTTAAGATATTAAGATTTAAGATTTAGAGTTTAAAATTTTAGATTTAATGTTCAATAAAGGTATATTATTGATAATTAAATTTTCTCTTATTTAAAACGTAACTTTTAATTATTAATCTTTTATTTTTGTATATTTTATTATTTATTGTAAATAACACTTATATCATTTACAAACTTCCTATAACTCCTTAAAAGCAAATACCCAAAAATAATTATGAAAGATAAATCTAAAATCAAATGAGGGTAAAAATGTAGCAAAACAACGTATTTAGCTAATATGGCCAAAAAATAAATCTGTCCACTTCATTCTTGATGATTCACGAATCATATGTAAAAGAAAGAAATTTTTCATTAAACAAAAATATACCTTTAGAATGAAAACTAGGGAGTATTGATCAAGTGTAAAACATTAATACATAATTTACTGGCCCAAATATTATTATCTAAAAAAACAATAAAAATAGCACATTTAATACTTATAATCATAAAAATAATACATTTTATTTACGTCTCATATTTTTACTAATAAAAAAAATCTAATACATCATTTTATTTTGAAAACTATTCAAATTAAACTACTATAATTTAGAATTCAATGTTAAATACTATCTAATTAGATCATTTTTAATATTATTGAGACATTTTTTTGTGTTTCTTAAGTTTTAAGGACTCTTTTTTGACACTTTTTTAGATGGTATTTTTTTTAACGTTACACAAGTTAAATAATTATGACCACCGATGCAAATAAAGGGCGTCCATCCGACCAATAAAATTTTGGACCGCACGAAACTAGGGTCCACAATATCTTATTTGAATTAATATTATTTATAATATATTTCAATCATTATTCATCACTCATCACTGTTTACAAATTTTTTACTTTACTTTTTTTTCCATTCTTAAGTGTAAATTATACCCTTATAACGAGTAACAAATGTGCATGTAAATTTTACATGAACGTAAAATTTTTACACCCATAAGAACTTTTTAATTTTCCCTTTATCACCAGCTATATAGGACACTATTACAACAATTATAAATAATCGTGAAATTAATGAATTTCATGAGTTCACTTTCACTCTAGATGCTATTTTTGAGGATTTACGTAAAATATTTGCTACTCAACGGAGCAGTATAATATCACAATACTCAATTTACTGTTACCACACACACACATGATGTCATCATTTGCGACACAATCGTCCATGTATTAAACACATTTTCCTAAAGAGAAGTTATGCCCTTTTCATGAATGTCAGTCATTATTTATTTATTTATTTATGGAATAACACTGAGGTTAGAATACCCTTCTCGTGCAATAATAAAACACACCTAAACACATAATATATCCATGAGTCTTATTTCACAATCCTTAATATTCAGATGTCTCTGGCCTCATTATGCTTAAGTTTTCGAGGATATCAACACAACTCTTCAGCAACGACCTTGCTTCCCCATTTTTCTCCATTTCATAAACATGAAGAAGCTCCTCTCTAAAGGCTATATTAGTCGGATATGTTGATTGGAGGTCTCTATATAGTTTACTGAATTCCAGAAAACTTTCTGAAGCATTGATGTGAACCTGGAGTTGAGTATAACAGAATCAGAAAGATAGGAGATGACACATAAATAAGTTTGAAGGCATCAGAAGAAGAAATAAGAAGGAAAAACAGAATCGCTTATGAAAGATAGATGACTATACAAATATGTTAATATGGTTTGTTTAGCTTTACGTTCAACATATTAGCAGGTTCTTGGACCACTTTTTCAACAGCCTTTATAGGGCCAACTACAACAATTAGACCAATGAAATCAATGCAAATCTATTAGGTATTTTACATTATTTGAATTTCATATTTATTGTCTAGAATTTTATTAATTAATTGATAGTTATTATTTGGTTCTAATGAATAGTACCAGTATTGTAGGTCTCATACCTGGGATGAATTTGAATTGTAATTTATTAGTTATCTCCAGTTTCTCTCATTTTCATTCTTTCTCTATCTCCTCTCTTTTACATCAGTTTTTGCATACGCATATTTTGATTTCCTAAACACAATAATAATGTTATCCTAACATTAAAAGAATTCAACCCTAGACTCAAATCAACCTGAACAGTAGCCCACCCTTGGTCACAGAACCCTGTCGCCGATCAAGCCACTGCAAGCATCACACCGTTGCCGTCTTCTGGTTTGTCTGCCCCTGCAAAAGCCAAGAGGGTGGAATCTTCCCTTGTGTGTTACCACCTGTCACGACCCCACCAGAACGTGTTAATTTCCCAAGCACATTCTCTGCCAAGTGGTCCTATTAACTTTCATCGCCAACAATTTTGCCACCCCTTTCAATTACATATTCATGCACCTTGTCCACTGTCTCAAGCCACCGGCCACTGTAGCTTCCACCAACACCTCCTTTCCTTGGGATTTCTAACAGCACCCAAAACTTCACTGTCCACGGCCTCTCTCAAAAGTCAACGACCACCAACCCTAGTAACCAAAATGTCAAACTTTGCTCAACCTCAGTTTAATCTAATTTTCTCATTTTGCAATTTTTTCACTTATGTCCTACTATCCAAGAGCTCGAAAAAATAACACCTAGCATTCAAATGACAAGAATAAAATATGGACACGTTTAAATCAATATAGTGAATTTGAGGCTATTCCCCAACATGGGAACTCTCTGATGGACTCAATTACTGATCAAATGATTTGCCTTACGTGAGAATTCAAGTATTCGATGGCTTCTTTTAACAAGCAAATATCAGTCATAAACAACCAATAAGGTCGAATCTATTAACGAATCTTATTTGACTCAAAATCATGACAAAACCAAAATAGGGTAGGTGAAATGCAACCAACACTCAATTTGGCAACTATGGTGTCCCTTATAAACACTCTTACACGGACACACCACCACCAACACATTTGTCCTAATTCTTGCATAACTCACCAAAGTCGGGTCTTCTCAACAGGAGAGAATCAAAACCAATTTAGTAGGAATACTTGGGGATTTATAATTCAATCATTAGTCTATTAGTTGAGGTATTTATCTTTTATTTGAATTTCATATTTCAAGTTTCGAATTTTATTGATTAATTGATAATTGATAATTATCTAATTTGTTACTTTAATCCTAAAAATAAGAGATATTTTATTTTTTGAATAAATTCAAATAATTTATTAGTTTGTCTCCCCCTCTCTCATTTTCCTTCCCAATCTATTTTCTCCCTACCTCCTCTCTACATCAGAATTATTATAATATCCTATGAACCATTTTATTTTTCAATAATACTCCTTAGCATATTGTAATGCTTTAATTATTGACCTAATTACTACGAACAATAACAAGTAGGTTCCCTAGAATAAGTTCACACTTGTAAGATATCATAGGGACTCCACAAAAAGAATTATTATAGGTCAAAAATACTCCTTAGAATATTGTAATGCTTTAATGATCCTAATTACTACGAACAATAACAAGTAGGTTCCAACATCTCCTTAGAATAAGTTCACACCTATAAGACAACATAGGGACTCAACCAAAGAATTATTTAGGTCCAAAAAAAGCAATCAGGCTTTAATTGAAATATTAAAATTAATAAATTACAATCAAAAGCAAAGGGATCTAATAACAAGTGTGCTGCAAGTAACCCTATTTAGGCTCATTTGAAGTGTTGATTGCACTTCATATGAATTAAGATCTTACAAATCTTTGTTGCTAGAAAATTTTAATATGCATGGGAATACTATGTGGGTTAAGAAGGCTACAGTGTTCGTAGAGCTATGGGATTGAAGCAATTCTTGGGATGTTATGGATTGAGATGAATGGTAGAATTTTTAAAAAACTAAAAATGAGAGCAATCTTTTATGGGAAAAATTCTTTTTCTTAGCTTCTTTGTGCACTTCAGTTTCAAAAGAATACAAGAATTATTATTAGCATAACTTAATATGTGATGTTTTGTAAACAATAGACTATAATCTAGTTTGGATTTTTTTTCCGTGGATTGCTTGTCCACATTTTACATTTTTGTTACTATTTTTATATTTAAATATAGGGTTAGGTGTCACGAAATTCTCTTTGATTAGATTATTTATGTCGTTTAGTCTCTTAGATTAGAACTGGTGTCATTTAGTTCCTTAACTTTGTACAAATGGTCAATTAATGAAAAATTACATTATGTTAATGATTTTTTATTTAAAATATTATTCTCTCAAATAATTAAAACACGATTAAGAATAAAAGTAGAATTTAATATGAAATAGTTTAATAAAAATACAAAAAATAAACAAAATGTTATTTAAATATATATATTTTAATTTTTAATAAAAATTAAATTAAAACAGTAAAAATTAACAAATATTAAAAGAGTATGTTTTGTGAATTTCTTTCATATTAATTGACTTTATCATTGTTAAAAACTTAGAAAATACAAATATAGTGTAGAAATTGTACCATAACCTTACTAAAAGTATAGTTTATTATAGTAATTTTTTGGTTAAATAGAATAAGGACAATAACTTCATAAAAATTTTAAATAAGTCAAAAAAATTATATTTAGACTGTGCTTGGCACTGATGTTTTTTCGAGGTCAATTTTTTCATTTGAAAAGGGGGAAAAAAGCTTACCAAATGCGAGCAAGGTTGGGGGGTTTGTGAGTGAGAGAGGGGTAGGGGTGCGATAGGGATGAGGTTAGGGGTGGGGGTTAAGCTCGCAAGTGAGGGTTCAATAGGTTTGTTGGTGGGGTGGGGTGTGGTAGGTTTTCTCTTTTATTATTTTTATTTAAATTAAAATCAAATTTCAAATTGCCTTCAAACTTTTTGGACTTTTTTGAAGCTTTTATAAAGGAAGTGTCTTTACTTTGCATAACAAAAAATTATTATATTAAAAAGTACCTTTATTATAGTTAGTGTACTAATCTTGTTTAGGTCAATAAATAAGTTATCAAACCACACATTTTCAAAAGTTACAATATCATTTCAACTATTAATCCATAAATATATTACAATGTTTCTTATTATAAAAAAAAAAGTGCTACCCGCATGATATGGATCCAATATACCGTTTGTTTCACTAACATCAAAGGAAGTTAATTACCATTTAAAAAAGGAAAGAAAAAAATAAGAATAGAAAAGGAAAAGAGAGTAAATAAAAGTACAGGATGTCATCAGTCATCACTACGTCCAGGATTACTCAATATCAAAGAGGAAAGATAAAAATGAAAAAAGAAAGACAAACGTACTTGGGCAATCTTCACCGTGTTTATGCAATCAAGTATTTTAGGTGGTATTGTCTGAAACAGCTGAAGACAAAAAATGAAGAGTTCATATACTTAGTAAGCAATTGACATATATTTTGTGATGAAAAATACTATCATACATCTTGAAGTTTTATGTATTTTATAGAAAAATTGTTTCATTTATTTCTTAATACAGTTCCCTTTATATATACAATTGTTGTGCCTAACATACTAGTATATAGCTATAAATCATCCTGAAAATCAGGGGTTGATTCCACCCTAAAAATCAGAAAACTAACCATACTCCTAAGTTGATTTCCTACACTCTCCCTCAAGCTAGGCGATATATGTTTTTCAAAAGTGTTAACACTTAACTCTGTGAAATTAGGTCAAACAAAGTTTTCCTTAAGATGTCTACTACTTGTTGTCTGGATGGAACATTGTTGAGGGAAATCATCTTGCCTTCAATTTTCTCACTGATGAAGTGTCTATCAATTTTCACATGTTTAGTTCGATCATGGTGGACTGGATTTTTGACAATTACAATTGTTGACTGATTGTCACACATGATTCTAATAGATTATGAATGTTCAACCTTGAGTTCGTATAGCAGTCGTTTTAGCAAAATTTCTTCACAGATGCCCAAAGCCAATGCACAGAACTCAGCCTCGAAACTGCTACGTGCTACCACTGCTTGCTTTTTGCTACGCCATGTCACCAAATTTCCCAAAATAAATGAGCAACATCCAGATGTGGATTTTCGGTCACTAAGAGATCCATTCCAATCAACGTCAGTATAAATTTTCAATCTCTTATTAATTGTTTTCTTGAACATGAGCCCCTTTCCAAGATCATTCTTTAAGTATCTTAGAATACAGTTTACTGCCTCCAAGTGATATACTGATGAATTGCCAAGAAATTGACTAACACTGACTGAAAAACTTATATCTGGACGTGTATGGGTCAAATAAAACTTACCTACCAAACGTTGATATTGCCCCTTGTTAGTTGCCAATTCATCAGTTCTAGACATTAGTTTGGTGTTAGGGTCTATGGGTGTTTGAACAGGCTTACACCCACACATGTCAGTCTCACGCAAGAGATCTAGAACATATTTGCATTGAGAAACTGAGATTCCTTTGGTACTATGTGCTACCTCCATCCCTAAGAAATATTTCAAATATCCCAAGTCTTTAATCTCGAATTCCTTGGATAATGCATCTTAAGCCTCTTCATTTCTCCTTCATGATTTCCTGTAAGAACTACATCATCAACATATACAATCAAAACTGTGATTCACTCATTTGTGAAGTTTTTGACAAACAGAGTGTGACCTGCATGTGTCTGAGAGTATCCATCTTATTTGAGGACCTTAGTGAATTTGTCGAATCATGCTCTAAGTGACTATTTAAGTCCATATAGTGACTTTCTCAACTTGCATACTTTTCCTTGTGTATCTTTAGTCTCAAAGTCAGGAGGCACATCTATGTAAACTTTTTCAATCAAATCTCCATTTAAGAATGCGTTCTTGACATTGAGTTGAAGCAGTGGTCAATCCTCATTAACTGCAATAGACAACAAGACACGAACTGTGTTAAGTTTTGTTACAGGAGCAAAAGTCTCTTGATAATCAATTGCATATGATTGGGTGAACCCTTTAGCCACTAGTCGAGCTTTATATCTGTCGATATTTCCATCTGCTTTCTATTTGACTGAGAATATCTATTCACAGCCCACTGTCTTCTTTCCATGTGATAGCTCTGTTAACATCCATGTACCATTCTTTTCAAGTGCAGTGTATTCGTCTAAAGTTTCCTTATGCCATTCAGGAACTTTTAGAACCTCATTAACAGAATTAGGAATCTTGATGTTGTCTAGGGATGCCACAAATGCCTGAAATTTTAGGGACAAATTTGCATAGGAAATGTAACTTCGAAGGGGATGTTGAGTGCATGATCGAGCACCTTTTCTCTGTGCAATAGGAAGATCAAACTCAAAGTCAGAACCTAGGGTTGGACTAGATTCTGCTTCATCTTGTAATCTCTCAGATTCAGTCTGGCACAGGAGAGATTCTTGACTTTGCTAATTTCGAGTGGGCAAGTCAAACTTTCTCTTTCTTCCATAGACTTTTATGGCATTATTAGGAAGGAGAAGATGTCTAGGATAGACAATGAGAGATTGATCAAGTTTGGTGTTAGACGAAGAATCTGGAATGGGAACCAGGTTAGAAGGAGAATGTAGGATGGGAACTAGGTTAGAAGAGGACAAGAAAGTGGAAGATAACTAAGATGGTAAATTCGGTTCAATGAGTGATGACCAATCCCAATTCTGCAATTCATTAGTGTGATTCTCCCCCTGAATTACAGAATTAGAATAAAATGAAGTTTCTTCAAATAAAATAACGTCCATGAAATTGTAAAACTTATGGGTAATGAGAGACAAACATTTGTAGCCTTTTTAATTGGTCGAGTAGCCAAGGAAGATGCATTTAAGGGAACGAGGATCAAGTTTACCACGATATTGTGAATGAATATGGACAAAAACAGTGCAACCAAAAATCTTGAAAGAAATTTGTGACAAATTGTGAGGTAGAATATTGACCTTGAAACACTTGTAAAGGTGAGTGAAATTTGAGAACTCAAGAAGGCCTTCAATTGATCAAGTGTGTTGCAATAAGAATGACGTCACTCCAAAATTTTTTAGGAACATTGGTTTGAAAGAGCAAAATTCGGGCAACCTCAAGTATATGACGGTTTTTATGTAGAGCTACATCGTTTTGTTGTGGTGTGTCAACGCGAGAACTTTGTTGGACAATACCATGTGATTTGAGATATTCATTAAGATCAGAATTAAAGAAATCTCTAGCATTATCAGTTTTTAGGATTTGAATATGGGCATTAAACTAAGTTTGGATCATGACATGAAAAAGTGGAAATATGTGCTTAGTTTCAGATTTGTCTTTCATAAGAAATATCCAACACAATCGAGTATGATCATCAATTAACAGTAAAAACCATCTAGTACCAATAATATTGAGAACGCGACATGGTCCCCAAATGTCACCGTGATTGAGAGAAAAAAAGGTGACTTGATTTGTGCATGCGTGGTGATAAAGTGTTTCGAGTATGTTTTGCCAACTGACAAACTTCACAACGAATTAAATTTGGATTTATATTGATGAATAAGGATGGAAACAAATGTTTCAAGTATAGAAAATTTGGATGACCTAGGCGAAAATGCCACCACATGATTTCACTTTCTTTATCAATACGACTATTAGACTTATGATTATGACTCAATTGACACTGATGACTAACAGAATGGATTGAAGGAGTGTTGACATCAAGAACATAGACACCTGCATGAAAATCAACACTTCCAATCATCTTCCCCGAGCTCAGGTCTTGAAAAACACAAGATTTAGCCAAGAATTTAGTTTCCCAGTTAAGGTCATGATTAAGTCTACTAACTGATATGAAATTGCAGTCAAAATCAAGCACAAATAACACAGATTTGAGGGTGAGGTTGTTCGAGAGACAAATTATTTGGTTCCTGTTCCGACCACTATGGTACGAGTACCATTGGCGACACGCACTGTTTGAAGTTTGTTACAAGTTGAGTAGGTTGTGAAAAGTCATTGATCACCTGTCATGTGATTGGAAGCACCTGAATCTACTATCCAAGATGAAGGGGGAATTTGCCTGCATGCATTGCTGAATTACTGGAGCTATGAGTGGAATTAATGTTTGCTTTCTGTATACGTTGTTGGAGGAGATCCAACTGATCCTTAGTGAATGGGACATGATTATCAGATTGAGATATTTCAATAATTGTAGCATTTCCCTTTGCCTCTCGGTCTCGATTTGTTTTCCAGTCAACAGGTTTTCCCGTATGCGATTTGATATTTCCAGTGGACTATGTGTCCCATTAGGCCATGATTTGATACACTTTCAGTTATTGATTAACAGTTACCAATCACACTATATTGGGTAGTGTTGTCAGTGGAGGACAATCGAGTTCGAGTATTGAACCAAATAGTTGTAGAAGCAACAAGTGAAGAACAGTAATAAGTAGTGAGATTAATCGGGCTCGAGTCGTGAACTCTTTCAATTTGAAATATTTCTGACAACATAATCCTATTCTTTAGCTTTAACAAACAAAAATATTATTTTATACAGAAAAGTGTCACAAAATCCCCGTAGATAAGGTCATTCGTGTCGTTGGTTCCTTAACTTAAAAATGATGTGATTTAGTCCTATATATAGTGAAATAAACCAGTTAAAAACAAATAATATTAATTTAATGATTTTATCTATAAACATATTATTTTTATGTCATGCGATTAAAACACGATTAAAACATGGATTTTTGACATTAGTAAAGTAATAAGTAAATGATTTTAATTTCATGAAATATATTTTTTAATATTTGTTCATTGTAAATATTTTATCGATTTTCAATTTTTTTAAATTAAAATACATTTAAAAATTTTTTTTGTTAGAATATTATTATTATTGATATTTACTTAAATAATTTAACATTAATTTTTCCTTTTTTCCTTTTTAAATACTTGTATTTTAATCGCATTTTAATCGCTTGTTAAGAAGAAATAATATTTTAATAGAAAAATCATTAAAACAATATAATTTATAAAACCAAATTACACCAAATACTTAATATAAGAGAGCTATATGACTGCTTTATATTAAGTATAAAAAGTATATATTATATATTTTAAAAGCAACTTCAGTTTAAAAAGTTGATATGACATGCACCAGCGCAGAATAAGAATAACTTGACTTAATTACCTCTTGAACGAAACAAGCAACGTTAGCATGTGCGGATGGTTCCAGTGTGTTATCCAAAACCTTGTGAAGCTTCAAACAGGTTTCTTTCAGTAACGAAAGCGCGGAAATTTTGACTGCCATCATGACCTCAGTCAGTTAACTGACCTCTTATCACTAAATAAAAAGGAAAAAAGATGGGTACAAGGATACCTGTCCAATGAAACCCATGAGACAGAGAAGTTACTAATAGATGCCTCAAGTCCGCCTTTTTCTCAAGAATGTCATCCACTGATGAAACAAGGATGCAAGATATGAAGCAGATTAAAATTTTGTCGAGCGGTATAGGGCTTTCATCAGTATCTGCTACATCTAATCAATTAAAAGAAAAAGGCACTTTCAGACTATAGTTAGTGTTCAAGGCTCAAATATTCTAGCCAGTAATATGATGGGTAAGCTTATAAATAATAATAATAATAATCTTATAAAGGAGTGACTTTGTACTTTCAAAAGTGATTATAATTATAACCCCATAAGTGACATGTTGCATTTTGTTTAGTGAGATTACCATAAATATCAATGTATTTTCTCATATAACTTAATATATGTATCATAGCTTTTAACAATTCTATAAAATATTAATTAATTGTTAAAAAATAATCAAGTGACATTTTCACCTTCTTCAAAATAATAATAGATAACATCACTTACAATTTAAAATAAATTTATTGATGGAGAAACACAATTATTAATTTATCCATTAGAATATCATTTTTAATATTTAATTGAAATAATGTCATAATACCACATAAATTGATAAGGACAAAAACCCCATTTAAAAAAACATAATAATGTTATAGTATTATAAAGAAGCAAGTATGCATTTTCATATTAAAATGACCATACTAGCCCCAAAAATGAAATGTCATTCATTAATTAAAGGGAGCGTAGACTCACAATCAATGTATTCCTACATATAGTCTAATTCAACAATAATTTAATTTGAATTTATTTATTTTTTTAAATTATATTGAGTGTAAAAACTAATTAATTATATGTATTAATTATCTTTTAGTGTGAGAACTAAAACATTAATTAAAAGACACTTAAAATAATTGGTTCTATACAACTATATTTAAAATTTATGAATTATCCATTATAACGGAAAAAACAAAAAACTTATAATAATTATCTATCATTACAGAATTCAAAGAAAATCAAAAGTCTACTAAATATGTTTTAAATTTAAATTTATTTTCTACATAAATAAAAAAACGCATAAACGATATATTAATTGTCTACTATTATGTCTCCTGCACAATTGAAAGGAGAAAAATCACAATTAAGTTCTTACTATTACTGTGCACATAAATACAGGAATATCTAAAACCACCTAATACAGTGATGCATTATTTTGTACACTAATTAGGAATCTTAAATAGTACAGAGCATAATAAGCTGGCATCATAAAAACTCAGTACAAACAAACCACTGAGAGAATGACTACTTCAATTATAAGAAGTCATTGATAAAACAGAAAGTCTAAATTGAAGACAGTAAGATCATGACAGAGAGAGCAGAACACTATGATCAGTGTTATTTTACATATATATTTGTGTATCGATTCCTACATATTTACATTGATTTATTGTTCTTTATGCATTTCATGTGTTTTAAGTTACACAGGTGTTAAGAGACAAAAGGAGTAAAGAGAGATAAAAATGTATTTTTAGTGGTAAAATATAATTACAACATGTGCCGCATCAAAGGAATATGCGCACAGTAGCACACTACTCTCGGGTTACACTGGGAATTCTGGAACAACAATGCATGTTGTGGCATGATCTTATGTGCGCCACGGCACAGTTCTCTCGGGTCTACATTATTTGCACAAGCTTGATTTTGTGCTGCAACATGAAATAATGTATGCCACGGCCAGCATTTGTCACTACACACTTGATGCCTAAGTTTCAGAATTTTAATTCTAGTTATATTGTGTTTAAATCATTCACCGTATATATGTCATTAGGGTTAATAATGAGATATGGAGAAAGAATTCTAAAACAACTAAAAAATTGGAATAAGAGGTGAGAGACCAAAGAGTACATCAAATGTGAACTTTTGAACGAGATCTACAAAGAAAGATTAAACATTGGAGATTGAGATTCTTTTGGTTTCATCATCTACAATTATTAAGCTTTTTTTATCACTTCTTATTGCATGAGCATATTTATATCTAGTCTAAGATGTTAGTATCTAATCGCTAATACTCTTATTTAAAGTAGTACCTTATGGTTGTTGCCACAAGTATGGTTCAATACCTTCGCTAAAGGTTAAACAATTATTCTAATCTTGCATAGTTTAATAATAATCATTTTTTAGAACCTAATGCAATGAATAAATTAAATCTAGTAAGGGTTCTTCTAGGTTGTTCATGAATTAAGTTGATTTATGATAGTATTCTAAATCAATTTCAAAGAAAAGATGGGAAGTCTTAAGTGGACCTAGACTTATAAAGCTCGAGTTAAGAATTTAAGAATAGTTTTAGATTACGATAGTAATTTAGGATTCAAGAAACTAAATATTAATTCATGACATGATTAGTTGAATTGTAGGCTAATGGTGAGTATAATCCCATGATCACATATTTCTCACATTTGTATTTAATTTACGTTATTTTCTTTAAAAACAATTTTAAAACCCCATTTTGTTAACTTTAATTAACTCATTAACAAACTAATAAATAATAATAGAAATTGTCACCAATCCTCGTGGTTACAACCACCCTAGTTCTTAAAATCATTCACACTTGTATAATCAAAATATATCACACTACTTAGTAAACTCTTACACTCTATAGAGGGCGAATGTTAATAAATTTTGTGCCCTAATAACTGGTTAGGAGACTATGAGTTGCTTGCCCCCAAATATTTATTATTTGTTTAACCTAAACAAATTGAAAAATGAAATCTTGTCATTCTCAAGGGCAAAAGTATCTCATGTTTATCCCATGTTCATGTTTAGAAGGAATCTGAATGATTTAGAAGTTGAGTTTTTGAATTTAATGTCAAAGCTAGAAAGACCCAACATAAGAACCATTAGTAATGATAGAATGATGTAGATTGTAGATCCTTCTGAATATCTCTTATAAAACTTAGTTTGAGTTTCTTGTGAATAATTCAAATAGACAACTTTTTGATCACTTTGCATCCCAATTCCAAACAGTGAAGTTTTTGAAGTGGTTGACTAGTCTTGGAAAGGTGAATACAATGAATTCAACTAAAGCTTTTCAAGTTCTATTGTTCTTTTAAGTGGTATGTTCTATACAATAAAACCTCAAAAGATTATTTTTACATTGCCCAATTGCTTATCTTCTTTAGTCATAGTTACAGACCAATATGAAAAATACATTAAACTATCGCAGGAGGATATTGTCGATCTTTATTTTTAGAAACCTTTTACTCTAAGGCAAAGGTGTTGGGGAACTATGGAGTTAGCAATCCTTTGGGTGTTATGAATGGAAAGAAATAAGAGAATTTTGTATGATAATGAGAATGATCATATTTTTATTGAGAGAGTTCTATTTCTAATGTCTTCTTGGGCATCACTTTCAAAAGAATTGTAAGATTATTCGTGATTTTTCATAAGTATTAATTGGGAAGCTTATTTATAATAGTTAGGTTTTCAAATGTTGTTTCCGACAAGAATTATAGCTATTATTTAATATAATTTGGTGCTTAATTTTGTAAGTAGATTACTAATTTATTTTGTACCTTTGTAATTATTACTTAATTAATATAACACAACGTTTTTTATAAAAAATAGAAAGTTAAGCAACAAAAATAGATGTTATTCAGTATAGCTAGATGTCACGTCCCGCTCAAATTGACCCTAAAAATCCAAACAAATGATGGTTGCCTAAAGGATCTACACTATTCTACATGGAAAGTTCTAGAGTTGCCTAGAGATGTCTAGAAAGTGCCGGATGGTTCGGGAAGGATGTAGAAGCTGCTGGAAGCTTATGGAACATCCCGGAAGGTGCATGAAGGAACTAGACAAACCTAGAAGACTCTAGAGTTGGCTAGAAGGTCCTAGATTCTTGTGGCATATTGTACATAATTCTAGACTAAGAATACTCTAGAAAGTGGTGGCATATTCTTAAGCTTAGAAGCCACACTATAAATAGACCACTTGGTCTTCATTTGTAATCATCCTTGGGAAATTGTAAGATAATCTCTCTCTAGAGCAATACAAAGCATTCTTTGCAAACTCTCTCTCTATTCTCTTTGGAATTTCATTCGGTTTCAAAGACAGGCTTAGTGCAACGGACGGTGCTAAGTGCCGCACGATCGCTACTTGAAAAATAAGGTCGTGACAGTTGGTATCAGAGCTTTCGGTTGAAGCATCTCTATCTTTGGCAAAAATGAAGAACACCGCCCCAGCTACACCAAACATGGACGTTCCACCAATGGAACGTGGCCGTGAGGAAGTTTGGAAAGCCCCAAAGGAATCTCGAGCCAAGTCAAAAGACATACTTTCTAGCTTGGAAGCACGAGTGGGAAGTGCACAGGACAGCTTAGGGGAGCTGTTCGACCGGGTGGACAACTTAGAGGAGCGTTGCAATGGCTTGGAGGCCGAGGATGTGGAAATCCATGCAGCGATTAAGATGTCCCTCAACGAGCTAGATGGTGGATTAAGGCAAGAGATTGATGGGTTAAAGGCGGAAGTTGCCAAGGTAAGGGATCTTGTCCAAAGAGAACTTGCTAATGTGTTGCTTAGAATGGAAGATATGGATGGTGATCTAGCTCTATGTAAGCGGGCTATGGCCGCGGGGACTAGCGCAACCACTATCATTGAGGCTAAGAGGGTGGATGTTCCCAAGCCTAGGACCTTCAATGGTGTTAGGAACGCTAAGGAAGTGGAGAACTTCCTATGGGGGCTAGAACAATACTTTGAGGCTACTGGCATAACGGACCATGCCAGCAAGATCCGAACTGCAGCCATGTATTTATTCGACACTGCGATGTTGTGGTGGAGACGGAGGCATGGAGATGTGCAACGAGGAGTTTGCACAATTGATACCTTTGATGACTTCAAAAGGGAGTTCAAAATGCAGTTCTTCCCCGTTAATGCTGAGGAGGAGGCAAGAAGTCGTTTGCGACGATTGAAGCAAACGGGTAGCATAAGGGATTATGTGAAGGAGTTCACAACCTTGCTGCTAGAAGTCCCCGACACATCGGACAAGGATGCCCTATTCTTGTTCATGGACGGTCTCCAATCGTGGGCTAACCTTGAGCTCAAGCGACGTGGTGTCCAAGACTTGTCTTCGGCCATTGCGACTGCGGAAAGCTTTATTGATTACTCTACAAACAAAGAGAGCTCTAAAGCCTCAGATAAAAATTTTAGTGGTGGAAAGAGTGGGGGAGGCCACAACAAAAGTCAGGGTTCTAAAAACCATAAAGACAACTCCTCATTCAAGCCACGAGATAAGGGAAAGGAGAAGGAGGATCGGAATGCCTCGAAGCCCCGTGTGACGTGCTTCATATGCGACGGACCGCATTGGGCACGTGAATGTCCGAAAAGAAAGGCATTGAGTGCCTTGGTTGCTTCCACTCATGATCAAGATGGAAGCGAGTCGGACGAAGGTGCAAAGATGGGTTCTTTGCGCTTACTTGGTGCATTGCAGAGCGCCCCAAAGACCCCTAATGGCTTGATGTATGTAGATGCAGCCATCAACGGGAAGGTCGCCAAGGCTTTGGTCGACACCGGTGCATCTCACAACTTTGTTTCAGTGGAGGAAGCAAAGCGACTTGGCCTAAAGGTTGTCAATGGAGGGGGATCTCTCAAAGCGGTTAACTCAGCGGCGCTACCATTGCATGGAGTTGCTCGTGGGGTTAAGGTCAGTCTCGGTGCTTGGACTGGCCAAGTGGACTTATCAGTGGCACCTATGGATGACTTCTCTGTTGTATTCGGCATGGAATTCTTGGACCAGGTAAGAGCTTTCTTGGTGCCATGTTCAAACTCTATGTGTATTATGGATGGTTCGAAGGCTTGTGTGGTACCGACGGATAGGACCACCAAACGTATAACCCAAGCTCTCTCGGCACTTCAAATCAAAAGGGGATTGAAGAGGGACGAAGAGAGTTACCTTACCATCTCAAAAGAATACGACGGGGAGGAGGAGTCGCCAAAGCCAAGCTTGCCGACGGACGTGCAAGCTGTCTCAGATAAGTCCCATAAGGTGATGTTTGAGGCGTCACCAAAGCGAAGCTTGCCAACGGAAGTGCAAGCTGTTCTAGATAAGTCCCATGAGGTGATGCCGGATGCATTGCCCCGACAGTTACCTCCAAAGAGGGAGGTGGACCACAAAGTTGAGTTGGATCTTGACACAAGACCACCAACAATGAGTCATTATCAAGTGAAAAGACGGAGCTAGCAGCCTTGAGTAGGCCAAGTAGTCCTTTGCTGGAAAGGATCAAAGAAGGGTTGGAGCATGATGCCCTTGCCCAAAACCTCCTTGCCCTCATCAAGGAAGGAAAGACGACGATTTTGGCTGAGTGACGGACTACTCTATGCCAAGCAGAATCGAATCTTCGTGCCAAAATGGGGGAGCTTAAGGAAAGAGCTTATCAAGGAGTGCCATGATTCGTTATGAGCTGGACACCCAGGAATGAGGCGCACCCTTGCTTTGATCAAGTCAATCTACTATTGGCCTCAACTCCGGGATGATGTCGAAGCATATGTAAGAACTTGTCTTGTGTGCCAACAGGACAAGATAGAGCAGCATGCACCCGGAGGATTGCTAGAGCCGCTACCTATTCCAGAGAGACCATGGGAAAGTGTCTCTATGGATTTCATCACTTGTCTGCCAAAATCAGAGGGCTTTGGCAGCATTATTGTCGTCATCGACCGCTTCAACAAATACGCAACATTCATACCTGCCTCAACGGACTGCACGGCAGATGAGACGGCACGTTTGTTCCTCAAGAATGTTGTGAAGCATTGGGGAATTCCTTCCAATATCGTGAGTGACCGAGACCCACGATTCACGGGGAAATTTTGGACGAAACTATTCAAGCTATTGGGATCAGACTTGAATTTCTCCACAAGCTTTCACCCACAAAGTGACGGACAAACGGAGCGTGCCAACGCGTTGCTGGAGTTATATCTCAGGCACTTTGTGAGTGCTAATCAGCGGGATTGGGCGAAGCTATTGGATGTAGCCCAATTCTCTTACAACTTACAACGGAGCGAGTCTACCGCTAAAAGTCCCTGGGAGATCGTCATGGGGCAGCAACCCATGACTCCCCATGCCTTGGCTACGAGTTATGAAGGGAAGAGCCCTGCTGCCTTCAAATTTGCCAAGGCCTGGCATGAACAAGCAGAGTTGGCCCGAGCCTATCTGAATAAGGCATCTAAGAAGATGAAGAAATGGGCTGACAAGAAAAGAAGGATGGTGGAATTTCATGAAGGCGATTTGGTTCTTGTAAAACTATTACCCCAACAATTCAAATCCTTACGGAAGGTTCATAAGGGGTTGGTGCGGAAGTATGAGGGACCATTTCCAGTCCTCAAGAAAGTCGGTAAGGTGTCATACAAGCTGCAACTCCCTCCAAAGCTTAAAATCTACCCGGTCTTTCATGTAAGTATGCTGAAACCTTATCATGGAGACAAGGAAGACTTGAGTCGAGGAGAATCCAAAAGGGCGCCTACCGCAATGGTAACCTCCTCTGACAGGGAAGTGGACTCAATCTTGGCGGATCGCGTGATCCGGCGTAGAGGTGTACCAAGTTATCGGGAATACTTGGTCAAATGGAAGAACGCTCCGGATGTAGAAGCAAGCTGGGAACCTGAGGACTCTTTGTGGCAATTCAAAGATGACATAGAAAGGTTCAAGCTTGAAGGCGCGACGAGGGCGTTGCGAACTTGAGTGGGGGAGGGTGTCACGTCCCGCTCAAATTGACCCTAAAAATCCAAACAAATGATGGTTGCCTAAAGGATCTAGACTATTCTACATGGAAATTTCTAGAGTTGCCTAGAGATGTCTAGAAAGAGCTAGAGTTGGATGGACTCAACTCAAGCTAGAAGACCCTAGAATGTTCTAGAGCACGCTGGAGAGTGCTAGAATGGGTTGGAATGTTCTAGAACGTGCCGGATGGTTCGGGAAGGATGTAGAAGCTGCTGGAAGCTTATGGAACATCCCGGAAGGTGCATGAAGGAACTAGACAAACCTAGAAGACTCTAGAGTTGGCTAGAAGGTCCTAGACTCTTGTGGCATATTGTACATAATTCTAGAATTCTCTTGTACATTCTAGACTAGGAATACTCTAGAAAGTGGTGGCATATTCTTAAGCTTAGAAGCCACACTATAAATAGACCACTTGGTCTTCATTTGTAATCATCCTTGGGAAATTGTAAGATAATCTCTCTCTAGAGCAATACAAAGCATTCTTTGCAAACTCTCTCTCTATTCTCTTTGGAGTTTCATTCGGTTTCAAAGGCAGGCTTAGTGCAACGGACGGTGCTAAGTGCCGCACGATCGCTACTTGAAAAATAAAGTCGTGACATAGAGCTACCTTTTGTAAGTGGATTACTCGTCCACTTTATACTATTGTAATTATTACATACATTAATATAAATATAACAATTATAATAAATTAAAAGACCCCACAATAACAAATAGGATAAAGTGCCATACTGGTCATTTAGATTATATTATTTATACCGTTTAGTCTTTAAATTAGAAATTATCGTTTAATCCCTTAGTTATGAAAAAATGATCAATTAAGAACAAATCATTTTGTTTCAAAGATTTTCAATTAAAATATTATTATTTTCTTATAAGTGATTAAAACACGATTAAATATGAGTCTTTAATAAGGATAAAAATAAAATTTGATACAAAATTGTTTAAGAAAAAATCAACAAAAATTTATTTTAATATATATTTTAATTTTTAATAAAAACTAAAAATATCAATGAAACATTAAAACAAATGGAAATTAACAAATATTAAAACAAATATTTTGTGACTTTTTTTTAATATTAATTCACTTTATTATTGTTAAATATTCATATTTAATCACTTAACAGAAAATAATAAAATTTTAATATAAATATCATTAAAATAATAAAACTTATACTTAATTGGCCCTTTTTTCTATAACAAGAGATTAAATAACAACATTCTAACCCGAGGGACTAAAAGATACAAATGACATAATTCAAGTAACTTCTACGCCATTTTTCTCTAACAAGTATAATTTAGAGGTTTTTCCACTCTGAAAGGAAGATCTATGAATAAGAACACTCAATATAAAGATAAAAGAGGTTTATATGGAAACAAATTGTTAGATATATTAGTCGTGTATTAGGTGTCTATCACTAATAGTATCCCAAATAGTATCCCTAGTTTTGTATATAAATATGTAGTATCTTTGAATGGAAAACAAGAGAATTAATTCTTTTTAATCTTAAGTTACATGGTATCAGAGCATTTGAGTTACAAAATTGGGATTTTTTCGTTCAAATTAGGGTCTGATTTTGGGTAAACACAAATTACAGTTTAGTGCATTTTTGGGTTCCAGCTTTGAACACCCTTTTGGAGTGCAAATTTATTCTCACCGCCAACACAAGGAGGAAGCCCAGCCGCCGATCGACCAAACCTCGAAGTCTGGTCACCAGACAAGCAGCGAGTGGGCCCCATGTACCACCGCGAATTTCTACAATCTTCCCACACGCCGGCACTTGACAGCGCATCTCTTCCAACAGTCTTCTCCAGTCGTCCTCGTGTTGCTCTCCGGCATTCCCCTGCGTCATCTGTGATGATTTGGCACTCATCGCTTTGTGATTGTTTAGGTTTGGGTTCTTCCAATTTAGGTTTTTTGGCCAATTTTGTGTTCTCGTTCGCTGCGTGTTTGGTCGCTGCCCTTTTGGATTTTGTTTGTTCGCTTGTTCGCTGCCTTGTAGTTTGTAGGAGTTATGCCTGAAAAGAAATCTAATGTTGTGACAGATATGGTGCCAATGATGTCTAAAATCACGGACTATAAGCTCAATGACTCGAATTATTTGGCTTGGAGCAAGACCATTCCAATTTATTTGGAAAGTATCGACAAAGATACTCATTTGACTAACGATCCTCTTAAAGATGATTCAAAGAAGACATGGCTTAGAGAAGATGCTTGCCTATTTCTGCAGATTCGAAATTCTATTGAGAGCGATGTAATTGGCTTGATCAATCATTATGAATTCGTTAAGGAATTGATGGATTATTTGGATTTCTTATATTCTGGTAAAGGAAACCTTTCTCACATGTATGAGGTATGCAAAGCATTTTATTGTGTAGACAAACAAGATCAGTCTCTCACGAATTATTTTATAGAATTTAAAAAGACTTATGAGGAGCTCAATAGTTTGATGCCTTTTAGACCTTTGCGAAGTGATAATGCCAAAGAATATACATTAGCTTTGTTTCAATCTTATATGGTTCAAAATGGCATGCTTCATGAAACTTCATGTGTTCAAACTCCATCTCAAAATGGAGTGATAGAACGTAAGAACATACATCTTGAAATTGCACTTGCCTTATTATTTCAAATGAATGTTTCTAAAACTTTTTGGGCCGATGCAGTTTCAATAGCATATTTTCTTATTAATCGCATGCCTTCATCTGTTCTTCATGGTGAGATTCCTTACAAAATCTTGTTTCCTAATAAGTCACTATTTTTGGTTGACCCTAGTATATTTGGTAGCTCTTGGTTTGTTTGGAATGTTCGTCCGCATGTTACTAAATTAGATCTCAAGTCTTTGAAGTGTATCTTCCTTGGTTATTCTCGTCTTCAGAAAGGTTATAGATGTTATTGTCCTAATATTAACAAATATCTTGTCTCAATTGATGTTACCTCCATGGAATACACACCATATTTTTCGTCTTCTCCTCCTACTACACATCAGAGGGAGGATGATGATTTGTTAGTCTATTCTATCACATCATTTGAACCTGTCTCGAATCCAGTTCCTATCAGGCCTCTTATTACTCAAGTCTACTCTAGACATAGACCTTCTGATTCATGTCTTACACCTGCTCCTTCGTCATCAGATCCAGTCCTGAACGATGATCTTCCTATTGCATTACGCAAAGGTAAACGTCAATGTACTTATCCTATTTCTTCTTTTGTTTCTTATAATTGTTTATCATCTTCTTCTTGCTCTTTTATTGTCTCTCTTGATTCTATTTCTATCCCTAAAGTTGTTCACGAAGTCATATCTCATCCTGGTTGGCATCATGCAATGATAGAGGAAATGAATGCTTTGAATGATAATGGTACTTGGGACATGGTTGATTTACCTTCGGGGAAACGGGTTATCGGATGCAAATGGGTGTTCACAATTAAGATTAATCTGGATGGGTCAGTTGCTCGATTAAAGGCTCGTCTTCTTACTAAGGGATATGCTCAAACCTATGGAGTGGACTATTCTAACACTTTCTCTCCTATTGCGAAATTGACCTCGGTTAAGTTTTTTATTTCTATGACAGCTACTCACCATTGGTCTTTTGCATCAACTAGATATCAAGAATGTTTTTCTTCATGGTGATCTTCAAGAGGAGGTGTTTATGGAGCAACCTCCTGGTTTTGTTGCTCATGGGGAGTGCAAGCAAGTTTGTCGTCTCCGCAAATCTTTGTATGGTTTGAAACAGAATCCTCGTGCTTGGCTTGGAAAATTTAGTCAAACTATAGAAACATTTGGTATGATGAAAAGGAAGTCTGACCATTCTGTGTTATATAAACAATCAGAAGTTGGTATCATTCTTTTAGTTGTGTATGTAGATGACATTGTTATTATTGGAAGTGATACTACGGAAATTTCATCTCTTAAGTCTTTCCTACATAATCAGTTTCACACAAAGGATTTGGAGATGCTAAAGTATTTGTTGGGTGTCAAAGTCACAAGGAGTAAAAAAGTTATCTTTCTATCTCAGAAAAAATATGTCTTGGACTTATTAACTGAGACAGGAAATTTTGGAGCAAAGTCTTGTAGTGCTCCAATGACTCCAAACATTCACCTTACAGAAGATGAGGAACTCTTTAAAGATTATGAGAGATATCGAAGGTTGGTTGGAAAGCTGAATTACTTTACCATGACTCGTCTAGATATTGCATATTCGGTCAGTGTTGTTAACCAATTTATGTCATCCCCAACAGTTCATCATTGGGCAACGTTAGAGAAAATTTTGTGTTACTGGAAAGGAGCACCTGGACGTAGTATCTTATATGCAAATCATGGACACACTCATATTGAATGTTTTTCAGATTAGGTAGGTTCCAAAGTAGATAGAAGATCCACATCAGGCTATTGTATTTTCATTGGAGGAAATTTGATCTCATGGAAAAGCAAGAAGTAGAATGTTGTGTCACGATCGAGTGCAATGTCAGAATATGAGGCTATGGCACAATCTGTGTTTGAGATAATGTGGACATATCAGTTCTTAAATGAAATAGGTCTTAAAATTTCAGTACCAACGAAATTGTGGTGTGATAACCAAGCTAGTCTTCATATTATTTCTAATCATGTGTTTCATGAGCGAACTAAACACATTAAAATTGATTGTTATTTTATTCGCGAGAAAATTAAGCAAGGTTTGATTTCTACAGGATATGTGAAGACTGGAGAATAACTAGGAGATATCTTCACGAAAGCTTTAAATGGAGTTTGGGTTTATTATCTTTGTAACAAGTTGGACATGATTAATATCTATGCTCCAACTTGAGGGAGAGTTTTGGATATATTAGTTGTGTATTAGGTGTCTATCACTCATTAATAATAATAATATTGAAAGATTATAGATTATAAGTATATTTATAGGAACAATAAGATTGAAACCTTAATCCTAATAGGATTTTAAATAAGACTACTTATAAACTAAGGAAACATATTGATAATTATCTTTTATTTAATATTTTAATGCTAATAATATTAAATATATAATATTCCAATTCACTCCAACCTGACTAAGCATGTTTTATGAAATTCATAAAGACTTCAGTATTTGTGCCATGGCAATGATAAGACACCAAGGTGCACCAACATTTGTGCTTACAGTTGGGCATGGTACTTGTTTTAATATCAGCAGTACTGGGCATGGCTGAGATACAATTATAGAAAAATAGCATATTTTACTGTATAATGCTTTCCTAGCACCAATGTCTACAAAAAATATAATTCCTTTTTTTAAATCTAGAATTAGATCAAATTAGTGTCCTACGTGCTTCAAAGTTGAATACGTTGGCATCAAACTGAGGTTTACTAAGGGAAAAAAAGGTGTAATGAGGACACACAAACACATATCCATGCATGATGCATCACATCAAAGTTCATTAACAAAAATAAAATAAAAATCACATCCCCTGCATGCGGACCAAAAATAAAGAAAACTCAACTTACAAATGTATAATTTAAAGTTATACCTCAAAGTTTTCAAATTTGTTTTGAGTTCAATTTTATTTAACTTCTGTTCTTCTCGAATAAGATTAAATATTAGAAGTTCAAGAGAACCTAATTTTATCTTAGAACCTGCTTTATCAGTATCATTTGCCAAAGTTGCTCTATCAGGCTTGTTAAGAGCAGCTGAATTGTACATCTCCAATAACAATGGAAAAACCACCTTAAAGAACTCTGGATCACCAAAGGCTATTACAACCTGAAACAATATTCAAAAAGATATATGATACATAAGAAAAGTAAATAAACACAACTGAAGGTAAAATATGATAAAAGGACATCAAAATATGAAATTTCATCAACCACCATCAGACTGGGATATGGATTTTTTTTAAAAGAAAAGCAATGAAATAGGGATCTTTTGTTCAATGGTAAGAGGAATCCATTCTTGTTCACTGTTTTGCAAATAAGATAATTACCGCACAAATAAAAATTCATAGGTCAATTGGACATAAAATTACTTCTTGTTATTCTGTTTACGCAAAAATAAAGCAGTCATTAAACATTTACAAGTTTATTATATATTGTGGAAGCCTTTAGTATAAAATATTATTTGTGCACTTACAACATAAGGTATTTTCTAATAATATTTAATTATTAATAATAATTATTATCCACCCCCTCAACTAGAGCACAGCATGTTAAAAAAAAATTCTCCCTGATTACTTGCATAATTTAGAATAATTTATCACTTCCTCAAATTTTAGAAACATATCATCTAAAAACTCTCAAATTTAAATGAAGATTTATTTAAATTAAGATATTTCTAAATATATATATATATATATAAAAGACAGGAAACAAAAAAAGCAAAGAGGATAGAAACAGGGGCAGAGGATACGGAGATATATATATATATATATAGAAGGCGTAGAAAGGATACGGAGAGAACAACGGGAAATATAGAGGACGGAACAGAGAAAAAAACAAAATAATAAGAAGCTGTGCAGATGACTTGAAAAAGAAAACGCAAGAGAAGACAAGGAACTTGATTCTTTTTGCGATATAATTTTCTTTTGATTCCTCTCAGAAAATTATAGTTAATTTTTTGATGTTTAATTTAATTTTTAACGTGAACTAATTTTTCTTTATTCTAAGAAAAAGATGTAAATCAATTCCAAATTATGCTTGATTTTTTTATGTTAATAATTTACTTCTTTTCATGTTTGTCTAATTTATTTTGAGTTTAATACTTCTAATTAATTGGTCATTAATTATATAATTTTAATCTTATGATTTACTATCGAAAGAAGGAATTATAAGTTATATTTAGAATATTTCGGCATAAATAAATATAGAGATCGAAAGACTTGTATGAACCTGTGTAGTATTAAAATTATTGATTGTAATACTTTTTTATTTTATTAAATTGCATATTCTTATATAAATTAATTAACAAAAATGTTTCCAATTAATTATTGAAAGAGGTTTTTGGATATTTTTAGATATTGTAAACAAACAGAGATAATTAAATTTAATTAGTTAGATAAGTAAAATATAATAAGATATTAGGTGAAATTGATTTACTAGAAGTTTTCTTCTATTAATTTAATCTTTAAACAACGTTTTTATTTTCTTTTGCATATTTACTTTATATACCATTCTTGGTTTGAGGCGAGAACTCTTTTGAAGAAGAAGGCACAGAAAATGTTGATTTTTTTAAAAAATAACAATCCTAAAAATAGGTGTACGATATAATGTAAGATCATAGCAAACAAATCCCTTTTGACACACATTATATCCTAAAAATTGAGTAGATAATTTATTTCGCTCATGAGGTGGTAAATGAACAAAACATACACAACCAAAGATACGAAGATTATCATAATTAGGTTGCTTAGTAAACAAACGAAAATAGGGAGATTCCATGTGCAAAATTTGGGAAGGTAAGCGACTAATCAAGTGAGTAGCCGAAGATTAGGAGAAGCACCTGAGGAAGACACATGTGCTATAGTAGGTGCTATTGGAGGAACACCAACAGAAGTCTGAAATGCTTGGGCTTGGCGATTCTGGGGACGAATACGACATTCTTTGATAATATGACCATTTTTCTTGCAATAAGAACAACATTTTTTAGGACAATTGGCAGCAATATGCCCATATTTTTTGCGGTAGAAACATTGCATATTTTTAGAAGGCATAGATGATCCACGTCCTTTGGACTACATAAGCCATAGTTGTCGTCGTGGAATTGCCATAAGATTGTTCCAGAATAGAGTAATTTTTTCCCGTAAACTTAACACACACTGGTGCAGTGTGCATTGCAAGTAAATAAAACTCGAGAAATATTCAAACAAATTAAAAAAACAAGATAAAGACCTTAAACAGAGATTGCCGAAGAACACTTGTTTAGCAACAAACGCTAAAAAAATATCAATGAAGATTTACTCAGAAATAGAAAACTGAATTTTTTTTTTCTCAAAGAAGCTTTGATACCATGTCAAAAATAAATCAAAAATATTGTATGCAAATGACCGAATGATTTGGTCTTATGATTACTTTTTATTTAGACTTTACAAAATACAACAAACCTACAAAATACATCAAAGCTGTCTGTGACAGTTGTGGACAGCTGTGAACAGTTGTTTATGGACAGTTTGTAGGCAGCCATGGATTGCTGTCTATGGACAGCTGTTTATGGATAATTATTTACAGCTAAATAGACTATGGACAACAACTGTGTACAACAAATTATAACAAAACTGTTATAGACAGCTAAGCTGTCAATGGAGCACAGCAAAGGTGTCCATTGACAGTGGGAATGTTACACAATTGAACCTTCCCCTAAAGGTTTACACAAGACGCAACAAAGATACTGCATTCAATCGTTAACTGATTTGAAAATTGCAATTAAAGCTTGATTAGAAATCAGCCACTAAGAGGATAGCTGAAAAGCTAAGCTTTAGGCAGGATTCAGGGAGGGATTCAAGGGACATGTGATATTATTTAATTAGTACTTTAAGAGGACAGCTGCTAATCTTTAAGCAGGTTTCAAGGAGGGGTTTAAGGAGATCTGATTTATATTTAATTAGTACTTTTGTTTAGGCAATAATCAAGGGCTAATAGCCTATAAGTGTACCTATTAACAAAGGAAATTAGAAGATATTCGGCAACTTTTCTCTCTTTCTCTTTCTTTATCCCTCTCATCCTAGATTTCTTCTTTTTTCTACCCTCCATTTTGCTAATTTCAGCTTCTACACAGAAATTCTCCTAACACCAGCATTGAAAAACTTAAAAGACAGTGACAGGTTTTCGATTGATAAGTTGTATATCTGAGCTTTAATCCAGTGATAAGTCGCCTTCACTTTTAGGTTTTAAGGTGTGCTCCTGTTTTTGAGAATTAGTGCATCTAGGACAACCTTGGGGGTCACCAGAACCAAAGATGGTTGAACAATAATTTTGGTTGGTAGAGGCTGCACAAGTTCTATGCCTAGAGAGAAGATCGTGGGTATAAGTCAAGGGATGCCTGCACTCTCTAGTGCACTAGAATTCACAAATGATTCATGGTAACATCATAACATGTCCTTCTAAATGGAAAGAGCTGAAAGATATAATTTTACTGCTATTATAGGAAAACTAGATCTATTCATGAACATGCAACACCATAACTATCTTACAATCATATATTTAGATGTGCAACGAATAATATGCTAGAGGAAGCTTAGATGATGCATATCCAAGAGAGATAAAGAGGGGAAAAACTCCCGAATTTCACCCATAACCATTTCAAGAAAAAGAAGTGTTTTATGTATGCTTCAGACCATCCAGGAGATACGTACCTCTTCAAGACAGGATAAACCTGCTTCATGATATTTTTTGACCTTTTTGGTGCATGCAGAAGTTAACACATTCAAAATGGCATTAGGAGTCACAGGATCATTACTGGAAATCGTTTTGTGGCAGGATTTGCAAAGAGTACCTACTGCATATATCAGAGCTTCTTTGCCCTGGCAGATTCAATAATATCAGACAACAGATTAATACCAATAATTTTTAATAGCATATGCAAGGGGAAAAAATCACTAATAACTCCAAAGTTTGGATAAACTACAAGATACCAAGTTTTAAAGGATATGTAGTTTAATAAACACAAATGACATGAAATCAATTTTTTCTGATACCTCTTTCTTGATATACAGGCATGCTTCAATAAAATTTTATGATATTGCTAAACTAAGGCTTTATGATGAATGTTTATTGAGCTTTGTACCTCCCATATACGTCCAGGAATCTCTTTCATGAGGGCCTGGAGCAATACATGATGATTTGGATCCAATGATTCACCCAAAACATCACCAAGCTTGCATATTGCTTGGCCTGACTGCAAGGTAAGCATTGAAAAGCACATACCATGTCTCAACAATCAGTGCCAACAATGGTCCAAAAAAAATTATAACTATCTTTACAAAATTAAATTAAAGGCAAGGAATTGATAGGATCCTCCTACCCGTTTTTTACATGGCCATGAAGATGATGTAATGCCCTCACATATATGAGAAATAATCTCTCCCAAGTATAACTGGAGGGCTACCCGCTCACTGCTTGTCTGTTCTTCCCATAACTCCTCAAAAAGGCTGGATACATGCTTATCATCCTCAAACCTGTATCAGATCATGTTCTATTCCATGTAAGCAAAATTTCATTCAGAGAAGAAACGAAAACAAAATACAAAAATATTTCCAATTGATGCTTGTAAAATCAGAATTCTTTCTTCTTATCATTCAAAGACACTACCTATTTATATACAAAGATAGAGACAATCTTAGGTGACATACACCTAATACACAACTCACACCACTAAGACACCTAATACACAACTCACACCACTAAGACACCTAATACACAACTCACACCACTAAGACACCTAGTGTTAGACACCGAATACACACACTCATAAATCATCTTTAACACTCCCCCTCAAGTTGTAGCATAGATATTAATCATGCCCAACTTGTTACAAAGATAATCAACCCGAACCCCACTTAAAGCTTTCGTGAAGATATCTCCTAGTTGTTCTCCAGTCTTCATATATCCTGTAAAAATCAACCCTTGCTGAATTTTCTCGCGAACAAAATGACAATCAACTTCAATGTGTTTAGTTCGCTCAAGAAACACAGGGTTAGAAGCAATATGAAGAGCAGCTTGGTTATCACACCACAATTTCGCTGGTACTGAAGTTTTAAGACCTACTTCATCCAAGAGTTGATATATCCATATTATCTCAGACGCAGATTGTGTCATAGCCCTATATTCTGACTCTGCACTCGATCGTGACACAACATTCTGTTTCTTACTTTTCCATGAGACCAAATTTCCTCCAATGAAAATACAATAGCCTGATGTGGATCTTCTATCCACTTTGGAACCTGCCCAATCTGCATCTGAAAAACATTCAATATGAGTATGTCCATGATTTGCATACAAGATGCCACATCCAGGTGCTCCTTTTAAGTAACACAAAATTTGCTCTAACGCTGTCCAATGATAAACTGTTGGGGATGACATAAATTGGCTAACAACACTGACTGAATATGCAATATCTGGACGAGTCACGGTAAGGTAATTCAGCTTTCTAACCACCCTTCGATATCTCTCAGAATCTTTAAAGGGTTCTTCATCTCCTGTAAGGTAGATGTTCGGAGTCATTAGAGCACTACAAGGTTTTGCTCCTAATTTTCCTGTCTCAGTTAATAAGTCCAGGACATATTTTCTTTGAGATAGAAATATACCTTTTTACTCTTTGTGACTTCAACACCCAAGAAATACTTTAGCATCCCCAAATCCTTCGTGTGAAACTGAGTATGTAGGAAAGACTTAAGAGATGAAATTCCCGTAGTATCACTTCCAGTAATAACAATGTCATCTACATACACAACTAAAAGAATGATACCAGTTTCTGATTGTTTGTAGAACACAGAATGGTCAGACTTGCTTTTCATCATACCAAATGTTTCTATAACTTGACTAAATTTTCCAAACCAAGCACGAGGACTCTGTTTCAAACCATACAAAGATTTGCGAAGACGACAAACGTGCCTAGAATCCCCCTGAGCAACAAAATCAGGAGGTTGCTCCATAAACACCTCCTCTTGAAGATCACCATGAAGAAAAGCATTCTTGATATCTAGTTGATGCAAAGGCCAATGGTGAGTAGCTGTCATAGAAATAAACAACCGAACAGATGTCAATTTAGCAACAGGAGAGAAACTGTCAGAATAGTCCACTCCATAGGTTTGAGCATATCCCTTAGCAACAAGACGGGCCTTTAATCGAGCAACTGACCCATCTGGATTGACCTTAACTGTGAACACCCATTTGCATCCGATAGCCCGTTTCCCTGAAGGTAAATCAACCAAGTCCCAAGTACCATTGTCATCCAACACATTCATTTCCTCGATCATCGCATTATGCCAACCAAGATGAGATATGGCTTCATGAACAGTTTTAGGGATAGAAATAGAATCAAGAGAAGCAATAAAAGAACAAAAGGAAGACGACAAGCAATTATACGAAACAAAAGAAGAAATAGGATAAGTACATTGACGTTTACCTTTGCGTAATGCAATAGGAAGATCATCGTTCAGGATAGGATCTGATGACGAAGGAGCAGGTGCAGGACATGAATTAGAAGGTCTATGTCTGGAGTAGACTTGAGTTATAGGAGGCCTAACAGGAACTGGATCAGAGACAGGCTCAGATGATGTGATAGAATAGACTAACAAATCGTCATCCTCCCCCTGACATGCAGGAGGAGGAGAAGACGAAAAATAGGGTATGTCTTCCATGGAGGTAACATCAATGGAGACAAGATATTTGTTAAGACTAAGACAATAACATCTATAACCTTTTTGGAAACGAGAATAACCAAGGAAGATACACTTCAAAGACTTGGGATCTAATTTAGTAACATGTGGACGAACATCCCGAACAAAACAAATGCTACCAAATATCCTAGGCTCAACTGGAAATAATGACTTATTAGGAAACAAAATTTTGTAAGGAATCTCACCATGAAGAACTGATGAGGGCATGCGATTAATAAGAAAACATGCGGTTGAAACTGCATCGGCCCAAAAAAGTTTATAAACATTCATTTGAAATAATAAGGCACGTGTAGTTTCGAGAAGATGTCTGTTCTTACGTTCGGGCACAACATTTTGAGATGGAGTATCAACACACGAAGTTTCATGAAGCATGCCATTTTGAACCATATAAGATTGAAACAAAGTTGATGTATATTCTTTGGCATTATCACTTCGTAAAGTACGAATTGAAACACTAAATTGAGTTTTAATCTCAACACAAAATGCACAAAAAATAGAAAACAATTCAGAACGACTCTTCATTAAATATAACCAAGTTACACGAGAATAATCATCCACAAAAGTAACAAAATACTTAAATCAAGGTTTAGACAAAATAGGACAAGGACCCCAAATATCAGAATGAACTAATTCAAAAGGAACACTAGCACGTTTATTAACTCTAAGCACCGTTTAATTGAGCAGGTGGAGGTGGAGTGCCTTCTGTACGAAGTACTCGACTAAACACCTCTTGTAAAGAGGAGATCTCAGAACCAGAAAGAATCTGGGACTTAGCAGTCTCAAAAGTAGAGGGAAGACCGGCAAAAAAACTCATGACCGCCATTTGTTCCCGTTGGCTTTGTTGAACCTTGACATCAGGCCTAAAAGGCATCAAACTATTGAGCTCCTCATAAGTCCTTTTAAATTCCATAAAATAATTTGTGAGTGACTGATCTTGTTTGTCTGCACGGTAAAATGCTTTGCATACCTCATATATGCGAGAAAGATTTCCCTTACCAGAATATAAGAAATCCAAATAATCCATCAATTCCTTAACAAATTCACAGTGATTGATCAAGTCAATTACATTGCTTTCAATAGAATTCCGAATCTGCAGAAATAAGCGAGCATCGTCTCTAAGCCATGTCTGCTTTGAATCATCTTTAGGAGGATCATTAGTCAAATGAGTATCTTTTTCGATACTTCTCAAATAAATTCGAATAGTCTTGCTCCAAGACAAATAATTCGAGCCATTGAGCTTATGGTCCGTGATTTTAGACATCACAGGCACCATATCCGTTATAACATTAGATTTCTTTTCAACCATAACTCTTACAAACGACAAGACAGGGAGCAAACGAACAAACAAAATCCAACAGCAGCAGCGACCAAACACGCAGCAACGAAACACGCAGCGAACAAGAACACAAAATTGGAAGAACGCAAACCTGAACAATCACAAGCGATGAGTGCCAAACCACCACAGATGATGCAGAGGGACGGCGGAGAGCGGCACGGGGTCGGCCAAGGAAGAATTCTACACGGACGCGCTGTCATGCGCCGACGCGTGGAATTTGACAGAAAATCGCGGTGGCGCGTGTGGCCCACTCGCGGCTCGTCTGGTGACTGAAATTTGGGGTTTGGTCGGCCAGCGCCTGTTCTCCCCCTTGTGCCAGCGGTGAGACGTGTGGAAATTTTGACAGAAAGTCGCGGTGGCGCGTGTGGCCCACTCGCGGCTCGTATGGTGGCCGAACGTCGGGGTTTGGCTGGCCTGCGGCTGTTCTTCCTCCCTCTGCCGACGGTGAGAAAAAATGTGCACTCCAAAAGGATGTTCCGATTTAGAACTCAAAAATACACCAAATCCTAATTTGTGTTTACCCAAAATCTGCCCCCAATTTGAACGGGAAGAAAAAAAAAATTCTCAAATTTTGTAACCCAAATGCCCTGATACCATGTAAAATCAGAATTCTTTCTTCTTATCATTCAAAGACACTACCTATTTATATACAAAGATAGAGACAATCTTAGGTGACATACACCTAATACACAACTCACACCACTAAGACACCTAGTGTTAGACACCTAATACACACACTCATAAATCATCTTTAACAATGCTTAACAATAAAGCTTGGTTATATCAATTTGTGTGGAATTTCATTCAGATATTATCTTATCAGCTACCACATTTCATTTAAAATTACACAGCATCATCTTACAGTATCTTGCATATTTTTCTAAATGAAGCTAGTAGATCAAGTTCACAGTTTGCACAGCTATATATTTAATCCATAAAACCCAAATTTTGTGGTTATTTCTAGTAGTACCCAGATTAATTAGTTTTTCAGGTGGGCAGAGTCCGCAAAATATTATAGTAATAAAAATGTAAAATATGCTCTACCAAGAGGTAGGTTGATCTAATATGTTTAATACTAATCCAAAATCATGCAATTTGTAGCAGTATCCCATACCAGGATCCCATATTGAGATATATAAGCCTAGAAGTTTGAACAATGCGATGATTCTTATAAACAAATGCCAAGAAAAGAATCCTCATTAACATATAAATAAAAATCCCTTGGTGTCAACATAATCAACTTAACCAGCTTGTTCTCTGGTTCCACCTAATACTACACATCAGATCATATATTGGCGCAATGATGCTTTTAATGATTTGTTACCCATTTAACATATGATTGGCCTATAAAATCAAAGCATATATATATATATATATATATGAACTTACAACTATAACCACATGCTTCCTTGACAATAAGAAAAAGAAAACAATTATATGATTCAGACCTCGACAAAAATATAACCGGAATAATTGTTGCATGGTACCCACTCAGAACATCAGAGGCTAAAGATGAATAGCTTTTTAGTAAAACCGCACACGTAATTTGATCATTCCTGTCACCAGTATGCAAAGCAGCAGTTTCTTCGATCAATGTTTGGGCCTGAGATCCTGCTGAATATTTCAAAACTATTGCACAAGCACCTGCAAAAGCACGTTTGCATGTGGCACTTCTCTCAACCTTTATGACGGGAAATAACAGCTTCAGTAGCATACTCGTATATGGCTTGATATCACTGCCAACCTTTTGAACAAGTAAGGTAATAAAATTGGCAGTACCAACCCTGTGATAGAGCATTCAACAGTCACAGAAGAAAGAGTTGATAAATAGTGTGTTTCTACTAATGATGTGAACATACTATTATTATTCCACTGGTCCAAAACGGCTCCTTTTAGGCAATGGATCCAATAAATATAAGTATGGCTACCATTTTCAAGAAGTCAGTCTATAATCTGCATTAATTTCAACATGATTGAAGCTAGCAATCTTCTTCCAACCTAAACATGCAACATGCACTAGCTAAGCAAAAATACAAAATACAAAAATCAGCATGAAAAAGTGTGCACTTGTATGCTCTACAAAGCACTTTTTAGAGACAAGTTTTTATGTTTGGAAAACAAAAAATTAGCACTTATAACTAATGGGTCCCACTTTAAGAACTAATGTCTTTGATTCAAAACTTTTAAGTACTTGATAGTGCTTTTTTTAGAAATAATCCCACTTAATATGAAAAAGGTATTCCAAAAAATATCTATGGGACGTAATCATTAGCGGTAAATCCAGGATTTTAACTCAGGAAGAGCGCAATATAAATAGTATCAATTTGGCACCTAAAATTTACTAACTTGACCGTTTTAGTCTTATCTTTTAGTTTGACTAATTTGGAGCCCTACATTTTTTTTATAAGAAACATTGTATCATATTAACATATGCAATAAATACAAAAATACTAAGTACCAATAATTCAGTTACAAAAAGAAGCACCAAGCTATAGTAAAAATAGCTTTGTGTCATATCCCTTACAAAGTCCGACCACCTTATTATGATATAGAAGATATCCAATTGAAACTCATGAAAAACGTAAAGTAGTCCCTTAATCTGGTGCCTCTCGATCAATTTAGCCCCTGCCTTTTAATTCAACTAATTTGGCAGCCCACATTTTCAAATTGGTCATTAAAGCCACTTTCATGATTTTTCATTAGAAAAGCTAACTTAAAAGACCATGTTACATTCTTTCATTAATTATCGTTTTAGTTTAACCATTGCACTGCATGTGGTTTTCCGTCAAAAAATTGGTCAAGTTAAAAGATATGGACTAACCCTAACAAGTTAAAAATAGGTACTGAATTGGTCAAGTTAGAAAAGTTAAGTACCACATTGGTGGCGCAGCATAAATTGTACAGAATAGAGCTACTTGATTCTCAATTCCTAAAAGCCTTAAAATAATAGTTATAGTAATAACCATTACTAACAAATAATGAGCATAAATTGTAATAAATAAAAGAGCTTTTACCTTGAAAATATATTGAATAGAGAACAAAATGAAAATTACCAATAGTCTAACAAGTATATGTTTTATAATGAAAAGAGGTTTGTGTATTTCGTTTGAGTGGAAATAAGTTTAAATTATAAAACTTGGTAGACCATGCTACCTTGAATGATAAAGTCTTATAAACTAAAATTTAAGAGTCTATTTCCCTTTTGGACATGCTATTTTTCCATTACATGTAAAAGTTTCTCAGTTGTGAGTTGAAAGGTGGCCAAAGAGGGTAATAGATCCACCATTTCTACTTGTAGTATTAATTGCTTTTTACGAATTCCAACAACTGTCCTTTTACATTAATTTTGTCTAATACGGTCCTTTTAGTAATTACAGGTAAAAAAGAACTTACAATATTTTTACCAAATGGTTAAAAAAAGTGGTTTATAAAACAATAAAGAAATTTTAAAGTTTTGTTGCTAAATGTGTAATATTGTCTTTATAAATCCGTTCTAACAAATACAGACATAAAAGAACCATTTTTGTTTGAACAAGTAGTGCATCCAAACATACACTAAAGATTATAGAAAAAAATGGCATTTAAGGAATCCAAAACAAAATTTTATAACTACGTATATAAGCCTTTATAATCCTTAGTCATTTCTTCCAACATATAAGGAAATATGAACCAGTGAATTAGGAAAAAAGTTTCTGAATTGTATTTCTATATTCTGTACACTGACTTTAGCTACATATTTATAGAAAATATTATGTTTAAAATATGGAAACTAAATCTCCTAATTAAAACAAAATAAATCAAAAACAAATCTCCTAATATACAGAAAATCTCCTAACAATAAAATCCAAATTAATTCGGAATCTCAACAGGAAATAATACAGAAGAAAAAGAAAATGGAAGATATTCACCAAGTGATGTAAGCTATTTTTTACGTCAGAAAGAAATATAACTAAATAACACTTGGATAACTTTTGACCAAAGTTAAATGGAATGAATACACAACAATTTAAGTAAAAAGGCCCAGGTACAAACTATGCAATGCTATAAAACTTGTTTTGCTATGAACTAGTACTTGAGACATAGCTACATCCAAAACACCACTCACCTGGTGTTCAGACCTACTCCAGAGCGGATCAATTGACCAAGACGAGGAAGTAATGTATCCATAGGTTTAACGTCCACAACTTTTATGCAGAGATCAAGAGTTTCCCACATGGGGGAGCCTTTTGCAATTGAAATTCTCAAATTTTCAAGCTTATCTGTTTCTAATCCAACATTGGCTGCGTGCAACTAGAAGACAAGGTAAACCAACATAAAAAATTAAAACAAAGATTGAAACAAATGTGAAGAGTTTTAAATAGCATTTCTCAAACCTCAACATAATTAAGCCCTTGGTCTTCAAGGCTAGATAAACTCTCCAGCATACAACAGACTAAATCTGGTAAGTGAGTCCCAAGGGAAATCCCTGCACCCTGAGAATAAGTTAAGAGATCTCTCAGTAGATATTTACTTAAAGATACATAAGCACACTCCTAAAGGTCATATAAGTAGATAAAAGATAAAAGATGGATTACTGTTCAAATATTCTACATATACTTAGCTAGTGGATGGAAAAATGGTATTCAGTAGACTCTTCCTACGGACTGCAATTCTTTTATTTTGGATAAATTTTGTGGGGCAGGGCTGAAGAAGGTACATACTTGTAGAAGTGTAGTATTGGGTTACTTGGATGGGGAGGAATAGAAGAATTTTGATAAACAAATAACAGAGTCATAGACATTTATGGGTGAATGTTTTGTTATTAAGGCAGCCTCAACTAAAGTGTTCCAAACTCTCGCAGTTCTCAATTTTATACACATACACAGAGTCATAGTCTTTTATGGGAGAATGTTTTGTTATTAAGGCAGCCTCAACTAAAGAGTTTCAAACTCTCTCAGTTACTCACAATGCACGAGTGACATTTTCAAAACAACTTATAAAGCAATATTATTTTATAGGTTAATAGGTATTAATTTTCATGTCTAACCTATAACATTACCTTTACCTATTGTTAAATGTACTCTGAGAGATAAGATGGAGATAATATGGAGTATGTATTCTCTGTTTTCTCTTCTTCTCTCCAACACTATAATACAATCTATATATAGAAATACAAAGTGTCCACTAATTCTAGGAATAGAACAGCTGGTAACAATAATGAAAATACAGCTTGATTTACACTAACTCTACAGCATGTACAACACTAATAATATTCTCTGAAAATCTACACTCCCCCTCAAGTTGGGTAATAGATATTAATCATTCCTAACTTGCAACTCAATTCTTCGAAGATTGTTCGAGGTAATGCTTTGGTAAGGATATCTGCAATTTGATGTTTAGTAGATGTATATAGTAGGTCCACAATTTTTTCATCTATCTTTTCTTTAATGAAATGACGATCAATTTCTACATGTTTGGTTCGATCATGATGAACTGGATTTTTCGCAATTCTTATTGCAGCTTTATTGTCACAATCCATGCTGATAGGTTCGAGAGTCGTGAAGTCCAGTTCATTGAGTAGCCTTCTTAACCACATTCCTTCACAAATCCCATGAGCCATGGCTCTAAATTCAGCTTCTGCACTACTTCGAGCGACTACTGACTGTTTTTTATTTCGCCAAGTTACAAGGTTTCCCCATACGAATGTACAATATCCAGTGGTAGATCTGCGATCCAATATAGAGCCTGCCCAGTCAACATCTGCAAAGACTTCAATTTTTCTAGTGAGATTCTTACTGAAATATAATCCTTTTCCTGGTGTAATCTTGAGATACCTGAGTATACGATAGACTGCTTCCATGTGTTCTTCAGTAGAACTGTTCATAAATTGACTTACAACACTTACTGAAAAACCAATATCTGGTCTAGTGTGAGATAGGTAAATGAGTTTTCCCACTAATCTTCGATAACGACCTTTGTCCACAGGTGTACTATTTTCTTTGATTCCGAGTTTTATTGTAGAATCCATCGGCGTTTCTGCTGGTTTACACCCCATCATTCCAGTTTCTTTGAGAAGATCAAGTACATACTTCCTTTGAGATATAGATATGCCCCTTTTTGTTCGTGCTATTTCCATCCCTAGAAAATATTTGAGATTGCCTAAATCTTTGATCTCAAATTACTTGGCAAGGAATTCTTTGAGTTTATCCATCTCAATTGTAGAATTACCTGTTAGAACAATATCATCTACGTACACAATTGGAGAAGTGTTTGACGAATAGTGTGTGATCTGATTGGCATTGATTGTACCCATATCTCTTCAGAACTTTAGAGAACTTATCAAACCAGGCACGTGGAGACTGTTTCAATCCATATAAGGATTTCTTAAGTTTGCAGACTCTATTGGTTGGAACAGGAGATTCAATTCCAGTAGGAATGTCCATGTAGACTTCTTCGAGATCACCATTAAGGAATGCATTCTTGACATCTAATTGGTAGAGAGGCCAATCCAAGTTAGATGCTATGAAGAGAAGAACACGAATAGTGTTGAGTTTTGCTACAGGTGCAAAAGTCTCCTGATAATCAAGCCCATATGTCTGAGTGAATCCTTTAGCCACAAGGCGAGCTTTGAGTCTTTCTACACTACCGTCTGCTTTGTGTTTGATTGTAAAGATCCATTTACACCCAACAGTTTGTTTTTCCGATGGTAGTTCTGTGATCTCCCAAATCTTGTTTTTCTCTAGGGCACTGAGTTCTTCACGAATAGCTGTCTTCCATTCAGGTATCTGAAATGCTTCATGAACAGAATTTGGAACCTCTATTTGATCGAGGTTGCTGATAAATGTCTTATACCCTGGTGAGAGATTTTTATAGGAAATAAAGTTGTAGATGGGGTGGTTTGTGCATGAAACTTACACCTTTCCTTATAGCAATTGGCAAATTCAAATCATTAGGAGGTAATTCAATAATATGAGGTTCAGTGGTGTTATCTTGTGAATTGTCGGAGTGGCCTGTACTCGGGTTGGATTCCTGGAATGGCTCAAGATATGCTCGGTTCTCTGCTCTTTCTTGAGTTGTTTTCCTTCTAGAGTAGACAAGGAGATCATTGTTTGGGACAAGGAAGTTTGGATCTGTTGGTAGAGAAGTTGAGGATTCATTGGGAGTAGTAAGAGTATTTATTTGAGATATTGATTCACTTTCTAGAGGTTGCGGAATAGGATTTGTGGGAGACTGAGTACTTATGATATTCGAAATCTGGTATTCATTGCCTATGTTCTCCCCCTGAATGACAGATTTGGAATAGTACGGATATTGTTCAAAAAATGTGACATCCATTGTATTATAGAATCATTTTGTGATAGGAGAAAAACATTTGTATCCTTTCTGGTATGATGAATACCCTAGGAATATGCATTTGATGGCTCGAGGATCAAGTTTGCCACTATGATGTACATGGACATAAGCAGAACATCCGAAAATTTTAAAGGGAACATGGTACACGATTTTGGTGCGTGGGTATGACTCAAGTAGAGTATTGATAGGTGTTTTAAATAAGAGGACACGAGATGGCATCCTATTGATAAGATAGGTAGCTGTAAGAACAGCATCCCCCCAAAAATGTTGAGGGACATGAGTTGTGAACATGAGGGATCTGGCGACCTCGAGAAGATGTCTATTCTTTCTTTCAGCCACCCCATTTTGTTGAGGTGTGTCAACACATGAGCTTAGATGGACAATCCCTTGACTTAACAGATAATCAGTAAGGGTGGAAGTGAAATATTCTTTAGCATTGTCGGATTTCAATACCTGGATTTTTGTTTGAAATTGAGTTTGAATCATGGTATTAAAATTTTTAAAAATTTGACATGCTTCAGATTTTTCTTTCATTAGGAATAACCAAATGGTTCGAGTATGATCATCCACAAATGAAATGAACCAACGTGTCCCTGTGATGTTTTTGATTCGAGAAGGTCCCCAAATATCAATGTGAATTAATGAGAAAGGATGTGATTTTTTATGTGGAAGATGAGGATATGAAGTTCTAACATGTTTTGAAAATTGACATACTTCACACTGAAAAACTTCTGAATTTTTATTTCTAAATGATGAAGGAAAAAGTTTCTGTAAATACTTGAAATTAGGATGACCTAAACGATAGTGATTCAACATGATTTCACCATCTTTATTGGACTTAAGGTTTAACAAAGCTTTATTCTGATTAGAAACTTCGGATACAACTTGGTAGGCTTGTCTTGTTGAAGGTTCTTCACTGCTGAGGAGATAGAGTCCCGAGCATTCCTTAGCACTGCCAATCATCTTCCCCGAATGCAGTTCCTGAAATTCACATAGGTTATGAACAAATTTAGCCATACAATTTTTATCACGGGTGAGTTTAGTAATTGATACAAGATTACAATCAAGTGTAGGAACAAGAAGGACAGAATCTAGAATAAAGGAGTTTGAAATTTTGGCTGAACCAATTCCTGTTACTTTGGATACCGAACCGTCGGCAATTCGGACCGTGTGTCCAGTCTGGTAGAATTTAAGATTTATGAGAAGAGAAGCATCACCCGTCATGTGGTCTGAAGCACCGGAATCAACAATCCATGGTCTCATTACCTGTTTCACATTAAGAGCATTGAGGGTGTTACCTGATTGAGCTATAGTGGCAGATGATGTGGTCAAGGATTGTCCAAATAATTTCTGGAGGCGATCAATCTGTTCCTTGCTAAACAGAGCAGATTCAGGTGACTCATTGCCTTGAGATTTAGAGGCAATTTTTCCATGACTTTCTTTGTTGATGTGCTGTGTGAACGGTGGTTTCCAATCAGTGGGCTTACTATGAATTTTCCAGCAGGTTTCCTTAGTATGACCAGGTTTACGACAATGATCACACCAAGGTCTTCCACGACGAGGACGGTTGTCTGTATTATAAGAGTGCTGATGGCCTCGAATGGCAAGTGCAGATCCTTCTCCAGTCACGGAAATGGTAGATTGAGAACCCATCATTGTAGATTGAGGACCCATCATTACTTTCTTTCGACTCTCCTCTTGACGGACTTCAGAGAAGGCTTCACGAATACTGGGTAAAGATTTTGTGCCGAGAATTCTGCCGCGCACATCATCAAGATCTTTATGGAGTCCCAGTAAAAATTTGAAAACCCGTTTCTTGTCAATAATCTGTTTGTACAAGATGCTGTCTGCTGGACAGGTCCATTCGTGAACCTCAAAGAGATCTAATTGTTGCCAACATCGAGTGAGAGAGTTAAAGTATTGTGTAACTGACAACTCTTCTTGGCGAAGATCATGGAGGATTCTCTCGATCTCAAATAGTTCGAACATATTATCAGAACTGGAATAAGTGTCTTTGGCTGCATCCCATATTCCTTTGGCGGTTTTGTAGAGAAGAAAATTCTCTCCAATTTCGTTTGTCATGGAATTGATCAACCAAGACATTACCATATTGTTTTCAGATTTCCATGTTTTGTATTGTAGATCGTCTTTGTTTGGAGCTGCGGCATCGCCAGTAAGATAATCATCTTTCATTTTTCCACATATAAACATCATGACGGATTGGGACCATTGAAGATAATTGTGCCCATTTAATTTGTGACTGGTGATGGGCATAAGACTATTGTCCGTGGAACCAAGAATTATAGGTTTTCCCGTGGCCATTTGTTGCAATTGTAGATTATATGTGGACTGAAATTTGTGGGTTTTTTTTTTTTTGAATAATCTGCTAGACTGGGTCTGGCAGGGTTTGACTGGGTCGGGTAGGGTTTGATCGGGTCGGACTGTTATATATTAAAACAACTTACTCCTACGGGAAACAAAAAAAACAAAGCAGAATGTGACTGCGAGACTGAGACTTACTGATTGAAGTAGACGGCGATGATGATGAACGGTGCCGACGATGAGGAGATGGTCGGCGACGATGACTGAGATGGAAAGCAAGCGGCAGAAAATGGATTTCTATTTGTCTCTGGAATGCAAGCTGCTGCAGAAAATGGATTTCTGCTTTGTGCTTTGTGCTTTCTGCTTTCTGCTTTCTGCTTTCTGATTTCTAGATTTCTGATTTCTGATTTCTGCTTTCTGCTTTCTGGATTTCTGGATTTCTGGATTTTAGGATTTCTGGATTTTTGGATTTCTGGATTTCTGGATTTCTGGATTTCAGAATTTCTGTGTTCCTTGGACAGAATTGATATAACATAAAATTGGATTTCTGGATTTCAGAAATGCTCTGATACCATGTTAAATGTACTCTGAGAGATAAGATGGAGATAATATGGAGTATGTATTCTCTGTTTTCTCTTCTTCTCTACAACACTATAATACAATCTATATATAGAAATACAAAGTGTCCACTAATTCTAGGAATAGAACAGCTGGTAACAATAATGAAAATACAGCTTGATTTACACTAACTCTACAGCCTGTACAACACTAATAATATTCTCTGAAAATCTACACCTATATATATGTATATTCTATAAGCTAGAACAATGTAAACATAATCAGTAAACAAAAATAAATGAGAGAGAAGAGGGGGAAAAAGAAAAAGAAAAAGCAAATAAAAGGTGAAAACGAGGTCCAGGTAAACAAAATATGACTGACCTTAGCATTTAACTTCGTACTTTTTTATCTACAGCTTTGAGAAAGAGAGAGAATCATATATAGAGAAAAGTAGCAAGATAAACAGCTTTATTTCTTTAACTCTTATATGCTTATGGGAGAGTAGTAAAGCTTTGGAGGCAAGGGTGTGGCAGAATTGCAGGATGAGAGCAACAGGTAAATGAGAATATTTTAGGACACTGTGAAATGTTTTGGGAGAAATTTTGTTTTTTGCATCATTATGATCAGTTTTTCTAAAGAATTCAAATAGTATACCCAAGGTCTTACTAAATTAGATCCCAAGTCTGTGAAGTGTATCTTCCTTGGTTATTCTCGTCTTCAGAAAGGTTATATATGTTATTGTCCTAATATTAACAAATATCTTGTCTCAATTGATGTTACCTCCATGGAAGACACACCATATTTTTCGTCTTCTCCTCCTACTACACGTCAGAGGGAGGATGGTGATTTGTTAGTCTATTCTATCACATCATTTGAACCTGTCTCGAATCCAGTTCCTATCAGGCCTCTTATTACTCAAGTCTACTCTAGACATAGACCTTCTGATTCATGTCTTACATCTGCTCCTTCGTCATCAGATCCAGTCCTGAACGATGATCTTCCTATTGCATTACGCAAAGGTAAACGTCAATGTACTTATCCTATTTCTTCTTTTGTTTCTTATAATTGTTTATCATCTTCTTCTTGCTCTTTTATTGTCTCTCTTGATTCTATTTCTATCCCTAAAGTTGTTCACGAAGTCATATCTCATCCTGGTTGGCATCATGCAATGGTAGAAGAAATGAATGCTTTGGATGACAATGGTACCTGGGACTTGGTTGATTTACCTTCGAGGAAACAGGCTATCGGATGCAAATGGGTGTTCACAGTTAAGGTTAATCCGAATGGGTCAGTTGCTCGATTAAATGTCCGTCTTGTTGTTAGGAGATATGCTCAAACCTATGGAATGGACTATTCTGACACTTTCTCTCCTGTTGCTAAATTGACCTATGTTCTGTTGTTTATTTCTATGACAGCTACTCACCATTGGCTTTTGCATTAACTAGATATCAAGAATGTTTTTCTTCATGGTGATGTTCAAGAGGAGGTGTTTATGGAGCAACCTCCTGGTTTTGTTGCTCATGGGGAGTCTAGGCAAGTTTGTCATCTCTGTAAATCTTTGTATGGTTTGAAACAGTCCTTGTGCTTGGTTTCTAAAATTTAGTCAAACTATAAAAACGTTTGGTATGATGAAAAGCAAGTCTGACTATTCTGTGTTCTACAAACAATCAGAAGTTGTTATCATTCTTTTAGTTGTGTATGTAGATGACATTGTTATTACTGGAAGTGATACTACGGGAATTTCATCTCTTAAGTCTTTCCTACATACTCAGTTTCACACGAAAGATTTGAGGATGCTAAAATATTTCTTGGGTGTTGAAGTCACAAGGAGTAAAAAAGGTATGTTTCTATCTCAGAGAAAATGTCTTGGATTTATTAACTAAGACAAGAAAGTGGATAGAAGATCCACATCAGGTTATTGTATTTTCATTTGAGGAAACTTGGTCTCATGGAAAAGCAAGAAGCAGAATGTTGTGTCACGATCGAGTGCAGAGTCAGAATATAAGACTATGGCACAATCTGCTTCTGAGATAACGTAGATATATCAACTCTTGATTGAAGTAGGTCTTAAAACTTTAGTACCAACGAAATTGTGGTGTGATAACCAAGGTGCTCTTCATATTGCTTCTAATCTTATGTTTCATGAGCGAACTAAACACATTGAAATTTATTGTCACTTTGTTCGCAAGAAAATTTAGCAAGATTTGATTTCTAAAGGATAGGATATGTGAAGACTGGAGAACAACTAGGAGATATCTTTACGAAAACTTTAAATGGGATTCGGGTTGATTATCTTTGTAACAAGTTAGGCATTATTAATATTTATGATCCAACTTGAGAGAGAGAGTGTTAGATATATTAGTTGTGTATTGGGTATCTATCATTAATTGAGTTGTGTATTAGGTGTCTATCACTAGTTGAGTTGTATATTAGGTGTCTATCATTAGTTGTGTATTAGATGTCAATCACTAATAGTGTCCGAAATAGTATCCCTAACTTTGTATATAAATATGTAGTATCTTTGAATGGAAAATAAGACAATGAATAATTTTTAATCTTAAGTTACATTTTTATAAGACTGTTGGTCCCCTTTATACCTTTGTAATTATTAAAACATAAATAATATAAAATAATTTTTTTATCCAAAATAATAATAAGGATGGTTTAAGAGTTAGGGGCAGCTATTCACTCTTACAAAGAGAAGAATAGACAACCTGAGGCCAGGATGCATGCAAGTGATATGAAAACCATTTGGATAAACTATGTTCATAACCTTAATACGACAATGCCAACGACTTAGTGGGGTACAACCCATCACAAGGTGAGGCCTTAGGTATCTACAAAAAGCGACCACAAATGATCTTATCGTGCGACATGAATGAGATTGACACACCTCAAAGAACACAACCTGGCCACTATATGACCTAATCAGCCCATTCATTATGTCATCTAATGCAGAGCGAGCCATGCAATCGGAATTAATGAAGCATTTGGTCTCGGAATAAGTTGATCAAATCAAAGATATTTCCATATACAGATCTGACCTCAATCTTGTACAATGCGCATGTCCCTCACCACCAAAGGTGAATGAGCTGACGTCCCCTCACCATCAAAAGTGAATGATTAGACGTAACCTCAATATAGAATAAAGTGTCTGTCTACTCATCATCAAAAGTATGACCTATTTCACATCTATAGGTCAATTTGTCTATAAATATGTCCATATCCCCACAATTAGAGGGATCTGAGAACATATACTTGTAACCCTACTTAAGAGATTCACTCCAAACAATTGGCGCCCACTGAGTGCCTCTAGTTTTTTAACCCAACTATTCAACAATAAGACCTTCCATTTTTCTAACAAAGAGATCGCATTCCAAGGTAGGGAAATTCAGCTTGCAAAAACATTCTAAAATTCGCTAATATGAATGAATCATCAAGGATGAATACTTTCCAATTACGAGACCAATCGTCTTTGGATCCTGGGAGATCCTCAAATCCTACAAAGCCAAACATAGTACACCTAGGTCTGGGCAACAAACATTCTCCTCCTGAAAACCATTTGGATGATGTTTTCAAGGACGGACAAAATGGGCTCAAACAAGACGAGCATGAATTTCACAACGTTAATAATGAGGTTCTTAAGCCACCATGTCCCTCATCAGACTAGCTCCAATTCCTATTCCAGACAACCAATTGAAAATGAGTGAAGACCAGTTGAGGCAACTACTACAACAAATCATACTTTCAACGATCTGTTCGATTGTGATCTAAGGAACCACATAACTTATATACAATACTATCCCAAGGAAAACTATCAAGCCCACCGCAAGACAGTGCGGGAATCTTCATCACAACCTCCAAATGTAATACCTCTCAAGGAGAACAATACGTGGAAAGCTAAAATTAAAAAACTGGAGGAACAAACAAATGTATAGGGCTCAGGTAGTACTCAGTCTAACATCGAACATCACCTTTTGTCTATGGTATCAAATTTGCTCTATCACCCCAAAAATTTACAACACCTCGTTGCACTGTAAAGAGGCACCAAAGACCCCATGTCATAATACACTATAAATCCATAATGGCACCGATTTACTTGCACCCAAAGAAGGAGCACACATGGTGCTAGAACTTTGTTTCCATCCTACAAGATACATCACAAAAGTGATTTAGCAATTTACCACCACATAGTGGAAATAGTTTTTAGAGTTGGACAAATTGTTCAACACTAATTATGCAAACAATAAACCCATTTAAAAGGAATCACACCATCTTTTTTTCATCATCGAAGAGTCCTATGAGACAACCGAAAGTTACGTGCAAGGATTTCATCCTAGAAGTTGGAGATACAAAACTACCTTGATTCTATTGCCATAGAAGCCTTTAAGAAGGGGTATTAAGAAAAACTCTGGCTAATTTATCGAATTGACAAAAACAACACCAAAATCAATATAGGCCGCTTTTCTTTTAAAGCTGCTGCTAAGTTTGCCAACACAGAAAAAGAGCTTAAGGCTATAAACCATGCACCCCGATCGAAGTTTGGATGGCGTTTGTAAATGGGGCATGCAATTGAAAAGGAGCAAATCTTGGTATCGTAATCTTTACACCAACAGAGGAAATCAATGAACAAGACATTTGAATCACATTTCGATAAGTTGTACTCCTTGCATTACACCAATTACGATCTTTGGGAGCTCAACACATCGTTATGCATAGCAACTCACAGTTGTTGTTAACTAGGCGAATGGCAAGTTCAAGGCAAGGAAAGATCGAATGAAATCGTACTTGGGTGAAGTGAGGAAGGAACTTGCATATTTCAAAATTCAAAATCCAAGGAGTGTCAATAGCCACGCCGACTCCATGGCTACTTTGCCCTGGTCAATTCCGATAGGAAGATAGCGGTACCAACGATTTGCTTCACCATTCCAAGTATTCTCTAAAACATTGAGCATTCAGAGATACCTATAGTTCACACCATCTTCTTGGCCCCGACATGGATGACACCCTATGTCAAGTGTTTAGCTCAAGGGATACTACCCATAGACAAAGATGTAGCTCGCAAAATTGCAACCAAGTTCAAGAGTTATGTGCTTTAGAATGGCAAACTATATCGAAAGAACCTTGAAAGACCATGGTTGAAGTGTCTATCAGAAGCAGACACACCATCAATCTTGGACAAATTATCTCACGAAAAAATAATACGATTACAACAAAATTGTGTAGCCCATGCGAAAAAGTGCAACACTTTTCAACAGTTAACGAATGGGCTGCACCAACATTCCACAAAAACAAAAATTGTCATTAGTTTATGACCCCTCCAAAAGTGAGGACTTAATATCGTAAATTCACTATCGACTGCCCCAACTCAAAAGAAATTTATTATCGTGGCAACGGATTATTTCTCCAAATGGATTGCAGTCAACCATTGGCTAGGATAGTGTTGGCATATCAAATCTGTCAAGAATTGATTTACTCAAATTAGACATTTAAATTATAATTTCTTGTGTATAGCTATTGCCTCTTAAGATCTAATCTTACCATATCAGATTTGTGTATATTTAGCCTTGATTATTGGTAATACTTAAGTAGCCTTTATTTCCTATATTGATAATTTTTCTTTTCTTTTAACTATAAATATTGTACAGATTAAGCTTTATTGCATATACAAAACATATTCAAACAGTTCTCTATTTTTAGATGGTATTAGAGCCTAATGTCACGACCTTATTTTTCAAGTAGCGATCGTGCGGCACTTAGCACCGTCCGTTGCACTAAGCCTGCCTTTGAATCCAAATGAAACTCTAAAGAGACTAGAAAGAGAGTTTGCAAAGAATGCTTTGTATTGCTCTAGAGAGAGTTTATCTTACAAGATGCTAAGAATTCCCAAGATTTCCTAAGATGATTACAAATGAAGACCAATTGGTCTATTTATAGTGTGGCTTCTAAGCTTAAGAATATGCCACCACTTTCTAGATAATTCTAAGCCTAGAATATACAAGAGTGTTCTAGGTTTATGTACAATGTGCCACAAGGCTCTAGGACCTTCTAGCCAACTCTAGAGTCTCCTAGGTTTGTCTAGCTCCTTCATGCACGTTCCGAGATGTTCCGTAAGCTTCCAGCGGCTTCTACATCCTTCCCAAACCATCCGGCACGTTCTACTACATTCCAGCCCATTCTAGCACCCTCCAGCGTGCTCTAGAACATTCTAGGGACTTCAAGCTTGAATTGAGTCCGTCCAACTCTAGCCCTTTCTAGACTTCTCTAAACAACTTTAGAACTTTCCATGTAGAATAGTCTAGATCCTTTAGGCAACCACCATTTATTTTGGATTTTTAGGGACATTCTGAGCGGGACGTGACACTAAGGTAGGCTCTAATACCAACTTACCTCCATGGCTAGAGCTACTTACGATGACAAAACTATGTATGCTCATCTAACCAAACTCAAGTCAAAAGTTCCACCATACCCTTTCACGGAGGAGACATTGGTTCTCTCCACATCACTGCCCACAAACTCAATAACAACTACTTGCAGTAGGCTCAATCAGTAAAAATAGTCATATATGGCAACGGCAAGCTAGGACACATCATAGGACTCCCAAACCTTGTGTCTATCTTATCAAACATGGCTGATCGATGATTCCATTGTTCTTGCTTAGTTCATTAATTCTATGGAGCCAAAGATCAACCGGTGATACCTTTTTTAAAAACTACCAAGGATGTGTGGGATGTTGCCTGTCGATTGTATCCTGAACTTGGCAATGCCTCACAAATATTCGAACTCCATTCAAAATTGAAAGAAATGAAACGAGGCACAAATACTGCTACCCAATATTTTTCTAACTTACAGCATCTTTGGCAGGAACTAGCCTATTTTTTTTAAGATGATTCCACTTGTGTTAGATGTAGCGCCAAACAATGACACAACCTTGAAGATGAACATTCAAAATTATGCTCAATTTCATTTGATTGAATAGTTAACTCGAATAACTATCCCGAATCCAAGTTGATTATGTTACGCCTCTTCCTCGAAGAATGACAATCAAACAATTCCCAATCAAGCCGATGTTCGAAAAATCCATACTAATGAGAAGTGATGATTAAAAAAGTACAAAGTAAAATTTAAGTTATTAACTCAAGACCTCTTCATATGGCCCAACCTGGAGGTCCAATTGGATAATCACTCCAAATCCCAGACCTCTTGAAGTGGATGTTCCAGTAAGACAAATGTTGGAAATCTTGCAGCTCAATGCGACGGATCTTCTACTTTCCACTTGGCCCCAAATGATATAACATCTCATCACCTTAGGGCATTATACTAACAAAATTGTGATTCTATGTTGATCAAACGTTTTGGACTGATCCTTCACCCCATAAATCACCGCCAACTTAGTACTTATTTTTTCACTTCGGTTAACTAGCAGATTCAAAATTAGACAGCGGGATGAGATAACGAACACATACGCCCTAACCACATAAAGTTTGTTTCTTTTTATGTAGTATATTGCCCGTAACTCAAACTCATTCAAGTCAATTCCCAATTCACCAAATATCATGCCTAAACAGCAACGTCCTCCACCCATTAGAACTTATTTGAGCTGGAATCAATTTGTATGTGGACAAGAATCGAGCAACTAAATAAGGTATTGGGAATCTCAACCCACCTTAAGTGATTCCTCATGTAACACGTACCACTCTAGTGGGTACCATCCTGGTAGAGGGTCGTTGTTGTCTAAGAGGTGGAACGTCACGAACACTAAACCAACTTGAGGAGGAACCTTATACGTCCTTCTGATTCAGTGAATATCTTAAACACCTAGCTTTCTTGGCATCTTAGGGATTTGGTGTTTATCCTTAATTCTCTTGGTAGGCTCCAATATGCCTTTACGACATACTTTTTGTCGTCACTTGGCTCCAACAGCATGAATATGAATAGGTAGAACAAAATCTTGTTGAGATGCCCTAGCTTGAGTTTCTAAATCTTGCTAGGAAAGCACCCTGCTAGTAGGTCAAAAGCGAATTGTAGAAATGGATTAGGATGGCACCTTGGTAGCTTGACTTGTACTTTGAGTCGTCGAATTGGTAGAGACAAGAAGAGCAAGGATACCGTCGAGGCCTGATTTCGAAGCAACATAAACTTCCTTACCATGTTTATTACAGCTCTGAACCACAAGCGGTAGCAAGGACTCGAATTCAAAGGAACAATTCCAAAGACACCTCCACGTCATGAACCGGACTCTTGCATGCTAGCCATTGAAACTACCTAAAAAAGCTTGGATTTGATTTCGGAGCAACACAAACTTCCTTACCGCGTCTATTGTAACTCCTAACCACAGGGGGTAGCATGGACTCGAATTCAAAGGAACAAATCCAAAGACACATCCAAGTGTTTATTGAAAATCTCCTGTAGCATGCTAAGTTCTCTTGTACCAGGCTAGTTTTTGGTTAAAGGGTTCAAATACTCTGGCAAGAAGGGAGAAAATTTCAAAGAATTCAAAGAAATGAAGCTAATGAAATGGGTTAGGGTCTTAATACACCAATTGAGTGGGTCTAAAATCCCTATGAAAACCCTAGGAAGTTAAAAGGTCCTATACCTTAAGGAAGTAGAAAGGTTTGTGTATCTTAAAGGATGTTGAAATATTTTGTAACTTAAAAGAAGCTGGAAGGTTTTGTACCTTGAAATAAGTTGAACAATTCACACTAAGAGAAGGCGTAAGAACATAAGGGGTTGTTACTCGATCATAAATACTGCATTCTTTACTTTGCACAAGCTAAAAAAATGGGAAACTTAATATTTGGATAAACTATGTACATGACTTCGGTACCAACGACATCGCGAGGTGTGGCCTTAAGTATCTACAAAGAACACAGCTCGGCCACTATGTCGGGACTTAAGCCTAGCCTCTGCAACCTAATCAGCCCAACGATTATGCCATCTGATGAAGCCTGGGCCATGCAACCTAAATTAATGAAGCATTTGGTCTTAAAGCAAGTTGATCGAATCAAAGATATTTCCACAGCATATAGATATGACCTCACCCAAGATAATGTGTATACCCCCACCATGAGAAGTGAATGATCAAACGTGACCTCAGTCTAGAACAGAGTACCTGTCGCCTCATCATTAGAAGTATGACCCTTTCAAATGGCGTTACTGGTAGGTCAATTTTTCTATAAATACATCCATATGTCCATAGTTCTACCTCAGAAATTTAGTCCAAACGAACATGATTGGTAGAGTACACTCATTTTGAAACATGCCATAATCTATGATTTTATGAAAGCATAGTTAAATGCCTCCTACCCCTAATTTAAGTTCGAACTACATACTATTGTTTCAACTTTCAAGTGAAGAAAAATAAAAGAATAGGAAACGGTTTATGTCATTTAACCAAAAGAACACATTTGCATCTTTATGCTTCATTTTACTATTTCATTTGCCACTTTTACCCCATCTTTCAAACATTTCTTCCAACTCTTTTCTAAGATAGAGCACCTAAGTCCCTCTATTGTTGTATATTTGCATTCAACTAGCATTTTTGCCGAGGTTAAATCTTAAGGCAATTTTTGGTTGATGGTATGGAATGGATGGTATACATGTTTTGTATACTCATTTGCTTAGTTTGCTTTTAGGAGGGAATGAAAGCAATTAATTCCATCAATTGGTGGAATACACATTCCCTAACCTAACAATAGAATACCTTCGAATCCTATATAATATTAATTATTTATGTATGTTTTTTAATCCCATATTTCATTATTTGAAACATAAAAAATGTTTGGAAAATTCTGGAGAAAAATCTCTAATTGATTTACACACCCTACCCTATTGCAGTTAGAAGAGGGATGTGTAAAGCAATTTGAGGAACGTCTCACATTTCCTCTAAATGTTATTTTCATTTTATCCCATTAAGACACAAATTTTGTTTCTAATTTTATCATGTTCAAACCAATTACAGTGAAAGTAACATATTTTCATCAAATTCATTTCTGTTGTAAATTGAATTCCAAATTGGTAAAAATCAGTAGATATTGTAAATTGATGTTAAAAAATGTCAAAGCTAAAGGCCAAGGCCTTCCCACACAAAACAAGTTCTCTTAAAGTTGTATTCTTCTTATTCCTTTCTTCTGTATTTCATTCTATGATACAGATCATATATATATACTAATGTTATAATTAAAATACACAGATGTAATACACTAAAATACAGTTGGGATACACTAATACAAAGTGGGAAATAAAGTTGAAAATTGAGCTGAAAGTCATCTTGAAAATCAGGAAACTAACCTCCTTAAAACAGGAATGATTCCACCCTGAAAATCAGGAAACTCCCTCCTAAAAATCAGGAGCTTACACTAGTACAACCATTCATATCATGTTCCCATTTTGTAACCCAAACAAGACCTAAGAGCATTTGTAATAGTAGGAGTTCAAGAGAAGTAGGCGTAAATTTCTTTTACTCATGTGTTCAAGCGAGAGTTTTGTTGTCTAGGTGTAGACAGCTTGTTCAATTGTACTCTTTTAGGAATACCTATAAATAAATTTCCATTTCTTTTCAAGAATAAATACTTCAATAATTAAGAAGTAAACGGTGTTTAATGCTTTAGAAGCTAGTAGTCTATTTAGTAACTTTGTGAGATGAACCTTGTTCCAAATTTGTATCTTTTTCCCTTTAATTGAAGTATTCTTTTTTCTATTAAAAGAAAGATGCTAGTAATGTATATGGAAGCAAAAAACAATAACCTTTGCAAGTTTCATCACAACTCCAATGGATGCCTTGCGAATGCTATCAACTTTACTCAATATGCCTTCTCCAAGGAGAAACGGAAGCACAATATCCATTGTTTGACTTGCATCTGATGTGTCTGTAAGGGAGACATCACAAAGCCTTATGGTTAAAGAAGTTACAGAACAGCATATTTTGTCACCTGCATTCCGAACAGTCTCCTTTATGTCATCCATGGCACGGAATGCTGCTGACCATAAACTTTTCATATGCTTCCCAACCTATATTTGAAAGAAACAAGGTAAAGGAGTTACTGATAAGGAGAATAGATAAAAAGGTCAAATGAGAAAATTTGATGAACTAGAGAGTTGTATTCTGGAACAAGTTATGGCAGCATAGAATGGGGAAGCTGGTGTATGTTATATAACAAACAGAACCAGCAGCATTTATAATTGATAACAAATCTACAGCTCTACTATAGTAACATAGATTAAATGAACTTTTTTGGTTCCAAAGTGAAATTCAGAGACACATGCACGCACACATGAACGTTCAGTTCAGCAGAATCTGAAGACTGAACTGACTTCCATCTGAAAGTCTATATCAGAAGGGCAGAAAAGGCCAGTATATTATGTATTATCCTGATACTGACAGATTTCAAAAAGAGCAATCATCAACAACACCCCTGTAATTTGGAAAAATAACATTCTCCCTTTGAGATTTCAAAAACTATCCATTTAGTCCCTCTAGAAACACAGAAAATAGTCCATTCTCAATGAAAAATCATAAGGTTTGTCAGTGTCTTCTCAAACAGAGCAACTAAAAGGATAGGTTTTAGAAGTCAGGGAAAGTACAATTACGCCAAACTATAGGGATATGTAACAGTGATAATTACCCTCCTGAAAGTTGTGCAGACAAATCTTAACAAACATGGAATGACTTGACTATGGGAAGAAAGGTAACCAATTTGCTACCTGATTGAATCTTCGCCCCTGGATTATATCAACAAGGGCAAGGCAGGATGCCTCACGGGAATGCCAGAGCCTAGATCCACATTGTATTAACAAGTCATCAATAATAAGATCAAAGTAATCATCAATGGTTTTTTTGGAGTCTTGCACCAGTGACTTCCATATGTGTGTCATTGCATCCTATGAACATTAGAAAAGGAACTCGTTAACTTGACACATAAAAACAGGCGAGATGGAAAATTCAAAATTGGTCGTGATGCTGAGAGGAGGGAATTAATTTTTTATTTTTTATTGGGGAGAGCATTTGGAACAAACATATCTTAATAAATGAAGCAGTCAAGGGAAGCAAAAACAATTGCACACCAGTTGTTATAATCAATTCATGCTCAAGAACATAAGGACCCACACATTCAAATTTATAAAAAAGCAGGTGCTTTAAGAACAAACTCTCTTACTCATCCAGAAAGTTCAAGGATGCTCACCTGAACATTTTTATCAGGATCATATTGATAACGAACAAGTCTTGGAATCAGTAAACGTAAGTGAGGCTCAAGAGCCTCCCCAGCTAGCTTTGCTATCTTAGAAAACCCAAATGCAGCACCTCTCTTAGAATTCAGAGAAGTATGATAATTAGCCAGATCCATAAACTTATAAATTAGATCTGGTTGACCCATCTCATTTGCTAAACTGCAAAGCTCCTTGTAAGTACTAATTTTCCCTCCATTTAATCCTTCCCCTATAGCTCCCTCTTGAAACACTTCAGAATCTTCAACAAGCTAAATAACATAGACCCCAAACTTAATACAAAAGAAAGAAGAAGCGAAGAGGGAGTGGGGGGAGAGTAAGAGACGAGAAAACGATGAAACTAACTCACCTTGATTGCTCTTTTCCTATTACCTGAACCTGTGAGAGTGTTTACAAGTGCACTGACCAAGTTGTTCTTCATTGTGGCATCACCAAGTTCATATACAATACTCATTCCTTGCGATGCTAGCTCTTGTGTAAGTTCATTTTGCTCCCCAAGCAAATGTGAAAAGGCCTCCTGCATTTTTAAAAGATTTAACCCCAGAAAATAAACCTAACATCACACTGCCTAGAACCCAAAAAAAGTGCAAAATTTTGAATTTCACACACAAACACATATAAAGGTTTTCTGGTGATGCAAGGTTAGAGCTACTCTTTGTCAAGGATGGAAAGTAATTGTAGCATGTTAAAATGTTAATAATTTGAAGAATGATTGTATAATTTGGCAAGGTGCAGTACATAGCATTATTGGGGTGAAGTTTTAAAAACAATTCAAGATTATTCCCAAATCCTTCTATGGATTGAATTGGCCAGTGTTGTCAATGGGGCGAGTTTGACATCCCCATCCCATGCTAAATGTTTGAGGGGACGAAGTGGGGATTCTCTATCGAAGTTAAAGAGAATTTGTAGGGATTAAGTATTCCCCATAAACGATTAATGTATGTTTAATTATACATTTTGTGTTCCAAATTAAAAAACTTTAGATTGAAAAATAAAATAAATTTGATATTATATTTAATAGATATTAAATGTAGTATACAAATGATTTTTGTATACTACCATCTCAAATGAACAAGCAGCTTTCGTAAAAGGTAAACAAATTTTAGAAGTAGTTTCAGTAGCTTTTGTATAGGAGTACAAGAGGAATAATGGAAGAGCTTTGGTTTTTAAGACAGACTTCGAAAAAGCCTATGACCATTTCTAGATCTTGTTTCGAAAGAAAAAAAAAGGTTTGGGGATAGATAAAAAATGTGGATAAAGGGTTGTTTGAGTTTCGTAAATTTCATAATAATTATTAATGGAAGACCAAGAGGATTTTTCGAGGCTACAAGAGGTTTAAGGTAAAGAGACCCACTTTCTTCCTTTCTTTTTCATCTTGGTAGTTGATGGTTTGAGTCAATTAATGAAAAGAGGGAAGAGATATAACTTGATAAATTGCCTTTTTGTTGGGAGAAGGAAAGTTGAAGTTTTTCATCTTCAATTTGCTGATGATACCGTTTTTAGGTTTGAAATTAAAATTTTCCAAGAGTTGTATCCTACGTATTAACTATGAAGAATAAAAAGAGTTAGCCTTAGCTAACTTGGTGGGATGCGAAGTTGGATATCGGTCCTTAAAATATTTGCGTTTACTTATAGGACACAATCCAAGGTTGTAAAATTTTGGTCACCAATTATTGATAGATTTGAAAGAAGATTGACAAGTTGGAAGAGAACTTCGTTCTCCAAAAGGGTCGGTTAACTTTAAATAGCTTTGTATTGTCAAGTCTTCTTCTTTATTATTTGTCAATTTTTAGTATATTTGTGGGAGTGGCTAAAAGGTTAAAGAAAATAATTAGAGATTTTTTATAGGAAGAAGTTAATGAAGGGAGAAAGAGTCATTTGACTAATTTGGGGATTATTCAAAAATTAAAAGAAAAAAGAGTTAGGCATTGCTAATATTATCAAATGAAATAAGATCTTATTAGGAAAGTAACTTAGGAGGTTCCCATTTGAGGTGAATTCTCTTTGGCATATGACAGTTAAAGGTAAATATGAGTTGAATGAGAATGATTGAGATACGGACCGAGATCTTCATCAAGATCGTTATAGTCATTGGTTGTCTATTGTAAAAGATTCAGAAACTTTCTTTTTCAATTTGAGGTACAAGGTGGGAGAGGGAAGCAAAATTCAATTTTGGGAGGATCCTCGGTTGGAAGGCGATTTTTTTCCTAACATTTCCAAAGTTATATAGTTCATGTTTGGAGAAAAATACTTTTATTAATAGGGTACATTTAACATAAGGTTGGAATTTCACATTTAGACGAAATTTGAATGATTGAAAAGTTGAAGATTTTACAAACATGTTGGCAAAGTTAGAAGACTTTGAGGTAAGAGCAGATTGCAATGATAGAAGGATATGGACTAATGATTCATCTGGATGTTTCTCTTATAAATCCTATTTTAAGGCTCTTGTGGATAATCTTAATGAACAAGTTTTTAAGAATTTTACATCTACGTGGATAGTTCCAAATCCAAGCAAAGTTAAGTTTTTAAAGTTGATTACTCTTGGCAAGATATATACAAATGATTAGGTACAATTAAAGTTTTTGAATTCTTGCCTCTCCCCTAATTAATGCATGCTTTGTAAGAATAACTTCGAAATATTGATAACTTATTCTTACAATGTCCATGGCACAAATTCTTTAGTCGAAGTTGCAAAGCAATATGGGAATACTTTGGGCTATCCATTTATTTCTTTTTAAATGTTTGGGAATAGAAGTATGGCGTCCAAAGTTAGGGTGTTGTGGAACCGTGGGGTTTGAGCTATTCTTTGGGTCTTATAGAAAGAGAGTAGACTTTCTGAGAATATTAAGCTATATTAATGTTGTACAGGTTGGGAATTAGTGTAGAATAAGCAGAAATTTACTTGTTGATACCAGCTGTATTATTCTTAGATTAATGATCATTTGTCTACTTTTTAACCCTATTTATAGTAATGTATATACATTTGAATTAATAGAGAAAAAAGATATAGAATAATACTTCAGATTTTCTCCACCATCTCTTATATTATTTTCTTCATGGTATCAGAGCATTTCTAAAATCCAATTTTTTTTCTTACCAATTCTGTCCGAGGAAGATTTTCTGAAATTCAATTCTTCAAGCATTGTTCTCCTACCTCTCGTCTCAAACGGTGGTATCAAATTGAACCATTTCAAGCGCTGTTCTCCGACGTCAATCCTGGTGGTTCTCTGTTTCAACCGAAGTCATCATTCGTGTAAGAAACGGTAGACTATCGTGCATCGTCGTTCATCTCTGCTCAAATCAGTCATCATTGCAAGCCATTTCCCATAACTATCGTAACTACCAAATCTGTCATCATTACCGACCACTCAAAATCACGAGACATAAGTCATCAAATCTCGCGAAACTTGGGCACCATCGATCATCTGGTTCATTGTCGTCGTCGATCATCCGGTCCATCGTCATCGCCAATCATCTGGTTCATCGTCGTCACCATCTGGTTTAGTAAGTCCAGCACTTGCATTCTATTTCAGCATTGAGTTACGATAGACTTAGTAAGCCCTGAATTTGTAATCCGAGCCAACCCGACCAGACCCAACCTAGTAACAAATTTCAGCTCAGTCCAACCCAATAACAAATTTCATCCCATCCCAACCTAGTAACCAAATTAATAGGCCCAATCAGCCGACATATAAGCCCAAATGGAAATAACACCAATGGCGATAGGAAAACCTGTCATTACTGGTTCCACAGACAACAATCTTCTACCCATCACCAGTCACAAATTAAATGGGACAATTACCTTCAGTGGTCTCAATCCGTCATAATGTTTATACGCGGAAAGATAAAAGATGAAAGATGATTACCTCACTAGAGATGCAACAACCCCAAACAAAGACGATCCGCAATACAGAAGATGGAAATCTGAAAACAATATGGTGATGTCTTGGTTGATAAATTCCATGACAAACGAGATTGGAGAGAATTTTCTTATCTACAAAACTGCCAAAGGAATATGAGATGACACCAGAGATACTTATTCCAATTCTGATAATATGTCTGAACTATTTGAGACCAAAAACATCCTCCGTGATCTTCGTCAAGGAGAGTTATCAGTTACCCAATACTTTAACTCTCTCACTCGATATTGGCAACAATTAGACCTCTTTGAGGTTCACGAATGGACATGTCCAGCAAACAACATCTTGTACAAACAGATTATTGACAAGAAGCGGGTTTTCAAATTTTTTTAGGGGCTCCAGCCAAGCATTCGTGTAGCCTTCTCCGAAGTTCCTCAAGAGGAGAGTCGAAAAAAGGTGGTGATGGGTCAATCTACCATTTCTGTGACTAGGCAAGGATATGCACTTGCTATTCGAGGACACCAGCAATCTCATAATGCAGACAACCGTCCCCGAAGAAGAATGGTGTGACCATTGCCATAGACCTGGTCACACTAAGAAAACCTACTGGAAAATTCATGGAAAGCCAACTGATGAGAAACCACCCTCCGCACAACACATCAATAAAGAAAGTTATGGAAAAAATATCTCCAAATCTCATGGAACTACGTCACCTGAATCTGCTCTGTTTAGCAAGGAACAGATTGATCTCTTTCAGAAAATATTTGGACAGTCCATGCCCACATCATCTACAACTATAACTCAATCAGGTAACATCATCAACGCTCTTAGTACGAAACAGGTTAAAAGACCATGGATTGTTGATTCAGGTGCTTCAGACCATATGACAGGTGATGCTTCTCTTCTCATAAACCTTAAAACCTACCAAAACGAACACACGATCAGAATTGCCAATGGTTCAGTATCCAAAGTAATAGGAATTGGTTCAACCAAAATTTCAAACTCCTTTATTCTAGATTTTGTCCTTGTTCCCACACTTGAAAATAATCTTGTATTAATTACTAAACTCACCCGTGATAAAAATTATATGGCTAAATTTGTTCATAACCTATGTGAATTTCAAGACTTGGATTCGGGGAAGATGATTGACAGTGTTAAAAAATGCTCGGGATTATATCTCCTCAGAAGTGAAGACCTTCCAACAAGACAAGCCCTCTAAGCTATATCTGAGGTTTCTTATCAAAATAAAGCTTTGTTAAATCTTAAGTCCAATAATGATGGTGAAATCATGTTGAAACACTATCGCTTAGGTCATCCTAATTTCCTCTATTTGAAAAAAAAATTCCCTTCATCCTTTAGAAATAAAAATTCAAAGGATTTTCAATGTGAAATATGTCAATTTTCAAAACATGTTAAAAATTCATATCCTTATCTTCCACATAAAAAATCACATTTTTTCTCATTAATTCACACTGATATTTGGGGTCCTTCTCGAATCAAAAACATCACAGGGACAAGTATTGAAATCTGACACTGCTAAAGAATACTTCCCTTCCACCCTTAGTGATTATCTATTAAGTCAAGGGATTGTGCATCTAAGCTCTTGTGTTGACATACCTTAACAAAACGGGATGGCTAGAAGAATAGACATCTTCTCGAGATAGCTAGATCCCTCATGTTCACAACTCATGTCCCTCAACATTTCTAGGGGAAGCTCTCTCGTGTCCTCATGTTTAAAACACCTATCAATACTCTACTTGAGTCCTACCCACACACCAGAATCGTGTCCCACATTCCCTTTAAAAATTTTGGATGTTCTACTTATGTCCATGTACATCATAGAGGTAAACTTGATCCCCGAGCCATCAAATGCATATTCTTAGGGTATTCATCGTACCAGAAAGGATACAAGTGCTTCTCTCCTATCACAAAAGATTCTATAATACAATGGATGTCACATTCTTTAACCAATACTCATACTATTCCAAACCTGTCATTCAGGAGGAGAACATAGCCAATGAATACCAGCTTTGGAATAGCATAACCACTCAGTCTCCCACAAATTCTGTCTCAAATCCTATCCCGTAAATTCCAAAGAGTGAATCAGTGCCTCAATCAAATACTCCTAATAATCCCAATGAACCCTGAACTTCTCTACCAACAGATCCAAACAATGATCTTGTCTAATCCAGGAGGAAAACAACTCAAGAAAGAGCGGAGAACCGAGCATATCTTGAGCCAATCTAGGAATCCAACCCGAGTATAGGCCACTCTGACAATTCACAAAGTAACATCATTGAACCTCATCTTATTGAGTTACCTCCTGATGATTTGAATTTGTCAATTGCTATTAGGAAAGATGTAAGATCTTGCACAAACCACCCCATCTATAACTTTGTTTCCTATAAAAGTCTCTCACCAAGTTATAAGGCATTTATCAGCAACCTTGATCAGATACAAGTTCCAAATTTCGTTCATGAAGTCTTTCAGGTACCTAAATGGAAGACAACTATTCTTGAAGAACTTAGTGCCTTAGAAAAAAACAAGACTTGAGAGATCACAAAACTACCACCGAGAAAACAAGCTATTGGGTGCAAATGGATTTTTACAATCAAACACAAAGCAGACAACAATGTAGAAAGATTCAAAGCTCGCCTTGTGGCTAGGGGATTCACTCAGACATATGGGATTGACTATCAAGAGACTTTTGCACCTGTAGCAAAGCTCAATACTATTCGTGTTCTTCTCTCCCTAGCATCTAACTTGGATTGACCTATCTACCAATTAAATGTCAAGAATGCATTCCTCAATGGTGATCTCAAAAAAAAAGTCTACATGGACATTCCTATTGGAATTGAATCTCTTGTTCTAACCAATAGAGTCTACAAACTTAAGAAATCCTTATATGGATTGAAACAGTCTCCACATGCCTGGTTGGATAGGTTCTCTAAATTTTTGAAGAGATATGGATACATGCTGTAAATTAGTTGTTGATATCAACTGTATTATTCCTAGATTAATGGTTACTTGTCTACTTTTTAGTCATATTTTTAATGATGTATATACATTTGAATTAACAGAGAAAAAAGATATAGAATAATACTTCAAATTTTCTCCACCATTTATAATATTTTCTTCGGCGAGAAATAGAAGAATCTTTGAAAATAATGAGAATAATCTCAATTTTGTTTTTGGAAGAAAGTTATGTTTTTGACATCTTCCTGGGCTTCGGTTTTATAAGGAGTTGAGAGATTATTCTCAGTTTCTAGTAAGTTTTATTTGGAGAGCTTGTATATTCTATATTCGTAAGTTTTATTTGGAGAGCTTGTATATTCTATATTCTAGTTAGGTTTCTATTCAGTTTAGATTAGTCTTAGTTTCTATTCAGTTTAGATTAGTGCTCTCTATTGCAAGTGTATTACTCATCCATGGTATATTTTTGTACCTATTACATTTTTCAATATAATATAATGCTTCTTATCAAAAGCAAAAAATAAAATAAAAAACCTAGGTTTCAAGACAAAAACAAACAGTTTTATAAGTGATCATGGAATCGCACGAGTTACAATGGAAATACCAATTAAAAAGAATAATGAGCAGCACACATCTGACATGTCACAAATAAATCTCCAAATCTCCGATGGATGTCCAAACTTTGCGAACAATGCAAACAATAGGGGTTTCTAAGTTTACCATCTAATCAACTGATCCAATGATGATTGTGGCTAACATTTAATCAAATCCGTGTTATCCCTTAAAAAATGTGATAGTTGTTTGGACCCCACCCCAAAAAAAAAAACACTCACCTGCGTGTGCAAGAGAAATCATAAGCATGATTATGAATTAGAATATAGTAGATACAGTAATAAGACAGCTCCAGAAGATAAATACAGAGAAATTATAAGCATGATTAACAATTAGATTATATTAGATACAATAATGCGACAACTCTAGAAGATAAATACAGAGAAATTATAAGCATGATAATCAATTAGAACACAATATATTAAATAATGCAACAGCTCTAGAAGATAAATACACCGTCCCATAAGCAAAGCAATTTACAAATAGTGGATTGTATCACATAATATATACAAATGTTTCACTTGGATATCACTTCCTCTTGAAATGCACATCACATAGGTCAATCGTGGGGATTTCTAACATATAAGGCCACCTATTTTCTGATAGGAACAAAGGACCATTGATAAAATTGACACGCAGGACATAAAAAGGAGGAAAGAATGGAGAGAAATTATAAGAAGAAAATATATAACCATTTTTTTGGAATAAGTGGTAAACCTGAATTTCTGGAAGCATTTGGTGGACAGAAGGATGCTGGCCACAATACATTGTAATTGATAGTAACCAGACAGCTCCTGCACAACGCTCCTCCTTCCTAGTACTATACAGAAGATCATCAAAGAGCTTTCTAGTAATGGCATCTCTGATTGTAGAATGTAAGTCTTCCTTGATTGTAATTTTTTCATCAACATTGTATACCGAGAGAGATAATCTAATATCTCCCATAAGAAAGTTGGAAGCCATGGAAAGTGTACTATAATTGGTTTTGAGAATCAAATCAGCAGTCACAGGAACGCCACCCCACAAAAATGATAAAGACTCTCCAGCAGCAAATAGGACATCCTCAACCTACAAAATTCCAAAGTGCCACGATTGGAGACTTAGTTAACTAAAAACATGCACTCTGCATCAATCATAATCTCATTCTACTTTTCTATAGTTTTAATTTTTGTTGTTCTAAAAAATGCAAGTCCGTCCATTCTTCAGTCTGGGTCAATTTCAACCAGTAGCTAAATACAACCTGAGTAACTAAAAAATCAATAACAGCATCGAAATGAACACAGAATATTGAACAATTCCTCTTTATCAATGGATTTTTTTGGGTTCTCTCCATCCAAATTACAAAAGTACAGACAAAACGGAATTCCTCCAAAAGGAACACAATCTCTTGGAGCTCCCAAAACCACCATAATTTATTCCAAACAAAACAACGGGAAACTATAGCAAGCATCCCCCCAAACTCCTTTTGCAGAGTGCAACAAACTTTGGAACCTACTTTTGATGATTAAGTCCCTGATTTCTATAATTATTCACCTAAAGAAAATATATCACCAACCTTCCACCGGCAAAGACTGAAAATTAGGTCAAGGGCAACATTCAGGCATGCAGATGATGTTTCATTGGCACAGATATGTCCAATAGATATTATAGTTTTCTGGATAGCTTTAATATCATCCCCAGAGAGTAGCTTGCTCAATTTTGTGTGCAAGACTGTTAGAATGTCAACTGCAATTTAATGAAAGTCTGGTCAAAACACAAAGATACCTATAACAGCAGCTGAGGCAGCCAATAAGATCAGCACATAGAAACTAATTACCAGAACTGGACTCAAAAGGAATTGCAGGCAATGGAGCACGCAGAGCAATATGCCCTAATGCTTGCATTGCAATTGAGGCCAATGTTGCACTCTCAGAATTAATAATGTCAACTAGACATTTAAGTATATTCTGAAACAATGCATCTGGAATCTGCATTAAAGTGAATACCAGATCCAGTCAAATGCTAAAGAAGAAATGGTCAAATCAAAGCTCATACAAAGTAGAAGCTTGCATTCCATCAAAAACTAAACAAAAACAAAAATCTGCCATCCACGTAAACTTCAAGGAAGAGTGCATGATTACCTGCCAATCCAGAGCCTCAAAGGAAACTCCATTACATTACAGGACCAGAAGTCAACTCAAAAATTATTTAAAGGGGAAAATACAACTATAAAACAAGGAATTTATATAAAATAAAGGAACTACAATCCTCTCATTCAATGCCATTCATAATTCACCATAGATTTTTTGCATCTAATCACAAACAGATGCAAAAATAAATTATTCTATAAGCCAGCAAAAACAAGTCGTGAAGATATGCTGAAAAAACAAGGTAATATTACATACACAAACATAGAGATTTTGGAAGATATGATTTTACAACACTATATAACGCCTAATACAGGATATAAAATACAACAAAGAAGCATATGACTTACGGAAGGTGTTCTATGAACACAATCTGAGGTGACATATCCCACAGCGCATAATACTCCATGCCGAGATTCAAACCTGAAAAAATGTTTAATTAACCTCCCAGATACTTTCAAATTTATGGTAAAGGAAAACACTTGGAAAATACAAGTTAGAGACCTGAACTTCTGTGTTCCACTAAAAGAAGAAACCAGTTCACCAACCAGAGCAAAAGATTCAGCTATTGGGAGAGCAGAGGAAGCTATTCCAAGTAATTGCGCTGCTGCCTCACGCGTATCCAAATCCACATGATTCAGAAATTGCTTTAGCCATGACACTTTTTGTGCATAATGTGACGCTATCATCTGTAGAAAACTTTAGTATCAGAAGATAAGGAGCAAAGCAAAGAAAAATACGGAAAGCATCAAACTTTGTAATAGTGACCTCTGGAACACACGACCCAATAGAGATCAATGCCCTGGATGCAGTGGCATGCAACTCAACAGAACCTTCAAAACCCATAGCATTTTCGAGAAGTAAACACATCTTTTCCACCGACGACCAAAGTGTTGATGACATTTCTATAGATTTTCTCTGCTCCAACTCTGATTCAAAACACTTCAATAAGAATTTAATCATAACCATGTACGTTTGTGAAGGAAAAAGAAGCTGCAGGTCCCTCATTTCAGCTGAGTCTGATAACTTTGGCTGCTGTTCCAAAATATAATCTAACATGACTCCAAGTTTCGGGTGCTGCAGATCAAATCTTTCCTTCATACTTTGCCTGTTGTACTTACATGGAAAAAGGCCATCAAGCGCCATTTCCCTGAGAATCCAAATATAACAATTCTGAGGTAAATTTTCCTAGGAAGTGTATGTTCGAGTTTGATGGTCCCCGTCCTCCAAAACTTAAGTTGTTAAGAGATGGACCAACACATTACATGTACACATTCTAACACTCCCCTGAAGTGTGTGTTCTATACACCTTATAAGTCCAACATTTAAAATGTAACAATTTGAGTGTTGCAAGGGTTTGAACACAGGACCACCAGTTGTTGTGATAGTGTTCTAATACCATGTTAAATGTGTTGGCCACCAATCATCTAAAAAACTTAAGCTATTAAGAGATGAATTAACATTACATTTATAAATTTAACAACATATAAAGAGCTAAAATGGATAGAAGAGTTCCCCTAGACACCTTAAAGCACCCAAAACCTACCCCTCCAACATACATCACGAGGTTTCACTTGAAATTCGTTATGCTTTGCAACCAAATTTAGAAAACAAAACAATTAAATCCTTGAAAATGAGAATGGTTGTATTGAGATATTTTTTAATAAGAAACATTAAATTATATTAATATAAGTAATAATTAGATAAGTACAAAAGCAAAAGGGAAATTTACAATTTTCCACACAATAAATGCTTTCATTCCCTCTTTTTCTCTTTTGGTTTGAGGGTGACCAGTTCTTTAAGCCACCTTGTTTGGATCATTATGACACTTTGGTCACATGGCTTTTGCAAGAGACACATAAGTCACTCGATGGACTCCTGGTGAGGTGGTTTGCGAGAACCCCTAGCAAGATGGTCTGCTAGTACCCCAGCGAGGCCTCGATGATGGTGGCCGTAAGCTTGGGTGATTCCTACAAATACCCCCTCTCGTCTTGTTTCTTATCCAGAAAAATTATAACAAAATTCTGTCAAATTGACATCTCATTTTCTATTTTCGAATCACTATTACCTTGAGTGGTCTTCAATATCAGTGATTCGTGACTGCGGGAGTAAAATCATGCTCTTGAGTGGTGAGTACTCAAGACGGTGTTTGCGAGTGGATTTTTGTGAGGAGCCTATGTGACGATGAGTTGTGTGTCGACTAATTGGTTGTTTGTGTTACATTGTTGTGGGTAAAATAGAGCACTTGAGTGTTGAGCTCTTGACTATTTTACTTTCTGTGTGAGACACAACACTGTGAGATTAGATTGCGTAGGTTGGTTGTGTACAATACGTAGTTGACTGTGTGTCCCACGTAGACCATTTGTGGTTCATGGTTGAATGTGCACCATGGTTGGCAGTTCGTGATTAAGAGTGGCTCTCACATTCGTTTGTTCACATTACTACACTTTACTGATCGTTGGTAGCTGATCACACAACATCGAGTAGTGTTGGCTTTGGATAAAAGCCGAATTCGTATGTCAAACCAAGTTGTTGAGGAGATAATAAGCGAGGGCAGTAATAGACAGTTCAAACAATGGTCCCGACTAATAGAGATAATGGGGGTTTTATTTCTGTCAAGGTTGTAATTTTTTTATTATTTAGTGGATTTATTTACCGCTGAGTGGATTCTATAAACAACCAAACCCGAGGATGTTAACACATAGGTAGAGGTTCTATGTGGGTTTACCTCATTATATCTGGTGTTATAAATGCTTTAGTGTTTAGTTAGTACAATTCGTGTAGGTTTCAACATATTGAGGTTTAAACTTTGATAGAAAGCTTTTAATATTTATTGCTTGCTTTTTGTTTACTGATAATATATTTACTGCCTATTTACCATCTGTCTATGATTTTTTTTACTACTGTTATGATTATTAGTTAAGTGTTTATCTGTCAGTTTTTATCATGATCAGTTTGTGTTAGTATAATCTGAGTTTCTATCTAATATGAACCAACATACTAGATGTAGACTCTAATTAAAAAGCTTACTAACTATATGTTGTCGCATGCTTTATTTCCTTTATATGTAGCATGCCTATAGCTTTCTATGTATTGTTTTTACTGTATAAAATTAATCTATCTGCTTCCTGATTAATATATATTGCTTCTGCGTTTTACATGCATGTGAGTTTGATGTGTCTTTAAAGAGTTACGTACCTCCTTACCCTACTAATGTACCAAATGTCAGACTCTTTATTATAGTTTATTAGGTAATGTATGATTGCATGTTGTGAGAGTACAATCAACATTTATCAAATATGTTCTCACAAGAGGCCTTGAAGTGATTGAAAATCCTTTATAGTTTTTTTGTATGTATGACTGTTTCGCATGATGTGTGATGTTTGCTTGTTTATGCATGCTACTAGCCTAGACAGAAGCTTGTGAAGCACACCATCACTAGTACATTTACAGCAATTTGTTCTCTCTTACTACTAGTTTTTGTTACGTGTTGAATTGACCATGTTGTCTTATAATTCCGCTATGTTAATTTTTTAATTCACGTTTATGAGACCGGTTTGTTCGAATTGCTATAGAGTTCGCAAAAAGATTTCATAAGTTGACATTCCAACCCTTCTTCTAGGTCCCAATTACCTAATTCAATTAGAAGAACAATTGACCTTCGTGCAATTGTTCCTACGTATGCAATTCTCACCTTTCTTTACCTTTTTGTATAGTAAATTTTGATTGGTGTGAACGTGAACTAATAGCCAAGGCAAGAAAACCTTACGATTTATTCATAGTATATATATTATAATGTATAGCCATTTTGATGGACGAGTTACTTCATGGTTGTGAAAGAATATAATGTCTATTAATATGTATAAAAAAGTACTATATGAGAATTGCTGTCATTTTATTACAGGATGGATGGTCCCAATTTAGGGGTAACTCTGTCAAAAGTTTTGTAAAACTTTATCAAGTTATGGTTTTAACAAAACCCAGAATCAGTCAAAGAAACAACTTAGTAAGTTCTTACAATTTCTCAAAACGTGTCATGTGCTCTAGGGTAGATCCGGGCGAGTTTCGACATTGTTAGTGTAAGAAGCAATTGAGATAAGAGCATATTGCAGTGATAGAAGAATATAGACTAACAATTCATTTGGATGTTTCTCTTATCAATAGGATCTTTTGGATATTCCTAATGAACAAGTTTTTTTTATCATTTTGATTAGTGTGGACAGGTCCAACTCTAAGCAAAGTTAAGTTTTTGAAATTGTTAATTACTCTTAGTAAAGCAAACACAAATAATCGAGTGACATTAAAGTTTTTGAAGTCCTACCTTCCCATAATTGGTGCGTGCATTTGAAGAATAACTCCAAAAATATTGACCATTTATTTCTACACTGTCCAATAGCTATGCTACCTCAACTCGACAATTTTGGCTACCATACCCGCATAGACACAACCCAACACTGACTTGGGTGTGGCATATGTGTCGGGTGCAGCAGCTACTCTCCTAAACACAACAACTACCACTGTATTTCGACGAGGCACAAGAAAAACTCAATCGACTTCCCTTCTGCTCCCATCAACAATCTAACACATTCTATTCTCTTCTCCATTTACGTATTTTCTCTCTTCAAAGAGTATTTTCTCTCTTCAAAGAAAACGCAGAAAATAATAGGAGCAAAAGGAAACTGGTTGGGAAATGACTAAGTAAAAGATAAGCTGATGGGTAATATGAAACTATCAAAAAATAAAAATAAAGATAAATAAAAAGATTGGGCTTTAGGCTGCAGATACCTTTAAGATGGGCTTTGGGGTTGAAGACACTTTTAAGATAGGTTATAGCTCTTAATTAAGAACTATGATTCTCTACTTGTTTGTATTAATTTTTAAATCTGAACTATCTATTTTACATCCAATGCATATGGTGATGTTAAGTTATTAATAAAAAATAATATTTGACACTTAAATTAAGAATATACTAGCTCAGATTTGATAAATAAAAATAAGAATAATTAGATAATCATATTCCCTTAATTAAACTTACAATTTTGCTAAGATTTTGTTTTTTATTTTTATTTTGAAATAATATATGAAAATAAATATCAATAAAAAAAAATAAGTTAAAAATCATCAATGTACTAAATACATTTAAACAAACAATATAAATTTGTTTTTAAAGGGAAGAGATATAAAAATATACATTTTATATAATTGTAAGCCATATCCAAGTATTCTTATCTAACTATTGAACACTCTATAGTCATGTCCCAATATTAAAGAGCAAATCAAACATCTAGACACGTACTCGCACCCGACACTTCCTACTGAGTCCGTGTAATAGTCTAATAGCACAAATTCTTTGGTACAAATTACAAATGAATATGGATATACTTTGGGCTATCAAATATGTCAATCTTTATTTCTAGAGACATTTTTTTATGTTTGGGAATAGCAGTATGACATCAAAAGTGTCGAACTAAGAGTTGGAGCAATTCTTTGGGTTTTATGGATTGAGAGAATAGTAGAATCTTTGAAGATAGTGAGAATAATCTCAATTTTTTGTGGGAGCAAATTTTGTTTTGGCATCTTCTTAAGCGTCGATTTCTAAGGAGTCGAGAGATTATTTTCAATTTCACATCAACTTTAATTGAGGAGCTTGTATATTCTAGTTAAGCTTTTGTGTTATGACATTTAGATTTTTTTCATTATAGTTTGGTGCTCACTTTTGTAAGTGAATTACTAATCCATTTATATTTTTGTACCTATTATATATTTTAATATAATATAATGCTTTTTATAAAAAAACAATTCCAACAGTTTCAAACTATCACTTCTGTGAACTCTTTGAAGCCACATCGTTGGCATTATTTTATAATTTAACCTAATGATTCAAATATTTTCAACTGCCTTATCCCCCAAATTCTCCCAAATGATTCTTAATGTAACATGCAAATTTTCCTAATCTGCTGAAGATTGGACGGACATACAACCATAGACAGATAAATCGACCCCCTAAGATGTGTAAACACACAGAGAGCCATCAAGTGAATTTGCGATTATTCATAAAGTCGATAGAAAGCTATAAAGTACCTTATATCCAACTTAGAGTCAGCCGCAGCAAGCATACAAATGAATCGACTAGGGCAGTGTTGCAAATCAAACAAATATGTTGCCCATCTGACAGCACAAAATCTCACTTCACCTTGTTCCTGGTTAAAAAATGAAATTTGTTTTGCATTAGACAGAAGAGCCCAACTAGTGTGAAATCTAAAGGTAAGACAGAAACAATAAAAAATTGTCACATTTTGGTCGTGCAGTACCTCCTGGGAGTTTTTGAGCAAAAGCGTCTCCAGATCCCCCAATACTGCTGGTGAGGCTCCCTAATTATAGATAAAAACCAATATGAATTCTAAGGATATAGAGCAGCAGTAGAAAGTCACAAGTCATAACCCAGAACAATAATAGTGAAATAGATTTAATGAAAGAAAAAAAAATCTCGTAAATCACATAAAATAGTTATATCTTCACCCCAAAAAGTTCCACTCATCGTCACCTTTGGTAACCACCTATGTCAGCTTCATATTTTTTAGTTAAGCTCCTAAACGTATCTCTTGAATGCTTTGCAAGAGCACTTGTCAGTTATAGCTTACGCATGCACACGTGTGAGCATGTGATTGAGTGTGAAAAAGTAATAAAAGTAAAAGTAAATAAGATCCCACCTTATATGCAGTAGAAAGGGAACTGGTTGCTTCCTGAACGATAAGGCGAAGAGACTGGGCCTCCATTTTAAGTGTATCAAAAAGACGAACCGCCATGTCAATCTTGTCCCTAGAAAGAGAAGTTAAATGTCAAAGTTCGTACCTATAGGTTTTGACTCATTAAGAAGCGCAAAAATAGTAAACAGTAAGAGAAATTGATACGCAAGCAGAAAATAGTGGAAGTTAGCATAGGAAGAAAGGAGCAAAGAAAGGCAGGACCTGAAAAGTTGAGGCAAGCGCTGTGCAAGCAAACCAATAGCTTGAAATGCAAAAGTTTTGGTATGCCGAGTAGTAATATCTAAACAAAGTTTGTAGTCTTCATTAATGATATCAATATTCCAGGATAAAAATAAAATAAGTTGCTTTGCTTAAGATATAAACCTGGATCTAAAGTTGAATAATTGTCAAGAGACTTCAAAATTCCATTCAGTATCACTGGGCCCATAAGCTTGAGCTGATTAATGTTTGACTGCATTTATAGGAGAAAAATACATGGGGAATGGGGTGAATCAAATAAAAAACGACTGATGCAATCTACAGAATAGAGTTATGAAGCTGTATGAATATGACTGCCCATAGAAGTTTCACATATCCCATTTAGTTCTTCAACAATTTATCTATATCCTCAAAGTGCCCAATTAGATATCAAAACTTATATTGACAGTATAGAGATAATAATAGGTCACTCGACTTGGTAAATAATTGCAATTTGTTTTTTCTCCTAATGATCTTTCTCCAAAGACAAATCATTTCTACAATGGTAAAGATAAAATAGCTCAAGAATAATTAAATCTGACATTTTTTGTTAATTTTAAAGCCAGTAGAAACTTATCATAGCAGGACAAGATGATTTGATAAAAGTAGTTTTATCACGTTATCTTGTTTCATAAAAGTGGTACTATAACATGGTCTGGCAATAACTTGTCTGAAATAACCCAATCTCTCAATCAAGTTCAATTAATAGCCCATAAGATCTAGCAACAAAAGGTGTTAGAAGCAAAGAGTGGATCTTCTGCTTGTTTTTGCTTGACTTTTAGTTTTCAATGGTTCATCTTTATATCCAATGCACATGATAGGCCTGAGGTAATTAATGGAAAATATCATTTCAAATGTTTCTTTATTTATTTGTATCACTTAACACCTAAAAGATGAAAAACACATCATTTTAGGAAAGTGAAATCCATACCCCAAAAAAATAACATATGATCCTAATTCTAGAAACCAAACTAGAATCCCAAAACAAATGACCAATTCCATACATGTTTAAATACCCAGACAGTGAATTCCATTCCCAATTGCTTCAACCGTGATGTTGCGTCATTGGCTGCAAGTCTCGAAATCCAAATATAATAAGTGTTTCACAAGAGCATTAAAAAAAATCCATGAAAGATTTTAAAAACATACAGATGAAAACAAAAGCTACTCCAACAACAAATATAAATTAACAAACATAAATATGATACTTCAAGCAGGGTACCCATCCCATGCTTATTTAAAATTATTAGATATGTTATAAAAATAGTATGCATCTTTTTATATTAGAACATAAATTATACATGCATGCATGCGTGCATATATTCTAATACAACAGAAAATTTTATTTATTAGTGTCAAACTCAAAATTCACTCTCATCTTCTCATTCAAAGACACTACCTATTTATATACAAAGATAGAGACAATATTAGGTGACATACACCTAATACACCACTAAGACACCTAATACCCAACTTACACCACTAAGACACCTAGTGTTAGACACCTAATACACACACTCATAAATCATCTTTAACAATTAGCAAACCAGAACTGCAGAGAAAGAAGAATGGACAAGCAATTCACTCAGCCACAGAACAAAACTTTCAGCCCTCGTCAAAACCAATCAGAGCTTAACACAGACTAATGGCCCCTACTCCTAATATTTCTAACCCAAAAACTTTAAATGACGCTGCTATGAATGAAAAACCAAGAATGATTTTCAGATCACAGAAACTGCTGCTTATAAGGAAGTCAAGAACAGCATACTCTCCCACAAAGTACAATCATTCAGCTTTATCCATTTCTAAACTCTTTTGTTTCTCTCCATCCAACCACCAACACATGTCCGATGCAAACCTTTTCCAACCCCACCCCATTAAGATTTTAAAGCTATAAAAATTTACAATGATTCGGAACAGCCTATGAACCCCCAGTTACATAATGCATGCCACAACAGCCTATTGGTATTCATCATTTTGAATCATCACAAGTACTAAGAGTTAAGACCAAGTTTTTAGCAAAAAAGTATTAACTACAACCAAAAACCACTTCAACTTAATTGAAATGGTTTTGTAAAACTAACTACATTTCCATCTATATAACATGCAAACAATCCAATTTTGTAGTCAAAGAAGTAAAATCTAAGCAAACATCCTTCCAATTTGCGTTCAAGATGTACATGGTTTTCCATTTGCATTATCCACTAAAAAAACTTTGAATCCAGTAATTATCACTATCATGAGAGGATTCAGAGCAAATCCCATTGTTCATGTATGAAGGGCGTTTGGATGCACTCCTTTTAGAAGCGTTTATGTACGAAGCGGGTCTGGATGCACTCCTTCTAGAAGCATTCAGGTAGAAGTGATTTTTCAAGGGGGACTTCTAAATAAATAACTTTTAGTGCATCAAAAGTGGGCCCACAAAGACTGAAAGCATTTCTATTTTGCTACCAAATAAAAAGGTGTTATATCTCTAAAAGCACTTTTTAGCAACACATCCAAACACATATGAAACTCATTATTCCAGAAAAATTGGTGAATCCCCTATAGAATACCATTCACCCTGCAATCGAATATATTCATAATTCATCCAAGACCCGTAAAATTATCAAGTTAGCAGCATTATAACTAAGCAACAGATAAGTACATCTGAAGAATGCATTTTGGCAGTCAAGTCATGTATCGTATCTAAGACAGGAATATTCTCAATTGCAACAGAAGCGCTGCATTTGAAGCTTGAATCATTTTATAAGAAAATAAACATCTATGATAGGAAAACCAAATGTACTTAATATATGAAGTACACACCATATAAGCAGCCAAATATACACTGCAAAGTTGATGGGAAACTGTTTGCTGCTGTAATAGACCGGCAGAAAATAGACATCAGCTTTGCTTTCAAAGCAGGGTTGGCTGGGGTAACTCTTGATTCAGGAACAACATTTTGGGATGCAGCAGTACCTGTATATATTTCAAAACCAAGTATCAAGCTTGAAATCAAACCTCGAGCTATTCTAAGTTTTATCTAGTTAACAACTTTTCCATTCTAGAGAAGCATTCACAGGCATTCCTACTACCCCTGAAACAGCACCTGAATTTACCACTTCCCAACTAAAATAAACCCCCAAAACTGGAAGGTCCAAACATCTTAAACTTTCCAGCCAATCAGTTACAACTAGAAAAAAGCCTCGGTGCCTGCTAGTGCTATCACATAATACAATTACTCGATAAGAAAGTTCATCCCTACCATCATAATTACAGAACTAGCAGTGCAGTTTGAAAATAACATATTTATATATTGTCAGAAACATTTAAAACTTCACTTTCTGTACCTTTATTCCTCTTATAAATAATTTATCAACAGCATAATAAGATGATAATGGTCAAACACGGCCTTTGAACAAACATAGCCCAAAGTTCCTCAGAGTTCTAGTAAAACTCATCCAAATGATTAAAAAATTGAAATGATGATCTAAGAGTGAATACCAATAAACAGCCAAAAAAGCCTGCTTATCAGGTTTGAATCATCCAAGTTAATACCAGCAGCATTTTTTCTTAGAAGCTCCTCCCCTCGTTTTACCACTGGCTCTTGCCTAATCATTCAAAAATTATAAGAATAAAATGTTAAGATGTGTCATATGTCAATTATAGGACAAGCTTTTGAAAGATGAAAAATCAAATCTGATAACAGAAAGGAAAAATAATCTACAAATGAAATTACATACCAATCAACCGAAGCAGCAATATAGAGAGGATATGCGAGCTCTGGACTTAGCTCCATGGCCTCAACAATATTCAAGATGCCCAACTGCTTATAGAAACCAGAGTCAATATGCATTCCAGATGCAGAACAGTTTGCAATATTTCTTAGAGAAAAATGCCAAAGAAGTCCCTTAGATTAGATCATTTGTACCATTTAATCCCTTAGATTAGAAACGGTGTCATTTAGTCCCTTAGCTTTGCAAATGGGGACCAATTAAGAATAAATTATATTATTTTAATGATTTTTATATTAAAATATTATTATTTTTTTATAAGTGATTAAACGCGATTTAAACACGAGTATTTAACGATGGTAAAATAACAATTAATATAAAAAGATAAACAAAATATTTATTTTTAAAATTTTTTAATTGCCACTGTTTTCTTTTAATATTTTAATTTTCATTAAAAATTAAAATATAAATTTAAATAACTTTTTGTATGAATTTTATTATTGTTTATTTTTCTTAAACTATTTTTTATTAAATTTCACTTTTATTCCGGTTCAAAACTCGTATTTTAATAGCATTTTAATTATTTGATAGAAAATAATAATATTTTAAATGAGAATAATGTGTGCTCAAACACACACACATGTGTAGTTGTAAAGCATAAATATAACCAATGGCATACACTGAGTACCAAGATTAACAGTCATAATTTCCTAATAACTGATATAAAAAGAAAGATAAGTATGATGTTAATATGCTATTTGAGCTAAATCTACCTTTTGCATTAAAATTATCTCATTCTTTAAAGATTGCTTCCCAGTAATACGGTTTGTTTGAGCAATTGAAAGTCCAGGAGGACACCCGTCCCTGCATAAAAGCACAAGTCCTTATACTGAAGAAAATTTGTACATGCATTAACACTTCTCTATTATTAAACCAAATATCAAACCTTGGATATGATGGCTGATACAAAATTGTATAAAGACAAAACTCAATAAAAAGCTCCTTGTCCTTGGAATCACTTATTGCTCTGTAATTTGCACCAACTTCATCATCAATTCCATCAGAGTGCAACTCACCAATAACCTGCGCCCAATCAAATCCACACAATTAAGAAAAAATCAGGTATGAAAATAAACCCAAAATAAGTGAATGAACTGATACTCATTAAGTACCATTGCATCATTAGCCATAATCGTAAATCTAAACAAAGGAATAATAGAGACCAAGCCCATATGCCACTACAAGCACAAAACATCTTCATGAATGAAACACTAGAAACTTTGTACATAAGACACCTCGAATTAGCCTAACAGCTTCAGAAAAACAGTAAACTATATTTAGATAGACAAAGAAAGAGTACCTTAGTAACAATTCTAAGAAAAATATCTTGGTGTTGAAGAGGAAGCTTGGAAACATTCATCAAAAGCAGAGCGGCCAACTTTTTCTTTTCCTATAATGGAAGCATGAAGAATAAGGAATTATACTACTAATGCTTGATTGTATAAAAAGCAGCAAATACTACAAAAGTGCAACACCACATACCTCCACAGGTGCACGTTCAAACGCCATCTCAATATAAACAATGCAAAAATTCCGAACCATAGGAGCAGCATTAGCTTCATTATATATATTCCACAATTCAAGCAGCGGTAGACCAATTACAGGGTCATGTTTCACTCTCTTGTTAACGTGACTCAATATCTCAAGAACCTGCCCACCAACAAATTTATTCTTAGTCACTGGCTCACACTGCCCAATATTTAGCAAATACACCACCAATACAGCACATAGAAGCATCATCTATCATAAACAAAAAGCACAAATAATGGCTTCAACTTATTGAGGTATTGCTTAAATCCATTATAAAAGTCTGTTTGAGTCGGATAGATGCTTTTTAGTTTTGAACTTCACTTATTGGGAAAACCTGGATTTTAAAGGTAATAGCACAACGCCTGACACTGAATTCATGTCAGCTCCACATAGAAATTGCTTCATAATTATTTCATTAAACTTCACAAAACTACATGGCAATTATAAAAATATTAAAAACCCGAAAAATGAAGCTGAGTCGGGTGCTACAAGTAACATCTAGCGACAAGAAGTGCATAAAAACCTTGCTGCGGACTGAAGAAGACTGAGAGGAAAGCGAAGATATGGTGGAAGGAAGAAGCTTGGTCAGCAAGCTTTGGAGTTTGGAGTCATCGCAAAGAGCGAATCTTGTCAGATATCGATCGAGCAACTCCTCTATCACTGCGTCAGATTTCGCCAAAGATGACGATGATGTCTCCGCCATTATCGAATTCTTATGAATTTCTAATCGAGGCACAAACTGCTCAACTGGGAATTAAATGAAAATAATTGGGGTTTTGCTTAAATGGCATGAGTATATGAAATAATATGATAAGTATATACTATATATAAAGGTTTGAAAACAATTCTATGAAAATAAATAATTAATTAATTTGTTACAAGATAAATATATAAAGATAATTATTTTATTAACAAATTATTAATTAATTTATTATTTTAGCATAAATATATACACAATAATTATTATTTTATGGGTAATAGATATATCATTTTGTATCATTGTTACACAATCTAACCAAAAATGATACTTCATTTAACAAATAAATCAAATATACTAGGACGTTATACGACACAATAAACAAAACATGATAGAGCTTAATAGCATTTTTTGCTTAAAAGTAATTTAGTTTAGTTAATTATTTTTTAATTTATATTTGATATAACATGATCTCAATGTGAGTCCAATTATTATTGTTTTATTTTTTTGTATAAATTTTTGATTTAGGTATGTTTTTTATTTTGTTTGTTATTATGTTTGACTTATTTTATGTGGAAATAATATTTGAAATGTTGTGGGTTTGATGGATTATATATATTTACTGTGCGTGGATAAATTTATTTATATATAAATAATTATATTTTATTAAGTAGAATTTTGTAGCTTATTATTCAGTTTGTTTTATTTTTTGTATAACTTTTTGATTTAGGTATGTTTTTGATTTTGCTTGTTATTATTTTTGACTTATTTTATGTGAAAATAATATCCGAAATGTTGTGGGTTTGATGGATTATATATATTTACTGTGCGTAGATAAATTTATTTATATATAAATAATTATATTTTATTAAGTAGTGAATAGAGGAAAAATAATATGTTTTTTTTAAAATTTGTAAGGAATTATATTGGTATAAGAGTTATATGTGTTATCTATTGACTCTTAAAAAATTATAAATATATATTTATAAACTCAATAATTTAAATAATATATATATATATATATTTTAATAAAAATCAAATAACAACTAAAAACTAAGTAGTATTATTATTTTTATTTATATATGATACTTATTTGTTAAAATGTTAAATATGTTACTATGGTAGTCTCTACTTTTATAGAATGTTATATACGTATAATTAATATTACTTTTTAATTATGATATAGTAACATGTTTAGAAATTAGAATCAACCAAAGTGATTAGTTTTTATATATTCATGCTGGCATGTTGCTTATTTTTTAATTTGTATAGAAAATGGTTTTGTAAAATGATTAAAATGATAATTGTTTTGTATTATGTATGTTTTGATATATATTCTAATAATTAGGAAATTTATATATAATAATACTTGAAATATATTCATTGGATACATAATTAAGTAATATGTTTAATTAATGTCATTAATAGAAAATGGACAAATCTTGGATGTCAAAGTGTAGAATTGAGCAAGACTCACTACTACAAAAAGGGGTATAAAAGTCGGTTTTTAACCGACTTTAAATTCAGAGACTTAAATTGTAAAGTCGGTTCACGGCCTGAACCGACGCTACCTGTAAAGTCGGTTCACGGCATGAACCGACTCTACATTTTATTTGTTTTAATTTTTAATTTTATTTTTCGTATAACAATATATATAAATAACATAAAAACACTAAAATATAAATAATAATACTGAATAATTAACAATATAAATATATTTAATGACTTAATAATTAAATTTATTACAAAATCAAATAATGCATATAAATAACTTCAATTACAAATAAAATAATGTCGTCAAATTATGCCATTGAGTAAGCTTGGTTGGCTTAGAATCTTGATTGGCCTTCACAAGCATTATGGGAAAAAAAAGCTGATCCATATAACAAATATTCTCCTACATACATGAGCACGTAAAACATACATCAAAAAAGTAGTCTAAACTTCAGACGTACGAATGAAGAAATTAAATCATTATTGAGATTAGCACGTACAACGACATTCGATGAACTCATATTAGCATTATTAATCATTTGTCTATATATGAAGTTATCTGGAATCTCTACTACTATTTTTTAATGCTATATATAATGAACTCTAAATATGAAATCAATTGCATGTAACTTCGATTTCTTGGCTAAGCTTGTGTGAGTTTTGGTGCCCTTAAACATATGGAACACGTTCATATGCACCAAAACTCATACAAACCAAGAAACAAATCGGACCGACGTACGTACACCTGATTTGTACATTTAGAACTCATTATATATCATTAAAAATACTAGCAGAGATTCCAGATAAATTCATATTTATAAACAATGCATTCCCCTAAATACATGAGCATATATATGATTAATCATCATCAACCAAGTGATTTCAGACACAAGAATAGATATAGAAGGCCAAATCATTAAAAAATTTACTGTTATGTTGTCATATGCTATTCAAGATCATCAGAATCTTCTTCTGATTCTTCTTGCGATGATATAATTTGAACCATGTGTTCTGCCCATTTCTCTCGTAAATCATCAAAAATTTGCTGGTCGTAACCCGTCTTGTTCCAACCAAAGAACTACATGTATTCAAAATCAAAATAAGAATATGATTTCATTTATTTACAAAAACAAACTCAAATATGTTAAAACTTGTATGTATATGGGTAAAATATATTACCACATCATCAATTGGAATTTTGGTATTTATGATGATTTCACTCATAAACTTCATGACATAATAACCACACATGACTCCATTATTTTGTTGTGGAACCTACAAAAAAAAAGTGCATGTATACATGAATTTTCATATTCGAACATCCTTATTATTTAATTGTAAAATTAATAAAATTATTAATATTGAATTGTACATACCATAACTTTTGTCCATGTAAGCTTATGAGATTTTTTAAGGACAATGCCCCTAGACTTATTCCACAACTTTCATGCCCTGTCAAGATATAAAACGATTAGTTTTTATTAAATATTACAAAAAATAATAGAAAAAACTAATATGTAACTAAATATAACTCTTACATTTCAACAACTGCTTTTGTATCTTTACTCAGTTCTATGGAAGCTGAGTCACAGTACCAAGCATGATTATTGAACATATCAATGATTACCAACATCCAATGATCTTGGCCTTGTTCAAACCTTAATGGCCAAGGGATTATCAACTTTTGATTTCTGCTAAGCGTTAATGCTCTATCACATAATTGTTTAGCTCTGATGCTAACATCCTTCTCTTGATATTGATTAACATATGAAGAATCATAGAACATTGCTAAATGTGATGAGTGATTATGTTGAAGTCGATAATAGCAAGCCCTATATATGTATATATATAATTAGATAATATAAATATAATTATATATGTTCTGCATAAATAAAAGAAAACTAACTAGATTGAGGACTCACCTTGTCCACACTTGAATTATACTTAAATCGATCATTTGATATTCAAATATTTGCAACAAGCACTCGATCGATATATAAGTTTGGCCGATGTCTACACCAGAAATTTCAATAGGAAGTGGCACAGTCCATCCATCATTTATGCTAGATGCCCTCCCAACAATAGTCATCAAACTGCCAAGATTTCTACTGAACTGTAATGCATAAGTATGACTATACTTTTTCCAAGGCTTCTTCTTGAATGACTTGGTGCACGATGATTGGCCACTAGTCATAGATTTAGCACGAGATACTTGCTTGGTATCTCTTAAATGTGCCGCATTTAAGAGTTCTAGTATAATAGACTACCAAAAAAGTATCATATATGTATTTTTAGTAACAATATAAGATCACATTAAATAATAGTAGTAAACAAGTGTTATTTTTTAAGTTAAAAAATAGTACCATGTCAAAATTTAGAACAACTTGAATCGACAGCCAAGCCACATACTGTCCAACCGCCTCTTGGACTGTGGTAGCATCAGAAGGCACAGGTAGTGGACAATCATGAAACAATGATTGATCAATTACTATTCGCCAATGATTAGGCAAATATTGATTATGAATCATCCGATCATCGCTCAATTGTTGTACCGTTCCAATAGCAACATAGTCCGTTGACGAAGGATGTTTCAACAAATATTTCATATTCTGTAAAAAATTTAAGTGTTATATATAAAAAATAAAACATATAATAAGAATTTAAAAATTAAAATCTTACCACATATGATTCATCAAATAGAGGAGGACTCTCATGTGGGGTAGCTATTGGATGTACATTCTCACCAATATGTTCATCTTGGCTTGATTTATGGTAAGAATGTGCAGATTGCATTGGAGAAAATGAACCACTACTTGATTGCATGTGCATTCCTGACATATAATGAGGACCAATAGGATGGCTATATCCCATACTGGATGTAGTTTGAGCACAATGAGATTGTGTGGATGGCATGCCTGGCATGGATGGTGGCATGCTTGGCATGGATTGTGGCATGCCTGGAATGGAAGGTGGTATGCCTGGCATGGATGGTTGCATTCTTGGCCAATATGGTATGCCCTGGTTGTAGCATGATGCCATGGCTGACAATTGTTGTGATTGATGTTCTTTTAGAGTGGCAATCTCACTCATCACGGAGGCCTTAAAGGAGTTGAATTCTTCTTCAATTTTAGTGTATTTCTCCTTACTTACCGTCTGAGGCTTATGTTTTGGAATTTTAAAATACTCCAAAGCACCATCATATTGGCTACCTCCCCTAACACGACCAGGATGATCGCGTCCGATTGCATGATATAAAGCATCTCTCCCAGGCTCTTCGATTATTTCACCCCTGTATAGTTTTTCTTGAACAGCTCTCTACAAATAATAAAGCACACAAACATATCATTCATTATTACATCAATTATTAAGTATCAGTCAGACTTTTTATCAAACGAAATTACTAACCAACTTATTTAATTATTCTTCTCCTCGTTGACTCATCGGTCTTGCATTCTTCGTTTTGGGAGTCTTTGTTTCTATGTACAATTCCATTCGGGTAACAGGTCTACCCAATTCAGCTTCCTACATAAATTAGGAAAATTTTATTAACAATGACATGAAATTAAATTGAGAAAAATTAATATAAAAATATTTATAAAATTAAGACAAATTAATAATACCATTCGAAATCTAACTTCAGGATTTGAAGACCTCCCAGTATGGTTAGGAAGAATGTTATGCATTTGGACATTCTGGTGATCTTCTCTAATAATTTGAAATTCTTCTGAACGTCTATAATCCACAAAGTCTTTCCAAACTTGAGGTGTAATCCAGGGGTGTCCTTCAGGGATTTTGTATATCACATTCTCATCAAGTGTTTTCAAATATGGAAACACATAATTTTTCGCCAATCTAGAAGTCTTGTATTCCTTCCACGCCTTATTTGCAATCTTATAACACTTGCCCTGCCAATTGTCATCGACTTTGTAACGATTCTGTAAAAACACAGTACAAAAGATTAGATACAATCAATATATATAATATATATATTGATTATAAAATATAAGAGACTTACATAAATGGTTATCCATATTTTAAACTTTTCTGCATCGGCAACCTCAGACCAATGATTTATATTGATTGGTATACTGGACTTTGTCAGTCGACCAATAGAAGATTTCAATTGTTGACTATTTTCCCCTAGTGGATTACCAGTAGCATCAAATTTAACGGGTATTCTATCATCTGGGTTAAGTGGAGCATCAGGTATATTCGCTCAACCCCTTCTTTTCAAATACCCCAATAGATCATTTGGATCTACAAGCTGAATATCCATGAAATATCTGCAAAAAGTGGAGAAATATAAATTAATTGACAATTTTAGGAACACACATATATACAAGAGTTATTACAACAATATAAAACATACATTATGTTTAATTAGGTTGTTGATCGTATACATATATTCCTTCACAATCACTACGAGTCCATGTCGAAGAATCATCATCATCAATTAGATCATCACGTACATTAGGAAATTTATTTGAGAAATTACTAATATTGGTTAATGTATCAAGCATAGAGTCATCATCTTCTACAACATCACAATGGTAAAACTCGTTTTGTGGAGGCGTTAACATAACAGACCATATTGGATCAATTTGATCGCTCACGTAAAATACTTGCTTTGCATGAAGTGCTAATGTGAAAGGATCATCTGTGTGACTTATCCTGGATAAATTTACAAGAGTAAATCCAAAATCATCTATTTTATATCCAACATTGATAACATCTTCGACCCAATCACACAAGAATACTGTCTCATGGAAGACCTCATAATCCAATTCCCAAATCTCTTGTATTATACCATAATATGTTCTATCAGAAAGGACAGGATTAGCATCTTTTGAACTGGCAAATTGCATAGTTTGTGCAACCATCTTCAACCCACTATTTTGATTTACTCGGACTTTGTCCCTAGCTTGATTCGTAAACCTCGATCCATTTATTGTGAAACTATGAAATGATTTGAAATCGAATTTTGGGACATGTGCAAGCCATTGTAAACTTTCTGATATTTTATGATTGGGTTTCTTGAGTTCACCTCGAATCTATGTATACAAAAACACGAAATGTGTTTAGAGCAAAGTTTTAAAACATTGAATATATATAGGAAGATACATACATGATTTTTTGTTTGTGACACTTACGTGGTTGTGAAACCAATTAATAAGCTCTCGCTTATGTTCATCATACAACCATTTTTCTCCTCCTTTTTTTTATAACGAGGATCGATCTTCAATAAGTTTAAATGCATCCTGTAACGTTATTAAATATATATTAAGTTATATATCATCATTAATAGTTAAATAAAAGATGAAACAATGAACATCACTTACTCTATGTACGGTTGTGCCTCGTTATTATTTACCAAAATGATTCGGTGTGCTTTTTCCCATCGAGTGCGATCAATAAATAATTTCTTACTTCCACCAAGCATAGGGTTACCTACTTGGATCATGTGACGTTCTAAGAATAACTTGTGCGTAGGATTCCCAATTTCAGTGCAACCACTAAAGTATTCAGAACAAAACTCAATGGCCTCTTCAGCAATGTAGCATTCCACCATGCATCCTTCAGGTGTATATCTATTATTTACATATCCTTTAAGGACTTGCATATATCTCTCAAAAGGATACATCCACCTTAAGTAAGTAGGACCACATAATTGAACCTCTCGAACTAAATGAACACATAAGTGAATCATTATATCGAAGAAATAAGGAGGAAAATATTTTTCAATTAGACACAAAGTTTCTACAATTTCTTTCTGTAAAGAATTTAACTCGCCAATTGATATAGATTTCTTGCATATGGTATTGAAGAATGAACAAAGCCGAATTATTGATATTCGAACATGTTTTGGAAGAATTGATCTAATAGCAACTGGTAATAACTGTTGCATTAAGATATGACAGTCATGTGATTTCAACCATCAGGAACTTTCACACCTTCCAAACATTTACAAAACACATCCTTCTCTTTTGTTGACATTGTATATGATGCTGGTGGCAAGTATGTTCGATTCTTATCATTTTCCACCCTTGGTTCCAATTCAGGTCGTATGCCTAGTTTCTTTAAATCCAATCTTGCTTTAATGCCATCCTTTGTTTTTTCAGGTATATTAAGTAAAGTGCCAATCAAGCTTCCACATACATTCTTCTCAATGTGCATGACATCTAAGATGTGACGAATGTGTAGGTCTTTCCAATAAGGCAATTCCCAAAATATTGATTTTTTTTCCAACAACCATTCGGTTCAAAATCTTTTTCATTTTCACCAATTTCATTAGTTGACCTCCTTCTTTTCCCAGACTTGGTGAGTTTTTTTTTCATCTTTCCATATCGTTTGAATTTCATCCCATTCAATTGCCTTAATATCTCAATACCTCGCAAAGGTCGAGTTGCATGATCATGATCTTCTTCACCATCGAACGGTTTCTTTTGGTATCTAAACTTGTGTCCAGATGACAAAAATCTCCTATGTTTTCTATAAGACATCTTTCGTCCGTGAACAAGATACTTTGCAGAAGTTCCATCACTACATATAGGACATCCCTTGTAACCTTTTGTTGCATGTCCTGATAAGTTTCCATAGGCAAGAAAATCATTAATTGTCCATAAAAGAACCCCTTTCAAGTTAAAGTATTCTTCTTTATATGCATCGTAAACATTTACACCATCATTCCACAACGTCTTTAAATCATCTATCAGAGGCTGCAAATATACATCAATATCAACACCGGGTTGTTTCGGTCCTGAGATCAATAATGTTAACATCATGAATTTTCTTTTCATAGACAACCAGGGAGGAAGGTTGTATGTTACCATAATTACTGGCCAACAACTATATCTACTACTGAGGGAACTATGTGGATTAATTCCATCAGCAGCAATGGCAAGACGTAGATTGCGCGGATCAGATGAAAATTGAGGAGATAAATTATCTACTACTTTCCAATTTGGGGAATCACAAAGATGATGTAGCACCCCATCATCAGATCGATTATCTGAATGCCAAGTCAACATCTTTGATGTATATTTACTATTGAACAACCTTTGAAAGCGAGGGATCGGAGGAAAGTACCAAAGAACCTTTGCAGGCACGCCTTTCTTATGTGTTGTACTCTCATTTGTACCATGCTTCCATCTCGATTCTTTACACATAGGACAATCATGTAATGTCTCATATTCTTTTCTATAAAGAATGCAATCATTAGGACAAGCGTGAATCTTATGATATTCCATGCCAAATCGACTAAGAGATTTCTTCACTTCATACATTGAAGATGGCAATTCAATACCCTCAGGAAACATATCGACTAGTAGAGTTAGTAATTCTGTGAATCCCTTGTGAGAAAAACCATGTTTTGCCTTGACATTGTACAAATGAACCAATCCTGACATCTTAGTGTATTTTTTGCATTTTGGATACAACGGTTTTTCGGCATCTTCTATAAGTTTATTAAAGGTTTCGGGATCATCCTCGCGTAATTCATCTTCAACACCACGAAACATATTTTCTGTCTGTACATTATGATATGATGTATGTAATCCACCCACATTCTTATTATACTTTTCTCCATGAGTATTATCAATATTTTCTCCATGATAATATCAACATTTATAGCTCAATAGAATACCATTACGGATAAGGTGATACTTAACCTCATCAAATTCATGAAATCGCTCATTTTTACATTTAACGCATGGGCATCAAATCATACTACTTCCAGTATTACTAGTTCTACAAGCAAATTCCATGAAACGTTCAACTCCAGAAATATAGTCTTGCTCAATTCTACTTTGACATCCAAGATTTGTCCATTTTCTATTAATGACATTAATTAAACATATTACTTAATTATGTATTATTATATATAAATTTCCTAATTATTAGAATATATATCAAAACATACATAATGCAAAATAGTTATCATTTTAATCATTTTACAAAACCATTTATATACAAATTAAAAAATAAGCAGTTCATGTTTCATGAATATATATATAAAAACCAATCACGCGGTTGATTCTAATTTCTAAGCATGTTACTATATCATAATTACAAAGTAATATTAATTATACGTATAAATAAATTTATCCAAGCAAATCCACAAAACATTTCACATATTATTGAATACATACAAGTAATAATTCAAACATTATTATTACAAGCAAACAAAAAAACATAACTAAATCAAAAATTTATACAAAAATACGATGTTCCTAATTAACGAAATACATTTACACGCTGATAAATTAGCACAAATTTCACGCTGTTCCTAATTAACACACTGATAAATTAGCCCAAATTTCACGCTGTTCCTAATATACCCATAAACAGATTTTAACATTTTGCTTAAAAAAAAAGAAGAACTGACAGATAATATTGTGAGAAGAGAAAACTTACAAACGTCCGTTCAAATGGTGGTTGGAGGTGGCCGGAAATGTAGAATGAAGGTGGCGCACGATTAAGATTTTGGGAGAAAATGGGAGTGAGGAAAGGAGAGGAAGAAGAAAACTGGAAATCTACGTACAAAATGAGATGTTAGGGCATATATTAGATGGATAGCGTCGGTTAACCACGTCAACCGACGCTATGTTACGTGGATAGCGTCGGTTGTCCACGTCAACCAACGCTACGTTACGTGGATAGCGTCGGTTGTCCACGTCAACCGACGCTACGTTACGTGGATAGCATCGGTTGTCCACGTCAACCGACGCTACGTTACATGGATAGTGTAGCGTCGGTTGACGTGGACAACCGACTTTAAATTCATTAAAAGTCGGTTTTTGGTAAAAACCGACTTTAGACATCGACTTATATACCCCTTTTTGTAGTAGTGACTATATTTCTGGAGTTAAAAGTTTCATGGAATTTTCTTGTAGAAATAGTAATACTGGAACTAGTATGATTCGATATCCATGTGTCAAATGTAAAAATGAGCGATTTCATGAATTTGATGAGGTTAAGTATCACCTTATCTGTAATGGTATTCTTTTAAGCTATAAATGTTGGTATTATCATGGAGAAAATATTGATAATACTTATGGGGAAAAGATAAATAAGAATGTGAGTGGATTACATACATCTTATCATAATGTACAGACAGAAAATATATTTCCTGGTGTTGAAGATGAATTACACGAGGATGATCCCGAAACCTTTAAAAAACTTATAGAAGATGCCGAAAAACCATTGTATCCAAAATGTAAAAAATACACTAAAATGTCGGGATTGGTTCATTTGTACAATGTGAAGGCAAAACATGGTTTTTGTGACTTGAGATTCATAGAATTACTAAATCTACTAGTCGATATGTTTCCTAAGGGTATTGAATTTCCATCTTCAATGTATGAAGTGAAGAAATCTCTTTATCGATTTGGCATGGAATATCATAAGATTCACGCTTGTCCAAATGATTGCATTATTTATAAAAAAGAATACGAGACATTACATGATTGTCCTATGTGTAAAGAATCAAGATGGAAGCATGGTACAAATGAGAGTACAACACATAAGAAAGACATGCTTGCAAATGTTCTTTGGTACTTTCCTCTGATTCCTTGCTTTCAAAGGTTGTTCAATAGTAAAGATACATCAAAGATGTTGACTTGGCATTCAGATAATCGATTTGATGATGGGGTGCTACGTCATCCTTGTGATTCTCCAAATTGGAAAGTAGTAGATAATTTATCTCCTCAATTTTCATATGATCTACGCAATCTTCGTCTTGTCATTGCTGGTGATGGAATTAATCCACATAGTTTCCTCAGTAGTAGATATAGCTGTTGGCCAGTAATTATGGTAACATACAACCTTCCTCCCTGGTTGTGTATGAAAAGAAAATTCATGATGTTAACATTATTAATCTCATGACCAAACAACCCGATGTTGATATTGATGTATATTTGCAGCCTCTGATAGATGATTTAATGAAGTTGTAGAATGATGGTGTAAATGTTTACGATGCACATAAAGAATAACACTTTAACTTGAAAGGGGTCCTTTTATGGATAATTAATGATTTTCCTACCTATGGAAACTTATCAGGACATGCAACAAAAGGTTACAAGGGATGCCCTATAAGTAGTGATGGAACTTCTGCAACTTATCTTATTCACAGACGAAAGATGTCTTATAGAAGACATAGAAGATTTTTGCCATCTGAACACAAGTTTAGATACCAAAAGAAACCATTCGATGGTGAAGAAGATCTTGCTCATGCAACTCGATCTTTCCGAGGTGTTGAGTTATTAAGGCAATTGAATGGTATGACATTCAAACGATATGTAAAGATGAAAAAAAAATCACCAAGGTAGGGAAACGAAAGAGGTCAACTAATGAAATGGGTGAAAATGAAAAAGAGTTTGAACCGACTTACCATGGTTGTTGGAAAAAAATCAATATTTTGGGAATTACCTTATTGGAAAGACCTACACATTCGTCACATCTTAGATGTCATGCACATTGAGAAGAATGTATGTGAGAGCTTGATTGTTACTTTACTTAATATACCTGAAAAAACAAAGGATGGAATTAAAGCAAGATTGGATTTAAAGAAACTAGGCATACGATCTGAATTGGAACCAAGGGTGGAAAATGATAAGAATCAAACATACTTACCACCAACATCATATACAATGTCAACAAAAGAGAAGGATGTGTTTTGTAAATGTTTAGAGAGTGTGAAAGTTCCTGATGGTTACTCATCCAACTTAAGAAATTTTGTGTCTATCACCCATAAGAGACTGTATGGATTGAAATCACATGACTATCATATCTTAATGCAACAGTTATTACCAGTTGCTATTAGATCAATTCTTCCAAAACATGTTCGATTATCAATAATTCGGCTTTGTTCATTCTTCAATACAATATGCAAGATGATGACTCTATGCTTGATACATTAACCAATATTAGTAATTTCTCAAATAAATTGCCTAATGTATGTGATGATCTAATTGATGATGATGATTCTTTGTCATGGGCTCGAAATGATTGTGAAGGAATATATGTATACGATCAACAACCTAATTAAACATAACGTATGTTCTATATTGTTGTAATAACTCTTATATATATGTATGTTCCTAAAATAGTCAATTAATTTATATTTCTTCATTGTTTGCAGATATTTCATGGATCTTCGGATAACAGAGCTTGTAGATCCAAATGATCCATTGGGGTATTTGAAAAGAAAGGGTTTGGCGAATATACCTGATGCTCCACTTAACCCAGATGATAGAATACTTGTTCTATTTGATGCTACTAGTAATCCAATAGGGGAAAATGGTCAACACTTGAATTCCTCTATTGCTCGACTTGCGAAGTCCAATATACCAATCAATATAAATGATTAGTTTGAGGTTGACGATGTAGAAAAGTTCAAAATATTTGATAACCATTTGTGTAAGTCTCTTATAATTTATAATCAATATATATATTATATTATGTGTGTATTATATCTAATCTATTGTACTGTGTTTTTACAGAATTGTTACAAAGTCAATGACAGTTATAAACTTAAGTGTTATAAGATTGCAAATAAGGCATGGAAGGAATACAAGACTTCCACATTGGCAAGAAATTATGTGTTTCCATATTTGGAACCATTTGATGAGTTAGAGCTCTACAAAATCCCTGAAGGACACCCCTGTATTACACCTCAAGTTTGGAAAGACTTTGTGGATTATAGACGTTCAGATGAATTTCAAATTATTAGGGAAGAACATCAGAATGTACAAATGCATAACATTCTTTTTAACTGTATTGGGAGGTCTTCAAATCCTAAAGTTAGATATAGAATGGTATTATTAATCTGTCTTAATTTATAAATTTTTTATATTTATTTTTCTTAATTTAATTTCATGTCATTGTTAATAAATTTTTCATAATTTATCTAGGAAGCTGAATTGGGTAGACCTGTTACTCGAACTGAATTGTACATAGAAACAAAGACTCTAAAACGAAGAATTCAAGACCGATGACTAAGCGAGGAGAAGAACAATTAAATAAGTTGGTTAGTAATTTCGGTTGATAAAAAGTCTTAATGATTTTTAATAATTGATGTAATGTTAGAATGAAATGTTTGTGTGCTTTATTATTTGTAGAGAGCTGTTCAAGAAAAAATATCCATGGGTGAAATAATCGAAGAGCCTAGGAGAGATGCTTTATATCATGCATTCGGACGCAAGCATCTTGGTAGTGTTAGGGGAGGTAGCCAATATGATGGTTGTATGGAGTATTTTAACATTCCAAAACAAAAGACTCAGACGGTAAGTAAGGAGAAGTACACTAAAATTGAAGAAACATTCAACTCCTTTAAGGCCTCAGTGTTAAGTGAGATTGCCACTCTAAAAGAACATCAATCACAACAAATGCCAGCCATGTCATCATGCTACAACCATGGCATTCCATATTGGCCAAGCATGCAACCATCCATGCCAGGCATGCCATTATCCATGCCAGGCATGCCACAATCCATGCCAAGCATTCCACCATCCATGACAGGCAGACCATCATCCATGCTAGGCATGTCACCTATACAATCTCATTGCGCTCAAACTACATCCAGTATGGGATATAGCCATCCTATTGGTCCTCACTATATGCCAGGAATGCATATGCAATCAAGTAGTGGTTCATTTTCTCTAATGCAATCTGTACATTATTACCATCAATCAAACCACGATAAGCGTTTTGGTGAGAATGTACATCCAATAGCTACCCCACACAAGAGTCCTCTTCTATTTGATGAATCATATGTGGTAAGATTTTAATTTCTGGTGTATATAATCTATTATTTTTAAATTCTTATTATATGTTTTATTTTTTTATATATAACACTTAAATTTTTTACATAATATGAAATGTTTGTTGAAACATCCTTCATCAACGAACTTTGTTGCTATTGGAATGGTACAAAAATTGAGCGATTATCGGATGATTCATAATCAATATTTGCCTAATCATTGGCGAATAGTAATTGATCAATCATTGTTTCATGATTGTTCACTACATGTGCCTTCTGATGCTACCACAGTCCAAGAGACGGTTGGACAGTATGTGGCTTGGCCATCGATTCAAGTTGTTCTAAATTTTGACGTGGTACTATTTTTTAACTTAAAAGATAACACTTGTTTACTATTATTTTATTATATCTTATATTGTTACTAAAATACATATATAATACTTTTTTTAGTCTATTATACCAGAACTCTTAAATGCAGCACATTTAAGAGATATGAGGTAAGTATCTCGTGCTAAATCTATGTCTAGTGGCCACTCATCACACACCAAGTCATTCAAGAAGAAGCCTTGGAAAAAGTATAGTCATAATTATGCTTTAAACTTCAGCAGAAATCTTGGCACTTTGATGACTATTGTTGGGAGGGCATCTAGCTAGCATAAATGATGGATGGATTGTGTCACTTCCTATAGAAATTTCTGGTGTAGACCTCGGCCAAACTTATATATCGATCGAGTGCATATTGCAACTATTTGAATATCAAATGATCGATTTAAGTATAATTCAAGTGTGGACAAGGTGAGTCCTCAATCTATTTATTTTTCTTTCATTTATGTAGAACATATATAATTATATTTATATTATCTAATTATATATATTATATATCTTTTATATAAGGCGTGCTATTATCGACTTCAACATAATCACTCATCACATTTAACAATGTTATATGATTCTTCATATGTCAATCAATATCAAAAGAAGGATGTTAGCATCAGAGCTAAATAATTATGTGATCATAGGGCATTAACGCTTAACAGAAATCAAAAGTTGATAATCCCTTGTCCATTAAGGTTTGAACAAGGCCAAGATCATTGGATGTTGGTAATCATTGATCTGTTCAATAATCATGATTGGTACTGTGACTCAGCTTCCATAGAACTGAGTAAAGATACAAAAGTAGTTATTGAAATGTAAGAGTTATAGCTACATATTAGTTTCTTTTATTATTTTTTGTAATATTTAATAAAAAGTAACCGTTTTAAACCTTGATAGGGAATGGAAGTTGTGGAACAAGTTTAAGGGCATGGAAGTTGTGGAACAAGTTTAAGGGCATTGCCCTTAAAAAATCTCATAAGCTTCTATGGACAAAAGTTATGGTATGTACAAGCCAATATTAATAATTTTATTAATTTTACAATTGAATAATAAAGATGTTCTAATATGAAAAATCATGTACACTTGTTTTTTGTAGGTTCCACAACAAAATAATGGAGTCATGTGTGGTTATTATGTCATGAAGTTTATGAGCGAAATCATCACAAATATCAAAATTCCAATTGATGATGTGGTAATATCTTTTACCCATATACATAAAAGTTTTTAACATATTTGAGTTATTTTTTGTAAATAAATGAAATTACATTCTTATTTTGATTTTAAATACATGTAGTTCTTTGGTTGGAACAAGACGGGCTACGACCAACAAATTTTTGATGATTTATGAGAGGAATGGGCAGAACACATGGTTCAAATTATATCATCACAAGAAGAATCAGGAGAAGATTCTGATGATCTTGAATAGCATATGACAACATAATAGTAAATTTTTTAATGATTTAATCTCTATCTATACTTGTGTTTGAATTCACTTGTTTGATGGATGATTATATGCTCATGTATTTAGGGGAATGCGTTATTTTATGGACCTATTTTTGGCGCAAACTAAATCTCATATCTCTTCCCTACTTTCCTTACGAACTCATATTAGCACTTTATTAATCATTTGTTTATAAATATGAAGTTATCTGGAATCTCTGCTAGTATTTTTAATGCTATAATGAGCTCTAAATATGAAATCATGTGTACGTAACTCCGATTTGTTTCTTGGTTTGTATGAGTTTTGGTGCCCATGAACGTGTTCCATATGTTTAAGGGCACCAAAACTCACACAAGTCAAATAAGAAATCGGAGTTACACTTGATTTCATATTTAGACTTCATTATAGCATTAAAAAATACTAGCAAAGATTCTAGATAACTTCATATTTATAGACAAATGATTAATAAAGTGCTAATATAAGTTCGTCGAAGGGTTATATTACTCGGATGTCGCTGTGGTAATCTCTTTTTTATGATAATATTTATAATGATTTAATTTCTTCATTCGTATGTCTTTGAATTTTAGATTGCTTGTTTGATGGATGTTTATGTGCTCATGTATGTAGGGGAATATGAATTGTTATATGAATCAACTGTTTTTTGTCTAGTTTTCTTGTCATAATGCTGATGATTAGGCCAACCAAGCTTACTCGCATCCACTTACACTTTAAAAAAATTATTTTATTTGTAATTTAAGTTAACTATATGTATTGTATATAAATTATTTGTTTTTATAATAAATTTAATTATCAAGTAATTAATCAAATTTAAATTTTTAATTATTTGTATTATTATTTATATTTTAGTTTTTTATGCTATATATATATTGAATAATACGAAAAATGAGAATAAAAATAAAATAAAATTCATAAAATGTACGTGTAAAGTCGGTTCACGCGGTGAATCGACTTTACATTTTAAGTCGCTCAATTTAAAGTGGGTTTTTAACCAACTTTAATGCCTATTTTTGTAGTAGTGATTATTATGAAATATGGGCATGTACGTAACTTTTGTTAAATATTGGTGCTTACTAAACACTTTATATTACATGTGACAAGTATGTGGTAAAATCTTCAATTTAAAACATAAAATTACACCATTTTTTTGCTTTAAAATGACCGAGTACTTTATTGTATTACTTTGAAAATATGATTTTACATATGTACCTTTCATTAAAATGGATACTATAAAGTATCAAACTCGCATTTTCTCCATAATATAATTGTTTAAATTTGTTATTGAAAAAAATATTATTTGGACTTAATAGAAAATTATAAAGAGTTAGAAGACTTAAACTATATTAGGGTCTTTAGTATTATATATGACTTTTACGAGAGCAACTTTTAATGGAAATTTAGGTAACTCTTAAGCTATAGGCTAGCTTAAGAAGTGTTATAAGAGCTTCGCTATTTATGGCATGGAATTCTAATCTCAAAGATCACTTCAAGAGGCTACAATCTTGCACACGAAGAGCTATCTACTACAATGGGCCATAGCTTAGTATTTGAGTCGAGTTGCTCCTAAATCTTTGACAATGTTCATGCTTGTGTAGGATTTGTTGAGATTTCCATCTCAACAATAAAGTATGCTAATATTTAAGCTTTGATTATTGTTTGAGGCTGATACTTGATGACGTTGTTGCTCATCTTTAACGTATACTTTATCATTCTTCTAAAGGCATCTGATTTATGTAATAGTTCCCTTATTAAGGTGAGCATTATGATACTATGAGCCTTAAAATAAGGTTGGAGCTTCAATGTAGTTGTTAACAAGTCCAATACTAGATTCTCCATAATAGGATACTAGGTTTCAACATCCAAGAAGACCTTACTTATGTAATAAACTAGCATATGAACTCTTTTGTCATCTTTTGTGAGCACAACACTCACTGGAGATTCTGATACTACTAAGTATGGATACAATTACTCTCCTTGCATTGGAGGAAATGTTATGTAAGCTTTAAATTGTTAGAAGATTTGCTCGCAAGATTCATCCCATTGTAAATTTGTAGCACCTTTCAACGTTTTAAAGAAAGACTGACATTTATCTAAGCATCTAGATATGAACCTATTTAGAGTTATAGATGTACAAAAACTCGATACACATATTTTGATGTTTTAAATAAGCTTATAAGTGCAAAAATAATTTTGTAAGAAATGACAAGTATACTTCCAAGGTCGTTTATAAAGAGGAATAAGGTGGTTTTGAAAACAATTCAACAAATTCCTAAAAACGTAAATTAAACCTAAATATTATGTCATAAAGTATGAGTTTTAAAATATCTAAACTAATGAAATAAAATAAAAGATAGATTCAATAAACTTTATGCTAATAACATTAATCATTTAATGAAGAATTTAGGGGATATATTAGTTAGTTAATCATATTTGTTCAATATTAATTAGGTTATTAATGGAATAAATTAATATTATCACATCTAGATAATTAAATCATAAATGTAACTTTCATATTTTTAGTTTACTATGAAAAATGTCTTCGCTATATTTTTCTATAATAAACTTTGCAGAATTGAAAGATTAGTTTATTTTATAAAAATGTTTCATCTATGTTAATATTTTACAAGTATAGCAACATTACTAATATCTCATAATATTTTTAGCTAGACATATTTAATTTAATAAATGATCGATAAATTAAACAAAACATTTAGAATAACACAAAATTAATTTGATAATAGAAGAATACATATAAATTATACATCAAGCGTGTTCTTCCAAATATGAAATTTCAGTATTGTTTCTGTATCTAAAAATCATCCAAACAGATTTACCAATATTTTTTATTGAATTGACTATTATATTAACTAAACTTTTTCAACTCTCTAAATTTAAAGAAGAACTTTGAAATTAAAAAAATAAAAACTTACTTTTATTGAGTTGGTGTACAATTTTTGTAAGAGGGGCTTTATATAGGTTTAGGAAATGTTGTAAAAGAGAGAAAAATATGGATCAGAGGGTAGTGCATTATGGTGTGCATTTCTTTTGCATCGTCGCATGAGCCAGACTGGAATGCCTTGAAATCTCGATTCGACTATCCTACACGATGATATACATAAACCTTCACTGCAACACGTATTGAATTGAACTTTTAGAATCTCTTTTGTTTTGCACCCCTTACATTCTATTGAATCATGTGTAAGGCTTACATATGTTATTCGTTTATACTTCTTGTTTGCAAATGAGTGATTCTAGATAATATTCTTCAAGTTTTTATTAGTTGAGTCAATTTGAAGATATAAATACCTTAAAAACAACAAAACATAACTATAATTCCAAAAACATAGATTTGCTAAAATGATGATAAAATTTTACGAACATAAATTTATTTTTGGCATTTAAAGTGCATAAAATTACATTATATTTAGTACTTTTAAACACTCATCACAACTCTCTACCACATTGTTGCTAGTCTCTAGCAAGAAAACGAAAAACTAAAAACAAAAACTAAATAATTAAATTATCTTAAATCATTTTCGTAGATTGACACAATTGCATTTAATGTATGCAACAAGCCTAAACCATTAGGTTACCATAGTAGACAAATTTAAGTTTCGTGAGGACTTTCAAAGATGATACCAAAATTTTAAAAGTAAAAAAAAAAAATAAACAAATAAGATATAAACAAATAACAAACTAAAAACAAAGTAAAAATTTGAAATAAAAGATAATAAAATAGCAAAACTTCTAATACTTTTAATCCCTTTTAAGTTCACAATTAAAATTCAAAGCTTAAGTTATTTTAAGATCTTAAACATTCATAGTTTATTGTAACTATTAGTTGAAGATCATATTCATATACCACATAAAAAATTCATTAATATTAATTTTTCTAATTTTAGTGTTTGAAATCCAAATTCGCTTTGACTTTAAACCTCAGAAGTCATACTTTAAATATCACATTGATCCTTTAGGTTCAAGCACTTATTCAATAAATTGTGGTGAGCCACTTGTAACTAAACATGCGTGGAATGCACAAATCAAGGTGAATGGTATAGAGAAGCAAAACCAAAATAACAAACCATTACTCTGTATCCCATTGTATGATGAATACTTGAAAAATAATAAAAGAGCATGAGTTAAGGAGGATATGAAATTGTAATCTTTGAAAAAAGAAAAGAATAAAAAAGAAAATAGTGACTTATAAAAGAGTGAAAAAGATGAGAGTGATGAATAACAGAACAAAAAAGAAAAAAAAACAGTGGCTTGTTTCAAAATTAATGAATCCTTACATGGTATTGTTTCTTCATTGCAGGTATATGAGGATGTGATTCCCAACAAAGGTCCTAGTAGGATGCCACTCATCAAGGGAATCAAACTTCATTTTTTTATTTATCGAGGTCCAGATTTAAGGAATAATCTTCTTAAGAAAAAAAAGGGAATGATACAATCCAAGGAGAACCAAAAAACCTTTTATATTTTCTTATTGGGCCTATCACATTGATAATATACAAGAGGATCAAAGTAGCAATTTGGGTTCAATCACAACTAGGCCATGGATGTACCCATGGACTAATATATGCTTACTCAAGGAATGACATGGATTTGCTCAAGAAAATTGTTATTTCTATGTTCAATCATTTTTTTTCTTAAAAAAAAGGAGAAGAGAGCTTTCTATTCAAAGCTAAAAAACAATTGATAAATTGGTGTTGCAACTTTAAAAGGCCATAACTTTTGACTCGAGTAATGAAATGACTACTATATTATATCAAATCAAATCTCGTTTCAATTCCTATGTCTTTTTAAGTTTCCTCTATGTTTCACATACTTTTCAATCCCAAATTCCATTGTTTACATCACTTAACAAGAGTTTAAAGTTTTTGTCGCACCTTTTCCTTTTTGTTGTGTTTTAGTTTTTGTTCATTAGGGTTATGAATTTGTTTTTGTGTATATTCTATTCAAATTAGAATTAAAAAAAAACAAAAAAGCAAGATCTCTAAAGGAAAATAAAAGAAAGATCTTGAAAAGATTTCCAACAAAATAAGAAAGAGAGATCTTACAAAAAAACTTTGCAGTTGAGATTATTTCTTTCCTATTTTTACTTTCCCAAATTGATTATTTATTCCTTTCTTTATTCTTATATTATTTTCATCTTTCCTTTAGTTTCCTTTCTTGGAAAAGAGAGATATTGAAAAGATTCCCAACTTGAGATTATTTCTTTCCTATTTTAACTTTCCTAAATAGATTTTCTTCTTTCTTTTATTCTTTTTTTGGTTATCTTCTAGTAATAATAGCATGTAGTCAAAATTTATTTTAAAAAAAAAGGAGAACTAAGTGACAGATTGTTCAAGATTCCTATTCTTGTTGAAGTTCAAAGCATAAGTAACAAAGATGGAACATGGTGCATGTGTGTACCTTCCGGTTTAACTAAGATTCAATGACTAATCTTTTTGACGAGGAGGGGAGTAATGGAGATCAAAGTGCTGAGAAAGTTGATGTATACTAATATTCTCAAGATCCTCAAGATCTTTCAAATATTCTTAAGATCCCATGTAATGGATAGATTTGGAAGATCAAGTTGGATGCAAGGACTAATTTGGGAAGCAATTTTTGTTTTATTTAATTGTGGACCTTTCATGTTTTATTTATTGTACATCTTTTTTGTCTTTTATTTTTTTAAGGATTGATTAGGCCTAATACACCACTAAATATGTCTATTTCATCTAGGATTTTTTTTCTTTAAGAGCTTCTTGCTTATAAAAACGAGCATTTATGTAATCTTGGGAAGACCAAATATCATTAATAAAAAGTTTATTTTACAAAGCTTCTTGCTTTTCCTTCTTGTGTTCTTGATTGAATGCTTGAATTCAACATCTTAATGGGAGTGATCATCCTTTTTGGCATCTCATGGTTAGAGTTTTAAGGACTTTGTTTCTTTAGGGTTCTAATCCGACCATCTTCAACACGTTCCTAGCAAATCAATTATTCCTATTCCTTTAAGCTTGTGGGTTCCTAGGGTTTTCGCCTAGAGGGTTCGCATCATTTGGTATCAGAGTCTTGGTTACAGGAAACAAGTTATATATAAACATTTATCTTTCTTTGAGTTCTTGATTTTAAAAAAAAAATTCATCCTTCAAGTCTTGTGTTTTCTTTCAATTTCTTTGTCATTATTTTCATCTTTTGATTTTGTTTCATAATTCTCTTTGAGATCTTCCTATTTTTTCTTGTTCTTTATTTTTGTGTTTAATCCATCTTTGTTCTTCAAAGAAAGAAGAAAAGAGCTTGTTGTTCATAGTTTGAAAAAAATTGATACATTGGTGTTGCAACTTTAAACGGCTTTAACTTTTAACTCGGGTAAGGAAACAACTGTTATATTATATCAAATAGAAGCTCGTTTTGAGTCCTATAAGATATGCCAAACATTGCCTATGTTTCTCTTATTTTTCGACCCTAAATTTCATCATTTACATCACCTATCGAGAGCTTAAATTTTTTGTCACATCTTTTCCTTTTTGCTATGTTTCGGTTTTTGTTCATTTGGGTTGTGTATGTTTTTGTTTCTATTCTATTCAAAGCAATATTAAAACAATTAGACAAAAAAGAAGCAAAAAAAAAAACAAAAAGGGAGATCTTGAAAGGAAAAGAAAAGAAAAGAACGATTTTGAAAACATTTTGAACAAGATAAAAAAGAGAGATCTTAAAAACAATATTTACAGTTGAGATTATTTCTTTCTTATTTTGACTTTCCTAAATTGATTCTCTTTTTCCTTTTTTATTCTTATATTGTTTTCATCTTTCCTTTAGTTTCCTTTCTTGAAAAAGAGAGATCTTGGAAAAGACTGATCTTGAAAAGATTTCTAACTTGAGATTATTTCTTTCCTATTTTAACTTTCCTAAATAGATTTTGCTATTTCTTTATTTTCTTCATTTTTTGGGTATCTTTTAGTAATAGCAGGATGTAGTAAAATTTTGTTTTTTAAAAAAAGTAGAACTAAGTGAAAGATTGCTCAAAATTCCCATTCTTATTAAAGTTCAAAACATGAGTAACAAAGATGGAACATGACGCATGTGTGTGCCTTCCAGTTTAACTAAGATTTAATGACGAATCTTTTCGAAGTGGAATATTCATAAAATCCTAAAGATCTTACAAATATTCTCAATATCCTATGCAAGGGATAGATTTGGAAGATAAGGTTGATGTAAAGATTAATTTGGGAAGCAATTTTTGTTTTAGTTAATTGTGGGCCTTTTATGTTTTATTTATCATACGTCTTTTTAGTCTTTTATTATTTTAAGGATTGATTAGGCCCATTTGGTATAGGTTCTTTTCTTTTAGGATTTCTTACTTATAAAAAAGAGCAACTATGTAATCTTGGGTGGACCAAATATCATTAATAAATGTTTATTTTGCAAAGCTTCTTGCTTTTCCTTCTTATGTTCTTGATTGAATGCTTTAATTGGAGTTATAAAAGGGAGTGATCATCTTTTGTGACATATCATGGTTAGGGTTTTAAGGACTTTGTTTCGTTAGGGTTCTAATCCGATCATACCAAAGGTTAGGGTTTTAAGGACTTTGTTTTCTTAGGGGTTCTAATCCAATCATCTGCAAGATGTTCCTCGCAAATCGATTGTTCCTATTCCTTTGAGTTCGTGGGTTCCTAGGGTTGTTCACCTAGAGTGTCCACATCAGATTGGCCTTGCATAGTCCTTCATAGCCATTCCAATTGGTAACATCCCCCATGTTTAGTGGCTTTCAGATTGGCTCTTGTAGTGGCTCTTGGATTTTAGTATCCAACCTACTTGAGTTCTCTTTTAATCTAGTGATGTTATCTATGAATGGTTCGAGTTTTTTCTTAAGTGATCTCTTAGTTTGCATATACTAACATAAACAACAAAGAAAAAAATACTAGAGAATAAATCCACTAAACAAATAAATAAAATAAATAAATAAAAATAATTGAAATGACTCAACAAAATCACAAAAATAAAGAAAATAAAAAACCAAGAAATTATGGAAACAGACTAAAAAGAAAAAAAAATTTAAAATTTAAAATGGCAATTTCTCGACAATAGTACAAAAAACTTGATGTACAAATTTTAATTGCTCGCAAGTGCATGAACCACTAGTACACTAATGGTAGGATTAACTCGAGGTAAGTCTTTAAAGGAATCGACTGGTGTTTTAAAATGTTAAATATTTTATAAATTAGCTAAACAAACAATCCTAAACTTTCTAACAAGCATTGGTTGAGAGAAAGATTATAAACTCTAAAATTATTTAACATTTAAGATAAAGAAAGTAAATTATTACCAAATTGATATAGATTAATTAATATGGAAAATTAGTTAGTTATCCATTCATGGAAAGAATGTATTAAATGATTTTCACATAGTTTGAATTATTGATTTTTTCCTTTTAAATAAGTGAACCCCCAATGTTCATGGTGAGCCTCCACCGTTCTCAATTAACCAATAACCTCCTAGATAGAGCTTGAAATCAGTTAATTGGTAAACCTAAAAAATAAATAATAAACCATCTATTTTAACACAAATCAATGTTATTAAATTAGGCTATTGTTCATAAAAGCATAACAAAACACAGTTGATGTGTCAAATCTTAGTTCTTAAATATTATTATTAATCATAAATCAAGATTTAATCCATTATCAATTCATAATTAAAGATATGAAAAACATAAAAAAGAAATAAATCAAACTTTATTTATATAAAATCATAAAATTGTTCTTCCACTCATGGAAGCAAAACTAAAATTCCATACACAAATTTTAGTCTACCATAATTAAATTAATCAAAATTAGCTCAATTAAAAAATATATTCTCATAATACATAAAGAAAGAAGATCTAATAATAAAAATATTCCCTTTTGATATGTGATCTCCAAATCCTTGAATTGGTTGATTACCTTATTCAAATCCTTGAAAATACTTCACAATTGGGAGTTTTCTCTATAAATTATGTGTTATGGAATGGAAAATATTGCTATAAGAGGTTGGATATTATTTAAGAGGGTTTTAGAGTGTACTTATAGGTTAGGTTTTGAGTAAAACATGTTACATGCACATCGTAGGGTTTTTAACCATTAAACACACGTGGGCCATGTCATGCTTTTATCTGTGCTGCATCGTGAAACAAAAGTCAAATCCTCTAGTGTAACATGAGATAGAAATTCCTAGAATCACCAAATGCCACACGAGAATCTCTAACTACAGACACACAAATTCAACCTAATTTTATTTGGCACCCAAGAGTCCCTTGTCGTGGTATGCATGTATATGGGTTGCAACACACAACAATTTAGTGATTTTTGATATTTTGGTTCATTCTAACTTGTTTGAGTTTCCATTTCTCACCCTATTTTTGCTCGTGTTCATCCAAAATTTTTCCAAATGTACATTAACCTATAAAACTGAAAATTACCTCCCAGAAAACATAATTCCAAAATAAAACATAAAATTAATGCTTAAAAGCATAATACATTATAGGTCAAAATAATGTTCATAAAAATATAACAATTTTAGTTCTCAAATTGGAAGTCTTTTGGTAGGAATAAAATTTTCCCATGAGTTTGTGGTGGATTTCCTCCTAAGTAGTTAAAGAGATCGGTGGAAGGCTAATTTTCCAAGCCTTTGTCCTATCTTTGAGTGTGTATGGGAAAGACCTCTTCTTAAGTTGGTCCTCATTGAGTACTTACAAAGGAAATGTCTGCACAATTGCATAAAATCACCAATACATGTTAATGGATCTTCATTAAGAATACCTTAAACTGAAAGTAACATAGAATAATGAATATTATTCAATTCATAATTTCAGTTTCCTCCCCCTACTATAAGGTATCAATGTGAATGATTTTCCTTGAATACTCCTTTATAGCCATTTCCTTTGGAAAAGTGTTGCTCTCGATGTAACTCTTCTTCTTCTTAAATTTCAATATCCACCATTCTAGGTGCTTATTTTCCCTTGATGAACATTATTTTAACCTATAATTTACTATGCTTTTAAAAATTAATTTCATGTTTTATTTTAGGATTATCTTTTTTTGGAGGGTATTTTCATATTTTATAGGTCAATGTGCTTTTGATAGAATCTTGGATGAACACAAGAAAAAGAGTGAAAATGGAGCAATAAATGGCAACTCAGACAAGTAAAAAATGAACCAAAATATCAAAAATCAGAAAACCAATGCCATCACAGCCCATATATATGCATGCCATATTTCTCCTAGCAAGGTGAACAAACTTCACCTAAGGTTAGCTCTTCCCGATGCTCTAGTGGTGGTTTATTTCCCCTACATATTGTTACTTATATGTATCATCCTTATAGTAAACTAGACCATTTGAGACTACACTACAAAAAAATGATTTCTCATACCCGTATGAAATTTAATGTTAGCGGTTTATTTTCTTTTCCTCTATGTACTACTCCTCAGAGTTAGAGACCTAGATTTTCTAACTTCTCTATTGGCCTTTGTTATCATTATGGAAATACTGGCCACCTTGCTAGGTAGTATCCTAGATAATTACGGAGAACATATTCAAGATCTCCAATATGTTCACACCTATCTCCTATGTTAGGATATTGTTATTGTGGCTTATCTAAGCATCTACAAGCTGGGTGCATTTGATATGATCCATCATTTTGTACCTTGGGTCTATGTTGGTGAGTATGAGGGTCCTTTCAAGTGGTTACAAATGAAGTCTGGGTATAGTCCGTTCTAGTTCTAGGTTAAAGGGAATTATGGTGCCCTTATTGACAACATAAGATTTTGGTAGAATTGGCTTATCAATTCTCCTTTGGTTTGGTATCAGAGCTTGGTCAAGGGTTCAAATCCTACCTAGCATAGGTTCGAGGATGAACCTCCTTTCCAAATGAGGGAATGATGTGATCCATCTTTTTGTACCTTGGGTCTATACTAGCGAGGAATATGGTCATTTCAAGTCGTTCCAAATGGAGCCTGAGAAAGGTTCGTTTTGGTTTTGGGTTAAAGGGAATTATGGTACCCCTATTGACAGCTTAAGCTTTTGGTAGAATTGGCTTATTAATTATCCTTTGGTTTGGTATCACAATGATGGAAATATGGCTACCAAATGGAGCGTGAACCCGCTTGAAGTACCACTTGGTCTAATTACAAGAGCACATGCAAAGAGATTCAATGATGCTTTGAATGAGTTAATGCAATAAGTTTGGGCTCAAACCAATTTATGTAATCTTATGGAGGAAGGACCACATATTCATAAATTATGTGTCAACATGCTACAAATTCTAGAATAATCAAGCAAGAAAATTCAAAATAATTAGTTGATTAAATTTGAATAATATGTCGAATTGTATTTAATTTATAGATCACATAAATAAAGCATGTGCCATTTAGTTTAGTTTTCCTTTTCTAATCTTGGGCATGTGATTTGAAAAGAAAGAAATATGGTTGTATTCATTACCATTTTGGGGGTGTAGCTTAAGAGAGAAGAACCTAGGCATTTCCTTTATTTTATGTTTCCTTTTTCTATATTTGGTTGTTACCCTTACTTATATGGGTGTGTAAGGCATGTAATAGCTTATAAAGAGGCTTTTCAATTCAATATAATTCATAATATTTTAAATCAAAATTATGGGAGAAATATTTCTCTTTAGTTCTTGGAAGAACCTTTTTAGGTTCACATCTCTTTATAGGTGTTGGGTTGTGGTTTTCATCCAAATTTGTAGTAGAACGGTCCTAGGAACTAATATTTGTTATGGATTTTGTCACAAGTTGGCATGGTTCGTATCATTTTGGTATAAAAGCCAAGGTTCTTGTCTTAGGTTTTCCTATCCTTATTGAGTTTTTCTTTGTGTCTTTATCTCAATCCTAGCTTTCTTCTTCATTCAAGTTCATCCACAAAAAATAACATCTTTTTATTTTTTTCATTCAGTTTATATTCCTAGTCTAATTCTATAAGATTGTTCTATTTCAACTTTCTATCATCTTTTTAATTTGATTCTTCTTTTTGGTTGTTCTTCACTGTTTCATTACATAAAAAAAGGAGAGAGCTTTCTATTCATAGTTTCAAAAAAATTGATAAAATGGCATTGTGACTTTAAATGGTCATACATTTTAGCTCGGGTATCGAAATGACTATTATAATATATCAAATCGAAGCTCATTTCAATTCCTAGAAGAAAAGGCTTGCATATTTTTCCTAATTTTTGGAGCCCAAATTCCATCATTTTCATGACTTACCAAGGGTTTAAAGTTTTTGTCGCATCTTTTCAATTTTGCTTGGTTTTGGTTTTGTTCAATAGAGTTGTAATGGAGGTTGAGGTGCTTACCAAGTTGATGTTTACAAATATTCTAAATATTCTCAAGATCCTATAAATATTCTCAAGATCTTACAAATATTCTCAAGATCCTACATAAGGGATATATTTGGTATATCAAATGCAAGGATTAATTTAGGAAGCAATTTTTTGGTTTTCGTTTATTACGAGCCTTTTATATTTAACAATTTTTATTTTAGTGATTTGTGAGATTTTTTATGTCTTATTTATTATAAGTCTTTTTAGTCTTTTATTCTTTGAGGATGGATTAGGCCCAATCAACAACTAATTGAATTGAGTCTATGGTTCTTTTCTTTAGGGTAAATTTTGTCTACAGTTTTATTGGTTATAAAAGAAAATAGCAGCTATGTAATGGTGGGAGAACTGATATCATTATTGAAAATTTATTTCATATACCTTTTTTCCTTGCATTATTGTGTTCTTAATTGAATTCTTGAATTTGACATATCAAAGAGAGTGATCATCTTTTGTGGCATCTCAAGGTTGACGTTTTAAGGACTTTGTTTTCTTAGGGTTCTAATCTGATCATCTTCAACACATTCTTAGCAAATCAACCATTCCTTTAAATGCTTGAATTCGACTCATCAAAATGAGTGATCATCCTTTGTGGTATCTCAAGGATGGGGTTTTAAGGACTTTGTTTCCTTCGGGTTCTAATATGATCAACTTCAACACATTCTTAGCAAAATCAATCATTCGTATTCCTTTGAGCTAGAGGGTTCCTAGGGTTATTTTCCTAGAGGGTCCTCACCATATGATATCAAAGCATTGGTTTCTAAAAACTGGTTATATATCTATATCTATCATTTTTTTGAGTTCTTGAATCGACAAAAAAAATTCATCTTGTCCTTGTTTTAGTCCTTTTTTGTATTTTCTCGATTCATAAAACAAATCTATCCTTTAAGTATTTTTTTCTTTCAATTTAAATTTTTTTGTTTTCATCATTGGATTTCGTTTTTATTTTCTTTTATGTTCTTAATTTCAATAAAAGAGGTTCGTTCTTGAAGTCTCGTGTTTTCTTTCAATTTCATTGTTATTGTTTTCGTCTTTGGATTTCATATCATAGTTGTCTTTGATTGCTTTGTATCTTTTTTTGTTCTTTATTTATGTGTTCAAACCATCTTTGTTCTTCAATAAATAAAAGAGAAGAAAACAAAGAGGGTTGCTTTTCATAGTTTAATTTTTTTTGATAAATTAGAGTTGAAACTTTAAACAACCATAACTTTTGACTCGGGTATCAATTGTTTTTATAATATATCAAAAGGGATGGATTTAGAATATGAAATGTAAGGATTAATTTAGGAAGCAATGTTTTTTTAGTTAATTATGGGCTTTTATGTTTAAATTTTTTTGTTTTAGTGAATTGTGGGCTTTTTTATGTCTTATTTATCATAAGTCTTTTTAGGTTTTTATTATTTATCGATGGATTAAGCCCAATCCACAACTAAATAGGCCTACTTGGTTTGAATTGCGTATAGGGTTCTTCTCTTTAAGGTAAATTTCGTATAGGGTTTCGTTGCTTATAAAAGAAAAAAGAAGCCATGTAATGGAGGGAGAACTGATATCATTAAGCAAAATTTATTTCAAAAAGCTTTTTGCTTTGCCTTATATTCATAATTGAATGCTTGAATTCAAATTATCAAAAGGTGTGATAATCATTTGTGGAGTCTCAAGTTTGATGTTTGAAGGACTTTGTTTCCTTAGGGTTATAATCTAATCAACTTCAATACGTTCTTAACAAATTAATCGTTCCTATTCCTTTAAGTTTGTGGGTTCCAAGGGTTATTCATCTAGAGGGTTTGCATCATTTGGTATCCGAGAATTGCTTGCTGAAAAAGGTTATCTATCTACATCTATCGTGTTTATTGAGTTCTTGAATCGAAGATAAAAAAAATCATCTTGTCCTTATTTTAGTCTATTTCTGCTTTTTCTTGATTCACAAAAAACAAAATCAGCTCTTCAAGTATTGTAGTTTCCTTTGAGTTCTAATATAAAAAATATTCTTCCTAGAAGTTTCTTGTTTTCTTTCAAATTCGTTGTTATTGTTTTTGTCTTTGAATTTCATTTGGTACTTCTCTTTGAAATCTTTGTATCTTTTTCTTGTTCTTCATTTTTGTTTTCAATAAATATATTTTATTAAAAAAAATAGATAAATAGAAGTGGAAACTTTAAAGGGTTATAACATTTGACTCGTGTATCAAAACAACAATTATAATATATCAAATCGAAGCTCATTTTGATTCCTAAAAGTGGGAAGGGCTTTACCTATACTCCCACATTTTAAAGCCCAAATTACATCATATACATCATTTACCAAGGGTTTAATTTTTTGTCAAACCGTTTTTGTTATTCTTGGTTTCAATTTTGTTCATTAGAGTAGTAATGGAGATTGTAGTGCTGACCAAGTTGATATTTACAAATATTCTAAAGATTCTCAAGATCCTAACAATATCCTCAAGATCTTACAAATCTCCTTAAGATACTACACAAGGGATGGATTTGGAATACCAAATGGAAGGATTAATTTAGGAAGCAATTTTTTTAGTTAATTTTTTATTCTTTATAGAAGGTTTAAAGTTTTTGTTGCACCTTTTTCGTTTTGCTTGGTTTTGAGTTTTTCAATAGAGCTGTAATAGAGATTGAGGTGTTGAACAAGAGTATGTTTATAAATATTCTAAATATTTTCAAGATCCTACAAATATTCTCATGATCCTAAACAAGGGATATATTTGGAATATCAAATACAAGGATTATTTTAGGAAGCAATCTCAAGGTAGTGGTTTTAAGGACTTTGTTTCCTTATGGTTCAAATTGGATCATCTTCAACACAACACGTTCTTAACAAATCAATCGTTCCTATTCCATTAAGTTTATGGGTTGCTAGGGTTGTTTTACAAAGAGGGTCCGTATCATTTGTTATCAAAGCATTGGTTGCTGAAAAAAAAGGTTTTCTATCTACATCTACCATTTTTTTTCAGTTCTTGAATAAAACAAAATAATCTTGGTCTTGTTTCATTTCTTTTCTACATTTTCTATATACACAAAAAAAAAACAAAAAAATATTTCCTCCAAGTCTCTTAGTTTTCTTTCAATTTTGTTTTCATTGTTTTTATCTTTAGATTTCTTTTTGTAGTTTCCTCTAAGTCCTGCATTTAAAAAAAGTTTGTCTTTCAATTCTTATGTTTTTTTTCAATTTCGTTGTTGTTGTTTTCATCTTTGGATTTCATTTCGTAGTTATATTTGAAATCTTCATACCTTTTTCTTGTTCTATATTTTGGGTTCAATCAATCTTTCTTCTTTTCAAAAAAAAAGAGAAGGAAAAAAAAGAAGAGTGCTAATGTACACAATTTCAAAAAACATATTTGATAAATTAGAGTTTTAACTATTAATGGTTATAACTTTTGATTTGGGAATTGAAACAACAATTATAATGTATCAAATCAAAGCTTGTATCAATTCTGATAAGCGAAGTGGGCTATACCTATATACTCACATTTTTCGTACCCAAATTCCATCGTGTACATCACTTATAAAGAGTTAAAGGTTTTGTTGCAAATTTTCATTTTTCTTGCTTTTAGTTTTGTTCAATAGAGCTATAATGGAGATTGAAGTGCTAATCAATAGTATGTTTACAATTATTCAAAAGATTCTCAAGATCTTACGAATATTCTCATGATCCTTCACAAGGGATATATTTGGAATCTCAAATGCAAGGATGTTTTAGCAAGCAATTTCAAGGTTGAGGTTTTAAGGACTTTGTTTCCTTATAGTTTTAATTGTATCATCTTTAACATGTTTTTAGCAAATGAATTGTTCCTATTCCATTGAGTTCATGGGTTCCAAGGGTTGTTCACCAAAAGGGTCTGTATTGTTTGTTATTAGAGCATTCGTTGTTGAAAAAAAGGTTTTACATTTTTATCTACCATTTTTTCAGTTCTTGAGTAAAACAAAATCATCTTGTTCTTGATTCAGTTCTTTTCTACATTTTTTGGTTACACAAAAAAATCCTTCCTTCAAGTCTTTTAGTTTTCTTTCCATTTTTTTCATTGTTTTTATCTTTTTATTTCGTTTTGTAGTTTCCTATATGCCCCTCATTTCAAAAAAAAAAGTTCGTTCTTCAATTCCTGTGTTTTCTTGCAATTTTGTTGTTGTTGTTTTTGTCTTTGGATATCGTTTCATTGTTCTCTTTGAAATTTTCATATCTTTTGCTTGTTCTTTATTTCTATGTTCAATAAATATTTGTTTTTTACAAAAATGAGAAGGAAAAGAAAAAAGAAGAGTGCTGATGTACATAGTTTAAAAAAAAGATTTGATAATCAAAGTTTCAACTTTAAACAACCATACCTTTTGACTCGGGTATCAAAACGACTATTATAATATATCAAATCGAAGCTTGTATCAATTCTAATAAGCTAAGTGGACCTTTCCTACGTACCTACATTTTTTGAATCCAAATTCTATTGCTTACATCACTTAAGGGTTCAAAGTTTTTGTCGCATATTTTTCGTTTTGCATCCTTTTAGTTTTGTTCAATAGAGTTGTAATGGAGATTAATGTGCTGACCAAGAGTATATTTGCAAATATCTAAATATTCTCAAGATTCTAAAATAATTCTCATGATCATACACAATGGATAGATTTTGAATATCAAATGCAAGGATTAAATTCGGAAGAAATCTCAAGGTTGGGGTTTGAAGGACTTTGTTTCCTTATGATTCTAATAGGATCATCTTCAACAGGTTCTTTTGAAATCAATCATTCCTATTCCATCGAGTTTGTGGATTCCTAGGGTTGTTTTCCAAGATGGTCCATATCATTTGTTATCAGAGCATTGGTTTTTGAAAATAAATTTTTTTATCTACATCTACGATTTTTTTCAGTTCTTGAATAAACCAAAATCATCTTGTTTTTGTTTCTATTCTTTTCAACGCTTTCTAGATACCAAAAAAAACAAAAAATCCTTCCTTCAAGTCTTTTAGTTTTCTTTCAATTTTTTTTTGTTATTTTTATCTTTGGATTTCATTTTGTAGTTTCCTCTAAGTCTTTGATTTCAAAAAAAAAAAAGTTAGTCCTTTAATTCTTGTGTTTTCTTTCAATTTCATTGTTGTTGTTTTCATTTCATTATTCTGTTTGAAATCTTCATATCTTTTTCTTGTTCTTTATTTCTATGTTTAATCAATATTTGTTCTTTACAAAAAAATGGAAGGAAAAAAAATGAAGAGGGCTGCTATATACAATTTTAAAAAAAGATTTGATAAATCGGAGTTCCAACTTTAAATGATCATAACTTTTGACTCGGGTATTAAAATAACTATAATAATATATCAAATTGAAGCTGCTATTGATTCCAATAAGATGAGTGGACCCTGCCCATGTACCCGCATTTTTTGAACCCAAATTCCATCATTTACATCACTTATAGTGGTGTTAATGTTTTTGTCACAACTTTTCCGTTTTGCTTGCTTTCGGTTTTGTTCAATTGAGCTATAATGGAGATTGAGGTGCTGACCAAAAGTATGTTTACAAATATTGTAAAGATTCTCAAGATCCTACAAATGTTTACATGATCCTACCCAAGGGTTAGATTTGAAATATCAAATGCAAGGATTAATTTTGGAAGCAATCTCAAGGTTGGGGTTTTAAGGACTTTGTTTCCTTATGGTTCTAATAGGATCATCTTCAATAGGTTCTTGCAAAATCAATCATTCCTATTCCATTAGAGCATTGGTTGCTTAAAACGGGTTTCTATCTATATCTATCTTTTTTTTTCATTTCTTGAATATAAAAATCAACTTGTCCATGTTTTAGTTATTTTTTGTGTTTTCTATATACACAAAAAAACAAAAAATCCATCGTTCAAGTCTTTTAGTTTTCTTTCAATTTTGTTTTTGTTGCTATTATCTTTGGATTTTATTTTCATTGTTATTATCTTTGGAATTTGTTTTGTAGTTTCCTCTAAGTCTCTATTTAAAAAAAATTCTTGTCCTTCAATTCTTATTTTTTTTACAATTTTGTTGTTGTTGTTTTCATTTTTTCATTTCGTTTCATACTCCTCTTTGAAATCTTTGTATCTTTTTCTTATTCTATATTTTTGTCTCCAATCAATCTTTATTCTTTATAAAAAAAAGAAAAGGAAAAAAAAAGAATAGTGTTGTACATAGTTTCAAAAATAAAAGATTTGATAAATCAAAGTTCGTATCGATTCCAATAAGCCAAGTGGGCCTTGACTATGTACCCGCATTTTTAGAACCCAAATTCCATCATTTACATCACTTACAAAGGATTTAAAGTTTTTGTCACACCTTTTACCTTTTGCTTGCTTCGGTTTTGTTCAATAGAGATGTAATGGAGATTGAGGTGTTGACCATGAGTATATTTACAAATATTCTAAGGATTCTCAAGATCTTAAAAATATTCTCATGATCCTATACAGGGATAGATTTTGAATATCAAATGTAAGGATTAATTTACAAAGCAATCTCAAGGTTGGGGTTTTAAAGTCTTTATTTCCTTATGGGTCTAATCGAATCAACTTCAACATGTTCTAAAAAAATCAATTGTTCCCATTCCATTGAGTTCGTGGGTTCCTCGGTTTTTTTGGTGAAAGGGTCCGTATCGTTTGTTATTAGAGCATTGGTTGTTAAAAAAGGTTTTCCATGTACATCTACCATTTTTTTTTCAGTTCTTGAATATAAAAAAAATCATCTTGTTCTTGTTTCAATTCTTTTGTGTGGTTTTTTGATACAAAAAAGAAATCCTTCCTTCAAGTCTTTTAGTTTTTTTTTTAAATTTTGTTTTTGTTTTGTAGTTTCCTCTATGCCTCTTATTTAAAAAAAAGTTTATCCTTCAAATCTTATGTTTTCTTTCAATTTTTTTGTTATTGTTTTCGTCTTTGCATTTCTTTTCGTACTCCTCTTTGAAATCTTTGTATCTTTTCTTATTCTATATTTCTATGTCCAATCAATCTTTGTTCTTTACAAAAAAAAGAGAAGGAAAAAAAAGAAAGAAGTGTGTTACTGTACATAGTTAAAAAAAGATTTGATAAATAGGATTTTCAACTTTAAACTCTCATAACTTTTGACTCGGGTATTGAAACGACTATTACAATATATAAAATTGAAGCTCATATCGATTTTGATAAGCCAAGTGGGCCTTGAATTTTTACCCTCATTTTATCAACCCAAATTCCATCATTTACTTCACTTACAAAGGGTTTAAAGTTTTTGTCGCACCTTTTCGATTTTGCTTGCTTTCAGTTTTGTTCAATAGAGGTGTAATGGAGATTGATGTGTTGACCATGAGTATGTTTAGAAATATTCTAAAGATTCTTATGATCCTATAAATATTCTCAAGATGGTACAAATGTTTTTTTGATCCTACCTAAGGGATAGATTCAAAATATCAAATGCAAGGATTAATTTAGGAAGCAATCCCAAGGTTGGGGTTTTACGGAATATGTTTCTTATGGTTCTAATAGGATCATCTTCAACAGGTTCTTTCAAAATCAATCATTCATATTCCATTGAGTTCATGGGTTCCTAAGGTTTACCAAATGGGTTCTTATAATTTTTTATTAGAGCATAGGTTGCTAAAAAGGTTTTCTATCTATGTTTACCTTTTTTTTCAATTCTTGAATATAAAAAAATCAACTTGTTCTTATTTTAGTTATTTTCTGTGTTTTCTATATACACAAAAAAAACCAAAAATCCTTCGTTCAAGTCTTTTAGTTTTCTTTCAATTTTGTTTTCGTTGTTATTATCTTTGGATTTTGTTTTTTAGTTTCCTCTAAGTCTGTATTTAAAAAAAAAGGTTTGTCTTACGATTCTTATGTTTTCTTTCAATTTTTTTTTGTTGTTTTCATTTTTGCATTTCGTTTCATACTCATTTTTGAAATCTTTGTATCTATTTCTATATCCAATCAATCTTTATTCTTTACAAAAAAAAGAGATGTAAAAAAGAAATAAGAGTGTTGCTATACACAGTTTAAAAAAAAAGATTTGATAAATCGAAGCTCATATCGATTCCAATAGGCCAAGTGAGCCTTAACCATACCTGCATTTTAAAAACCCAAATTCCATCGTTTATATCACTTATAGAGGGTTTAAAGTTTTTGTCGCACCTTTTTCGTTTTCCTTGCTTTCGGTTTTGTTCAATAGAGATGTAATGGAAGTTGAGGTGTTGATTATGAGTATATTTACAAATATTCTAGAGATTCTTAAGATCCTACAAATATTCTCATGATCCGACACAAGGGATAAATTTGGAATATCACATGCAAGGATTAATTTACGAAGCAATCTCAAGGTTGGGGTTTTAAAGTCTTTGTTTCCTTATTGTTCTAATCTGATCATCTTCAACACGTTCTTTGCAAATCAATCGTTCCCATTCCATTGAGTTTGTAGGTTTCTAGGGTTGTTCGGCAAAAGGGTCCATATCATTTGTTATTAGAGCATTGGTTGCTAAAAAGGTTTTCTATCTACATCTACCATTTGTTTTTTAGTTCTTGAATATAAAAAAAATCATCTTGTTCTTGTTTTAGTTCTTTTCTGTGTTTTTTGGATACAAAAAAAATCCTTCCTTCAAGTCTTTTAGTTTTCTTTCAATTTTTTTCATTGTTTTATCTTTGGTTTCATTTTGTAGTTTCCTCTAAGTCCCTTATTTAAAAAACAAATTTGTCCTTCAACTCTTATGTTTTCTTTCAATTTTGTTGTTGTTGTTTTTGTCTTTGCATTTTGTTTCATAGTCCTATTATTCTATATTTCCGTGTCCAATTAATCTTTGTTCTTTACAAAAAAAAGAAGGAAAAAAGAAAGAAGAGTGTTACTGTATACAATTTTAAAAAAATATTTGATAAATAGGATTTTCAATTTTAAACTCTCATAACTTTTGACTTGGGTATCGAAACAACTATTATAATATATTAAATCAAAACTCGTATCGATTACAATAAGCCAAATTCCATCATTTTTATCAAACCCAAATTTCAATAGAACTATAATGGAGATTGACATGTTGACCAAGAGTATGTTTATAAAGATTCTAAAGATTCTCATGATCCTACTAAAGGGATACATTTGGAATATGATGAGCAAAATCGGCATCGCCGATCTTGCCAATACTTTGGTTTTATATTTATAAAACTCTCGCAAGTGCACGAATCATTTCATAGAAAATGATAAGTATACTCCCAAGGTTGATCTAAGGAACGAATATATGTGGTTTTTAATTTATTATTCAAACTTTTAAAAACAAAGTTAAATCCTAAACATCCTCTCATGATATTTTGGGTTTTTGTGTTTTTAATCTGATAACCTAAAAATAAACATAAATACATATTCAATAAATATTTATGAAAATTTTATCATTTATAATAGTGGAGTATTTATGGATATAATAAATAAGTTAATTATGCTTGCTCATATTATTTAGGTTATGAAAGATATAAATTGATATTTATTGATTTTCTTATTTTTATATTAATACCACCTTTGGTGTGGTTAAATATTCTTTGTTAACTAAAAAAAATCAATTAACACCTATGGGTGGGTTTGATAACTAATTTGGTTAATTAAATTAATTCTTTTTTTCTTCTAAGAGATTGAAAATGAACCATTGAAATGCCACCTTTGGTGGGGTTAGACAGTTTAAACTTTATTGAAGGTGTCCAAATTAAACCTAACAATTTAATTATTCGAGTGCTAACTTTCAAATTTTAAAACCACTACTAAAAACATGTTGTCAATACATTTTTAGATAATAATTCTTATAAAAACTTTTGAAATAGAGCTTCACTCTAACTACCAGGCGATTGTACCAACAAATAAAAGAGCACTACTCTAAATTAGATCGGATAACTAAACCTTAAAATCTAATTTTCACATTTAAGTTTGTAATGAAAAATAATATATTTCTCTCTAATATTCTTAATATAAAATCTTGAATAAAAACAAAATCAATTCATTTTAAAGATTTTTACCTATTTAATATTTCGCAAGCATAACAACGTTATTATTATATCATGTTTACAAACAATCAGCAATGTTGTATTTAATCATAGAAAAATTAAATATAACATATAAAACTAAAACAAAAAAAATAACTGTAAAGAAAATAAAATCCTTATAGTACTTTAATGCTCTTTCTTTTCCTGGAAAACCTCCAAACGGAATTTTCATTTCTATTTATTGAATAAAAAAGCAAATAAATTACAAAAACATAATTAGTTCTTCTCAAGAAGAGAAGAACTCTAAAACTATGAAAACTAACTAAGAAAAACTAAAAACTAAGAAATGGAGAGAAAGAAGAGAGAAGAAGATGATTTTGAGGTGTGTTTTGGTGTGGAGAGAATGAGGGTATTTATAGGTGAGGAAAGGAAGAAAAAGTGGTAAAAAATGTAGTAAATGCGTGTTAGGTGAATGATGACATCGTCGATGACATCATTGGTAGGTACGGTGTAGAGGCACACGTGGAATTCAGTAGAGGTGCACAGAAGCGCATGCGGACTGGGTGTTATGTGTGTGATGACTTTGGCGTGACTGGGCGATGTGCGGGTTGCTCAAAGTGGCTGGGCATTGCGGCATGCACTGCACGCATTTTTGGGTGCAGTTGGGCATTGTGGCGCGTGTTGCTTAGCACTGGTAGGCGATTGTGCGTGTTGGTGGCACTACTGGGCAGCTGCGTGCGTGATCCATTTTATCCAATTTTTCCTATTCTGTTCATTTCGTGGGTTCCTAGGGTTGTTCACTAAGATGGTCCATATCATTTGTTATCATAGTATTGGTTGCTGAAAAAAGGATTTCCATCTACATCTACCATTTTTTTTTTCAGTTTTTGAATATAAAAAAATCAACTTATTCTTGTTTTAGTTATTTTTTACGTTTTATAGATTCACAAAAAAAAACATAAAAAATCCTTCCTTCAAGTCTTTATGTCTTCATTCAATTTTATTTTTGGTTTTTATCTTTGGATATCGTTTTCTAGTTTCCTCTAAGTCCCTGATTTGAAAAAAAATATAAAGTTTGTCCTTGAATACGAGTGTTTTCTTTCAATTTTATTGTTGTTTTTTCCATCTTTGGATTTCTTTTCATGGTTCTCTTTGAAATCTTTGTATCTTTTTCTTGTTCTATGTTTATATTTTCAATAAATGTTTGTTCTTTACAAAAAGAAGAAAGAAAAGTGATGTTATACTCAGTTTAAAAATATATATTTTATAAATCTGAATTTTAACTTTAAATAGCCATAACTTTCGACTTGGGTACCAAAACATTTGTTGTACTATATCAAATCGAAGAATGTATCAATTCCAATAAGTAGAGTTACTTTTGCACTTGCATTTTTCGAACCCATAATCCGTAGTTTACCTCGCTTATAAAGGGTATAAAGTTTTTGTTGCACCTTTTCTTTTTTTCTTGATTTTGGATTTGGTCAATAGAGCTGTAATGGAGATTGAGGTGCTGACTAAGAGTATATTAACAAATATTCTAAAGATTCTCAAGATCCTACAAAATGGATAAATTTGGAATATCATATCGAAGGATTATTTTTGGAAGCAACCTCAGGTTGGGATTTTAAGGACTTTGTTTCTTTATGATTCTAATCGGATCATCTTCGAAACATCCTTAGTAATTAAATCGTTCCTATTCCCTTGATTTTGTTGGTTGCTAGGGTTGTTCACCAAGAAGGTCCATATCATTTGTTATCAGAGCATTGGTGGCTGAAAAGAGATTTTCTATCTACATCTACCTTTTTTTTCAATTCTTCAATATAAAAAATTCATCTTGTTCTTGTTTCAGTTCTTTTCTGCATTTGTTTTTGTTTTTATCTTTGGATTTCGTTTTCTAGTTTCCTCTAAGTCATTGATTTCAAAAATAATAAAAAGTTTGTCCTTGAATTCAAGTGTTTTCTTTCATTTATGTTGTTGTTTTCATCTTGCGATTTTGTTTCCTAGTTCTCTTTGAAATCTTTATATCTTTTTATTATTCTATATTTATAATTTAATACAATCTTTTTTCTTTACAAAAAAAGATAGAAGGGCGATGTTGTACACAATTTAAAAAAAAGATTTGATAAATCAGAGTTTCACCTTTAAATGGCCATCACTTTTGACTTGTGTATCGAAACAAATATTTTAATATATCAAATCTAAGATCATATTGATTCGGATAAGCCGAGTGGGCCTTACTTTTGTATCCGTATTTTTCGAACCCAAATTCCATCATTTACATCACTTATAGAGGGTTTAAAGTTTTGGTTGCACCTTTTCTGTTTTTCTTTCTTTCGATTTTGTTCAATAGAGCTATAATGGAGATTGAGGTGCTAATCAAGTGTATGTTATCAATTATTCTAAAGATTCTCAAAATCCTACAAATATTCTCCAAATCCTACTAAGGGGATAGATTTGGAGTATCAAATGGATGGATTATTTTAGGAATCAATCTCAAGGTTGTGGTTTTAAGGACTTTTTTCCTTATAGTTATAATAAGATTATCTTCAAAACTTTCTTAGAAAATGAATTGTTCCTATTCCATAGAGTTTGTGTGTTCCTAGGCTTGTTTACCAAGAAGGTCCATATTGTTTGTTATTAGAGCATTCGTTGCTGAAAAAATGTTTTCTATCTACATTTACCATTTTTTTAGTTATAAAAAAATCATATTGTTCTTGTTTAAGTTCTTTTCTGCGTTTTCTGGATTTAAAAAAAATGCATTGCTTGATGTCTTTTAGTTTTCATTCAAAATTGTTTTTTTTTGTTTTTATCTTTGGATTTCATTTTCTTATTTCCTCTAAGTCACTGATTTCAAAAAATAAAAAGTTCATCCTTGAATTCGAGTGTTTTCTTTCGATTATGTTGTTCTTATGTTCGTCTTGGGGTTTTGTTTCGTAGTTCTCTTTGAAATCTTCGTATCTTTTTCTTGTTCTATATTTCTAATTTCATTCAATCTTTATTCTTTACAAAAAAAAAAAGAAAATTAAAGAAGAGCGATGTTGTAGACAATTTAAAAACATAGATTTGATAAATCCGAGTTTCACCTTTAAATATTCATAACTTTTGACTTGTGTATTGAAATGAACATTATAATATATCAAATTGAAGATCATATTGATTTGGATAAGCAAAGTGGGCCCTACTTTTGTATCCGCATTTTTTGAACCCAAATTCCATCGTTTACATCACTTATATAGGGTTTAAAGTTTTTGTCGCACCTTTTCCATTTTTATTTCTTTCATTTTTGTTCAATAGAGTTGTAATGGAGATTGAGGTGCTGATTAAGAGTATGCTTTCAATTATTCTAAAGATTCTCAGGATCTTACAAGTATTCTGCAAACACATGTTATTAGAGCATTGGTTGTTGACAAAATATTTTCTATCTACATCTACCATTTGTTTCAGTTCTTGAATATAAAAAAATAATCTTTTTTCTTGTTTCATTTCTTTTTATGCATTTTCTAGATTCATAAAAAAGACAAAAAATCCATCCTCCACGTATTTTAGTTTTTCTTGTTTTTATATTTAGATTTCGTTATGTAGTTTCCTCTTAGTCCCTGATTTAAAAAAAATGGTCATCCGTCAATTCTTGTGTTTTCTCCAATTTCGTTGTTGTTGTTTTCATCTTTGGATTTTGTTTCATACTTCTCTTTGAAATCGTCATATATTTTTCTTGTTTTTTTTGTGTTCCATCAATCTTTGGTCTCTAAACAAAAGAGAAGAAAAAAAAGAGTTATGTTTTACAAAGTTTCAAAAAATTATTTGATAAATTGTAGTTTCAAAACGATGATTATAATATATCAAATTGAAGCTCGTAATGATTTTGGGTGAGTCGAGTGGGCCATGCCATTGTACCAGCATTTTTTGAACACAAATTCTATTGTTTACATCACTTATAGAGGGTTTAAAGTTTTTGTCACACCTTTTCCATTTTACTTGCTTTCGGTTTTGTTCAATAGAGTTGTAATTGAGATTGGGGTGATGACCAAGAGTATGTATACAAATATTCTAAAAATTCCCAAGATCCTACAAAAAACCTTAAGATCTTACAAATATTCTCATGATGGTCCTATACATGTGATAGATTTTTTAATATCAAATGTAAGGATTATTTTTGGGAGGAATCTCAAGGTTGGGGTTTTAAGGTCTTTGTTTCCTTATGGTTCTTATCCGATCTCATCAAGATGTTCTTAGCAAGTGAATCATTCCTATTCCATTGAGTTTGAGGATTCATAGAGTCGTTCACCAAGAGAGTCCGTAACATTTTTTATTAGGGCATTGGTTTTGGAAAAAATGATTTTCTATCTACATCTACAATTTTTTTTTCAGTTCTTGAACATAAAAAAATCATCTTATTCTTGTGTCTGTTCTTTTCTGCTTTTTCTAGATTCACAAAAAAAATTACCATCCTCCAAGTCTTTTAGTTTTCATTCAATTTTATGTTCATTGTTTTTATATTAGGATTTTATTTTGTAGTTTCCTCTAAGTCCCTGATTTAAAAAAAAAGTTCATCCAATAATGTTTTCATCTTTGGATTTCATCTTTGGATTTCATCTGTGGATTTCATTTAGTAGTTCTCTTTGAAATCTTCGTATCTTTTTCTTGTTTTTTTGTGTTCCATCAATCTTTGTTCACTAAAAAAAGAGAAGGAAAAAAAGGAGAGTAATGTTGTTCACAATTTCAAAAATATTATTTCATAAATCGTAGTTTTAAATTTAAATGGCCATACCTTTAGACTCAGACATCAAAATGACTATTATAATATATCAAATTGAAGATCGTATGGATTCCAATGAGTTGAGTGGGCCTTGCCAATGTACCCATATTTTTCGAACCCAAATTCCATCATTTACATCACTTATAGAGGGTTTAAATTTTTTGTTGCACCTTTTCCGTTTTGCTTGCTTGTAGTCGTGTTCAATAGAGTTGTAATGGAGATGGAGGTGCTGACCAAGAGTATGTTTACAAATATTTTGAAAATTCTTAAGATCCTACAAATATTCTAATGATCCTACACATATGATAGATTTGGAATATCAAATGCAAGTATTATTTTAGGAAGGACTATCAAGGTAGGGGTTTAAAGGTCTTTGTTTCCCTATAGTTCTAATTCGATCATCATTAACACCTTCTTAGCAAGTCAATTGTTCCTATTCCATTGAGTTCGAGGGTTCATAAGGTCCTTCGCCAAGTAGCTTCGTATTATGTTCTATTAGAGAATTGGTTGCTGAAAAATGATTTTCTATCTACATCTAACATTTTTTTAGTTCTTGAATATAAAAAAAATCATTTTGTTCTTGTTTAAGTTATTTTTTGCATTTTCTAGATTCACAAAAAAAAAACAAAACAAAAAAAATCCTTCCCTCAAGTCTTTTAGTTTTCATTCAATTTTTATTTCATTCTTTTTATCTTTGGATTTTGTTTTGTAGTTTCCTCTAAGTCCATGATTTGAAAAAAAAAATTGAATTAAAACTAAAGGACATGAATTAAAAAAAAAAGTTAGTCCTTTAATTCTTGTGTTTTCTTTCAATTTTTTTTGTTGTTTTCGTCGTTTGATTTCGTTTCGTAGTTCTCTTTGAAATATTTATTTCTTTGTCTTTTTTTTGTGTTCCATCAATCTTTGTTCTCTAAACAAAAGAGAAGGAAAAAAAGAAGAAGAGTGATCAATCGTAATTTTAAATTTAAATGTCCATAACTTTTGACAAGGGTATCCAAATGACTATTGTAATATATCAAATCGAAGCTTGTATCGATTACGATGAGCTGAGTGCGCCTTGCCTATGTACCTGCATTTTTAGAACCCAAATTCCATCGTTTACATCACTTAGGGTTTAATGTTTTTGTCACAACTTTTTTCCATTTTGCATCCTTTTGGTTTTGCTCAATAGAGTTGTAATAGAGATTGAGGTGCTGACCAAGAGTATGTTTACAAATATTCCAAAGATTCTCAAGATCCTACAAATATTCTCATCACCCTACACAATGGATAGATTTGGAATATCAAATAGATGGGTTATTTTAGGAAGCAATCATAAGGTAGGGGTTTTAAAGACGTTGTTTCCATATTATTCTAATCAGATCATCATGAAGTCGTTCTTAGCAAATCAATCATTCCTATTAAATTGACTTTGTGTGTTCCTAGAGTCATTAGCCAAGATGGTCTATGTCATTTGTTATTGGAGAATTGGTTTCGGAAAAAATAATTTCTATCTACTACATCTACCATTTTTTCAGTTATTAAATATAAAAAAAATCATCTTGTTCTTGTGTTAGTTCTTTTTTGCGTTTTCTATATTCATAAAAAAAATCCTTCCATCAAGTCTTTTAGTATTCTTAAAAAATGTATTCATTGTTTTTATATTTGGATTTCATTTTTTTGTGTCCTCTAAGTCCCTAATTTTAAAAAAAATAGTTCGTCCTTCAATTCTTGTGTTTTTCTTTCAATTTTGTTGTTTTTGTTTTCGTCTTTGGATTTCATTTCGTAGTTCTCTTTGAAATCTTCGTATCTTTTTCATATGTTTTTTTGTGTTCCATGAATCCTTGTTCTCTAAAAAAAGTAGGAAAAAAAAGATGAGTGATGTTGTGAACAGTTTCAAAAAACATATTTGATAAATCATAGTTTCAAATTTAAAAGGCCATAACTTTTGACTCGGGTATGGAAATATCTATTATAATATATAAAATCAAAGCTCGTATAGATTCCAATGTGCTGAGGGGGCCTACCAATGTACCCGTATTTTTTGAACCCAAATTCCGTTGTTTACATCACTTATAGAGGGTTGAAAGTTTTTATCACACCTTTTTCCATTTTGCTTGCTTGCAGTTTTGGTCAATAGAGCTATAATAGAGATTTAGGTGCTGACCAAGAGTATGTTTACAAGTATTATAAAAATTATCAAGATCCTACAAATATTCTCACGATCCTACACATGGGATAGATTTGGAATAACAAATGCAAGGATTATTTTTGGAAGGACTATCAAGGTAGAGGTTTTAAGGACTTTGTTTCCTTATGGGACTAATCTGATCATCATCAACACATTCTTAGTAGATAATTCATTTCTATTAAATTGAGTTTGAGGGTTCGTAGGGTCCTTGGCCAAAGATAAGCAGAGTAGGCCTTGACTTTGTAACCAAATATTTTGAACCTAAATTCCATCATTTACATCACCATTAGAGGGTTTAAAGTTTTTGTATCACCTTTACCTTTTTGCTTGCTTTCGGTTTTGTTCAATAGAGCTGTAATGAAGATTGAGGTGCTAACCAAGAATATGTTTACAAATATTCTAACGATTCTCAAGATCCTTCAAATATTATCATGATCCTACACATGGGATAGATTTGGAATATCAAATGCAAGAATTATTTTTGGAAGCAATCTCAAGGTCGTCGTTTTAAGGACTTTGTTTTCTTATGGTTCTAATCAGATCATCTTCAACATGTTCATAGTAAATCAATCATTCTTATTACATCGAGTTCGTGGGTTCATTATGTTGTTCACCAAGAGGGTCCGTATCGTTTAATATTAGAGCATTGGTGGATGAAAAAAGATTTTTTATCCACATCTACCATTTTTTTCAGTTCTTGAATATAGAAAAATTATGTTGTTCTTGTTTCAGATCTTTCTGTGTTTTCAAGATTCATAAAAAAAAATCCTTCTTTAAAGTCTTTTAGTGTTCATTCAACTTTTTTTTCATTGTTTTTGTCTTTGGATTTCGTTTTGTAGTTTCCTCTGAGTCCCTAATTTAAAAAAAAGTTCTTCCTTCAATTCTTGTGTTTTCTTTCAATTTCGTTGTTTTTGATTTTGTCTTTGGATTTCGTTTAGTAGTTCTCTTTGAAATCTTTGTATCTTTTTCTTGTTTTTGATTTTTGTGTTCCATCAATATTTGTTCTCTAAAAAATAGAGAAGGAGAAGTAAAAGAAGAGTGATGTTGTACACAATTTCAAAAAAGCATATTTGATAAACATAGTTTTAAATATAAATGACCATAAATTTTGACTCGGGCATCGAAATGACTATTATAATATATCAAATAAAAGCTTGTATCGATTCTGATGAGTCGAGGGGGCTTTTCCCATGTACCCATATTTTTTGAACCCAAATTCCCATCGTTTACATCACTTACAAAGGGTTCAACTTTTTTGTTGCACCTTTCATTTTTGCTCGCTTTCAGTTTTGTTCAATAGAGCTGTAATGAAGATTGAGGTGCTTACCAAGAGTATGTATACATATATTCTAATGATTCTCAATATCCTGCAAATATTCTCATGATCCTACATATGGGATAGCTTTGAAATGTCAAATGCATGGATTATTTTAGGAAGCAATCTCAAGGTTAGGGTTTTAAAGACTTTGTTTCCTTATGGTTCTAATTAGATCATCTTCAAAAAGTTCATAGCAAATCAATAATTCCTATTCCATTGAGTTCGTGGGTTCCTATTCCATTATTCTTGTTTAAGTTCTTTTCTACATTTTCTAGATTCACAAAAGAAAGGAAAAAAAAATCCTACCTTCATGTCTTTTTATTTTTCTTTCAACTTTGTTTTTTTTGTTTTTATCTTTGGATTTCATTTTTTAGTTTCCTCAAAGACCCTGATTTAAAAAAAATAAAAGGTTCGTTCATCAAATCTTATGTTTCCTTTAAAATTTGTTGTTGTTGTTTTCGACTTTGGATCTTGTTTCGTAGCTGTCTTTGAAATCATTGTATCTTTTTCTTGTTTTTTATTTTTGTGTTCCATAAATCTTTGTTCTCTAAAAAAAGAGAAGGAAAAAAAGAAGAAGAGTGATGTTGTACACAGTTTCAAAAAACTTACTTGATAAATCGTAGTTTCAAATTTAAATGGGCATAACTATTGACAAGGGTATTGAAATAACTATTGTAATATATCAAATCAAAGCTTGTATCGATTCTAATGAGGTGAGTGGGCTTTGCATATGTACCTGCATTTTTTGAACCCAAATTCCATTATTTACATCACTTATATAGGGTTTAAAGGTTTTTTCACAACCTTTTCCATTTTATATTTTTTGGTTTTGTTCAATAGAGTTGTAATCAAGATGGATGTGCTGACCAAGAGTATATTTATAAATATTCTAAAGATTCTTAAGATCCTAAAAATATTCTCATGATCGTACACAACAGATAGATTTGGAGTATCAAATGGATGGATTATTTTAGGAAGCAATCACAAGGTTGGGGTTTTAAGGACATTGTTTCCATATTGTTCTAATCGGATCATCATCAACTCGTTCTTAGAAAATTAATCGTTCCTATTCCATTGAGTTTGTGGGTTCCTAGGGTCATTCGCCAAGAGGGTCCATATCATTTTTTGTTAGAGAATTGGTTGATGAAAAAATATTTTCTATCTACATCTACCATTTTTTTTTTCAATTCTTGTGTGAGTTCTTTTTTGCATTTTCTAGATTCACAAAAAAAAATTCCTTCCATCAAGTCTTTTAGTTTTCATTCAAAAAATTTTTCATTGGTTTTATATTTGGATTTCATTTTTTAGTTACCTCTAAGTCCCTAATTTTTAAAAAATAGTTCGCCCTTCAATTCTTGTGTTTTTCTTTCAATTTTGTTGTTTTTGTTTTGGTCTTTGCATTTTGTTTCATAGTTCTCTTTGAAATATTCGTATATTTTCTTGTTTTTTTTGTGTTCCATGAATCCTTGTTCTTTAAAAAAAAGAAGGAAAAAAAGAGTGTTGCTATAAAAAGTTTCAATAAACATATTTGATAAATCGTAGTTTCAAATTTAAAGGGTCATAACTTTTGACTCGGGTATGGAAATTTCTATTATAATATATCAAATCAAACTCGTATAGATTCCGATGTGTCGAGGGGGCCTTGCCAATGTACCCACATTTTTTGAACCCAAACTCCATTGTTTACTTCATTTATAGAGGGTTTAAAGTTTTTATCGCATCTTTTCCGCTAGATCGACTTTGGGAGTATACTTATCATTTTCTATGAAATGATTCGTGCACTTGCGAGAGTTTTATAAATATAAAACCAAAGTATTGGCAGGATCGACGATTCCGGTTCTACTCATCACGTTTTTGGCACTGTTGCCGGGGATGGTATCAAGTTTTTGGCGCCGTTGCTGGGTATGGTATCAAGTTTTTGGTGTCGTTGTCGGGGAAGGAATAACATTTTTAAATTATTTATCAAAATTTTAAAAACTTTTTGTGCTGTAAATAATTGTGATTTTTTTTATTGAGTTAAAAAAACAAAAAAAAATTCAAATTTCAAATTTTATAAAAAAAAACAAAAATAAATAAATAAATAAATAAAAATAATAGCGTGAATAGTAAAATAATTTTGAAATTTGAAATTTGAAGTAAAAAAAAACTTACCCTTCATGAATAGTAAAATAATAATAATAATAATAATAAATTTAACGTTCATAAATAAAAAAAACAAAAACAAAAAAAAATTTGAAATTTGAAATTTCATAATAAATAAAAAAATTAATAATTTAAAATTTTAAAAATAGTAATAATAATAATAATAATAATAATAATAATAATAGCGTTAATAGTAAAATAATTTTGTAATTTAAAATAATTTTAATTATTCTCTTAAAATAAAATTAAAAAATTAAAAAATATGATTAAAAAAAATGTTTTTCATTATTTTTGTTTAATTTTTAATTTTTTCCTTTAACTATGTTTTAATTTAATTTTCGTTTAACTTAATTAACTTAGGTTTTTACTAATTTAATTTTCGTTTAACTTAATTAACTTAGTTTTTTTTACTAACTTAATTAACTTATATAAATATACATATTTATTAACTTAATTAACTTAAATTTTTTACTTAATTAACTTAATTAACTTAATTAACTTAATTAACTTAATAGCATGAAAAGTAAAGATCTAAGGGAGTTTTGTCTAGGAGACTAGTTCTTGGAAGCCTTTGTGCCACTAGTCTTTCCTAGGAACATTGTTATGTCTATGAGAATAGTTTTGAAGTAGCCTTTGCACCACCATTCTTTCATGGGAGCACTCTTGGTTAATACTGGTTATGTTATTTTAACTTAAAAATAAAAATAAAAATAAAAAAATTATGAAACTATCTCTCAAAATTTTAAAGTTTTAATTACAATCTATGGAGTTAGTTGTTTTATTTGATCTAGGTACAATTGTGCTTTGATGTCTTAATTATTTGATTTGCACCTAGATGTGGGTTATCTAAAACCCTCAAGCATGCCCCTAGTTTTAATCACAGAAAAATTTGAAAATCAATAGGGCATGACTGAAAACGTATAGGTAGACAACCTTGTCTTACCTATAGGTTTGATTGACTCAATGATGAGGGGATATTGAGTTTACTTAAAATGCAATCCCCAAATTACGTCTTGCTAAGACGTTAAACTAAGTACTAACTTTCAAGTTTTAAAACCACTACTGAAACATGTTGTCAATACATTTTCAGATAATAATTCTTATAAAAAAATTTGAAATAGAGCTTCATTCTAACTACCAGGCGATTATACCAACAAATAAAAGAGCACCACTATAAATCAGACTAGATAACGAAACCTTAAAATCTAATTTTTAGATTTAAGTTTGTAATGAAAAAGAATATATTTCTCTCTAACATTCTTAATATAAAATCATGAATAAAAATAAAATCAATTCATTTTAGAGATTTTTACCTATTTAATATTTTGCAAGCATAACAACGTTATTATTATATATTGTTTACAAATAGCCAACAAAGTTAAATTTAATCACAGACAAATTAAATATAATATGTAAGAATAAAGCATAAAAAATAATTGTAAGGAAAATAAAATCCTTACAGTACTTTGTTGCTATTCCCGTTGCTGGAAAACCTCCAACGAAATTTGCACTCCCATTTATTGAATCGAAAAGCAAATAAATTACAAAAACATAACTACTTCTTCTAAAAAAGAGAAGAACTCTAAAACTAAGAGAAACTAACTAAGAAAAAACTAAAAACTAAGAAAAACTAAAAAAACTAAGAAATAAGAGAAAGAAAGAGAATAGATGATGTGTTTTGAGGTGTGGTTAGTTATGAAGAGAATAAGGGTATTTATAGGTGAGGAAAGGAATAAAAAGTGGGTGAAAAAATGATTAAAAATGGAGGAAACATGTAGTAGGTGATGATGACGTCAGTTGGCGTCAGCGGGTAGGTGGGGCGCAGCAGTGCACGCAGAATGGAGCAGGGGCTTGCGTGGACTGGGTGCTGCTGGGTGCAGGCACGCGCGGACTTGAGTAGAGGGCACGCGCGGCGAGCATGAAAAGCAGGAGTGGCGTGTAGAGACGCGCACGTGGGACTGGGCGCATGCGGTTGCTAGGCGCGGCTGGGTGCACTGCATGCGTTGGTTGGCGTGGCTGCGTGCACGATTTCCTTTTTTTTTGACCTTTTTGACCCATTTTGTCCAATTTTTCCATATTTGTCGACTTTTCCACATTTATTTATGAATATATTTGTGCTGTATTTCCTCCAGTATTCCTTTTTGAGTCTTTAAGTTATGTTTTTAAGCAAAAATACCTGAAAAACAATAAAATACCTGTGATTTCGAAAAGATAGATTTATATAAATATATGATAAAATCATATAAATATATATATTTTTAATCAATTAATGTGCATAAAATCATGATAATTTTAGTGCTTTTTGAGCGCTCATCATGTATCAATTCAAAACTAGTATGGAATTCGATAAGCTGAGGAGGCCTTGCCAGCGTATCACATTTTTGGAACCCAAATTGCATGACTTACATCAATTATAGGGGGTTTAATGATTTTGTCACATATTTTCCATTTTGTTTGGTTTCAGTTTTTTTCAATAGAGTTGTAATGGAGATTGAATTGCTAACTAAGAGTATTTTACAAATATTTAAAAGATTCTTAAGATCCTACAATTACTCTCCATACCTACATAGAATCTCATGATTCTAATAAAGAGTTAGATTTGGATTATCAAATGTAAGGATTAGTTTAGGATGCGATCTTAAGGTTGGGGTTTTAAGGACTTTGTTTCCTAATGGTTCTAATTGGATCATCTACACCATTTTTTAGAAAATCAATCGTTCCTATTCAATTTGGTTCATGGGTTCCTAGCGTTGTTCGACAAGAAGGCCTGTATTGTTTGTTAATTGATTATTGGTTGCTGAGAAAAGGGATTCTATCTACATCTACCATTTGTTTCAGTTCTTGAATATAAAAAAATCATCTCGTTCTTGTTTCAATTCATTTCTTCATTTTCTGGATTCACATAATAATAAACCAAAAAAAAAAAATCCTTCCTTCATGTCTTTTAGTTTTCATTCCACTTTGTTTTCGTTGTATTTAACTTTTTTTTTGTAGTTTCATTTTAAAATAAAGGTTTGTACTTTAATTCTTGTGTTTTCTTTATATTTCTTTGTTGTTATTTTTGTCTTTGAATTTCTTTCATAAGTCTCTTGGAAATCTTTATATATTTTTCAAGTTCTTTATTTTTGTCCTTCCTTCATGTCTTTTAGTTTTCATTCGACTTTGTTTTCGTTGTATTTAACTTTTTTTTTTGTAGTTTCCTCTAAGTCCCTCATTTTAAAATAAAGGTTCGTACTTTAATTCTTGTGTTTTCTTTATATTTCTTTGTTGTTATTTTGTCTTTGAATTTATTTCATAAGTCTCTTGGAAATCTTTATATATTTTTCAAGTTCTTTATTTTTGTGTTCAATAAATCTTTGTTCTTTACAAAAAAAAAGAGTGTTGTTGTACACTGTTGCAAAACAAAATTTGAAAAATTGGAGTTTTAACTTTAAACAGGCATAACTTGAGACTAGGGTATGAAAATGACTAGTATGATGTATCAATTCAAAACTAGTATAGAATCCGATAAGCTGAGGAGGCCTTGACAACGTATCGCATTTTCGGAACCCAAATTGCATGACTTACATCACTTATAGAGGGTTTAATGATTTTGTCACATCTTTTCCATTTTCGTTTGTTCTACTTTTCTTCAATAGAGTTATAATGGAGATTGAAGTGCTAACTAAGAGTATGTTTACAAATATTCTAAAGATTTTCAAGATCCTACGATAATTCTCAATACCTACAAATATTCTCATGATTCAACTAAAGGGATAGATTTGGATTATTAAGTATAAGTATTAGTTTAGGATGACTAGTATAATATATCAATTCGAAAATTGTATGGATTCCGATACGAAGAGGAGGCCTTGCCTATATATCTCATTTTTCGAACCCAAATTTCATGACTTAGATCACCTATAGAGGGATTAATGGTTTTGCCGCATCTTTTCCATTTTGTTTGGTTCTAGTTTTCTTCAATAGTGTTGTAATAGAGATTGAAGTGCTAACTAAGAATATATTTATAAATATTCTAAAGATTCTCAAGATCCAAAAATTATTCTCAATACCTACAAATGTTCTCATGATTATACTAAAGGGATAGATTTGGATTATCAAATGCAAGGATTAGTTTAGGATGCGATCTCAAGGTTGGGGTTTTAAGGACTTTGTTTCCTAATGGTTCAAATCAGATCATCTTCAACATTCTTTTGAAAATCAATTGTTCCTATTCTATTAGGTTCATGGGTTCCTAGGGTTGTTTGCCAAAAGGGCCCGTATTGCTTGTTATCTGAGTATTGGTGCAAAAAAAAAGGGTTTATATGTACATCTACCATTTTTTCAGTTCTTTAATATAAAAAAAATTATCTTGTTCTTGTTTCAATTCCTTTCTTCATTTTCTGGATTCACACAATAATAAATAATAAAAAAATTTCTTTAATGTCTTTTAGTTTTTATTCAATTTTGTTTTGGTTGTTTTTAACTTTGGCATTTATTTTGTAGTTTCCTCTAAGTCCTTCATTTAAAAAAAAAGGTTCGTAATTTAATTCATGTGTTTTCTTTCAATATCTTTGTTGTTGTTTTCGTTATTGGATTTCATTTCATAGTTCTCTTGGAAATCTTCATATATTTTCTTGTTCTTTATTTTTGTGTTCAATCAATTGTTGTTCTTTACAAAAAAAAAAAAGATTTGATAAATTGGAGTTTCAACTTTAAAAGGCCATAACTTGGGAAAAAGAAATGGAAATGACTAGTATAATATATCAAATCGAAACTAGTATGGATTCCAATAAGCTGAGGAGGCCTTGCCGACGTATCGCATTTTTCGAACCCAAATTGAAAGACATACATCACTTATAGAAGGTTTAATTATTTTGTCACATCTTTTCCATTTTTCTTGGTTCCGGTTTGTACAGTAATGGAGATTGAAGTGCTAACTAAGAGTATGTTTATAAATATTCTAAAGATTCTCAAGATCCAACAATAATTCTCAATACCTACAAATATTCTCATGATTATACTAAAGGGATAGATTTGGATTATCAAATGTAAGGATTAGTTTAGGATGCGATCTCAAGGTTGGGGTTTTAAGGACTTTTTTTCCTAATGGTTCTAATTAGATCATCTTCAACATTTTTTAGAAAATCAATTGTTCCTATTCTATTATTTTCATGGGTTCTAAGGGTTGTTTGCCAAGAGGGCCCGTTTATTTTGTTATCTGAGTATTTGCTGCTGAAAAGAGGGTTTCTATCTACATCTACCATTTTTTGAGCTCTTGAATATTAAAAAATCTTCATGTTCTTGCTTCAATTCATTTATTCATTTTCTGGTTTCACATAATAATAAACCAAAAAAATACATTCCTTCACGTCTTTTAGTTTTCATTCAACCTTGTTTTCGTTGTTTTTAACTTTGGATTTTGTTTTGTAGTTTCCTCTAAGTCTCTCATTTAAAAAAGGTTCGTACTTTAACTCTTGTGTTTTCTTTCCATTTCTTTGTTGTTGTTTTCGTCTTTGGATTTCATTTCATAATTCTCTTTTTAATCTTCTTATATTTTTCTAGTTTTTTATTTTTGTGTTCAAATAATCCTTGTTCTTTACAAAATAAAAGAAGGGTGTTGTGTTACATAGTTGCAAAAAAAAAAAAAGATTTGATAAATTGGAGTTTCAACTTTAATCGGCCATAACTTGGGACTAGGGTATGAAAATGACTAGTATAATATATCAATTCAAGACTCATATTGATTTCGATAAGTTGAGGGGGCCTTGCCTACATATCGCATTTGTCGAACCCAAATTGCAAGACATATATCCCTTATAGAAGGGATATTCTCATGAATTGGGACTAGGGTATTAAAATGAAAAGTATAATATATCAATTCGAAACTCGTATGGATTCTGATAAGTTGAGGACCTTACCTACGTATATCATTTTTCAAACCCAAATCGTATGACTAACAATACTTATAGTGGGTTTAATGATTTTGTCGCATCTTTTCCATTTAGTTTGGTTCCGATTTTGTTCAATAGATTTGTAATGGAGATTGAAGTGCTAACTAGGAGTATGTTTATAAATATGCTAAACAATCTCCTGATTCTACAATTAATCTCAATACCTACAAATATTCTCATAATTCTCTTAAAGGGATAGGTTTGGGTTATGAAATGTAAGCATTAGTTTAAGATGTGATATCAAGGTTGTGGTTTTAAGGACTTTGTTTCCTAATGGTTCTAATCGGATCATCTTCAATATTTTTTAGAAAATCAATCATTCTTGTTCTATTAGGTTCATGGGTTCCTAGGGTTGTTCACCAAGAAGGCCCGTATTGTTTGTTATGTGAGTATTGGTTGCTGAAAAAAGGATTTTTATCTACATCTACCATTTTTTCAATTATTAAATATAAAAAAATAATCTCGTTCTTGTTTCAATTCCTTTCTTCATTTTCTGGATTCACATAATAATAAACCAAACAAAACCTTCCTTCGTGTCTTTTAGTTTTCATTCAACTTTGTATTCATTGTTTTTAACTTTGGCTTTTGTTTTGTAGTTTCCTATAAGTCCCTCATTTAAAAAAAGGTTTGTACTTTAATTCTACGATTTCCTTTCATAGTTCTCTTTGAAATATTCTTATATTTTTCTAGTTCTTCATTTTTATGTTAAATAAATATTTCTTCTTTATAAAACAAAAGAAGAATGTTGTTGTACACAGTTAAAAAAAAGATTTGATAAATAGGAGTTTTAACTTTAAATGGCCATAACTTTGGACTAGGGTATAAAAATGACTAGTTTAAAATATCAATTCGAAACAAGTATGGATTCCGATAAGATAAGGAGGCCTTGCCTACGTATCGTAATCTCAAGCTTGGGATTGTAAGGACTTTGTTTCCTAATTGTTCTAATCGAATCAACTTCAACATGTTTTAGGAAATCAATCGTTCTTATTTTATTAGTTTTTGGGTTCCTAGGGTTGTTCGCCAAGATGGCGCGTATTATTTGTTATTTGACTATTGGTTGCTGAAAAAAAGGTTCCTATCTGCATCTACCAATTTTTCAGCTCTTGAATATAAAAATCCTCATCTTGTTCTTGTTTGAATTCATTTCTTCATATTCTGGATTCATATAATAATAAATAAAAAAACACCTTCCTTCTTGACTTTTAGTTTTCTGTCAAGTTTGTTTTCTTCGTTTTTAACTTTGGCTTTTGTTTTGTAGTTTCCTCTAAGTCCCTCATTAAAAAAACGGTTCGTACTTTAATTCTAGTGTTTTCTTTCAATTTCGTTTTTGTTGTTTTCATCTTTGGACTTCCTTTCATTGTTCTCTTTGAAATCTTCTTATATTTTTCTGGTTCTCTATTTTTATGTTCAATCAATCTTTGTTCTTTACAAAAATAAAGAGAAGAGTGTTGTTGTAAGCAGTTGTAGATAATAGATTTGATACATTGGTGTTTTAATTTTAAACGACCATAACTTGGAACTAGGGTATTAAAATGACTAGTTTAAAATATCAATTCGAAACTAGTATGGATTCCAATAAGATAAAGAGGCCTTGCCTATGTATCGTAATCTCAAGCTTGGGATTGTAAGGACTTTGTTTCCTAATTGTTCAAATCGAATCATCTTCAACATGTTTTAGGAAATCTATCATTCATATTCTATTAGGTTATTGGGTTCCTAGGGTTGTTCGCCAAGATGGCCCGTATTGTTTGTTATTTGAGTATTGTTAGCTGAAAAAAGGGTTCCTATCTACATCTACCATTTTTTTTTCAGTTCTTGAAAATAAAAAAATCATCTTGTTCTTGTTTCAATTCCTTTCTACATTTTCTGGATTCTCATAATAATAAACCAAAAAAAAACCTTCGTTTGTGTGTTTTAGTTTCCATTAAACTTTGTTTTCCTTGTTTTTAACTTTGGCTTTTGTTTTGTAGTTTCCTCTATGTCCAACATTTAAAAAAAAATGGTTCGTACTTTAATTCTAGTGTTTTCTTTCAATTTCCTTTTTGTTGTTTTCATCTTTGGATTTCCTTTCGTTGTTCTCTTTGAAATCTTCTTATATTTTTGTAGTTCTCTATTTTTATGTTCAATCAATCTTTGTTCTGTACAAAAAAAAAAAGAGTGTTGTTGTAAGCAGTTGCAGATAAAAGATTTGATAAATTGGAGTTTCAATTTTTTAACGGCCATATCTTGGGACAAGGATAAAAAATGACTAATTTAAAATATGAATTCGAAACTAATATGGATTTCGATAAGATAAAGAGGCCTTGCCTACGTATCCTAATCTCAAGCTTGGAATTGTAAGGACTTTGTTTCCTAATTGTTCTAATCGAATGATCTTCAACATGTTTTAGGAAATCTATCATTCTTATTCTATTAGGTTCTTGAGTTCCTAGGGTTGTTCTTCAAGATGGCCCGTATTGTTTGTTATTTGAGTATTGGTTGCGGAAAAAAGGTTCCTATCTACATCTACCATTTTTTTTTCAGTTCTGGAATATTGAAAACATCATCTTGTTCTGTTTCAATTCATTTCTTCATATTCTAGATTCATATAATAATAAACAAAAAAACACCTTCCTTCGTGACTTTTAGTTTTCAGTCAACTTTGTTTTCTTCGTTTTTAACTTTGGATTTTGTTTTGTTGTTTCCTCTAACTGGCTCATTTAAAAAAAGGTTCGTACTTTAATTCTAATGTTTTCTTTCAATTTCTTTGTTGTTGTTTTCATCTTTGGATTTCCTTTCGTAGTTCTCTTTGAAATCTTCACATATTTTTCAAGTTCTCTATTTTTATGTTCAATCAATCTTTGTTCTTTACAAAAAAAAAGAGTGGTGTTTAACACAATTGCAAAAATAAGATTTGATAAATTGGAGTTTCAACTTTAAATGGCCATAACTTAGGACTAGGGTATAAAAATGACTAGTTTAATATATCAATTCCAAACTAGTATGGATTCCGATAAGATAAGAAGGCATTGCCTATGTATCGTAATCTCAAGCTTTGGATGGTAAGGACTTTGTTTTCTAATTGTTCTAATCGGATCATCTTCAACATGTTTTAGAAAATCGATCATTCCTATTCTATTAGGTTTGTGGATTCCTAGGGTTGTTCCCCAAGAGGGACCGTATTGTTTGTTATTTTAGTATTCGTTGCTCAAAAGAGGGTTTCTATCTACATCTACCACTTTTTTCAGTTCTTGAAAGTAAAAAAATCATCTTGTTCTTGTTTCAATTCCTTTCTTCATTTTCTAGATTCTCATAATAATAAACCTAAAAAAAAACCTTCCTTCGTGTGTTTTAGTTTTCATTCAACTTTGTTTTCCCTGTTTTTAACTTTGGCTTTTGTTTTTTAGTTTCCTCTAAGTCCAACATTTGAAAAAAAGGTTTGTACTTTAATTCTAGTGTTTTCTTTCAATTTCCTTTTTGTTGTTTTCATCTTTGGATTTCCTTTCGTTGTTCTCTTTGAAATCTTCTTATATTTTTCTAGTTCTCTATTTTTATATTCTATCAATCTTTGTTCTTTACAAAAAAAGTGTTGTTGTAAGCAGTTGCAGATAAAAGATTTGATAAATAAGAGTTTCAATTTTTAAACGGCCATAACTTAGGAAAGGATATAAAAATGACTAGTTTTAAATATCAATTCGAAACTAGTATGGATTCCGATAAGATAAAGAGTCCTTGCCTACGTATCGTAATCTCAAGCTTGGGATTGTACGGACTTTGTTTCTTTATTGTACTAATCGAATCATCTTCAACATATTTTCGGAAATAAATCGTTCTTATTCTATTATGTTCTTGGGTTCCTAGGGTTGTTCGCCAAGGGATTTAAGTATTGGTTGCTAAAAAAAGGTTCCTATTTTCATCTACCATTTTTTCAGTTCTTGAATATAAAAAACATCATCTTGTTCTTGTTTAAATTCATTTCTTCATATAATAATAAACAAAAAAACACCTTCCTTCGTGACTTTTAGTTTTCAATCAACTTTGTTTTCTTCGTTTTTAACTTTGGCTTTTGTTTTGTAGTTTCCTCTAAGTTCCTCATTTAAAAAAGGTTTGTACTTTGATTTTAGTGTTTTCTTTCAATTTCTTTGTTGTTGTTTTCATCTTTGGATTTCCTTTCGTAGTTCTCTTTAAAATCTTCTTACATTTTTCTAGTTCTCTATTTTTATGTTCAATCAATCTTTGTTCTTTACAAAAAAAAAGAGTGGTATTGTACACAATTGCAAAAATATAATTTGATAAATTTGAGTTACAAATTTAAACGGCCATAACTTAGGACTAGGATATAAAAATGACTAGTTCAATATATCAATTCCAAACTAGTATGTATTCCGATAAGGTAAAGAGGCCTTGCCTACGTATCGTAATCTCAAACTTGGGATAGTAAGGACGTTGCTTCCTAATTGTTCTAATCGGATCATCTTCAACATGTTTTAGAAAATCCATAGTTCCTATTCTATTAGATTTTTGGGTTCCTTGGGTTGGTCACCAAGAGGGCCCGTATTGTTGGTTATTTGAGTATTGGTTACTGGAAAAAGGGTTCCTATCTACATCTACCAATTTTTCAGTTCTTGAATATAAAAAACCTCATCTTGTTCTTGTTTCAATTCATTTCTTCATATTCTGGATTCATATAATAATAAACAAAAAAACACCTTCCTTCGTGACTTTTAGTTTTCAGTCAACTTTCTTTTCTTTGTTTTTAACTTTGGCTTTTGTTTTGTAGTTTCCTCTAAGTCCATGAAAAAAAAGGTTCTTACTTCAATTCTAGGGTTTTCTTTCAATTTCTTTGTTGTTGTTTTCATCAATGTATTTCCTTTCGTAGTTCTCTTTGAAATCTTCTTATATTTTTCTAGTTCTCTATTTTTATGTTCAATGAATCTTTGTTCTTTAATATAAAAAAAGAATGTTGTTGTAAATAGTTGTAGAAAAAAGATTTGATAAATTGGAGTTTTAAATTTAAATGGCCATAAGATGGTACTAGGGTATAAAAATGACTAGTTTAGAATACAAATTCGAAACTAGTATGGATTCCGATAAGAAAAAGTGGCCTTGCCTACATATCGTAATCTCAAGCTTGAGATTGTAAGGACTTTGTTTCCTAATTGTTCTAATCGAATCAACTTCAACATGTTTTAGGAAATCAATCGTTCTTATTCTATTAGTTTTTGGGTTCCAAGGGTTGTTCGCCAAGATGGCCCGTATTGTTTGTTATTTGACTATTGGTTGCTGAAAAAAAGGTTACTATCTGCATCTACCAATTTTTCAGTTCTTGAATATAAAAAACCTCATCTTGTTCTTGTTTGAATTCATTTCTTCATATTCGGGATTCATATAATAATAAATAAAAAAACAACTTCCTTCTTGAGTTTTAGTTTTCAGTCAAGTTTGTTTTCTTCGTTTTGAAATTTGGCTTTTGTTTTGTAGTTTCCACTAAGTCCCTCGTTAAAAAAACGGTTCATACTTTAATTCTAGTGTTTTCTTTCAATTTCCTTTTTGTTTTTTTTCATCTTTGGACTTCCTTTCGTTGTTCTCTTTGAAATCATCTTATATTTTTTTGGTTCTCTATTTTTATGTTCAATCAATCTTTATTTTTTACAAAAAAAAGAGAAGAGTGTTGTTATAAGCAGTTGCAGATAACAGATTTGATAAATTGGAGTTTTAATTTTAAATGGCCATAACTTGGGACTAGGGTATTAAATGACTAGTTTAAAATATCAATTCGAAACTAGTATGGATTCCGATAAGATAAAGAGGCCTTGCCTACGTATCGTAATGTCAAGCATGGGATTGTAAGGACTTTATTTCCTAATTGTTCTAATCGAATCATCTTCAACATTTTTTAGGAAATCAATCATTCTTATTCTATTAGGTTCTTGGGTTCCTAGGGTTATTCGACAAGATGGCCCATATTGCTTATTATTTGAGTATTGGTGGCTGAAAAAAGGGTTCCTATCTACATCTACCAATTTTTCAGTTCTTGAATATAAAAAACATCATCTTGTTCTTGTTTCAATTCATTTCTTCATATTCTGGAGGCAGATAATAATAAACAAAAAATACCTTCCTTCGTGACTTTTAGTTTTCAGTCAACTTGGTTTTCATCATTTTTAACTTTGGATTCTGTTTTGTTGTTTCCTCTAAGTGTTTTCTTTCAATTTCTTTGTTGGTATTTTCATCTTTGGATTTCCTTTCGTAGTTCTCTTTGAAATCTTCTTATATTTTTCTGGTTCTCTATTTTTATGTTCAATCAATCTTTGTTCTTTACAATAAAAAAAGAGTGGTGATGTATACAATTGCAAAAATGAGATTTGATAAATTGGAGTTTCAACTTTAAATGGCCATAACTTAGGACTAGTGTATAGAAATGACTAGTTTAAAATATCAATTCCAAACTAGTATGGATTCCGATAAGATAAGGAGGACATGCCTACGTATCGTAATATCAAGCTTGGGATGGTAAGGACTTTGTTTCCTAATTGTTCTAATCGGATCATCTTCAACATGTTTTAGAAAATCAATCGTTCCTATTCTATTAGGTTCATGGAATCCTTGGGTTGTTGCCCAAGAGGGACCGTATTGTTTATTATTTGAGTATTGGTTGCGGAAAATGGGGTTTCTATCTACATCTACCACCTTTTGCAGTTCTTGAAAATAAAAAAAATCATCTTGTTCTTGTTTCAATTCCTTTCTACATTTTCTGGATTCTCATAATAATAAACCAAAAAAAAACCTTGCTATGTGTCTTTTAGTTTTCATTCAACTTTGTTTTCGTTCTTTTTACCTTTCACTTTCGTTTTTTAGTTTCCTTTAAGTCCCTCATTTAAAAAAAGGTTCGTACTTAAATTTTAGTATTTTCTTTCAATTTCCTTTTTGTTGTTTTCATCTTTGGATTTCCTTTCGTTGTTTTCTTTGAAATCTTGTTATATTTTTCTGGTTTTCTATTTTTATGTTCAATCAATATTTGTTCTTTACAAAAAAAAAAGAAGATTGTTGTTGGAAGCAGTTGCAGATAATAGATTTGATAAATTGGAGTTTTAATTTTAAACGACCATAACTTGGGACTAGGGTATAAAAATGACTAGTTTAAAATATCAATTCGGAACTAGTATGTATTCCGATATGATAAAGAGGCCTTGCCCTGGTATCGTATTCTCAAGCTTGGGATTGTAAGGACATTGCATCCTAATTTTTCCATTCGAATCATCTTCAACATGTTTAGGAAATCTATCATTCTTATTCTATTAGGTTCTTGGGTTACTAGGGTGGTTCGCCAAGATGGCCCGTATTGTTTGTTATTTGAGTATTAGTTGCTGAAAAAAGGGTTCCTATATGCATCTACCAATTTAAAATATCAATTCCAAAATAGGGTATAGAAATGACTAGTTTAAAATATCAATTCCAAACTAGTATGGATTCCGATAAGATAAGGAGGCCTTGCCTACATATCGTAATCTCATGCTTGGGATTGTAAGGACTTTGTTTCCTAATTGTTCTAATCGGATCATCTTCAACATGTTTTAGAAATTCAATCGTTCCTATTCTATTAGGTTCGTGAGTTCCTAGGTTGTTCGCCAAGATGGCCCGTATTGTTTGTTATTTGAGAATTGGTTTGTGAAAAAAGGGTTTTTATCTACATCTACCATGTTTTTTCAATTCTTGAATATAAAAAAGTCATATTGTTCTTGTTTCAATTCAGTTTTTCATTTTCAGCATTCACAAAATAATAATCCAAAAAAAACCTTTCTTTGTGTTTTAGTTTTCAGTCAACTTTGTTTTCTTTGTTTTCAACTTTGGCTCTTGTTATGTAGTTTTCTCTAAGGCCCTTATTTAAAAAGAAGGTTTGTACTTTAATTCTAAGGCTTTCTTTCAATTTCTTTGTTATTGTCTTCATCTTTGTATTTTCTTTCGTAGTTCTCTTTGAAATCTTGTTATGTTTTTCTAGTTCTCTATTTTTATGTTCAATCAATCTTTGTTCTGTACAAAAAAAAAGAAGAATGTTGTTGTAAACAGTTGTAGATAAAAGATTTGATTATTTGGAGTTTCAACTTTAAACGGCCATAACATGGGACTAGGGTATAAAAATGACTAGTTTAAAAAATCAATTCGAAACTAGTATGGTTCCGATAAGATAAAGAGGCCTTGCCTACATATCGTAATATAAAGCTTGGGATGGTAAGGACTTTGTTTCCTAATTGTTCTAATTGGATCATCTTCAAAATGTTTTAGAAGATCAATCGTTCCTATTCTATTAGGTTCTTGAGTTCCTATGGTTGTTCGCCAAGATGGCCCGTATTGTTTGTTATTTGAGAATTGGTTGCTGAAAAAAGGGTTATTATCTACATCTACCATTTTTTTCGTTCTTGAATATAAAAAAGTCATATTGTTCTTGTTTCAATTCATTTGTTCATTTTCTAGATTCTCATAATAATAAACCAAAAAAAAAACCTTCCTTCGTGTCTTTTAGTTTTCATTCAACTTTCTTTTCTTTGTTTTTAACTTTGGTTTTTGTTTTTTAGTTTCCCCTAAGGCCCTCTTTTTAAAAAAAAGGTTCGTATTTTAATTCTAGTGTTTTCTTTCAATTTCCGTTTTGTTGTTTTCATCTTTGGATTTCCTTTCGTTGTTCTCTTTGAAATCTTCTTATATTTTTCTAGTTCTCTATTTTTATGTTCAATCTATTTTTGTTCTTTACAAAAAAAAGAAGCGTGTCGTTGTAAACAGTTGTAGATTAAATATTTGATAAATCGGAGTTTCGATTTTAAACGGCCATAACTTGGAACTTGGGTATAAAAATGACTAGTTTGAAATATCAATTCGAAACAAGTATGAATTCTGACAAGATAAAGAGGCCTTGCCTACATATCGTAATCTCAAGCATGGGATTGTGAGGACTTTTTTCCTAATTGTTCTAATCGGATCATCTTCAACATGGCCCGTATTGTTTGTTATTTGAGAATTGGTTGCTGAAAAAAGGGTTTCTATCTAAATCTACCATTTTTTTCAGTTGTTCAAAATAAAAAAGTCATCTTGTTCTTGTTTCAATTAATTTCTTCAATTTCTGGATTCTCATAATAATAAACCAAAAAAACCTTCCTTCGTGTCTTTTAGTTTTCATTCAACTTTGTTTTCTTTGTTTTTAACTTTGGCTTTTGTTTTTTAGTTTCCTCTAAGGCCCTCTTTTTAAAAAAAAGGTTGGTATTTTAATTCTAGTGTTTTCTTTCAATTTCCGTTTTGTGATTTTCATCTTTGGATTTCCTTTCGTTGTTCTCTTTGAAATCTTCTTATATTTTTCTAGTTTTCTATTTTTATGTTCAATCAATTTTTGTTCTTTACAAAAAAAAGAAGCGTGTTGTTGTAAACAGTTGTAGATTAAGGATTTGATAAATCAGAGTTTCGATTTTAAACGGCCATAACTTGGGACTTGGGTATAAAAATGACTAGTTTGAAATATCAATTCGAAACAAGTATGGATTCCGACAAGATAAAGAGGCCTTACCTACATATCTTAATCTCAAGCTTGGGATTGTAAATACTTTGTGTCCTAATTGTTCTAATCGGATCATCTTCAACATGGCCCGTATTGTTTGTTATTTGAGAATTGGTTGCTGAAAAAATGGTTTCTATCTAAATCTACCATTTTTTTCAGTTGTTAAAAATAAAAAGTCATCTTGTTCTTGTTTCAATTAATTTCTTCAATTTCTGGATTCTCATAATAATAAACCAGAAAAAACCTTCCTTCGTGTCTTTTAGTTTTCATTCAACTTTTTTTTCTTTGTTTTTAACTTTGGCTTTTGTTTTTTAGTTTCCTCTATGGCCCTCTTTTTTAAAAAAAGGTTCGTACTATAATTTTAGTGTTTTCTTTCAATTTCCGTTTTGTTGTTTTCATCTTTGGAATTCCTTTCGTTGTTCTCTTTGACAACTTCTTATATTTTTCTGGTTTTCTATTTTTATGTTCAATCAATAATTGTTCTTTACAAAAAAAAGAAGAGTGTTGTTGTAAGCAGTTGCAGATAATAGATTTGATAAATTGGAATTTTAATTTTAAACGGCCATAACTTGGGACTTGGGTATAAAAATGACTAGTTTAAAATATCAATTCGGAACTGGTATGGATTCCGATAAGATAAAGAGGCCTTGCCCAGGTATCGTATTCTCAAGCTTGGGATTGTAAGGACATTGTATCCTAATTTTTCCAATCGAATCATCTTCAACGTGTTTAGGAAATCTATCATTCTTATTCTATTAGGTTCTTCGGTTCATAGGGTGGTTCACCAAGATGGCCCGTATTGTTTGTTATTTGAGTATTAGTTGCTGAAAAAAGGGTTCCTATATGCATCAACCAATTTAAAATATCAATTCCAAAATAGGGTATAGAAATGACTAGTCTAAAATATCAATTCGAAACAAGTATGGATTCTGATAAGATAAGGAGTCCTTGCCTACATATCGTAATCTCAAGCTTGGGATTGTAAGGACTTTGTTTCCTAATTGTTCTAATCGGATCATCTTCAACATGGCCCGTATTGTTTGTTATTTGAGAATTGGTTGCTGAAAAAAGGGTTTCTATCTAAATCTACCATTTTTTTCAGTTGTTCAAAATAAAAAAGTCATCTTGTTCTTGTTTCAATTAATTTCTTCAATTTCTGGATTCTCATAATAATAAACCAAAAAAAACCTTCCTTCGTGTCTTTTAGTTTTCATTCAACTTTGTTTTCTTTGTTTTTAACTTTGGCTTTTTTTTTAGTTTCCTCTAAGGCCCTCTTTTAAAAAATAAAGGTTCGTATTTTAATTCTAGTGTTTTCTTTCAATTTCGGTTTTGTTATTTTCATCTTTGGATTTCCTTTCGTTGTTCTCTTTGAAATCTTCTTATATTTTTGTAGTTCTCTATTTTTATGTTCAATCAATTTTTGTTCTTTACAAGAAAAAGAAGCGTGTTGTTGTAAACAGTTGTAGATTAAGGATTTGATAAATCAGGGTTTCGATTTTAAACGGCCATAACTTGGGACTTGGGTATAAAAATGACTAGTTTGAAATATCAATTCGAAACAAGTATGGATTCCGACAAGATGAATAGGCCTTGCCTACATATCTTAATCTCAAGCTTGGGATTGTAAATACTTTGTGTCCTAATTGTTCTAATGGGATCATCTTCAACATGGCCCGTATTGTTTGTTATTTGAGAATTGGTTGCTAAAAAAATGGTTTCTATCTAAATCTACCATTTTTTTCAGTTGTTAAAAATAAAAAAGTCATCTTGTTCTTGTTTCAATTAATTTCTTCAATTTCTGGATTCTCATAATAATAAACCAGAAAAAACCTTCCTTCGTGTCTTTTAGTTTTCATTCAACTTTGTTTTCTTTGTTTTTAACTTTGGCTTTTGTTTTTTAGTTTCCTCTATGGCCCTCTTTTTAAAAAAAAGGTTCGTACTATAATTCTAGTGTTTTCTTTCAATCTCGTTTTGTTGTTTTCATCTTTGGATTTCCTTTCGTTGTTCTCTTTGACAACTTCTTATATTTTTCTGGTTTTCTATTTTTATGTTCAATCAATATTTGTTCTTTACAAAAAAAAAGAAGAGTGTTGTTGTAAGCAGTTGCAGATAATAGATTTGATAAATTGGAATTTTAATTTTAAACGGCCATAAAGGGGTTTTATCTACATCTACCATTTTTCTTCAATTCTTGAATATAAAAAAGTCATATTGTTCTTGTTTCAATTCATTTCTTCATTTTCAGCATTCACAAAATAATAATCCAAAAAAATCCTTTCTTTGTGTTTTAGTTTTCAATCAACTTTGTTTTCTTTGTTTTCAACTTTGGCTCTTGCTAGTTTTCTCTAAGGCCCTTATTTAAAAAGAAGGTTTGTACTTTAATTCTAAGGCTTTCTTTCAATTTCTTTGTTATTGTCTTCATCTTTGTATTTTCTTTCGTAGTTCTCTTTGAAATCTTCTTTTATTTTTCTAGTTCTCTATTTTTATGTTCAATCAATCTTTGTTCTGTACAAAAAAAAAAGAAGAATGTTGTTGTAAACAGTTGCAGATAAAACATATGATAATTTGGAGTTTCAACTTTAAACGGCCATAACATGGGACTAGGGTATAAAAATGACTAGTTTAAAAAATCAATTCGAAACTAGTATGGTTCCGATAAGATAATGAGGCCTTGCCTACATATCGTAATATAAAGCTTGGGATGGTAAGGACTTTGTTTCCTAATTGTTCTAATCGGATCATCTTCAAAATGTTTTAGAAAATCAATCGTTCCTATTCTATTAGGTTCTTGAGTTCCTATGGTTGTTCGCCAAGATGGCCCGTATTGTTTGTTATTTGAGAATTGGTTGCTGAAAAAAGGGTTTTTGTCTACATCTACCTTTTTTTTCAGTTCATGAATATAAGAAAGTCATATTGTTCTTGTTTCAATTCATTTCTTTATTTTCTAGATTCTCATAATAATAAACCAAAAAAAAAACCTTCCTTCGTGTCCTTTAGTTTTCATTCAACTTTGTTTTCGTTGTTTTAAACTTTGGGTTTTGTTTTTTAGTTTCCTCTAAGTCCCTCTTTTTAAAAAAAGGTTCGTACTTTAATTCTAGTGTTTTCTTTCAATTGCCCTTTTGTTGTTTTCATCTTTTGATTTCCGTTCGTTGTTCTCTTCGAAATCTTCTTATATTTTTCTAGTTCTCTATTTTTATGTTCAATCAATCTTTGTTCTTTACAAAAAAAAAAGAAGCGTGTTGTTGTAAGCAGTTGCAGATAATAGATTTGATAAATTGGAGTTTTAATTTTAAACGGCCATAACTTGGGACTAGGGTATTAAAATGACTAGTCTAAAATATCAATTAGAAACTAGTATGGATTCTGATAAGATAAAGAGGCCTTGCCTACGTATCGTAATGTCAAGCATGGGATTGTAAGGACTTTGTTTCCTAATTGTTCTAATCGAATCATCTTCAACATGTTTTAGGAAATCAATCATTCTTATTCTATTAGGTTCTTGGGTTCCTAAGGTTGTTCGCCGCGATGGCCCGTATTGTTTATTATTTGAGTATTGGTTGCTCAAAAAAGGGTTCCTATCTGCATCTAACAATTTTTCAGTTCTTGAATATAAAAAACATCATCTTGTTCTTGTTTCAATTAATTTCTTCATATTCTGGATGCATATAATAATAAACAAAAAAATACCTTCCTTCGTGACTTTTAGTTTTCAACAACTTGGTTTTCTTCATTTTTAACTTTGGATTTTGTTTTGTTGTTTCCTCTAAGTGTTTTCTTTTAATTTCTTTGTTGGTTTTTTCATCTTTGGATTTCCTTTCGTAGTTCTCTTTGAAATCTTCTTATATTTTTCTGGTTCTCTATTTTTATGTTCAGTCAATCTTTGTTCTTTACAATAAAAAAAGAGTGGTGATGTATACAATTGCAAAAATGAGATTTGATAAATTGGAGTTTCAACTTTAAACGGCCATAACTTAAGACTAGTGTATAGAAATGACTAGTTTAAAATATCAATTCCAAACTAGTATGGATTCTGATAAGATAAGGAGGACTAGCCTACGTATCGTAATATCAAGCTTGGGATGGTAAGGACTTTGTTTCCTAATTGTTCTAATCGGATCATATTCAACATGTTTTAGAAAATCAATCGTTCCTATTCTATTAGGTTCATGGAATCCTTGGGTTGTTCCCCAAGAGGGACCGTATTGTTTGTTATTTGAGTATTGGTTGTTGAAAATGGGATTTTTATCTACATCTACCACCTTTTGTAGTTCTTGAAAATAAAAAAAATCATCTTGTTCTTGTTTCAATTCCTTTCTACATTTTCTGGATTCTCATAATAATAAACCAAAAAAAAACCTTCCTTTGTGTCTTTTAGTTTTCATTCAACTTTGTTTTCGTTGTTTTTACCTTTCGCTTTCGTTTTTTAGTTTTCTTTAAGTCCCTCATTTAAAAAAAGGTTCGTACTTTAATTTTAGTATTTTCTTTCAATTTCCTTTTTGTTGTTTTCATCTTTGGATTTCCTTTCATTGTTCTCTTTGAAATCTTCTTATATTTTTCTGGTTTTCTATTTTTATGTTCAATCAATATTTGTTCTTTACAAAAAAAAAAGAAGATTGTTGTTGGAAGCTGTTGCAGATAATAGATTTGATAAATTGGAGTTTTAATTTTAAACGGCCATAAATTGGGACTAGGGTATAAAAATGACTAGTTTAAAATATCAATTCGGAACTAGTATGTATTCCGATAGGATAAAGAGGCCTTGCCCTGGTATCGTATTCTCAAGCTTGGGATTGTAAGGACATTGTATCCTAATTTTTCCAATCGAATCATCTTCAACATGTTTAGGAAATCTATCATTCTTATTCTATTAGCCTATTGGGTTCCTAGGGTGGTTAGCCAAGATGGCCCGTATTGTTTGTTATTCTAGTATTAGTTGCTGAAAAAAGGGTTCCTATCTGCATCTACCAATTTAAAATATCAATTCCAAACTAGGGTATAGAAAGTACTAGTTTAAAATATCAATTCCAAATTAGTATGGATTCCGATAAGATAAGGAGGCCTTGCCTACACATCATAATCTCAAGCTTGGGATTGTAAGCACTTTGTTTCCTAATTGTTCTAATCGGATCACCTTCAACATGTTTTAGATAATCAATCGTTCCTATTCTATTAGGTTTGTGAGTTCCTAGGGTTGTTCGCCAAGATGGCCTGTATTGTTTGTTATTTGAGTAATGGTGGCTGAAAAAAAGGGTTTCTATGTAAATCTACCATTTTTTTCAGTTCTTGAAAATGAAAAAATTCATCTTGTTGTTGTTTCAATTCCTTTCTTCATTTTCTGGATTCTCATAATAATAATAAAAAAAAACCTTCCTTCGTGTCTTTTAGTTTTCATTCAACTTTGTTTTCGTTGTTTTAAACTTTGGCTTTTGTTTTTTAGTTACCTCTAAGTCCCTCTTTTTTAAAAAAAGGTTCGTACTTTAATTTTAGTGTTTTCTTTCAATTTATTTGTTGGTTTTTCCATCTTTGGACTTCCTTTCGTAGTTCTCTTTGAAATCTTTTTATATTTTTCTTGTTCTCTATTTTTATGTTTGATGAGTGCTCAAAAAGCACTAAAATAACCATGATTTTATGTACATTAATTGATTAAAAATTCATATATTTATATAAATTTGTCTTTTTCGGAATCACGGGTATTTTTATTGTTTTTTTCAGGTATTTTGGCTTAAAAACGCAATGTAAAGACTCAAAGAGAAATACTTGAAGCAATACATCACAAATATATTAATAAATAAGTGAGAAAAGGTCAACAAACATGGAAAAATTGGACAAAATGGGTCGAAAAGGTCAAAAATGTCAAAAAGACGTAAATCGCACGCCGCAGCCCAGAATATTTGTTGAGATGTTAGAAGTTCACAGCGATCTGTCTGTACACACTTTAATGATGAATATGATGGATGCACCTGCATTTCTTCATTACTACTTACACATTCTCAAGAAATAGGTAATCTTTCTCCTCTTTTCTCTTTATCTTTAATTTGCAGTTGTTACATTGAGGACAATGTAAGTTCTAGGTTAGGGGTGGTGAAAAGTTACCATGCATAATAAAAAAATTCTCACAAAAATTTATCATTTCTTTAAATCAAATTTAAGTAAATAGTTAAGTCTTTGGTACTGTTAGATTAATTTTTGAAAACATATCATGAAATATTTTGTAATTATTTTTGATAATTAGTTAGTTTTTGTCATAACTAGTATTTCTTGATAAAATGTGGAAATTATATTAAACCCAAAATCGGTGTTTATGAATTTTTTTTAGTGGAGACTACCCTTGTGAGATATAATTTGAACCTAATTTCTTTTATTCAGAGTGAAATATATATTTTTTTCTACTCCAAACACATTTCTTATTTATTCAAAAAGTCTAGATGATCTCTATAGGTATTAGCATTGAATGTATGAATTTTTTCTCACCTTAATAGAGTATCATATATTTTTGATTATTATTTTTGTTTAGATTAAACGATTTGAGTAGAAATTGATAGTATATGCTTATATCTCATTCATGCATGACTGCTACAAAAACAAAAAGACATATCTGGGGTTACCTAAACCAAGATCAAACAGAAAAGCCACAAAATTAACCACTCACCAAAATCCAAAAAAATGTACAATCTGTACAAGGGTTGACTCTCTAAAAAAATACATATATTGAAAAAAAAATAATAATGTATAGAGAGATAAAAAAATAGTATCATCTACATACTATGACCCACATTGCCAACAAAGTTGTGAGTAAAGGCTAAATACAAAAGAAAGATATAGGAAGTAATTCCCTAAAAAGTCATTGCAATTTCTTCATTTGTAAAAAGCATATATCTTGAAATTCTTTCTTAATGAGTTTGATTTATGCATGAAAATAATTTTTATATATGATATCTTTATAATTAATACATTCGATTCCTTTCATGAGATCAATGTTAAAATAACACTTTGAGCCTTTATTCTTTATACATATGCGAACATATTAGTTCATTTCTATACATCAACTCTTTCGCATATAAATTAGTATGAGTGTTTGAACCCATAGGATTCAGTGCTTTGAGAGTATTGACTTGTGAGGAATAGAGTCGAAGCGAATTCTGATTCATGACACTGAAATTGGGTAAAATTAAATTGACACATTTTTGATAGGAAATATGAAAATGATTTTCGACTAATTATTATAATAAAATCATGATTTTTTAAAGAAATTAAAATAACTTATGCTTGAGATTTTAATTATGATCTTAAAAGAGATTAAAAAGTATGAGACATTTTTGTGATATGTTGTTTTCTTTTATTCTTAAATTAATTTTTGATTTTGTTGTAATTTTAATTTTTGATTTGATTGTTTTTATTTTTACATCTAGTTCAATGTTTGTGGGTATCATTACTGAAAACCCTCATGAGACTCAAACTCGTCCACTAGGGCAACCTAGGGGTTTAAAGGCTTGTTGCATAGGCTAAATGCAACCGTTTCAATCCACGAAAGTGATTTAGGATAGTTTAATTTTTAGTTTTTATCGCTTCTCTTGCTAAGGGACTAGCAAGAAGCTGGTTGGGGGTTGTGATGAGTGCTCAAAAAGCACTAAAATAACCATGATTTTATGTACATTAATTGATTAAAAATACATATATTTATATGTTTTATCATATATTTATATAAATTTGTCTTTTTCGGAATCACGGGTATTTTTATTGTTTTTTCAGGTATTTTGGCTTAAAAACGCAATGTAAAGACTCAAAGAGAAATACTTGAAGCAATACATCACAAATATATTAATAAATAAGTGGGAAAAGGTCAACAAACATGGAAAAATTGGACAAAATGGGTCGAAAAGGTCAAAAATGTCAAAAAGACAGAAATCGCGCGCCGCAGCCCAAGCGCGCGCGCTGGCATGCCCATCCGCGCGCGCCCCAGCGCGCGGGCACTGTTCACGCGCGCCGAGCTGCGCGCAGCGCCCAGCAGCAGCCCCTCCGCGCGCCCAACGCGCTTTCGCCCCATTTTTCACGTGCAGCCGCCCCTGTGACGTCATGCTGACGTCATTAATGACATCAGCAATTCCAATACGCGTTTTTACATTTTTTAATATTTTTTTAACATTTTTTTACTCATTTTTTCTCTCCATCCTCACCTATAAATACCCCCCTTCCCTTCACTTCAAATCACACCTTCAAAACACACTTCTCTCTTCTTTCTTTCTCTCATTTCTTAGTTTTTGAGTTTTCTTAGTTTCTTTCTTAGTTTCTAAGCTTTTCTTAGTTTTTTCTCTTAGTTTTTAGTTCAATTCTCTTAGGTTTAGAGTTCTTCTCTTTTTGAGAGGAACTTGTAATGTTTTTGTAATAATTAAGATTTTTGATTCAATTAATGGGAGTGCAAATTCCACTTGGAGGTTTTCCAGCTACGGGAATAGCGTCAAAGTTCTGTAAGGATTTTATTTTCTTTACAGTTATTTTTATGCTTTATTCTTACATGTTATATTTAATTTGTCTGTGGTTAAAATTAACTATGCTGGCTGTTTAGTAAAAATGATGTAATAATAACGTTGTTATGCTTGCGAAATATTAAATAGGTAAAAATCTCTAAAATGAATTGATTTTGTTTTTATTCAAGATTTATATTAAGAATGTTAGAGAGAAATATATTATTTTTCATTACAAACTTAAACCTGAAAATTAGATTTTAAGGTTTAGTTATCCGGTCTAATTTAGAGTAGTGCTCTTTTATTTGTTGGTACAATCGCCCGGTAGTTAGAGTGAAACTCTATTTCAAATTTTTTTATAAGAATTATTATGTGAAAATGTATTGACAACATGTTTTCAATAGTGGTTTTAAAACTTGAAAGTTAGTACTCGGATAATTAAATTCTTAAGTTTAATTTGGACACCTTGAATAAAGTTTAAACTGTCTAACCCCACCAAAGGTGACATTTAAATGGTTCATTTTCAATCTCTTAGAAAAAGGAATTAATTTAATTAAGCATATTAGTTATCAACCCCACCCATAGGTGTTAATTGATTTGTTTAGTTAACAAAGAATATCTAACCCCACCAAAGGTGGTATTTATATAAAAAAGAGAGAATCAATAAAATATCAATTTATATCTTTAATAACCTAGATAATATGAGCAAGCATAATTAGTTTAGTTATTATATCCATAAATACTCCGCTAATATAAATGATAAAATTTGCATGATTATTTATTGAATCTGTATATATGTTTATTTTTTTAGATAATTATTTATTGAATCTGTATATATGTTTATTTTTAGATAATTATTTATTGAATTTGTATCTATGTTTATTTTTATGTTATTAGATTATATTTAATTAATCTGTATATATGTTTATTTTATGTTATTCGATTAGGAACACAAAAACCAAACTATCGTGACAGGATGTTTAGGATTTAATTTCGTTTTTAAAAGTTTGAATAATAAATTAAAAACCACATACATTCCTTCCTTAGATCGACCTTGGGAGTATACTTATCATTTTCTTCGAAATGATTCGTGCACTTGCGAGAGTTTTATAAATATTAAAACCAAAGTATTGGCAAGAATCGACGATGTCGGTTTTCGCTCATCAATGTTCAATCAATCTTTGTTCTTTACAAAAAAAAAAGAGTGGTGATGTATACAATTGCAAAAATGAGATTTGATAAATTGGAGTTTTACCTTTAAACGGCCATAACTTAGGACTAGGGTATAGAAATGACTAGTTTAAAAATCAATTCCAAACTAGTATGGATTCCGATAAGATAAGGAGGACTTGCCTACGTATCGTAATCTCAAGCTTGGGATGGTAAGGACTTTGTTTCCTAATTGTTCTAATCGGATCATCTTTAACATGTTTTAGAAAATCAATCATCCCTATTCTATTAGGTTCGTGGAATCCTTGGGTCGTTTTCCCAGAGAGACCGTATTGTTTGTTATTTGAGTATTGGTTGCTGAAAATGGGGTTTCTATCTACATCTACCACCTTTTGCAGTTTTTGAAAATAAAAAAATCATCTTGTTCTTGTTTCCCTTCCTTTCAACATTTTCTGGATTCTCATAATAATAAACCAAAAAAAACCTTCCTTCGTGTCTTTTAGTTTTCATTCAACTTTGTTTTCTTTGTTTTTAACTTTGGCTTTTGTTTTTTAGTTTCCTCTAAGGCCCTCTTTTTAAAAAAAAGGTTCGTACTTTTAATTCTAGTGTTTTCTTTCAATTTTCGTTTTGTTGTTTTCATCTTTGGATTTCCTTTCGTTGTTCTCTTTGAAATCTTCTTATATTTTTCTGGTTTTCTATTTTTATGTTCAATCAATATTTGTTCTTTACAAAAAAAAAAGAGTGTTGTTGTAAGTAGTTGCAGAGAATAGATTTGATAAATTGGAATTTTAATTTTAAAGGGCCATAACATGGGACTAAGGTATAAAAATTACTAGTTTAAAAAATCAATTCGAAACTAGTATGGTTCCGATAAGATAAAGAGGCCTTGCCTACATATCGTAATATAAAGCTTTGGATGGTAAGGACTTTGTTTCCTAATTGTTCTAATCGGATCATCTTCAACCTGTTTTAGAAAATCAATCGTTCCTATTCTATTAAGTTTGTGAGTTCCTAGGGTTGTTCGCCAACATGGCCCGTATTGTTTGTTATTTGAGTATTGGTTGCTGAAAATGGGGTTTCTATCTACATCTACCACCTTTTGCAGTTCTTGAAAATAAAAAAATCATCTTGTTCTTGTTTCCATTCCTTTCAACATTTTCTGGATTCTCATAATAATAAACCAAAAAAAACCTTCCTTCGTGTCTTTTAGTTTTCATTCAACTTTATTTTCTTTGTTTTTAACTTTAACTTTGGCTTTTGTTTTTTAGTTTCCTCTAAGGCCCTCTTTTTTAAAAAAAGGTTTGTACTTTAATTCTAGTGTTTTCTTTCAATTTTCATTTTGTTGTTTTCATCTTTGGATTTCCTTTCGTTGTTCTCGTTGAAATCTTCTTATATTTTTCTTGTTTTGTGAGTTCCTAGGGTTGTTCGCCAAGATGGGCCGTATTGTTTGTTATTTGAGAATTGGTTGCTGAAAAAAGGGATTTTATCTACATCTACCATTTTTTTCATTTCTTGAATATAAAAAAGTCATATTGTTCGGGTTTCAATTCATTTCTTCATTTTCAGCATTCACAAAATAATAAACCAATAAAATCCTTCCTTTGTGTTTTAGTTTTAAGTCAACTTTGTTTTCTTTGTTTTCAACTTTGGCTCTTGTTATGTAGTTTTCCCTAAGTCCCTTATTTAAAAAGAAGGTTTGTACTTTAATTCTAAGGCTTTCTTTCAATTTCTTTGTTATTGTCTTCATCTTTGTATTTTCTTTCATAGTTCTCTTTGAAATCTTCTTATATTTTTCTAGTTCTCTATTTTTATGTACAATCAATCTTCGTTCTGTACAAAAAAAAAGGAGAATGTTGTTGTAAACAATTGCAGATAAAAGATTTGATAATTTGGAGTTTCAACTTTAAACGGCCATAACATGGGACTAGGGTATAAAATGACTAGTTTAAAATATCAATTCAAAACTAGTATGGATTCTGATAAGATAAAGAGGCCTTGGCTACATATCGTAATATCAAGCTTGGGATGGTAAGGACTTTGTTTCCTAATTGTTCTAATCGGATCATCTTCAAAATGTTTTCGAAAATCAATCGTTCCTATTCTATTAGGTTCTTGAGTTCCTAGGGTTGTTCGCCAAGAGGCCCGTATTGTTTGTTATTTGAGAATTGATTGCTGAAAAAAGGGTTTCTATCTACATCTACCATTTTTTTCAGTTCATGAATATAAAAAAGTCATATTGTTCTTGTTTCAATTCATTTCTTCATTTTCTAGATTCTCATAATAATAAACCAAAAAAAACCTTCCTTCGTGTCTTTTAGTTTTCATTCAACTTTGTTTTCTTTGTTTTTAACTTTGGCTTTTGTTATTTAGTTTCCTCTAAGGCCCTCTTTTTTAAAAAAAAGGTTCGTACTTTAATTCTAGTGTTTTCTTTCAATTTCCGTTTTGTTGTTTTCATCTTTGGATTTCCTTTCGTTGTTCTCTTTGAAATCTTCTTATATTTTTCTGGTTTTCTATTTTTATGTTCAATCAATATTTGTTCTTTACAAAAAAAAGAGTATTGTTGTAAGCAGTCGCAGATAATAGATTTGATAAATTGGAATTTTAATTTTAAACGGACATAACTTGGGACTAGGGTATAAAAATGACTAGTTTAAAATATCAATTTGGAACTAGTATGTATTCCGATAAGATAAAGAGACCTTGCCCAGGTATCATATTTTTAAGATTGGGATTGTAAGGACATTGTATACTAATTTTTCCAATGGAATCATCTTCAACATGTTTAGGAAATCTATCATTCTTATTCTGTTATTTTCTTGGGTTCCTAGGGTGGTTCGCCAAGATGTCCCGTATTGTTTGTTATTTGAGTATTAGTTGCTGAAAAAAGGGTTCCTATTTGCATCTACCAATTTAAAATATCAATTCCAAAATAGGGTATAGAAATGACTAGTTTAAAATATCAATTCCAAAGTAGTATGGATTTCGATAAGATAAGGAGGCCTTGCCTACATATCATAATCTCAAGCTTGGGATTGTAAGGACTTTGTTTCCTAATTGTACTAATCGGATCATCTTCAACATGTTTTAGAAAATGAATCGTTCCTATTCTATTAGGTTCGTGAGTTCCTAGGGTTGTTCGCCAAGATGGCCCGTATTGATTGTTATTTGAGAATTGGTTGCTGAAAAAAGGGTTTTTATCTACATCTACCATTTTTTTTTTCAGTTCTTGAATATAAAAAAGTCATATTGTTCTTGTTTCAATTCATTTCTTCATTTTCAGCATTCACAAAATAATAAACCAAAAAAATCCTTCCTTTGTGTTTTAGTTTTCAATCAACTTTGTTTTCTTTGTTTTCAACTTTGGCTCTTGTTATTTAGTTTTCTCTAAGTCCCTTATTTAAAAAGAAGGTTTGTACTAATTCTAAGGCTTTCTTTCAATTTCTTTGCTATTGTCTTCATCTTTGTATTTTCTTTCGTAGTTCTCTTTGAAATCTTCTTATATTTTTCTAGTTCTCTATTTTTATGTTCAATCAATCTTTGTTCTGTACAAAAAAAAGAAGAATGTTGTTGTAAATAGTTGCAGATAAAAGATATGATAATTTGGAGTTTCAACTTTAAATGGCCATAACATGGGACTAGGGTATAAAAATGACTAGTTTAAAAAATCAATTCGAAACTAGTATGGTTCCGATAAGATAATGAGGCCTTGCCTACATATCGTAATATAAAGCTTGGGATGGTAAGGACTTTGTTTCCTAATTTTTCTAATCGGATCATCTTCAACATGGCCCGCATTGCTTGTTATTTGAGAATTGGTTGCTAAAAAAAGGGTTCTTATCTAAATCTACCATGTTTTTCAGTTCTTCAAAATAAAATAAAAAAGTCATCTTGTTCTTGTTTCAATTCCTTTCTTCATTTTCAGGATTGTCATAATAATAAACCAAAAAAAAAACCTTCCATCGTGTCTCTTAGTTTTCATTCCACTTTGTTTTCTTTGTTTTTAACTTTGGCTTTTGTTTTTTAGTTTCCTCTCAGGCCCTCTTTTTAAAAAAAAACGATAGTACTTTAATTCTAGTGTTTTCTTTCAATTTCCATTTTGTTGTTTTCATCTTTGGATTTCCTTTCGTTGTTCTCTTTGAAATCTTCTTATATTTTTCTAGTTCTCTATTTTTATGTTCAATCAATCTTTGTTCTGTACAAAAAAAAAAGAAGAATGTTGTTGTAAACAGTTGCAAATAAAAGATTTGATAATTTGGAGTTTCAACTTTAAACGGCCATAACATGGGACTAAGGTATAAAAATTACTAGTTTAAAAAATCAATTCGAAACTAGTATGGTTTCAATAAGATAAAGAGGCCTTGCCTACATATAGTAATATAAAGCTTTGGATGGTAAGGACTTTGTTTCCTAATTGTTCTAATCGGATCATCTTCAACATGTTTTAGAAAATCAATCGTTCCTATTCTATTAGGTTCGTGATTTCCTAGGGTTGTTCGCCAAGATGGCCGGTATTGTTTGTTATTTGAGAATTGGTTGCTGAAAAAAGGGTTTTTATCTACATCTACCATTTTTTTCAGTTCTTGAATATAAAAAAGTCATATTGTTCTTGTTTCAATTCATTTCTTCATTTTCACCATTCACAAAATAATAAACCAATAAAATCCTTCCTTTGTGTTTTAGTTTTAAGTCAACTTTGTTTTCTTTGTTTTCAACTAGGGCTCTTGTTATGTAGTTTTCTCTAAGTCCCTTATTTAAAAAGAAGGTTTGTACTTTAATTCAAAGGCTTTCTTTCAATTTCTTTGTTATTGTCTTCATCTTTGTATTTTCTTTCGTAGTTCTCTTTGAAATCTTCTTATATTTTTCTAGTTCTCTATTTTTATGTTCAATCAATCTTCGTTCTGTACAAAAAAAAGGAGAATGTTGTTGTAAACAATTGCAGATAAAAGATTTGATAATTTGGAGTTTCAACTTTAAACGGCCATAACATGGGACTAGGGTATAAAATGACTAGTTTAAAATATCAATTCAAAACTAGTATGGATTCCGATAAGATAAAGAGGCCTTGGCTACATATCGTAATATCAAGCTTGGGATGGTAAGGACTTTGTTTCCTAATTGTTCTAATCGGATCATCTTCAAAATGTTTTCGAAAATCAATCGTTCCTATTCTATTAGGTTCTTGAGTTCCTAGGGTTGTTCGCCAAGAGGCCCGTATTTTTTGTTATTTGACTATTGGTTGCTGAAAAAAAGGTTACTATCTGCATCTACCAATTTTTCAGTTTTTGAATATAAAAAACCTCATCTTGTTCTTGTTTGAATTCATTTCTTCATATTCTGGATTCATATAATAATAAATAAATAAAAACTTCTTGACTTTTATTTTTTAGTCAAGTTTGTTTTCTTCGTTTTTAACTTTGGCTTTTGTTTTGTAGTTTCCACTAAGTCCCTCATTAAAAAAACGGTTCATACTTTGATTCTAGTGTTTTCTTTCAATTTCCTTTTTGTTTTTTTCATCTTTGGACTTCCTTTCGTTGTTCTCTTTGAAATCTTCTTATTTTTTTCTGGTTCTCTATTTTTATGTTCAATCCATCTTTGATCTTTACAAAAAAAAAAAGAGAAGAGTGTTGTTGTAAGCAGTTGTAGATAATATATTTGATAAATTGGAGTTTTAATTTTAAACGGCCATAAATTGGGACTAGGGTATTAAAATGACTAGTTTAAAATATCAGTTCGAAACTAGTATGGATTCAGATAAGATAAAGAGGCCTTGCCTACGTATCGTAAGCTCAAGCTGGGGATTGTAATTACTTTGTTTCCTAATTGTTCTAATCGGATCATCTTCAACATGTTTTAGAAAATCAATCGTTCTTATTCTATTAGGTTTCTGAGTTCCTAGGGTTGTTCGCCAAGATGTCCCGTATTGTTTGTTATTTTAGAAATGGTGGTTGAAAAAAGGGTTTCTATCTAAATCTACCATTTTTTTCAGTTCTTGAAAATGAAAAAATTCATCTTGTTGTTGTTTCAATTCCTTTCTTCATTTTCTGGATTCTCATAATAATAAACCAAAAAAAAAACCTTCCTTCGTGTATTTTAGTTTTCATTCAACTTTGTTTTCGTTGTTTTAAACTTTGGCTTTTGTTTTTTAGTTACCTCTAAGTCCCTCTTTTTTTAAAAAAGGTTCGTACTTTAATTTTAGTGTTTTCTTTCAATTTCTTTGTTGGTTTTTTCATCTTTGGATTTCCTTTCGTACTTCTCTTTGAAATCTTTTTATATTTTTCTAGTTTTCTATTTTTATGTTCAATAAATCTTTGTTCTTTACAAAAAAAAAGAGTGGTGATGTATACAATTGCAAAAATGACATTTGATAAATTGGAGTTTTAACTTTAAACGGCCATAACTTAGGACTAGGGTATAGAAATGACTAGTTTAAAATATCAATTCCAAACTAGTATGGATTCCGATAAGATAAGGAGGACTTGCCTACGTATCGTAATCTCAAGCTTGGGATGGTAAGGACTTTGTTTCCTAATTGTTCTAATCAGATCATCTTCAACATGTTTTAGGAAATCAATCATTCCTATTCTATTGGGTTCGTGGAATCCTTGGGTCGTTTTCCAAGAGGCACCGTATTGTTTGTTATTTGAGTATTGGTTGTTGAAAATGGGGTTTCTATCTACATCTATGACCTTTTGCAGTTCTTGAAAATAAAAAAATCATCTTGTTCTTGTTTCCATTCCTTTCAACATTTTTTGGAGTCTCATAATAATAAACCAAAAAAAACCTTCCTTCGTGTCTTGTAGTTTTCATTCAACTTTGTTTTCTTTGTTTTTAACTTTGGCTTTTGTTTTTTAGTTTCCTCTAAGGCCCTCTTTAAAAAAAAAAGGTTCGTACTTTAATTCTAGTGTTTTCTTTCAATTTTCGTTTTGTTGTTTTCATTTTTGGATTTCCTTTCGTTGTTCTCTTTGAAATCTTCTTATATTTTTCTGGTTTTCTATTTTTATGTTCAATCAATATTTGTTCTTTACAAAAAAAAAAAGAAGAGTGTTGTTGTAAGCAATTGTAGATAATAGATTTGATAAATTGGAATTTGAATTTTAAACGGCTATAACTTGGGACTAGGTTATAAAAATGACTAGATTAAAATATCAATTCGGAACTAGTATGTATTCCGATAAGATAAAGAGACCTTTCCCAGGTATCGTATTCTCAAGCTTGGGATTGTAAGGACATTGTATCCTAATTTTTCCAATGGAATCATCTTCAACATGTTTTGGAAATCTATCATTCTTATTCTATTAGTTTCTTGGGTTCATAGGGTGGTTCGCCAAGATGGCCCATATTGTTTGTTATTTGAGTATTAGTTGCTGAAAAAAGGGTTCCTATTTGCATCTACCAATTTAAAATATCAATTCCAAAATAGGGTATAGAAATGACTAGTTTAAAATATCAATTCCAAAGTAGTATGGATTTCGATAAGATAAGGAGGCCTTGCCTACATATCATAATCTCAAGCTTGGGATTGTAAGGACTTTGTTTCCTAATTGTTATAATCGGATCATCTTCAAAATGTTTTAGAAAATCAATCGTTCCTATTCTATTAGGTTCTTGAGTTCCTATGGTTGTTCGCCAAGATGGCCCGTATTGTTTGTTATTTGAGAATTGGTTGCTGAAAAAATGATTTTTATCAACATCTACCATTTTTTTTCAGTTCTTGAATATAAAAAAGTCATATTGTTCTTGTTACAATTCATTTCTTCAATTTCAGCATTGAGAAAATAATAAACCAAAAAAATCCTTCCTTTGTGTTTTTGTTTTCAGTCAACTTTGTTTTCTTTGTTTTCAACTTTGGCTCTTGTTATGTAGTTTTCTCTAAGTCCCTTATTTAAAAATAAGGTTTGTACTTTAATTCTAAGGCTTTCTTTCAATTTCTTTTTTATTGTCTTCATCTTTGTATTTTCTTTCGTAGTTCTCTTTGAAATCTTCTTATATTTTTCTAGTTCTCTATTTTTATGTTCAATCAATCTTTGTTCAGTACAAAAAAAAAGAAGAATGTTGTTGTAAACAGTTGGAGATAAAAGATTTGATAATTTGGAGTTTCAACTTTAAATGGCCATAACATGGGACTAAGGTATAAAAATGACTAGTTTTAAAAATCAAATCGAAACTAGTATGGTTCCGATAAGATAAAGAGGCCTTGCCTACATATCGTAATATAAAGCTTGGGGTGGTAAGGACTTTGTTTCCTAATTGTTCTAATCGCATCATCTTCAAAATGTTTTAGAGAATCAATCGTTCCTATTCTATTAGGTTCTTGAGTTCCTATGGTTGTTCGCCAAGATGGCCCGTATTGTTTGTTATATGAGAATTGGTTGCTAAAAAAAGGGTTTCTATCTAAATCTACCATTTTTTTCAGTTGTTCAAAATAAAAACGTCATCTTGTTCTTGTTTCAATTAATTTCTTCAATTTCTGGATTCTCATAATAATAAACCAAAAAAAACCTTCCTTCGTATCTTTTAGTTTTCATTCAACTTTGTTTTCTTTGTTTTTAACTTTGGCTTTTGTTTTTTATTTTCCTCTAAGGCCCTCTTTTTTTAAAAAAGGTTCGTACTTTAATTCTAGTGTTTTCTTTCAATTTCCGTTTTGTTGTTTTCATCTTTGGATTTCCTTTCGTTGTTCTCTTTGAAATCTTCTTATATTTTTCTGGTTTTCTATTTTTATGTTCAATCAATATTTGTTCTTTACAAAAAAAAAGATTGTTGTTGGAAGCAGTTGCAGAAAATAGATTTGATAAATTGGTGTTTTAATTTTAAACGGCCATAACTTGGTACTAGGGTATAAAAATGACTAGTTTAAAATATCAATTCGGAACTAGTATGTATTCCGATAAGATAAAGAGGCCTTGCCCAGGTATCGTATTCTCAAGCTTGGGATTGTAAGGACATTGTATCCTAATTTTTCCAATCGAATCATCTTCCACATGTTTAGGAAATCTATCATTCTTAATCTATTAGGTTCTTGGGTTCCTAGGGTGGTTCGCCAAGATGGCCCGTATTGTTTGTTATTTGAGTATTAGTTGCTGAAAAAAAGGTTCCTATATGCATCTACCAATTTAAAATATCAATTCCAAAATAGGGTATAGAAATGACTAGTTTAAAATATCATTTCGAAACTAGGATGGATTCCGATAACATAAGGAGGCCTTGCCTACATATCGTAATCTCAAGCTTGGGATTGTAAGGACTTTGTTTCCTAATTGTTCTAATCGGATCATCTTAAACATGTTTTAGAAAATCAATCGTTCCTATTCTATTAGGTTCGTGAGTTCCTAGGGTTGTTCGCCAAGATGGGCCGTATTGTTTGTTATTTGAGAATTGGTTGCTGAAAAAAGGGTTTTTATCTACATCTACCATTTTTTTCAGTTCTTGAATATAAAAAAGTCATATTTTTCTTGTTTCAATTCAATTCTTCATTTTCAGCATTCACAAAATAATAAACCAAAAAAATCCTTCCTTTGTGTTTTAGTTTTAAGTCAACTTTGTTTTCTTTGTTTTCAACATTGGCTCTTGTTATGTAGTTTTCTCTAAGTCCCTTATTTAATAATAAGGTTTGTACTTTAATTCTAAGGCTTTCTTTCAATTTCTTTGTTATTGTCTTCATCTTTGTATTTTCTTTCGTAGTTCTCTTTGAAATCTTCTTATATTTTTCTAGTTCTCTATTTTTATGTTCAATCAATCTTTGTTCTGTACAAAAAAAAAGAAGAATGTTGTTGTAAACAGTTGCAGATAAAACATATGATAATTTGGAGTTTCAACTTTAAACGGCCATAACATGGGACTAGGGTATAAAAATGACTAGTTTAAAAAATCAATTCGAAACTAGTATGGTTCCGATAAGATAATGAGGCCTTGCCTACATATCGTAATATAAAGCTTGGGATGGTAAGGACTTTGTTTCCTAATTGTTCTAATCGGATCATCTTCAAAATGTTTTAGAAAATCAATCGTTCCTATTCTATTAGGTTCTTGAGTTCCTATGGTTGTTCGCCAAGATGGCCCGTATTGTTTGTCATTTGAGAATTGGTTGCTGAAAAAAGGGTTTTTATCTACATCTACCATTTTTTTCAGTTCATGAATATAAAAAAGTCATATTGTTCTTGTTTCAATTCATTTCTTCATTTTCTAGATTCTCATAATAATAAACCAAAAAAAAAAAACCTTCGTTCGTGTCTTTTAGTTTTCATTCAACTTTGTTTTCGTTGTTTTAAACTTTGGGTTTTGTTTTTTAGTTTCCTCTAAGTCCCTCTTTTTAAAAAAAAGTTCGTACTTTAATTCTAGTGTTTTCTTTCAATTTCCTTTTTGTTGTTTTCATCTTTTGATTTCCTTTCGTTGTTCTCTTCGAAATCGTCTTATATTTTTCGAGTTCTCCATTTTTATGTTCAATTAATCTTTGTTCTTTACCAAAAAAAAGGGTGTTGTTGTAAGCAGTTGCAGATAATAGATTTGATAAATTGGAGTTTTAATTTTAAACGGCCATAACTTGGGACTAGGGTATTAAAATGACTAGTTTAAAATATACATTCGAAACTACTATGGATTCCAATAAGATAAAGAGGCCTTGCCTATGTATCATAATCTCAAGTTGGGGATTGTAAGGACTTTATTTCCTAATGGTTCTAATCGGATCATCTTCAACAAGTTTTAGAAAATCAATTGTTCCTATTCTATTAGGTTTGTGAGTTCCTAGGGTTGTTCGCCAAGATGGCCCGTATTGTTTGTTATTTGAGAATTGGTTGCTGAAAAAAGGGTTATTATCTACATCTACCATTTTTTTCGTTCTTGAATATAAAAAAGTCATATTGTTCTTGTTTCAATTCATTTCTTCATTTTCTAGATTCTCATAATAATAAACCAAAAAAAACCTTCCTTCGTGTCTTTTAGTTTTCATTCAAATTTGTTTTCTTTGTTTTTAACTTTGGCTTTTGTTTTTTAGTATCCTCTAAGGCCCTCTTTTAAAAAAAAAGGTTCTTACTTTAATTCTATTGTTTTCTTTCAATTTCCGTTTTGTTGTTTCCATCTTTGGATTTCCTTTCGTTGTTCTCTTTGAAATCTTCTTATATTTTTCTAGTTCTCTATTTTTATGTTCAATCAATTTTTGTTCTTGACAACAAAAAGAAGCGTGTTGTTGTGAACAGTGGTAGATAAAAGATTTGATAAATCGGATTTCGATTTTACAAGGCCATAACTTGGGACTTGGGTATAAAAATCACTAGTTTGAAATATCAATTCGAAACAAGTATGGATTCCGACAAGATAAAGAGGCCTTGCCTACATATCGTAATATCAAGCTTGGGATTGTAAGAACTTTGTTTCCTAATTGTTCTAATCAGATCATCTTCAACATGGCCCGTATTGTTTGTTATTTGAGAATTGGTGGCTGAAAAAAGGGTTTCTATCTAAATCTACCATTTTTTTCAGTTGCTCAAAATTAAAAAAAAGTCATCTTGTTCTTGTTTCAATTAATTTCTTCAATTTCTGGATTCTAATAATAATAAACCAACAAAAACCTTCCTTCGTGTCTTTTAGTTTTCATTCAACTTTGTTTTCTTTGTTTTAAACTTTGGCTTTTGTTTTTTAGTTTCCTCTAAGGCCCTCTTTTTAAAAAAAGGTTCTTACGTTAATTCTAGTGTTTTCTTTCAATTTCCGTTTTGTTGTTTTCATCTTTGGATTTCCTTTCGTTGTTCTCTTTGAAATCTTTTTATATTTTTCTAGTTCCCTATTTTTATGTTCAATCAATTTTTGTTCTTTACAAAAAAAAGAAGTGTGTTGTTGTAAACAGTTGTAGATAAAAGATTTGATAAATCGGAGTTTCGATTTTAAAAGGCCATAACTTGGGACTTGGGTATAAAAGTGACTAGTTTGAAATATCAATTCGAAACTAGTATGGCTTCCGACAAGATAAAGAGGCCTTACCTACATATCGTAATCTCAAGCTTGGGATTGTAAGGACTTTGTTTCCTAATTGTTCTAATCGGATCATCTTCAACATGGCCCGTATTGTTTGTTATTTGAGAATTGGTTGCTGAAAAAAGGGTTTCTATCTAAATCTATCATTTTTTTTGGTGTTCAAAATAAAAAATAATAATATTGTTCTTGTTTTAATTCCTTTCTTCATTTTCTGGATTCTAATAATAAGAAACCAAAAAAAAAAACCTTCTTTCGTGTCTTTTAGTTTTCATTCAACTTTGTTTTCTTTGTTTTTAACTTTTAGTTTTTTTTAGTTTCCTCTAAGGCCCTCTTTTTTAAAAAAAGGTTCGTACTTTAATTCTAGTTTTTTCTTTCAATTTCCTTTTTGTTGTTTTCATCTTTGGATTTCCTTTTGTTCTTCTCTTTGAAATCTTCTTATATTTTGCTAGTTCTCTATTTTTTTGTTCAATCAATTTTTGTTCTTTACAAAAAAAAAGTTTGTTGTTGTAAAAAGTTGTAGAGAAAAGATTTGGTAAATCAGTGTTTCGATTTTAAAAGGCCATAACTTGGGACTAGGGTATAAAAATGACTAGTTTAAAATATCAATTCCAAACTAGTATGGATTCCGACAAGATAAGGAGGCCTTGCCTACATATCGTAATCTCAAACTTGGGATTGAAGGACTTTGTTTCCTAATTGTTCTAATCCGATCACCTTCAACATGTTTTAGGAAATCAATCGTTCCTATTCTATTAGGTTCGTGAGTTCCTAGGGTTGTTCGCCAAGGTGGCCCGTATTGTTTGTTATTTGATAATTGGTTGCTGAAAAAAGGGTTTCTATCTAAATCTATAATTTTTTTCAGCTCTTCAAAATAAAAAAAGTCATCTTGTTCTTGTTTCAATTAATTTTTTCAATTTCTGGATTCTCACAATAATAAACCAAAAAAAACCTTCCTTTGTGTCTTTTAGTTTTCATTCAACTTTGTTTTCTTTGTTTTTAACTTTGGCTTTTGTTTTTTAGTTTCCTGTAAGCCCCCATTTAAAAAAAAAAAGGTTCGTACTTTAATTCTTGTGTTTTCTTTCAATTTCCTTTTTGTTGTTTTCATCATTGGATTTCCTTTCGTTGTTCTCTTTGAAATCTTCTTATATGTTTCTAGTTCTCTATTTTTATGTTCAATCAATTTTTGTTCTTTACACAAAAAAGAAGTGTGTTGTTGTAAACAGTTGTCGATAAAAGATTTGATAAATCGGAGTTTCGATTTTAAACGTCCATAACTTGGGACTTAGGTATTAAAATGACTATTTTGAAATATCAATTCGATACAAGTATGGATTCCGACAAGAAAAAGAGGCCTTACCTACATATCGTAATATCAAGCTTGGGATAGAAAGGACTTTTTTCCTAATTTTTCTAATCGGATCATCTTCAATATGTTTTAGAGAATCAATCGTTCCTATTCTATTAGGTTCGTGAGTTCCTTGGGTTGTTTGCCAAGGTGCTCCGTATTGTTTGTTATTTGAGAATTGGTTGCTGAAAAAAGGGTTTCTATCTAAATCTATAATTTTTTTCAGATCCTCAAAATAAAAAAAGTCATCTTGTTCTTATTTCAATTAATTTCTTCAATTTCTGGATTCTCATAATAATAAACCAAAAAAAACCTTCCTTCGTGTCTTTTAGTTTTCATTCAACTTTGTTTTCTTTGTTTTTAACTTTGGCTTTTGTTTTTTAGCTTCCTCTAAGGCCCCCTTTTTAAAAAAAAGGTCCGTACTTTAATTCTTGTGTTTTCTTTCAATTTCCTTTCTGTTGTTTTCATCTTTAGATTTCCTTTCGTTGTTCTCTTTGAAATCTTCTTATATATTTCTAGTTCTTTATTTTTATGTTCAATCAATTTTTGTTATTTAAAAAAAAAAGAAGTGTCTTGTTGTAAACAATTGTAGATAAAAGATTTGATAAATCCGAGTTTTGATTTTAAAAGGCCATAACTTGGGACTAGGGTATAAAAATGACTAGTTTAAAATATCAATTCGAAACTAGTATGGATTCCGACAAGATAAGGAGGCCTTGCCTATATATTGTAATCTCAAGCTTGGGATTGTAAGGACTTTGTTTCCTAATTGTTCTAATCTGATCATCTTCAACATGTTTTAGAAAATCAATCATTCCTATTCTATTAGGTTTGTGAGTTCCTAGGGTTGTTCGCCAAGGTGGTCCGTATTGTTTTTTTATTTGAGAATTGGTTGCTGAAAAAAGGGTGTCTATCTAAATCTATAATTTTTCTCAGCTCTTCAAAATAAAAAAAAGTCATCTTCTTCTTGTTTCAATTAATTTCTTCAATTTCTGGATTCTCATAATAATAAACCAAAAAAAACCTTCCTTCGTGTCTTTTAGTTTTCATTCAACTTTTTTTTCTTTATTTTTAACTTTGGCTTTGTTTTTTAGTTTCCTCTAAGGCCCCCTTTTTTTAAAAGAAGGTTCGTACTTTAATTCTAGTGTTTTCTTTCAATTTTTGTTTTGTTGTGTTCATCTTTGGATTTCCTTTCGTTGTTCTCTTTGAAATCTTCTTATATTTTTCTAATTCTCTATTTTTATTTTCAATCAATTTTTGTTCTTTAAAAAAAATAGAAGTATCTTGTTGTAAACAATTGTAGATAAAAGATTTGATAAATCAAGTTTCGATTTTAAAAGGCCATAACTTGGGACTAAGGTATAAAAATGACTAGTTTAAAATAAAAATTCGAAACTAGTATAGATTCCGACAAGATAAGGAGGCCTTGCCTACATATCGTAATCTCAAGCTTGGGATAGAAAGGACTTTGTTTCCTAATTTTTCGTATCAGATCATCTTCAACATGGCCCGTATTGCTTGTTATTTGAGATTTGGTTGCTAAAAAAAGGGTTCCTATCTAAATCTACCTTGTTTTTCAGTTCTTCAAAATAAAAAAGTCATCTTGTTCTTGTTTCAATTCCTTTCTTCATTTTCTGGATTCTAATAATAAGAAGCCAAAAAAAAAAACCTTCCTTCGTGTCTTTTAGTTTTCATTCAACTTTGTTTTCTTTGTTTTTAACTTTTAGTTTTTATTAGTTTCCTCTAAGGCCCTCTTTTTTAAAAAAAGGTTCGTACTTTAATTCTAGTTTTTTCTTTCAATTTCCTTTTTGTTGTTTTCATCTTTGGATTTCCTTTTGTTGTTCTCTTTGAAATCTTCTTATATTTTGCTAGTTCTCTATTTTTATTTTCAATCAATTTTTATTCTTTAAAAAAAAATTGTTTTTTTGTTAAAAGTTGTAATGAAAAGATTTGATAAATCGGAGTTTCGATTTTAAACGGCCATAAGTTGGGACTATGGTATAAAAATGACTAGTTTAAAATATCAATTCGAAACTAGTATAGATTCCGATAAGATAAGGAGGCCTTGCCTACATATCGTAATCTCAAGCTTGGGATTGTAAGGACATTGCTTCCTAATTGTTCTAATCGGATCATCTTCAACATATTTTAGAAAATCAATCATTCCTATTCTATTAGGTTCGTAAGATCCTAGGGTTGTTCGCCAAGGTGGTCCGTATTGTTTGTCATTTGAGAATTTTTTACTGACAAAAGGGTTTCTATCTAAATCTACCATTTTTTTCAGTTCTTGAAAATAAAAAAAGTCATCTTGTTCTTGTTTCAATTCCTTTCTTCATTTTCTGGATTCTCATAATAATAAACCAAAAAAAAAAAACCTTCCTTCGTGTCTCTTAGTTTTCATTCAACTTTGTTTTCTTTGTTTTTAACTTTGGCTTTTGTTTTTTAGTTTAGTCTAAGGCCCCCTTTTTAAAAAAAGGTTTGTACTTTAATTCTTGTTTTTCTTTCATTTTCCTTTTTGTTTTTTTCATCTTTGGATTTCCTTTCGTTGTTCTCTTTGAAATCTTCTTATATTTTTCTAGTTCTCCATTTTTATGTTCAATCAATTTTTGTTCTTTAAAAAAAAGAAGTGTCTTGTTGTAAACAATTGTAGATAAAAGATTTGATAAATTGGAGTTTCGTTTTTAAACGGACATAACTTGGGACTGGGGTATAAAAATGACTAGTGTAAAATATCAATTCAAAACTAGTATGGATTCCGATAAGATAAGGAGGCCTTGCCTACATATCGTAATCTCAAGCTTGGGATTGTAAGGACTTTGTTCCCTAATTGTTGTAATCGGATCATCTTCAACATGTTTTAGAAAATCAATTGTTCCTATTCTATAATGTTCATGAGTTCCTAGGGTTGTTCCCCAAGAGGGCCCGTATTGTTTGTTATTTGAGAATTGATTGCTGAAAAAAAGGTTTCTATCTAAATCTACCATTTTCTTGAGTTCTTGAAAATAAAAAAAGTCATCTTGTTCTTGTTTCAATTCCTTTCTTCATTTTCTGGATTTTCATAATAATAAACCAAAAAAAAAATATTCCTTCGTGTCTTTTAGTTTTCATTCAACTTTGTTTTCTTTGTTTTTAACTTTGGCTTTTGTTTTTTAGTTTCCTCTAAGGCCATCTTATTTTAAAAAAGGTTCGTACTCTTAATTCAAGAGTTTTCTTTCAATTTCTTTTTTGTTGTTTGCATCTTTGGATTTCCTATCGTTGTTCTCTTTGAAATCTTTTTATAATCTTCTAGTTCTCTATTTTTATGTTCAATCAATTTTTGTTCTTTACAAAAAAAAAAGTGTGTTGTTGTAAACAGTTGTAGATAAAAGATTTGATAAATCGGAGTTTCGATTTTAAAAGGCTATAACTCTGGGCTAAGGTATAAAAATGAGTAGTTTAAAATAACAATTCGAAACTAGTATGGATTCCGACAAGATAAGGAGGCCTTGCCTACATATCGTAATCTCAAGCATGGAATAGAAAGGACTTTGTTTCCTAATTTTTCTAATCGGATCATCTTCAACATGGGCCGCATTGCTTGTTATTTGAGAATTGGTTGCTAAAAAAAGGGTTCCTATCTAAATCTACCATGTTTTTCAGTTCTTCAAAATAAAAAAAAGTCATCTTATTCTTGTTTCAATTCCCTTCTTCATTTTCAGGATTGTCATAATAATAAACCAAAAAAAAACCTTCCATCGTGTCTCTTAGTTTTCATTCAACTTTGTTTTCTTTGTTTTTAACTTTGGCTTTTGTTTTTTAGTTTCCTCTCAGGCCCTCTTTTAAAAAAAAAACGATAGTACTTTAATTCTAGTGTTTTCTTTCAATTTCCGTTTTGTTGTTTTCATCTTTGGATTTCCTTTCGTTGTTCTCTTTGAAATCTTATATTTTTCTAGTTCTCTATTTTTATGTTCAATCAATTTTTGTTCTTTACGAAAAAAAGAAGTGTGTTGTTGTAAACAGTTGTAGATAAAAGATTTGATAAATCGGAGTTTCGATTTTAAATGGCCATAACTTGGGACTATGGTATAAAGATGACTAGTTTAAAAAATCAATTCGAAACTAGTATAGATTCCGATAAGATAAGGAGGCCTTCCCTACATATCGTAATCTCAAGCTTGGGATTGTAAGGAGTTTGTTTCCTAATTGTTCTAATCGGATCATCTTTAACATGTTTTAGAAAATCAATCGTTCCTATTCTATTAGGTTCGTGAGTTCCTAGGCTTGTTCGCCAAGGTCGTTCGTATTGTTTGTTATTTGAGATTTGGTTGCTGAAAAAAAATTTTCTATCTAAATCTACCATTTTTTTCAGTTCTTGAAAATAAAAAAAGTCATCTTGTTATTGTTTCAATTCCTTTCTTGATTTTCTGGATTCTCATAATAATAAACCAAAAAAAACCTTCCTTCGTGTCTCTGAGTTTTCATTCAACTTTGTTTTGTTTGTTTTTAAATTTGGCTTTTGTTTTTTAGTTTCCTATAAGGCCCCCTTTTTAAAAAAAGGTTCGTACTTTAATTCTTGTGTTTTCTTTCATTTTCCTTTTTGTTTTTTTCATCTTTGGATTTCCTTTCGTTGTCTCTTTGAAATCTTCGTATATTTTTCTAGTTCTCTATTTTTATGTTCAATCAATTTTTGTTCTTTAAAAAAAGAAGTGTCTTGTTGTAAACAATTGTAGATAAAAGATTTGATAAATTGGAGTTTCGATTTTAAACGGCCATTACTTGGGACTAGGGTGTAAAAATGACTAGTTTAAAATATCAACTCGAAACTAGTATGGATTCTGACAAGATAAGGAGGCCTGGCCTACATATCGTAATCTCAAGCTTGGGATTGTAAGGACTTTGTTTCCTAATTGTTCTAATCGGATCATCTTCAACATATTTTAGAAAATCAATCGTTCCTATTCTATTAGGTTCGTGAGTTCCTAGGGTTGTTCGCCAAGGTGGTCCGTATTGTTTGTTATTTGAGAATTGGTTGCTGAAAAAAGGGTTTCTATCTAAATCTACCATTTTTTTTTCTATTGTTCAAAATAAAAAAAGTCATCTTGTTCATGTTTCAATTCCTTTCTTCATTTTCTGGATTCTCATAATAATAAACCAAAAAAACCTTCCTTCATGTCTTTTAGTTTTCATTCAACTTTATTTTCTTTGTTTTTAACTTTGGCTTTATTTTTTAGTTTCCTCTAAGGCCCCCTTTTTTAAAGAAAAGGTTCGTACTTTAATTCTTGTGTTTTCTTTGAATTTCCTTTTTGTTGTTTTCATCTTTGGATTTCCTTTCGTTGTTCTCTTTGAAATCTTCTTTTATTTTTCTAGTTCTCTATTTTTATGTTCAATCAATTTTTGTTCTTTACAAAAAAAAGAAGTGTGTTGTTGTAAACAGTTGTAGATAAAAGTTTTGAAAAATCGGAGTTTCGATTTTAAACGTCCATAACTTGGGACTTGGGTATAAAAATGACTAGTTTGAAATATCAATTTGAAACAATTATGGATTCCGACAAGATAAGGAGGCCTTGCCTACATATCGTAATCTCAAGCTTGGGATTGTAAGGACTTTGTTTCCTAATTGTTCTAATCGGATCATCTTCTACATGTTTTAGAAAATCAATCGTTCCTATTCTATTAGGTTCGTGAGTTCCTAGGGTTTTTCACCAAGGTGGTCCGTATTGTTTGTTATTTGAGAATTGGTTGCTGAAAAAAGGGTTTCTATCTAAATCTAACATTTTCTTCAGTTCTTGAAAATAAATAAAGTCATCTTGTTCTTGTTTCAATTCCTTTCTTCATATTCTGGATTCTCATAATAATAAACCAAAAAAAACCTTCCTTCGTGTCTTTTAGTTTTCATTCAAATTTGATTTCTTTGTTTTTAACTTTGGCTTTTGTTTTTTAGTTTCCTCTAAGGCCCCATTTTTTTAAAAAAGAATCGTACTGTAATTCTAGTGTTTTCTTCCAATTTCCTTTTTGTTGTTTTCATCTTTGGATTTCCTTTCGTTGTTCTCTTTGAAATATTCTTATATTTTTTTAGTTCTCTATTTTTATGTTCAATCAATTTTATTCTTTAAAAAAAAACGAAGTGTCTTGTTGTAAACAATTGTAGATAAAAGATTTGATAAATCGGAGTTTCGATTTTAAAAGGCCATAACTTGGGACTAGGGTATAAAAATGATTAGTTTTAAATATCAATTCGAAACTAGCATAGATTCCGATAAGATAAGGAGGCCTTGCCTACATATCGTAATCTCAAGGTTGGGATTATAAGGACTTTGTTTCCTAATTGTTCTAATCGGATCATCTTCAACATGTTTTAGAAAATCAATTGTTCCTATTCTATTTGGTTCGTGAGTTCCTAGGGTTGTTCGCCAAGGTGGTCCGTATTATTTGTTATTTGAGAATTAGTTGCTGAAAAAAGGGTTTCTATCTAAATCTATAATTTTTTATAGCTCTTCAAAATAAAAAAAGTTATCTTGTACTTGCTTCAATTCCTTTCTTCATTTTCAGGATTCTCTTAATAATAAACCAAAAAAAACCTTCATCGTGTCTTTTAGTTTTCATTCAACTTTGTTTTCTTTGTTTTAAACTTTGGCTTTTGTTTTTTAGTTTCCTCTAAGGCCCTCTTTTTAAAAAAAAGGTTCGTACTTTAATTCTAGTGTTTTCTTTCAATTCCCGTTTTGTTGTTTTCATCTTTGGATTTCCTTTCGTTGTTCTCTTTGAAATCTTCTTATATTTTTCTAGTTCTCTATTTTTATGTTCAATCAATTTTTGTTCTTTAAAAAAAAAAGAAGTGTCTTGTTGTAAACAATTGTAGATAAAAGATTTGCTAAATCGGAGTTTCGATTTTAAATGGCCATAACTTGGGACTAGGGTATAAAAATAACTAGTTTAAAATATCAATTCGAAACTAGTATGGATTCCGACAAGATAAGGAGGCCTTGCCTACATATCGTAATCTCAAGCTTGGTATTGTAAGGACTTTGTTTCCTAATTGTTCTAATCGGATCAGCTTCAACATGTTTTAGAAAATCATTCGTTCCTATTCTATTAGGTTCGTGAGTTCCTAGGGTTGTTCCCCAAGGTGGTCCGTATTGTTTGTTATTTGAGAATTGGTTGCTGAAAAAAGGGTTATTATCTACATCTACCATTTTTTTCGTTCTTGAATATAAAAAAGTCATATTGTTCTTGTTTCAATTCATTTCTTCATTTTCTAGATTCTCATAATAATAAACCAAAAAAAACCTTCCTTCGTGTCTTTTAGTTTTCATTCAAATTTGTTTTCTTTGTTTTTAACTTTGGCTTTTGTTTTTTAGTATCCTCTAAGGCCCTCTTTTAAAAAAAAAGGTTCTTACTTTAATTCTATTGTTTTCTTTCAATTTCCGTTTTGTTGTTTCCATCTTTGGATTTCCTTTCGTTGTTCTCTTTGAAATCTTCTTATATTTTTCTAGTTCTCTATTTTTATGTTCAATCAATTTTTGTTCTTGACAACAAAAAGAAGCGTGTTGTTGTGAACAGTGGTAGATAAAAGATTTGATAAATCGGATTTCGATTTTACAAGGCCATAACTTGGGACTTGGGTATAAAAATCACTAGTTTGAAATATCAATTCGAAACAAGTATGGATTCCGACAAGATAAAGAGGCCTTGCCTACATGTCGTAATATCAAGCTTGGGATTGTAAGAACTTTGTTTCCTAATTGTTCTAATCAGATCATCTTCAACATGGCCCGTATTGTTTGTTATTTGAGAATTGGTGGCTGAAAAAAGGGTTTCTATCTAAATCTACCATTTTTTTCAGTTGCTCAAAATTAAAAAAAAGTCATCTTGTTCTTGTTTCAATTAATTTCTTCAATTTCTGGATTCTAATAATAATAAACCAACAAAAACCTTCCTTCGTGTCTTTTAGTTTTCATTCAACTTTGTTTTCTTTGTTTTAAACTTTGGCTTTTGTTTTTTAGTTTCCTCTAAGGCCCTCTTTTTAAAAAAAGGTTCTTACGTTAATTCTAGTGTTTTCTTTCAATTTCCGTTTTGTTGTTTTCATCTTTGGATTTCCTTTCGTTGTTCTCTTTGAAATCTTTTTATATTTTTCTAGTTCCCTATTTTTATGTTCAATCAATTTTTGTTCTTTACAAAAAAAAGAAGTGTGTTGTTGTAAACAGTTGTAGATAAAAGATTTGATAAATCGGAGTTTCGATTTTAAAAGGCCATAACTTGGGACTTGGGTATAAAAGTGACTAGTTTGAAATATCAATTCGAAACTAGTATGGCTTCCGACAAGATAAAGAGGCCTTACCTACATATCGTAATCTCAAGCTTGGGATTGTAAGGACTTTGTTTCCTAATTGTTCTAATCGGATCATCTTCAACATGGCCCGTATTGTTTGTTATTTGAGAATTGGTTGCTGAAAAAAGGGTTTCTATCTAAATCTATCATTTTTTTTGGTGTTCAAAATAAAAAATAATAATATTGTTCTTGTTTTAATTCCTTTCTTCATTTTCTGGATTCTAATAATAAGAAACCAAAAAAAAAACCTTCTTTCGTGTCTTTTAGTTTTCATTCAACTTTGTTTTCTTTGTTTTTAACTTTTAGTTTTTTTTAGTTTCCTCTAAGGCCCTCTTTTTTAAAAAAAGGTTCGTACTTTAATTCTAGTTTTTTCTTTCAATTTCCTTTTTGTTGTTTTCATCTTTGGATTTCCTTTTGTTCTTCTCTTTGAAATCTTCTTATATTTTGCTAGTTCTCTATTTTTTTGTTCAATCAATTTTTGTTCTTTACAAAAAAAAAGTTTGTTGTTGTAAAAAGTTGTAGAGAAAAGATTTGGTAAATCAGTGTTTCGATTTTAAAAGGCCATAACTTGGGACTAGGGTATAAAAATGACTAGTTTAAAATATCAATTCCAAACTAGTATGGATTCCGACAAGATAAGGAGGCCTTGCCTACATATCGTAATCTCAAACTTGGGATTGAAGGACTTTGTTTCCTAATTGTTCTAATCCGATCACCTTCAACATGTTTTAGGAAATCAATCGTTCCTATTCTATTAGGTTCGTGAGTTCCTAGGGTTGTTCGCCAAGGTGGCCCGTATTGTTTGTTATTTGATAATTGGTTGCTGAAAAAAGGGTTTCTATCTAAATCTATAATTTTTTTCAGCTCTTCAAAATAAAAAAAGTCATCTTGTTCTTGTTTCAATTAATTTTTTCAATTTCTGGATTCTCACAATAATAAACCAAAAAAAACCTTCCTTTGTGTCTTTTAGTTTTCATTCAACTTTGTTTTCTTTGTTTTTAACTTTGGCTTTTGTTTTTTAGTTTCCTGTAAGCCCCCATTTAAAAAAAAAGGTTCGTACTTTAATTCTTGTGTTTTCTTTCAATTTCCTTTTTGTTGTTTTCATCATTGGATTTCCTTTCGTTGTTCTCTTTGAAATCTTCTTATATGTTTCTAGTTCTCTATTTTTATGTTCAATCAATTTTTGTTCTTTACACAAAAAAGAAGTGTGTTGTTGTAAACAGTTGTCGATAAAAGATTTGATAAATCGGAGTTTCGATTTTAAACGTCCATAACTTGGGACTTAGGTATAAAAATGACTATTTTGAAATATCAATTCGATACAAGTATGGATTCCGACAAGAAAAAGAGGCCTTACCTACATATCGTAATATCAAGCTTGGGATAGAAAGGACTTTTTTCCTAATTTTTCTAATCGGATCATCTTCAATATGTTTTAGAGAATCAATCGTTCCTATTCTATTAGGTTCGTGAGTTCCTTGGGTTGTTTGCCAAGGTGCTCCGTATTGTTTGTTATTTGAGAATTGGTTGCTGAAAAAAGGGTTTCTATCTAAATCTATAATTTTTTTCAGATCCTCAAAATAAAAAAAGTCATCTTGTTCTTATTTCAATTAATTTCTTCAATTTCTGGATTCTCATAATAATAAACCAAAAAAAACCTTCCTTCGTGTCTTTTAGTTTTCATTCAACTTTGTTTTCTTTGTTTTTAACTTTGGCTTTTGTTTTTTAGCTTCCTCTAAGGCCCCCTTTTTAAAAAAAAGGTCCGTACTTTAATTCTTGTGTTTTCTTTCAATTTCCTTTCTGTTGTTTTCATCTTTAGATTTCCTTTCGTTGTTCTCTTTGAAATCTTCTTATATATTTCTAGTTCTTTATTTTTATGTTCAATCAATTTTTGTTATTTAAAAAAAAAAGAAGTGTCTTGTTGTAAACAATTGTAGATAAAAGATTTGATAAATCCGAGTTTTGATTTTAAAAGGCCATAACTTGGGACTAGGGTATAAAAATGACTAGTTTAAAATATCAATTCGAAACTAGTATGGATTCCGACAAGATAAGGAGGCCTTGCCTATATATTGTAATCTCAAGCTTGGGATTGTAAGGACTTTGTTTCCTAATTGTTCTAATCTGATCATCTTCAACATGTTTTAGAAAATCAATCATTCCTATTCTATTAGGTTTGTGAGTTCCTAGGGTTGTTCGCCAAGGTGGTCCGTATTGTTTGTTATTTGAGAATTGGTTGCTGAAAAAAGGGTGTCTATCTAAATCTATAATTTTTCTCAGCTCTTCAAAATAAAAAAAAGTCATCTTCTTCTTGTTTCAATTAATTTCTTCAATTTCTGGATTCTCATAATAATAAACCAAAAAAAACCTTCCTTCGTATCTTTTAGTTTTCATTCAACTTTTTTTTCTTTATTTTTAACTTTGGCTTTGTTTTTTAGTTTCCTCTAAGGCCCCCTTTTTTTAAAAGAAGGTTCGTACTTTAATTCTAGTGTTTTCTTTCAATTTTTGTTTTGTTGTGTTCATCTTTGGATTTCCTTTCGTTGTTCTCTTTGAAATCTTCTTATATTTTTCTAATTCTCTATTTTTATTTTCAATCAATTTTTGTTCTTTAAAAAAAATAGAAGTATCTTGTTGTAAACAATTGTAGATAAAAGATTTGATAAATCAAGTTTCGATTTTAAAAGGCCATAACTTGGGACTAAGGTATAAAAATGACTAGTTTAAAATAAAAATTCGAAACTAGTATAGATTCCGACAAGATAAGGAGGCCTTGCCTACATATCGTAATCTCAAGCTTGGGATAGAAAGGACTTTGTTTCCTAATTTTTCGTATCAGATCATCTTCAACATGGCCCGTATTGCTTGTTATTTGAGATTTGGTTGCTAAAAAAAGGGTTCCTATCTAAATCTACCTTGTTTTTCAGTTCTTCAAAATAAAAAAGTCATCTTGTTCTTGTATCAATTCCTTTCTTCATTTTCAGGATTCTCATAATAATAAACCAAAAAAAACCTTCCTTTGTGTCTTTTAGTTTTCATTCAACTTTGTTTTCTTTGTTTTAAACTTTGGCTTTTGTTTTTTAGTTTCCTCTAAGGCCCTCTTTTTAAAAAAAGGTTCTTACTTTAATTCTAGTATTTTCTTTCAATTTCCGTTTTGTTGTTTTCATCTTTGGATTTCCTTTCGTTGTTCTCTTTGAAATCTTCTTATATTTTTCTAGTTCTCTATTTTTCTGTTCAATCAATTTTTGTTCGTTACAAAAAAAAGAAGTGTGTTGTTGTAAACAGTTGTAGGTAAAAGATTTGATAAATCGGAGTTTCGATTTTAAATAGCCATAACTTGGGACTTGGGTATAAAAATGACTAGTTTGAAATATCAATTCGAAACAAGTTTGGATTTCGACAAGATAAAGATGCCTTACCTACATATCGTAATCTCAAGCTTGGGATTGTAAGGACTTTGTTTCCTAATTGTTCTAATCGGATCATCTTCAACATGGCCCGTATTGTTTGTTATTTGAGAATTGGTTGCTGAAAAAAGGGTTTCTATCTAAATCTATCATTTTTTCTAGTGTTCAAAATAAAATTAATAATCTTGTTCTTGTTTCAATTCCTTTCTTCATTTTCTGGATTCTAATAATAAGAAGCCAAAAAAAAAACCTTCCTTCGTGTCTTTTAGTTTTCATTCAACTTTGTTTTCTTTGTTTTTAACTTTTAGTTTTTATTAGTTTCCTCTAAGGCCCTCTTTTTTAAAAAAAGGTTCGTACTTTAATTCTAGTTTTTTCTTTCAATTTCCTTTTTGTTGTTTTCATCTTTGGATTTCCTTTTGTTGTTCTCTTTGAAATCTTCTTATATTTTGCTAGTTCTCTATTTTTATTTTCAATCAATTTTTATTCTTTAAAAAAAAATTGTTTTTTTGTTAAAAGTTGTAATGAAAAGATTTGATAAATCGGAGTTTCGATTTTAAACGGCCATAAGTTGGGACTATGGTATAAAAATGACTAGTTTAAAATATCAATTCGAAACTAGTATAGATTCCGATAAGATAAGGAGGCCTTGCCTACATATCGTAATCTCAAGCTTGGGATTGTAAGGACATTGCTTCCTAATTGTTCTAATCGGATCATCTTCAACATATTTTAGAAAATCAATCATTCCTATTCTATTAGGTTCGTAAGATCCTAGGGTTGTTCGCCAAGGTGGTCCGTATTGTTTGTCATTTGAGAATTTTTTACTGACAAAAGGGTTTCTATCTAAATCTACCATTTTTTTCAGTTCTTGAAAATAAAAAAAGTCATCTTGTTCTTGTTTCAATTCCTTTCTTCATTTTCTGGATTCTCATAATAATAAACCAAAAAAAAAAAACCTTCCTTCGTGTCTCTTAGTTTTCATTCAACTTTGTTTTCTTTGTTTTTAACTTTGGCTTTTGTTTTTTAGTTTAGTCTAAGGCCCCCTTTTTAAAAAAAGGTTTGTACTTTAATTCTTGTTTTTCTTTCATTTTCCTTTTTGTTTTTTTCATCTTTGGATTTCCTTTCGTTGTTCTCTTTGAAATCTTCTTATATTTTTCTAGTTCTCCATTTTTATGTTCAATCAATTTTTGTTCTTTAAAAAAAAGAAGTGTCTTGTTGTAAACAATTGTAGATAAAAGATTTGATAAATTGGAGTTTCGTTTTTAAACGGACATAACTTGGGACTGGGGTATAAAAATGACTAGTGTAAAATATCAATTCAAAACTAGTATGGATTCCGATAAGATAAGGAGGCCTTGCCTACATATCGTAATCTCAAGCTTGGGATTGTAAGGACTTTGTTCCCTAATTGTTGTAATCGGATCATCTTCAACATGTTTTAGAAAATCAATTGTTCCTATTCTATAATGTTCATGAGTTCCTAGGGTTGTTCCCCAAGAGGGCCCGTATTGTTTGTTATTTGAGAATTGATTGCTGAAAAAAAGGTTTCTATCTAAATCTACCATTTTCTTGAGTTCTTGAAAATAAAAAAAGTCATCTTGTTCTTGTTTCAATTCCTTTCTTCATTTTCTGGATTTTCATAATAATAAACCAAAAAAAAAACATTCCTTCGTGTCTTTTAGTTTTCATTCAACTTTGTTTTCTTTGTTTTTAACTTTGGCTTTTGTTTTTTAGTTTCCTCTAAGGCCATCTTTTTTTAAAAAAGGTTCGTACTCTTAATTCAAGAGTTTTCTTTCAATTTCTTTTTTGTTGTTTGCATCTTTGGATTTCCTATCGTTGTTCTCTTTGAAATCTTTTTATAATCTTCTAGTTCTCTATTTTTATGTTCAATCAATTTTTGTTCTTTACAAAAAAAAAGTGTGTTGTTGTAAACAGTTGTAGATAAAAGATTTGATAAATCGGAGTTTCGATTTTAAAAGGCTATAACTCTGGGCTAAGGTATAAAAATGAGTAGTTTAAAATAACAATTCGAAACTAGTATGGATTCCGACAAGATAAGGAGGCCTTGCCTACATATCGTAATCTCAAGCATGGAATAGAAAGGACTTTGTTTCCTAATTTTTCTAATCGGATCATCTTCAACATGGGCCGCATTGCTTGTTATTTGAGAATTGGTTGCTAAAAAAAGGGTTCCTATCTAAATCTACCATGTTTTTCAGTTCTTCAAAATAAAAAAAAGTCATCTTATTCTTGTTTCAATTCCCTTCTTCATTTTCAGGATTGTCATAATAATAAACCAAAAAAAAACCTTCCATCGTGTCTCTTAGTTTTCATTCAACTTTGTTTTCTTTGTTTTTAACTTTGGCTTTTGTTTTTTAGTTTCCTCTCAGGCCCTCTTTTAAAAAAAAACGATAGTACTTTAATTCTAGTGTTTTCTTTCAATTTCCGTTTTGTTGTTTTCATCTTTGGATTTCCTTTCGTTGTTCTCTTTGAAATCTTATATTTTTCTAGTTCTCTATTTTTATGTTCAATCAATTTTTGTTCTTTACGAAAAAAAGAAGTGTGTTGTTGTAAACAGTTGTAGATAAAAGATTTGATAAATCGGAGTTTCGATTTTAAATGGCCATAACTTGGGACTATGGTATAAAGATGACTAGTTTAAAAAATCAATTCGAAACTAGTATAGATTCCGATAAGATAAGGAGGCCTTCCCTACATATCGTAATCTCAAGCTTGGGATTGTAAGGAGTTTGTTTCCTAATTGTTCTAATCGGATCATCTTTAACATGTTTTAGAAAATCAATCGTTCCTATTCTATTAGGTTCGTGAGTTCCTAGGCTTGTTCGCCAAGGTCGTTCGTATTGTTTGTTATTTGAGATTTGGTTGCTGAAAAAAAATTTTCTATCTAAATCTACCATTTTTTTCAGTTCTTGAAAATAAAAAAAGTCATCTTGTTATTGTTTCAATTCCTTTCTTGATTTTCTGGATTCTCATAATAATAAACCAAAAAAAACCTTCCTTCGTGTCTCTGAGTTTTCATTCAACTTTGTTTTGTTTGTTTTTAAATTTGGCTTTTGTTTTTTAGTTTCCTATAAGGCCCCCTTTTTAAAAAAAGGTTCGTACTTTAATTCTTGTGTTTTCTTTCATTTTCCTTTTTGTTTTTTTCATCTTTGGATTTCCTTTCGTTGTCTCTTTGAAATCTTCGTATATTTTTCTAGTTCTCTATTTTTATGTTCAATCAATTTTTGTTCTTTAAAAAAAGAAGTGTCTTGTTGTAAACAATTGTAGATAAAAGATTTGATAAATTGGAGTTTCGATTTTAAACGGCCATTACTTGGGACTAGGGTGTAAAAATGACTAGTTTAAAATATCAACTCGAAACTAGTATGGATTCCGACAAGATAAGGAGGCCTGGCCTACATATCGTAATCTCAAGCTTGGGATTGTAAGGACTTTGTTTCCTAATTGTTCTAATCGGATCATCTTCAACATATTTTAGAAAATCAATCGTTCCTATTCTATTAGGTTCGTGAGTTCCTAGGGTTGTTCGCCAAGGTGGTCCGTATTGTTTGTTATTTGAGAATTGGTTGCTGAAAAAAGGGTTTCTATCTAAATCTACCATTTTTTTTCTATTGTTCAAAATAAAAAAAGTCATCTTGTTCATGTTTCAATTCCTTTCTTCATTTTCTGGATTCTCATAATAATAAACCAAAAAAACCTTCCTTCATGTCTTTTAGTTTTCATTCAACTTTATTTTCTTTGTTTTTAACTTTGGCTTTATTTTTTAGTTTCCTCTAAGGCCCCCTTTTTTAAAGAAAAGGTTCGTACTTTAATTCTTGTGTTTTCTTTGAATTTCCTTTTTGTTGTTTTCATCTTTGGATTTCCTTTCGTTGTTCTCTTTGAAATCTTCTTTTATTTTTCTAGTTCTCTATTTTTATGTTCAATCAATTTTTGTTCTTTACAAAAAAAAGAAGTGTGTTGTTGTAAACAGTTGTAGATAAAAGTTTTGAAAAATCGGAGTTTCGATTTTAAACGTCCATAACTTGGGACTTGGGTATAAAAATGACTAGTTTGAAATATCAATTTGAAACAATTATGGATTCCGACAAGATAAGGAGGCCTTGCCTACATATCGTAATCTCAAGCTTGGGATTGTAAGGACTTTGTTTCCTAATTGTTCTAATCGGATCATCTTCTACATGTTTTAGAAAATCAATCGTTCCTATTCTTTTAGGTTCGTGAGTTCCTAGGGTTTTTCACCAAGGTGGTCCGTATTGTTTGTTATTTGAGAATTGGTTGCTGAAAAAAGGGTTTCTATCTAAATCTAACATTTTCTTCAGTTCTTGAAAATAAATAAAGTCATCTTGTTCTTGTTTCAATTCCTTTCTTCATATTCTGGATTCTCATAATAATAAACCAAAAAAAACCTTCCTTCGTGTCTTTTAGTTTTCATTCAAATTTGATTTCTTTGTTTTAAACTTTGGCTTTTGTTTTTTAGTTTCCTCTAAGGCCCTCTTTTTAAAAAAAGGTTCTTACTTTAATTCTAGTATTTTCTTTCAATTTCCGTTTTGTTGTTTTCATCTTTGGATTTCCTTTCGTTGTTCTCTTTGAAATCTTCTTATATTTTTCTAGTTCTCTATTTTTCTGTTCAATCAATTTTTGTTCGTTACAAAAAAAAAGAAGTGTGTTGTTGTAAACAGTTGTAGATAAAAGATTTGATAAATCGGAGTTTCGATTTTAAATAGCCATAACTTGGGACTTGGGTATAAAAATGACTAGTTTGAAATATCAATTCGAAACAAGTTTGGATTTCGACAAGATAAAGATGCCTTACCTACATATCGTAATCTCAAGCTTGGGATTGTAAGGACTTTGTTTCCTAATTGTTCTAATCGGATCATCTTCAACATGGCCCGTATTGTTTGTTATTTGAGAATTGGTTGCTGAAAAAAGGGTTTCTATCTAAATCTATCATTTTTTCTAGTGTTCAAAATAAAATTAATAATCTTGTTCTTGTTTCAATTCCTTTCTTCATTTTCTGGATTCTAATAATAAGAAGCCAAAAAAAAAAACCTTCCTTCGTGTCTTTTAGTTTTCATTCAACTTTGTTTTCTTTGTTTTTAACTTTTAGTTTTTATTAGTTTCCTCTAAGGCCCTCTTTTTTAAAAAAAGGTTCGTACTTTAATTCTAGTTTTTTCTTTCAATTTCCTTTTTGTTGTTTTCATCTTTGGATTTCCTTTTGTTGTTCTCTTTGAAATCTTCTTATATTTTGCTAGTTCTCTATTTTTATTTTCAATCAATTTTTATTCTTTAAAAAAAAATTGTTTTTTTGTAAAAAGTTGTAATGAAAAGATTTGATAAATCGGAGTTTCGATTTTAAACGGCCATAAGTTGGGACTATGGTATAAAAATGACTAGTTTAAAATATCAATTCGAAACTAGTATAAATTCTGATAAGATAAGGAGGCCTTGCCTACATATCGTAATCTCAAGCTTGGGATTGTAAGGACATTGCTTCCTAATTGTTCTAATCGGATCATCTTCAACATATTTTAGAAAATCAATCATTCCTATTCTATTAGGTTCGTGAGATCCTAGGGTTGTTCGCCAAGGTGGTCCGTATTGTTTGTCATTTGAGAATTTTTTGCTGACAAAAGGGTTTCTATCTAAATCTACCATTTTTTTCAGTTCTTGAAAATAAAAAAAGTCATCTTGTTCTTGTTTCAATTCCTTTCTTCATTTTCTGGATTCTCATAATAATAAACCAAAAAAAAAAAACCTTCCTTCGTGTCTCTTAGTTTTCATTCAACTTTGTTTTCTTTGTTTTTAACTTTGGCTTTTGTTTTTTAGTTTAGTCTAAGGCCCCCTTTTTAAAAAAAGGTTTGTACTTTAATTCTTGTTTTTCTTTCATTTTCCTTTTTGTTTTTTTCATCTTTGGATTTCCTTTCGTTGTTCTCTTTGAAATCTTCTTATATTTTTCTAGTTCTCCATTTTTATGTTCAATCAATTTTTGTTCTTTAAAAAAAAGAAGTGTCTTGTTGTAAACAATTGTAGATAAAAGATTTGATAAATTGGAGTTTCGTTTTTAAACGGACATAACTTGGGACTGGGGTATAAAAATGACTAGTGTAAAATATCAATTCAAAACTAGTATGGATTCCGATAAGATAAGGAGGCCTTGCCTACATATCGTAATCTCAAGCTTGGGATTGTAAGGACTTTGTTCCCTAATTGTTGTAATCGGATCATCTTCAACATGTTTTAGAAAATCAATTGTTCCTATTCTATAATGTTCATGAGTTCCTAGGGTTGTTCCCCAAGAGGGCCCGTATTGTTTGTTATTTGAGAATTGATTGCTGAAAAAAAGGTTTCTATCTAAATCTACCATTTTCTTGAGTTCTTGAAAATAAAAAAAGTCATCTTGTTCTTGTTTCAATTCCTTTCTTCATTTTCTGGATTTTCATAATAATAAACCAAAAAAAAAACATTCCTTCGTGTCTTTTAGTTTTCATTCAACTTTGTTTTCTTTGTTTTTAACTTTGGCTTTTGTTTTTTAGTTTCCTCTAAGGCCATCTTTTTTTAAAAAAGGTTCGTACTCTTAATTCAAGAGTTTTCTTTCAATTTCTTTTTTGTTGTTTGCATCTTTGGATTTCCTATCGTTGTTCTCTTTGAAATCTTTTTATAATCTTCTAGTTCTCTATTTTTATGTTCAATCAATTTTTGTTCTTTACAAAAAAAAAGTGTGTTGTTGTAAACAGTTGTAGATAAAAGATTTGATAAATCGGAGTTTCGATTTTAAAAGGCTATAACTCTGGGCTAAGGTATAAAAATGAGTAGTTTAAAATAACAATTCGAAACTAGTATGGATTCCGACAAGATAAGGAGGCCTTGCCTACATATCGTAATCTCAAGCATGGAATAGAAAGGACTTTGTTTCCTAATTTTTCTAATCGGATCATCTTCAACATGGGCCGCATTGCTTGTTATTTGAGAATTGGTTGCTAAAAAAAGGGTTCCTATCTAAATCTACCATGTTTTTCAGTTCTACAAAATAAAAAAAAGTCATCTTATTCTTGTTTCAATTCCCTTCTTCATTTTCAGGATTGTCATAATAATAAACCAAAAAAAAACCTTCCATCGTGTCTCTTAGTTTTCATTCAACTTTGTTTTCTTTGTTTTTAACTTTGGCTTTTGTTTTTTAGTTTCCTCTCAGGCCCTCTTTTAAAAAAAAAACGATAGTACTTTAATTCTAGTGTTTTCTTTCAATTTCCGTTTTGTTGTTTTCATCTTTGGATTTCCTTTCGTTGTTCTCTTTGAAATCTTATATTTTTCTAGTTCTCTATTTTTATGTTCAATCAATTTTTGTTCTTTACGAAAAAAAGAAGTGTGTTGTTGTAAACAGTTGTAGATAAAAGATTTGATAAATCGGAGTTTCGATTTTAAATGGCCATAACTTGGGACTATGGTATAAAGATGACTAGTTTAAAAAATCAATTCGAAACTAGTATAGATTCCGATAAGATAAGGAGGCCTTCCCTACATATCGTAATCTCAAGCTTGGGATTGTAAGGAGTTTGTTTCCTAATTGTTCTAATCGGATCATCTTTAACATGTTTTAGAAAATCAATCGTTCCTATTCTATTAGGTTCGTGAGTTCCTAGGCTTGTTCGCCAAGGTCGTTCGTATTGTTTGTTATTTGAGATTTGGTTGCTGAAAAAAAATTTTCTATCTAAATCTACCATTTTTTTCAGTTCTTGAAAATAAAAAAAGTCATCTTGTTATTGTTTCAATTCCTTTCTTGATTTTCTGGATTCTCATAATAATAAACCAAAAAAAACCTTCCTTCGTGTCTCTGAGTTTTCATTCAACTTTGTTTTGTTTGTTTTTAAATTTGGCTTTTGTTTTTTAGTTTCCTATAAGGCCCCCTTTTTAAAAAAAGGTTCGTACTTTAATTCTTGTGTTTTCTTTCATTTTCCTTTTTGTTTTTTTCATCTTTGGATTTCCTTTCGTTGTCTCTTTGAAATCTTCGTATATTTTTCTAGTTCTCTATTTTTATGTTCAATCAATTTTTGTTCTTTAAAAAAAGAAGTGTCTTGTTGTAAACAATTGTAGATAAAAGATTTGATAAATTGGAGTTTCGATTTTAAACGGCCATTACTTGGGACTAGGGTGTAAAAATGACTAGTTTAAAATATCAACTCGAAACTAGTATGGATTCTGACAAGATAAGGAGGCCTGGCCTACATATCGTAATCTCAAGCTTGGGATTGTAAGGACTTTGTTTCCTAATTGTTCTAATCGGATCATCTTCAACATATTTTAGAAAATCAATCGTTCCTATTCTATTAGGTTCGTGAGTTCCTAGGGTTGTTCGCCAAGGTGGTCCGTATTGTTTGTTATTTGAGAATTGGTTGCTGAAAAAAGGGTTTCTATCTAAATCTACCATTTTTTTTTCTATTGTTCAAAATAAAAAAAGTCATCTTGTTCATGTTTCAATTCCTTTCTTCATTTTCTGGATTCTCATAATAATAAACCAAAAAAACCTTCCTTCATGTCTTTTAGTTTTCATTCAACTTTATTTTCTTTGTTTTTAACTTTGGCTTTATTTTTTAGTTTCCTCTAAGGCCCCCTTTTTTAAAGAAAAGGTTCGTACTTTAATTCTTGTGTTTTCTTTGAATTTCCTTTTTGTTGTTTTCATCTTTGGATTTCCTTTCGTTGTTCTCTTTGAAATCTTCTTTTATTTTTCTAGTTCTCTATTTTTATGTTCAATCAATTTTTGTTCTTTACAAAAAAAAGAAGTGTGTTGTTGTAAACAGTTGTAGATAAAAGTTTTGAAAAATCGGAGTTTCGATTTTAAACGTCCATAACTTGGGACTTGGGTATAAAAATGACTAGTTTGAAATATCAATTTGAAACAATTATGGATTCCGACAAGATAAGGAGGCCTTGCCTACATATCGTAATCTCAAGCTTGGGATTGTAAGGACTTTGTTTCCTAATTGTTCTAATCGGATCATCTTCTACATGTTTTAGAAAATCAATCGTTCCTATTCTATTAGGTTCGTGAGTTCCTAGGGTTTTTCACCAAGGTGGTCCGTATTGTTTGTTATTTGAGAATTGGTTGCTGAAAAAAGGGTTTCTATCTAAATCTAACATTTTCTTCAGTTCTTGAAAATAAATAAAGTCATCTTGTTCTTGTTTCAATTCCTTTCTTCATATTCTGGATTCTCATAATAATAAACCAAAAAAAACCTTCCTTCGTGTCTTTTAGTTTTCATTCAAATTTGATTTCTTTGTTTTTAACTTTGGCTTTTGTTTTTTAGTTTCCTCTAAGGCCCCATTTTTTTAAAAAAGAATCGTACTGTAATTCTAGTGTTTTCTTCCAATTTCCTTTTTGTTGTTTTCATCTTTGGATTTCCTTTCGTTGTTCTCTTTGAAATATTCTTATATTTTTTTAGTTCTCTATTTTTATGTTCAATCAATTTTATTCTTTAAAAAAAAACGAAGTGTCTTGTTGTAAACAATTGTAGATAAAAGATTTGATAAATCGGAGTTTCGATTTTAAAAGGCCATAACTTGGGACTAGGGTATAAAAATGATTAGTTTTAAATATCAATTCGAAACTAGCATAGATTCCGATAAGATAAGGAGGCCTTGCCTACATATCGTAATCTCAAGGTTGGGATTATAAGGACTTTGTTTCCTAATTGTTCTAATCGGATCATCTTCAACATGTTTTAGAAAATCAATTGTTCCTATTCTATTTGGTTCGTGAGTTCCTAGGGTTGTTCGCCAAGGTGGTCCGTATTATTTGTTATTTGAGAATTAGTTGCTGAAAAAAGGGTTTCTATCTAAATCTATAATTTTTTATAGCTCTTCAAAATAAAAAAAGTTATCTTGTACTTGCTTCAATTCCTTTCTTCATTTTCAGGATTCTCTTAATAATAAACCAAAAAAAACCTTCATCGTGTCTTTTAGTTTTCATTCAACTTTGTTTTCTTTGTTTTAAACTTTGGCTTTTGTTTTTTAGTTTCCTCTAAGGCCCTCTTTTTAAAAAAAAGGTTCGTACTTTAATTCTAGTGTTTTCTTTCAATTCCCGTTTTGTTGTTTTCATCTTTGGATTTCCTTTCGTTGTTCTCTTTGAAATCTTCTTATATTTTTCTAGTTCTCTATTTTTATGTTCAATCAATTTTTGTTCTTTAAAAAAAAAAGAAGTGTCTTGTTGTAAACAATTGTAGATAAAAGATTTGCTAAATCGGAGTTTCGATTTTAAATGGCCATAACTTGGGACTAGGGTATAAAAATAACTAGTTTAAAATATCAATTCGAAACTAGTATGGATTCCGACAAGATAAGGAGGCCTTGCCTACATATCGTAATCTCAAGCTTGGTATTGTAAGGACTTTGTTTCCTAATTGTTCTAATCGGATCAGCTTCAACATGTTTTAGAAAATCATTCGTTCCTATTCTATTAGGTTCGTGAGTTCCTAGGGTTGTTCCCCAAGGTGGTCCGTATTGTTTGTTATTTGAGAATTGGTTGCTGAAAAAAGGGTTTCTATCTAAATCGATAATATTTTTCAGTTCTTCAATATAAAAAAGTCATCTTGTTCTTGTTTCAATTAATTTCTTCAATTTCTAGATTCTCATAATAATAAACCAAAAAATACCTTCCTTCGTGTCTTTTAGTTTTCATTCAGCTTTGCTTTCTTTGTTTATAACTTTGGCTTTGTTTTTTAGTTTCCTCTAAGTCCCCCCTTTTTTTAAAAAAAGGTTCGTACTTTAACTCTTGTGTTTTCTTTCAATTTCCTTTTTGTTGTTTTCATCTTTGGATTTCCTTTCGTTGTTCTCTTTGAAATCTTCTTTTATTTTTCTAGTTCTCTATTTTTATGTTCAATCAATTTTTGTTCTTTTCAAAAAAAAAAAAGAAGTGTGTTGTTGTAAACAGTTGTAGATAAAAGATTTGATAAATCGTAGTTTCGATTTTAAACGTCCATAACTGGGGACTTGGGTATAAAAATGACTAGTTTTAAATATCAATTCGAAACAATTATGGATTCCGACAAGATAAGGAGGCCTGGCCTACATATCGTAATCTCAAGCTTGGGATTGTAAGGACTTTGTTTCCTAATTGTTCTAATCGGATCATCTTCAACATATTTTAGAAAATCAATCGTTCCTATTCTATTAGGTTCGTGAGTTCCTAGGGTTGTTCGCCAAGGTGGTCCGTATTGTTTGTTATTTGAGAATTGGTTGCTGAAAAAAGGGTTTCTATCTAAATCTACCATTTTTTTTCTATTGTTCAAAATAAAAAAAGTCATCTTGTTCATGTTTCAATTCCTTTCTTCATTTTCTGGATTCTCATAATAATAAACCAAAAAAACCTTCCTTCATGTCTTTTAGTTTTCATTCAACTTTATTTTCTTTGTTTTTAACTTTGGCTTTATTTTTTAGTTTCCTCTAAGGCCCCCTTTTTTAAAGAAAAGGTTCGTACTTTAATTCTTGTGTTTTCTTTGAATTTCCTTTTTGTTGTTTTCATCTTTGGATTTCCTTTCGTTGTTCTCTTTGAAATCTTCTTTTATTTTTCTAGTTCTCTATTTTTATGTTCAATCAATTTTTGTTCTTTACAAAAAAAAGAAGTGTGTTGTTGTAAACAGTTGTAGATAAAAGTTTTGAAAAATCGGAGTTTCGATTTTAAACGTCCATAACTTGGGACTTGGGTATAAAAATGACTAGTTTGAAATATCAATTTGAAACAATTATGGATTCCGACAAGATAAGGAGGCCTTCCCTACATATCGTAATCTCAAGCTTGGGATTGTAAGGACTTTGTTTCCTAATTGTTCTAATCGGATCATCTTCTACATGTTTTAGAAAATCAATCGTTCCTATTCTATTAGGTTCGTGAGTTCCTAGGGTTTTTCACCAAGGTGGTCCGTATTGTTTGTTATTTGAGAATTGGTTGCTGAAAAAAGGGTTTCTATCTAAATCTAACATTTTCTTCAGTTCTTGAAAATAAATAAAGTCATCTTGTTCTTGTTTCAATTCCTTTCTTCATATTCTGGATTCTCATAATAATAAACCAAAAAAAACCTTCCTTCGTGTCTTTTAGTTTTCATTCAAATTTGATTTCTTTGTTTTTAACTTTGGCTTTTGTTTTTTAGTTTCCTCTAAGGCCCCATTTTTTTAAAAAAGATTCGTACTGTAATTCTAGTGTTTTCTTCCAATTTCCTTTTTGTTGTTTTCATCTTTGGATTTCCTTTCGTTGTTCTCTTTGAAATATTCTTATATTTTTTTAGTTCTCTATTTTTATGTTCAATCAATTTTATTCTTTAAAAAAAAACGAAGTGTCTTGTTGTAAACAATTGTAGATAAAAGATTTGATAAATCGGAGTTTCGATTTTAAAAGGCCATAACTTGGGACTAGGGTATAAAAATGATTAGTTTTAAATATCAATTCGAAACTAGCATAGATTCCGATAAGATAAGGAGGCCTTGCCTATATATCGTAATCTCAAGCTTGGGATTGTAAGGACTTTGTTTCCTAATTGTTCTAATCGGATCATCTTCTACATGTTTTAGAAAATCAATCGTTCCTATTCTATTAGGTTCGTGAGTTCCTAGGGTTTTTCACCAAGGTGGTCCGTATTGTTTGTTATTTGAGAATTGGTTGCTGAAAAAAGGGTTTCTATCTAAATCTAACATTTTCTTCAGTTCTTGAAAATAAATAAAGTCATCTTGTTCTTGTTTCAATTCCTTTCTTCATATTCTGGATTCTCATAATAATAAACCAAAAAAAACCTTCCTTCGTGTCTTTTAGTTTTCATTCAAATTTGATTTCTTTGTTTTTAACTTTGGCTTTTGTTTTTTAGTTTCCTCTAAGGCCCCATTTTTTTAAAAAAGAATCGTACTGTAATTCTAGTGTTTTCTTCCAATTTCCTTTTTGTTGTTTTCATCTTTGGATTTCCTTTCGTTGTTCTCTTTGAAATATTCTTATATTTTTTTAGTTCTCTATTTTTATGTTCAATCAATTTTATTCTTTAAAAAAAAACGAAGTGTCTTGTTGTAAACAATTGTAGATAAAAGATTTGATAAATCGGAGTTTCGATTTTAAAAGGCCATAACTTGGGACTAGGGTATAAAAATGATTAGTTTTAAATATCAATTCGAAACTAGCATAGATTCCGATAAGATAAGGAGGCCTTGCCTACATATCGTAATCTCAAGGTTGGGATTATAAGGACTTTGTTTCCTAATTGTTCTAATCGGATCATCTTCAACATGTTTTAGAAAATCAATTGTTCCTATTCTATTTGGTTCGTGAGTTCCTAGGGTTGTTCGCCAAGGTGGTCCGTATTATTTGTTATTTGAGAATTAGTTGCTGAAAAAAGGGTTTCTATCTAAATCTATAATTTTTTATAGCTCTTCAAAATAAAAAAAGTTATCTTGTACTTGCTTCAATTCCTTTCTTCATTTTCAGGATTCTCTTAATAATAAACCAAAAAAAACCTTCATCGTGTTCTCGTTTCAATTAATTTCTTATATTTCTAGATTCTCATAATAATAAACCAAAAAAAACCTTCCTTCGTGTCATTTAGTTTTCATTCAACTTTGTTTTCTTTGTTTTTAACTTTGGCTTTTGTTTTTTAGTTTCCTCTAAAGCCCCCTTTATTTAAAAAAAGGTTCTACTTTAATTCTTGTGTTTTCTTTCAATTTCCTTTTTGTTGTTTTCATCTTTGGATTTCCTTTCGTTGTTCTCTTTGAAATCTTCTTTTATTTTTCTAGTTCTCTATTTTTATGTTCAATCAATTTTTGTTCTTTAAAAAAAAAGAAGTGTCTTGTTGTAAACAATTGTAGATAAAAGATTTGCTAAATCGGAGTTTCGATTTTAAATGGCCATAACTTGGGACTAGGGTATAAAAATGACTAGTTTAAAATATCAATTCGAAACTAGTATGGATTCCCACAAGATAAGGAGGCCTTGCCTACATATCGTAATCTCAAGCTTGGGATTGTAAGGACTTTGTTTCCTAATTGTTCTAATCAGATCATCTTCAACATGTTTTAGAAAATCAATCGTTCCTATTCTATTAGGTTCGTGAGTTCCTAGGGTTGTTCACCAAGGTGGTCCGTATTGTTTGTTATTTGGGAATTGGTTGCTGAAAAAAGGGTTTCTTTCTAAATCTATAATTTTTTTCAGCTCATCAAAATAAAAAAGTCATCTTGTTCTTGTTTTAATTAATTTCTTCAATTTTTCGATTCTCATAATAATAAACCAAAAAAACCTTCCTTCGTGTCTTTTAGTTTTCATTCAACTTTGTTTTCTTTATTTTTAACTTTGGTTTTGTTTTTTGTTTCCTCTAAGGCCCCCTTTTTTTTTAAAAAGGTTCGTACTTTAATTCTTGTGTTTTCTTTCAATTTCCTTTTTGTTGTTTTCATCTTTGGATTTCCTTTCGTTGTTCTCTTTGAAATCTTCTTATATTTTTCTAGTTCTCTATTTTTATGTTCAATCAATTTTTGTTCTTTAAAAAAAAAGAAGTGTCTTGTTGTAAACAATTGTAGATAAAATATTTGATAAATTGGAGTTTCGATTTTAAAAGGCCATAACTTGGGACTAGGGTATAAAAATGACTAGTTTAAAATATCAATTCGAAATTAGTATGTATTCCGACAAGATAAGAAGGCCTTGCCTACATATCGTAATATCGAGCTTGGGATAGAAAGGACTTTGTTTCCTCTTGCTCTAATCGGATCATCTTCAACATGTTTTAGAAAATCAATCGTTCCTATTCTATTAGTTTCGTGAGTTCCTGGGGTTGTTCACCAAGGTGGTCCGTATTGTTTGTTATTTGAGATTTGGTTGCTGAAAAAAGGGTTTCTATCTAAATCTATAATTATTTTCAGTTCTTCAAAATAAAAAAAAGTCATCTTGTTCTTGTTTCAATTAATTTCTTCAATTTCTGGATTCTCAAAATAATAAACCAAAAAAAACCTTCCTTCGTGTCTTTTAGTTTTCATTCAACTTTGTTTTCTTTGTTTTTAACTTTGGCTTTTGTTTTTTAGTTTCCTCTAAGGCCCGCTTTTTTAAAAAAAGGTTCGTACTTTAATTCTTGTGTTTTCTTTCAATTTCGTTTTTGTTGTTTTCATCTTTGGATTTCCTTTCGTTGTTCTCTTTGAAATCTTCTTATATTTTTCTAGTTCTCTATTTTTATGTTCAATCAATTTTTGTTCTTTAAAAAAAAAAGAAGTGTCTTGTTGTAAACAATTGTAGATAAAAGATTTGCTAAATCGGAGTTTCGATTTTAAATGGCCATAACTTGGGACTAGGGTATAAAAATGACTAGTTTAAAATATCAATTCGAAACTAGTATGGATTCCGACAAGATAAGGAGGCCTTGCCTACATATCGTAATCTCAAGCTTGGGATTGTAAGGACTTTGTTTCCTAATTGTTCTAATCGGATCATCTTCAACATGTTTTAGAAAATCAATCGTTCCTATTCTATTAGGTTCGTGAGTTCATAGGGTTGTTCACCAAGGTGCTCCGTATTGTTTGTTATTTGAGAATTGGTTGCTGAAAAAAGGGTTTCTTTCTAAATCGATAATTTTTTTCAGCTCTTCAAAATAAAAAAAGTCATCTTGTTCTCGTTTCAATTAATTTCTTATATTTCTAGATTCTCATAATAATAAGCCAAAAAAAACCTTCCTTCGTGTCTTTTAGTTTTCATTCAACTTTGTTTTCTTTGTTTTTAACTTTGGCTTTTGTTTTTTAGTTTCCTCTAAAGCCCCCTTTATTTAAAAAAAGGTTCTACTTTAATTCTTGTGTTTTCTTTCAATTTCCTTTTTGTTGTTTTCATCTTTGGATTTCCTTTCGTTGTTCTCTTTGAAATCTTCTTTTATTTTTCTAGTTCTCTATTTTTATGTTCAATCAATTTTTGTTCTTTAAAAAAAAAAGAAGTGTCTTGTTGTAAACAATTGTAGATAAAAGATTTGCTAAATCGGAGTTTCGATTTTAAATGGCCATAACTTGGGACTAGGGTATAAAAATGACTAGTTTAAAATATCAATTCGAAACTAGTATGGATTCCCACAAGATAAGGAGGCCTTGCCTACATATCGTAATATCGAGCTTGGGATAGAAAGGACTTTGTTTCCTAATTGTTCTAATCAGATCATCTTCAACATGTTTTAGAAAATCAATCGTTCCTATTCTATTAGGTTCGTGAGTTCCTAGGGTTGTTCACCAAGGTGGTCCGTATTGTTTGTTATTTGGGAATTGGTTGCTGAAAAAAGGGTTTCTTTCTAAATCTATAATTTTTTTCAGCTCATCAAAATAAAAAAGTCATCTTGTTCTTGTTTTAATTAATTTCTTCAATTTTTCGATTCTCATAATAATAAACCAAAAAAACCTTCCTTCGTGTCTTTTAGTTTTCATTCAACTTTGTTTTCTTTATTTTTAACTTTGGTTTTGTTTTTTGTTTCCTCTAAGGCCCCTTTTTTTTAAAAAAGGTTCGTACTTTAATTCTTGTGTTTTCTTTCAATTTCCTTTTTGTTGTTTTCATCTTTGGATTTCCTTTCGTTGTTCTCTTTGAAATCTTCTTATATTTTTCTAGTTCTCTATTTTTATGTTCAATCAATTTTTGTTCTTTAAAAAAAAAAGTGTCTTGTTGTAAACAATTGTAGATAAAATATTTGATAAATTGGAGTTTCGATTTTAAAAGGCCATAACTTGGGACTAGGGTATAAAAATGACTAGTTTAAAATATCAATTCGAAATTAGTATGTATTCCGACAAGATAAGAAGGCCTTGCCTACATATCGTAATATCGAGCTTGGGATAGAAAGGACTTTGTTTCCTCTTGTTCTAATCGGATCATCTTCAACATGTTTTAGAAAATCAATCGTTCCTATTCTATTAGTTTCGTGAGTTCCTAGGGTTGTTCACCAAGGTGGTCCGTATTGTTTGTTATTTGAGATTTGGTTGCTGAAAAAAGGGTTTCTATCTAAATCTATAATTATTTTCAGTTCTTCAAAATAAAAAAAAGTCATCTTGTTCTTGTTTCAATTAATTTCTTCAATTTCTGGATTCTCAAAATAATAAACCAAAAAAAACCTTCCTTCGTGTCTTTTAGTTTTCATTCAACTTTGTTTTCTTTGTTTTTAACTTTGGCTTTTGTTTTTTAGTTTCCTCTAAGGCCCGCTTTTTTAAAAAAAGGTTCGTACTTTAATTCTTGTGTTTTCTTTCAATTTCGTTTTTGTTGTTTTCATCTTTGGATTTCCTTTCGTTGTTCTCTTTGAAATCTTCTTATATTTTTCTAGTTCTCTATTTTTATGTTCAATCAATTTTTGTTCTTTAAAAAAAAAAGAAGTGTCTTGTTGTAAACAATTGTAGATAAAAGATTTGCTAAATCGGAGTTTCGATTTTAAATGGCCATAACTTGGGACTAGGGTATAAAAATGACTAGTTTAAAATATCAATTCGAAACTAGTATGGATTCCGACAAGATAAGGAGGCCTTGCCTACATATCGTAATCTCAAGCTTGGGATTGTAAGGACTTTGTTTCCTAATTGTTCTAATCGGATCAGCTTCAACATGTTTTAGAAAATCATTCGTTCCTATTCTATTAGGTTCGTGAGTTCCTAGGGTTGTTCCCCAAGGTGGTCCGTATTGTTTGTTATTTGAGAATTGGTTGCTGAAAAAAGGGTTTCTATCTAAATCGATAATATTTTTCAGTTCTTCAAAATAAAAAAGTCATCTTGTTCTTGTTTCAATTAATTTCTTCAATTTCTAGATTCTCATAATAATAAACCAAAAAATACCTTCCTTCGTGTCTTTTAGTTTTCATTCAGCTTTGCTTTCTTTGTTTATAACTTTGGCTTTGTTTTTTAGTTTCCTCTAAGTCCCCCCTTTTTTTAAAAAAAGGTTCGTACTTTAACTCTTGTGTTTTCTTTCAATTTCCTTTTTGTTGTTTTCATCTTTGGATTTCCTTTCGTTGTTCTCTTTGAAATCTTCTTTTATTTTTCTAGTTCTCTATTTTTATGTTCAATCAATTTTTGTTCTTTTCAAAAAAAAAAAGAAGTGTGTTGTTGTAAACAGTTGTAGATAAAAGATTTGATAAATCGTAGTTTCGATTTTAAACGTCCATAACTTGGGACTTGGGTATAAAAATGACTAGTTTTAAATATCAATTCGAAACAATTATGGATTCCGACAAGATAAGGAGGCCTGGCCTACATATCGTAATCTCAAGCTTGGGATTGTAAGGACTTTGTTTCCTAATTGTTCTAATCGGATCATCTTCAACATATTTTAGAAAATCAATCGTTCCTATTCTATTAGGTTCGTGAGTTCCTAGGGTTGTTCGCCAAGGTGGTCCGTATTGTTTGTTATTTGAGAATTGGTTGCTGAAAAAAGGGTTTCTATCTAAATCTACCATTTTTTTTCTATTGTTCAAAATAAAAAAAGTCATCTTGTTCATGTTTCAATTCCTTTCTTCATTTTCTGGATTCTCATAATAATAAACCAAAAAAACCTTCCTTCATGTCTTTTAGTTTTCATTCAACTTTATTTTCTTTGTTTTTAACTTTGGCTTTATTTTTTAGTTTCCTCTAAGGCCCCCTTTTTTAAAGAAAAGGTTCGTACTTTAATTCTTGTGTTTTCTTTGAATTTCCTTTTTGTTGTTTTCATCTTTGGATTTCCTTTCGTTGTTCTCTTTGAAATCTTCTTTTATTTTTCTAGTTCTCTATTTTTATGTTCAATCAATTTTTGTTCTTTACAAAAAAAAGAAGTGTGTTGTTGTAAACAGTTGTAGATAAAAGTTTTGAAAAATCGGAGTTTCGATTTTAAACGTCCATAACTTGGGACTTGGGTATAAAAATGACTAGTTTGAAATATCAATTTGAAACAATTATGGATTCCGACAAGATAAGGAGGCCTTGCCTACATATCGTAATCTCAAGCTTGGGATTGTAAGGACTTTGTTTCCTAATTGTTCTAATCGGATCATCTTCTACATGTTTTAGAAAATCAATCGTTCCTATTCTATTAGGTTCGTGAGTTCCTAGGGTTTTTCACCAAGGTGGTCCGTATTGTTTGTTATTTGAGAATTGGTTGCTGAAAAAAGGGTTTCTATCTAAATCTAACATTTTCTTCAGTTCTTGAAAATAAATAAAGTCATCTTGTTCTTGTTTCAATTCCTTTCTTCATATTCTGGATTCTCATAATAATAAACCAAAAAAAACCTTCCTTCGTGTCTTTTAGTTTTCATTCAAATTTGATTTCTTTGTTTTTAACTTTGGCTTTTGTTTTTTAGTTTCCTCTAAGGCCCCATTTTTTTAAAAAAGATTCGTACTGTAATTCTAGTGTTTTCTTCCAATTTCCTTTTTGTTGTTTTCATCTTTGGATTTCCTTTCGTTGTTCTCTTTGAAATATTCTTATATTTTTTTAGTTCTCTATTTTTATGTTCAATCAATTTTATTCTTTAAAAAAAAACGAAGTGTCTTGTTGTAAACAATTGTAGATAAAAGATTTGATAAATCGGAGTTTCGATTTTAAAATTCCATAACTTGGGACTAGCGTATAAAAATGATTAGTTTTAAATATCAATTCGAAACTAGCATAGATTCCGATAAGATAAGGAGGCCTTGCCTACATATCGTAATCTCAAGGTTGGGATTATAAGGACTTTGTTTCCTAATTGTTCTAATCGGATCATCTTCAACATGTTTTAGAAAATCAATTGTTCCTATTCTATTTGGTTCGTGAGTTCCTAGGGTTGTTCGCCAAGGTGGTCCGTATTATTTGTTATTTGAGAATTAGTTGCTGAAAAAAGGGTTTCTATCTAAATCTATAATTTTTTATAGCTCTTCAAAATAAAAAAAGTTATCTTGTACTTGCTTCAATTCCTTTCTTCATTTTCAGGATTCTCTTAATAATAAACCAAAAAAAACCTTCATCGTGTCTTTTAGTTTTCATTCAACTTTGTTTTCTTTGTTTTAAACTTTGGCTTTTGTTTTTTAGTTTCCTCTAAGGCCCTCTTTTTTAAAAAAAAGGTTCGTACTTTAATTCTAGTGTTTTCTTTCAATTCCCGTTTTGTTGTTTTCATCTTTGGATTTCCTTTCGTTGTTCTCTTTGAAATCTTCTTATATTTTTCTAGTTCTCTATTTTTATGTTCAATCAATTTTTGTTCTTTAAAAAAAAAAGAAGTGTCTTGTTGTAAACAATTGTAGATAAAAGATTTGCTAAATCGGAGTTTCGATTTTAAATGGCCATAACTTGGGACTAGGGTATAAAAATAACTAGTTTAAAATATCAATTCGAAACTAGTATGGATTCCGACAAGATAAGGAGGCCTTGCCTACATATCGTAATCTCAAGCTTGGTATTGTAAGGACTTTGTTTCCTAATTGTTCTAATCGGATCAGCTTCAACATGTTTTAGAAAATCATTCGTTCCTATTCTATTAGGTTCGTGAGTTCCTAGGGTTGTTCCCCAAGGTGGTCCGTATTGTTTGTTATTTGAGAATTGGTTGCTGAAAAAAGGGTTTCTATCTAAATCGATAATATTTTTCAGTTCTTCAAAATAAAAAAGTCATCTTGTTCTTGTTTCAATTAATTTCTTCAATTTCTAGATTCTCATAATAATAAACAAAAAAATACCTTCCTTCGTGTCTTTTAGTTTTCATTCAGCTTTGCTTTCTTTGTTTATAACTTTGGCTTTGTTTTTTAGTTTCCTCTAAGTCCCCCCTTTTTTTTAAAAAAAGGTTCGTACTTTAACTCTTGTGTTTTCTTTCAATTTCCTTTTTGTTGTTTTCATCTTTGGATTTCCTTTCGTTGTTCTCTTTGAAATCTTCTTTTATTTTTCTAGTTCTCTATTTTTATGTTCAATCAATTTTTGTTCTTTTCAAAAAAAAAAAAGAAGTGTGTTGTTGTAAACAGTTGTAGATAAAAGATTTGATAAATCGTAGTTTTGATTTTAAACGTCCATAACTTGGGACTTGGGTATAAAAATGACTAGTTTTAAATATCAATTCGAAACAATTATGGATTCCGACAAGATAAGGAGGCCTTGCCTACATATCGTAATCTCAAGCTTGGGATTGTAAGGACTTTGTTTCCTAATTGTTCTAATCGGATCATCTTCAACATGTTTTAGAAAATCAATCGTTCCTATTCTATTAGGTTCGTGAGTTCATAGGATTGTTCACCAAGGTGCTCCGTATTGTTTGTTATTTGAGAATTGGTTGCTGAAAAAAGGGTTTCTTTCTAAATCGATAATTTTTTTCAGTTCTTCAAAATAAAAAAAGTCATCTTGTTCTCGTTTCAATTAATTTCTTATATTTCTAGATTCTCATAATAATAAACCAAAAAAAACCTTCCTTCGTGTCATTTAGTTTTCATTCAACTTTGTTTTCTTTGTTTTTAACTTTGGCTTTTGTTTTTTAGTTTCCTCTAAAGCCCCCTTTATTTAAAAAAAGGTTCTACTTTAATTCTTGTGTTTTCTTTCAATTTCCTTTTTGTTGTTTTCATCTTTGGATTTCCTTTCGTTGTTCTCTTTGAAATCTTCTTTTATTTTTCTAGTTCTCTATTTTTATGTTCAATCAATTTTTGTTCTTTAAAAAAAAAGAAGTGTCTTGTTGTAAACAATTGTAGATAAAAGATTTGCTAAATCGGAGTTTCGATTTTAAATGGCCATAACTTGGGACTAGGGTATAAAAATGACTAGTTTAAAATATCAATTCGAAACTAGTATGGATTCCCACAAGATAAGGAGGCCTTGCCTACATATCGTAATCTCAAGCTTGGGATTGTAAGGACTTTGTTTCCTAATTGTTCTAATCAGATCATCTTCAACATGTTTTAGAAAATCAATCGTTCCTATTCTATTAGGTTCGTGAGTTCCTAGGGTTGTTCACCAAGGTGGTCCGTATTGTTTGTTATTTGGGAATTGGTTGCTGAAAAAAGGGTTTCTTTCTAAATCTATAATTTTTTTCAGCTCATCAAAATAAAAAAGTCATCTTGTTCTTGTTTTAATTAATTTCTTCAATTTTTCGATTCTCATAATAATAAACCAAAAAAACCTTCCTTCGTGTCTTTTAGTTTTCATTCAACTTTGTTTTCTTTATTTTTAACTTTGGTTTTGTTTTTTGTTTCCTCTAAGGCCCCCTTTTTTTTAAAAAAGGTTCGTACTTTAATTCTTGTGTTTTCTTTCAATTTCCTTTTTGTTGTTTTCATCTTTGGATTTCCTTTCGTTGTTCTCTTTGAAATCTTCTTATATTTTTCTAGTTCTCTATTTTTATGTTCAATCAATTTTTGTTCTTTAAAAAAAAAGAAGTGTCTTGTTGTAAACAATTGTAGATAAAATATTTGATAAATTGGAGTTTCGATTTTAAAAGGCCATAACTTGGGACTAGGGTATAAAAATGACTAGTTTAAAATATCAATTCGAAATTAGTATGTATTCCGACAAGATAAGAAGGCCTTGCCTACATATCGTAATATCGAGCTTGGGGTAGAAAGGACTTTGTTTCCTCTTGCTCTAATCGGATCATCTTCAACATGTTTTAGAAAATCAATCGTTCCTATTCTATTAGTTTCGTGAGTTCCTGGGGTTGTTCACCAAGGTGGTCCGTATTGTTTGTTATTTGAGATTTGGTTGCTGAAAAAAGGGTTTCTATCTAAATCTATAATTATTTTCAGTTCTTCAAAATAAAAAAAAGTCATCTTGTTCTTGTTTCAATTAATTTCTTCAATTTCTGGATTCTCAAAATAATAAACCAAAAAAAACCTTCCTTCGTGTCTTTTAGTTTTCATTCAACTTTGTTTTCTTTGTTTTTAACTTTGGCTTTTGTTTTTTAGTTTCCTCTAAGGCCCGCTTTTTTAAAAAAAGGTTCGTACTTTAATTCTTGTGTTTTCTTTCAATTTCGTTTTTGTTGTTTTCATCTTTGGATTTCCTTTCGTTGTTCTCTTTGAAATCTTCTTATATTTTTCTAGTTCTCTATTTTTATGTTCAATCAATTTTTGTTCTTTAAAAAAAAAAGAAGTGTCTTGTTGTAAACAATTGTAGATAAAAGATTTGCTAAATCGGAGTTTCGATTTTAAATGGCCATAACTTGGGACTAGGGTATAAAAATGACTAGTTTAAAATATCAATTCGAAACTAGTATGGATTCCGACAAGATAAGGAGGCCTTGCCTACATATCGTAATCTCAAGCTTGGGATTGTAAGGACTTTGTTTCCTAATTGTTCTAATCGGATCATCTTCAACATGTTTTAGAAAATCAATCGTTCCTATTCTATTAGGTTCGTGAGTTCATAGGGTTGTTCACCAAGGTGCTCCGTATTGTTTGTTATTTGAGAATTGGTTGCTGAAAAAAGGGTTTCTTTCTAAATCGATAATTTTTTTCAGCTCTTCAAAATAAAAAAAGTCATCTTGTTCTCGTTTCAATTAATTTCTTATATTTCTAGATTCTCATAATAATAAGCCAAAAAAAAACCTTCCTTCGTGTCTTTTAGTTTTCATTCAACTTTGTTTTCTTTGTTTTTAACTTTGGCTTTTGTTTTTTAGTTTCCTCTAAAGCCCCCTTTATTTAAAAAAAGGTTCTACTTTAATTCTTGTGTTTTCTTTCAATTTCCTTTTTGTTGTTTTCATCTTTGGATTTCCTTTCGTTGTTCTCTTTGAAATCTTCTTTTATTTTTCTAGTTCTCTATTTTTATGTTCAATCAATTTTTGTTCTTTAAAAAAAAAGAAGTGTCTTGTTGTAAACAATTGTAGATAAAAGATTTGCTAAATCGGAGTTTCGATTTTAAATGGCCATAACTTGGGACTAGGGTATAAAAATGACTAGTTTAAAATATCAATTCGAAACTAGTATGGATTCCCACAAGATAAGGAGGCCTTGCCTACATATCGTAATATCGAGCTTGGGATAGAAAGGACTTTGTTTCCTAATTGTTCTAATCAGATCATCTTCAACATGTTTTAGAAAATCAATCGTTCCTATTCTATTAGGTTCGTGAGTTCCTAGGGTTGTTCACCAAGGTGGTCCGTATTGTTTGTTATTTGGGAATTGGTTGCTGAAAAAAGGGTTTCTTTCTAAATCTATAATTTTTTTCAGCTCATCAAAATAAAAAAGTCATCTTGTTCTTGTTTTAATTAATTTCTTCAATTTTTCGATTCTCATAATAATAAACCAAAAAAACCTTCCTTCGTGTCTTTTAGTTTTCATTCAACTTTGTTTTCTTTATTTTTAACTTTGGTTTTGTTTTTTGTTTCCTCTAAGGCCCCTTTTTTTTAAAAAAGGTTCGTACTTTAATTCTTGTGTTTTCTTTCAATTTCCTTTTTGTTGTTTTCATCTTTGGATTTCCTTTCGTTGTTCTCTTTGAAATCTTCTTATATTTTTCTAGTTCTCTATTTTTATGTTCAATCAATTTTTGTTCTTTAAAAAAAAAAGTGTCTTGTTGTAAACAATTGTAGATAAAATATTTGATAAATTGGAGTTTCGATTTTAAAAGGCCATAACTTGGGACTAGGGTATAAAAATGACTAGTTTAAAATATCAATTCGAAATTAGTATGTATTCCGACAAGATAAGAAGGCCTTGCCTACATATCGTAATATCGAGCTTGGGATAGAAAGGACTTTGTTTCCTCTTGTTCTAATCGGATCATCTTCAACATGTTTTAGAAAATCAATCGTTCCTATTCTATTAGTTTCGTGAGTTCCTAGGGTTGTTCACCAAGGTGGTCCGTATTGTTTGTTATTTGAGATTTGGTTGCTGAAAAAAGGGTTTCTATCTAAATCTATAATTATTTTCAGTTCTTCAAAATAAAAAAAAGTCATCTTGTTCTTGTTTCAATTAATTTCTTCAATTTCTGGATTCTCAAAATAATAAACCAAAAAAAACCTTCCTTCGTGTCTTTTAGTTTTCATTCAACTTTGTTTTCTTTGTTTTTAACTTTGGCTTTTGTTTTTTAGTTTCCTCTAAGGCCCGCTTTTTTAAAAAAAGGTTCGTACTTTAATTCTTGTGTTTTCTTTCAATTTCGTTTTTGTTGTTTTCATCTTTGGATTTCCTTTCGTTGTTCTCTTTGAAATCTTCTTATATTTTTCTAGTTCTCTATTTTTATGTTCAATCAATTTTTGTTCTTTAAAAAAAAAAGAAGTGTCTTGTTGTAAACAATTGTAGATAAAAGATTTGCTAAATCGGAGTTTCGATTTTAAATGGCCATAACTTGGGACTAGGGTATAAAAATGACTAGTTTAAAATATCAATTCGAAACTAGTATGGATTCCGACAAGATAAGGAGGCCTTGCCTACATATCGTAATCTCAAGCTTGGGATTGTAAGGACTTTGTTTCCTAATTTTTCTAATCGGATCATCTTCAACATGTTTTAGAAAATCAATCGTTCCTATTCTATTAGGTTCGTGAGTTCATAGGGTTGTTCACCAACGTGCTCCGTATTGTTTGTTATTTGAGAATTGGTTGCTGAAAAAAGGGTTTCTTTCTAAATCGATAATTTTTTTCAGTTCTTCAAAATAAAAAAAGTCATCTTGTTCTCGTTTCAATTAATTTCTTATATTTTTAGATTCTCATAATAATAAACCAAAAAAAACCTTCCTTCGTGTCTTTTAGTTTTCATTCAACTTTGTTTTCTTTGTTTTTAACTTTGGCTTTTGTTTTTTAGTTTCCTCTAAAGCCCCCTTTATTTAAAAAAAGGTTCTACTTTAATTCTTGTGTTTTCTTTCAATTTCCTTTTTGTTGTTTTCATCTTTGGATTTCCTTTCGTTGTTCTCTTTGAAATCTTCTTTTATTTTTCTAGTTCTCTATTTTTATGTTCAATCAATTTTTGTTCTTTAAAAAAAAAGAAGTGTCTTGTTGTAAACAATTGTAGATAAAAGATTTGCTAAATCGGAGTTTCGATTTTAAATGGCCATAACTTGGGACTAGGGTATAAAAATGACTAGTTTAAAATATCAATTCGAAACTAGTATGGATTCCGACAAGATAAGGAGGCCTTGCCTACATATCGTAATCTCAAGCTTGGGATTGTAAGGACTTTGTTTCCTAATTGTTCTAATCGGATCATCTTCAACATGTTTTAGAAAATCAATCGTTCCTATTCTATTAGGTTCTTGAGTTCATAGGGTTGTTCACCAAGGTGCTCCGTATTGTTTGTTATTTGAGAATTGGTTGCTGAAAAAAGGGTTTCTTTCTAAATCTATAATTTTTTTCAGCTCATCAAAATAAAAAAGTCATCTTGTTCTTGTTTTAATTAATTTCTTCAATTTTTCGATTCTCATAATAATAAACCAAAAAAACCTTCCTTCGTGTCTTTTAGTTTTCATTCAACTTTGTTTTCTTTATTTTTAACTTTGGTTTTGTTTTTTGTTTCCTCTAAGGCCCCTTTTTTTTAAAAAAGGTTCGTACTTTAATTCTTGTGTTTTCTTTCAATTTCCTTTTTGTTGTTTTCATCTTTGGATTTCCTTTCGTTGTTCTCTTTGAAATCTTCTTATATTTTTCTAGTTCTCTATTTTTATGTTCAATCAATTTTTGTTCTTTAAAAAAAAAAAAAGTGTCTTGTTGTAAACAATTGTAGATAAAATATTTGATAAATTGGAGTTTCGATTTTAAAAGGCCATAACTTGGGACTAGGGTATAAAAATGACTAGTTTAAAATATCAATTCGAAATTAGTATGTATTCCGACAAGATAAGAAGGCCTTGCCTACATATCGTAATATCGAGCTTGGGATAGAAAGGACTTTGTTTCCTCTTGTTCTAATCGGATCATCTTCAACATGTTTTAGAAAATCAATCGTTCCTATTCTATTAGTTTCGTGAGTTCCTAGGGTTGTTCACCAAGGTGGTCCGTATTGTTTGTTATTTGAGATTTGGTTGCTGAAAAAAGGGTTTCTATCTAAATCTATAATTATTTTCAGTTCTTCAAAATAAAAAAAAGTCATCTTGTTCTTGTTTCAATTAATTTCTTCAATTTCTGGATTCTCAAAATAATAAACCAAAAAAAACCTTCCTTCGTGTCTTTTAGTTTTCATTCAACTTTGTTTTCTTTGTTTTTAACTTTGGCTTTTGTTTTTTAGTTTCCTCTAAGGCCCGCTTTTTTAAAAAAAGGTTCGTACTTTAATTCTTGTGTTTTCTTGCAATTTCGTTTTTGTTGTTTTCATCTTTGGATTTCCTTTCGTTGTTCTCTTTGAAATCTTCTTATATTTTTCTAGTTCTCTATTTTTATGTTCAATCAATTTTTGTTCTTAAAAAAAAAAAGAAGTGTCTTGTTGTAAACAATTGTAGATAAAAGATTTGCTAAATCGGAGTTTCGATTTTAAATGGCCATAACTTGGGACTAGGGTATAAAAATGACTAGTTTAAAATATCAATTCGAAACTAGTATGGATTCCGACAAGATAAGGAGGCCTTGCCTACATATCGTAATCTCAAGCTTGGGATTGTAAGGACTTTGTTTCCTAATTGTTCTAATCGGATCATCTTCAACATGTTTTAGAAAATCAATCGTTCCTATTCTATTAGGTTCGTGAGTTCATAGGGTTGTTCACCAAGGTGCTCCGTATTGTTTGTTATTTGAGAATTGGTTGCTGAAAAAAGGGTTTCTTTCTAAATCGATAATTTTTTTCAGCTCTTCAAAATAAAAAAAGTCATCTTGTTCTCGTTTCAATTAATTTCTTATATTTTTAGATTCTCATAATAATAAACCAAAAAAAACCTTCCTTCGTGTCTTTTAGTTTTCATTCAACTTTGTTTTCTTTGTTTTTAACTTTGGCTTTTGTTTTTTAGTTTCCTCTAAAGCCCCCTTTATTTAAAAAAAGGTTCTACTTTAATTCTTGTGTTTTCTTCCAATTTCCTTTTTGTTGTTTTCATCTTTGGATTTCCTTTCGTTGTTCTCTTTGAAATCTTCTTATATTTTTCAAGTTCTCTATTTTTATGTTCAATCAATTTTTGTTCTTTAAAAAAAAAGAAGTGTCTTGTTGGAAACAATTGTAGATAAAATATTTGATAAATTGGAGTTTCGATTTTAAAAGGCCATAACTTGGGACTAGGGTATAAAAATGACTAGTTTAAAATATCAATTCGAAACTAGTATGGATTCCCACAAGATAAGGAGGCCTTGCCTACATATCGTAATCTCAAGCTTGGGATTGTAAGGACTTTGTTTCCTAATTGTTCTAATCGGATCATCTTCAACATGTTTTAGAAAATCAATCGTTCCTATTCTATTAGGTTAGTGAGTTCCTAGGGTTGTTCACCAAGGTGGTCCGTATTGTTTGTTATTTGGGAATTGGTTGCTGAAAAAAGGGTTTCTTTCTAAATCTATAATTTTTTTCAGCTCATCAAAATAAAAAAGTCATCTTGTTCTTGTTTTAATTAATTTCTTCAATTTTTCGATTCTCATAATAATAAACCAAAAAAACCTTCCTTCGTGTCTTTTAGTTTTCATTCAACTTTGTTTTCTTTATTTTTAACTTTGGCTTTGTTTTTTAGTTTCCTCTAAGACCCCCTTTTTTTTTTTAAAAAAGGTTCGTACTTTAATTCTTGTGTTTTCTTTCAATTTCCTTTTTGTTGTTTTCATCTTTGGATTTCCTTTCGTTGTTCTCTTTGAAATCTTCTTTTATTTTTCTAGTTCTCTATTTTTATGTTCAATCAATTTTTGTTCTTTTCAAAAAAAAAAAGAAGTGTGTTGTTGTAAACAGTTGTAGATAAAAGATTTGATAAATCGTAGTTTCGATTTTAAACGTCCATAACTTGGGACTTGGGTATAAAAATGACTAGTTTTAAATATCAATTCGAAACAATTATGGATTCCGACAAGATAAGGAGGCCTTGCCTACATATCGTAATCTCAAGCTTGGGATTGTAAGGACTTTGTGTCCTAATTGTTCTAATCGGATCATCTTCAACATGTTTTAGAAAATCAATCGTTCCTATTCTATTAGGTTCGTGAGTTCATAGGGTTGTTCACCAAGGTGCTCCGTATTGTTTGTTATTTGAGAATTGGTTGCTGAAAAAAGGGTTTCTTTCTAAATCGATAAATTTTTCAGTTCTTCAAAATAAAAAAAGTCATCTTGTTCTCGTTTCAATTAATTTCTTATATTTTTAGATTCTCATAATAATAAACCAAAAAAAACCTTCCTTCGTGTCTTTTAGTTTTCATTCAACTTTGTTTTCTTTGTTTTTAACTTTGGCTTTTGTTTTTTAGTTTCCTCTAAAGCCCCCTTTATTTAAAAAAAGGTTCTACTTTAATTCTTGTGTTTTCTTTCAATTTCCTTTTTGTTGTTTTCATCTTTGGATTTCCTTTCGTTGTTCTCTTTGAAATCTTCTTTTATTTTTCTAGTTCTCTATTTTTATGTTCAATCAATTTTTGTTCTTTAAAAAAAAGAAGTGTCTTGTTGTAAACAATTGTAGATAAAAGATTTGCTAAATCGGAGTTTCGATTTTAAATGGCCATAACTTGGGACTAGGGTATAAAAATGACTAGTTTAAAATATCAATTCGAAACTAGTATGGATTCCCACAAGATAAGGAGGCCTTGCCTACATATCGTAATCTCAAGCTTGGGATTGTAAGGACTTTGTTTCCTAATTGTTCTAATCAGATCATCTTCAACATGTTTTAGAAAATCAATCGTTCCTATTCTAATAGGTTCGTGAGTTCCTAGGGTTGTTCACCAAGGTGGTCCGTATTGTTTGTTATTTGGGAATTGGTTGCTGAAAAAAGGGTTTCTTTCTAAATCTATAATTTTTTTCAGCTCATCAAAATAAAAAAGTCATCTTGTTCTTGTTTTAATTAATTTCTTCAATTTTTCGATTCTCATAATAATAAACCAAAAAAACCTTCCTTCGTGTCTTTTAGTTTTCATTCAACTTTGTTTTCTTTATTTTTAACTTTGGTTTTGTTTTTTGTTTCCTCTAAGGCCCCTTTTTTTTTAAAAAAGGTTCGTACTTTAATTCTTGTGTTTTCTTTCAATTTCCTTTTTGTTGTTTTCATCTTTGGATTTCCTTTCGTTGTTCTCTTTGAAATCTTCTTATATTTTTCTATTTCTCTATTTTTATGTTCAATCAATTTTTGTTCTTTAAAAAAAAAGAAGTGTCTTGTTGTAAACAATTGTAGATAAAATATTTGATAAATTGGAGTTTCGATTTTAAAAGGCCATAACTTGGGACTAGGGTATAAAAATGACTAGTTTAAAATATCAATTCGAAATTAGTATGTATTCCGACAAGATAAGAAGGCCTTGCCTACATATCGTAATATCGAGCTTGGGATAGAAAGGACTTTGTTTCCTCTTGTTCTAATCGGATCATCTTCAACATGTTTTAGAAAATCAATCGTTCCTATTCTATTAGTTTCGTGAGTTCCTAGGGTTGTTCACCAAGGTGGTCCGTATTGTTTGTTATTTGAGATTTGGTTGCTGAAAAAAGGGTTTCTATCTAAATCTATTATTATTTTCAGTTCTTCAAAATAAAAAAAAGTCATCTTGTTCTTGTTTCAATTAATTTCTTCAATTTCTGGATTCTCAAAATAATAAACCAAAAAAAACATTCCTTCGTGTCTTTTAGTTTTCATTCAACTTTGTTTTCTTTGTTTTTAACTTTGGCTTTTGTTTTTTAGTTTCCTCTAAGGCCCGCTTTTTTAAAAAAAGGTTCGTACTTTAATTCTTGTGTTTTCTTTCAATTTCGTTTTTGTTGTTTTCATCTTTGGATTTCCTTTCGTTGTTCTCTTTGAAATCTTCTTATATTTTTCTAGTTCTCTATTTTTATGTTCAATCAATTTTTGTTCTTTAAAAAAAAAAGAAGTGTCTTGTTGTAAACAATTGTAGATAAAAGATTTGCTAAATCGGAGTTTTGATTTTAAATGGCCATAACTTGGGACTAGGGTATAAAAATGACTAGTTTAAAATATCAATTCGAAACTAGTATGGATTCCGACAAGATAAGGACGCCTTGCCTACATATCGTAATCTCAAGCTTGGGATTGTAAGGACTTTGTTTCCTAATTGTTCTAATCGGATCATCTTCAACATGTTTTAGAAAATCAATCGTTCCTATTCTATTAGGTTCGTGAGTTCATAGGGTTGTTCACCAAGGTGCTCCGTATTGTTTGTTATTTGAGAATTGGTTGCTGAAAAAAGGGTTTCTTTCTAAATCGATAATTTTTTTCAGCTCTTCAAAATAAAAAAAGTCATCTTGTTCTCGTTTCAATTAATTTCTTATATTTCTAGATTCTCATAATAATAAACCAAAAAAAACCTTCCTTCGTGTCTTTTAGTTTTCATTCAACTTTGTTTTCTTTGTTTTTAACTTTGGCTTTTGTTTTTTAGTTTCCTCTAAAGCCCCCTTTATTTAAAAAAAGGTTCTACTTTAATTCTTGTGTTTTCTTTCAATTTCCTTTTTGTTGTTTTCATCTTTGGATTTCCTTTCGTTGTTCTCTTTGAAATCTTCTTTTATTTTTCTAGTTCTCTATTTTTATGTTCAATCAATTTTTGTTCTTTAAAAAAAAAGAAGTGCCTTGTTGTAAACAATTGTAGATAAAAGATTTGCTAAATCGGAGTTTCGATTTTAAATGGCCATAACTTGGGACTAGGGTATAAAAATGACTAGTTTAAAATATCAATTCGAAACTAGTATGGATTCCCACAAGATAAGGAGGCCTTGCCTACATATCGTAATATCGAGCTTGGGATAGAAAGGACTTTGTTTCCTAATTGTTCTAATCAGATCATCTTCAACATGTTTTAGAAAATCAATCGTTCCTATTCTATTAGGTTCGTGAGTTCCTAGGGTTGTTCACCAAGGTGGTCCGTATTGTTTGTTATTTGGGAATTGGTTGCTGAAAAAAGGGTTTCTTTCTAAATCTATAATTTTTTTCAGCTCATCAAAATAAAAAAGTCATCTTGTTCTTGTTTTAATTAATTTCTTCAATTTTTCGATTCTCATAATAATAAACCAAAAAAACCTTCCTTCGTGTCTTTTAGTTTTCATTCAACTTTGTTTTCTTTATTTTTAACTTTGGTTTTGTTTTTTGTTTCCTCTAAGGCCCCCTTTTTTTTAAAAAAGGTTCGTACTTTAATTCTTGTGTTTTCTTTCAATTTCCTTTTTGTTGTTTTCATCTTTGGATTTCCTTTCGTTGTTCTCTTTGAAATCTTCTTATATTTTTCTAGTTCTCTATTTTTATGTTCAATCAATTTTTGTTCTTTAAAAAAAAAGAAGTGTCTTGTTGTAAACAATTGTAGATAAAATATTTGATAAATTGGAGTTTCGATTTTAAAAGGCCATAACTTGGGACTAGGGTATAAAAATGACTAGTTTAAAATATCAATTCGAAATTAGTATGGATTCCGACAAGATAAGAAGGCCTTGCCTACATATCGTAATATCGAGCTTGGGATAGAAAGGACTTTGTTTCCTCTTGTTCTAATCGGATCATCTTCAACATGTTTTAGAAAATCAATCGTTCCTATTCTATTAGGTTCATGAGTTCATAGGGTTGTTCGCCAAGGTGGTCCGTATTGTTTGTTATTTGAGAATTGGTTGCTGAAAAAAGGGTTTCTATCTAAATCTATAATTTTTTTCAGCTCTTCAAAATAAAAAAGTCATCTTGTTCTTGTTTTAATTAATTTCTTCATTTTTTCGATTCTCATAATAATAAACCAAAAAAAACCTTCCTTCGTGTCTTTTAGTTTTCATTCAACTTTGTTTTCTTTATTTTTAACTTTGGCTTTGTTTTTTAGTTGCCTCTAAGGCCCCCTTTTTTTTAAAAAAGGTTCGTACTTTAATTCTTGTGTTTTCTTCCAATTTCCTTTTTGTTGTTTTCATCTTTGGATTTCCTTTCGTTGTTCTCTTTGAAATCTTCTTATATTTTTCTAGTTCTCTATTTTTATGTTCAATCAATTTTTGTTCTTTAAAAAAAAGAAGTGTCTTGTTGTAAACAATTGTTGATAAAATATTTGATAAATTGGAGTTTCGATTTTAAAAGGCCATAACTTGGGACTAGGGTATAAAAATGACTAGTTTAAAATATCAATTCGAAACTAGTATGGATTCCGACAAGATAAGGAGGCCTTGCCTACATATCGTAATCTCAAGCTTGGGATTGTAAGGACTTTGTTTCCTAATTGTTCTAATCAGATCATCTTCAACATGTTTTAGAAAATCAATCGTTCCTATTCTATTAGGTTCGTGAGTTCCTAGGGTTGTTCACCAAGGTGGTCCGTATTGTTTGTTATTTGGGAATTGGTTGCTGAAAAAAGGGTTTCTTTCTAAATCTATAATTTTTTTCAGCTCATCAAAATAAAAAAGTCATCTTGTTCTTGTTTTAATTAATTTCTTCAATTTTTCGATTCTCATAATAATAAACCAAAAAAACCTTCCTTCGTGTCTTTTAGTTTTCATTCAACTTTGTTTTCTTTATTTTTAACTTTGGTTTTGTTTTTTGTTTCCTCTAAGGCCCCCTTTTTTTTAAAAAAGGTTCGTACTTTAATTCTTGTGTTTTCTTTCAATTTCCTTTTTGTTGTTTTCATCTTTGGATTTCCTTTCGTTGTTCTCTTTGAAATCTTCTTATATTTTTCTAGTTCTCTATTTTTATGTTCAATCAATTTTTGTTCTTTAAAAAAAAAGAAGTGTCTTGTTGTAAACAATTGTAGATAAAATATTTGATAAATTGGAGTTTCGATTTTAAAAGGCCATAACTTGGGACTAGGGTATAAAAATGACTAGTTTAAAATATCAATTCGAAATTAGTATGTATTCCGACAAGATAAGAAGGCCTTGCCTACATATCGTAATATCGAGCTTGGGATAGAAAGGACTTTGTTTCCTCTTGTTCTAATCGGATCATCTTCAACATGTTTTAGAAAATCAATCGTTCCTATTCTATTAGTTTCGTGAGTTCCTAGGGTTGTTCACCAAGGTGGTCCGTATTGTTTGTTATTTGAGATTTGGTTGCTGAAAAAAGGGTTTCTATCTAAATCTATTATTATTTTCAGTTCTTCAAAATAAAAAAAAGTCATCTTGTTCTTGTTTCAATTAATTTCTTCAATTTCTGGATTCTCAAAATAATAAACCAAAAAAAACATTCCTTCGTGTCTTTTAGTTTTCATTCAACTTTGTTTTCTTTGTTTTTAACTTTGGCTTTTGTTTTTTAGTTTCCTCTAAGGCCCGCTTTTTTAAAAAAAGGTTCGTACTTTAATTCTTGTGTTTTCTTTCAATTTCGTTTTTGTTGTTTTCATCTTTGGATTTCCTTTCGTTGTTCTCTTTGAAATCTTCTTATATTTTTCTAGTTCTCTATTTTTATGTTCAATCAATTTTTGTTCTTTAAAAAAAAAAGAAGTGTCTTGTTGTAAACAATTGTAGATAAAAGATTTGCTAAATCGGAGTTTTGATTTTAAATGGCCATAACTTGGGACTAGGGTATAAAAATGACTAGTTTAAAATATCAATTCGAAACTAGTATGGATTCCGACAAGATAAGGACGCCTTGCCTACATATCGTAATCTCAAGCTTGGGATTGTAAGGACTTTGTTTCCTAATTGTTCTAATCGGATCATCTTCAACATGTTTTAGAAAATCAATCGTTCCTATTCTATTAGGTTCGTGAGTTCATAGGGTTGTTCACCAAGGTGCTCCGTATTGTTTGTTATTTGAGAATTGGTTGCTGAAAAAAGGGTTTCTTTCTAAATCGATAATTTTTTTCAGCTCTTCAAAATAAAAAAAGTCATCTTGTTCTCGTTTCAATTAATTTCTTATATTTCTAGATTCTCATAATAATAAACCAAAAAAAACCTTCCTTCGTGTCTTTTAGTTTTCATTCAACTTTGTTTTCTTTGTTTTTAACTTTGGCTTTTGTTTTTTAGTTTCCTCTAAAGCCCCCTTTATTTTAAAAAAGGTTCTACTTTAATTCTTGTGTTTTCTTTCAATTTCCTTTTTGTTGTTTTCATCTTTGGATTTCCTTTCGTTGTTCTCTTTGAAATCTTCTTTTATTTTTCTAGTTCTCTATTTTTATGTTCAATCAATTTTTGTTCTTTAAAAAAAAAGAAGTGCCTTGTTGTAAACAATTGTAGATAAAAGATTTGCTAAATCGGAGTTTCGATTTTAAATGGCCATAACTTGGGACTAGGGTATAAAAATGACTAGTTTAAAATATCAATTCGAAACTAGTATGGATTCCCACAAGATAAGGAGGCCTTGCCTACATATCGTAATATCGAGCTTGGGATAGAAAGGACTTTGTTTCCTAATTGTTCTAATCAGATCATCTTCAACATGTTTTAGAAAATCAATCGTTCCTATTCTATTAGGTTCGTGAGTTCCTAGGGTTGTTCACCAAGGTGGTCCGTATTGTTTGTTATTTGGGAATTGGTTGCTGAAAAAAGGGTTTCTTTCTAAATCTATAATTTTTTTCAGCTCATCAAAATAAAAAAGTCATCTTGTTCTTGTTTTAATTAATTTCTTCAATTTTTCGATTCTCATAATAATAAACCAAAAAAACCTTCCTTCGTGTCTTTTAGTTTTCATTCAACTTTGTTTTCTTTATTTTTAACTTTGGTTTTGTTTTTTGTTTCCTCTAAGGCCCCCTTTTTTTTAAAAAAGGTTCGTACTTTAATTCTTGTGTTTTCTTTCAATTTCCTTTTTGTTGTTTTCATCTTTGGATTTCCTTTCGTTGTTCTCTTTGAAATCTTCTTATATTTTTCTAGTTCTCTATTTTTATGTTCAATCAATTTTTGTTCTTTAAAAAAAAAGAAGTGTCTTGTTGTAAACAATTGTAGATAAAATATTTGATAAATTGGAGTTTCGATTTTAAAAGGCCATAACTTGGGACTAGGGTATAAAAATGACTAGTTTAAAATATCAATTCGAAATTAGTATGGATTCCGACAAGATAAGAAGGCCTTGCCTACATATCGTAATATCGAGCTTGGGATAGAAAGGACTTTGTTTCCTCTTGTTCTAATCGGATCATCTTCAACATGTTTTAGAAAATCAATCGTTCCTATTCTATTAGGTTCATGAGTTCATAGGGTTGTTCGCCAAGGTGGTCCGTATTGTTTGTTATTTGAGAATTGGTTGCTGAAAAAAGGGTTTCTATCTAAATCTATAATTTTTTTCAGCTCTTCAAAATAAAAAAGTCATCTTGTTCTTGTTTTAATTAATTTCTTCATTTTTTCGATTCTCATAATAATAAACCAAAAAAAACCTTCCTTCGTGTCTTTTAGTTTTCATTCAACTTTGTTTTCTTTATTTTTAACTTTGGCTTTGTTTTTTAGTTGCCTCTAAGGCCCCCTTTTTTTTAAAAAAGGTTCGTACTTTAATTCTTGTGTTTTCTTCCAATTTCCTTTTTGTTGTTTTCATCTTTGGATTTCCTTTCGTTGTTCTCTTTGAAATCTTCTTATATTTTTCTAGTTCTCTATTTTTATGTTCAATCAATTTTTGTTCTTTAAAAAAAAGAAGTGTCTTGTTGTAAACAATTGTTGATAAAATATTTGATAAATTGGAGTTTCGATTTTAAAAGGCCATAACTTGGGACTAGGGTATAAAAATGACTAGTTTAAAATATCAATTCGAAACTAGTATGGATTCCGACAAGATAAGGAGGCCTTGCCTACATATCGTAATCTCAAGCTTGGGATTGTAAGGACTTTGTTTCCTAATTGTTCTAATCAGATCATCTTCAACATGTTTTAGAAAATCAATCGTTCCTATTCTATTAGGTTCGTGAGTTCCTAGGGTTGTTCACCAAGGTGGTCCGTATTGTTTGTTATTTGGGAATTGGTTGCTGAAAAAAGGGTTTCTTTCTAAATCTATAATTTTTTTCAGCTCATCAAAATAAAAAAGTCATCTTGTTCTTGTTTTAATTAATTTCTTCAATTTTTCGATTCTCATAATAATAAACCAAAAAAACCTTCCTTCGTGTCTTTTAGTTTTCATTCAACTTTGTTTTCTTTATTTTTAACTTTGGCTTTGTTTTTTAGTTTCCTCTAAGGCCCCCTTTTTTTTAAAAAAGGTTCGTACTTTAATTCTTGTGTTTTCTTTCAATTTCCTTTTTGTTGTTTTCATCTTTGGATTTCCTTTCGTTGTTCTCTTTGAAATCTTCTTATATTTTTCAAGTTCTCTATTTTTATGTTCAATCAATTTTTGTTCTTTAAAAAAAAAGAAGTGTCTTGTTGTAAACAATTGTAGATAAAATATTTGATAAATTGGAGTTTCGATTTTAAAAGGCCATAACTTGGGACTAGGGTATAAAAATGACTAGTTTAAAATATCAATTCGAAACTAGTATGGATTCCGACAAGATAAGGAGCCCTTGCCTACATATCGTAATCTCAAGCTTGGGATTGTAAGGAATTTGTTTCCTAATTGTTCTAATCGGATCATCTTCAACATGTTTTAGAAAATCAATCGTTCCTATTCTATTAGGTTCGTGAGTTCCTAGGGTTGTTCACCAAGGTGGTCCGTATTGTTTGTTATTTGGGAATTGGTTGCTGAAAAAAGGGTTTCTTTCTAAATCTATAATTTTTTTCAGCTCATCAAAATAAAAAAGTCATCTTGTTCTTGTTTTAATTAATTTCTTCAATTTTTCGATTCTCATAATAATAAACCAAAAAAACCTTCCTTCGTGTCTTTTAGTTTTCATTCAACATTGTTTTCTTTATTTTTAACTTTGGCTTTGTTTTTTAGTTTCCTCTAAGGCCCCCTTTTTTTTAAAAAAGGTTCGTACTTTAATTCTTGTGTTTTCTTTCAATTTCCTTTTTGTTGTTTTCATCTTTGGATTTCCTTTCGTTGTTCTCTTTGAAATCTTCTTATATTTTTCTAGTTCTCTATTTTTATGTTCAATCAATTTTTGTTCTTTAAAAAAAAAAGTGTCTTGTTGTAAACAATTGTAGAAAAAATATTTGATAAATTGGAGTTTCGATTTTAAAAGGCCATAACTTGGGACTAGGGTATAAAAATGACTAGTTTAAAATATCAATTCGAAATTAGTATGGATTCCGACAAGATAAGAAGGCCTTGCCTACATATCGTAATATCAAGCTTGGGATAGAAAGGACTTTGTTTCCTCTTGTTCTAATCGGATCATCTTCAACATGTTTTAGAAAATCAATCGTTCCTATTCTATTAGGTTCCTGAGTTCCTAGGGTTGTTCACCAAGGTGGTCCGTATTGTTTGTTATTTGAGAATTGGTTGCTGAAAAAAGGGTTTCTTTCTAAATCTATAATTTTTTTCAGCTCTTCAAAATAAAAAAGTCATCTTGTTCTTGTTTTAATTAATTTCTTCATTTTTTCGATTCTCATAATAATAAACCAAAAAAAACCTTCCTTCGTGTCTTTTAGTTTTCATTCAACTTTGTTTTCTTTATTTTTAACTTTGGCTTTGTTTTTTAGTTCCCTCTAAGGCCCCCTTTTTTTAAAAAAAGGTTCGTACTTTAATTCTTGTGTTTTCTTCCAATTTCCTTTTTGTTGTTTTCATCTTTGGATTTCCTTTCGTTGTTCTCTTTGAAATCTTCTTATATTTTTCAAGTTCTCTATTTTTATGTTCAATCAATTTTTGTTCTTTAAAAAAAAAGAAGTGTCTTGTTGTAAACAATTGTAGATAAAATATTTGATAAATTGGAGTTTCGATTTTAAAAGGCCATAACTTGGGACTAGTGTATAAAAAGGACTAGTTTAAAATATCAATTCGAAATTAGTATGGATTCCGACAAGATAAGAAGGCCTTGCCTACATATCGTAATATCGAGCTTGGGATAGAAAGGACTTTGTTTCCTCTTGTTCTAATCGGATCATCTTCAACATGTTTTAGAAAATCAATCGTTCTTATTCTATTAGGTTCATGAGTTCCTAGGGTTGTTCGCCAAGGTGGTCCGTATTGTTTGTTATTTGAGAATTGGTTGCTGAAAAAAGGGTTTCTTTCTAAATCTATAATTTTTTTCAGCTCATCAAAATAAAAAAGTCATCTTGTTCTTGTTTTATTTAATTTCTTCAATTTTTCGATTCTCATAATAATAAACCAAAAAAACCTTCCTTCGTGTCTTTTAGTTTTCATTCAACATTGTTTTCTTTATTTTTAACTTTGGCTTTGTTTTTTAGTTTCCTCTAAGGCCCCCTTTTTTTTAAAAAAGGTTCGTACTTTAATTCTTGTGTTTTCTTTCAATTTCCTTTTTGTTGTTTTCATCTTTGGATTTCCTTTCGTTGTTCTCTTTGAAATCTTCTTATATTTTTCTAGTTCTCTATTTTTATGTTCAATCAATTTTTGTTCTTTAAAAAAAAAGAAGTGTCTTGTTGTAAACAATTGTAGATAAAAGATTTGCTAAATCGGAGTTTCGATTTTAAATGGCCATAACTTGGGACTAGGGTATAAAAATGACTAGTTTAAAATATCAATTCGAAACTAGTATGGATTCCGACAAGATAAGGAGGCCTTGCCTACATATCGTAATCTCAAGCTTGGGATTGTAAGGACTTTGTTTCCTAATTGTTCTAATCGGATCATCTTCAACATGTTTTAGAAAATCAATCGTTCCTATTCTATTAGGTTCGTGAGTTCATAGGGTTGTTCACCAAGGTGCTCCGTATTGTTTGTTATTTGAGAATTGGTTGCTGAAAAAAGGGTTTCTTTCTAAATCGATAATTTTTTTCAGCTCTTCAAAATAAAAAAAGTCATCTTGTTCTCGTTTCAATTAATTTCTTATATTTCTAGATTCTCATAATAATAAACCAAAAAAAACCTTCCTTCGTGTCTTTTAGTTTTCATTCAACTTTGTTTTCTTTGTTTTTAACTTTGGCTTTTGTTTTTTAGTTTCCTCTAAAGCCCCCTTTATTTAAAAAAAGGTTCTACTTTAATTCTTGTGTTTTCTTTCAATTTCCTTTTTGTTGTTTTCATCTTTGGATTTCCTTTCGTTGTTCTCTTTGAAATCTTCTTTTATTTTTCTAGTTCTCTATTTTTATGTTCAATCAATTTTTGTTCTTTAAAAAAAAAGAAGTGCCTTGTTGTAAACAATTGTAGATAAAATATTTGATAAATTGGAGTTTCGATTTTAAAAGGCCATAACTTGGGACTAGGGTATAAAAATGACTAGTTTAAAATATCAATTCGAAATTAGTATGGATTCCGACAAGATAAGAAGGCCTTGCCTACATATCGTAATATCGAGCTTGGGATAGAAAGGACTTTGTTTCCTCTTGTTCTAATCGGATCATCTTCAACATGTTTTAGAAAATCAATCGTTCCTATTCTATTAGGTTCATGAGTTCCTAGGGTTGTTCGCCAAGGTGGTCCGTATTGTTTGTTATTTGAGAATTGGTTGCTGAAAAAAGGGTTTCTATCTAAATCTATAATTTTTTTCAGCTCTTCAAAATAAAAAAGTCATCTTGTTCTTGTTTTAATTAATTTCTTCATTTTTTCGATTCTCATAATAATAAACCAAAAAAAACCTTCCTTCGTGTCTTTTAGTTTTCATTCAACTTTGTTTTCTTTATTTTTAACTTTGGCTTTGTTTTTTAGTTGCCTCTAAGGCCCCCTTTTTTTTAAAAAAGGTTCGTACTTTAATTCTTGGGTTTTCTTCCAATTTCCTTTTTGTTGTTTTCATCTTTGGATTTCCTTTCGTTGTTCTCTTTGAAATCTTCTTATATTTTTCTAGTTCTCTATTTTTATGTTCAATCAATTTTTGTTCTTTAAAAAAAAAGAAGTGTCTTGTTGTAAACAATTGTTGATAAAATATTTGATAAATTGGAGTTTCGATTTTAAAAGGCCATAACTTGGGACTAGGGTATAAAAATGACTAGTTTAAAATATCAATTCGAAACTAGTATGGATTCCGACAAGATAAGGAGGCCTTGCCTACATATCGTAATCTCAAGCTTGGGATTGTAAGGACTTTGTTTCCTAATTGTTCTAATCAGATCATCTTCAACATGTTTTAGAAAATCAATCGTTCCTATTCTATTAGGTTCGTGAGTTCCTAGGGTTGTTCACCAAGGTGGTCCGTATTGTTTGTTATTTGGGAATTGGTTGCTGAAAAAAGGGTTTCTTTCTAAATCTATAATTTTTTTCAGCTCATCAAAATAAAAAAGTCATCTTGTTCTTGTTTTAATTAATTTCTTCAATTTTTCGATTCTCATAATAATAAACCAAAAAAACCTTCCTTCGTGTCTTTTAGTTTTCATTCAACTTTGTTTTCTTTATTTTTAACTTTGGCTTTGTTTTTTAGTTTCCTCTAAGGCCCCCTTTTTTTTAAAAAAGGTTCGTACTTTAATTCTTGTGTTTTCTTTCAATTTCCTTTTTGTTGTTTTCATCTTTGGATTTCCTTTCGTTGTTCTCTTTGAAATCTTCTTATATTTTTCAAGTTCTCTATTTTTATGTTCAATCAATTTTTGTTCTTTAAAAAAAAAGAAGTGTCTTGTTGTAAACAATTGTAGATAAAATATTTGATAAATTGGAGTTTCGATTTTAAAAGGCCATAACTTGGGACTAGGGTATAAAAATGACTAGTTTAAAATATCAATTCGAAACTAGTATGGATTCCGACAAGATAAGGAGCCCTTGCCTACATATCGTAATCTCAAGCTTGGGATTGTAAGGAATTTGTTTCCTAATTGTTCTAATCGGATCATCTTCAACATGTTTTAGAAAATCAATCGTTCCTATTCTATTAGGTTCGTGAGTTCCTAGGGTTGTTCACCAAGGTGGTCCGTATTGTTTGTTATTTGGGAATTGGTTGCTGAAAAAAGGGTTTCTTTCTAAATCTATAATTTTTTTCAGCTCATCAAAATAAAAAAGTCATCTTGTTCTTGTTTTAATTAATTTCTTCAATTTTTCGATTCTCATAATAATAAACCAAAAAAACCTTCCTTCGTGTCTTTTAGTTTTCATTCAACTTTGTTTTCTTTATTTTTAACTTTGGCTTTGTTTTTTAGTTTCCTCTAAGGCCCCCTTTTTTTTAAAAAAGGTTCGTACTTTAATTCTTGTGTTTTCTTTCAATTTCCTTTTTGTTGTTTTCATCTTTGGATTTCCTTTCGTTGTTCTCTTTGAAATCTTCTTATATTTTTCAAGTTCTCTATTTTTATGTTCAATCAATTTTTGTTCTTTAAAAAAAAAGAAGTGTCTTGTTGTAAACAATTGTAGATAAAATATTTGATAAATTGGAGTTTCGATTTTAAAAGGCCATAACTTGGGACTAGGGTATAAAAATGACTAGTTTAAAATATCAATTCGAAACTAGTATGGATTCCGACAAGATAAGGAGCCCTTGCCTACATATCGTAATCTCAAGCTTGGGATTGTAAGGAATTTGTTTCCTAATTGTTCTAATCGGATCATCTTCAACATGTTTTAGAAAATCAATCGTTCCTATTCTATTAGGTTCGTGAGTTCCTAGGGTTGTTCACCAAGGTGGTCCGTATTGTTTGTTATTTGGGAATTGGTTGCTGAAAAAAGGGTTTCTTTCTAAATCTATAATTTTTTTCAGCTCATCAAAATAAAAAAGTCATCTTGTTCTTGTTTTAATTAATTTCTTCAATTTTTCGATTCTCATAATAATAAACCAAAAAAACCTTCCTTCGTGTCTTTTAGTTTTCATTCAACTTTGTTTTCTTTATTTTTAACTTTGGCTTTGTTTTTTAGTTTCCTCTAAGGCCCCCTTTTTTTTAAAAAAGGTTCGTACTTTAATTCTTGTGTTTTCTTTCAATTTCCTTTTTGTTGTTTTCATCTTTGGATTTCCTTTCGTTGTTCTCTTTGAAATCTTCTTATATTTTTCTAGTTCTCTATTTTTATGTTCAATCAATTTTTGTTCTTTAAAAAAAAAGAAGTGTCTTGTTGTAAACAATTGTAGATAAAATATTTGATAAATTGGAGTTTCGATTTTAAAAGGCCATAACTTGGGACTAGTGTATAAAAAGGACTAGTTTAAAATATCAATTCGAAATTAGTATGGATTCCGACAAGATAAGAAGGCCTTGCCTACATATCGTAATATCGAGCTTGGGATAGAAAGGACTTTGTTTCCTCTTGTTCTAATCGGATCATCTTCAACATGTTTTAGAAAATCAATCGTTCTTATTCTATTAGGTTCATGAGTTCCTAGGGTTGTTCGCCAAGGTGGTCCGTATTGTTTGTTATTTGAGAATTGGTTGCTGAAAAAAGGGTTTCTTTCTAAATCTATAATTTTTTTCAGCTCATCAAAATAAAAAAGTCATCTTGTTCTTGTTTTATTTAATTTCTTCAATTTTTCGATTCTCATAATAATAAACCAAAAAAACCTTCCTTCGTGTCTTTTAGTTTTCATTCAACATTGTTTTCTTTATTTTTAACTTTGGCTTTGTTTTTTAGTTTCCTCTAAGGCCCCCTTTTTTTTAAAAAACGTTCGTACTTTAATTCTTGTGTTTTCTTTCAATTTCCTTTTTGTTGTTTTCATCTTTGGATTTCCTTTCGTTGTTCTCTTTGAAATCTTCTTATATTTTTCTAGTTCTCTATTTTTATGTTCAATCAATTTTTGTTCTTTAAAAAAAAAAAGTGTCTTGTTGTAAACAATTGTAGAAAAAATATTTGATAAATTGGAGTTTCGATTTTAAAAGGCCATAACTTGGGACTAGGGTATAAAAATGACTAGTTTAAAATATCAATTCGAAATTAGTATGGATTCCGACAAGATAAGAAGGCCTTGCCTACATATCGTAATATCAAGCTTGGGATAGAAAGGACTTTGTTTCCTCTTGTTCTAATCGGATCATCTTCAACATGTTTTAGAAAATCAATCGTTCCTATTCTATTAGGTTCATGAGTTCCTAGGGTTGTTCACCAAGGTGGTCCGTATTGTTTGTTATTTGAGAATTGGTTGCTGAAAAAAGGGTTTCTTTCTAAATCTATAATTTTTTTCAGCTCTTCAAAATAAAAAAGTCATCTTGTTCTTGTTTTAATTAATTTCTTCATTTTTTCGAGTCTCATAATAATAAACCAAAAAAAACCTTCCTTCGTGTCTTTTAGTTTTCATTCAACTTTGTTTTCTTTATTTTTAACTTTGGCTTTGTTTTTTAGTTGCCTCTAAGGCCCCCTTTTTTTTTAAAAAAGGTTCGTACTTTAATTCTTGTGTTTTCTTCCAATTTCCTTTTTGTTGTTTTCATCTTTGGATTTCCTTTCGTTGTTCTCTTTGAAATCTTCTTATATTTTTCTAGTTCTCTATTTTTATGTTCAATCAATTTTTGTTCTTTAAAAAAAAAGAAGTGTCTTGTTGTAAACAATTGTAGATAAAATATTTGATAAATTGGAGTTTCGATTTTAAAAGGCCATAACTTGGGACTAGGGTATAAAAATGACTAGTTTAAAATATCAATTCGAAACTAGTATGGATTCCGACAAGATAAGGAGGCCTTGCCTACATATCGTAATCTCAAGCTTGGGATTGTAAGGACTTTGTTTCCTAATTGTTCTAATCAGATCATCTTCAACATGTTTTAGAAAATCAATCGTTCTTATTCTATTAGGTTCATGAGTTCCTAGGGTTGTTCGCCAAGGTGGTCCGTATTGTTTGTTATTTGAGAATTGGTTGCTGAAAAAAGGGTTTCTTTCTAAATCTATAATTTTTTTCAGCTCATCAAAATAAAAAAGTCATCTTGTTCTTGTTTTATTTAATTTCTTCAATTTTTCGATTCTCATAATAATAAACCAAAAAAACCTTCCTTCGTGTCTTTTAGTTTTCATTCAACATTGTTTTCTTTATTTTTAACTTTGGCTTTGTTTTTTAGTTTCCTCTAAGGCCCCCTTTTTTTTAAAAAAGGTTCGTACTTTAATTCTTGTGTTTTCTTTCAATTTCCTTTTTGTTGTTTTCATCTTTGGATTTCCTTTCGTTGTTCTCTTTGAAATCTTCTTATATTTTTCTAGTTCTCTATTTTTATGTTCAATCAATTTTTGTTCTTTAAAAAAAAAGAAGTGTCTTGTTGTAAACAATTGTAGATAAAAGATTTGCTAAATCGGAGTTTCGATTTTAAATGGCCATAACTTGGGACTAGGGTATAAAAATGACTAGTTTAAAATATCAATTCGAAACTAGTATGGATTCCGACAAGATAAGGAGGCCTTGCCTACATATCGTAATCTCAAGCTTGGGATTGTAAGGACTTTGTTTCCTAATTGTTCTAATCGGATCATCTTCAACATGTTTTAGAAAATCAATCGTTCCTATTCTATTAGGTTCGTGAGTTCATAGGGTTGTTCACCAAGGTGCTCCGTATTGTTTGTTATTTGAGAATTGGTTGCTGAAAAAAGGGTTTCTTTCTAAATCGATAATTTTTTTCAGCTCTTCAAAATAAAAAAAGTCATCTTGTTCTCGTTTCAATTAATTTCTTATATTTCTAGATTCTCATAATAATAAACCAAAAAAAACCTTCCTTCGTGTCTTTTAGTTTTCATTCAACTTTGTTTTCTTTGTTTTTAACTTTGGCTTTTGTTTTTTAGTTTCCTCTAAAGCCCCCTTTATTTAAAAAAAGGTTCTACTTTAATTCTTGTGTTTTCTTTCAATTTCCTTTTTGTTGTTTTCATCTTTGGATTTCCTTTCGTTGTTCTCTTTGAAATCTTCTTTTATTTTTCTAGTTCTCTATTTTTATGTTCAATCAATTTTTGTTCTTTAAAAAAAAAGAAGTGCCTTGTTGTAAACAATTGTAGATAAAATATTTGATAAATTGGAGTTTCGATTTTAAAAGGCCATAACTTGGGACTAGGGTATAAAAATGACTAGTTTAAAATATCAATTCGAAATTAGTATGGATTCCGACAAGATAAGAAGGCCTTGCCTACATATCGTAATATCGAGCTTGGGATAGAAAGGACTTTGTTTCCTCTTGTTCTAATCGGATCATCTTCAACATGTTTTAGAAAATCAATCGTTCCTATTCTATTAGGTTCATGAGTTCCTAGGGTTGTTCGCCAAGGTGGTCCGTATTGTTTGTTATTTGAGAATTGGTTGCTGAAAAAAGGGTTTCTATCTAAATCTATAATTTTTTTCAGCTCTTCAAAATAAAAAAGTCATCTTGTTCTTGTTTTAATTAATTTCTTCATTTTTTCGATTCTCATAATAATAAACCAAAAAAAACCTTCCTTCGTGTCTTTTAGTTTTCATTCAACTTTGTTTTCTTTATTTTTAACTTTGGCTTTGTTTTTTAGTTGCCTCTAAGGCCCCCTTTTTTTTAAAAAAGGTTCGTACTTTAATTCTTGTGTTTTCTTCCAATTTCCTTTTTGTTGTTTTCATCTTTGGATTTCCTTTCGTTGTTCTCTTTGAAATCTTCTTATATTTTTCTAGTTCTCTATTTTTATGTTCAATCAATTTTTGTTCTTTAAAAAAAAGAAGTGTCTTGTTGTAAACAATTGTTGATAAAATATTTGATAAATTGGAGTTTCGATTTTAAAAGGCCATAACTTGGGACTAGGGTATAAAAATGACTAGTTTAAAATATCAATTCGAAACTAGTATGGATTCCGACAAGATAAGGAGGCCTTGCCTACATATCGTAATCTTAAGCTTGGGATTGTAAGGACTTTGTTTCCTAATTGTTCTAATCAGATCATCTTCAACATGTTTTAGAAAATCAATCGTTCCTATTCTATTAGGTTCGTGAGTTCCTAGGGTTGTTCACCAAGGTGGTCCGTATTGTTTGTTATTTGGGAATTGGTTGCTGAAAAAAGGGTTTCTTTCTAAATCTATAATTTTTTTCAGCTCATCAAAATAAAAAAGTCATCTTGTTCTTGTTTTAATTAATTTCTTCAATTTTTCGATTCTCATAATAATAAACCAAAAAAACCTTCCTTCGTGTCTTTTAGTTTTCATTCAACTTTGTTTTCTTTATTTTTAACTTTGGCTTTGTTTTTTAGTTTCCTCTAAGGCCCCCTTTTTTTTAAAAAAGGTTCGTACTTTAATTCTTGTGTTTTCTTTCAATTTCCTTTTTGTTGTTTTCATCTTTGGATTTCCTTTCGTTGTTCTCTTTGAAATCTTCTTATATTTTTCAAGTTCTCTATTTTTATGTTCAATCAATTTTTGTTCTTTAAAAAAAAAGAAGTGTCTTGTTGTAAACAATTGTAGATAAAATATTTGATAAATTGGAGTTTCGATTTTAAAAGGCCATAACTTGGGACTAGGGTATAAAAATGACTAGTTTAAAATATCAATTCGAAACTAGTATGGATTCCGACAAGATAAGGAGCCCTTGCCTACATATCGTAATCTCAAGCTTGGGATTGTAAGGAATTTGTTTCCTAATTGTTCTAATCGGATCATCTTCAACATGTTTTAGAAAATCAATCGTTCCTATTCTATTAGGTTCGTGAGTTCCTAGGGTTGTTCACCAAGGTGGGTCCGTATTGTTTGTTATTTGGGAATTGGTTGCTGAAAAAAGGGTTTCTTTCTAAATCTATAATTTTTTTCAGCTCATCAAAATAAAAAAGTCATCTTGTTCTTGTTTTAATTAATTTCTTCAATTTTTCGATTCTCATAATAATAAACCAAAAAAACCTTCCTTCGTGTCTTTTAGTTTTCATTCAACTTTGTTTTCTTTATTTTTAACTTTGGCTTTGTTTTTTAGTTTCCTCTAAGGCCCCCCTTTTTTAAAAAAAGGTTCGTACTTTAATTCTTGTGTTTTCTTTCAATTTCCTTTTTGTTGTTTTCATCTTTGGATTTCCTTTCGTTGTTCTCTTTGAAATCTTCTTATATTTTTCAAGTTCTCTATTTTTATGTTCAATCAATTTTTGTTCTTTAAAAAAAAAGAAGTGTCTTGTTGTAAACAATTGTAGATAAAATATTTGATAAATTGGAGTTTCGATTTTAAAAGGCCATAACTTGGGACTAGGGTATAAAAATGACTAGTTTAAAATATCAATTCGAAACTAGTATGGATTCCGACAAGATAAGGAGCCCTTGCCTACATATCGTAATCTCAAGCTTGGGATTGTAAGGAATTTGTTTCCTAATTGTTCTAATCGGATCATCTTCAACATGTTTTAGAAAATCAATCGTTCCTATTCTATTAGGTTCGTGAGTTCCTAGGGTTGTTCACCAAGGTGGTCCGTATTGTTTGTTATTTGGGAATTGGTTGCTGAAAAAAGGGTTTCTTTCTAAATCTATAATTTTTTTCAGCTCATCAAAATAAAAAAGTCATCTTGTTCTTGTTTTAATTAATTTCTTCAATTTTTCGATTCTCATAATAATAAACCAAAAAAACCTTCCTTCGTGTCTTTTAGTTTTCATTCAACTTTGTTTTCTTTATTTTTAACTTTGGCTTTGTTTTTTAGTTTCCTCTAAGGCCCCCTTTTTTTTAAAAAAGGTTCGTACTTTAATTCTTGTGTTTTCTTTCAATTTCCTTTTTGTTGTTTTCATCTTTGGATTTCCTTTCGTTGTTCTCTTTGAAATCTTCTTATATTTTTCTAGTTCTCTATTTTTATGTTCAATCAATTTTTGTTCTTTAAAAAAAAAGAAGTGTCTTGTTGTAAACAATTGTAGATAAAATATTTGATAAATTGGAGTTTCGATTTTAAAAGGCCATAACTTGGGACTAGTGTATAAAAAGGACTAGTTTAAAATATCAATTCGAAATTAGTATGGATTCCGACAAGATAAGAAGGCCTTGCCTACATATCGTAATATCGAGCTTGGGATAGAAAGGACTTTGTTTCCTCTTGTTCTAATCGGATCATCTTCAACATGTTTTAGAAAATCAATCGTTCTTATTCTATTAGGTTCATGAGTTCCTAGGGTTGTTCGCCAAGGTGGTCCGTATTGTTTGTTATTTGAGAATTGGTTGCTGAAAAAAGGGTTTCTTTCTAAATCTATAATTTTTTTCAGCTCATCAAAATAAAAAAGTCATCTTGTTCTTGTTTTATTTAATTTCTTCAATTTTTCGATTCTCATAATAATAAACCAAAAAAACCTTCCTTCGTGTCTTTTAGTTTTCATTCAACATTGTTTTCTTTATTTTTAACTTTGGCTTTGTTTTTTAGTTTCCTCTAAGGCCCCCTTTTTTTTAAAAAACGTTCGTACTTTAATTCTTGTGTTTTCTTTCAATTTCCTTTTTGTTGTTTTCATCTTTGGATTTCCTTTCGTTGTTCTCTTTGAAATCTTCTTATATTTTTCTAGTTCTCTATTTTTATGTTCAATCAATTTTTGTTCTTTAAAAAAAAAAAGTGTCTTGTTGTAAACAATTGTAGAAAAAATATTTGATAAATTGGAGTTTCGATTTTAAAAGGCCATAACTTGGGACTAGGGTATAAAAATGACTAGTTTAAAATATCAATTCGAAATTAGTATGGATTCCGACAAGATAAGAAGGCCTTGCCTACATATCGTAATATCAAGCTTGGGATAGAAAGGACTTTGTTTCCTCTTGTTCTAATCGGATCATCTTCAACATGTTTTAGAAAATCAATCGTTCCTATTCTATTAGGTTCATGAGTTCCTAGGGTTGTTCACCAAGGTGGTCCGTAGTGTTTGTTATTTGAGAATTGGTTGCTGAAAAAAGGGTTTCTTTCTAAATCTATAATTTTTTTCACCTCTTCAAAATAAAAAAGTCATCTTGTTCTTGTTTTAATTAATTTCTTCATTTTTTCGAGTCTCATAATAATAAACCAAAAAAAACCTTCCTTCGTGTCTTTTAGTTTTCATTCAACTTTGTTTTCTTTATTTTTAACTTTGGCTTTGTTTTTTAGTTGCCTCTAAGGCCCCCTTTTTTTTTAAAAAAGGTTCGTACTTTAATTCTTGTGTTTTCTTCCAATTTCCTTTTTGTTGTTTTCATCTTTGGATTTCCTTTCGTTGTTCTCTTTGAAATCTTCTTATATTTTTCTAGTTCTCTATTTTTATGTTCAATCAATTTTTGTTCTTTAAAAAAAAAGAAGTGTCTTGTTGTAAACAATTGTAGATAAAATATTTGATAAATTGGAGTTTCGATTTTAAAAGGCCATAACTTGGGACTAGGGTATAAAAATGACTAGTTTAAAATATCAATTCGAAACTAGTATGGATTCCGACAAGATAAGGAGGCCTTGCCTACATATCGTAATCTCAAGCTTGGGATTGTAAGGACTTTGTTTCCTAATTGTTCTAATCAGATCATCTTCAACATGTTTTAGAAAATCAATCGTTCCTATTCTATTAGGTTCATGAGTTCCTAGGGTTGTTCACCAAGGTGGTCCGTATTGTTTCTTATTTGGGAATTGGTTGCTGAAAAAAGGGTTTCTTTCTAAATCTATAATTTTTTTCAGCTCATCAAAATAAAAAAGTCATCTTGTTCTTGTTTTAATTAATTTCTTCAATTTTTCGATTCTCATAATAATAAACCAAAAAAACCTTCCTTCGTGTCTTTTAGTTTTCATTCAACTTTGTTTTCTTTATTTTTAACTTTGGCTTTGTTTTTTAGTTTCCTCTAAGGCCCCCTTTTTTTTAAAAAAGGTTCGTACTTTAATTCTTGTGTTTTCTTTCAATTTCCTTTTTGTTGTTTTCATCTTTGGATTTCCTTTCGTTGTTCTCTTTGAAATCTTCTTATATTTTTCTAGTTCTCTATTTTTATGTTCAATCAATTTTTGTTCTTTAAAAAAAAAGAAGTGTCTTGTTGTAAACAATTGTAGATAAAATATTTGATAAATTGGAGTTTCGATTTTAAAAGGCCATAACTTGGGACTAGGGTATAAAAATGAGTAGTTTAAAATATCAATTCGAAATTAGTATGGATTCCGACAAGATAAGAAGGCCTTGCCTACATATCGTAATATCGAGCTTGGGATAGAAAGGACTTTGTTTCCTCTTGTTCTAATCGGATCATCTTCAACATGTTTTAGAAAATCAATCGTTCCTATTCTATTAGTTTCGTGAGTTCCTAGGGTTGTTCACCAAGGTGGTCCGTATTGTTTGTTATTTGAGATTTGGTTGCTGAAAAAAGGGTTTCTATCTAAATCTATAATTATTTTCAGTTCTTCAAAATAAAAAAAAGTCATCTTGTTCTTGTTTCAATTAATTTCTTCAATTTCGGGATTCTCAAAATAATAAACCAAAAAAAACCTTCCTTCGTGTCTTTTAGTTTTCATTCAACTTTGTTTTCTTTGTTTTTAACTTTGGCTTTTGTTTTTTAGTTTCCTCTAAGGCCCGCTTTTTAAAAAAAAGGTTCGTACTTTAATTCTTGTGTTTTCTTTCAATTTCTTTTTTGTTGTTTTCATCTTTGGATTTCCTTTCGTTGTTCTCTTTGAAATCTTCTTATATTTTTCTAGTTCTCTATTTTTATGTTCAATCAATTTTTGTTCTTTAAAAAAAAAAGAAGTGTCTTGTTGTAAACAATTGTAGATAAAATATTTGATAAATTGGAGTTTCGATTTTAAAAGGCCATAACTTGGGACTAGGGTATAAAAATGACTAGTTTAAAATATCAATTCGAAACTAGTATGGATTCCGACAAGATAAGGAGGCCTTGCCTACATATCGTAATCTCAAGCTTGGGATTGTAAGGACTTTGTTTCCTAATTGTTCTAATCAGATCATCTTCAACATGTTTTAGAAAATCAATCATTCCTATTCTATTAGGTTCGTGAGTTCCTAGGGTTGTTCACCAAGGTGGTCCGTATTGTTTGTTATTTGGGAATTGGTTGCTGAAAAAAGGGTTTCTTTCTAAATCTATTATTTTTTTCAGCTCATCAAAATAAAAAAGTCATCTTGTTCTTGTTTTAATTAATTTCTTCAATTTTTCGATTCTCATAATAATAAACCAAAAAAACCTTCCTTCGTGTCTTTTAGTTTTCATTCAACTTTGTTTTCTTTATTTTTAACTTTGGCTTTGTTTTTTAGTTTTCTCTAAGGCCCCCTTTTTTTTAAAAAAGGTTCGTACTTTAATTCTTGTGTTTTCTTTCAATTTCCTTTTTGTTGTTTTCATCTTTGGATTTCCTTTCGTTGTTCTCTTTGAAATCTTCTTATATTTTTCTAGTTCTCTATTTTTATGTTCAATCAATTTTTGTTCTTTAAAAAAAAAAGTGTCTTGTTGTAAACAATTGTAGAAAAAATATTTGATAAATTGGAGTTTCGATTTTAAAAGGCCATAACTTGGGACTAGGGTATAAAAATGACTAGTTTAAAATATCAATTCGAAATTAGTATGGATTCCGACAAGATAAGAAGGCCTTGCCTACATATCGTAATATCAAGCTTGGGATAGAAAGGACTTTGTTTCCTCTTGTTCTAATCGGATCATCTTCAACATGTTTTAGAAAATCAATCGTTCCTATTCTATTAGGTTCATGAGTTCCTAGGGTTGTTCACCAAGGTGGTCCGTATTGTTTGTTATTTGAGAATTGGTTGCTGAAAAAAGGGTTTCTTTCTAAATCTATAATTTTTTTCAGCTCTTCAAAATAAAAAAGTCATCTTGTTCTTGTTTTAATTAATTTCTTCATTTTTTCGAGTCTCATAATAATAAACCAAAAAAAACCTTCCTTCGTGTCTTTTAGTTTTCATTCAACTTTGTTTTCTTTATTTTTAACTTTGGCTTTGTTTTTTAGTTGCCTCTAAGGCCCCCTTTTTTTTTAAAAAAGGTTCGTACTTTAATTCTTGTGTTTTCTTCCAATTTCCTTTTTGTTGTTTTCATCTTTGGATTTCCTTTCGTTGTTCTCTTTGAAATCTTCTTATATTTTTCTAGTTCTCTATTTTTATGTTCAATCAATTTTTGTTCTTTAAAAAAAAAGAAGTGTCTTGTTGTAAACAATTGTAGATAAAATATTTGATAAATTGGAGTTTCGATTTTAAAAGGCCATAACTTGGGACTAGGGTATAAAAATGACTAGTTTAAAATATCAATTCGAAACTAGTATGGATTCCGACAAGATAAGGAGGCCTTGCCTACATATCGTAATCTCAAGCTTGGGATTGTAAGGACTTTGTTTCCTAATTGTTCTAATCAGATCATCTTCAACATGTTTTAGAAAATCAATCGTTCCTATTCTATTAGGTTCATGAGTTCCTAGGGTTGTTCACCAAGGTGGTCCGTATTGTTTGTTATTTGGGAATTGGTTGCTGAAAAAAGGGTTTCTTTCTAAATCTATAATTTTTTTCAGCTCATCAAAATAAAAAAGTCATCTTGTTCTTGTTTTAATTAATTTCTTCAATTTTTCGATTCTCATAATAATAAACCAAAAAAACCTTCCTTCGTGTCTTTTAGTTTTCATTCAACTTTGTTTTCTTTATTTTTAACTTTGGCTTTGTTTTTTAGTTTCCTCTAAGGCCCCCTTTTTTTTAAAAAAGGTTCGTACTTTAATTCTTGTGTTTTCTTTCAATTTCCTTTTTGTTGTTTTCATCTTTGGATTTCCTTTCGTTGTTCTCTTTGAAATCTTCTTATATTTTTCTAGTTCTCTATTTTTATGTTCAATCAATTTTTGTTCTTTAAAAAAAAAGAAGTGTCTTGTTGTAAACAATTGTAGATAAAATATTTGATAAATTGGAGTTTCGATTTTAAAAGGCCATAACTTGGGACTAGGGTATAAAAATGACTAGTTTAAAATATCAATTCGAAATTAGTATGGATTCCGACAAGATAAGAAGGCCTTGCCTACATATCGTAATATCGAGCTTGGGATAGAAAGGACTTTGTTTCCTCTTGTTCTAATCGGATCATCTTCAACATGTTTTAGAAAATCAATCGTTCCTATTCTATTAGTTTCGTGAGTTCCTAGGGTTGTTCACCAAGGTGGTCCGTATTGTTTGTTATTTGAGATTTGGTTGCTGAAAAAAGGGTTTCTATCTAAATCTATAATTATTTTCAGTTCTTCAAAATAAAAAAAAGTCATCTTGTTCTTGTTTCAATTAATTTCTTCAATTTCGGGATTCTCAAAATAATAAACCAAAAAAAACCTTCCTTCGTGTCTTTTAGTTTTCATTCAACTTTGTTTTCTTTGTTTTTAACTTTGGCTTTTGTTTTTTAGTTTCCTCTAAGGCCCGCTTTTTAAAAAAAAGGTTCGTACTTTAATTCTTGTGTTTTCTTTCAATTTCTTTTTTGTTGTTTTCATCTTTGGATTTCCTTTCGTTGTTCTCTTTGAAATCTTCTTATATTTTTCTAGTTCTCTATTTTTATGTTCAATCAATTTTTGTTCTTTAAAAAAAAAAGAAGTGTCTTGTTGTAAACAATTGTAGATAAAATATTTGATAAATTGGAGTTTCGATTTTAAAAGGCCATAACTTGGGACTAGGGTATAAAAATGACTAGTTTAAAATATCAATTCGAAACTAGTATGGATTCCGACAAGATAAGGAGGCCTTGCCTACATATCGTAATCTCAAGCTTGGGATTGTAAGGACTTTGTTTCCTAATTGTTCTAATCAGATCATCTTCAACATGTTTTAGAAAATCAATCATTCCTATTCTATTAGGTTCGTGAGTTCCTAGGGTTGTTCACCAAGGTGGTCCGTATTGTTTGTTATTTGGGAATTGGTTGCTGAAAAAAGGGTTTCTTTCTAAATCTATTATTTTTTTCAGCTCATCAAAATAAAAAAGTCATCTTGTTCTTGTTTTAATTAATTTCTTCAATTTTTCGATTCTCATAATAATAAACCAAAAAAACCTTCCTTCGTGTCTTTTAGTTTTCATTCAACTTTGTTTTCTTTATTTTTAACTTTGGCTTTGTTTTTTAGTTTTCTCTAAGGCCCCCTTTTTTTTAAAAAAGGTTCGTACTTTAATTCTTGTGTTTTCTTTCAATTTCCTTTTTGTTGTTTTCATCTTTGGATTTCCTTTCGTTGTTCTCTTTGAAATCTTCTTATATTTTTCTAGTTCTCTATTTTTATGTTCAATCAATTTTTGTTCTTTAAAAAAAAAAGTGTCTTGTTGTAAACAATTGTAGAAAAAATATTTGATAAATTGGAGTTTCGATTTTAAAAGGCCATAACTTGGGACTAGGGTATAAAAATGACTAGTTTAAAATATCAATTCGAAATTAGTATGGATTCCGACAAGATAAGAAGGCCTTGCCTACATATCGTAATATCAAGCTTGGGATAGAAAGGACTTTGTTTCCTCTTGTTCTAATCGGATCATCTTCAACATGTTTTAGAAAATCAATCGTTCCTATTCTATTAGGTTCATGAGTTCCTAGGGTTGTTCACCAAGGTGGTCCGTATTGTTTGTTATTTGAGAATTGGTTGCTGAAAAAAGGGTTTCTTTCTAAATCTATAATTTTTTTCAGCTCTTCAAAATAAAAAAGTCATCTTGTTCTTGTTTTAATTAATTTCTTCATTTTTTCGAGTCTCATAATAATAAACCAAAAAAAACCTTCCTTCGTGTCTTTTAGTTTTCATTCAACTTTGTTTTCTTTATTTTTAACTTTGGCTTTGTTTTTTAGTTGCCTCTAAGGCCCCCTTTTTTTTTAAAAAAGGTTCGTACTTTAATTCTTGTGTTTTCTTCCAATTTCCTTTTTGTTGTTTTCATCTTTGGATTTCCTTTCGTTGTTCTCTTTGAAATCTTCTTATATTTTTCTAGTTCTCTATTTTTATGTTCAATCAATTTTTGTTCTTTAAAAAAAAAGAAGTGTCTTGTTGTAAACAATTGTAGATAAAATATTTGATAAATTGGAGTTTCGATTTTAAAAGGCCATAACTTGGGACTAGGGTATAAAAATGACTAGTTTAAAATATCAATTCGAAACTAGTATGGATTCCGACAAGATAAGGAGGCCTTGCCTACATATCGTAATCTCAAGCTTGGGATTGTAAGGACTTTGTTTCCTAATTGTTCTAATCAGATCATCTTCAACATGTTTTAGAAAATCAATCGTTCCTATTCTATTAGGTTCATGAGTTCCTAGGGTTGTTCACCAAGGTGGTCCGTATTGTTTGTTATTTGGGAATTGGTTGCTGAAAAAAGGGTTTCTTTCTAAATCTATAATTTTTTTCAGCTCATCAAAATAAAAAAGTCATCTTGTTCTTGTTTTAATTAATTTCTTCAATTTTTCGATTCTCATAATAATAAACCAAAAAAACCTTCCTTCGTGTCTTTTAGTTTTCATTCAACTTTGTTTTCTTTATTTTTAACTTTGGCTTTGTTTTTTAGTTTCCTCTAAGGCCCCCTTTTTTTTAAAAAAGGTTCGTACTTTAATTCTTGTGTTTTCTTTCAATTTCCTTTTTGTTGTTTTCATCTTTGGATTTCCTTTCGTTGTTCTCTTTGAAATCTTCTTATATTTTTCTAGTTCTCTATTTTTATGTTCAATCAATTTTTGTTCTTTAAAAAAAAAGAAGTGTCTTGTTGTAAACAATTGTAGATAAAATATTTGATAAATTGGAGTTTCGATTTTAAAAGGCCATAACTTGGGACTAGGGTATAAAAATGACTAGTTTAAAATATCAATTCGAAATTAGTATGGATTCCGACAAGATAAGAAGGCCTTGCCTACATATCGTAATATCGAGCTTGGGATAGAAAGGACTTTGTTTCCTCTTGTTCTAATCGGATCATCTTCAACATGTTTTAGAAAATCAATCGTTCCTATTCTATTAGTTTCGTGAGTTCCTAGGGTTGTTCACCAAGGTGGTCCGTATTGTTTGTTATTTGAGATTTGGTTGCTGAAAAAAGGGTTTCTATCTAAATCTATAATTATTTTCAGTTCTTCAAAATAAAAAAAAGTCATCTTGTTCTTGTTTCAATTAATTTCTTCAATTTCGGGATTCTCAAAATAATAAACCAAAAAAAACCTTCCTTCGTGTCTTTTAGTTTTCATTCAACTTTGTTTTCTTTGTTTTTAACTTTGGCTTTTGTTTTTTAGTTTCCTCTAAGGCCCGCTTTTTAAAAAAAAGGTTCGTACTTTAATTCTTGTGTTTTCTTTCAATTTCTTTTTTGTTGTTTTCATCTTTGGATTTCCTTTCGTTGTTCTCTTTGAAATCTTCTTATATTTTTCTAGTTCTCTATTTTTATGTTCAATCAATTTTTGTTCTTTAAAAAAAAAAGAAGTGTCTTGTTGTAAACAATTGTAGATAAAATATTTGATAAATTGGAGTTTCGATTTTAAAAGGCCATAACTTGGGACTAGGGTATAAAAATGACTAGTTTAAAATATCAATTCGAAACTAGTATGGATTCCGAGAAGATAAGGAGGCCTTGCCTACATATCGTAATCTCAAGCTTGGGATTGTAAGGACTTTGTTTCCTAATTGTTCTAATCAGATCATCTTCAACATGTTTTAGAAAATCAATCGTTCCTATTCTATTAGGTTCGTGAGTTCCTAGGGTTGTTCACCAAGGTGGTCCGTATTGTTTGTTATTTGGGAATTGGTTGCTGAAAAAAGGGTTTCTTTCTAAATCTATTATTTTTTTCAGCTCATCAAAATAAAAAAGTCATCTTGTTCTTGTTTTAATTAATTTCTTCAATTTTTCGATTCTCATAATAATAAACCAAAAAAACCTTCCTTCGTGTCTTTTAGTTTTCATTCAACTTTGTTTTCTTTATTTTTAACTTTGGCTTTGTTTTTTAGTTTTCTCTAAGGCCCCCTTTTTTTTAAAAAAGGTTCGTACTTTAATTCTTGTGTTTTCTTTCAATTTCCGTTTTGTTGTTTTCATCTTTGGATTTCCTTTCGTTGTTCTCTTTGAAATCTTCTTATATTTTTCTAGTTCTCTATTTTTATGTTCAATCAATTTTTGTTCTTTAAAAAAAAAGAAGTGTCTTGTTGTAAACAATTGTAGATAAAATATTTGATAAATTGGAGTTTCGATTTTAAAAGGCCATAACTTGGGACTAGGGTATAAAAATGACTAGTTTAAAATATCAATTCGAAACTAGTATGGATTCCGACAAGATAAGGAGGCCTTGCCTACATATCGTAATCTCAAGCTTGGGATTGTAAGGACTTTGTTTCCTAATTGTTCTAATCGGATCATCTTCAACATGTTTTAGAAAATCAATCGTTCCTATTCTATTAGGTTCGTGAGTTCCTAGGGTTGTTCACCAAGGTGGTCCGTATTGTTTGTTATTTGGGAATTGGTTGCTGAAAAAAGGTTTTCTTTCTAAATCTATAATTTTTTTCAGCTCATCAAAATAAAAAAGTCATCTTGTTCTTGTTTTAATTAATTTCTTCAATTTTTCGATTCTCATAATAATAAACCAAAAAAACCTTCCTTCGTGTCTTTTAGTTTTCATTCAACTTTGTTTTCTTTATTTTTAACTTTGGCTTTGTTTTTTAGTTTCCTCTAAGGCCCCCTTTTTTTTAAAAAAGGTTCGTACTTTAATTCTTGTGTTTTCTTTCAATTTCCTTTTTGTTGTTTTCATCTTTGGATTTCCTTTCGTTGTTCTCTTTGAAATCTTCTTATATTTTTCTAGTTCTCTATTTTTATGTTCAATCAATTTTTGTTCTTTAAAAAAAAAGAAGTGTCTTGTTGTAAACAATTGTAGATAAAATATTTGATAAATTGGAGTTTCGATTTTAAAAGGCCATAACTTGGGACTAGGGTATAAAAATGACTAGTTTAAAATATCAATTCGAAATTAGTATGGATTCCGACAAGATAAGAAGGCCTTGCCTACATATCGTAATATCGAGCTTGGGATAGAAAGGACTTTGTTTCCTCTTGTTCTAATCGGATCATCTTCAACATGTTTTAGAAAATCAATCGTTCCTATTCTATTAGGTTCATGAGTTCCTAGGGTTGTTCACCAAGGTGGTCCGTATTGTTTGTTATTTGAGAATTGGTTGCTGAAAAAAGGGTTTCTTTCTAAATCTATAATTTTTTTCAGCTCTTCAAAATAAAAAAGTCATCTTGTTCTTGTTTTAATTAATTTCTTCAATTTTTCGATTCTCATAATAATAAACCAAAAAAAACCTTCCTTCGTGTCTTTTAGTTTTCATTCAACTTTGTTTTCTTTATTTTTAACTTTGGCTTTGTTTTTTAGTTGCCTCTAAGGCCCCCTTTTTTTTAAAAAAGGTTCGTACTTTAATTCTTGTGTTTTCTTCCAATTTCCTTTTTGTTGTTTTCATCTTTGGATTTCCTTTCGTTGTTCTCTTTGAAATCTTCTTATATTTTTTTAGTTCTCTATTTTTATGTTCAATCAATTTTTGTTCTTTAAAAAAAAAGAAGTGTCTTGTTGTAAACAATTGTAGATAAAATATTTGATAAATTGGAGTTTCGATTTTAAAAGGCCATAACTTGGGACTAGGGTATAAAAATGACTAGTTTAAAATATCAATTCGAAACTAGTATGGATTCCGACAAGATAAGGAGGCCTTGCCTACATATCGTAATCTCAAGCTTGGGATTGTAAGGACTTTGTTTCCTAATTGTTCTAATCAGATCATCTTCAACATGTTTTAGAAAATCAATCGTTCCTATTCTATTAGTTTCGTGAGTTCCTAGGGTTGTTCACCAAGGTGGTCCGTATTGTTTGTTATTTGGGAATTGGTTGCTGAAAAAAGGGTTTCTTTCTAAATCTATAATTTTTTTCAGCTCATCAAAATAAAAAAGTCATCTTGTTCTTGTTTTAATTAATTTCTTCAATTTTTCGATTCTCATAATAATAAACCAAAAAAACCTTCCTTCGTGTCTTTTAGTTTTCATTCAACTTTGTTTTCTTTATTTTTAACTTTGGCTTTGTTTTTTAGTTTCCTCTAAGGCCCCCTTTTTTTTAAAAAAGGTTCGTACTTTAATTCTTGTGTTTTCTTTCAATTTCCTTTTTGTTGTTTTCATCTTTGGATTTCCTTTCGTTGTTCTCTTTGAAATCTTCTTATATTTTTCTAGTTCTCTATTTTTATGTTCAATCAATTTTTGTTCTTTAAAAAAAAAGAAGTGTCTTGTTGTAAACAATTGTAGATAAAATATTTGATAAATTGGAGTTTCGATTTTAAAAGGCCATAACTTGGGACTAGGGTATAAAAATGAGTAGTTTAAAATATCAATTCGAAATTAGTATGGATTCCGACAAGATAAGAAGGCCTTGCCTACATATCGTAATATCGAGCTTGGGATAGAAAGGACTTTGTTTCCTCTTGTTCTAATCGGATCGTCTTCAACATGTTTTAGAAAATCAATCGTTCCTATTCTATTAGTTTCGTGAGTTCCTAGGGTTGTTCACCAAGGTGGTCCGTATTGTTTGTTATTTGGGAATTGGTTGCTGAAAAAAGGGTTTCTTTCTAAATCTATAATTTTTTTCAGCTCATCAAAATAAAAAAGTCATCTTGTTCTTGTTTCAATTAATTTCTTCAATTTCGGGATTCTCAAAATAATAAACCAAAAAAAAACCTTCCTTCGTGTCTTTTAGTTTTCATTCAACTTTGTTTTCTTTGTTTTTAACTTTGGCTTTTGTTTTTTAGTTTCCTCTAAGGCCCGCTTTTTAAAAAAAAGGTTCGTACTTTAATTCTTGTGTTTTCTTTCAATTTCTTTTTTGTTGTTTTCATCTTTGGATTTCCTTTCGTTGTTCTCTTTGAAATCTTCTTATATTTTTCTAGTTCTCTATTTTTATGTTCAATCAATTTTTGTTCTTTAAAAAAAAAAGAAGTGTGTTGTTGTAAACAATTGTAGATAAAATATTTGATAAATTGGAGTTTCGATTTTAAAAGGCCATAACTTGGGACTAGGGTATAAAAATGACTAGTTTAAAATATAAATTCGAAACTAGTATGGATTCCGACAAGATAAGGAGGCCTTGCCTACATATCGTAATCTCAAGCTTGGGATTGTAAGGACTTTGTTTCCTAATTGTTCTAATCGGATCATCTTCAACATGTTTTAGAAAATCAATCGTTCCTATTCTATTAGGTTCGTGAGTTCCTAGGGTTGTTCCCCAAGGTGGTCCGTATTGTTTGTTATTTGAGAATTGGTTGCTGAAAAAAGGGTTTCTATCTAAATCGATAATTTTTTTCTGTTCTTCCAAATAAAAAAAGTCATCTTGTTCTTGTTTCAATTAATTTCTTCAATTTCTAAATTCTCATAATAATAAACCAAAAAAAACCTTCCTTCGTGTCTTTTAGTTTTCATTCAACTTTGTTTTCTTTGTTTTTAACTTTGGCTTTTGATTTTTAGTTTCCTCTAAAGCCTTCTTTATTTAAAAAAAGGTTCGTACTTTAATTCTTGTGTTTTCTTTGAATTTCCTTTTTGTTGTTTTCATCTTTGGATTTCCTTTCGTTGTTCTCTTTGAAATCTTCTTATATTTTTCTAGTTCTCTATTTTTATGTTCAATCAATTTTGGTTCTTTAAAAAAAAATAAGTGTCTTGTTGTAAACAATTGTAGATAAAAGATTTGATAAATTGGAGTTTCGATTTTAAAAGGCCATAACTTGGGACTAGGGTATAAAAATGACTAGTTTAAAATATCAATTCGAAACTAGTATGGATTCCGACAAGATAAGGAGGCCTTGCCTACATATCGTAATCTCAAGCTTGGGATTGTAAGGACTTTGTTTCCTAATTGTTCTAATCGGATCATCTTCAACAAGCTTTAGAAAATCAATTGTTCCTATTCTATTAGGTTCGTGAGTTCCTAGGGTTGTTCACCAAGGTGGTCCGTATTGTTTGTTATTTGAGAATTGGTTGCTGAAAAAAGGGTTTCTATCTAAATCGATAATTTTTTTCTGTTCTTCCAAATAAAAAAAGTCATCTTGTTCTCGTTTCAATTAATTTCTTATATTTCTAGATTCTCATAATAATAAACCAAAAAAAACCATCCTTCGTGTCTTTTAGTTTTCATTCAACTTTGTTTTCTTTGTTTTTAACTTTGGCTTTTGATTTTTAGTTTCCTCTAAAGCCCCCTTTATTTAAAAAAAGGTTCGTACTTTAATTCTTGTGTTTTCTTTCAATTTCCTTTTTGTTGTTTTCATCTTTGGATTTCCTTTCGTTGTTCTCTTTGAAATCTTCTTTTATTTTTCTAGTTCTCTATTTTTATGTTCAATCAATTTTTCTTCTTTAAAAAAAACGAAGTGTCTTGTTGTAAACAATTGTAGATAAAAGATTTGCTAAATCGGAGTTTCGATTTTAAATGGCCATAACTTGGGACTAGGGTATAAAAATGACTAGTTTTAAATATCAATTCGAAACTAGCATAGATTCTTATAAGATAAGGAGTCCTTGCCTACATATCGTAATCTCTAGGTTAGGATTATAAGGACTTTGTTTCCTAATTGTTCTAATCGGATCATTTTCATAATGTTTTAGAAAATCAATCGTTCCTAGTCTATTAGGTTCATGAGTTCCTAGGGTTGTTAGCCACGGTGGTCCGTATTGTTTGTTATTTGAGAATTGGTAGCTAAAAAAAGGGTTTCTTTCTAAATCTATAATTTTTTTCAACTCTTCAAAATAAAAAAGTCATCTTGTTCTAGTTTCAATTAATTTCTTCAATTTTTCGATTCTCATAATAATAAACCAAAAAAAACCTTCCTTCGTGTCTTTTAGTTTTCATTCGACTTTGTTTTCATTATTTTTAACTTTGGCTTTGTTTTTTAGTTTTCTCTAAGGCCCCCTTTTTTTTAAAAAAGGTTCGTACTTTAATTCTTGTGTTTTCTTTCCATTTCCTTTTTGTTGTTTCATCTTTGGATTTCCTTTCGTTGTTCTCGTTGAAATCTTCTTATATTTTTCTAGTTTTGTATTTTTATGTTCAATCAATTTTTGATATTTACAAAAAAAAAGGTTGTTGTTGTAAACAGTTGTAGATAAAAGATTTGATAAATCGGAGTTTCGATTTTAAAAGGCCATAACTTGGGACTAGGGTATAAAAATGACTAGTTTAAAATATCAATTCGAAACTAGTATGGATTCCGACAAGATAAGAAGGCCTTACCTACATATCGTAATATCGAGCTTGGGATAAAAAGGACTTTGTTTCCTAATTGTTATAATCGGATCATCTTCCACATGTTTTAGAAAATCAATCGTTCCTATTCTATTAGGTTCGTGAGTTCCTAGGGTTGTTCACCAAGGTGGTCCGTATTGTTTGTTATTTGAGATTTGGTTGCTGAAAAAAGGGTTTCTATCTAAATCTATAATTATTTTCAGTTCTTCAAAATAAACAAAAGTCATCTTGTTCTTGTTTCAATTAATTTCTTCAATTTCTGGATTCTCAAAATAATAAACCAAAAAAAACCTTGCTTCGTGTCTTTTAGTTTTCATTCAACTTTGTTTTCTTTGTTTTTAACTTTGGCTTTTGTTTTTTAGTTTCCTCTAAGCCCCTCTTTTTAGAAAAAAGGTTCGTACTTTAATTCATATGTTTTCTTTCAATTTCCTTTTTGTTGTTTTCATCTTTGGATTTCCTTTCGTTGTTGTCATTGAAATCTTCTTATATTTTTCTAGTTCTCTATTTTTATGTTCAATCAATTTTTGTTCTTTAAAATAAAAAGAAGTGTCTTGTTGTAAACAGTTGTAGATAAAAGATTTGATAAATTGAAGGTTCGATTTTAAAAGGCCATAACTTGGGACTAGGGTATAAAAATGACTAGTTTTAAATATCAATTCGAAACTAGTATGGATTCCGACAAGATAAGGAGGCCTTGCCTAAATATCGTAATCTCAAGCTTGGGATTGTAAGGACTTTGTTTCCTAATTGTTCTAATCGTATCATCTTCAACATGTTTTAGAAAATCAATCGTTCATATTCTATTAGGTTCGTGAGTTCCTAGGGTTGTTCACCAAGGTGCTCCGTATTGTTTGTTATTTGAGAATTGGTTGCTGAAAAAAGGGTTTCTTTCTAAATCGATAATTTTTTTCAGTTCTTCAAAATAAAAAAAGTCATCTTGTTCGCGTTTCAATTAATTTCTTATATTTCTAGATTCTCATAATACTAAACCAAGAAAAACCTTCCTTCGTGTCTTTTAGTTTTCATTCAACTTTGTTTTCTTTATTTTTAACTTTGGCTTTGTTTTTTAGTTTCCTCTAAGGCCCCCTTTTTTTAAAAAAAGGTTCGTACTTTAATTCTTGTGTTTTCTTTCCATTTCCTTTTTGTTGTTTCATCTTTGGATTTCCTTTCGTTGTTCTCGTTGAAATCTTCTTATATTTTTCTAGTTTTGTATTTTTATGTTCAATCAATTTTTGATATTTACAAAAAAAAAGGTTGTTGTTGTAAACAGTTGTAGATAAAAGATTTGATAAATCGGAGTTTCGATTTTAAAAGGCCATAACTTGGGACTAGGGTATAAAAATGACTAGTTTAAAATATCAATTCGAAATTAGTATGGATTCCGACAAGATAAGAAGGCCTTGCCTACATATCGTAATATGGAGCTTGGGATAGAAAGGACTTTGTTTCCTCTTGTTCTAATCGGATCATCTTCAACATGTTTTAGAAAATCAATCGTTCCTATTATATTAGTTTTGTGAGTTCCTAGGGTTGTTCACCAAGGTGGTCCGTATTGTTTGTTATTTGAGATTTGGTTGCTGAAAAAAGGGTTTCTATCTAAATCTATAATTATTTTCAGTTCTTCAAAATAAAAAAAAAGTCATCTTGTTCTTGTTTCAATTAATTTCTTCAATTTCTGGATTCTCAAAATAATAAACCAAAAAAAACCTTCCTTCATGTCTTTTAGTTTTCATTCAACTTTGTTTTCTTTGTTTTTAACTTTGGCTTTTGTTTTTTAGTTTCCTCTAAGGCCCTCTTTTTAAAAAAAAGTTCGTACTTTAATTCTTGTGTTTTCTTTCAATTTCTTTTTTGTTGTTTTCATCTTTGGATTTCCTTTCGTTGTTCTCTTTGAAATCTTCTTATATTTTTCTAGTTCTCTATTTTTATGTTCAATCAATTTTTGTTCTTTAAAATAAAAAGAAGTGTCTTGTTGTAAACAATTGAAGATAAAAGATTTGATAAATTGGAGTTTCGATTTTAAAAGGCCATAACTTGGGACTAGGGTATAAAAATGACTAGTTTTATATATCAATTCGAAACTAGTATGGATTTCGACAAGATAAGGAGGCCTTGCCTACATATCGTAATCTCAAGCTTGGGATTGTAAGGACTTTGTTTCCTAATTTTTCTAATCGGATCATCTTCAACATGTTTTAGAAAATCAATCGTTCCTATTCTATTAGGTTCGTGAGTTCCTAGGGTTGTTCCCCAAGGTGGTCCGTATTGTTTGTTATATGAGAATTGGTTGCTGAAAAAAGGGTTTCTATCTAAATCGATAATTTTTTTCAGTTCTTCCAAATAAAAAAAGTCATCTTGTTCTTGTTTCAATTAATTTCTTCAATTTCTGGATTCTCATAATAATAAACCAAAAAAAACCTTCCTTCGTGTCTTTTAGTTTTCATTCAACTTTGTTTTCTTTGTTTTTAACTTTGGCTTTTGATTTTTAGTTTCCTCTAAAGCCCCCTTTATTTAAAAAATGGTTCGTACTTTTATTCTTGTGTTTTCTTTGAATTTCCTTTTTGTTGTTTTCATCTTTGGATTTCCTTTCGTTGTTCTCTTTGAAATCTTCTTATATTTTTCTAGTTCTCTATTTTTATGTTCAATCAATTTTTGTTCTTTAAAAAAAAAGAAGTGTCTTGTTGTAAACAATTGTAGATAAAAGATTTGATAAATTGGAGTTTCGATTTTAAAAGGCCATAACTTGGGACTAGGGTATAAAAATGACTAGTTTTAAATATCAATTCGAAACTAGCATAGATTCCGATAAGATAAGGAGGCCTTGCCTACATATCGTAATCTCAAGCTTGGGATTGTAAGGACGTTGTTTCCTAGTTGTTCTAATTGGATCATCTTCAACATGTTTTAGAAAATCAATCGTTCCTATTCTATTAGGTTCGTGAGTTCCTAGGGTTGTTCACCAAGGTGGTCCGTATTGTTTGTTATTTGGGAATTGGTTGCTGAAAAAAGGGTTTCTTTCTAAATCTATAATTTTTTTCACCTCATCAAAATAAAAAAGTCATCTTGTTCTAGTTTCAACTAATTTCTTCAATTTTTCGATTCTCATAATAATAAACCAAAAAAAACCTTCCTTCGTGTCTTTTAGTTTTCATTCAACTTTGTTTTCTTTATTTTTAACTTTGGCTTTGTTTTTTAGTTTCCTCTAAGGCCCCCTTTTTTTTAAAAAAGGTTCGTACTTTAATTCTTGTGTTTTCTTTCAATTTCCTTTTTTTTTGTTTCATCTTTGGATTTCCTTTCGTTGTTCTCGTTGAAATCTTCTTATATTTTTCTAGTTTTGTATTTTTATGTCCAAACAATTTTTGATATTTACAAAAAAAAAGGTTGTTGTTGTAAACAGTTGTAGATAAAAGATTTGATAAATCGGAGTTTCGATTTTAAAAGGCCATAACTTGGGACTAGGGTATAAAAATGACTAGTTTAAAATATCAATTCGAAACTAGTATGGATTACGACAAGATAAGAAGGCCTTACCTACATATCGTAATATCGAGCTTGGGATAGAAAGGACTTTGTTTCCTAATTGTTATAATCGGATCATCTTCAACATGTTTTAGAAAATCAATCGTTCCTATTCTATTAGGTTCGTGAGTTCCTAGGGTTGTTCACCAAGGTGGTCCGTATTGTTTGTTATTTGAGATTTGGTTCCTGAAAAAAGGGTTTCTATCTAAATCTATAATTATTTTCAGTTCTTCAAAATAAAAAAAAGTCATCTTGTTCTTGTTTCAATTAATTTCTTCAATTTCTGGATTCTCAAAATAATAAACCAAAAAAAACCTTCCTTCGTGTCTTTTAGTTTTCATTCAACTTTGTTTTCTTTGTTTTTAACTTTGGCTTTTGTGTTTTAGTTTCCTCTAAGGCCCTCTTTTTTAAAAAAATGTTCTTACTTTAATTCTAGTGTTTTCTTCCAATTTCTTTTTTGTTCTTGTGATCTTTTGATTTCCTTTCGTTGTTCTCTTTGAAATCTTCTTATATTTTTCTAGTTCTCTATTTTTATGTTCAATCAATTTTTGTTCTTTACAAAAAAAGAAGTGTGTTGTTGTAAACAGTTGTAGATAAAAGATTTGATAAATCGGAGTTTCGATTTTAAACGGCCATAACTTGGGACTTGGGTATAAAAATGACTAGTTTGAAATATCAAATCGAAACAAGTATGCATTCCGACAAGATAAAGAGGCCTTAGCTACATATGGTAATCTCAAGCTTGGGATTGTAAGGACTTTCTTTTCTAATTGTTCTAATCGGATCATCTACAACATGGCCCGTATTGTTTGTTATTTGAGAATTGGTTGCTGAAAAAAACGGTTTCTATCTAAATCTACCATTTTTTTTCAGTTGTTCAAAATAAAAAAAGTCATCTTCTTCTTGTTTCAATTCCTTTCTTCATTTTCTGGATTCTAATAATAATAAACCAAAAAAAAACCTTCCTTTGTGTCTTTTAGTTTTCATTCAAATTTGTTTTCTTTATTTTTAACTTTGGCTTTTGTTTTTTAGTTTCCTCTAAAGCCCTCTTTTTTAAAAAAAAGGTTTGTACTTTAATTCTAGTGTTTTATTTGAATTTCCTTTTTGTTGTTTCATCTTTGGATTTCCTTTCGTTGTTCTCGTTGAAATCTTCTTATATTTTTCTTGTTTTGTATTTTTATGTTCAATCAATTTTTGATATTTACAAAAAAAAAGGTTGTTGTTGTAAACAGTTGTAGATAAAATATTTGATAAATCGGAGTTTCGATTTTAAAAGGCCATAACTTGGGACTAGGGTATAAAAATGACTAGTTTAAAATATCAATTCAAAACTAGTATGGATTCCGACAAGATAAGAAGGCCTTGCCTACATATTGTAATATCAAGCTTGGGATAGAAAGGACTTTGTTTCCTAATTGTTATAATCGGATCATCTTCAACATGTTTTAGAAAATCAATCGTTCCTATTCTATTAGGTTCGTGAGTTCCTAGGGTTGTTCACCAAGGTGGTCCGTATTGTTTGTTATTTGAGAATTGGTTGCTGAAAAAAGGGTTTCTATCTAAATCGATAATTTTTTTCAGTTCTTCCAAATAAAAAAAGTCATCTTGTTCTTGTTTCAATTAATTTCTTCAATTTCTGGATTCTCAAAATAATAAACCAAAAAAAACCTTCCTTCGTGTCTTTTAGTTTTCATTCAACTTTGTTTTCTTTGTTTTTAACTTTAGCTTTTGTTTTTTAGTTTCCTATAAGGCCTTCTTTTTAAAAAAAAGGTTCGTACTTTAATTCTTGTGTTTTTTTTCAATTTCCTTTTTGTTGTTTTCATCTTTGGATTTCCTTTCGTTGTTCTCTTTGAAATCTTCTTATATTTTTCTAGTTCTCTATTTTTATGTTCAATCAATTTTTGTTCTTTAAAAAAAAGAAGTGTCTTGTTGTAAACAATTGTATATAAAATATTTGATAAATTGGAGTTTCGATTTTAAAAGGCCATAACTTGGGACTAGGGTATAAAAATGACTAGTTTAAAATATCAATTCGAAACTAGTATGGATTCCGACAAGATAAGGAGGCCTTGCCTACATATCGTAATCTCAACCTTGGTATTGTAAGGACTTTGTTTCCTAATTGTTCTAATCGGATCATCTTCAACATGTTTTAGAAAATCAATCGTTCCTATTCTATTAGGTTCGAAAGTTCCTAGGGTTGTTCGCCAAGGTGGTCCGTATTGTTTGTTATTTGAGAATTGGTTGCTGAAAAAAGGGTTTCTTTCTAAATCTATAATTTTTTTCAGAACTTCAAAATAAAAAAAGTCATCTTGTTCTTGTTTCAATTAATTTCTTCAATTTCTAGATTCTCATAATAATAATCCAAAAAAAACCTTCAATCGTGACTTTTAGTTTTCATTCAAATTTGTTTTCTTAGTTTTTAACTTTGGCTTTTGATTTTTAGTTTCCTCTAAAGCCCCCTTTATTTAAAAAAAGGTTCGTACTTTAATTCTTGTGTTTTCATTGAATTTCCTTTTTGTTGTTTTCATCTTTGGATTTCCTTTCGTTGTTCTCTTTGAAATCTTCTTATATTTTTCTAGTCCTCTATTTTTATGTTCAATCAATTTTTGTTCTTTAAAAAAAAAGAAGTGTCTTGTTGTAAACAATTGTAGATAAAATATTTGATAAATTGGAGTTTCGATTTTAAAAGGCCATAACTTGGGACTAGGGTATTGAAATGACTAGTTTAAAATATCAATTCGAAACTAGTATGGATTCCGACAAGATAAGAAGGCCTTGCCTACATATTGTAATATCAAGCTTGGGATAGAAAGGACTTTGTTTCCTAATTGTTATAATCGGATCATCTTCAACATGTTTTCGAAAATCAATCGTTCCAATACTATTAGGTTCGTGAGTTCTTAGGGTTGTTCGCCAAGGTGGTCCGTATTGTTTGTTATTTGAGAATTGGTTGGTGAAAAAAGGGTTTCTATCTAAATCTATAACTTTTTTCAGTTCTTCAAAATAAAAAAGTCATCTTGTTCTTGTTTCAATTAATTTCTTCAATTTCTGGATTCTCAAAATAATAAACCAAAAAAAACCTTCCTTCGTGTCTTTTAGTTTTCATTCAACTTTGTTTTCTTTGTTTTTAACTTTAGCTTTTGTTTTTTAGTTTCCTCTAAGGCCTTATTTTTAAAAAAAAGGTTCGTACTTTAATTCTTGTGTTTTCTTTCAATTTCCTTTTTGTTGTTTTCATCTTTGGATTTCCTTTCGTTGTTCTCTTTGAAATCTTCTTATATTTTTCTAGTTCTCTATTTTTATGTTTAATCAATTTTTGTTCTTTAAAACAAAAGAAGTGTCTTGTTGTAAACAATTGTAGATAAAAGATTTGATAAATTGGAGTTTCGATTTTAAAAGGCCATAACTTGGGACTAGGGTATAAAAATGACTAGTTTAAAATATCATTTCGAAAGTAGTATGGATTCCGACAAGATAAGGAGGCCTTGCCTACATATCGTAATCTCAAGCTTGGTATTGTAAGGACTTTGTTTCCTAATTATTCTAATCGGATCAGCTTCAACATGTTTTAGAAAATAAATCGTTCCTATTCTATTAGGTTCGTAAGTTCCTAGGGTTGTTCGCCAAGGTGGTCCGTATTGTTTGTTATTTGAGAATTGGTTGCTGAAAAAAGGGTTTCTTTCTAAATCTATAATTTTTTTCAGCACTTCAAAATAAAAAAAGTCATCTTGTTCTTGTTTCAATTAATTTCTTCAATTTCTAGATTCTCATAATAATAATCCAAAAAAAACCTTCAATCGTGACTTTTAGTTTTCATTCAACTTTGTTTTCTTAGTTTTTAACTTTGGCTTTTGATTTTTAGTTTCCTCTAAAGCCCCCTATATTTAAAAAAAGGTTCGTACTTTAATTCTTGTGTTTTCTTTGAATTTCCTTTTTGTTGTTTTCATCTTTGGATTTCCTTTCGTTGTTCTCTTTGAAATCTTCTTATATTTTTCTAGTTCTCTATTTTTATGTTCAATCAATTTTTGTTCTTTAAAAAAAAAGAAGTGTCTTGTTGTAAACAATTGTAGATAAAATATTTGATAAATTGGAGTTTCGATTTTAAAAGGCCATAACTTGGGACTAGGGTATAGAATTGACTAGTTTAAAATATCAATTCGAAACTAGTATGGATTCCGACAAGATAAGGAGGCCTTGCCTACATATCGTAATCTCAAGCTTGGTATTGTAAGGACTTTGTTTCCTAATTGTTCTAATCGGATCATCTTCAACATGTTTTAGAAAATCAATCGTTCCTATTCTATTAGGTTCGTGAGTTCCTAGGGTTGTTCGCCAAGGTGGTCCGTATTGTTTGTTATTTGAGAATTGGTTGCTGAAAAAAGGGTTTCTATCTAAATCTATAACTTTTTTCAGTTCTTCAAAATAAAAAAAGTCATCTTGTTCTTGTTTCAATTAATTTCTTCAATTTCTGGATTCTCAAAATAATAAACCAAAAAAAACCTTCCTTCGTGTCTTTTAGTTTTCATTCAACTTTGTTTTCTTTGTTTTTAACTTTAGCTTTTGTTTTTTAGTTTCCTCTAAGGCCTTATTTTTAAAAAAAAGGTTCGTACTTTAATTCTTGTGTTTTCTTTCAATTTCCTTTTTGTTGTTTTCATCTTTGGATTTCCTTTCGTTGTTCTCTTTGAAATCTTCTTATATTTTTCTAGTTCTCTATTTTTATGTTTAATCAATTTTTGTTCTTTAAAACAAAAGAAGTGTCTTGTTGTAAACAATTGTAGATAAAAGATTTGATAAATTGGAGTTTCGATTTTAAAAGGCCATAACTTGGGACTAGGGTATAAAAATGACTAGTTTAAAATATCATTTCGAAACTAGTATGGATTCCGACAAGATAAGGAGGCCTTGCCTACATATCGTAATCTCAAGCTTGGTATTGTAAGGACTTTGTTTCCTAATTATTCTAATCGGATCAGCTTCAACATGTTTTAGAAAATAAATCGTTCCTATTCTATTAGGTTCGTAAGTTCCTAGGGTTGTTCGCCAAGGTGGTCCGTATTGTTTGTTATTTGAGAATTGGTTGCTGAAAAAAGGGTTTCTTTCTAAATCTATAATTTTTTTCAGCACTTCAAAATAAAAAAAGTCATCTTGTTCTTGTTTCAATTAATTTCTTCAATTTCTAGATTCTCATAATAATAATCCAAAAAAAACCTTCAATCGTGACTTTTAGTTTTCATTCAACTTTGTTTTCTTAGTTTTTAACTTTGGCTTTTGATTTTTAGTTTCCTCTAAAGCCCCCTATATTTAAAAAAAGGTTCGTACTTTAATTCTTGTGTTTTCTTTGAATTTCCTTTTTGTTGTTTTCATCTTTGGATTTCCTTTCGTTGTTCTCTTTGAAATCTTCTTATATTTTTCTAGTTCTCTATTTTTATGTTCAATCAATTTTTGTTCTTTAAAAAAAAAGAAGTGTCTTGTTGTAAACAATTGTAGATAAAATATTTGATAAATTGGAGTTTCGATTTTAAAAGGCCATAACTTGGGACTAGGGTATAGAATTGACTAGTTTAAAATATCAATTCGAAACTAGTATGGATTCCGACAAGATAAGGAGGCCTTGCCTACATATCGTAATCTCAAGCTTGGTATTGTAAGGACTTTGTTTCCTAATTGTTCTAATCGGATCATCTTCAACATGTTTTAGAAAATCAATCGTTCCTATTCTATTAGGTTCGTGAGTTCCTAGGGTTGTTCGCCAAGGTGGTCCGTATTGTTTGTTATTTGAGAATTGGTTGCTGAAAAAAGGGTTTCTATCTAAATCTATAACTTTTTTCAGTTCTTCAAAATAAAAAAAGTCATCTTGTTCTTGTTTCAATTAATTTCTTCAATTTCTGGATTCTCAAAATAATAAACCAAAAAAAACCTTCCTTCGTGTCTTTTAGTTTTCATTCAACTTTGTTTTCTTTGTTTTTAACTTTAGCTTTTGTTTTTTAGTTTCCTCTAAGGCCTTCTTTTAAAAAAAAAGGTTCGTACTTTAATTCTTGGGTTTTCTTTCAATTTCCTTTTTGTTATTTTCATCTTTGGATTTCCTTTCGTTGTTCTCTTTGAAATCTTCTTATATTTTTCTAGTTCTCTATTTTTATGTTCAATCAATTTTTGTTCTTTAAAAAAAAAGAAGTGTCTTGTTGTAAAATATTGTAGATAAAAGATTTGATAAATTGGAGTTTCGATTTTAAAAGGCCATAACTTGGGACTAGGGTATAGAAATGACTAGTTTAAAATATCATTTCGAAATTAGTATGGATTCCGACAAGATAAGGAGGCCTTGCCTACATATCGTAATCTCAAGCTTGGTATTGTAAGGACTTTGTTTCCTAATTGTTCTAATCGGATCATCTTCAACATGTTTTAGAAAATCAATCGTTCCTATTCTGTTAGGTTCGTGAGTTCCTAGGGTTGTTCGCCAAGGTGGTCCGTATTGTTTGTTATTTGAGAATTGGTTGTTGAAAAAAGGGTTTCTATCTAAATCTATAACTTTTTTCAGTTCTTCAAATTAAAAAAAGTCATCTTGTTCTTGTTTCAATTAATTTCTTCAATTTCTGGATTCTCAAAATAATAAACCAAAAAAAACCTTCCTTCGTGTCTTTTAGTTTTCATTCAACTTTGTTTTCTTTGTTTTTAACTTTAGCTTTTGTTTTTTAGTTTCCTCTAAGGCCTTCTTTTAAAAAAAAAGGTTCGTACTTTAATTCTTGGGTTTTCTTTCAATTTCCTTTTTGTTGTTTTCATCTTTGGATTTCCTTTCGTTGTTCTCTTTGAAATCTTCTTATATTTTTCTAGTTCTCTACTTTTATGTTCAATCAATTTTTGTTCTTTAAAAAAAAATAAGTGTCTTGTTGTAAAATATTGTAGATAAAAGATTTGATAAATTGGAGTTTCGATTTTAAAAGGCCATAACTTGGGACTAGGGTATAAAAATGACTAGTTTAAAATATCAATTCGAAACTAGAATGGATTCCGACAAGATAAGGAGGCCTTGCCTACATATCGTAATCTCAAGCTTGGGATTGTAAGGACTTTGTTTCCTAATTGTTCTAATCGGATCAGCTTCAACATGTTTTAGAAAATCAATCGTTCCTATTCTATTAGGTTCGTGAGTTCCTAGGGTTGTTCCCCAAGGTGGTCCGTATTGTTTGTTATTTGATAATTGGTTGCTGAAAAAAGGGTTTCTATCTAAATCGATAATTTTTTTCAGTTCTTCAAAATAAAAAAAAGTCATCTTGTTCTTGTTTCAATTAATTTCTTCAATTTTTGGATTCTCAAAATAATAAACCAAAAAAAACCTTCCTTCGTGTCTTTTAGTTTTCATTCAACTTTGTTTTCTTTGTTTTTAACTTTGGCTTTTGTTTTTTAGTTTCCTCTAAGGCCCTCTTTTTAAAAAAAAAGGTTCGTACTTTAATTCTTCTGTTTTCTTTCAATTTCCTTTTTGTTGTTTTCATCTTTGGATTTCCTTTCGTTGTTCTCTTTGAAATCTTCTTATATTTTTCTAGTCCTCTATTTTTATGTTCAATCAATTTTTGTTCTTTAAAAAAAAAGAAGTGTCTTGTTGTAAACAATTGTAGATAAAATATTTGATAAATTGGAGTTTCGATTTTAAAAGGCAATAACTTGGGACTAGGGTATTGAAATGACTAGTTTAAAATATCAATTCGAAACTAGTATGGATTCCGACAAGATAAGAAGGCCTTGCCTACATATTGTAATATCAAGCTTGGGATAGAAAGGACTTTGTTTCCTAATTGTTATAATCGGATCATCTTCAACATGTTTTCGAAAATCAATCGTTCCAATACTATTAGGTTCGTGAGTTCTTAGGGTTGTTCGCCAAGGTGGTCCGTATTGTTTGTTATTTGAGAATTGGTTGGTGAAAAAAGGGTTTCTATCTAAATCTATAACTTTTTTCAGTTCTTCAAAATAAAAAAGTCATCTTGTTCTTGTTTCAATTAATTTCTTCAATTTCTGGATTCTCAAAATAATAAACCAAAAAAAACCTTCCTTCGTGTCTTTTAGTTTTCATTCAACTTTGTTTTCTTTGTTTTTAACTTTAGCTTTTGTTTTTTAGTTTCCTCTAAGGCCTTATTTTTAAAAAAAAGGTTCGTACTTTAATTCTTGTGTTTTCTTTCAATTTCCTTTTTGTTGTTTTCATCTTTGGATTTCCTTTCGTTGTTCTCTTTGAAATCTTCTTATATTTTTCTAGTTCTCTATTTTTATATTCAATCAATTTTTGTTCTTTAAAAAAAAAGAAGTGTCTTGTTGTAAACAATTGTAGATAAAATATTTGATAAATTGGAGTTTCGATTTTAAAAGGCCATAACTTGGGACTAGGGTATAAAAATGACTAGTTTAAAATATCATTTCGAAACTAGTATGGATTCCGACAAGATAAGGAGGCCTTGCCTACATATCGTAATCTCAAGCTTGGTATTGTAAGGACTTTGTTTCCTAATTATTCTAATCGGATCAGCTTCAACATGTTTTAGAAAATAAATCGTTCCTATTCTATTAGGTTCGTAAGTTCCTAGGGTTGTTCGCCAAGGTGGTCCGTATTGTTTGTTATTTGAGAATTGGTTGCTGAAAAAAGGGTTTCTTTCTAAATCTATAATTTTTTTCAGCACTTCAAAATAAAAAAAGTCATCTTGTTCTTGTTTCAATTAATTTCTTCAATTTCTAGATTCTCATAATAATAATCCAAAAAAAACCTTCAATCGTGACTTTTAGTTTTCATTCAACTTTGTTTTCTTAGTTTTTAACTTTGGCTTTTGATTTTTAGTTTCCTCTAAAGCCCCCTATATTTAAAAAAAGGTTCGTACTTTAATTCTTGTGTTTTCTTTGAATTTCCTTTTTGTTGTTTTCATCTTTGGATTTCCTTTCGTTGTTCTCTTTGAAATCTTCTTATATTTTTCTAGTTCTCTATTTTTATGTTCAATCAATTTTTGTTCTTTAAAAAAAAAGAAGTGTCTTGTTGTAAACAATTGTAGATAAAATATTTGATAAATTGGAGTTTCGATTTTAAAAGGCCATAACTTGGGACTAGGGTATAGAATTGACTAGTTTAAAATATCAATTCGAAACTAGTATGGATTCCGACAAGATAAGGAGGCCTTGCCTACATATCGTAATCTGAAGCTTGGTATTGTAAGGACTTTGTTTCCTAATTGTTCTAATCGGATCATCTTCAACATGTTTTAGAAAATCAATCGTTCCTATTCTATTAGGTTCGTGAGTTCCTAGGGTTGTTCGCCAAGGTGGTCCGTATTGTTTGTTATTTGAGAATTGGTTGCTGAAAAAAGGGTTTCTATCTAAATCTATAACTTTTTTCAGTTCTTCAAAATAAAAAAAGTCATCTTGTTCTTGTTTCAATTAATTTCTTCAATTTCTGGATTCTCAAAATAATAAACCAAAAAAAACCTTCCTTCGTGTCTTTTAGTTTTCATTCAACTTTGTTTTCTTTGTTTTTAACTTTAGCTTTTGTTTTTTAGTTTCCTCTAAGGCCTTTTTTTAAAAAAAAAGGTTCGTACTTTAATTCTTGGGTTTTCTTTCAATTTCCTTTTTGTTATTTTCATCTTTGGATTTCCTTTCGTTGTTCTCTTTGAAATCTTCTTATATTTTTCTAGTTCTCTATTTTTATGTTCAATCAATTTTTGTTCTTTAAAAAAAAGAAGTGTCTTGTTGTAAAATATTGTAGATAAAAGATTTGATAAATTGGAGTTTCGATTTTAAAAGGCCATAACTTGGGACTAGGGTATAGAAATGACTAGTTTAAAATATCATTTCGAAATTAGTATGGATTCCGACAAGATAAGGAGGCCTTGCCTACATATCGTAATCTCAAGCTTGGTATTGTAAGGACTTTGTTTCCTAATTGTTCTAATCGGATCATCTTCAACATGTTTTAGAAAATCAATCGTTCCTATTCTGTTAGGTTCGTGAGTTCCTAGGGTTGTTCGCCAAGGTGGTCCGTATTGTTTGTTATTTGAGAATTGGTTGTTGAAAAAAGGGTTTCTATCTAAATCTATAACTTTTTTCAGTTCTTCAAATTAAAAAAAGTCATCTTGTTCTTGTTTCAATTAATTTCTTCAATTTCTGGATTCTCAAAATAATAAACCCAAAAAAACCTTCTTTCGTGTCTTTTAGTTTTCATTCAACTTTGTTTTCTTTGTTTTTAACTTTAGCTTTTGTTTTTTAGTTTCCTCTAAGGCCTTCTTTTAAAAAAAAAGGTTCGTACTTTAATTCTTGGGTTTTCTTTCAATTTCCTTTTTGTTGTTTTCATCTTTGGATTTCCTTTCGTTGTTCTCTTTGAAATCTTCTTATATTTTTCTAGTTCTCTACTTTTATGTTCAATCAATTTTTGTTCTTTAAAAAAAAATAAGTGTCTTGTTGTAAAATATTGTAGATAAAAGATTTGATAAATTGGAGTTTCGATTTTAAAAGGCCATAACTTGGGACTAGGGTATAAAAATGACTAGTTTAAAATATCAATTCGAAACTAGAATGGATTCCGACAAGATAAGGAGGCCTTGCCTACATATCGTAATCTCAAGCTTGGGATTGTAAGGACTTTGTTTCCTAATTGTTCTAATCGGATCAGCTTCAACATGTTTTAGAAAATCAATCGTTCCTATTTTATTAGGTTCGTGAGTTCCTAGGGTTGTTCCCCAAGGTGGTCCGTATTGTTTGTTATTTGATAATTGGTTGCTGAAAAAAGGGTTTCTATCTAAATCGATAATTTTTTTCAGTTCTTCAAAATAAAAAAAAGTCATCTTGTTCTTGTTTCAATTAATTTCTTCAATTTTTGGATTCTCAAAATAATAAACCAAAAAAAACCTTCCTTCGTGTCTTTTAGTTTTCATTCAACTTTGTTTTCTTTGTTTTTAACTTTGGCTTTTGTTTTTTAGTTTCCTCTAAGGCCCTCTTTTTAAAAAAAAAGGTTCGTACTTTAATTCTTCTGTTTTCTTTCAATTTCCTTTTTGTTGTTTTCATCTTTGGATTTCCTTTCGTTGTTCTCTTTGAAATCTTCTTATATTTTTCTAGTTCTCTATTTTTATGTTCAATCAATTTTTGTTCTTTAAAAAAAAAAAGAAGTGTCTTCTTGTAAACAATTGTAGATAAAATATTTGATAAATTGGAGTTTCGATTTTAAAAGGCCATAACTTGGGACTAGGGTATAAAAATGACTAGTTTAAAATATCAATTCGAAACTAGTATGGATTCCGACAAGATAAGGAGGCCTTGCCTACATATCGTAATCTCAAGCTTGGTATTGTAAAGACTTTGTTTCCTAATTGTTCTAATCGGATCAGCTTCAACATGTTTTAGAAAATCAATCGTTCCTATTCTATTAGGTTCGTAAATTCCTAGGGTTGTTCGCCAAGGTGGTCCGTATTGTTTGTTATTTGAGAATTGGTTGCTGAAAAAAGGGTTTCTTTCTAAATCTATAATTTTTTCAGCACTTCAAAATAAAAAAAGTCATCTTGTTCTTGTTTCAATTAATTTCTTCAATTTCTAGATTCTCATATTAATAAACCAAAAAAAACCTTCATTCGTGTCTTTTAGTTTTCATTCAACTTTGTTTTCTTTGTTTTTAACTTTGGCTTTTGATTTTTAGTTTCCTCTAAAGCCCCCTTTATTTAAAAAAAGGTTCGTACTTTAATTCTTGTGTTTTCTTTGAATTTCCTTTTTGTTGTTTTCATCTTTGGATTTCCTTTCGTTGTTCTCTTTGAAATCTTCTTATATTTTTCTAGTTCTCTATTTTTATGTTCAATCAATTTTTGTTCTTTAAAAAAAAAAGAAGTGTCTTGTTGTAAACAATTGTAAATAAAATATTTGATAAATTGGAGTTTCGATTTTAAAAGGCCATAACTTGGGACTAGGGTATAAAAATGACTAGTTTAAAATATCAATTCGAAACTAGTATGGATTCCGACAAGATAAGGAGGCCTTGCCTATATATCGTAATCTCAAGCTTGGTATTGTAAGGAATTTGTTTCCTAATTGTTCTAATCGGATCATCTTCAACATGTTTTCGAAAATCAATCGTTCCAATACTATTAGGTTCGTGAGTTCTTAGGGTTGTTCGCCAAGGTGGTCCGTATTGTTTGTTATTTGAGAATTGGTTGGTGAAAAAAGGGTTTCTATCTAAATCTATAACTTTTTTCAGTTCTTCAAAATAAAAAAGTCATCTTGTTCTTGTTTCAATTAATTTCTTCAATTTCTGGATTCTCATAATAATAATCCAAAAAAAACCTTCAATCGTGACTTTTAGTTTTCATTCAACTTTGTTTTCTTAGTTTTTAACTTTGGCTTTTGATTTTTAGTTTCCTCTAAAGCCCCCTTTATTTAAAAAAAGGTTCGTACTTTAATTCTTGTGTTTTCATTGAATTTCCTTTTTGTTGTTTTCATCTTTGGATTTCCTTTCGTTGTTCTCTTTGAAATCTTCTTATATTTTTCTAGTCCTCTATTTTTATGTTCAATCAATTTTTGTTCTTTAAAAAAAAAGAAGTGTCTTGTTGTAAACAATTGTAGATAAAATATTTGATAAATTGGAGTTTCGATTTTAAAAGGCCATAACTTGGGACTAGGGTATAGAAATGACTAGTTTAAAATATCAATTCGAAACTAGTATGGATTCCGACAAGATAAGGAGGCCTTGCCTACATATCGTAATCTCAAGCTTGGTATTGTAAGGACTTTGTTTCCTAATTGTTCTAATCGGATCAGCTTCAACATGTTTTAGAAAATCAATCGTTCCTATTCTATTAGGTTCGTAAGTTCCTAGGGTTGTTCGCCAAGGTGGTCCGTATTGTTTGTTATTTGAGAATTGGTTGCTGAAAAAAAGGGTTTCTTTCTAAATCTATAATTCTTTTCAGCACTTCAAAAGAAAAAAGTCATCTTGTTCTTGCTTGAATTAATTTCTTCAATTTTTGGATTCTCATAATAATAAACCAAAAAAAAACCTTCCTTCGTGTCTTTTAGTTTTCATTCAACTTTGTTTTCTTTGTTTTTAACTTTCGCTTTTGATTTTTAGTTTCCTCTAAAGCCGCCTTTATTTAAAAAAAGGTTCGTACTTTAATTCTTGTGTTTTCTTTGAATTTCCTTTTTGTTGTTTTCATCTTTGGATTTCCTTTCGTTGTTCTCTTTGAAATCTTCTTATATTTTTCTAGTCCTCTATTTTTATGTTCAATCAATTTTTGTTCTTTAAAAAAAAAGAAGTGTCTTGTTGTAAACAATTGTAGATAAAATATTTGATAAATTGGAGTTTCGATTTTAAAAGGCCATAACTTGGGACTAGGGTATAGAAATGACTAGTTTAAAATATCAATTCGAAACTAGTATGGATTCCGACAAGATAAGAAGGCCTTGCCTACATATTGTAATATCAAGCTTGGGATAGAAACGACTTTGTTTCCTAATTGTTATAATCGGATCATCTTCAACATGTTTTCGAAAATCAATCGTTCCAATACTATTAGGTTCGTGAGTTCTTAGGGTTGTTCGCCAAGGTGGTCCGTATTGTTTGTTATTTGAGAATTGGTTGGTGAAAAAAGGGTTTCTATCTAAATCTATAACTTTTTTCAGTTCTTCAAAATAAAAAAGTCATCTTGTTCTTGTTTCAATTAATTTCTTCAATTTCTGGATTCTCAAAATAATAAACCAAAAAAAACCTTCCTTCGTGTCTTTTAGTTTTCATTCAACTTTGTTTTCTTTGTTTTTAACTTTAGCTTTTGTTTTTTAGTTTCCTCTAAGGCCTTATTTTTAAAAAAAAGGTTCGTATTTTAATTCTTGTGTTTTCTTTCAATTTCCTTTTTGTTGTTTTCATCTTTGGATTTCCTTTCGTTGTTCTCTTTGAAATCTTCTTATATTTTTCTAGTTCTCTATTTTTATATTCAATCAATTTTTGTTCTTTAAAAAAAAAAGAAGTGTCTTGTTGTAAACAATTGTAGATAAAATATTTGATAAATTGGAGTTTCGATTTTAAAAGGCCATAACTTGGGACTAGGGTATAAAATGACTAGTTTAAAATATCATTTCGAAACTAGTATGGATTCCGACAAGATAAGGAGGCCTTGCCTACATATCGTAATCTCAAGCTTGGTATTGTAAGGACTTTGTTTCCTAATTGTTCTAATCGGATCAGCTTCAACATGTTTTAGAAAATCAATCGTTCCTATTCTATTAGGTTCGTAAGTTCCTAGGGTTGTTCGCCAAGGTGGTCCGTATTGTTTGTTATTTGAGAATTGGTTGCTGAAAAAAAGGGTTTCTTTCTAAATCTATAATTCTTTTCAGCACTTCAAAAGAAAAAAGTCATCTTGTTCTTGCTTGAATTAATTTCTTCAATTTTTGGATTCTCATAATAATAAACCAAAAAAAACCTTCCTTCGTGTCTTTTAGTTTTCATTCAACTTTGTTTTCTTTGTTTTTAACTTTCGCTTTTGATTTTTAGTTTCCTCTAAAGCCGCCTTTATTTAAAAAAAGGTTCGTACTTTAATTCTTGTGTTTTCTTTGAATTTCCTTTTTGTTGTTTTCATCTTTGGATTTCCTTTCGTTGTTCTCTTTGAAATCTTCTTATATTTTTCTAGTCCTCTATTTTTATGTTCAATCAATTTTTGTTCTTTAAAAAAAAAGAAGTGTCTTGTTGTAAACAATTGTAGATAAAATATTTGATAAATTGGAGTTTCGATTTTAAAAGGCCATAACTTGGGACTAGGGTATAGAAATGACTAGTTTAAAATATCAATTCGAAACTAGTATGGATTCCGACAAGATAAGAAGGCCTTGCCTACATATTGTAATATCAAGCTTGGGATAGAAACGACTTTGTTTCCTAATTGTTATAATCGGATCATCTTCAACATGTTTTCGAAAATCAATCGTTCCAATACTATTAGGTTCGTGAGTTCTTAGGGTTGTTCGCCAAGGTGGTCCGTATTGTTTGTTATTTGAGAATTGGTTGGTGAAAAAAGGGTTTCTATCTAAATCTATAACTTTTTTCAGTTCTTCAAAATAAAAAAGTCATCTTGTTCTTGTTTCAATTAATTTCTTCAATTTCTGGATTCTCAAAATAATAAACAAAAAAAAACCTTCCTTCGTGTCTTTTAGTTTTCATTCAACTTTGTTTTCTTTGTTTTTAACTTTAGCTTTTGTTTTTTAGTTTCCTCTAAGGCCTTATTTTTAAAAAAAAGGTTCGTATGTTAATTCTTGTGTTTTCTTTCAATTTCCTTTTTGTTGTTTTCATCTTTGGATTTCCTTTCGTTGTTCTCTTTGAAATCTTCTTATATTTTTCTAGTTCTCTATTTTTATATTCAATCAATTTTTGTTCTTTAAAAAAAAAAGAAGTGTCTTGTTGTAAACAATTGTAGATAAAATATTTGATAAATTGGAGTTTCGATTTTAAAAGGCCATAACTTGGGACTAGGGTATAAAAATGACTAGTTTAAAATATAATTTCGAAACTAGTATGGATTCCGACAAGATAAGGAGGCCTTGCCTACATATCGTAATCTCAAGCTTGGTATTGTAAGGACTTTGTTTCCTAATTGTTCTAATCGGATCAGCTTCAACATGTTTTAGAAAATCAATCGTTCCTATTCTATTAGGTTCGTAAGTTCCTAGGGTTGTTCGCCAAGGTGGTCCGTATTGTTTGTTATTTGAGAATTGGTTGCTGAAAAAAGGGTTTCTTTCTAAATCTATAATTTTTTTCAGCAATTCAAAATAAAAAAAGTCATCTTGTTCTTGTTTCAATTAATTTCTTCAATTTCTAGATTCTCATAATAATAAACCAAAAAAAACCTTCCTTCGTGTCTTTTAGTTTTCATTCAACTTTGTTTTCTTTGTTTTTAACTTTGGCTTTTGATTTTTAGTTTCCTCTAAAGCCCCCTTTATTTAAAAAAAGGTTCGTACTTTAATTCTTTAGTTTTCTTTGAATTTCCTTTTTGTTGTTTTCATCTTTGGATTTCCTTTCGTTGTTCTCTTTGAAATCTTCTTATATTTTTCTAGTTATCTATTTTTATGTTTAATCAATTTTTGTTCTTTAAAAAAAAAAGAAGTGTCTTGTTGTAAACAATTGTAGATAAAAGATTTGATAAATTGGAGTTTCCATTTTAAAAGGCCATAACTTGGGACTAGGGTATAAAAATGACTAGTTTAAAATATCAATTCGAAACTAGTATGGATTCCGACAAGATAAGGAGGCCTTGCCTACATATCGTAATCTCAAGCTTGGTATTGTAAGGACTTTATTTCCTAATTGTTCTAATCGGATCATCTTCAACATGTTTTAGAAAATCAATCGTTCCTATTCTATTAGGTTCGTAAGTTCCTAGGGTTGTTCGCCAAGGTGGTCCGTATTGTTTGTTATTTGAGAATTGGTTGCTGAAAAAAAGGGTTTCTTTCTAAATCTATAATTCTTTTCAGCACTTCAAAAGAAAAAAGTCATCTTGTTCTTGCTTGAATTAATTTCTTCAATTTTTGGATTCTCATAATAATAAACCAAAAAAAAACCTTCCTTCGTGTCTTTTAGTTTTCATTCAACTTTGTTTTCTTTGTTTTTAACTTTCGCTTTTGATTTTTAGTTTCCTCTAAAGCCGCCTTTATTTAAAAAAAGGTTCGTACTTTAATTCTTGTGTTTTCTTTGAATTTCCTTTTTGTTGTTTTCATCTTTGGATTTCCTTTCATTGTTCTCTTTGAAATCTTCTTATATTTTTCTAGTTCTCTATTTTTATGTTCAATCAATTTTTGTTCTTTAAAAAAAAAGAAGTGTCTTGTTGTAAACAATTGTAGATAAAAGATTTGATAAATTGGAGTTTCGATTTTAAAAGGCCATAACTTGGGACTAGGGTATAGAAATGACTAGTTGAAAATATCAATTCGAAACTAGTATGGATTCCGACAAGATAAGGAGGCCTTGCCTACATATCGTAATCTCAAGCTTGGTATTGTAAGGACTTTGTTTCCTAATTGTTCTAATCGGATCATCTTCAACATGTTTTAGAAAATCAATCGTTCCTATTCTATTAGGTTCGTAAGTTCCTAGGGTTGTTCGCCAAGGTGGTCCGTATTGTTTGTTATTTGAGAATTGGTTGCTGAAAAAAGGGTTTCTTTCTAAATCTATAATTTTTTTCAGCACTTCAAAATAAAAAAAGTCATCTTGTTCTTGTTTCAATTAATTTCTTCAATTTCTAGATTCTCATAATAATAAACCAAAAAAAACCTTCCTTCGTGTCTTTTAGTTTTCATTCAACTTTGTTTTCTTTTTTTTTAACTTTGGCTTTTGATTTTTAGTTTCCTCTAAAGCCCCCTTTATTTAAAAAAAGGTTCGTACTTTAATTCTTGTGTTTTCTTTGAATTTCCTTTTTGTTGTTTTCATCTTTGGATTTCCTTTCGTTGTTCTCTTTGAAATCTTCTTATATTTTTCTAGTTCTCTATTTTTATGTTCAACAATTTTTGTTCATTAAAAAAAAAAAGAAGTGTCTTGTTGTAAACAATTGTAGATAAAAGATTTGATAAATTGGAGTTTCGATTTTAAAAGGCCATAACTTGGGACTAGGGTATAAAAATGACTAGTTTAAAATATCAATTCGAAACTAGTATGGATTCCGACAAGATAAGGAGGCCTTGCCTACATATCGTAATCTCAAGCTTGGTATTGTAAGGACTTTGTTTCCTAATTGTTCTAATCGGATCAGCTTCAACATGTTTTAGAAAATCAATCGTTCCTATTTTATTAGGTTCGTGAGTTCCTAGGGTTGTTCCCCAAGGTGGTCCGTATTGTTTGTTATTTGAGAATTGGTTGCTGAAAAAAGGGTTTCTATCTAAATCGATAATTTTTTTCAGTTCTTCTAAATAAAAAAAGTCATCTTGTTCTTGTTTCAATTAATTTCTTCAATTTCTAGATTCTCATAATAATAAACCAAAAAATACCTTCCTTCGTGTCTTTTAGTTTTCATTCAACTTTGTTTTCTTTGTTTTTAACTTTGGCTTTTGATTTTTAGTTTCCTCTAAAGCCCCCTTTATTTAAAAAAAGGTTCGTACTTTAATTCTTTAGTTTTCTTTGAATTTCCTTTTTGTTGTTTTCATCTTTGGATTTCCTTTCGTTGTTCTCTTTGAAATCTTCTTATATTTTTCTAGTTCTCTATTTTTATGTTTAATCAATTTTTGTTCTTTAAAAAAAAAGAAGTGTCTTGTTGTAAACAATTGTAGATAAAAGATTTGATAAATTGGAGTTTCGATTTTAAAAGGCCATAACTTGGGACTAGGGTATAAAAATGACTAGTTTAAAATATCAATTCGAAACTAGTATGGATTCCGACAAGATAAGGAGGCCTTGCCTACATATCGTAATCTCAAGCTTGGTATTGTAAGGACTTTGTTTCCTAATTGTTCTACTCGGATCATCTTCAACATGTTTTAGAAAATCAATCATTCCTATTATATTAGGTTCGTAAGTTCCTAGGGTTGTTCGCCAAGGTGGTCCGTATTGTTTGTTATTTGAGAATTGGTTGCTGAAAAAAGGGTTTCTTTCTAAATCTATAATTCTTTTCAGCACTTCAAAAGAAAAAAGTCATCTTGTTCTTGTTTCAATTAATTTCTTCAATTTTTGGATTCTCATAATAATAAACCAAAAAAAAAACCTTCCTTCGTGTCTTTTAGTTTTCATTCAACTTTGTTTTCTTTGTTTTTAACTTTGGCTTTTGATTTTTAGTTTCCTCTAAAGCCCCCTTTATTTAAAAAAAGGTTCGTACTTTAATTCTTGTGTTTTCTTTGAATTTCCTTTTTGTTGTTTTCATCTTTGGATTTCCTTTCGTTGTTCTCTTTGAAATCTTCTTATATTTTTCTAGTTCTCTATTTTTATGTTCAACAATTTTTGTTCATTAAAAAAAAAAGAAGTGTCTTGTTGTAAACAATTGTAGATAAAAGATTTGATAAATTGGAGTTTCGATTTTAAAAGGCCATAACTTGGGACTAGGGTATAAAAATGACTAGTTTAAAATATCAATTCGAAACTAGTATGGATTCCGACAAGATAAGGAGGCCTTGCCTACATATCGTAATCTCAAGCTTGGTATTGTAAGGACTTTGTTTCCTAATTGTTCTAATCTGATCATCTTCAACATGTTTTAGAAAATCAATCGTTCCTATTCTATTAGGTTCGTAAGTTCCTAGGCTTGTTCGCCAAGGTGGTCCGTATTGTTTGTTATTTGAGAATTGGTTGCTGAAAAAAGGGTTTCTTTCTAAATCTATAATATTTTTCAGCACTTCAAAATAAAAAAGTCATCTTGTTCTTGTTTCAATTAATTTCTTCAATTTCTAGATTCTCATAATAATAAACCAAAAAATACCTTCCTTCGTGTCTTTTAGTTTTCATTCAACTTTGTTTTCTTTGTTTTTAACTTTGGCTTTTGATTTTTAGTTTCCTCTAAAGCCCCCTTTATTTAAAAAAAGGTTCGTACTTTAATTCTTTAGTTTTCTTTGAATTTCCTTTTTGTTGTTTTCATCTTTGGATTTCCTTTCGTTGTTCTCTTTGAAATCTTCTTATATTTTTCTAGTTCTCTATTTTTATGTTTAATCAATTTTTGTTCTTTAAAAAAAAAGAAGTGTCTTGTTGTAAACAATTGTAGATAAAAGATTTGATAAATTGGAGTTTCGATTTTAAAAGGCCATAACTTGGGACTAGGGTATAAAAATGACTAGTTTAAAATATCAATTCGAAACTAGTATGGATTCCGACAAGATAAGGAGGCCTTGCCTACATATCGTAATCTCAAGCTTGGTATTGTAAGGAATTTGTTTCCTAATTGTTCTAATCGGATCATCTTCAACATGTTTTAGAAAATCAATCGTTCCTATTCTATTAGGTTCGTAAGTTCCTAGGGTTGTTCGCCAAGGTGCTCCGTATTGTTTGTTATTTGAGAATTGGTTGCTGAAAAAAGGGTTTCTATCTAAATCTATAACTTTTTTCAGTTCTTCAAAATAAAAAAAGTCATCTTGTTCTTGTTTCAATTAATTTCTTCAATTTTTGGATTCTCAAAATAATAAACCAAAAAAAACCTTCCTTCGTGTCTTTTAGTGTTCATTCAACTTTGTTTTCTTTGTTTTTAACTTTAGCTTTTGTTTTTTAGTTTCCTCTAAGGCCTTCTTTTTAAAAAAAAGTTTCGTACTTTAATTCTTGTGTTTTCTTTCAATTTCCTTTTTGTTGTTTTCATCTTTGGATTTCTTTTCGTGTTCTCTTTGAAATCTTCTTATATTTTTCTAGTTCTCTGTTTTTATGTTCAATCAATTTTTGTTCTTTAAAAAAAAAAGAAGTGTCTGTTGTAAACAATTGTAGATAAAATATTTGATAAATTGGAGTTTCGATTTTAAAAGGCCATAACTTGGGACTAGGGTATAAAAATGACTAGTTTAAAATATCAATTCGAAACTAGTATGGATTCCGACAAGATAAGGAGGCCTTGCCTACATATCGTAATCTCAAGCTTGGTATTGTAAGGACTTTGTTTCCAAATTGTTCTAATCGGATCATCTTCAACATGTTTTAGAAAATCAATCGTTCCTATTCTATTAGGTTCGTAAGTTCCTAGGGTTGTTCGCCAAGGTGGTCCGTATTGTTTGTTATTTGAGAATTGGTTGCTGAAAAAAGGGTTTCTTTCTAAATCTATAATTCTTTTCAGCACTTCAAAAGAAAAAAGTCATCTTGTTCTTGTTTCAATTAATTTCTTCAATTTTTGGATTCTCATAATAATAAACCAAAAAAAAAACCTTCCTTCGTGTCTTTTAGTTTTCATTCGACTTTGTTTTCTTTGTTTTTAACTTTGGCTTTTGATTTTTAGTTTCCTCTAAAGTCCCCTTTATTTAAAAAAAGGTTCGTACTTTAATTCTTGTGTTTTCTTTGAATTTCCTTTTTGTTGTTTTCATCTTTGGATTTCCTTTCGTTGTTCTCTTTGAAATCTTCTTATATTTTTCTAGTTCTCTATTTTTATGTTTAATCAATTTTTGTTCTTTAAAACAAAAGAAGTGTCTTGTTGTAAACAATTGTAGATAAAAGATTTGATAAATTGGAGTTTCGATTTTAAAAGGCCATAACTTGGGACTAGGGTATAAAAATGACTAGTTTAAAATATCAATTCGAAACTAGTATAGATTCCGACAAGATAAGGAGGCCTTGCCTACATATCGTAATCTCAAGCTTGGTATTGTAAGGACTTTGTTTCCTAATTGTTCTAATCAGATCATCTTCAACATGTTTTAGAAAATCAATCGTTCCTATTCTATTAGGTTCGTAAGTTCCTAGGGTTGTTCGCCAAGGTGGTCCGTATTGTTTGTTATTTGAGAATTGGTTGCTGAAAAAAGGGTTTCTTTATAAATCTATAATTCTTTTCAGCACTTCAAAAGAAAAAAGTCATCTTGTTCTTGTTTCAATTAATTTCTTCAATTTTTGGATTCTCATAATAATAAACCAAAAAAAAAAACCTTCCTTCGTGTCATTTAGTTTTCATTCAACTTTGTTTTCTTCGTTTTTAACTTTTGTTTGTTTTTTAGTTTCCTCTAAGGCCTTCTTTTTAAAAAAAAGGTTCGTACTTTAATTCTTGTGTTTTCTTTCAATTTCCTTTTTGTTGTTTTCATCTTTGGATTTCCTTTCGTTGTTCTCTTTGAAATCTTCTTATATTTTTCTAGTTCTCTATTTTTATGTTCAATCAATTTTTGTTCTTTAAAAAAAAAGAAGTGTCTTGTTGTAAACAATTGTAGATAAAATATTTGATAAATTGGAGTTTCGATTTTAAAAGGCCATAACTTGGGACTAGGGTATAGAAATGACTAGTTTAAAATATCAATTCGAAACTAGTATGGATTCCGACAAGATAAGGAGGCCTTGCCTACATATCGTAATCTCAAGCTTGGTATTGTAAGGACTTTGTTTCCTAATTGTTCTAATCGGATCATCTTCAACATGTTTTAGAAAATCAATCGTTCCTATTCTATTAGTTTTGTGAGTTCCTAGGGTTGTTCGCCAAGGTGGTCCGTATTTTTTGTTATTTGAGAATTGGTTGCTGAAAAAAGGGTTTCTATCTAAATCTATAACTTTTTTCAGTTCTTCAAAATAAAAAAAGTCATCTTGTTCTTGTTTCAATTAATTTCTTCAATTTTTGGATTCTCAAAATAATAAACCAAAAAAAACCTTCCTTCGTGTCTTTTAGTGTTCATTCAACTTTGTTTTCTTTGTTTTTAACTTTAGCTTTTGTTTTTTAGTTTCCTCTAAGGCCTTCTTTTTAAAAAAAAGTTTCGTACTTTAATTCTTGTGTTTTCTTTCAATTTCCTTTTTGTTGTTTTCATCTTTGGATTTCTTTTCGTTGTTCTCTTTGAAATCTTCTTATATTTTTCTAGTTCTCTGTTTTTATGTTCAATCAATTTTTGTTCTTTAAAAAAAAAAGAAGTGTCTGTTGTAAACAATTGTAGATAAAATATTTGATAAATTGGAGTTTCGATTTTAAAAGGCCATAACTTGGGACTAGGGTACAAAAATGACTAGTTTAAAATATCAATTCGAAACTAGTATGGATTCCGACAAGATAAGGAGGCCTTGCCTACATATCGTAATCTCAAGCTTGGTATTGTAAGGAATTTGTTTCCTAATTGTTCTAATCGGATCATCTTCAACATGTTTTAGAAAATCAATCGTTCCTATTCTATTAGGTTCGTAAGTTCCTAGGGTTGTTCGCCAAGGTGGTCCGTATTGTTTGTTATTTGAGAATTGGTTGCTGAAAAAAGGGTTTCTTCATAAATCTATAATTCTTTTCAGCACTTCAAAAGAAAAAAGTCATCTTGTTCTTGTTTCAATTAATTTCTTCAATTTTTGGATTCTCATAATAATAAACCAAAAAAAAAACCTTCCTTCGTGTCATTTAGTTTTCATTCAACTTTGTTTTCTTCGTTTTTAACTTTGGTTTGTTTTTTAGTTTCCTCTAAGGCCTTCTTTTTAAAAAAAAGGTTCGTACTTTAATTCTTGTGTTTTCTTTCAATTTCCTTTTTGTTGTTTTCATCTTTGGATTTCCTTTCGTTGTTCTCTTTGAAATCTTCTTATATTTTTCTAGTTCTCTATTTTTATGTTCAATCAATTTTTGTTCTTTAAAAAAAAAAGAAGTGTCTTGTTGTAAACAATTGTAGATAAAATATTTGATAAATTGGAGTTTCGATTTTAAAAGGCCATAACTTGGGACTAGGGTATAGAAATGACTAGTTTAAAATATCAATTCGAAACTAGTATGGATTCCGACAAGATAAGGAGGCCTTGCCTACATATCGTAATCTCAAGCTTGGTATTGTAAGGACTTTGTTTCCAAATTGTTCTAATCGGATCATCTTCAACATGTTTTAGAAAATCAATCGTTCCTATTCTATTAGGTTCGTAAGTTCCTAGGGTTGTTCGCCAAGGTGGTCCGTATTGTTTGTTATTTGAGAATTGGTTGCTGAAAAAAGGGTTTCTTTCTAAATCTATAATTCTTTTCAGCACTTCAAAAGAAAAAAGTCATCTTGTTCTTGTTTCAATTAATTTCTTCAATTTTTGGATTCTCATAATAATAAACCAAAAAAAAAACCGTCCTTCGTGTCTTTTAGTTTTCATTCGACTTTGTTTTCTTTGTTTTTAACTTTGGCTTTTGATTTTTAGTTTCCTCTAAAGTCCCCTTTATTTAAAAAAAGGTTCGTACTTTAATTCTTGTGTTTTCTTTGAATTTCCTTTTTGTTGTTTTCATCTTTGGATTTCCTTTCGTTGTTCTCTTTGAAATCTTCTTATATTTTTCTAGTTCTCTATTTTTATGTTTAATCAATTTTTGTTCTTTAAAACAAAAGAAGTGTCTTGTTGTAAACAATTGTAGATAAAAGATTTGATAAATTGGAGTTTCGATTTTAAAAGGCCATAACTTGGGACTAGGGTATAAAAATGACTAGTTTAAAATATCAATTCGAAACTAGTATAGATTCCGACAAGATAAGGAGGCCTTGCCTACATATCGTAATCTCAAGCTTGGTATTGTAAGGACTTTGTTTCCTAATTGTTCTAATCAGATCATCTTCAACATGTTTTAGAAAATCAATCGTTCCTATTCTATTAGGTTCGTAAGTTCCTAGGGTTGTTCGCCAAGGTGGTCCGTATTGTTTGTTATTTGAGAATTGGTTGCTGAAAAAAGGGTTTCTTTATAAATCTATAATTCTTTTCAGCACTTCAAAAGAAAAAAGTCATCTTGTTCTTGTTTCAATTAATTTCTTCAATTTTTGGATTCTCATAATAATAAACCAAAAAAAAAAACCTTCCTTCGTGTCATTTAGTTTTCATTCAACTTTGTTTTCTTCGTTTTTAACTTTTGTTTGTTTTTTAGTTTCCTCTAAGGCCTTCTTTTTAAAAAAAAGGTTCGTACTTTAATTCTTGTGTTTTCTTTCAATTTCCTTTTTGTTGTTTTCATCTTTGGATTTCCTTTCGTTGTTCTCTTTGAAATCTTCTTATATTTTTCTAGTTCTCTATTTTTATGTTCAATCAATTTTTGTTCTTTAAAAAAAAAAGAAGTGTCTTGTTGTAAACAATTGTAGATAAAATATTTGTAAAATTGGAGTTTCGATTTTAAAAGGCCATAACTTGGGACTAGGGTATAGAAATGACTAGTTTAAAATATCAATTCGAAACTAGTATGGATTCCGACAAGATAAGGAGGCCTTGCCTACATATCGTAATCTCAAGCTTGGTATTGTAAGGACTTTGTTTCCTAATTGTTCTAATCGGATCATCTTCAACATGTTTTAGAAAATCAATCGTTCCTATTCTATTAGGTTCGTAAGTTCCTAGGGTTGTTCGCCAAGGTGGTCCGTATTGTTTGTTATTTGAGAATTGGTTGCTGAAAAAAGGGTTTCTTTCTAAATCTATAATTCTTTTCAGCACTTCAAAAGAAAAAAGTCATCTTGTTCTTGTTTCAATTAATTTCTTCAATTTTTGGATTCTCATAATAATAAACCAAAAAAAAAACCTTCCTTCGTGTCATTTAGTTTTCATTCAACTTTGTTTTCTTCGTTTTTAACTTTGGTTTGTTTTTTAGTTTCCTCTAAGGCCTTCTTTTTAAAAAAAAGGTTCTTACTTTAATTCTTGTGTTTTCTTTCAATTTCCTTTTTGTTGTTTTCATCTTTGGATTTCCTTTCGTTGTTCTCTTTGAAATCTTCTTATATTTTTCTAGTTCTCTATTTTTATGTTCAATCAATTTTTGTTCTTTAAAAAAAAAGAAGTGTCTTGTTGTAAACAATTGTAGATAAAATATTTGATAAATTGGAGTTTCGATTTTAAAAGGCCATAACTTGGGACTAGGGTATAGAAATGACTAGTTTAAAATATCAATTCGAAACTAGTATGGATTCCGACAAGATAAGGAGGCCTTGCCTACATATCGTAATCTCAAGCTTGGTATTGTAAGGACTTTGTTTCCTAATTGTTCTAATCGGATCATCTTCAACATGTTTTAGAAAATCAATCGTTCCTATTCTATTAGTTTTGTGAGTTCCTAGGGTTGTTCGCCAAGGTGGTCCGTATTGTTTGTTATTTGAGAATTGGTTGCTGAAAAAAGGGTTTCTATCTAAATCTATAACTTTTTTCAGTTCTTCAAAATAAAAAAAGTCATCTTGTTCTTGTTTCAATTAATTTCTTCAATTTTTGGATTCTCAAAATAATAAACCAAAAAAAACCTTCCTTCGTGTCTTTTAGTGTTCATTCAACTTTGTTTTCTTTGTTTTTAACTTTAGCTTTTGTTTTTTAGTTTCCTCTAAGGCCTTCTTTTTAAAAAAAAGTTTCGTACTTTAATTCTTGTGTTTTCTTTCAATTTCCTTTTTGTTGTTTTCATCTTTGGATTTCTTTTCGTTGTTCTCTTTGAAATCTTCTTATATTTTTCTAGTTCTCTGTTTTTATGTTCAATCAATTTTTGTTCTTTAAAAAAAAAAGAAGTGTCTGTTGTAAACAATTGTAGATAAAATATTTGATAAATTGGAGTTTCGATTTTAAAAGGCCATAACTTGGGACTAGGGTACAAAAATGACTAGTTTAAAATATCAATTCGAAACTAGTATGGATTCCGACAAGATAAGGAGGCCTTGCCTACATATCGTAATCTCAAGCTTGGTATTGTAAGGACTTTGTTTCCTAATTGTTCTAATCGGATCAGCTTCAACATGTTTTAGAAAATCAATCGTTCCTATTCTATTAGGTTCGTGAGTTCCTAGGGTTGTTCCCCAAGGTGGTCCGTATTGTTTGTTATTTGAGAATTGGTTGCTGAAAAAAGGGTTTCTATCTAAATCGATAATTTTTTTCAGTTCTTCTAAATAAAAAAAGTCATCTTGTTCTTGTTTCAATTAATTTCTTCAATTTCTAGATTCTCATAATAATAAACCAAAAAAAACCTTCCTTCGTGTCTTTTAGTTTTCATTCAACTTTGTTTTCTTTGTTTTTGACTTTGGCTTTTGATTTTTAGTTTCCTCTAAAGCCCCCTTTATTTAAAAAAGGTTCGTACTTTAATTCTTGTGTTTTCTTTGAATTTCCTTTTTGTTGTTTTCATCTTTGGATTTCCTTTCGTTGTTCTCTTTGAAATCTTCTTATATTTTTCTAGTTCTCTATTTTTATGTTCAATCAATTTTTGTTCTTTAAAAAAAAAAGAAGTGTCTTGTTGTAAACAATTGTAGAGAAAATATTTGATAAATTGGAGTTTCGATTTTAAAAGGCCATAACTTGGGACTAGGGTATAAAAATGACTAGTTTAAAATATCAATTCGAAACTACTATGGATTGCGACAAGATAAGGAGGCCTTGCCTACATATCGTAATCTCAAGCTTGGTATTGTAAGGACTTTGTTTCCTAATTGTTCTAATCGGATCAGCTTCAACATGTTTTAGAAAATCAATCGTTCCTATTCTATTAGGTTCGTGAGTTCCTAGGGTTGTTCCCCAAGGTGGTCCGTATTGTTTGTTATTTGAGAATTGGTTGCTGAAAAAAGGGTTTCTATCTAAATCGATAATTTTTTTCAGTTCTTCTAAATAAAAAAAGTCATCTTGTTCTTGTTTCAATTAATTTCTTCAATTTCTAGATTCTCATAATAATAAACCAAAAAAAACCTTCCTTCGTGTCTTTTAGTTTTCATTCAACTTTGTTTCTTTGTTTTTAACTTTGGCTTTTGATTTTTAGTTTCCTCTAAAGCCCCCTTTATTTAAAAAAGGTTCGTACTTTAATTCTTGTGTTTTCTTTGAATTTCCTTTTTGTTGTTTTAATCTTTTGATTTCCTTTCGTTGTTCTCTTTGAAATCTTCTTATATTTTTCTAGTTCTCTATTTTTATGTTCAATCAATTTTTGTTCTTTAAAAAAAAAGAAGTGTCTTGTTGTAAAATATTGTAGATAAAAGATTTGATAAATTGGAGTTTCGATTTTAAAAGGCCATAACTTGGGACTAGGGTATAAAAATGACTAGTTTAAAATATCAATTCGAAACTAGTATGGATTCCGACAAGATAAGGAGGCCTTGCCTACATATCGTAATCTCAAGCTTGGTATTGTAAGGACTTTGTTTCCTAATTGTTCTAATCGGATCATCTTCAACATGTTTTAGAAAATCAATCGTTCCTATTCTATTATGTTCGTAAGTTCCTAGGGTTGTTCGCCAAGGTGGTCCGTATTGTTTGTTATTTGAGAATTGGTTGCTGAAAAAAAGGGTTTCTTTCTAAATCTATAATTCTTTTCAGCACTTCAAAAGAAAAAAGTCATCTTATTCTTGCTTGAATTAATTTCTTCAATTTTTGGATTCTCTAAATAATAAACCAAAAAAAAACCTTCCTTCGTGTCTTTTAGTTTTCATTCAACTTTGTTTTCTTTGTTTTTAAATTTCGCTTTTGATTTTTAGTTTCCTCTAAAGCCCCCTTTATTTAAAAAAAGGTTCGTACTTTAATTCTTGTGTTTTCTTTGAATTTCCTTTTTGTTGTTTTCATCTTTGGATTTCCTTTCGTTGTTCTCTTTGAAATCTTCTTATATTTTTCTAGTTCTCTATTTTTATGTTCAATCAATTTTTGTTCTTTAAAAAAAAGAAGTGTCTTGTTGTAAACAATTGTAGATAAAAGATTTGATAAATTGGAGTTTCGATTTTAAAAGGCCATAACTTGGGACTAGGGTATAGAAATGACTAGTTGAAAATATCAATTCGAAACTAGTATGGATTCCGACAAGATAAGGAGGCCTTGCCTACATATCGTAATCTCAAGCTTGGTATTGTAAGGACTTTGTTTCCTAATTGTTCTAATCGGATCATCTTCAACATGTTTTAGAAAATCAATCGTTCCTATTCTATTAGGTTCGTAAGTTCCTAGGGTTGTTCGCCAAGGTGGTCCGTATTGTTTGTTATTTGAGAATTGGTTGCTGAAAAAAGGGTTTCTTTCTAAATCTATAATTCTTTTCAGCACTTCAAAAGAAAAAAGTCATCTTGTTCTTGTTTCAATTAATTTCTTCAATTTTTGGATTCTCATAATAATAAACCAAAAAAAAAACCTTCCTTCGTGTCATTTAGTTTTCATTCAACTTTGTTTTCTTCGTTTTTAACTTTGGTTTGTTTTTTAGTTTCCTCTAAGGCCTTCTTTTAAAAAAAAAGGTTCTTACTTTAATTCTTGTGTTTTCTTTCAATTTCCTTTTTGTTGTTTTCATCTTTGGATTTCCTTTCGTTGTTCTCTTTGAAATCTTCTTATATTTTTCTAGTTCTCTATTTTTATGTTCAATCAATTTTTGTTCTTTAAAAAAAAAAGAAGTGTCTTGTTGTAAACAATTGTAGATAAAATATTTGATAAATTGGAGTTTCGATTTTAAAAGGCCATAACTTGGGACTAGGGTATAGAAATGACTAGTTTAAAATATCAATTCGAAACTAGTATGGATTCCGACAAGATAAGGAGGCCTTGCCTACATATCGTAATCTCAAGCTTGGTATTGTAAGGACTTTGTTTCCTAATTGTTCTAATCGGATCATCTTCAACATGTTTTAGAAAATCAATCGTTCCTATTCTATTAGTTTTGTGAGTTCCTAGGGTTGTTCGCCAAGGTGGTCCGTATTGTTTGTTATTTGAGAATTGGTTGCTGAAAAAAGGGTTTCTATCTAAATCTATAACTTTTTTCAGTTCTTCAAAATAAAAAAAGTCATCTTGTTCTTGTTTCAATTAATTTCTTCAATTTTTGGATTCTCAAAATAATAAACCAAAAAAAACCTTCCTTCGTGTCTTTTAGTGTTCATTCAACTTTGTTTTCTTTGTTTTTAACTTTAGCTTTTGTTTTTAGTTTCCTCTAAGGCCTTCTTTTTAAAAAAAAGTTTCGTACTTTAATTCTTGTGTTTTCTTTCAATTTCCTTTTTGTTGTTTTCATCTTTGGATTTCTTTTCGTTGTTCTCTTTGAAATCTTCTTATATTTTTCTAGTTCTCTGTTTTTATGTTCAATCAATTTTTGTTCTTTAAAAAAAAAAGAAGTGTCTGTTGTAAACAATTGTAGATAAAATATTTGATAAATTGGAGTTTCGATTTTAAAAGGCCATAACTTGGGACTAGGGTATAAAAATGACTAGTTTAAAATATCAATTCGAAACTAGTATGGATTCCGACAAGATAAGGAGGCCTTGCCTACATATCGTAATCTCAAGCTTGGTATTGTAAGGACTTTGTTTCCTAATTGTTCTAATCAGATCATCTTCAACATGTTTTAGAAAATCAATCGTTCCTATTCTATTATGTTCGTAAGTTCCTAGGGTTGTTCGCCAAGGTGGTCCGTATTGTTTGTTATTTGAGAATTGGTTGCTGAAAAAAAGGGTTTCTTTCTAAATCTATAATTCTTTTCAGCACTTCAAAAGAAAAAAGTCATCTTATTCTTGCTTGAATTAATTTCTTCAATTTTTGGATTCTCATAATAATAAACCAAAAAAAAACCTTCCTTCGTGTCTTTTAGTTTTCATTCAACTTTGTTTTCTTTGTTTTTAACTTTCGCTTTTGATTTTTAGTTTCCTCTAAAGCCCCCTTTATTTAAAAAAAGGTTCGTACTTTAATTCTTGTGTTTTCTTTGAATTTCCTTTTTGTTGTTTTCATCTTTGGATTTCCTTTCGTTGTTCTCTTTGAAATCTTCTTATATTTTTCTAGTTCTCTATTTTTATGTTCAATCAATTTTTGTTCTTTAAAAAAAAAGAAGTGTCTTGTTGTAAACAATTGTAGATAAAAGATTTGATAAATTGGAGTTTCGATTTAAAAAGGCCATAACTTGGGACTAGGGTATAGAAATGACTAGTTGAAAATATCAATTCGAAACTAGTATGGATTCCGACAAGATAAGGAGGCCTTGCCTACATATCGTAATCTCAAGCTTGGTATTGTAAGGACTTTGTTTCCTAATTGTTCTAATCGGATCATCTTCAACATGTTTTAGAAAATCAATCGTTCCTATTCTATTAGGTTCGTAAGTTCCTAGGGTTGTTCGCCAAGGTGGTCCGTATTGTTTGTTATTTGAGAATTGGTTGCTGAAAAAAGGGTTTCTTTCTAAATCTATAATTCTTTTCAGCACTTCAAAAGAAAAAAGTCATCTTGTTCTTGTTTCAATTAATTTCTTCAATTTTTGGATTCTCATAATAATAAACCAAAAAAAAAACCTTCCTTCGTGTCATTTAGTTTTCATTCAACTTTGTTTTCTTCGTTTTTAACTTTGGTTTGTTTTTTAGTTTCCTCTAAGGCCTTCTTTTTAAAAAAAAGGTTCTTACTTTAATTCTTGTGTTTTCTTTCAATTTCCTTTTTGTTGTTTTCATCTTTGGATTTCCTTTCGTTGTTCTCTTTGAAATCTTCTTATATTTTTCTAGTTCTCTATTTTTATGTTCAATCAATTTTTGTTCTTTAAAAAAAAAAGAAGTGTCTTGTTGTAAACAATTGTAGATAAAATATTTGATAAATTGGAGTTTCGATTTTAAAAGGCCATAACTTGGGACTAGGGTATAGAAATGACTAGTTTAAAATATCAATTCGAAACTAGTATGGATTCCGACAAGATAAGGAGGCCTTGCCTACATATCGTAATCTCAAGCTTGGTATTGTAAGGACTTTGTTTCCTAATTGTTCTAATCGGATCATCTTCAACATGGTTTAGAAAATCAATCGTTCCTATTCTATTAGTTTTGTGAGTTCCTAGGGTTGTTCGCCAAGGTGGTCCGTATTGTTTGTTATTTGAGAATTGGTTGCTGAAAAAAGGGTTTCTATCTAAATCTATAACTTTTTTCAGTTCTTCAAAATAAAAAAAGTCATCTTGTTCTTGTTTCAATTAATTTCTTCAATTTTTGGATTCTCAAAATAATAAACCAAAAAAAACCTTCCTTCGTGTCTTTTAGTGTTCATTCAACTTTGTTTTCTTTGTTTTTAACTTTAGCTTTTGTTTTTTAGTTTCCTCTAAGGCCTTCTTTTTAAAAAAAAGTTTCGTACTTTAATTCTTGTGTTTTCTTTCAATTTCCTTTTTGTTGTTTTCATCTTTGGATTTCTTTTCGTGTTCTCTTTGAAATCTTCTTATATTTTTCTAGTTCTCTGTTTTTATGTTCAATCAATTTTTGTTCTTTAAAAAAAAAAGAAGTGTCTGTTGTAAACAATTGTAGATAAAATATTTGATAAATTGGAGTTTCGATTTTAAAAGGCCATAACTTGGGACTAGGGTATAAAAATGACTAGTTTAAAATATCAATTCGAAACTAGTATGGATTCCGACAAGATAAGGAGGCCTTGCCTACATATCGTAATCTCAAGCTTGGTATTGTAAGGACTTTGTTTCCTAATTGTTCTAATCGGATCAGCTTCAACATGTTTTAGAAAATCAATCGTTCCTATTCTATTAGGTTCGTGAGTTCCTAGGGTTGTTCCCCAAGGTGGTCCGTATTGTTTGTTATTTGAGAATTGGTTGCTGAAAAAAGGGTTTCTATCTAAATCGATAATTTTTTTCAGTTCTTCTAAATAAAAAAAGTCATCTTGTTCTTGTTTCAATTAATTTCTTCAATTTCTAGATTCTCATAATAATAAACCAAAAAAAACCTTCCTTCGTGTCTTTTAGTTTTCATTCAACTTTGTTTTCTTTGTTTTTGACTTTGGCTTTTGATTTTTAGTTTCCTCTAAAGCCCCCTTTATTTAAAAAAGGTTCGTACTTTAATTCTTGTGTTTTCTTTGAATTTCCTTTTTGTTGTTTTCATCTTTGGATTTCCTTTCGTTGTTCTCTTTGAAATCTTCTTATATTTTTCTAGTTCTCTATTTTTATGTTCAATCAATTTTTGTTCTTTAAAAAAAAAGAAGTGTCTTGTTGTAAACAATTGTAGAGAAAATATTTGATAAATTGGAGTTTCGATTTTAAAAGGCCATAACTTGGGACTAGGGTATAAAAATGACTAGTTTAAAATATCAATTCGAAACTACTATGGATTGCGACAAGATAAGGAGGCCTTGCCTACATATCGTAATCTCAAGCTTGGTATTGTAAGGACTTTGTTTCCTAATTGTTCTAATCGGATCAGCTTCAACATGTTTTAGAAAATCAATCGTTCCTATTCTATTAGGTTCGTGAGTTCCTAGGGTTGTTCCCCAAGGTGGTCCGTATTGTTTGGTATTTGAGAATTGGTTGCTGAAAAAAGGGTTTCTATCTAAATCGATAATTTTTTTCAGTTCTTCTAAATAAAAAAAGTCATCTTGTTCTTGTTTCAATTAATTTCTTCAATTTCTAGATTCTCATAATAATAAACCAAAAAAAACCTTCCTTCGTGTCTTTTAGTTTTCATTCAACTTTGTTTCTTTGTTTTTAACTTTGGCTTTTGATTTTTAGTTTCCTCTAAAGCCCCCTTTATTTAAAAAAGGTTCGTACTTTAATTCTTGTGTTTTCTTTGAATTTCCTTTTTGTTGTTTTCATCTTTGGATTTCCTTTCGTTGTTCTCTTTGAAATCTTCTTATATTTTTCTAGTTCTCTATTTTTATGTTCAATCAATTTTTGTTCTTTAAAAAAAAAGAAGTGTCTTGTTGTAAAATATTGTAGATAAAAGATTTGATAAATTGGAGTTTCGATTTTAAAAGGCCATAACTTGGGACTAGGGTATAAAAATGACTAGTTTAAAATATCAATTCGAAACTAGTATGGATTCCGACAAGATAAGGAGGCCTTGCCTACATATCGTAATCTCAAGCTTGGTATTGTAAGGACTTTGTTTCCTAATTGTTCTAATCGGATCATCTTCAACATGTTTTAGAAAATCAATCGTTCCTATTCTATTATGTTCGTAAGTTCCTAGGGTTGTTCGCCAAGGTGGTCCGTATTGTTTGTTATTTGAGAATTGGTTGCTGAAAAAAAGGGTTTCTTTCTAAATCTATAATTCTTTTCAGCACTTCAAAAGAAAAAAGTCATCTTATTCTTGCTTGAATTAATTTCTTCAATTTTTGGATTCTCATAATAATAAACCAAAAAAAAACCTTCCTTCGTGTCTTTTAGTTTTCATTCAACTTTGTTTTCTTTGTTTTTAACTTTCGCTTTTGATTTTTAGTTTCCTCTAAAGCCCCCTTTATTTAAAAAAAGGTTCGTACTTTAATTCTTGTGTTTTCTTTGAATTTCCTTTTTGTTGTTTTCATCTTTGGATTTCCTTTCGTTGTTCTCTTTGAAATCTTCTTATATTTTTCTAGTTCTCTATTTTTATGTTCAATCAATTTTTGTTCTTTAAAAAAAAAAGAAGTGTCTTGTTGTAAACAATTGTAGATAAAAGATTTGATAAATTGGAGTTTCGATTTTAAAAGGCCATAACTTGGGACTAGGGTATAGAAATGACTAGTTGAAAATATCAATTCGAAACTAGTATGGATTCCGACAAGATAAGGAGGCCTTGCCTACATATCGTAATCTCAAGCTTGGTATTGTAAGGACTTTGTTTCCTAATTGTTCTAATCGGATCATCTTCAACATGTTTTAGAAAATCAATCGTTCCTATTCTATTAGGTTCGTAAGTTCCTAGGGTTGTTCGCCAAGGTGGTCCGTATTGTTTGTTATTTGAGAATTGGTTGCTGAAAAAAGGGTTTCTTTCTAAATCTATAATTTTTTTCAGCACTTCAAAATAAAAAAAGTCATCTTGTTCTTGTTTCAATTAATTTCTTCAATTTCTAGATTCTCATAATAATAAACCAAAAAAAACCTTCCTTCGTGTCTTTTAGTTTTCATTCAACTTTGTTTTCTTTTTTTTTAACTTTGGCTTTTGATTTTTAGTTTCCTCTAAAGCCCCCTTTATTTAAAAAAAGGTTCGTACTTTAATTCTTGTGTTTTCTTTGAATTTCCTTTTTGTTGTTTTCATCTTTGGATTTCCTTTCGTTGTTCTCTTTGAAATCTTCTTATATTTTTCTAGTTCTCTATTTTTATGTTCAACAATTTTTGTTCATTAAAAAAAAAAGAAATGTCTTGTTGTAAACAATTGTAGATAAAAGATTTGATAAATTGGAGTTTCGATTTTAAAAGGCCATAACTTGGGACTAGGGTATAAAAATGACTAGTTTAAAATATCAATTCGAAACTAGTATGGATTCCGACAAGATAAGGAGGCCTTGCCTACATATCGTAATCTAAAGCTTGGTATTGTAAGGACTTTGTTTCCTAATTGTTCTAATCTGATCATCTTCAACATGTTTTAGAAAATCAATCGTTCCTATTCTATTAGGTTCGTAAGTTCCTAGGCTTGTTCGCCAAGGTGGTCCGTATTGTTTGTTATTTGAGAATTGGTTGCTGAAAAAAGGGTTTCTTTCTAAATCTATAATATTTTTCAGCACTTCAAAATAAAAAAAGTCATCTTGTTCTTGTTTCAATTAATTTCTTCAATTTCTAGATTCTCATAATAATAAAACAAAAAATACCTTCCTTCGTGTCTTTTAGTTTTCATTCAACTTTGTTTTCTTTGTTTTTAACTTTGGCTTTTGATTTTTAGTTTCCTCTAAAGCCCCCTTTATTTAAAAAAAGGTTCGTACTTTAATTATTTAGTTTTCTTTGAATTTCCTTTTTGTTGTTTTCATCTTTGGATTTCCTTTCGTTGTTCTCTTTGAAATCTTCTTATATTTTTCTAGTTCTCTATTTTTATGTTTAATCAATTTTTGTTCTTTAAAAAAAAAGAAGTGTCTTGTTGTAAACAATTGTAGATAAAAGATTTGATAAATTGGAGTTTCGATTTTAAAAGGCCATAACTTGGGACTAGGGTATAAAAATGACTAGTTTAAAATATCAATTCGAAACTAGTATGGATTCCGACAAGATAAGGAGGCCTTGCCTACATATCGTAATCTCAAGCTTGGTATTGTAAGGACTTTGTTTCCTAATTGTTCTAATCTGATCATCTTCAACATGTTTTAGAAAATCAATCGTTCCTATTCTATTAGGTTCGTAAGTTCCTAGGCTTGTTCGCCAAGGTGGTCCGTATTGTTTGTTATTTGAGAATTGGTTGCTGAAAAAAGGGTTTCTTTCTAAATCTATAATATTTTTCAGCACTTCTAAATAAAAAAAGTCATCTTGTTCTTGTTTCAATTAATTTCTTCAATTTCTAGATTCTCATAATAATAAACCAAAAAAAAACCTTCCTTCGTGTCTTTTAGTTTTCATTCAACTTTGTTTTCTTTGTTTTTAACTTTCGCTTTTGATTTTTAGTTTCCTCTAAAGCCCCCTTTATTTAAAAAAAGGTTCGTACTTTAATTCTTGTGTTTTCTTTGAATTTCCTTTTTGTTGTTTTCATCTTTGGATTTCCTTTCGTTGTTCTCTTTGAAATCTTCTTATATTTTTCTAGTTCTCTATTTTTATGTTCAATCAATTTTTGTTCTTTAAAAAAAAAGAAGTGTCTTGTTGTAAAATATTGTAGATAAAAGATTTGATAAATTGGAGTTTCGATTTTAAAAGGCCATAACTTGGGACTAGGGTATAAAAATGACTAGTTTAAAATATCAATTCGAAACTAGTATGGATTCCGACAAGATAAGGAGGCCTTGCCTACATATCGTAATCTCAAGCTTGGTATTGTAAGGACTTTGTTTCCTAATTGTTCTAATCGGATCATCTTCAACATGTTTTAGAAAATCAATCGTTCCTATTCTATTATGTTCGTAAGTTCCTAGGGTTGTTCGCCAAGGTGGTCCGTATTGTTTGTTATTTGAGAATTGGTTGCTGAAAAAAAGGGTTTCTTTCTAAATCTATAATTCTTTTCAGCACTTCAAAAGAAAAAAGTCATCTTATTCTTGCTTGAATTAATTTCTTCAATTTTTGGATTCTCATAATAATAAACCAAAAAAAAACCTTCCTTCGTGTCTTTTAGTTTTCATTCAACTTTGTTTTCTTTGTTTTTAACTTTCGCTTTTGATTTTTAGTTTCCTCTAAAGCCCCCTTTATTTAAAAAAAGGTTCGTACTTTAATTCTTGTGTTTTCTTTGAATTTCCTTTTTGTTGTTTTCATCTTTGGATTTCCTTTCGTTGTTCTCTTTGAAATCTTCTTATATTTTTCTAGTTCTCTATTTTTATGTTCAATCAATTTTTGTTCTTTAAAAAAAAAAGAAGTGTCTTGTTGTAAACAATTGTAGATAAAAGATTTGATAAATTGGAGTTTCGATTTTAAAAGGCCATAACTTGGGACTAGGGTATAGAAATGACTAGTTGAAAATATCAATTCGAAACTAGTATGGATTCCGACAAGATAAGGAGGCCTTGCCTACATATCGTAATCTCAAGCTTGGTATTGTAAGGACTTTGTTTCCTAATTGTTCTAATCGGATCATCTTCAACATGTTTTAGAAAATCAATCGTTCCTATTCTATTAGGTTCGTAAGTTCCTAGGGTTGTTCGCCAAGGTGGTCCGTATTGTTTGTTATTTGAGAATTGGTTGCTGAAAAAAGGGTTTCTTTCTAAATCTATAATTTTTTTCAGCACTTCAAAATAAAAAAAGTCATCTTGTTCTTGTTTCAATTAATTTCTTCAATTTCTAGATTCTCATAATAATAAACCAAAAAAAACCTTCCTTCGTGTCTTTTAGTTTTCATTCAACTTTGTTTTCTTTTTTTTTAACTTTGGCTTTTGATTTTTAGTTTCCTCTAAAGCCCCCTTTATTTAAAAAAAGGTTCGTACTTTAATTCTTGTGTTTTCTTTGAATTTCCTTTTTGTTGTTTTCATCTTTGGATTTCCTTTCGTTGTTCTCTTTGAAATCTTCTTATATTTTTCTAGTTCTCTATTTTTATGTTCAACAATTTTTGTTCATTAAAAAAAAAAGAAATGTCTTGTTGTAAACAATTGTAGATAAAAGATTTGATAAATTGGAGTTTCGATTTTAAAAGGCCATAACTTGGGACTAGGGTATAAAAATGACTAGTTTAAAATATCAATTCGAAACTAGTATGGATTCCGACAAGATAAGGAGGCCTTGCCTACATATCGTAATCTAAAGCTTGGTATTGTAAGGACTTTGTTTCCTAATTGTTCTAATCTGATCATCTTCAACATGTTTTAGAAAATCAATCGTTCCTATTCTATTAGGTTCGTAAGTTCCTAGGCTTGTTCGCCAAGGTGGTCCGTATTGTTTGTTATTTGAGAATTGGTTGCTGAAAAAAGGGTTTCTTTCTAAATCTATAATATTTTTCAGCACTTCAAAATAAAAAAAGTCATCTTGTTCTTGTTTCAATTAATTTCTTCAATTTCTAGATTCTCATAATAATAAAACAAAAAATACCTTCCTTCGTGTCTTTTAGTTTTCATTCAACTTTGTTTTCTTTGTTTTTAACTTTGGCTTTTGATTTTTAGTTTCCTCTAAAGCCCCCTTTATTTAAAAAAAGGTTCGTACTTTAATTATTTAGTTTTCTTTGAATTTCCTTTTTGTTGTTTTCATCTTTGGATTTCCTTTCGTTGTTCTCTTTGAAATCTTCTTATATTTTTCTAGTTCTCTATTTTTATGTTTAATCAATTTTTGTTCTTTAAAAAAAAAGAAGTGTCTTGTTGTAAACAATTGTAGATAAAAGATTTGATAAATTGGAGTTTCGATTTTAAAAGGCCATAACTTGGGACTAGGGTATAAAAATGACTAGTTTAAAATATCAATTCGAAACTAGTATGGATTCCGACAAGATAAGGAGGCCTTGCCTACATATCGTAATCTCAAGCTTGGTATTGTAAGGACTTTGTTTCCTAATTGTTCTAATCTGATCATCTTCAACATGTTTTAGAAAATCAATCGTTCCTATTCTATTAGGTTCGTAAGTTCCTAGGCTTGTTCGCCAAGGTGGTCCGTATTGTTTGTTATTTGAGAATTGGTTGCTGAAAAAAGGGTTTCTTTCTAAATCTATAATATTTTTCAGCACTTCTAAATAAAAAAAGTCATCTTGTTCTTGTTTCAATTAATTTCTTCAATTTCTAGATTCTCATAATAATAAACCAAAAAATACCTTCCTTCGTGTCTTTTAGTTTTCATTCAACTTTGTTTCTTTGTTTTTAACTTTGGCTTTTGATTTTTAGTTTCCTCTAAAGCCCCCTTTATTTAAAAAAGGTTCGTACTTTAATTCTTTAGTTTTCTTTGAATTTCCTTTTTGTTGTTTTCATCTTTGGATTTCCTTTCGTTGTTCTCTTTGAAATCTTCTTATATTTTTCTAGTTCTCTATTTTTATGTTCAATCAATTTTTGTTCTTAAAAAAAAAAGAAGTGTCTTGTTGTAAACAATTGTAGATAAAAGATTTGATAAATTGGAGTTTCGATTTTAAAAGGCCATAACTTGGGACTAGGGTATAAAAATGACTAGTTTAAAATATCAATTCGAAACTAGTATGGATTCCGACAAGATAAGGAGGCCTTGCCTACATATCGTAATCTCAAGCTTGGTATTGTAAGGACTTTGTTTCCTAATTGTTCTACTCGGATCATCTTCAACATGTTTTAGAAAATCAATCATTCCTATTCTATTATGTTCGTAAGTTCCTAGGGTTGTTCGCCAAGGTGGTTCGTATTGTTTGTTATTTGAGAATTGGTTGCTGAAAAAAAGGGTTTCTTTCTATATCTATAATTCTTTTCAGCACTTCAAAAGAAAAAAGTCATCTTATTCTTGCTTGAATTAATTTCTTCAATTTTTGGATTCTCATAATAATAAACCAAAAAAAAACCTTCCTTCGTGTCTTTTAGTTTTCATTCAACTTTGTTTTCTTTGTTTTTAACTTTCGCTTTTGATTTTTAGTTTCCTCTAAAGCCCCCTTTATTTAAAAAAAGGTTCGTACTTTAATTCTTGTGTTTTCTTTGAATTTCCTTTTTGTTGTTTTCATCTTTGGATTTCCTTTCGTTGTTCTCTTTGAAATCTTCTTATATTTTTCTAGTTCTCTATTTTTATGTTCAATCAATTTTTGTTCTTTAAAAAAAAAAGAAGTGTCTTGTTGTAAACAATTGTAGATAAAAGATTTGATAAATTGGAGTTTCGATTTTAAAAGGCCATAACTTGGGACTAGGGTATAGAAATGACTAGTTGAAAATATCAATTCGAAACTAGTATGGATTCCGACAAGATAAGGAGGCCTTGCCTACATATCGTAATCTCAAGCTTGGTATTGTAAGGACTTTGTTTCCTAATTGTTCTAATCGGATCATCTTCAACATGTTTTAGAAAATCAATTGTTCCTATTCTATTAGGTTCGTAAGTTCCTAGGGTTGTTCGCCAAGGTGGTCCGTATTGTTTGTTATTTGAGAATTGGTTGCTGAAAAAAGGGTTTCTTTCTAAATCTATAATTTTTTTCAGCACTTCAAAATAAAAAAAGTCATCTTGTTCTTGTTTCAATTAATTTCTTCAATTTCTAGATTCTCATAATAATAAACCAAAAAAAACCTTCCTTCGTGTCTTTTAGTTTTCATTCAACTTTGTTTTCTTTTTTTTTAACTTTGGCTTTTGATTTTTAGTTTCCTCTAAAGCCCCCTTTATTTAAAAAAAGGTTCGTACTTTAATTCTTGTGTTTTCTTTGAATTTCCTTTTTGTTGTTTTCATCTTTGGATTTCCTTTCGTTGTTCTCTTTGAAATCTTCTTATATTTTTCTAGTTCTCTATTTTTATGTTCAACAATTTTTGTTCATTAAAAAAAAAAGAAATGTCTTGTTGTAAACAATTGTAGATAAAAGATTTGATAAATTGGAGTTTCGATTTTAAAAGGCCATAACTTGGGACTAGGGTATAAAAATGACTAGTTTAAAATATCAATTCGAAACTAGTATGGATTCCGACAAGATAAGGAGGCCTTGCCTACATATCGTAATCTCAAGCTTGGTATTGTAAGGACTTTGTTTCCTAATTGTTCTAATCTGATCATCTTCAACATGTTTTAGAAAATCAATCGTTCCTATTCTATTAGGTTCGTAAGTTCCTAGGCTTGTTCGCCAAGGTGGTCCGTATTGTTTGTTATTTGAGAATTGGTTGCTGAAAAAAGGGTTTCTTTCTAAATCTATAATATTTTTCAGCACTTCTAAATAAAAAAAGTCATCTTGTTCTTGTTTCAATTAATTTCTTCAATTTCTAGATTCTCATAATAATAAACCAAAAAATACCTTCCTTCGTGTCTTTTAGTTTTCATTCAACTTTGTTTCTTTGTTTTTAACTTTGGCTTTTGATTTTTAGTTTCCTCTAAAGCCCCCTTTATTTAAAAAAGGTTCGTACTTTAATTCTTTAGTTTTCTTTGAATTTCCTTTTTGTTGTTTTCATCTTTGGATTTCCTTTCGTTGTTCTCTTTGAAATCTTCTTATATTTTTCTAGTTCTCTATTTTTATGTTCAATCAATTTTTGTTCTTTAAAAAAAAAGAAGTGTCTTGTTGTAAACAATTGTAGATAAAATATTTGATAAATTGGAGTTTCGATTTTAAAAGGCCATAACTTGGGACTAGGGTATAAAAATGACTAGTTTAAAATATCAATTCGAAACTAGTATGGATTCCGACAAGATAAGGAGGCCTTGCCTACATATCGTAATCTCAAGCTTGGTATTGTAAGGACTTTGTTTCCTAATTGTTCTAATCTGATCATCTTCAACATGTTTTAGAAAATCAATCGTTCCTATTCTATTAGGTTCGTAAGTTCCTAGGCTTGTTCGCCAAGGTGGTCCGTATTGTTTGTTATTTGAGAATTGGTTGCTGAAAAAAGGGTTTCTTTCTAAATCTATAATATTTTTCAGCACTTCTAAATAAAAAAAGTCATCTTGTTCTTGTTTCAATTAATTTCTTCAATTTCTAGATTCTCATAATAATAAACCAAAAAATACCTTCCTTCGTGTCTTTTAGTTTTCATTCAACTTTGTTTCTTTGTTTTTAACTTTGGCTTTTGATTTTTAGTTTCCTCTAAAGCCCCCTTTATTTAAAAAAGGTTCGTACTTTAATTCTTTAGTTTTCTTTGAATTTCCTTTTTGTTGTTTTCATCTTTGGATTTCCTTTCGTTGTTCTCTTTGAAATCTTCTTATATTTTTCTAGTTCTCTATTTTTATGTTCAATCAATTTTTGTTCTTTAAAAAAAAAGAAGTGTCTTGTTGTAAACAATTGTAGATAAAAGATTTGATAAATTGGAGTTTCGATTTTAAAAGGCCATAACTTGGGACTAGGGTATAAAAATGACTAGTTTAAAATATCAATTCGAAACTAGTATGGATTCCGACAAGATAAGGAGGCCTTGCCTACATATCGTAATCTCAAGCTTGGTATTGTAAGGACTTTGTTTCCTAATTGTTCTACTCGGATCATCTTCAACATGTTTTAGAAAATCAATCATTCCTATTCTATTATGTTCGGAAGTTCCTAGGGTTGTTCGCCAAGGTGGTCCGTATTGTTTGTTATTTGAGAATTGGTTGCTGAAAAAAAGGGTTTCTTTCTAAATCTATAATATTTTTCAGCACTTCAAAATAAAAAAAGTCATCTTGTTCTTGTTTCAATTAATTTCTTCAATTTTTGGATTCTCAAAATAATAAACCAAAAAAAACCTTCCTTCGTGTCTTTTAGTGTTCATTCAACTTTGTTTTCTTTGTTTTTAACTTTAGCTTTTGTTTTTTAGTTTCCTCTAAGGCCTTCTTTTTAAAAAAAAGTTTCGTACTTTAATTCTTGTGTTTTCTTTCAATTTCCTTTTTGTTGTTTTCATCTTTGGATTTCTTTTCGTGTTCTCTTTGAAATCTTCTTATATTTTTCTAGTTCTCTGTTTTTATGTTCAATCAATTTTTGTTCTTTAAAAAAAAAAGAAGTGTCTGTTGTAAACAATTGTAGATAAAATATTTGATAAATTGGAGTTTCGATTTTAAAAGGCCATAACTTGGGACTAGGGTATAAAAATGACTAGTTTAAAATATCAATTCGAAACTAGTATGGATTCCGACAAGATAAGGAGGCCTTGCCTACATATCGTAATCTCAAGCTTGGTATTGTAAGGACTTTGTTTCCTAATTGTTCTAATCGGATCATCTTCAACATGTTTTAGAAAATCAATCGTTCCTATTCTATTATGTTCGTAAGTTCCTAGGGTTGTTCGCCAAGATGGTCCGTATTGTTTGTTATTTGAGAATTGGTTGCTGAAAAAAAGGGTTTCTTTCTAAATCTATAATTCTTTTCAGCACTTCAAAAGAAAAAAGTCATCTTATTCTTGCTTGAATTAATTTCTTCAATTTTTGGATTCTCATAATAATAAACCAAAAAAAAACCTTCCTTCGTGTCTTTTAGTTTTCATTCAACTTTGTTTTCTTTGTTTTTGACTTTGGCTTTTGATTTTTAGTTTCCTCTAAAGCCCCCTTTATTTAAAAAAAGGTTCGTACTTTAATTCTTGTGTTTTCTTTGAATTTCCTTTTTGTTGTTTTCATCTTTGGATTTCCTTTCGTTGTTCTCTTTGAAATCTTCTTATATTTTTCTAGTTCTCTATTTTTATGTTCAATCAATTTTTGTTCTTTAAAAAAAAAAGAAGTGTCTTGTTGTAAACAATTGTAGATAAAAGATTTGATAAATTGGAGTTTCGATTTTAAAAGGCCATAACTTGGGACTAGGGTATAGAAATGACTAGTTGAAAATATCAATTCGAAACTAGTATGGATTCCGACAAGATAAGGAGGCCTTGCCTACATATCGTAATCTCAAGCTTGGTATTGTAAGGACTTTGTTTCCTAATTGTTCTAATCGGATCATCTTCAACATGTTTTAGAAAATCAATCGTTCCTATTCTATTAGGTTCGTAAGTTCCTAGGGTTGTTCGCCAAGGTGGTCCGTATTGTTTGTTATTTGAGAATTGGTTGCTGAAAAAAGGGTTTCTTTCTAAATCTATAATTTTTTTCAGCACTTCAAAATAAAAAAAGTCATCTTGTTCTTGTTTCAATTAATTTCTTCAATTTCTAGATTCTCATAATAATAAACCAAAAAAAACCTTCCTTCGTGTCTTTTAGTTTTCATTCAACTTTGTTTTCTTTTTTTTAACTTTGGCTTTTGATTTTTAGTTTCCTCTAAAGCCCCCTTTATTTAAAAAAAGGTTCGTACTTTAATTCTTGTGTTTTCTTTGAATTTCCTTTTTGTTGTTTTCATCTTTGGATTTCCTTTCGTTGTTCTCTTTGAAATCTTCTTATATTTTTCTAGTTCTCTATTTTTATGTTCAACAATTTTTGTTCATTAAAAAAAAAAGAAATGTCTTGTTGTAAACAATTGTAGATAAAAGATTTGATAAATTGGAGTTTCGATTTTAAAAGGCCATAACTTGGGACTAGGGTATAAAAATGACTAGTTTAAAATATCAATTCGAAACTAGTATGGATTCCGACAAGATAAGGAGGCCTTGCCTACATATCGTAATCTCAAGCTTGGTATTGTAAGGACTTTGTTTCCTAATTGTTCTAATCTGATCATCTTCAACATGTTTTAGAAAATCAATCGTTCCTATTCTATTAGGTTCGTAAGTTCCTAGGCTTGTTCGCCAAGGTGGTCCGTATTGTTTGTTATTTGAGAATTGGTTGCTGAAAAAAGGGTTTCTTTCTAAATCTATAATATTTTTCAGCACTTCTAAATAAAAAAAGTCATCTTGTTCTTGTTTCAATTAATTTCTTCAATTTCTAGATTCTCATAATAATAAACCAAAAAATACCTTCCTTCGTGTCTTTTAGTTTTCATTCAACTTTGTTTCTTTGTTTTTAACTTTGGCTTTTGATTTTTAGTTTCCTCTAAAGCCCCCTTTATTTAAAAAAGGTTCGTACTTTAATTCTTTAGTTTTCTTTGAATTTCCTTTTTGTTGTTTTCATCTTTGGATTTCCTTTCGTTGTTCTCTTTGAAATCTTCTTATATTTTTCTAGTTCTCTATTTTTATGTTCAATCAATTTTTGTTCTTTAAAAAAAAAGAAGTGTCTTGTTGTAAACAATTGTAGATAAAAGATTTGATAAATTGGAGTTTCGATTTTAAAAGGCCATAACTTGGGACTAGGGTATAAAAATGACTAGTTTAAAATATCAATTCGAAACTAGGATGGATTCCGACAAGATAAGGAGGCCTTGCCTACATATCGTAATCTCAAGCTTGGTATTGTAAGGACTTTGTTTCCTAATTGTTCTACTCGGATCATCTTCAACATGTTTTAGAAAATCAATCATTCCTATTCTATTATGTTCGTAAGTTCCTAGGGTTGTTCGCCAAGGTGGTCCGTATTGTTTGTTATTTGAGAATTGGTTGCTGAAAAAAAGGGTTTCTTTCTAAATCTATAATTCTTTTCAGCACTTCAAAAGAAAAAAGTCATCTTATTCTTGCTTGAATTAATTTCTTCAATTTTTGGATTCTCATAATAATAAACCAAAAAAAAACCTTCCTTCGTGTCTTTTAGTATTCATTCAACTTTGTTTTCTTTGTTTTTAACTTTCGCTTTTGATTTTTAGTTTCCTCTAAAGCCCCCTTTATTTAAAAAAAGGTTCGTACTTTAATTCTTGTGTTTTCTTTGAATTTCCTTTTTGTTGTTTTCATCTTTGGATTTCCTTTCGTTGTTCTCTTTGAAATCTTCTTATATTTTTCTAGTTCTCTATTTTTATGTTCAATCAATTTTTGTTCTTTAAAAAAAAAAGAAGTGTCTTGTTGTAAACAATTGTAGATAAAAGATTTGATAAATTGGAGTTTCGATTTTAAAAGGCCATAACTTGGGACTAGGGTATAGAAATGACTAGTTGAAAATATCAATTCGAAACTAGTATGGATTCCGACAAGATAAGGAGGCCTTGCCTACATATCGTAATATCAAGCTTGGTATTGTAAGGACTTTGTTTCCTAATTGTTCTAATCGGATCATCTTCAACATGTTTTAGAAAATCAATCGTTCCTATTCTATTAGGTTCGTAAGTTCCTAGGGTTGTTCGCCAAGGTGGTCCGTATTGTTTGTTATTTGAGAATTGGGGTCTGAAAAAAGGGTTTCTTTCTAAATCTATAATTTTTTTCAGCACTTCAAAATAAAAAAAGTCATCTTGTTCTTGTTTCAATTAATTTCTTCAATTTCTAGATTCTCATAATAATAAACCAAAAAAAACCTTCCTTCGTGTCTTTTAGTTTTCATTCAACTTTGTTTTCTTTTTTTTTAACTTTGGCTTTTGATTTTTAGTTTCCTCTAAAGCCCCCTTTATTTAAAAAAAGGTTCGTACTTTAATTCTTGTGTTTTCTTTGAATTTCCTTTTTGTTGTTTTCATCTTTGGATTTCCTTTCGTTGTTCTCTTTGAAATCTTCTTATATTTTTCTAGTTCTCTATTTTTATGTTCAACAATTTTTGTTCATTAAAAAAAAAAGAAATGTCTTGTTGTAAACAATTGTAGATAAAAGATTTGATAAATTGGAGTTTCGATTTTAAAAGGCCATAACTTGGGACTAGGGTATAAAAATGACTAGTTTAAAATATCAATTCGAAACTAGTATGGATTCCGACAAGATAAGGAGGCCTTGCCTACATATCGTAATCTAAAGCTTGGTATTGTAAGGACTTTGTTTCCTAATTGTTCTAATCTGATCATCTTCAACATGTTTTAGAAAATCAATCGTTCCTATTCTATTAGGTTCGTAAGTTCCTAGGCTTGTTCGCCAAGGTGGTCCGTATTGTTTGTTATTTGAGAATTGGTTGCTGAAAAAAGGGTTTCTTTCTAAATCTATAATATTTTTCAGCACTTCAAAATAAAAAAAGTCATCTTATTCTTGCTTGAATTAATTTCTTCAATTTTTGGATTCTCATAATAATAAACCAAAAAAAAACCTTCCTTCGTGTCTTTTAGTTTTCATTCAACTTTGTTTTCTTTGTTTTTAACTTTCGCTTTTGATTTTTAGTTTCCTCTAAAGCCCCCTTTATTTAAAAAAAGGTTCGTACTTTAATTCTTGTGTTTTCTTTGAATTTCCTTTTTGTTGTTTTCATCTTTGGATTTCCTTTCGTTGTTCTCTTTGAAATCTTCTTATATTTTTCTAGTTCTCTATTTTTATGTTCAATCAATTTTTGTTCTTTTAAAAAAAAAGAAGTGTCTTGTTGTAAACAATTGTAGATAAAAGATTTGATAAATTGGAGTTTCGATTTTAAAAGGCCATAACTTGGGACTAGGGTATAGAAATGACTAGTTGAAAATATCAATTCGAAACTAGTATGGATTCCGACAAGATAAGGAGGCCTTGCCTACATATCGTAATCTCAAGCTTGGTATTGTAAGGACTTTGTTTCCTAATTGTTCTAATCGGATCATCTTCAACATGTTTTAGAAAATCAATTGTTCCTATTCTATTAGGTTCGTAAGTTCCTAGGGTTGTTCGCCAAGGTGGTCCGTATTGTTTGTTATTTGAGAATTGGTTGCTGAAAAAAGGGTTTCTTTCTAAATCTATAATTTTTTTCAGCACTTCAAAATAAAAAAAGTCATCTTGTTCTTGTTTCAATTAATTTCTTCAATTTCTAGATTCTCATAATAATAAACCAAAAAAAACCTTCCTTCGTGTCTTTTAGTTTTCATTCAACTTTGTTTTCTTTTTTTTTAACTTTGGCTTTTGATTTTTAGTTTCCTCTAAAGCCCCCTTTATTTAAAAAAAGGTTCGTACTTTAATTCTTGTGTTTTCTTTGAATTTCCTTTTTGTTGTTTTCATCTTTGGATTTCCTTTCGTTGTTCTCTTTGAAATCTTCTTATATTTTTCTAGTTCTCTATTTTTATGTTCAACAATTTTTGTTCATTAAAAAAAAAAGAAATGTCTTGTTGTAAACAATTGTAGATAAAAGATTTGATAAATTGGAGTTTCGATTTTAAAAGGCCATAACTTGGGACTAGGGTATAAAAATGACTAGTTTAAAATATCAATTCGAAACTAGTATGGATTCCGACAAGATAAGGAGGCCTTGCCTACATATCGTAATCTCAAGCTTGGTATTGTAAGGACTTTGTTTCCTAATTGTTCTAATCTGATCATCTTCAACATGTTTTAGAAAATCAATCGTTCCTATTCTATTAGGTTCGTAAGTTCCTAGGCTTGTTCGCCAAGGTGGTCCGTATTGTTTGTTATTTGAGAATTGGTTGCTGAAAAAAGGGTTTCTTTCTAAATCTATAATATTTTTCAGCACTTCTAAATAAAAAAAGTCATCTTGTTCTTGTTTCAATTAATTTCTTCAATTTCTAGATTCTCATAATAATAAACCAAAAAATACCTTCCTTCGTGTCTTTTAGTTTTCATTCAACTTTGTTTCTTTGTTTTTAACTTTGGCTTTTGATTTTTAGTTTCCTCTAAAGCCCCCTTTATTTAAAAAAGGTTCGTACTTTAATTCTTTAGTTTTCTTTGAATTTCCTTTTTGTTGTTTTCATCTTTGGATTTCCTTTCGTTGTTCTCTTTGAAATCTTCTTATATTTTTCTAGTTCTCTATTTTTATGTTCAATCAATTTTTGTTCTTTAAAAAAAAAGAAGTGTCTTGTTGTAAACAATTGTAGATAAAATATTTGATAAATTGGAGTTTCGATTTTAAAAGGCCATAACTTGGGACTAGGGTATAAAAATGACTAGTTTAAAATATCAATTCGAAACTAGTATGGATTCCGACAAGATAAGGAGGCCTTGCCTACATATCGTAATCTCAAGCTTGGTATTGTAAGGACTTTGTTTCCTAATTGTTCTAATCTGATCATCTTCAACATGTTTTAGAAAATCAATCGTTCCTATTCTATTAGGTTCGTAAGTTCCTAGGCTTGTTCGCCAAGGTGGTCCGTATTGTTTGTTATTTGAGAATTGGTTGCTGAAAAAAGGGTTTCTTTCTAAATCTATAATATTTTTCAGCACTTCTAAATAAAAAAAGTCATCTTGTTCTTGTTTCAATTAATTTCTTCAATTTCTAGATTCTCATAATAATAAACCAAAAAATACCTTCCTTCGTGTCTTTTAGTTTTCATTCAACTTTGTTTCTTTGTTTTTAACTTTGGCTTTTGATTTTTAGTTTCCTCTAAAGCCCCCTTTATTTAAAAAAGGTTCGTACTTTAATTCTTTAGTTTTCTTTGAATTTCCTTTTTGTTGTTTTCATCTTTGGATTTCCTTTCGTTGTTCTCTTTGAAATCTTCTTATATTTTTCTAGTTCTCTATTTTTATGTTCAATCAATTTTTGTTCTTTAAAAAAAAAGAAGTGTCTTGTTGTAAACAATTGTAGATAAAAGATTTGATAAATTGGAGTTTCGATTTTAAAAGGCCATAACTTGGGACTAGGGTATAAAAATGACTAGTTTAAAATATCAATTCGAAACTAGTATGGATTCCGACAAGATAAGGAGGCCTTGCCTACATATCGTAATCTCAAGCTTGGTATTGTAAGGACTTTGTTTCCTAATTGTTCTACTCGGATCATCTTCAACATGTTTTAGAAAATCAATCATTCCTATTCTATTATGTTCGGAAGTTCCTAGGGTTGTTCGCCAAGGTGGTCCGTATTGTTTGTTATTTGAGAATTGGTTGCTGAAAAAAAGGGTTTCTTTCTAAATCTATAATATTTTTCAGCACTTCAAAATAAAAAAAGTCATCTTGTTCTTGTTTCAATTAATTTCTTCAATTTTTGGATTCTCAAAATAATAAACCAAAAAAAACCTTCCTTCGTGTCTTTTAGTGTTCATTCAACTTTGTTTTCTTTGTTTTTAACTTTAGCTTTTGTTTTTTAGTTTCCTCTAAGGCCTTCTTTTTAAAAAAAAGTTTCGTACTTTAATTCTTGTGTTTTCTTTCAATTTCCTTTTTGTTGTTTTCATCTTTGGATTTCTTTTCGTGTTCTCTTTGAAATCTTCTTATATTTTTCTAGTTCTCTGTTTTTATGTTCAATCAATTTTTGTTCTTTAAAAAAAAAAGAAGTGTCTGTTGTAAACAATTGTAGATAAAATATTTGATAAATTGGAGTTTCGATTTTAAAAGGCCATAACTTGGGACTAGGGTATAAAAATGACTAGTTTAAAATATCAATTCGAAACTAGTATGGATTCCGACAAGATAAGGAGGCCTTGCCTACATATCGTAATCTCAAGCTTGGTATTGTAAGGACTTTGTTTCCTAATTGTTCTAATCGGATCATCTTCAACATGTTTTAGAAAATCAATCGTTCCTATTCTATTATGTTCGTAAGTTCCTAGGGTTGTTCGCCAAGATGGTCCGTATTGTTTGTTATTTGAGAATTGGTTGCTGAAAAAAAGGGTTTCTTTCTAAATCTATAATTCTTTTCAGCACTTCAAAAGAAAAAAGTCATCTTATTCTTGCTTGAATTAATTTCTTCAATTTTTGGATTCTCATAATAATAAACCAAAAAAAAACCTTCCTTCGTGTCTTTTAGTTTTCATTCAACTTTGTTTTCTTTGTTTTTGACTTTGGCTTTTGATTTTTAGTTTCCTCTAAAGCCCCCTTTATTTAAAAAAAGGTTCGTACTTTAATTCTTGTGTTTTCTTTGAATTTCCTTTTTGTTGTTTTCATCTTTGGATTTCCTTTCGTTGTTCTCTTTGAAATCTTCTTATATTTTTCTAGTTCTCTATTTTTATGTTCAATCAATTTTTGTTCTTTAAAAAAAAAAGAAGTGTCTTGTTGTAAACAATTGTAGATAAAAGATTTGATAAATTGGAGTTTCGATTTTAAAAGGCCATAACTTGGGACTAGGGTATAGAAATGACTAGTTGAAAATATCAATTCGAAACTAGTATGGATTCCGACAAGATAAGGAGGCCTTGCCTACATATCGTAATCTCAAGCTTGGTATTGTAAGGACTTTGTTTCCTAATTGTTCTAATCGGATCATCTTCAACATGTTTTAGAAAATCAATCGTTCCTATTCTATTAGGTTCGTAAGTTCCTAGGGTTGTTCGCCAAGGTGGTCCGTATTGTTTGTTATTTGAGAATTGGTTGCTGAAAAAAGGGTTTCTTTCTAAATCTATAATTTTTTTCAGCACTTCAAAATAAAAAAAGTCATCTTGTTCTTGTTTCAATTAATTTCTTCAATTTCTAGATTCTCATAATAATAAACCAAAAAAAACCTTCCTTCGTGTCTTTTAGTTTTCATTCAACTTTGTTTTCTTTTTTTTAACTTTGGCTTTTGATTTTTAGTTTCCTCTAAAGCCCCCTTTATTTAAAAAAAGGTTCGTACTTTAATTCTTGTGTTTTCTTTGAATTTCCTTTTTGTTGTTTTCATCTTTGGATTTCCTTTCGTTGTTCTCTTTGAAATCTTCTTATATTTTTCTAGTTCTCTATTTTTATGTTCAACAATTTTTGTTCATTAAAAAAAAAAGAAATGTCTTGTTGTAAACAATTGTAGATAAAAGATTTGATAAATTGGAGTTTCGATTTTAAAAGGCCATAACTTGGGACTAGGGTATAAAAATGACTAGTTTAAAATATCAATTCGAAACTAGTATGGATTCCGACAAGATAAGGAGGCCTTGCCTACATATCGTAATCTCAAGCTTGGTATTGTAAGGACTTTGTTTCCTAATTGTTCTAATCTGATCATCTTCAACATGTTTTAGAAAATCAATCGTTCCTATTCTATTAGGTTCGTAAGTTCCTAGGCTTGTTCGCCAAGGTGGTCCGTATTGTTTGTTATTTGAGAATTGGTTGCTGAAAAAAGGGTTTCTTTCTAAATCTATAATATTTTTCAGCACTTCTAAATAAAAAAAGTCATCTTGTTCTTGTTTCAATTAATTTCTTCAATTTCTAGATTCTCATAATAATAAACCAAAAAATACCTTCCTTCGTGTCTTTTAGTTTTCATTCAACTTTGTTTCTTTGTTTTTAACTTTGGCTTTTGATTTTTAGTTTCCTCTAAAGCCCCCTTTATTTAAAAAAGGTTCGTACTTTAATTCTTTAGTTTTCTTTGAATTTCCTTTTTGTTGTTTTCATCTTTGGATTTCCTTTCGTTGTTCTCTTTGAAATCTTCTTATATTTTTCTAGTTCTCTATTTTTATGTTCAATCAATTTTTGTTCTTTAAAAAAAAAGAAGTGTCTTGTTGTAAACAATTGTAGATAAAAGATTTGATAAATTGGAGTTTCGATTTTAAAAGGCCATAACTTGGGACTAGGGTATAAAAATGACTAGTTTAAAATATCAATTCGAAACTAGTATGGATTCCGACAAGATAAGGAGGCCTTGCCTACATATCGTAATCTCAAGCTTGGTATTGTAAGGACTTTGTTTCCTAATTGTTCTACTCGGATCATCTTCAACATGTTTTAGAAAATCAATCATTCCTATTCTATTATGTTCGTAAGTTCCTAGGGTTGTTCGCCAAGGTGGTCCGTATTGTTTGTTATTTGAGAATTGGTTGCTGAAAAAAAGGGTTTCTTTCTAAATCTATAATTCTTTTCAGCACTTCAAAAGAAAAAAGTCATCTTATTCTTGCTTGAATTAATTTCTTCAATTTTTGGATTCTCATAATAATAAACCAAAAAAAAACCTTCCTTCGTGTCTTTTAGTTTTCATTCAACTTTGTTTTCTTTGTTTTTAACTTTCGCTTTTGATTTTTAGTTTCCTCTAAAGCCCCCTTTATTTAAAAAAAGGTTCGTACTTTAATTCTTGTGTTTTCTTTGAATTTCCTTTTTGTTGTTTTCATCTTTGGATTTCCTTTCGTTGTTCTCTTTGAAATCTTCTTATATTTTTCTAGTTCTCTATTTTTATGTTCAATCAATTTTTGTTCTTTAAAAAAAAAAGAAGTGTCTTGTTGTAAACAATTGTAGATAAAAGATTTGATAAATTGGAGTTTCGATTTTAAAAGGCCATAACTTGGGACTAGGGTATAGAAATGACTAGTTGAAAATATCAATTCGAAACTAGTATGGATTCCGACAAGATAAGGAGGCCTTGCCTACATATCGTAATATCAAGCTTGGTATTGTAAGGACTTTGTTTCCTAATTGTTCTAATCGGATCATCTTCAACATGTTTTAGAAAATCAATCGTTCCTATTCTATTAGGTTCGTAAGTTCCTAGGGTTGTTCGCCAAGGTGGTCCGTATTGTTTGTTATTTGAGAATTGGTTGCTGAAAAAAGGGTTTCTTTCTAAATCTATAATTTTTTTCAGCACTTCAAAATAAAAAAAGTCATCTTGTTCTTGTTTCAATTAATTTCTTCAATTTCTAGATTCTCATAATAATAAACCAAAAAAAACCTTCCTTCGTGTCTTTTAGTTTTCATTCAACTTTGTTTTCTTTTTTTTTAACTTTGGCTTTTGATTTTTAGTTTCCTCTAAAGCCCCCTTTATTTAAAAAAAGGTTCGTACTTTAATTCTTGTGTTTTCTTTGAATTTCCTTTTTGTTGTTTTCATCTTTGGATTTCCTTTCGTTGTTCTCTTTGAAATCTTCTTATATTTTTCTAGTTCTCTATTTTTATGTTCAACAATTTTTGTTCATTAAAAAAAAAAGAAATGTCTTGTTGTAAACAATTGTAGATAAAAGATTTGATAAATTGGAGTTTCGATTTTAAAAGGCCATAACTTGGGACTAGGGTATAAAAATGACTAGTTTAAAATATCAATTCGAAACTAGTATGGATTCCGACAAGATAAGGAGGCCTTGCCTACATATCGTAATCTCAAGCTTGGTATTGTAAGGACTTTGTTTCCTAATTGTTCTAATCTGATCATCTTCAACATGTTTTAGAAAATCAATCGTTCCTATTCTATTAGGTTCGTAAGTTCCTAGGCTTGTTCGCCAAGGTGGTCCGTATTGTTTGTTATTTGAGAATTGGTTGCTGAAAAAAGGGTTTCTTTCTAAATCTATAATATTTTTCAGCACTTCTAAATAAAAAAAGTCATCTTGTTCTTGTTTCAATTAATTTCTTCAATTTCTAGATTCTCATAATAATAAACCAAAAAATACCTTCCTTCGTGTCTTTTAGTTTTCATTCAACTTTGTTTTCTTTGTTTTTAACTTTGGCTTTTGATTTTTAGTTTCCTCTAAAGCCCCCTTTATTTAAAAAAAGGTTCGTACTTTAATTCTTTAGTTTTCTTTGAATTTCCTTTTTGTTGTTTTCATCTTTGGATTTCCTTTCGTTGTTCTCTTTGAAATCTTCTTATATTTTTCTAGTTCTCTATTTTTATGTTTAATCAATTTTTGTTCTTTAAAAAAAAAGAAGTGTCTTGTTGTAAACAATTGTAGATAAAAGATTTGATAAATTGGAGTTTCGATTTTAAAAGGCCATAACTTGGGACTAGGGTATAAAAATGACTAGTTTAAAATATCAATTCGAAACTAGTATGGATTCCGACAAGATAAGGAGGCCTTGCCTACATATCGTAATCTCAAGCTTGGTATTGTAAGGACTTTGTTTCCTAATTGTTCTACTCGGATCATCTTCAACATGTTTTAGAAAATCAATCATTCCTATTCTATTAGGTTCGTAAGTTCCTAGGGTTGTTCGCCAAGGTGGTCCGTATTGTTTGTTATTTGAGAATTGGTTGCTGAAAAAAGGGTTTCTTTCTAAATCTATAATTCTTTTCAGCACTTTAAAAGAAAAAAGTCATCTTGTTCTTGTTTCAATTAATTTCTTCAATTTTTGGATTCTCATAATAATAAACCAAAAAAAAAACCTTCCTTCGTGTCTTTTAGTTTTCATTCAACTTTGTTTTCTTTGTTTTTAACTTTGGCTTTTGATTTTTAGTTTCCTCTAAAGTCCCCTTTATTTAAAAAAAGGTTCGTACTTTAATTCTTGTGTTTTCTTTGAATTTCCTTTTTGTTGTTTTCATCTTTGGATTTCCTTTCGTTGTTCTCTTTGAAATCTTCTTATATTTTTCTAGTTCTCTATTTTTATGTTTAATCAATTTTTGTTCTTTAAAAAAAAAGAAGTGTCTTGTTGTAAACAATTGTAGATAAAAGATTTGATAAATTGGAGTTTCGATTTTAAAAGGCCATAACTTGGGACTAGGGTATAAAAATGACTAGTTTAAAATATCAATTCGAAACTAGTATGGATTCCGACAAGATAAGGAGGCCTTGCCTACATATCGTAATCTCAAGCTTGGTATTGTAAGGAATTTGTTTCCTAATTGTTCTAATCGGATCATCTTCAACATGTTTTAGAAAATCAATCGTTCCTATTCTATTAGGTTCGTAAGTTCCTAGGGTTGTTCGCCAAGGTGGTCCGTATTGTTTGTTATTTGAGAATTGGTTGCTGAAAAAAGGGTTTCTTTATAAATCTATAATTCTTTTCAGCACTTCAAAAGAAAAAAGTCATCTTGTTCTTGTTTCAATTAATTTCTTCAATTTTTGGATTCTAATAATAATAAACCAAAAAAAAAACCTTCCTTCGTGTCATTTAGTTTTCATTCAACTTTGTTTTCTTCGTTTTTAACTTTGGTTTGTTTTTTAGTTTCCTCTAAGGCCTTCTTTTTAAAAAAAAGGTTCGTACTTTAATTCTTGTGTTTTCTTTCAATTTCCTTTTTGTTGTTTTCATCTTTGGATTTCCTTTCGTTGTTCTCTTTGAAATCTTCTTATATTTTTCTAGTTCTCTATTTTTATGTTCAATCAATTTTTGTTCTTTAAAAAAAAAAAAGAAGTGTCTTGTTGTAAACAATTGTAGATAAAATATTTGATAAATTGGAGTTTCGATTTTAAAAGGCCATAACTTGGGACTAGGGTATAGAAATGACTAGTTTAAAATATCAATTCGAAACTAGTATGGATTCCGACAAGATAAGGAGGCCTTGCCTACATATCGTAATCTCAAGCTTGGTATTGTAAGGACTTTGTTTCCAAATTGTTCTAATCGGATCATCTTCAACATGTTTTAGAAAATCAATCGTTCCTATTCTATTAGGTTCGTAAGTTCCTAGGGTTGTTCGCCAAGGTGGTCCGTATTGTTTGTTATTTGAGAATTGGTTGCTGAAAAAAGGGTTTCTTTCTAAATCTATAATTCTTTTCAGCACTTCAAAAGAAAAAAGTCATCTTGTTCTTGTTTCAATTAATTTCTTCAATTTTTGGATTCTCATAATAATAAACCAAAAAAAAAACCTTCCTTCGTGTCTTTTAGTTTTCATTCGACTTTGTTTTCTTTGTTTTTAACTTTGGCTTTTGATTTTTAGTTTCCTCTAAAGTCCCCTTTATTTAAAAAAAGGTTTGTACTTTAATTCTTGTGTTTTCTTTGAATTTCCTTTCGTTGTTCTCTTTGAAATCTTCTTATATTTTTCTAGTTCTCTATTTTTATGTTTAATCAATTTTTGTTCTTTAAAACAAAAGAAGTGTCTTGTTGTAAACAATTGTAGATAAAATATTTGATAAATTGGAGTTTCGATTTTAAAAGGCCATAACTTGGGACTAGGGTATAAAAATGACTAGTTGAAAATATCAATTCGAAACTAGTATGGATTCCGACAAGATAAGGAGGCCTTGCCTACATATCGTAATCTCAAGCTTGGTATTGTAAGGAATTTGTTTCCTAATTGTTCTAATCGGATCATCTTCAACATGTTTTAGAAAATCAATCGTTCCTATTCTATTAGGTTCGTAAGTTCCTAGGGTTGTTCGCCAAGGTGGTCCGTATTGTTTGTTATTTGAGAATTGGTTGCTGAAAAAAGGGTTTCTTTATAAATCTATAATTCTTTTTAGCACTTCAAAAGAAAAAAGTCATCTTGTTCTTGTTTCAATTAATTTCTTCAATTTTTGGATTCTAATAATAATAAACCAAAAAAAAACCTTCCTTCGTGTCATTTAGTTTTCATTCAACTTTGTTTTCTTCGTTTTTAACTTTGGTTTGTTTTTTAGTTTCCTCTAAGGCCTTCTTTTTAAAAAAAAGGTTCGTACTTTAATTCTTGTGTTTTCTTTCAATTTCCTTTTTGTTGTTTTCATCTTTGGATTTCCTTTCGTTGTTCTCCTTGAAATCTTCTTATATTTTTCTAGTTCTCTATTTTTATGTTCAATCAATTTTTGTTCTTTAAAAAAAAAAAGAAGTGTCTTGTTGTAAACAATTGTAGATAAAATATTTGATAAATTGGAGTTTCGATTTTAAAAGGCCATAACTTGGGACTAGGGTATAGAAATGACTAGTTTAAAATATCAATTCGAAACTAGTATGGATTCCGACAAGATAAGGAGGCCTTGCCTACATATCGTAATCTCAAGCTTGGTATTGTAAGGACTTTGTTTCCTAATTGTTCTAATCGGATCAGCTTCAACATGTTTTAGAAAATCAATCGTTCCTATTCTATTAGGTTCGTGAGTTCCTAGGGTTGTGCCCCAAGGTGGTCCGTATTGTTTGTTATTTGAGAATTGGTTGCTGAAAAAAGGGTTTCTATCTAAATCTATAACTTTTTTCAGTTCTTCAAAATAAAAAAAGTCATCTTGTTCTTGTTTCAATTAATTTCTTCAATTTTTGGATTCTCATAATAATAAACCAAAAAAAAAACCTTCCTTCGTGTCTTTTAGTTTTCATTCGACTTTGTTTTCTTTGTTTTTAACTTTGGCTTTTGATTTTTAGTTTCCTCTAAAGTCCCCTTTATTTAAAAAAAGGTTCGTACTTTAATTCTTGTGTTTTCTTTGAATTTCCTTTTTGTTGTTTTCATCTTTGGATTTCCTTTCGTTGTTCTCTTTGAAATCTTCTTATATTTTTCTAGTTCTCTATTTTTATGTTTAATCAATTTTTGTTCTTTAAAACAAAAGAAGTGTCTTGTTGTAAACAATTGTAGATAAAAGATTTGATAAATTGGAGTTTCGATTTTAAAAGGCCATAACTTGGGACTAGGGTATAAAAATGACTAGTTTAAAATATCAATTCGAAACTAGTATAGATTCCGACAAGATAAGGAGGCCTTGCCTACATATCGTAATCTCAAGCTTGGTATTGTAAGGACTTTGTTTCCTAATTGTTCTAATCAGATCATCTTCAACATGTTTTAGAAAATCAATCGTTCCTATTCTATTAGGTTCGTAAGTTCCTAGGGTTGTTCGCCAAGGTGGTCCGTATTGTTTGTTATTTGAGAATTGGTTGCTGAAAAAAGGGTTTCTTTATAAATCTATAATTCTTTTCAGCACTTCAAAAGAAAAAAGTCATCTTGTTCTTGTTTCAATTAATTTCTTCAATTTTTGGATTCTCATAATAATAAACCAAAAAAAAAAACCTTCCTTCGTGTCATTTAGTTTTCATTCAACTTTGTTTTCTTCGTTTTTAACTTTTGTTTGTTTTTTAGTTTCCTCTAAGGCCTTCTTTTTAAAAAAAAGGTTCGTACTTTAATTCTTGTGTTTTCTTTCAATTTCCTTTTTGTTGTTTTCATCTTTGGATTTCCTTTCGTTGTTCTCTTTGAAATCTTCTTATATTTTTCTAGTTCTCTATTTTTATGTTCAATCAATTTTTGTTCTTTAAAAAAAAAAGAAGTGTCTTGTTGTAAACAATTGTAGATAAAATATTTGATAAATTGGAGTTTCGATTTTAAAAGGCCATAACTTGGGACTAGGGTATAGAAATGACTAGTTTAAAATATCAATTCGAAACTAGTATGGATTCCGACAAGATAAGGAGGCCTTGCCTACATATCGTAATCTCAAGCTTGGTATTGTAAGGACTTTGTTTCCAAATTGTTCTAATCGGATCATCTTCAACATGTTTTAGAAAATCAATCGTTCCTATTCTATTAGGTTCGTAAGTTCCTAGGGTTGTTCGCCAAGGTGGTCCGTATTGTTTGTTATTTGAGAATTGGTTGCTGAAAAATTGGTTTCTTTCTAAATCTATAATTCTTTTCAGCACTTCAAAAGAAAAAAGTCATCTTGTTCTTGTTTCAATTAATTTCTTCAATTTTTGGATTCTCATAATAATAAACCAAAAAAAAAACCTTCCTTCGTGTCTTTTAGTTTTCATTCGACTTTGTTTTCTTTGTTTTTAACTTTGGCTTTTGATTTTTAGTTTCCTCTAAAGTCCCCTTTATTTAAAAAAAGGTTTGTACTTTAATTCTTGTGTTTTCTTTGAATTTCCTTTTTGTTGTTTTCATCTTTGGATTTCCTTTCGTTGTTCTCTTTGAAATCTTCTTATATTTTTCTAGTTCTCTATTTTTATGTTTAATCAATTTTTGTTCTTTAAAACAAAAGAAGTGTCTTGTTGTAAACAATTGTAGATAAAAGATTTGATAAATTGGAGTTTTGATTTTAAAAGGCCATAACTTGGGACTAGGGTATAAAAATGACTAGTTTAAAATATCAATTCGAAACTAGTATGGATTCCGACAGGATAAGGAGGCCTTGCCTACATATCGTAATCTCAAGCTTGGTATTGTAAGGACTTTGTTTCCTAATTGTTCTAATCGGATCATCTTCAACATGTTTTAGAAAATCAATCGTTCCTATTCTATTAGGTTCGTAAGTTCCTAGGGTTGTTCGCCAAGGTGGTCCGTATTGTTTGTTATTTGAGAATTGGTTGCTGAAAAAAGGGTTTCTTTCTAAATCTATAATTCTTTTCAGCACTTCAAAAGAAAAAAGTCATCTTGTTCTTGTTTCAATTAATTTCTTCAATTTTTGGATTCTCATAATAATAAACCAAAAAAAAAACCTTCCTTCGTGTCATTTAGTTTTCATTCAACTTTGTTTTCTTCGTTTTTAACTTTGGTTTGTTTTTTACTTTCCTCTAAGGCCTTCTTTTTAAAAAAAAGGTTCTTACTTTAATTCTTGTGTTTTCTTTCAATTTCCTTTTTGTTGTTTTCATCTTTGGATTTCCTTTCGTTGTTCTCTTTGAAATCTTCTTATATTTTTCTAGTTCTCTATTTTTATGTTCAATCAATTTTTGTTCTTTAAAAAAAAAAGAAGTGTCTTGTTGTAAACAATTGTAGATAAAATATTTGATAAATTAGAGTTTCGATTTTAAAAGGCCATAACTTGGGACTAGGGTATAGAAATGACTAGTTTAAAATATCAATTCGAAACTAGTATGGATTCCGACAAGATAAGGAGGCCTTGCCTACATATCGTAATCTCAAGCTTGGTATTGTAAGGACTTTGTTTCCTAATTGTTCTAATCGGATCATCTTCAACATGTTTTAGAAAATCAATCGTTCCTATTCTATTAGTTTTGTGAGTTCCTAGGGTTGTTCGCCAAGGTGGTCCGTATTGTTTGTTATTTGAGAATTGGTTGCTGAAAAAAGGGTTTCTATCTAAATCTATAACTTTTTTCAGTTCTTCAAAATAAAAAAAGTCATCTTGTTCTTGTTTCAATTAATTTCTTCAATTTTTGGATTCTCAAAATAATAAACCAAAAAAAACCTTCCTTCGTGTCTTTTAGTGTTCATTCAACTTTGTTTTCTTTGTTTTTAACTTTAGCTTTTGTTTTTTAGTTTCCTCTAAGGCCTTCTTTTTAAAAAAAAGTTTCGTACTTTAATTCTTGTGTTTTCTTTCAATTTCCTTTTTGTTGTTTTCATCTTTGGATTTCTTTTCGTTGTTCTCTTTGAAATCTTCTTATATTTTTCTAGTTCTCTGTTTTTATGTTCAATCAATTTTTGTTCTTTAAAAAAAAAAGAAGTGTCTGTTGTAAACAATTGTAGATAAAATATTTGATAAATTGGAGTTTCGATTTTAAAAGGCCATAACTTGGGACTAGGGTATAAAAATGACTAGTTTAAAATATCAATTCGAAACTAGTATGGATTCCGACAAGATAAGGAGGCCTTGCCTACATATCGTAATCTCAAGCTTGGTATTGTAAGGACTTTGTTTCCTAATTGTTCTAATCGGATCAGCTTCAACATGTTTTAGAAAATCAATCGTTCCTATTCTATTAGGTTCGTGAGTTCCTAGGGTTGTTCCCCAAGGTGGTCCGTATTGTTTGTTATTTGAGAATTGGTTGCTGAAAAAAGGGTTTCTATCTAAATCGATAATTTTTTTCAGTTCTTCTAAATAAAAAAAGTCATCTTGTTCTTGTTTCAATTAATTTCTTCAATTTCTAGATTCTCATAATAATAAACCAAAAAAAACCTTCCTTCGTGTCTTTTAGTTTTCATTCAACTTTGTTTTCTTTGTTTTTGACTTTGGCTTTTGATTTTTAGTTTCCTCTAAAGCCCCCTTTATTTAAAAAAGGTTCGTACTTTAATTCTTGTGTTTTCTTTCAATTTCCTTTTTGTTGTTTTCATCTTTGGGTTTCCTTTCGTTGTTCTCTTTGAAATCTTCTTATATTTTTCTAGTTCTCTATTTTTATGTTCAATCAATTTTTGTTCTTTAAAAAAAAAAGAAGTGTCTTGTTGTAAACAATTGTAGATAAAATATTTGATAAATTGGAGTTTCGATTTTAAAAGGCCATAACTTGGGACTAGGGTATAAAAATGACTAGTTTAAAATATCAATTCGAAACTACTATGGATTGCGACAAGATAAGGAGGCCTTGCCTACATATCGTAATCTCAAGCTTGGTATTGTAAGGACTTTGTTTCCTAATTGTTCTAATCGGATCAGCTTCAACATGTTTTAGAAAATCAATCGTTCCTATTCTATTAGGTTCGTGAGTTCCTAGGGTTGTTCCCCAAGGTGGTCCGTATTGTTTGTTATTTGAGAATTGGTTGCTGAAAAAAGGGTTTCTATCTAAATCGATAATTTTTTTCAGTTCTTCTAAATAAAAAAAGTCATCTTGTTCTTGTTTCAATTAATTTCTTCAATTTCTAGATTCTCATAATAATAAACCAAAAAAAACCTTCCTTCGTGTCTTTTAGTTTTCATTCAACTTTGTTTTCTTTGTTTTTAACTTTGGCTTTTGATTTTTAGTTTCCTCTAAAGCCCCCTTTATTTAAAAAAGGTTCGTACTTTAATTCTTGTGTTTTCTTTGAATTTCCTTTTTGTTGTTTTCATCTTTGGATTTCCTTTCGTTGTTCTCTTTGAAATCTTCTTATATTTTTCTAGTTCTCTATTTTTATGTTCAATCAATTTTTGTTCTTTAAAACAAAAGAAGTGTCTTGTTGTAAACAATTGTAGATAAAATATTTGATAAATTGGAGTTTCGATTTTAAAAGGCCATAACTTGGGACTAGGGTATAAAAATGACTAGTTTAAAATATCAATTCGAAACTAGTATGGATTCCGACAAGATAAGGAGGCCTTGCCTACATATCGTAATCTCAAGCTTGGTATTGTAAGGACTTTGTTTCCTAATTGTTCTAATCGGATCATCTTCAACATGTTTTAGAAAATCAATCGTTCCTATTCTATTAGGTTCGTAAGTTCCTAGGGTTGTTCGCCAAGGTGGTCCGTATTGTTTGTTATTTGAGAATTGGTTGCTGAAAAAAGGGTTTCTTTATAAATCTATAATTCTTTTCAGCACTTCAAAAGAAAAAAGTCATCTTGTTCTTGTTTCAATTAATTTCTTCAATTTTTGGATTCTCATAATAATAAACCAAAAACAAAAACCTTCCTTCGTGTCATTTAGTTTTCATTCAACTTTGTTTTCTTCGTTTTTAACTTTGGTTTGTTTTTTAGTTTCCTCTAAGGCCTTCTTTTTAAAAAAAAGGTTCGTACTTTAATTCTTGTGTTTTCTTTCAATTTCCTTTTTGTTGTTTTCATCTTTGGATTTCCTTTCGTTGTTCTCTTTGAAATCTTCTTATATTTTTCTAGTTCTCTATTTTTATGTTCAATCAATTTTTGTTCTTTAAAAAAAAAAGAAGTGTCTTGTTGTAAACAATTGTAGATAAAATATTTGATAAATTGGAGTTTCGATTTTAAAAGGCCATAACTTGGGACTAGGGTATAGAAATGACTAGTTTAAAATATCAATTCGAAACTAGTATGGATTCCGACAAGATAAGGAGGCCTTGCCTACATATCGTAATCTCAAGCTTGGTATTGTAAGGACTTTGTTTCCAAATTGTTCTAATCGGATCATCTTCAACATGTTTTAGAAAATCAATCGTTCCTATTCTATTAGGTTCGTAAGTTCCTAGGGTTGTTCGCCAAGGTGGTCCGTATTGTTTGTTATTTGAGAATTGGTTGCTGAAAAAAGGGTTTCTTTCTAAATCTATAATTCTTTTCAGCACTTCAAAAGAAAAAAGTCATCTTGTTCTTGTTTCAATTAATTTCTTCAATTTTTGGATTCTCATAATAATAAACCAAAAAAAAAACCTTCCTTCGTGTCTTTTAGTTTTCATTCGACTTTGTTTTCTTTGTTTTTAACTTTGGCTTTTGATTTTTAGTTTCCTCTAAAGTCCCCTTTATTTAAAAAAAGGTTTGTACTTTAATTCTTGTGTTTTCTTTGAATTTCCTTTTTGTTGTTTTCATCTTTGGATTTCCTTTCGTTGTTCTCTTTGAAATCTTCTTATATTTTTCTAGTTCTCTATTTTTATGTTTAATCAATTTTTGTTCTTTAAAACAAAAGAAGTGTCTTGTTGTAAACAATTGTAGATAAAAGATTTGATAAATTGGAGTTTCAATTTTAAAAGGCCATAACTTGGGACTAGGGTATAAAAATGACTAGTTTAAAATATCAATTCGAAACTACTATGGATTGCGACAAGATAAGGAGGCCTTGCCTACATATCGTAATCTCAAGCTTGGTATTGTAAGGACTTTGTTTCCTAATTGTTCTAATCGGATCATCTTCAACATGTTTTAGAAAATCAATCGTTCCTATTCTATTAGGTTCGTAAGTTCCTAGGGTTGTTCGCCAAGGTGGTCCGTATTGTTTGTTATTTGAGAATTGGTTGCTGAAAAAAGGGTTTCTTTATAAATCTATAATTCTTTTCAGCACTTCAAAAGAAAAAAGTCATCTTGTTCTTGTTTCAATTAATTTCTTCAATTTTTGGATTCTCATAATAATAAACCAAAAACAAAAACCTTCCTTCGTGTCATTTAGTTTTCATTCAACTTTGTTTTCTTCGTTTTTAACTTTGGTTTGTTTTTTAGTTTCCTCTAAGGCCTTCTTTTTAAAAAAAAGGTTCGTACTTTAATTCTTGTGTTTTCTTTCAATTTCCTTTTTGTTGTTTTCATCTTTGGATTTCTTTTCGTTGTTCTCTTTGAAATCTTCTTATATTTTTCTAGTTCTCTATTTTTATGTTCAATCAATTTTTGTTCTTTAAAAAAAAAGAAGTGTCTTGTTGTAAACAATTGTAGATAAAATATTTGATAAATTGGAGTTTCGATTTTAAAAGGCCATAACTTGGGACTAGGGTATAGAAATGACTAGTTTAAAATATCAATTCGAAACTAGTATGGATTCCGACAAGATAAGGAGGCCTTGCCTACATATCGTAATCTCAAGCTTGGTATTGTAAGGACTTTGTTTCCAAATTGTTCTAATCGGATCATCTTCAACATGTTTTAGAAAATCAATCGTTCCTATTCTATTAGGTTCGTAAGTTCCTAGGGTTGTTCGCCAAGGTGGTCCGTATTGTTTGTTATTTGAGAATTGGTTGCTGAAAAAAGGGTTTCTTTCTAAATCTATAATTCTTTTCAGCACTTCAAAAGAAAAAAGTCATCTTGTTCTTGTTTCAATTAATTTCTTCAATTTTTGGATTCTCATAATAATAAACCAAAAAAAAAACCTTCCTTCGTGTCTTTTAGTTTTCATTCGACTTTGTTTTCTTTGTTTTTAACTTTGGCTTTTGATTTTTAGTTTCCTCTAAAGTCCCCTTTATTTAAAAAAAGGTTTGTACTTTAATTCTTGTGTTTTCTTTGAATTTCCTTTTTGTTGTTTTCATCTTTGGATTTCCTTTCGTTGTTCTCTTTGAAATCTTCTTATATTTTTCTAGTTCTCTATTTTTATGTTTAATCAATTTTTGTTCTTTAAAACAAAAGAAGTGTCTTGTTGTAAACAATTGTAGATAAAAGATTTGATAAATTGGAGTTTCGATTTTAAAAGGCCATAACTTGGGACTAGGGTATAAAAATGACTAGTTTAAAATATCAATTCGAAACTAGTATGGATTCCGACAAGATAAGGAGGCCTTGCCTACATATCGTAATCTCAAGCTTGGTATTGTAAGGACTTTGTTTCCTAATTGTTCTAATCGGATCATCTTCAACATGTTTTAGAAAATCAATCGTTCCTATTCTATTAGGTTCGTAAGTTCCTAGGGTTGTTCGCCAAGGTGGTCCGTATTGTTTGTTATTTGAGAATTGGTTGCTGAAAAAAGGGTTTCTTTCTAAATCTATAATTCTTTTCAGCACTTCAAAAGAAAAAAGTCATCTTGTTCTTGTTTCAATTAATTTCTTCAATTTTTGGATTCTCATAATAATAAACCAAAAAAAAAACCTTCCTTCGTGTCATTTAGTTTTCATTCAACTTTGTTTTCTTCGTTTTTAACTTTGGTTTGTTTTTTAGTTTCCTCTAAGGCCTTCTTTTTAAAAAAAAGGTTCTTACTTTAATTCTTGTGTTTTCTTTCAATTTCCTTTTTGTTGTTTTCATCTTTGGATTTCCTTTCGTTGTTCTCTTTGAAATCTTCTTATATTTTTCTAGTTCTCTATTTTTATGTTCAATCAATTTTTGTTCTTTAAAAAAAAAAGAAGTGTCTTGTTGTAAACAATTGTAGATAAAATATTTGATAAATTGGAGTTTCGATTTTAAAAGGCCATAACTTGGGACTAGGGTATAGAAATGACTAGTTTAAAATATCAATTCGAAACTAGTATGGATTCCGACAAGATAAGGAGGCCTTGCCTACATATCGTAATCTCAAGCTTGGTATTGTAAGGACTTTGTTTCCTAATTGTTCTAATCGGATCATCTTCAACATGTTTTAGAAAATCAATCGTTCCTATTCTATTAGTTTTGTGAGTTCCTAGGGTTGTTCGCCAAGGTGGTCCGTATTGTTTGTTATTTGAGAATTGGTTGCTGAAAAAAGGGTTTCTATCTAAATCTATAACTTTTTTCAGTTCTTCAAAATAAAAAAAGTCATCTTGTTCTTGTTTCAATTAATTTCTTCAATTTTTGGATTCTCAAAATAATAAACCAAAAAAAACCTTCCTTCGTGTCTTTTAGTGTTCATTCAACTTTGTTTTCTTTGTTTTTAACTTTAGCTTTTGTTTTTTAGTTTCCTCTAAGGCCTTCTTTTTAAAAAAAAGTTTCGTACTTTAATTCTTGTGTTTTCTTTCAATTTCTTTTTTGTTGTTTTCATCTTTGGATTTCTTTTCGTTGTTCTCTTTGAAATCTTCTTATATTTTTCTAGTTCTCTGTTTTTATGTTCAATCAATTTTTGTTCTTTAAAAAAAAAAGAAGTGTCTGTTGTAAACAATTGTAGATAAAATATTTGATAAATTGGAGTTTCGATTTTAAAAGGCCATAACTTGGGACTAGGGTATAAAAATGACTAGTTTAAAATATCAATTCGAAACTAGTATGGATTCCGACAAGATAAGGAGGCCTTGCCTACATATCGTAATCTCAAGCTTGGTATTGTAAGGACTTTGTTTCCTAATTGTTCTAATCGGATCAGCTTCAACATGTTTTAGCAAATCAATCGTTCCTATTCTATTAGGTTCGTGAGTTCCTAGGGTTGTTCCCCAAGGTGGTCCGTATTGTTTGTTATTTGAGAATTGGTTGCTGAAAAAAGGGTTTCTATCTAAATCGATAATTTTTTTCAGTTCTTCTAAATAAAAAAAGTCATCTTGTTCTTGTTTCAATTAATTTCTTCAATTTCTAGATTCTCATAATAATAAACCAAAAAAAACCTTCCTTCGTGTCTTTTAGTTTTCATTCAACTTTGTTTTCTTTGTTTTTGACTTTCGCTTTTGATTTTTAGTTTCCTCTAAAGCCCCCTTTATTTAAAAAAGGTTCGTACTTTAATTCTTGTGTTTTCTTTGAATTTCCTTTTTGTTGTTTTCATCTTTGGATTTCCTTTCGTTGTTCTCTTTGAAATCTTCTTATATTTTTCTAGTTCTCTATTTTTATGTTCAATCAATTTTTGTTCTTTAAAAAAAAAGAAGTGTCTTGTTGTAAACAATTGTAGATAAAATATTTGATAAATTGGAGTTTCGATTTTAAAAGGCCATAACTTGGGACTAGGGTATAAAAATGACTAGTTTAAAATATCAATTCGAAACTACTATGGATTGCGACAAGATAAGGAGGCCTTGCCTACATATCGTAATCTCAAGCTTGGTATTGTAAGGACTTTGTTTCCTAATTGTTCTAATCGGATCAGCTTCAACATGTTTTAGAAAATCAATCGTTCCTATTCTATTAGGTTCGTGAGTTCCTAGGGTTGTTCCCCAAGGTGGTCCGTATTGTTTGTTATTTGAGAATTGGTTGCTGAAAAAAGGGTTTCTATCTAAATCGATAATTTTTTTCAGTTCTTGTAAATAAAAAAAGTCATCTTGTTCTTGTTTCAATTAATTTCTTCAATTTCTAGATTCTCATAATAATAAACCAAAAAAAACCTTCCTTCGTGTCTTTTAGTTTTCATTCAACTTTGTTTTCTTTGTTTTTAACTTTGGCTTTTGATTTTTAGTTTCCTCTAAAGCCCCCTTTATTTAAAAAAGGTTCGTACTTTAATTCTTGTGTTTTCTTTGAATTTCCTTTTTGTTGTTTTCATCTTTGGATTTCCTTTCGTTGTTCTCTTTGAAATCTTCTTATATTTTTCTAGTTCTCTATTTTTATGTTCAATCAATTTTTGTTCTTTAAAAAAAAAGAAGTGTCTTGTTGTAAAATATTGTAGATAAAAGATTTGATAAATTGGAGTTTCGATTTTAAAATGCCATAACTTGGGACTAGGGTATAAAAATGACTAGTTTAAAATATCAATTCCAAACTACTATGGATTGCGACAAGATAAGGAGGCCTTGCCTACATATCGTAATCTCAAGCTTTGGATTGTAAGGACTTTGTTTCCTAATTGTTCTAATCGGATCAGCTTCAACATGTTTTAGAAAATCAATCGTTCCTATTCTATTAGGTTCGTGAGTTCCTAGGGTTGTTCCCCAAGGTGGTCCGTATTGTTTGTTATTTGAGAATTGGTTTTTGAAAAAAGGGTTTCTATCTAAATCGATTATTTTTTTCAGTTCTTCAAAAAAAAAAAAGTCATCTTGTTCTTGTTTCAATTAATTTCTTCAATTTCTAGATTCTCATAATAATAAACCAAAAAAAACCTTCCTTCGTGTCTTTTAGTTTTCATTCAACTTTGTTTTCTTTGTTTTTAACTTTGGTTTTGATTTTTAGTTTCCTCTAAAGCCCCCTTTATTTAAAAAAAGGTTCGTACTTTAATTCTTGTGTTTTCTTTGAATTTCCTTTTTGTTGTTTTCATCTTTGGATTTCCTTTCGTTGTTCTCTTTGAAATCTTCTTATATTTTTCTAGTTCTCTATTTTTATGTTTAATCAATTTTTGTTCTTTAAAAAAAAAGAAGTGTCTTGTTGTAAACAATTGTAGATAAAATATTTGATAAATTGGAGTTTCGATTTTAAAAGGCCATAACTTGGGACTAGGGTATAAAAATGACTAGTTTAAAATATCAATTCGAAACTAGTATGGATTCCGACAAGATAAGGAGGCCTTGCCTACATATCGTAATCTCAAGCTTGGTATTGTAAGGACTTTGTTTCCTAATTGTTCTAATCGGATCATCTTCAACATGTTTTAGAAAATCAATCGTTCCTATTCTATTAGGTTCGTAAGTTCCTAGGGTTGTTCGCCAAGGTGGTCCGTATTGTTTGTTATTTGAGAATTGGTTGCTGAAAAAAGGGTTTCTTTCTAAATCTATAATTCTTTTCAGCACTTCAAAAGAAAAAAGTCATCTTGTTCTTGTTTCAATTAATTTCTTCAATTTTTGGATTCTCATAATAATAAACCAAAAAAAAAACCTTCCTTCGTGTCATTTAGTTTTCATTCAACTTTGTTTTCTTCGTTTTTAACTTTGGTTTGTTTTTTAGTTTCCTCTAAGGCCTTCTTTTTAAAAAAAAGGTTCTTACTTTAATTCTTGTGTTTTCTTTCAATTTCCTTTTTGTTGTTTTCATCTTTGGATTTTCTTTCGTTGTTCTCTTTGAAATCTTCTTATATTTTTCTAGTTCTCTATTTTTATGTTCAATCAATTTTTGTTCTTTAAAAAAAAAAGAAGTGTCTTGTTGTAAACAATTGTAGATAAAATATTTGATAAATTGGAGTTTCGATTTTAAAAGGCCATAACTTGGGACTAGGGTATAGAAATGACTAGTTTAAAATATCAATTCGAAACTAGTATGGATTCCGACAAGATAAGGAGGCCTTGCCTACATATCGTAATCTCAAGCTTGGTATTGTAAGGACTTTGTTTCCTAATTGTTCTAATCGGATCATCTTCAACATGTTTTAGAAAATCAATCGTTCCTATTCTATTAGTTTTGTGAGTTCCTAGGGTTGTTCGCCAAGGTGGTCCGTATTGTTTGTTATTTGAGAATTGGTTGCTGAAAAAAGGGTTTCTATCTAAATCTATAACTTTTTTCAGTTCTTCAAAATAAAAAAAGTCATCTTGTTCTTGTTTCAATTAATTTCTTCAATTTTTGGATTCTCAAAATAATAAACCAAAAAAAACCTTCCTTCGTGTCTTTTAGTGTTCATTCAACTTTGTTTTCTTTGTTTTTAACTTTAGCTTTTGTTTTTTAGTTTCCTCTAAGGCCTTCTTTTTAAAAAAAAGTTTCGTACTTTAATTCTTGTGTTTTCTTTCAATTTCTTTTTTGTTGTTTTCATCTTTGGATTTCTTTTCGTTGTTCTCTTTGAAATCTTCTTATATTTTTCTAGTTCTCTGTTTTTATGTTCAATCAATTTTTGTTCTTTAAAAAAAAAAGAAGTGTCTGTTGTAAACAATTGTAGATAAAATATTTGATAAATTGGAGTTTCGATTTTAAAAGGCCATAACTTGGGACTAGGGTATAAAAATGACTAGTTTAAAATATCAATTCGAAACTAGTATGGATTCCGACAAGATAAGGAGGCCTTGCCTACATATCGTAATCTCAAGCTTGGTATTGTAAGGACTTTGTTTCCTAATTGTTCTAATCGGATCAGCTTCAACATGTTTTAGAAAATCAATCGTTCCTATTCTATTAGGTTCGTGAGTTCCTAGGGTTGTTCCCCAAGGTGGTCCGTATTGTTTGTTATTTGAGAATTGGTTGCTGAAAAAAGGGTTTCTATCTAAATCGATAATTTTTTTCAGTTCTTCTAAATAAAAAAAGTCATCTTGTTCTTGTTTCAATTAATTTCTTCAATTTCTAGATTCTCATAATAATAAACCAAAAAAAACCTTCCTTCGTGTCTTTTAGTTTTCATTCAACTTTGTTTTCTTTGTTTTTGACTTTCGCTTTTGATTTTTAGTTTCCTCTAAAGCCCCCTTTATTTAAAAAAGGTTCGTACTTTAATTCTTGTGTTTTCTTTGAATTTCCTTTTTGTTGTTTTCATCTTTGGATTTCCTTTCGTTGTTCTCTTTGAAATCTTCTTATATTTTTCTAGTTCTCTATTTTTATGTTCAATCAATTTTTGTTCTTTAAAAAAAAAGAAGTGTCTTGTTGTAAACAATTGTAGATAAAATATTTGATAAATTGGAGTTTCGATTTTAAAAGGCCATAACTTGGGACTAGGGTATAAAAATGACTAGTTTAAAATATCAATTCGAAACTACTATGGATTGCGACAAGATAAGGAGGCCTTGCCTACATATCGTAATCTCAAGCTTGGTATTGTAAGGACTTTGTTTCCTAATTGTTCTAATCGGATCAGCTTCAACATGTTTTAGAAAATCAATCGTTCCTATTCTATTAGGTTCGTGAGTTCCTAGGGTTGTTCCCCAAGGTGGTCCGTATTGTTTGTTATTTGAGAATTGGTTGCTGAAAAAAGGGTTTCTATCTAAATCGGTAATTTTTTTCAGTTCTTGTAAATAAAAAAAGTCATCTTGTTCTTGTTTCAATTAATTTCTTCAATTTCTAGATTCTCATAATAATAAACCAAAAAAAACCTTCCTTCGTGTCTTTTAGTTTTCATTCAACTTTGTTTTCTTTGTTTTTAACTTTGGCTTTTGATTTTTAGTTTCCTCTAAAGCCCCCTTTATTTAAAAAAGGTTCGTACTTTAATTCTTGTGTTTTCTTTGAATTTCCTTTTTGTTGTTTTCATCTTTGGATTTCCTTTCGTTGTTCTCTTTGAAATCTTCTTATATTTTTCTAGTTCTCTATTTTTATGTTCAATCAATTTTTGTTCTTTAAAAAAAAAGAAGTGTCTTGTTGTAAAATATTGTAGATAAAAGATTTGATAAATTGGAGTTTCGATTTTAAAATGCCATAACTTGGGACTAGGGTATAAAAATGACTAGTTTAAAATATCAATTCCAAACTACTATGGATTGCGACAAGATAAGGAGGCCTTGCCTACATATCGTAATCTCAAGCTTTGGATTGTAAGGACTTTGTTTCCTAATTGTTCTAATCGGATCAGCTTCAACATGTTTTAGAAAATCAATCGTTCCTATTCTATTAGGTTCGTGAGTTCCTAGGGTTGTTCCCCAAGGTGGTCCGTATTGTTTGTTATTTGAGAATTGGTTTTTGAAAAAAGGGTTTCTATCTAAATCGATTATTTTTTTCAGTTCTTCAAAAAAAAAAAAAGTCATCTTGTTCTTGTTTCAATTAATTTCTTCAATTTCTAGATTCTCATAATAATAAACCAAAAAAAACCTTCCTTCGTGTCTTTTAGTTTTCATTCAACTTTGTTTTCTTTGTTTTTAACTTTGGTTTTGATTTTTAGTTTCCTCTAAAGCCCCCTTTATTTAAAAAAAGGTTCGTACTTTAATTCTTGTGTTTTCTTTGAATTTCCTTTTTGTTGTTTTCATCTTTGGATTTCCTTTCGTTGTTCTCTTTGAAATCTTCTTATATTTTTCTAGTTCTCTATTTTTATGTTTAATCAATTTTTGTTCTTTAAAAAAAAAGAAGTGTCTTGTTGTAAACAATTGTAGATAAAATATTTGATAAATTGGAGTTTCGATTTTAAAAGGCCATAACTTGGGACTAGGGTATAAAAATGACTAGTTTAAAATATCAATTCGAAACTACTATGGATTGCGAAAAGATAAGGAGGCCTTGCCTACATATCGTAATCTCAAGCTTGGTATTGTAAGGACTTTGTTTCCTAATTGTTCTAATCGGATCAGCTTCAACATGTTTTAGAAAATCAATCGTTCCTATTCTATTAGGTTCGTGAGTTCCTAGGGTTGTTCCCCAAGGTGGTCCGTATTGTTTGTTATTTGAGAATTGGTTGCTGAAAAAAGGGTTTCTATCTAAATCGGTAATTTTTTTCAGTTCTTGTAAATAAAAAAAGTCATCTTGTTCTTGTTTCAATTAATTTCTTCAATTTCTAGATTCTCATAATAATAAACCAAAAAAAACCTTCCTTCGTGTCTTTTAGTTTTCATTCAACTTTGTTTTCTTTGTTTTTAACTTTGGCTTTTGATTTTTAGTTTCCTCTAAAGCCCCCTTTATTTAAAAAAGGTTCGTACTTTAATTCTTGTGTTTTCTTTGAATTTCCTTTTTGTTGTTTTCATCTTTGGATTTCCTTTCGTTGTTCTCTTTGAAATCTTCTTATATTTTTCTAGTTCTCTATTTTTATGTTCAATCAATTTTTGTTCTTTAAAAAAAAAGAAGTGTCTTGTTGTAAAATATTGTAGATAAAAGATTTGATAAATTGGAGTTTCGATTTTAAAATGCCATAACTTGGGACTAGGGTATAAAAATGACTAGTTTAAAATATCAATTCCAAACTACTATGGATTGCGACAAGATAAGGAGGCCTTGCCTACATATCGTAATCTCAAGCTTTGGATTGTAAGGACTTTGTTTCCTAATTGTTCTAATCGGATCAGCTTCAACATGTTTTAGAAAATCAATCGTTCCTATTCTATTAGGTTCGTGAGTTCCTAGGGTTGTTCCCCAAGGTGGTCCGTATTGTTTGTTATTTGAGAATTGGTTTTTGAAAAAAGGGTTTCTATCTAAATCGATTATTTTTTTCAGTTCTTCAAAAAAAAAAAAGTCATCTTGTTCTTGTTTCAATTAATTTCTTCAATTTCTAGATTCTCATAATAATAAACCAAAAAAAACCTTCCTTCGTGTCTTTTAGTTTTCATTCAACTTTGTTTTCTTTGTTTTTAACTTTGGTTTTGATTTTTAGTTTCCTCTAAAGCCCCCTTTATTTAAAAAAAGGTTCGTACTTTAATTCTTGTGTTTTCTTTGAATTTCCTTTTTGTTGTTTTCATCTTTGGATTTCCTTTCGTTGTTCTCTTTGAAATCTTCTTATATTTTTCTAGTTCTCTATTTTTATGTTTAATCAATTTTTGTTCTTTAAAAAAAAAGAAGTGTCTTGTTGTAAACAATTGTAGATAAAATATTTGATAAATTGGAGTTTCGATTTTAAAAGGCCATAACTTGGGACTAGGGTATAAAAATGACTAGTTTAAAATATCAATTCGAAACTAGTATGGATTCCGACAAGATAAGGAGGCCTTGCCTACATATCGTAATCTCAAGCTTGGTATTGTAAGGACTTTGTTTCCTAATTGTTCTAATCGGATCATCTTCAACATGTTTTAGAAAATCAATCGTTCCTATTCTATTAGGTTCGTAAGTTCCTAGGGTTGTTCGCCAAGGTGGTCCGTATTGTTTGTTATTTGAGAATTGGTTGCTGAAAAAAGGGTTTCTTTATAAATCTATAATTCTTTTCAGCACTTCAAAAGAAAAAAGTCATCTTGTTCTTGTTTCAATTAATTTCTTCAATTTTTGGATTCTCATAATAATAAACCAAAAACAAAAACCTTCCTTCTTGTCATTTAGTTTTCATTCAACTTTGTTTTCTTCGTTTTTAACTTTGGTTTGTTTTTTAGTTTCCTCTAAGGCCTTCTTTTTAAAAAAAAGGTTCGTACTTTAATTCTTGTGTTTTCTTTCAATTTCCTTTTTGTTGTTTTCATCTTTGGATTTCCTTTCGTTGTTCTCTTTGAAATCTTCTTATATTTTTCTAGTTCTCTATTTTTATGTTCAATCAATTTTTATTCTTTAAAAAAAAAGAAGTGTCTTGTTGTAAACAATTGTAGATAAAATATTTGATAAATTGGATTTTCGATTTTAAAAGGCCATAACTTGGGACTAGGGTATAGAAATGACTAGTTTAAAATATCAATTCGAAACTAGTATGGATTCCGACAAGATAAGGAGGCCTTGCCTACATATCATAATCTCAAGCTTGGTATTGTAAGGACTTTGTTTCCAAATTGTTCTAATCGGATCATCTTCAACATGTTTTAGAAAATCAATCGTTCCTATTCTATTAGGTTCGTAAGTTCCTAGGGTTGTTCGCCAAGGAGGTCCGTATTGTTTGTTATTTGAGAATTGGTTGCTGAAAAAAGGGTTTCTTTCTAAATCTATAATTCTTTTCAGCACTTCAAAAGAAAAAAGTCATCTTGTTCTTGTTTCAATTAATTTCTTCAATTTTTGGATTCTCATAATAATAAACCAAAAAAAAACCTTCCTTCGTGTCTTTTAGTTTTCATTCGACTTTGTTTTCTTTGTTTTTAACTTCGGCTTTTGATTTTTAGTTTCCTCTAAAGTCCCCTTTATTTAAAAAAAGGTTTGTACTTTAATTCTTGTGTTTTCTTTGAATTTCCTTTTTGTTGTTTTCATCTTTGGATTTCCTTTCGTTGTTCTCTTTGAAATCTTCTTATATTTTTCTAGTTCTCTATTTTTATGTTTAATCAATTTTTGTTCTTTAAAACAAAAGAAGTGTCTTGTTGTAAACAATTGTAGATAAAAGATTTGATAAATTGGAGTTTCGATTTTAAAAGGCCATAACTTGGGACTAGGGTATAAAAATGACTAGTTTAAAATATCAATTCGAAACTAGTATGGATTCCGACAAGATAAGGAGGCCTTGCCTACATATCGTAATCTCAAGCTTGGTATTGTAAGGACTTTGTTTCCTAATTGTTCTAATCGGATCATCTTCAACATGTTTTAGAAAATCAATCGTTCCTATTCTATTAGGTTCGTAAGTTCCTAGGGTTGTTCGCCAAGGTGGTCCGTATTGTTTGTTATTTGAGAATTGGTTGCTGAAAAAAGGGTTTCTTTCTAAATCTATAATTCTTTTCAGCACTTCAAAAGAAAAAAGTCATCTTGTTCTTGTTTCAATTAATTTCTTCAATTTTTGGATTCTCATAATAATAAACCAAAAAAAAAAACCTTCCTTCGTGTCATTTAGTTTTCATTCAACTTTGTTTTCTTCGTTTTTAACTTTGGTTTGTTTTTTAGTTTCCTCTAAGGCCTTCTTTTTAAAAAAAAGGTTCTTACTTTAATTCTTGTGTTTTCTTTCAATTTCCTTTTTGTTGTTTTCATCTTTGGATTTCCTTTCGTTGTTCTCTTTGAAATCTTCTTATATTTTTCTAGTTCTCTATTTTTATGTTCAATCAATTTTTGTTCTTTAAAAAAAAAAGAAGTGTCTTGTTGTAAACAATTGTAGATAAAATATTTGATAAATTGGAGTTTCGATTTTAAAAGGCCATAACTTGGGACTAGGGTATAGAAATGACTAGTTTAAAATATCAATTCGAAACTAGTATGGATTCCGACAAGATAAGGAGGCCTTGCCTACATATCGTAATCTCAAGCTTGGTATTGTAAGGACTTTGTTTCCTAATTGTTCTAATCGGATCATCTTCAACATGTTTTAGAAAATCAATCGTTCCTATTCTATTAGTTTTGTGAGTTCCTAGGGTTGTTCGCCAAGGTGGTCCGTATTGTTTGTTATTTGAGAATTGGTTGCTGAAAAAAGGGTTTCTATCTAAATCTATAACTTTTTTCAGTTCTTCAAAATAAAAAAAGTCATCTTGTTCTTGTTTCAATTAATTTCTTCAATTTTTGGATTCTCAAAATAATAAACCAAAAAAAACCTTCCTTCGTGTCTTTTAGTGTTCATTCAACTTTGTTTTCTTTGTTTTTAACTTTAGCTTTTGTTTTTTAGTTTCCTCTAAGGCCTTCTTTTTAAAAAAAAGTTTCGTACTTTAATTCTTGTGTTTTCTTTCAATTTCTTTTTTGTTGTTTTCATCTTTGGATTTCTTTTCGTTGTTCTCTTTGAAATCTTCTTATATTTTTCTAGTTCTCTGTTTTTATGTTCAATCAATTTTTGTTCTTTAAAAAAAAAAGAAGTGTCTGTTGTTAACAATTGTAGATAAAATATTTGATAAATTGGAGTTTCGATTTTAAAAGGCCATAACTTGGGACTAGGGTATAAAAATGACTAGTTTAAAATATCAATTCGAAACTAGTATGGATTCCGACAAGATAAGGAGGCCTTGCCTACATATCGTAATCTCAAGCTTGGTATTGTAAGGACTTTGTTTCCTAATTGTTCTAATCGGATCAGCTTCAACATGTTTTAGAAAATCAATCGTTCCTATTCTATTAGGTTCGTGAGTTCCTAGGGTTGTTCCCCAAGGTGGTCCGTATTGTTTGTTATTTGAGAATTGGTTGCTGAAAAAAGGGTTTCTATCTAAATCGATAATTTTTTTCAGTTCTTCTAAATAAAAAAAGTCATCTTGTTCTTGTTTCAATTAATTTCTTCAATTTCTAGATTCTCATAATAATAAACCAAAAAAAACCTTCCTTCGTGTCTTTTAGTTTTCATTCAACTTTGTTTTCTTTGTTTTTGACTTTCGCTTTTGATTTTTAGTTTCCTCTAAAGCCCCCTTTATTTAAAAAAGGTTCGTACTTTAATTCTTGTGTTTTCTTTGAATTTCCTTTTTGTTGTTTTCATCTTTGGATTTCCTTTCGTTGTTCTCTTTGAAATCTTCTTATATTTTTCTAGTTCTCTATTTTTATGTTCAATCAATTTTTGTTCTTTAAAAAAAAAGAAGTGTCTTGTTGTAAACAATTGTAGATAAAATATTTGATAAATTGGAGTTTCGATTTTAAAAGGCCATAACTTGGGACTAGGGTATAAAAATGACTAGTTTAAAATATCAATTCGAAACTACTATGGATTGCGACAAGATAAGGAGGCCTTGCCTACATATCGTAATCTCAAGCTTGGTATTGTAAGGACTTTGTTTCCTAATTGTTCTAATCGGATCAGCTTCAACATGTTTTAGAAAATCAATCGTTCCTATTCTATTAGGTTCGTGAGTTCCTAGGGTTGTTCCCCAAGGTGGTCCGTATTGTTTGTTATTTGAGAATTGGTTGCTGAAAAAAGGGTTTCTATCTAAATCGATAATTTTTTTCAGTTCTTGTAAATAAAAAAAGTCATCTTGTTCTTGTTTCAATTAATTTCTTCAATTTCTAGATTCTCATAATAATAAACCAAAAAAAACCTTCCTTCGTGTCTTTTAGTTTTCATTCAACTTTGTTTTCTTTGTTTTTAACTTTGGCTTTTGATTTTTAGTTTCCTCTAAAGCCCCCTTTATTTAAAAAAGGTTCGTACTTTAATTCTTGTGTTTTCTTTGAATTTCCTTTTTGTTGTTTTCATCTTTGGATTTCCTTTCGTTGTTCTCTTTGAAATCTTCTTATATTTTTCTAGTTCTCTATTTTTATGTTCAATCAATTTTTGTTCTTTAAAAAAAAAGAAGTGTCTTGTTGTAAAATATTGTAGATAAAAGATTTGATAAATTGGAGTTTCGATTTTAAAATGCCATAACTTGGGACTAGGGTATAAAAATGACTAGTTTAAAATATCAATTCCAAACTACTATGGATTGCGACAAGATAAGGAGGCCTTGCCTACATATCGTAATCTCAAGCTTTGGATTGTAAGGACTTTGTTTCCTAATTGTTCTAATCGGATCAGCTTCAACATGTTTTAGAAAATCAATCGTTCCTATTCTATTAGGTTCGTGAGTTCCTAGGGTTGTTCCCCAAGGTGGTCCGTATTGTTTGTTATTTGAGAATTGGTTTTTGAAAAAAGGGTTTCTATCTAAATCGATTATTTTTTTCAGTTCTTCAAAAAAAAAAAAAGTCATCTTGTTCTTGTTTCAATTAATTTCTTCAATTTCTAGATTCTCATAATAATAAACCAAAAAAAACCTTCCTTCGTGTCTTTTAGTTTTCATTCAACTTTGTTTTCTTTGTTTTTAACTTTGGTTTTGATTTTTAGTTTCCTCTAAAGCCCCCTTTATTTAAAAAAAGGTTCGTACTTTAATTCTTGTGTTTTCTTTGAATTTCCTTTTTGTTGTTTTCATCTTTGGATTTCCTTTCGTTGTTCTCTTTGAAATCTTCTTATATTTTTCTAGTTCTCTATTTTTATGTTTAATCAATTTTTGTTCTTTAAAAAAAAAGAAGTGTCTTGTTGTAAACAATTGTAGATAAAATATTTGATAAATTGGAGTTTCGATTTTAAAAGGCCATAACTTGGGACTAGGGTATAAAAATGACTAGTTTAAAATATCAATTCGAAACTACTATGGATTGCGACAAGATAAGGAGGCCTTGCCTACATATCGTAATCTCAAGCTTGGTATTGTAAGGACTTTGTTTCCTAATTGTTCTAATCGGATCAGCTTCAACATGTTTTAGAAAATCAATCGTTCCTATTCTATTAGGTTCGTGAGTTCCTAGGGTTGTTCCCCAAGGTGGTCCGTATTGTTTGTTATTTGAGAATTGGTTGCTGAAAAAAGGGTTTCTATCTAAATCGATAATTTTTTTCAGTTCTTGTAAATAAAAAAAGTCATCTTGTTCTTGTTTCAATTAATTTCTTCAATTTCTAGATTCTCATAATAATAAACCAAAAAAAACCTTCCTTCGTGTCTTTTAGTTTTCATTCAACTTTGTTTTCTTTGTTTTTAACTTTGGCTTTTGATTTTTAGTTTCCTCTAAAGCCCCCTTTATTTAAAAAAGGTTCGTACTTTAATTCTTGTGTTTTCTTTGAATTTCCTTTTTGTTGTTTTCATCTTTGGATTTCCTTTCGTTGTTCTCTTTGAAATCTTCTTATATTTTTCTAGTTCTCTATTTTTATGTTCAATCAATTTTTGTTCTTTAAAAAAAAAGAAGTGTCTTGTTGTAAAATATTGTAGATAAAAGATTTGATAAATTGGAGTTTCGATTTTAAAATGCCATAACTTGGGACTAGGGTATAAAAATGACTAGTTTAAAATATCAATTCCAAACTACTATGGATTGCGACAAGATAAGGAGGCCTTGCCTACATATCGTAATCTCAAGCTTTGGATTGTAAGGACTTTGTTTCCTAATTGTTCTAATCGGATCAGCTTCAACATGTTTTAGAAAATCAATCGTTCCTATTCTATTAGGTTCGTGAGTTCCTAGGGTTGTTCCCCAAGGTGGTCCGTATTGTTTGTTATTTGAGAATTGGTTTTTGAAAAAAGGGTTTCTATCTAAATCGATTATTTTTTTCAGTTCTTCAAAAAAAAAAAAAGTCATCTTGTTCTTGTTTCAATTAATTTCTTCAATTTCTAGATTCTCATAATAATAAACCAAAAAAAACCTTCCTTCGTGTCTTTTAGTTTTCATTCAACTTTGTTTTCTTTGTTTTTAACTTTGGTTTTGATTTTTAGTTTCCTCTAAAGCCCCCTTTATTTAAAAAAAGGTTCGTACTTTAATTCTTGTGTTTTCTTTGAATTTCCTTTTTGTTGTTTTCATCTTTGGATTTCCTTTCGTTGTTCTCTTTGAAATCTTCTTATATTTTTCTAGTTCTCTATTTTTATGTTTAATCAATTTTTGTTCTTTAAAAAAAAAGAAGTGTCTTGTTGTAAACAATTGTAGATAAAATATTTGATAAATTGGAGTTTCGATTTTAAAAGGCCATAACTTGGGACTAGGGTATAAAAATGACTAGTTTAAAATATCAATTCGAAACTACTATGGATTGCGACAAGATAAGGAGGCCTTGCCTACATATCGTAATCTCAAGCTTGGTATTGTAAGGACTTTGTTTCCTAATTGTTCTAATCGGATCAGCTTCAACATGTTTTAGAAAATCAATCGTTCCTATTCTATTAGGTTCGTGAGTTCCTAGGGTTGTTCCCCAAGGTGGTCCGTATTGTTTGTTATTTGAGAATTGGTTGCTGAAAAAAGGGTTTCTATCTAAATCGATAATTTTTTTCAGTTCTTGTAAATAAAAAAAGTCATCTTGTTCTTGTTTCAATTAATTTCTTCAATTTCTAGATTCTCATAATAATAAACCAAAAAAAACCTTCCTTCGTGTCTTTTAGTTTTCATTCAACTTTGTTTTCTTTGTTTTTAACTTTGGCTTTTGATTTTTAGTTTCCTCTAAAGCCCCCTTTATTTAAAAAAGGTTCGTACTTTAATTCTTGTGTTTTCTTTGAATTTCCTTTTTGTTGTTTTCATCTTTGGATTTCCTTTCGTTGTTCTCTTTGAAATCTTCTTATATTTTTCTAGTTCTCTATTTTTATGTTCAATCAATTTTTGTTCTTTAAAAAAAAAGAAGTGTCTTGTTGTAAAATATTGTAGATAAAAGATTTGATAAATTGGAGTTTCGATTTTAAAATGCCATAACTTGGGACTAGGGTATAAAAATGACTAGTTTAAAATATCAATTCCAAACTACTATGGATTGCGACAAGATAAGGAGGCCTTGCCTACATATCGTAATCTCAAGCTTTGGATTGTAAGGACTTTGTTTCCTAATTGTTCTAATCGGATCAGCTTCAACATGTTTTAGAAAATCAATCGTTCCTATTCTATTAGGTTCGTGAGTTCCTAGGGTTGTTCCCCAAGGTGGTCCGTATTGTTTGTTATTTGAGAATTGGTTTTTGAAAAAAGGGTTTCTATCTAAATCGATTATTTTTTTCAGTTCTTCAAAAAAAAAAAAAGTCATCTTGTTCTTGTTTCAATTAATTTCTTCAATTTCTAGATTCTCATAATAATAAACCAAAAAAAACCTTCCTTCGTGTCTTTTAGTTTTCATTCAACTTTGTTTTCTTTGTTTTTAACTTTGGTTTTGATTTTTAGTTTCCTCTAAAGCCCCCTTTATTTAAAAAAAAGGTTCGTACTTTAATTCTTGTGTTTTCTTTGAATTTCCTTTTTGTTGTTTTCATCTTTGGATTTCCTTTCGTTGTTCTCTTTGAAATCTTCTTATATTTTTCTAGTTCTCTATTTTTATGTTTAATCAATTTTTGTTCTTTAAAAAAAAAGAAGTGTCTTGTTGTAAACAATTGTAGATAAAATATTTGATAAATTGGAGTTTCGATTTTAAAAGGCCATAACTTGGGACTAGGGTATAAAAATGACTAGTTTAAAATATCAATTCGAAACTAGTATGGATTCCGACAAGATAAGGAGGCCTTGCCTACATATCGTAATCTCAAGCTTGGTATTGTAAGGACTTTGTTTCCTAATTGTTCTAATCGGATCATCTTCAACATGTTTTAGAAAATCAATCGTTCCTATTCTATTAGGTTCGTAAGTTCCTAGGGTTGTTCGCCAAGGTGGTCCGTATTGTTTGTTATTTGAGAATTGGTTGCTGAAAAAAGGGTTTCTTTATAAATCTATAATTCTTTTCAGCACTTCAAAAGAAAAAAGTCATCTTGTTCTTGTTTCAATTAATTTCTTCAATTTTTGGATTCTCATAATAATAAACCAAAAACAAAAACCTTCCTTCGTGTCATTTAGTTTTCATTCAACTTTGTTTTCTTCGTTTTTAACTTTGGTTTGTTTTTTAGTTTCCTCTAAGGCCTTCTTTTTAAAAAAAAGGTTCGTACTTTAATTCTTGTGTTTTCTTTCAATTTCCTTTTTGTTGTTTTCATCTTTGGATTTCCTTTCGTTGTTCTCTTTGAAATCTTCTTATATTTTTCTAGTTCTCTATTTTTATGTTCAATCAATTTTTGTTCTTTAAAAAAAAAAGAAGTGTCTTGTTGTAAACAATTGTAGATAAAATATTTGATAAATTGGAGTTTCGATTTTAAAAGGCCATAACTTGGGACTAGGGTATAGAAATGACTAGTTTAAAATATCAATTCGAAACTAGTATGGATTCCGACAAGATAAGGAGGCCTTGCCTACATATCGTAATCTCAAGCTTGGTATTGTAAGGACTTTGTTTCCAAATTGTTCTAATCGGATCATCTTCAACATGTTTTAGAAAATCAATCGTTCCTATTCTATTAGGTTCGTAAGTTCCTAGGGTTGTTCGCCAAGGTGGTCCGTATTGTTTGTTATTTGAGAATTGGTTGCTGAAAAAAGGGTTTCTTTCTAAATCTATAATTCTTTTCAGCACTTCAAAAGAAAAAAGTCATCTTGTTCTTGTTTCAATTAATTTCTTCAATTTTTGGATTCTCATAATAATAAACCAAAAAAAAACCTTCCTTCGTGTCTTTTAGTTTTCATTCGACTTTGTTTTCTTTGTTTTTAACTTTGGCTTTTGATTTTTAGTTTCCTCTAAAGTCCCCTTTATTTAAAAAAAGGTTTGTACTTTAATTCTTGTGTTTTCTTTGAATTTCCTTTTTGTTGTTTTCATCTTTGGATTTCCTTTCGTTGTTCTCTTTGAAATCTTCTTATATTTTTCTAGTTCTCTATTTTTATGTTTAATCAATTTTTGTTCTTTAAAACAAAAGAAGTGTCTTGTTGTAAACAATTGTAGATAAAAGATTTGATAAATTGGAGTTTCGATTTTAAAAGGCCATAACTTGGGACTAGGGTATAAAAATGACTAGTTTAAAATATCAATTCGAAACTAGTATGGATTCCGACAAGATAAGGAGGCCTTGCCTACATATCGTAATCTCAAGCTTGGTATTGTAAGGACTTTGTTTCCTAATTGTTCTAATCGGATCATCTTCAACATGTTTTAGAAAATCAATCGTTCCTATTCTATTAGGTTCGTAAGTTCCTAGGGTTGTTCGCCAAGGTGGTCCGTATTGTTTGTTATTTGAGAATTGGTTGCTGAAAAAAGGGTTTCTTTCTAAATCTATAATTCTTTTCAGCACTTCAAAAGAAAAAAGTCATCTTGTTCTTGTTTCAATTAATTTCTTCAATTTTTGGATTCTCATAATAATAAACCAAAAAAAAAAAACCTTCCTTCGTGTCATTTAGTTTTCATTCAACTTTGTTTTCTTCGTTTTTAACTTTGGTTTGTTTTTTAGTTTCCTCTAAGGCCTTCTTTTTAAAAAAAAGGTTCTTACTTTAATTCTTGTGTTTTCTTTCAATTTCCTTTTTGTTGTTTTCATCTTTGGATTTCCTTTCGTTGTTCTCTTTGAAATCTTCTTATATTTTTCTAGTTCTCTATTTTTATGTTCAATCAATTTTTGTTCTTTAAAAAAAAAAGAAGTGTCTTGTTGTAAACAATTGTAGATAAAATATTTGATAAATTGGAGTTTCGATTTTAAAAGGCCATAACTTGGGACTAGGGTATAAAAATGACTAGTTTAAAATATCAATTCGAAACTAGTATGGATTCCGACAAGATAAGGAGGCCTTGCCTACATATCGTAATCTCAAGCTTGGTATTGTAAGGACTTTGTTTCCTAATTGTTCTAATCGGATCATCTTCAACATGTTTTAGAAAATCAATCGTTCCTATTCTATTAGGTTCGTAAGTTCCTAGGGTTGTTCGCCAAGGTGGTCCGTATTGTTTGTTATTTGAGAATTGGTTGCTGAAAAAAGGGTTTCTTTCTAAATCTATAATTCTTTTCAGCACTTCAAAAGAAAAAAGTCATCTTGTTCTTGTTTCAATTAATTTCTTCAATTTTTGGATTCTCATAATAATAAACCAAAAAAAAACCTTCCTTCGTGTCTTTTAGTTTTCATTCGACTTTGTTTTCTTTGTTTTTAACTTTGGCTTTTGATTTTTAGTTTCCTCTAAAGTCCCCTTTATTTAAAAAAAGGTTTGTACTTTAATTCTTGTGTTTTCTTTGAATTTCCTTTTTGTTGTTTTCATCTTTGGATTTCCTTTCGTTGTTCTCTTTGAAATCTTCTTATATTTTTCTAGTTCTCTATTTTTATGTTTAATCAATTTTTGTTCTTTAAAAAAAAAGAAGTGTCTTGTTGTAAACAATTGTAGATAAAATATTTGATAAATTGGAGTTTCGATTTTAAAAGGCCATAACTTGGGACTAGGGTATAAAAATGACTAGTTTAAAATATCAATTCGAAACTACTATGGATTGCGACAAGATAAGGAGGCCTTGCCTACATATCGTAATCTCAAGCTTGGTATTGTAAGGACTTTGTTTCCTAATTGTTCTAATCGGATCAGCTTCAACATGTTTTAGAAAATCAATCGTTCCTATTCTATTAGGTTCGTGAGTTCCTAGGGTTGTTCCCCAAGGTGGTCCGTATTGTTTGTTATTTGAGAATTGGTTGCTGAAAAAAGGGTTTCTATCTAAATCGATAATTTTTTTCAGTTCTTGTAAATAAAAAAAGTCATCTTGTTCTTGTTTCAATTAATTTCTTCAATTTCTAGATTCTCATAATAATAAACCAAAAAAAACCTTCCTTCGTGTCTTTTAGTTTTCATTCAACTTTGTTTTCTTTGTTTTTAACTTTGGCTTTTGATTTTTAGTTTCCTCTAAAGCCCCCTTTATTTAAAAAAGGTTCGTACTTTAATTCTTGTGTTTTCTTTGAATTTCCTTTTTGTTGTTTTCATCTTTGGATTTCCTTTCGTTGTTCTCTTTGAAATCTTCTTATATTTTTCTAGTTCTCTATTTTTATGTTCAATCAATTTTTGTTCTTTAAAAAAAAAGAAGTGTCTTGTTGTAAAATATTGTAGATAAAAGATTTGATAAATTGGAGTTTCGATTTTAAAATGCCATAACTTGGGACTAGGGTATAAAAATGACTAGTTTAAAATATCAATTCCAAACTACTATGGATTGCGACAAGATAAGGAGGCCTTGCCTACATATCGTAATCTCAAGCTTTGGATTGTAAGGACTTTGTTTCCTAATTGTTCTAATCGGATCAGCTTCAACATGTTTTAGAAAATCAATCGTTCCTATTCTATTAGGTTCGTGAGTTCCTAGGGTTGTTCCCCAAGGTGGTCCGTATTGTTTGTTATTTGAGAATTGGTTTTTGAAAAAAGGGTTTCTATCTAAATCGATTATTTTTTTCAGTTCTTCAAAAAAAAAAAAAGTCATCTTGTTCTTGTTTCAATTAATTTCTTCAATTTCTAGATTCTCATAATAATAAACCAAAAAAAACCTTCCTTCGTGTCTTTTAGTTTTCATTCAACTTTGTTTTCTTTGTTTTTAACTTTGGTTTTGATTTTTAGTTTCCTCTAAAGCCCCCTTTATTTAAAAAAAGGTTCGTACTTTAATTCTTGTGTTTTCTTTGAATTTCCTTTTTGTTGTTTTCATCTTTGGATTTCCTTTCGTTGTTCTCTTTGAAATCTTCTTATATTTTTCTAGTTCTCTATTTTTATGTTTAATCAATTTTTGTTCTTTAAAAAAAAAGAAGTGTCTTGTTGTAAACAATTGTAGATAAAATATTTGATAAATTGGAGTTTCGATTTTAAAAGGCCATAACTTGGGACTAGGGTATAAAAATGACTAGTTTAAAATATCAATTCGAAACTAGTATGGATTCCGACAAGATAAGGAGGCCTTGCCTACATATCGTAATCTCAAGCTTGGTATTGTAAGGACTTTGTTTCCTAATTGTTCTAATCGGATCATCTTCAACATGTTTTAGAAAATCAATCGTTCCTATTCTATTAGGTTCGTAAGTTCCTAGGGTTGTTCGCCAAGGTGGTCCGTATTGTTTGTTATTTGAGAATTGGTTGCTGAAAAAAGGGTTTCTTTATAAATCTATAATTCTTTTCAGCACTTCAAAAGAAAAAAGTCATCTTGTTCTTGTTTCAATTAATTTCTTCAATTTTTGGATTCTCATAATAATAAACCAAAAACAAAAACCTTCCTTCGTGTCATTTAGTTTTCATTCAACTTTGTTTTCTTCGTTTTTAACTTTGGTTTGTTTTTTAGTTTCCTCTAAGGCCTTCTTTTTAAAAAAAAGGTTCGTACTTTAATTCTTGTGTTTTCTTTCAATTTCCTTTTTGTTGTTTTCATCTTTGGATTTCCTTTCGTTGTTCTCTTTGAAATCTTCTTATATTTTTCTAGTTCTCTATTTTTATGTTCAATCAATTTTTGTTCTTTAAAAAAAAAAGAAGTGTCTTGTTGTAAACAATTGTAGATAAAATATTTGATAAATTGGAGTTTCGATTTTAAAAGGCCATAACTTGGGACTAGGGTATAGAAATGACTAGTTTAAAATATCAATTCGAAACTAGTATGGATTCCGACAAGATAAGGAGGCCTTGCCTACATATCGTAATCTCAAGCTTGGTATTGTAAGGACTTTGTTTCCAAATTGTTCTAATCGGATCATCTTCAACATGTTTTAGAAAATCAATCGTTCCTATTCTATTAGGTTCGTAAGTTCCTAGGGTTGTTCGCCAAGGTGGTCCGTATTGTTTGTTATTTGAGAATTGGTTGCTGAAAAAATGGTTTCTTTCTAAATCTATAATTCTTTTCAGCACTTCAAAAGAAAAAAGTCATCTTGTTCTTGTTTCAATTAATTTCTTCAATTTTTGGATTCTCATAATAATAAACCAAAAACAAAAACCTTCCTTCGTGTCATTTAGTTTTCATTCAACTTTGTTTTCTTCGTTTTTAACTTTGGTTTGTTTTTTAGTTTCCTCTAAGGCCTTCTTTTTAAAAAAAAGGTTCGTACTTTAATTCTTGTGTTTTCTTTCAATTTCCTTTTTGTTGTTTTCATCTTTGGATTTCCTTTCGTTGTTCTCTTTGAAATCTTCTTATATTTTTCTAGTTCTCTATTTTTATGTTCAATCAATTTTTGTTCTTTAAAAAAAAAAGAAGTGTCTTGTTGTAAACAATTGTAGATAAAATATTTGATAAATTGGAGTTTCGATTTTAAAAGGCCATAACTTGGGACTAGGGTATAGAAATGACTAGTTTAAAATATCAATTCGAAACTAGTATGGATTCCGACAAGATAAGGAGGCCTTGCCTACATATCGTAATCTCAAGCTTGGTATTGTAAGGACTTTGTTTCCAAATTGTTCTAATCGGATCATCTTCAACATGTTTTAGAAAATCAATCGTTCCTATTCTATTAGGTTCGTAAGTTCCTAGGGTTGTTCGCCAAGGTGGTCCGTATTGTTTGTTATTTGAGAATTGGTTGCTGAAAAAAGGGTTTCTTTCTAAATCTATAATTCTTTTCAGCACTTCAAAAGAAAAAAGTCATCTTGTTCTTGTTTCAATTAATTTCTTCAATTTTTGGATTCTCATAATAATAAACCAAAAAAAAACCTTCCTTCGTGTCTTTTAGTTTTCATTCGACTTTGTTTTCTTTGTTTTTAACTTTGGCTTTTGATTTTTAGTTTCCTCTAAAGTCCCCTTTATTTAAAAAAAGGTTTGTACTTTAATTCTTGTGTTTTCTTTGAATTTCCTTTTTGTTGTTTTCATCTTTGGATTTCCTTTCGTTGTTCTCTTTGAAATCTTCTTATATTTTTCTAGTTCTCTATTTTTATGTTTAATCAATTTTTGTTCTTTAAAACAAAAGAAGTGTCTTGTTGTAAACAATTGTAGATAAAAGATTTGATAAATTGGAGTTTCGATTTTAAAAGGCCATAACTTGGGACTAGGGTATAAAAATGACTAGTTTAAAATATCAATTCGAAACTAGTATGGATTCCGACAAGATAAGGAGGCCTTGCCTACATATCGTAATCTCAAGCTTGGTATTGTAAGGACTTTGTTTCCTAATTGTTCTAATCGGATCATCTTCAACATGTTTTAGAAAATCAATCGTTCCTATTCTATTAGGTTCGTAAGTTCCTAGGGTTGTTCGCCAAGGTGGTCCGTATTGTTTGTTATTTGAGAATTGGTTGCTGAAAAAAGGGTTTCTTTCTAAATCTATAATTCTTTTCAGCACTTCAAAAGAAAAAAGTCATCTTGTTCTTGTTTCAATTAATTTCTTCAATTTTTGGATTCTCATAATAATAAACCAAAAAAAAACCTTCCTTCGTGTCTTTTAGTTTTCATTCGACTTTGTTTTCTTTGTTTTTAACTTTGGCTTTTGATTTTTAGTTTCCTCTAAAGTCCCCTTTATTTAAAAAAAGGTTTGTACTTTAATTCTTGTGTTTTCTTTGAATTTCCTTTTTGTTGTTTTCATCTTTGGATTTCCTTTCGTTGTTCTCTTTGAAATCTTCTTATATTTTTCTAGTTCTCTATTTTTATGTTTAATCAATTTTTGTTCTTTAAAACAAAAGAAGTGTCTTGTTGTAAACAATTGTAGATAAAAGATTTGATAAATTGGAGTTTCGATTTTAAAAGGCCATAACTTGGGACTAGGGTATAAAAATGACTAGTTTAAAATATCAATTCGAAACTAGTATGGATTCCGACAAGATAAGGAGGCCTTGCCTACATATCGTAATCTCAAGCTTGGTATTGTAAGGACTTTGTTTCCTAATTGTTCTAATCGGATCATCTTCAACATGTTTTAGAAAATCAATCGTTCCTATTCTATTAGGTTCGTAAGTTCCTAGGGTTGTTCGCCAAGGTGGTCCGTATTGTTTGTTATTTGAGAATTGGTTGCTGAAAAAAGGGTTTCTTTCTAAATCTATAATTCTTTTCAGCACTTCAAAAGAAAAAAGTCATCTTGTTCTTGTTTCAATTAATTTCTTCAATTTTTGGATTCTCATAATAATAAACCAAAAAAAAAAACCTTCCTTCGTGTCATTTAGTTTTCATTCAACTTTGTTTTCTTCGTTTTTAACTTTGGTTTGTTTTTTAGTTTCCTCTAAGGCCTTCTTTTTAAAAAAAAGGTTCTTACTTTAATTCTTGTGTTTTCTTTCAATTTCCTTTTTGTTGTTTTCATCTTTGGATTTCCTTTCGTTGTTCTCTTTGAAATCTTCTTATATTTTTCTAGTTCTCTATTTTTATGTTCAATCAATTTTTGTTCTTTAAAAAAAAAAGAAGTGTCTTGTTGTAAACAATTGTAGATAAAATATTTGATAAATTGGAGTTTCGATTTTAAAAGGCCATAACTTGGGACTAGGGTATAGAAATGACTAGTTTAAAATATCAATTCGAAACTAGTATGGATTCCGACAAGATAAGGAGGCCTTGCCTACATATCGTAATCTCAATCTTGGTATTGTAAGGACTTTGTTTCCTAATTGTTCTAATCGGATCATCTTCAACATGTTTTAGAAAATCAATCGTTCCTATTCTATTAGTTTTGTGAGTTCCTAGGGTTGTTCGCCAAGGTGGTCCGTATTGTTTGTTATTTGAGAATTGGTTGCTGAAAAAAGGGTTTCTATCTAAATCTATAACTTTTTTCAGTTCTTCAAAATAAAAAAAGTCATCTTGTTCTTGTTTCAATTAATTTCTTCAATTTTTGGATTCTCAAAATAATAAACCAAAAAAAACCTTCCTTCGTGTCTTTTAGTGTTCATTCAACTTTGTTTTCTTTGTTTTTAACTTTAGCTTTTGTTTTTTAGTTTCCTCTAAGGCCTTCTTTTTAAAAAAAAGTTTCGTACTTTAATTCTTGTGTTTTCTTTCAATTTCCTTTTTGTTGTTTTCATCTTTGGATTTCTTTTCGTTGTTCTCTTTGAAATCTTCTTATATTTTTCTAGTTCTCTGTTTTTATGTTCAATCAATTTTTGTTCTTTAAAAAAAAAAAGAAGTGTCTGTTGTAAACAATTGTAGATAAAATATTTGATAAATTGGAGTTTCGATTTTAAAAGGCCATAACTTGGGACTAGGGTATAAAAATGACTAGTTTAAAATATCAATTCGAAACTAGTATGGATTCCGACAAGATAAGGAGGCCTTGCCTACATATCGTAATCTCAAGCTTGGTATTGTAAGGACTTTGTTTCCTAATTGTTCTAATCGGATCAGCTTCAACATGTTTTAGAAAATCAATCGTTCCTATTCTATTAGGTTCGTGAGTTCCTAGGGTTGTTCCCCAAGGTGGTCCGTATTGTTTGTTATTTGAGAATTGGTTGCTGAAAAAAGGGTTTCTATCTAAATCGATAATTTTTTTCAGTTCTTCTAAATAAAAAAAGTCATCTTGTTCTTGTTTCAATTAATTTCTTCAATTTCTAGATTCTCATAATAATAAACCAAAAAAAACCTTCCTTCGTGTCTTTTAGTTTTCATTCAACTTTGTTTTCTTTGTTTTTGACTTTGGCTTTTGATTTTTAGTTTCCTCTAAAGCCCCCTTTATTTAAAAAAGGTTCGTACTTTAATTCTTGTGTTTTCTTTGAATTTCCTTTTTGTTGTTTTCATCTTTGGATTTCCTTTCGTTGTTCTCTTTGAAATCTTCTTATATTTTTCTAGTTCTCTATTTTTATGTTCAATCAATTTTTGTTCTTTAAAAAAAAAAAGAAGTGTCTTGTTGTAAACAATTGTAGATAAAATATTTGATAAATTGGAGTTTCGATTTTAAAAGGCCATAACTTGGGACTAGGGTATAAAAATGACTAGTTTAAAATATCAATTCGAAACTACTATGGATTGCGACAAGATAAGGAGGCCTTGCCTACATATCGTAATCTCAAGCTTGGTATTGTAAGGACTTTGTTTCCTAATTGTTCTAATCGGATCAGCTTCAACATGTTTTAGAAAATCAATCGTTCCTATTCTATTAGGTTCGTGAGTTCCTAGGGTTGTTCCCCAAGGTGGTCCGTATTGTTTGTTATTTGAGAATTGGTTGCTGAAAAAAGGGTTTCTATCTAAATCGATAATTTTTTTCAGTTCTTCTAAATAAAAAAAGTCATCTTGTTCTTGTTTCAATTAATTTCTTCAATTTCTAGATTCTCATAATAATAAACCAAAAAAAAACCTTCCTTCGTGTCTTTTAGTTTTCATTCAACTTTGTTTTCTTTGTTTTTAACTTTGGCTTTTGATTTTTAGTTTCCTCTAAAGCCCCCTTTATTTAAAAAAGGTTCGTACTTTAATTCTTGTGTTTTCTTTGAATTTCCTTTTTGTTGTTTTCATCTTTGGATTTCCTTTCGTTGTTCTCTTTGAAATCTTCTTATATTTTTCTAGTTCTCTATTTTTATGTTCAATCAATTTTTGTTCTTTAAAAAAAAAGAAGTGTCTTGTTGTAAAATATTGTAGATAAAAGATTTGATAAATTGGAGTTTCGATTTTAAAATGCCATAACTTGGGACTAGGGTATAAAAATGACTAGTTTAAAATATCAATTCCAAACTACTATGGATTGCGACAAGATAAGGAGGCCTTGCCTACATATCGTAATCTCAAGCTTGGGATTGTAAGGACTTTGTTTCCTAATTGTTCTAATCGGATCAGCTTCAACATGTTTTAGAAAATCAATCGTTCCTATTCTATTAGGTTCGTGAGTTCCTAGGGTTGTTCCCCAAGGTGGTCCGTATTGTTTGTTATTTGAGAATTGGTTGCTGAAAAAAGGGTTTCTATCTAAATCGATTATTTTTTTCAGTTCTTCAAAAAAAAAAGTCATCTTGTTCTTGTTTCAATTAATTTCTTCAATTTCTAGATTCTCATAATAATAAACCAAAAAAAACCTTCCTTCGTGTCTTTTAGTTTTCATTCAACTTTGTTTTCTTTGTTTTTAACTTTGGTTTTGATTTTTAGTTTCCTCTAAAGCCCCCTTTATTTAAAAAAAGGTTCGTACTTTAATTCTTTAGTTTTCTTTGAATTTCCTTTTTGTTGTTTTCATCTTTGGATTTCCTTTCGTTGTTCTCTTTGAAATCTTCTTATATTTTTCTAGTTCTCTATTTTTATGTTTAATCAATTTTTGTTCTTTAAAAAAAAAGAAGTGTCTTGTTGTAAACAATTGTAGATAAAAGATTTGATAAATTGGAGTTTCGATTTTAAAAGGCCATAACTTGGGACTAGGGTATAAAAATGACTAGTTTAAAATATCAATTCAAAACTAGTATGGATTCCGACAAGATAAGGAGGCCTTGCCTACATATCGTAATCTCAAGCTTGGTATTGTAAGGACTTTGTTTCCTAATTGTTCTAATCGGATCAGCTTCAACATGTTTTAGAAAATCAATCGTTCCTATTCTATTAGGTTCGTGAGTTCCTAGGGTTGTTCCCCAAGGTGGTCCGTATTGTTTGTTATTTGAGAATTGGTTGCTGAAAAAAGGGTTTCTATCTAAATCGATAATTTTTTTCAGTTCTTCTAAATAAAAAAAGTCATCTTGTTCTTGTTTCAATTAATTTCTTCAATTTTTGGATTCTCATAATAATAAACCAAAAAAAAACCTTCCTTCGTGTCTTTTAGTTTTCATTCAACTTTGTTTTCTTTCTTTTTAACTTTGGCTTTTGATTTTTAGTTTCCTCTAAAGTCCCCTTTATTTAAAAAAAGGTTCGTACTTTAATTCTTGTGTTTTCTTTGAATTACCTTTTTGTTGTTTTCATCTTTGGATTTCCTTTCGTTGTTCTCTTTGAAATCTTCTTATATTTTTCTAGTTCTCTATTTTTATGTTTAATCAATTTTTGTTCTTTAAAAAAAAGAAGTGTCTTGTTGTAAACAATTGTAGATAAAAGATTTGATAAATTGGAGTTTCGATTTTAAAAGGCCATAACTTGGGACTAGGGTATAAAAATGACTAGTTTAAAATATCAATTCGAAACTAGTATGGATTCCGACAAGATAAGGAGGCCTTGCCTACATATCGTAATCTCAAGCTTGGTATTGTATGGACTTTGTTTCCTAATTGTTCTAATCGGATCATCTTCAACATGTTTTAGAAAATCAATCGTTCCTATTCTATTAGGTTCGTAAGTTCCTAGGGTTGTTCACCAAGGTGGTCCGTATTGTTTGTTATTTGAGAATTGGTTGCTGAAAAAAGGGTTTCTTTATAAATCTATAATTCTTTTCAGCACTTCAAAAGAAAAAAGTCATCTTGTTCTTGTTTCAATTAATTTCTTCAATTTTTGGATTCTCATAATAATAAACCAAAAAAAAAAAACCTTCCTTCGTGTCATTTAGTTTTCATTCAACTTTGTTTTCTTCGTTTTTAACTTTGGTTTGTTTTTTAGTTTCCTCTAAGGCCTTCTTTTTAAAAAAAAGGTTCGTACTTTAATTCTTGTGTTTTCTTTCAATTTCCTTTTTGTTGTTTTCATCTTTGGATTTCCTTTCGTTGTTCTCTTTGAAATCTTCTTATATTTTTCTAGTTCTCTATTTTTATGTTCAATCAATTTTTGTTCTTTAAAAAAAAAAGAAGTGTCTTGTTGTAAACAATTGTAGATAAAATATTTGATAAATTGGAGTTTCGATTTTAAAAGGCCATAACTTGGGACTAGGGTATAGAAATGACTAGTTTAAAATATCAATTCGAAACTAGTATGGATTCCGACAAGATAAGGAGGCCTTGCCTACATATCGTAATCTCAAGCTTGGTATTGTAAGGACTTTGTTTCCTAATTGTTCTAATCGGATCATCTTCAACATGTTTTAGAAAATCAATCGTTCCTATTCTATTAGGTTCGTAAGTTCCTAGGGTTGTTCGCCAAGGTGGTCCGTATTGTTTGTTATTTGAGAATTGGTTGCTGAAAAAAGGGTTTCTTTCTAAATCTATAATTCTTTTCAGCACTTCAAAAGAAAAAAGTCATCTTGTTCTTGTTTCAATTAATTTCTTCAATTTTTGGATTCTCATAATAATAAACCAAAAAAAAAACCTTCCTTCGTGTCATTTAGTTTTCATTCAACTTTGTTTTCTTCGTTTTTAACTTTGGTTTGTTTTTTAGTTTCCTCTAAGGCCTTCTTTTTAAAAAAAAGGTTCTTACTTTAATTCTTGTGTTTTCTTTCAATTTCCTTTTTGTTGTTTTCATCTTTGGATTTCCTTTCGTTGTTCTCTTTGAAATCTTCTTATATTTTTCTAGTTCTCTATTTTTATGTTCAATCAATTTTTGTTCTTTAAAAAAAAAGAAGTGTCTTGTTGTAAACAATTGTAGATAAAATATTTGATAAATTGGAGTTTCGATTTTAAAAGGCCATAACTTGGGACTAGGGTATAGAAATGACTAGTTTAAAATATCAATTCGAAACTAGTATGGATTCCGACAAGATAAGGAGGCCTTGCCTACATATCGTAATCTCAAGATTGGTAATGTAAGGACTTTGTTTCCTAATTGTTCTAATCGGATCATCTTCAACATGTTTTAGAAAATCAATCGTTCCTATTCTATTAGGTTCGTGAGTTCCTAGGGTTGTTCGCCAAGGTGGTCCGTATTGTTTGTTATTTGAGAATTGGTTGCTGAAAAAAGGGTTTCTATCTAAATCTATAACTTTTTTCAGTTCTTCAAAATAAAAAAAGTCATCTTGTTCTTGTTTCAATTAATTTCTTCAATTTTTGGATTCTCAAAATAATAAACCAAAAAAAACCTTCCTTCGTGTCTTTTAGTGTTCATTTAACTTTGTTTTCTTTGTTTTTAACTTTAGCTTTTGTTTTTTAGTTTCCTCTAAGGCCTTCTTTTTAAAAAAAAGTTTCGTACTTTAATTCTTGTGTTTTCTTTCAATTTCCTTTTTGTTGTTTTTATCTTTGGATTTCTTTTCGTTGTTCTCTTTGAAATCTTCTTATATTTTTCTAGTTCTCTGTTTTTATGTTCAATCAATTTTTGTTCTTTAAAAAAAAAAGAAGTGTCTTGTTGTAAACAATTGTAGATAAAATATTTGATAAATTGGAGTTTCGATTTTAAAAGGCCATAACTTGGGACTAGGGTATAAAAATGACTAGTTTAAAATATCAATTCGAAACTAGTATGGATTCCGACAAGATAAGGAGGCCTTGCCTACATATCGTAATCTCAAGCTTGGTATTGTAAGGACTTTGTTTCCTAATTGTTCTAATCGGATCAGCTTCAACATGTTTTAGAAAATCAATCGTTCCTATTCTATTAGGTTCGTGAGTTCCTAGGGTTGTTCCCCAAGGTGGTCCGTATTGTTTGTTATTTGAGAATTGGTTGCTGAAAAAAGGGTTTCTATCTAAATCGATAATTTTTTTCAGTTCTTCTAAATAAAAAAAGTCATCTTGTTCTTGTTTCAATTAATTTCTTCAATTTCTAGATTCTCATAATAATAAACCAAAAAAAACCTTCCTTCGTGTCTTTTAGTTTTCATTCAACTTTGTTTTCTTTGTTTTTAACTTTGGCTTTTGATTTTTAGTTTCCTCTAAAGCCCCCTTTATTTAAAAAAGGTTCGTACTTTAATTCTTGTGTTTTCTTTGAATTTCCTTTTTGTTGTTTTCATCTTTGGATTTCCTTTCGTTGTTCTCTTTGAAATCTTCTTATATTTTTCTAGTTCTCTATTTTTATGTTTAATCAATTTTTGTTCTTTAAAAAAAAGAAGTGTCTTGTTGTAAACAATTGTAGATAAAAGATTTGATAAATTGGAGTTTCGATTTTAAAAGGCCATAACTTGGGACTAGGGTATAAAAATGACTAGTTTAAAATATCAATTCGAAACTAGTATGGATTCCGACAAGATAAGGAGGCCTTGCCTACATATCGTAATCTCAAGCTTGGTATTGTAAGGACTTTGTTTCCTAATTGTTCTAATCGGATCATCTTCAACATGTTTTAGAAAATCAATCGTTCCTATTCTATTAGGTTCGTAAGTTCCTAGGGTTGTTCACCAAGGTGGTCCGTATTGTTTGTTATTTGAGAATTGGTTGCTGAAAAAAGGGTTTCTTTATAAATCTATAATTCTTTTCAGCACTTCAAAAGAAAAAAGTCATCTTGTTCTTGTTTCAATTAATTTCTTCAATTTTTGGATTCTCATAATAATAAACCAAAAAAAAAAAACCTTCCTTCGTGTCATTTAGTTTTCATTCAACTTTGTTTTCTTCGTTTTTAACTTTGGTTTGTTTTTTAGTTTCCTCTAAGGCCTTCTTTTTAAAAAAAAGGTTCGTACTTTAATTCTTGTGTTTTCTTTCAATTTCCTTTTTGTTGTTTTCATCTTTGGATTTCCTTTCGTTGTTCTCTTTGAAATCTTCTTATATTTTTCTAGTTCTCTATTTTTATGTTCAATCAATTTTTGTTCTTTAAAAAAAAAAGAAGTGTCTTGTTGTAAACAATTGTAGATAAAATATTTGATAAATTGGAGTTTCAATTTTAAAAGGCCATAACTTGGGACTAGGGTATAGAAATGACTAGTTTAAAATATCAATTCGAAACTAGTATGGATTCCGACAAGATAAGGAGGCCTTGCCTACATATCGTAATCTCAAGCTTGGTATTGTAAGGACTTTGTTTCCTAATTGTTCTAATCGGATCATCTTCAACATGTTTTAGAAAATCAATCGTTTCTATTCTATTAGGTTCGTAAGTTCCTAGGGTTGTTCGCCAAGGTGGTCCGTATTGTTTGTTATTTGAGAATTGGTTGCTGAAAAAAGGGTTTCTTTCTAAATCTATAATTCTTTTCAGCACTTCAAAAGAAAAAAGTCATCTTGTTCTTGTTTCAATTAATTTCTTCAATTTTTGGATTCTCATAATAATAAACCAAAAAAAAAACCTTCCTTCGTGTCATTTAGTTTTCATTCAACTTTGTTTTCTTCGTTTTTAACTTTGGTTTGTTTTTTAGTTTCCTCTAAGGCCTTCTTTTTAAAAAAAAGGTTCTTACTTTAATTCTTGTGTTTTCTTTCAATTTCCTTTTTGTTGTTTTCATCTTTGGATTTCCTTTCGTTGTTCTCTTTGAAATCTTCTTATATTTTTCTAGTTCTCTATTTTTATGTTCAATCAATTTTTGTTCTTTAAAAAAAAAGAAGTGTCTTGTTGTAAACAATTGTAGATAAAATATTTGATAAATTGGAGTTTCGATTTTAAAAGGCCATAACTTGGGACTAGGGTATAGAAATGACTAGTTTAAAATATCAATTCGAAACTAGTATGGATTCCGACAAGATAAGGAGGCCTTGCCTACATATCGTAATCTCAAGATTGGTAATGTAAGGACTTTGTTTCCTAATTGTTCTAATCGGATCATCTTCAACATGTTTTAGAAAATCAATCGTTCCTATTCTATTAGGTTCGTGAGTTCCTAGGGTTGTTCGCCAAGGTGGTCCGTATTGTTTGTTATTTGAGAATTGGTTGCTGAAAAAAGGGTTTCTATCTAAATCTATAACTTTTTTCAGTTCTTCAAAATAAAAAAAGTCATCTTGTTCTTGTTTCAATTAATTTCTTCAATTTTTGGATTCTCAAAATAATAAACCAAAAAAAACCTTCCTTCGTGTCTTTTAGTGTTCATTTAACTTTGTTTTCTTTGTTTTTAACTTTAGCTTTTGTTTTTTAGTTTCCTCTAAGGCCTTCTTTTTAAAAAAAAGTTTCGTACTTTAATTCTTGTGTTTTCTTTCAATTTCCTTTTTGTTGTTTTTATCTTTGGATTTCTTTTCGTTGTTCTCTTTGAAATCTTCTTATATTTTTCTAGTTCTCTGTTTTTATGTTCAATCAATTTTTGTTCTTTAAAAAAAAAAGAAGTGTCTTGTTGTAAACAATTGTAGATAAAATATTTGATAAATTGGAGTTTCGATTTTAAAAGGCCATAACTTGGGACTAGGGTATAAAAATGACTAGTTTAAAATATCAATTCGAAACTAGTATGGATTCCGACAAGATAAGGAGGCCTTGCCTACATATCGTAATCTCAAGCTTGGTATTGTAAGGACTTTGTTTCCTAATTGTTCTAATCGGATCAGCTTCAACATGTTTTAGAAAATCAATCGTTCCTATTCTATTAGGTTCGTGAGTTCCTAGGGTTGTTCCCCAAGGTGGTCCGTATTGTTTGTTATTTGAGAATTGGTTGCTGAAAAAAGGGTTTCTATCTAAATCGATAATTTTTTTCAGTTCTTCTAAATAAAAAAAGTCATCTTGTTCTTGTTTCAATTAATTTCTTCAATTTCTAGATTCTCATAATAATAAACCAAAAAAAAACCTTCCTTCGTGTCTTTTAGTTTTCATTCAACTTTGTTTTCTTTGTTTTTAACTTTGGCTTTTGATTTTTAGTTTCCTCTAAAGCCCCCTTTATTTAAAAAAGGTTCGTACTTTAATTCTTGTGTTTTCTTTGAATTTCCTTTTTGTTGTTTTCATCTTTGGATTTCCTTTCGTTGTTCTCTTTGAAATCTTCTTATATTTTTCTAGTTCTCTATTTTTATGTTCAATCAATTTTTGTTCTTTAAAAAAAAAGAAGTGTCTTGTTGTAAAATATTGTAGATAAAAGATTTGATAAATTGGAGTTTCGATTTTAAAATGCCATAACTTGGGACTAGGGTATAAAAATGACTAGTTTAAAATATCAATTCGAAACTAGTATGGATTCCGACAAGATAAGGAGGCCTTGCCTACATATCGTAATCTCAAGCTTGGTATTGTAAGGACTTTGTTTCCTAATTGTTCTAATCGGATCAGCTTCAACATGTTTTAGAAAATCAATCGTTCCTATTTTATTAGGTTCGTGAGTTCCTAGGGTTGTTCCCCAAGGTGGTCCGTATTGTTTGTTATTTGAGAATTGGTTGCTGAAAAAAGGGTTTCTATCTAAATCGATAATTTTTTTCAGTTCTTCTAAATAAAAAAAGTCATCTTGTTCTTGTTTCAATTAATTTCTTCAATTTTTGGATTCTCATAACAATAAACCAAAAAAAAAACCTTCTTTCGTGTCTTTTAGTTTTCATTCAACTTTGTTTTCTTTGTTTTTAACTTTGGCTTTTGATTTTTAGTTTCCTCTAAAGTCCCCTTTATTTAAAAAAAGGTTCGTACTTTAATTCTTGTGTTTTCTTTGAATTACCTTTTTGTTGTTTTCATCTTTGGATTTCCTTTCGTTGTTCTCTTTGAAATCTTCTTATATTTTTCTAGTTCTCTATTTTTATGTTTAATCAATTTTTGTTCTTTAAAAAAAAAGAAGTGTCTTGTTGTAAACAATTGTAGATAAAAGATTTGATAAATTGGAGTTTCGATTTTAAAAGGCCATAACTTGGGACTAGGGTATAAAAATGACTAGTTTAAAATATCAATTCGAAACTAGTATGGATTCCGACAAGATAAGGAGGCCTTGCCTACATATCGTAATCTCAAGCTTGGTATTGTAAGGACTTTGTTTCCTAATTGTTCTAATCGGATCAGCTTCAACATGTTTTAGAAAATCAATCGTTCCTATTCTATTAGGTTCGTGAGTTCCTAGGGTTGTTCCCCAAGGTGGTCCGTATTGTTTGTTATTTGAGAATTGGTTGCTGAAAAAAGGGTTTCTATCTAAATCGATAATTTTTTTCAGTTCTTCTAAATTAAAAAAGTCATCTTGTTCTTGTTTCAATTAATTTCTTCAATTTCTAGATTCTCATAATAATAAACCAAAAAAAACCTTCCTTCGTGTCTTTTAGTTTTCATTCAACTTTGTTTTCTTTGTTTTTAACTTTGGCTTTTGATTTTTAGTTTCCTCTAAAGCCCCCTTTATTTAAAAAAGGTTCGTACTTTAATTCTTGTGTTTTCTTTGAATTTCCTTTTTGTTGTTTTCATCTTTGGATTTCCTTTCGTTGTTCTCTTTGAAATCTTCTTATATTTTTCTAGTTCTCTATTTTTATGTTCAATCAATTTTTGTTCTTTAAAAAAAAAGAAGTGTCTTGTTGTAAAATATTGTAGATAAAAGATTTGATAAATTGGAGTTTCGATTTTAAAATGCCATAACTTGGGACTAGGGTATAAAAATGACTAGTTTAAAATATCAATTCGAAACTACTATGGATTGCGACAAGATAAGGAGGCCTTGCCTACATATCGTAATCTCAAGCTTGGGATTGTAAGGACTTTGTTTCCTAATTTTTCTAATCGGATCAGCTTCAACATGTTTTAGAAAATCAATCGTTCCTATTCTATTAGGTTCGTGAGTTCCTAGGGTTGTTCCCCAAGGTGGTCCGTATTGTTTGTTATTTGAGAATTGGTTGCTGAAAAAAGGGTTTCTATCTAAATCGATAATTTTTTTCAGTTCTTCAAAATAGAAAAAGTCATCTTGTTCTTGTTTCAATTAATTTCTTCAATTTCTAGATTCTCATAATAATAAACCAAAAAAAACCTTCCTTCGTGTCTTTTAGTTTTCATTCAACTTTGTTTTCTTTGTTTTTAACTTTGGTTTTGATTTTTAGTTTCCTCTAAAGCCCCCTTTATTTAAAAAAAGGTTCGTACTTTAATTCTTGTGTTTTCTTTGAATTTCCTTTTTGTTGTTTTCATCTTTGGATTTCCTTTCGTTGTTCTCTTTGAAATCTTCTTATATTTTTCTAGTTCTCTATTTTTATGTTTAATCAATTTTTGTTCTTTAAAAAAAAAGAAGTGTCTTGTTGTAAACAATTGTAGATAAAATATTTGATAAATTGGAGTTTCGATTTTAAAAGGCCATAACTTGGGACTAGGGTATAAAAATGACTAGTTTAAAATATCAATTCAAAACTAGTATGGATTCCGACAAGATAAGGAGGCCTTGCCTACATATCGTAATCTCAAGCTTGGTATTGTAAGGACTTTGTTTCCTAATTGTTCTAATCGGATCATCTTCAACATGTTTTAGAAAATCAATCGTTCCTATTCTATTAGGTTCGTAAGTTCCTAGGGTTGTTCGCCAAGGTGGTCCGTATTGTTTGTTATTTGAGAATTGGTTGCTGAAAAAAGGGTTTCTTTGTAAATCTATAATTTTTTTCAGCACTTCAAAATAAAAAAAGTCATCTTGTTCTTGTTTCAATTAATTTCTTCAATTTCTACATTCTCATAATAATAAACCAAAAAATACCTTCCTTCGTGTCTTTTAGTTTTCATTCAACTTTGTTTTCTTTGTTTTTAACTTTGGCTTTGTTTTTTAGTTTTCTCTAAGGCCCCCTTTTTTTTAAAAAAGGTTCATACTTTAATTCTTGTGTTTTCTTTCAATTTCCTTTTTGTTGTTTCATCTTTGGATTTCCTTTCGTTGTTCTTGTTGAAATCTTCTTATATTTTTCTAGTTTTGTATTTTTATGTTCAATCAATTTTTGATATTTACAAAAAAAAAGGTTGTTGTTGTAAACAGTTGTAGATAAAAGATTTGATAAATCGGAGTTACGATTTTAAAAGGCCATAACTTGGGACTAGGGTATAAAAATGACTAGTTTAAAATATCAATCCGAAACTAGTATGGATTCCGACAAGATAAGAAGGCCTTACCAACATATCGTAATACAGAGCTTTGGATAAAAAGGACTTTGTTTCCTAATTGTTCTAATCGGATCATCTTCAACATGTTTTAGAAAATCAATCTTTCCTATTCTATTAGGTTCGTGAGTTCCTAGGGTTGTTCACCAAGGTGGTCCGTATTGTTTGTTATTTGAGATTTGGTTGCTGAAAAAAGGGTTTCTTTCTAAATCTATAATTCTTTTCAGCACTTCAAAAGAAAAAAGTCATCTTGTTCTTGTTTCAATTAATTTCTTCAATTTTTGGATTCTCATAATAATAAACCAAAAAAAAACCTTCCTTCGTGTCATTTAGTTTTCATTCAACTTTGTTTTCTTCGTTTTTAACTTTGGTTTGTTTTTTAGTTTCCTCTAAGGCCTTCTTTTTTAAAAAAAGGTTCTTACTTTAATTCTTGTGTTTTCTTTCAATTTCCTTTTTGTTGTTTTCATCTTTGGATTTCCTTTCGTTGTTCTCTTTGAAATCTTCTTATATTTTTCTAGTTCTCTATTTTTATGTTCAATCAATTTTTGTTCTTTAAAAAAAAAGAAGTGTCTTGTTGTAAACAATTGTAGATAAAATATTTGATAAATTGGAGTTTCGATTTTAAAAGGCCATAACTTGGGACTAGGGTATAGAAATGACTAGTTTAAAATATCAATTCGAAACTAGTATGGATTCCGACAAGATAAGGAGGCCTTGCCTACATATCGTAATCTCAAGCTTGATATTGTAAGGACTTTGTTTCCTAATTGTTCTAATCGGATCATCTTCAACATGTTTTAGAAAATCAATCATTCCTATTCTATTAGGTTCGTAAGTTCCTAGGGTTGTTCGCCAAGGTGGTCCGTATTGTTTGTTATTTGAGAATTGGTTGCTGAAAAAAGGGTTTCTTTCTAAATCTATAATTTTTTTCAGCACTTCAAAATAAAAAAAGTCATCTTGTTCTTGTTTCAATTAATTTCTTCAATTTCTAGATTCTCATAATAATAAACCAAAAAATACCTTCCTTCGTGTCTTTTAGTTTTCATTCAACTTTGTTTTCTTTGTTTTTAACTTTGGCTTTGTTTTTTAGTTTTCTCTAAGGCCCCCTTTTTTTAAAAAAAGGTTCATACTTTAATTCTTGTGTTTTCTTTCAATTTCCTTTTTGTTGTTTCATCTTTGGATTTCCTTTCGTTGTTCTCGTTGAAATCTTCTTATATTTTTCTAGTTTTGTATTTTTATGTTCAATCAATTTTTGATATTTACAAAAAAAAAGGTTGTTGTTGTAAACAGTTGTAGATAAAAGATTTGATAAATCGGAGTTTCGATTTTAAAAGGCCATAACTTGGGACTAGGGTATAAAAATGACTAGTTTAAAATATCAATTCGAAACTAGTATGGATTCCGACAAGATAAGAAGGCCTTACCAACATATCGTAATACCGAGCTTTGGATAAAAAGGACTTTGTTTCCTAATTGTTCTAATCGGATCATCTTCAACATGTTTTAGAAAATCAATCTTTCCTATTCTATTAGGTTCGTGAGTTCCTAGGGTTGTTCACCAAGGTGGTCCGTATTGTTTGTTATTTGAGATTTGGTTGCTGAAAAAAGGGTTTCTATCTAAATCTATAATTATTTTCAGTTCTTCAAAATAAAAAAAAGTCATCTTGTTCTTGTTTCAATTATTTTCTTCAATTTCTGGATTCTCAAAATAATAAACCAAAAAAACCTTCCTTCGTGTCTTTTAGTTTTCATTCAACTTTGTTTTCTTTGTTTTTAACTTTGGCTTTTGTTTTTTAGTTTCCTCTAAGGCCCTCTTTTTAAAAAAAGGTTCGTACTTTAATTCTTGTGTTTTCTTTCAATTTCCTTTTTGTTGTTTTCATCTTTGGATTTCCTTTCGTTGTTCTCTTTGAAATCTTATTATATTTTTCTAGTTCTCTATTTTTATGTTCAATCAATTTTTGTTCTTTAAAATAAAAAGAAGTGTCTTGTTGTAAACAATTGTAGATAAAAGATTTGATAAATTGGAGTTTCGATTTTAAAAGGCCATAACTTGGGACTTGGGTATAGAAATGACTAGTTTGAAATATCAATTCGAAACTAGTATGGATTCCGACAAGATAAAGATGCCTTGCCTACATATCGTAATCTCAAGCTTGGGATTGTAAGGACTTTGTTTCCTAATTGTTCTAATCGGATCATCTTCAACATGTTTTGGAAAATCAATCGTTCCTATTCTATTAGGTTCGTGAGTTCCTAGGGTTGTTCGCCAAGGTGGTCCGTATTGTTTGTTATTTGAGAATTGGTTGCTGAAAAAAGGGTTTCTATCTAAATCTATAACTTTTTTCAGTTCTTCAAAATAAAAAAAGTCATCTTGTTCTTGTTTCAATTAATTTCTTCAATTTTTGGATTCTCAAAATAATAAACCAAAAAAAACCTTCCTTCGTGTCTTTTAGTGTTCATTCAACTTTGTTTTCTTTGTTTTTAACTTTAGCTTTTGTTTTTTAGTTTCCTCTAAGGCCTTCTTTTTAAAAAAAAGTTTCGTACTTTAATTCTTGTGTTTTCTTTCAATTTCCTTTTTGTTTTTTTCATCTTTGGATTTCCTTTCGTTGTTCTCTTTGAAATCTTCTTATATTTTTCTAGTTCTCTGTTTTTATGTTCAATCAATTTTTGTTCTTTAAAAAAAAAAGAAGTGTCTTGTTGTAAACAATTGTAGATAAAATATTTGATAAATTGGAGTTTCGATTTTAAAAGGCCATAACTTGGGACTAGGGTATAAAAATGACTAGTTTAAAATATCAATTCGAAACTAGTATGGATTCCGACAAGATAAGGAGGCCTTGCCTACATATCGTAATCTCAAGCTTGGTATTGTAAATACTTTGTTTCCTAATTGTTCTAATCGGATCAGCTTCAACATGTTTTAGAAAATAAATCGTTCCTATTCTATTAGGTTCGTGAGTTCCTAGGGTTGTTCCCCAAGGTGGTCCGTATTGTTTGTTATTTGAGAATTGGTTGCTGAAAAAAGGGTTTCTATCTAAATCGATAATTTTTTTCAGATCTTCTAAATAAAAAAAGTCATCTTGTTCTTGTTTCAATTAATTTCTTCAATTTCTAGATTCTCATAATAATAAACCAAAAAAAACCTTCATTCGTGTCTTTTAGTTTTCATTCAACTTTGTTTTTTTTGTTTTTAACTTTGGCTTTTGATTTTTAGTTTCCTCTAAAGCCCCCTTTATTTAAAAAAGGTTCGTACTTTAATTCTTGTGTTTTCTTTGAATTTCCTTTTTGTTGTTTTCATCTTTGGATTTCCTTTCGTTGTTCTCTTTGAAATCTTCTTATATTTTTCTAGTTCTCTATTTTTATGTTCAATCAATTTTTGTTCTTTAAAAAAAAAGAAGTGTCTTGTTGTAAAATATTGTAGATAAAAGATTTGATAAATTGGAGTTTCGATTTTAAAAGGCCATAACTTGGGACTAGGGTATAAAAATGACTAGTTTAAAATATCAATTCGAAACTACTATGGATTGCGACAAGATAAGGAGGCCTTGCCTACATATCGTAATCTCAAGCTTGGGATTGTAAGGACTTTGTTTCCTAATTGTTCTAATTGGATCAGCTTCAACATGTTTTAGAAAATCAATCGTTCCTATTCTATTAGGTTCGTGAGTTCCTAGGGTTGTTCCCCAAGGTGGTCCGTATTGTTTGTTATTTGAGAATTGGTTGCTGAAAAAAGGGTTTCTATCTAAATCGATAATTTTTTTCAGTTCTTCAAAATAAAAAAAGTCATCTTGTTCTTGTTTCAATTAATTTCTTCAATTTCTAGATTCTCATAATAATAAACCAAAAAAAACCTTCCTTCGTGTCTTTTAGTTTTCATTCAACTTTGTTTTCTTTGTTTTAAACTTTGGCTTTTGATTTTTAGTTTCCTCTAAAGCCCCCTTTATTTAAAAAAAGGTTCGTACTTTAATTCTTGTGTTTTCGTTGAATTTCCTTTTTGTTGTTTTCATCTTTGGATTTCCTTTCGTTGTTCTCTTTGAAATCTTCTTATATTTTTCTAGTTCTCTATTTTTATGTTCAATCAATTTTTGTTCTTTAAAAAAAAAGAAGTGTCTTGTTGTAAACAATTGTAGATAAAATATTTGATAAATTGGAGTTTTGATTTTAAAAGGCCATAACTTGGGACTAGGGTATAAAAATGACTAATTTAAAATATCAATTCGAAACTAGTATGGATTCCGACAAGATAAGGAGGCCTTGCCTACATATCGTAATCTCAAGCTTGGGATTGTAAGGAATTTGTTTCCTAATTGTTCTAATCGGATCATCTTCAACATGTTTTAGAAAATCAATCGTTCCTATTCTATTAGGTTCGTGAGTTCCTAGGGTTGTTCACCAAGGTGGTCCGTATTGTTAGTTATTTGAGAATTGGTTGCTGAAAAAAGGGTTTCTATCTAAATCGATAATTTTTTTCAGTTCTTCAAAATAAAAAAAGTCATCTTGTTCTCGTTTCAATTAATTTCTTATATTTCTAGATTCTAATAATAATAAACCAAAAAAAACATTCCTTCGTGTCTTTTAGTTTTCATTCAACTTTGTTTTCTTTTTTTTAACTTTGGCTTTTTTTTTTTTAGTTTTCTCTAAGGCCCCCTTTTTTTTAAAAAAGGTTCATACTTTAATTCTTGTGTTTTCTTTCAATTTCCTTTTTGTTGTTTCATCATTGGATTTCCTTTCGTTGTTCTCGTTGAAATCTTCTTACATTTTTCTAGTTTTGTATTTTTATGTTCAATCAATTTTTGATATTTACAAAAAAAAAGGTTGTTGTTGTAAACAGTTGTAGATAAAAGATTTGATAAATCGGAGTTTCGATTTTAAAAGGCCATAACTTGGGACTAGGGTATAAAAATGACTAGTTTAAAATATCAATTCGAAACTAGTATGGATTCCGACAAGATAAGAAGGCCTTACCAACATATCGTAATACCGAGCTTTGGATAAAAAGGACTTTGTTTCCTAATTGTTATAATCGGATCATCTTCAACATGTTTTAGAAAATCAATCTTTCCTATTCTATTAGGTTCGTGAGTTCCTAGGGTTGTTCACCAAGGTGGTCCGTATTGTTTGTTATTTGAGATTTGGTTGCTGAAAAAAGGGTTTCTATCTAAATCTATAATTATTTTCAGTTCTTCAAAATAAAAAAAAGTCATCTTGTTCTTGTTTCAATTATTTTCTTCAATTTCTGGATTCTCAAAATAATAAACCAAAAAAAACCTTCCTTCGTGTCTTTTAGTTTTCATTCAACTTTGTTTTCTTTGTTTTTAACTTTGGCTTTTGTTTTTTAGTTTCCTCTAAGGCCCTCTTTTTAAAAAAAGGTTCGTACTTTAATTCTTGTGTTTTCTTTCAATTTCCTTTTTGTTGTTTTCATCTTTGGATTTCCTTTCGTTGTTGTCATTGAAATCTTCTTATATTTTTCTAGTTCTCTATTTTTATGTTCAATCAATTTTTGTTCTTTAAAATAAAAAGAAGTGTCTTGTTGTAAACAATTGTAGATAAAAGATTTGATAAAATGGAGTTTCGATTTTAAAAGGCCATAACTTGGGACTTGGGTATAAAAATGACTAGTTTGAAATATCAATTCGAAACAAGTATGGATTCCGACAAGATAAAGAGGCCTTGCCTACATATCGTAATCTCAAGCTTGGGATTGTAAGGACTTTGTTTCCTAATTGTTCTAATCGGATCATCTTCAACATGTTTTAGAAAATCAATCGTTCCTATTCTATTAGGTTCGTGAGTTCCTAGGGTTGTTCACCAAGGTGGTCCGTATTATTTGTTATTTGAGAATTGGTTGCTGAAAAAAGGGTTTCTATCTAAATCGATAATTTTTTTCAGTTCTTCAAAATAAAAAAAATCATCTTGTTCTCGTTTCAATTAATTTCTTATATTTCTAGATTCTCATAATAATAAACCAAAAAAAACCTTCCTTCGCGTCTTTTAGTTTTCATTCAACTTTGTTTTCTTTATTTTTAACTTTGGCTTTGTTTTTTAGTTTCCTCTAAGGCCCTCTTTTTTTTAAAAAAGGTTCGTACTTTAATTCTTGTGTTTTCTTTCAATTTCCTTTTTGTTGTTTAATCTTTGGATTTCCTTTCGTTGTTCTCGTTGAAATCTTCTTATATTTTTCTAGTTTTGTATTTTTATGTTCAAACAATTTTTGATATTTACAAAAAAAAAGGTTGTTGTTGTAAACAGTTGTAGATAAAAGATTTGATAAATCGGAGTTTCGATTTTAAAAGGCCATAACTTGGTACTAGGGTATAAAAATGACTAGTTTTAAATATCAATTCGAAACTAGCATAGATTCCGATAAGATAAGGAGGCCTTGCCTACATATCGTAATCTCAAGGTTGGGATTATAAGGACTTTGTTTCCTTGTTGTTCTAATCGGATCATTTTCATAATGTTTTAGATAATCAATCGTTCCTATTCTATAAGGTTCATGAGTTCCTTGGGTTGTTAGCCACGGTGGTCCGTATTGTTTGTTATTTGAGAATTGGTTGCTAAAAAAAGGGTTTCTTTCTAAATCTATAATTTTTTTCAGCTCTTCAAAATAAAAAAAGGCATCTTGTTCTAGTTTCAACTAATTTCTTCAATTTTTCGATTCTCATAATAATAAACCAAAAAAAACCTTCCTTCGTGTCTTTTAGTTTTCATTCAACTTTGTTTTCTTTATTTTTAACTTTGGCTTTGTTTTTTAGTTTCCTCTAAGGCCCTCTTTTTTTTAAAAAAGGTTCGTACTTTAATTCTTGTGTTTTCTTTCAATTTCCTTTTTGTTGTTTCATCTTTGGATTTCCTTTCGTTGTTCTCGTTGAAATCTTCTTATATTTTTCTAGTTTTGTATTTTTATGTTCAAACAATTTTTGATATTTACAAAAAAAAAGGTTGTTGTTGTAAACAGTTGTAGATAAAAGATTTGATAAATCGGAGTTTCGATTTTAAAAGGCCATAACTTGGGACTAGGGTATAAAAATGACTAGTTTAAAATATCAATTCGAAACTAGTATGAATTCGGACAAGATAAGAAGGCCTTACCTACATATCGTAATATCGAGCTTGGGATAGAAAGGACTTTGTTTCCTAATTGTTATAATCGGATCATCTTCAACATGTTTTAGAAAATCAATCGTTCCTATTCTATTAGGTTCGTGAGTTGCTAGGGTTGTTCACCAAGGTGGTCCGTATTGTTTGTTATTTGAGATTTGGTTGCTGAAAAAAGGGTTTCTATCTAAATCTATAATTATTTTGAGTTCTTCAAAATATAAAAAAGTCATCTTGTTCTTGTTTCAATTAATTTCTTCAATTTCTGGATTCTCAAAATAATAAACCAAAAAAAACCTTCCTTCGTGTCTTTTAGTTTTCATTCAACTTTGTTTTCTTTGTTTTTAACTTTGGCTTTTGTTTTCTAGTTTCCTCTAAGGCTCTCTTTTTTAAAAAAATGTTCTTACTTTAATTCTAGTGTTTTCTTCCAATTTCCGTTTTGTTGTTTTCATCTTTTGATTTCCTTTCGTTGTTCTCTTTGAAATCTTCTTATATTTTGCTAGTTCTCTATTTTTATGTTCAATCAATTTTTGTTCTTTACAAAAAAAGAAGTGTGTTGTTGTAAACAGTTGTAGATAAAAGATTTGATAAATCGGAGTTTCGATTTTAAACGGCCATAACTTGGGACTTGGGTATAAAAATGACTAGTTTGAAATATCAATTCGAAACAAGTATGGATTCCGACAAGATAAAGAGGCCTTAGCTACATATGGTAATCTCAAGCTTGGGATTGTAAGGACTTTCTTTTCTAATTGTTCTAATCGGATCATCTACAACATGGCCCGTATTGTTTGTTATTTGAGAATTGGTTGCTGAAAAAAACGGTTTCTATCTAAATCTACCATTTTTTTTCAGTTGTTCAAAATAAAAAAAGTCATCTTCTTCTTGTTTCAATTCCTTTCTTCATTTTCTGGATTCTAATAATAATAAACCAAAAAAAAACCTTCCTTTGTGTCTTTTAGTTTTCATTCAACTTTGTTTTCTTTGTTTTTAACTTTGGCTTATGTTTTTTAGTTTCCTCTAAAGCCCTGTTTTTTAAAAAAAAGGTTTGTACTTTAATTCTAGTGTTTTATTTGAATTTCCTTTTTGTTGTTTCATCTTTGGATTTCCTTTCGTTCTTCTCGTTGAAATCTTCTTATATTTTTCTTGTTTTGTATTTTTATGTTCAATCAATTTTTGATATTTACAAAAAAAAAGGTTGTTGTGTAAACAGTTGTAGATAAAAGATTTGATAAATCGGAGTTTCGATTTTAAAAGGCCATAACTTGGGACTAGGGTATAAAAATGACTAGTTTAAAATATCAATTCGAAACTAGTATGGATTCCGACAAGATAAGAAGGCCTTGCCTACATATTGTAATATCAAGCTTGGGATAGAAAGGACTTTGTTTCCTAATTGTTATAATCGGATCATCTTCAACATGTTTTCGAAAATCAATCGTTCCAATACTATTAGGTTCGTGAGTTCCTAGGGTTGTTCGCCAAGGTGGTCCGTATTGTTTGTTATTTGAGAATTGGTTGGTGAAAAAAGGGTTTCTATCTAAATCTATAACTTTTTTCAGTTCTTCAAAATAAAAAAGTCATCTTGTTCTTGTTTCAATTAATTTCTTCAATTTCTGGATTCTCAAAATAATAAACCAAAAAAAACCTTCCTTCGTGTCTTTTAGTTTTCATTCAACTTTGTTTTCTTTGTTTTTAACTTTAGCTTTTGTTTTTTAGTTTCCTCTAAGGCCTTATTTTTAAAAAAAGGTTCGTACTTTAATTCTTGTGTTTTCTTTCAATTTCCTTTTTGTTGTTTTCATCTTTGGATTTCCTTTCGTTGTTCTCTTTGAAATCTTCTTATATTTTTCTAGTTCTCTATTTTTATATTCAATCAATTTTTGTTCTTTAAAAAAAAAGAATTGTCTTGTTGTAAGCAATTGTAGATAAAATATTTGATAAATTGGAGTTTCGATTTTAAAAGGCCATAACTTGGGACTAGGGTATAAAAATGACTAGTTTAAAATATCATTTCGAAACTAGTATGGATTCCGACAAGATAAGGAGGCCTTGCCTACATATCGTAATCTCAAGCTTGGTATTGTAAGGACTTTGTTTCCTAATTGTTATAATCGGATCATCTTCAACATGTTTTCGAAAATCAATCGTTCCAATACTATTAGGTTCGTGAGTTCCTAGGGTTGTTCGCCAAGGTGGTCCGTATTGTTTGTTATTTGAGAATTGGTTGGTGAAAAAAGGGTTTCTCTCTAAATCTATAACTTTTTTCAGTTCTTCAAAATAAAAAAGTCATCTTGTTCTTGTTTCAATTAATTTCTTCAATTTCTGGATTCTCAAAATAATAAACCAAAAAAAACCTTCCTTCGTGTCTTTTAGTTTTCATTCAACTTTGTTTTCTTTGTTTTTAACTTTAGCTTTTGTTTTTTAGTTTCCTCTAAGGCCTTCTTTTTAAAAAAAAGGTTCGTACTTTAATTCTTGTGTTTTCATTCAATTTCCTTTTTGTTGTTTTCATCTTTGGATTTCCTTTCGTTGTTCTCTTTGAAATCTTCTTATATTTTTCTAGTTCTCTATTTTTATGTTCAATCAATTTTTGTTCTTTAAAAAAAAAGAAGTGTCTTGTTGTAAACAATTGTAGATAAAATATTTGATAAATTGGAGTTTATATTTTAAAAGGCCATAACTTGGGACTAGGGTATAAAAATTAATAGTTTAAAATATCAATTCGAAACTAGTATGGATTCCGACAAGATAAGGAGGCCTTGCCTACATATCGTAATCTCAAGCTTGGTATTGTAAGGACTTGGTTTCCTAATTGTTCTAATCGGATCATCTTCAACATTTTTTAGAAAATCAATCGTTCCTATTCTATTAGGTTCGTAAGTTCCTAGGGTTGTTCGCCAAGGTGGTCCGTATTGTTTGTTATTTGACAATTGGTTGCTGAAAAAAGGGTTTCTTTCTAAATCTATAATTTTTTTCAGCACTTCAAAAGAAAAAAGTCATCTTGTTCTTGTTTCAATTAATTTCTTCAATTTTTGGATTCTCATAATAATAAACCAAAAAAAAAAAAAACCTTCCTTCGTGTCTTTTAGTTTTCATTCAACTTTGTTTTCTTTGTTTTTAACTTTGGTTTGTTTTTTAGTTTCCTATAAGGCCCCCTTTTTTAAAAAAAAGGTTCGTACTTTAATTCTTGTGTTTTCTTTCAATTTCCTTTTTGTTGTTTTCATCTTTGGATTTCCTTTCGTTGTTCTCTTTGAAATCTTTTTTTATTTTTCTAGTTCTCTATTTTTATGTTCAATCTATTTTTGTTCTTTAATAAAAAAGAAGTGTCTTGCTGAAAACAAATGTAGATAAAAGATTTGATAAATCGGAGTTTTGATTTTAAAAGGCCATAACTTGGGACTAGGGTATAAAAATGACTAGTTTAAAATAACAATTCAAAACTAGTATGGATTCCGACAATATAAGGAGGCCTTGCCTACTTATCGTAATCTCAAGCTTGGGATAGAAATAACTTCGTTTCCTAATTTTTCTAATCGGATCATCTTCAACATGGCCCGTATTGTTTGTTATTTGAGAATTGGTTGCTGAAAAAAGGGTTCCTATCTAAATCTATTATGTTTTCCAGTCCTTCAAAATAAAAAAAAATTCATCTTGTTCTTGTTTCAATTCCTTTCTTCATTTTCAGAATTCTCATAATAATAAACCAAAAAAAACCTTCCTTCGTGCCTTTTAGTTTTCATTCAACTTTGTTTTCTTTGTTTTTCACTTTGGCTTTTGGTTTTTAGTTTCCTCTAAGGCCCCCTTTTAAAAAAAAGGTTTGTAATTTAATTCTTGTGTTTTCTTTCAATTTCCTTTTTGTTGTTTTCATCTTTGGATTTCCTTTCGTTGTTCTCTTTGAAATCTTCTTTTATTTTTCAAGTTCTCTATTTTTATGTTCAATCAATTTTTGCTCTTTAAAAAAAATAAGTTTCTTGTTGTAAACAATTGTAGATAAAATTTTTGATAAATTGGAGTTTCGATTTTAAAAGGCCATAACTTGGGACTAGGGTATAGAAATGACTAGTTTAAAATATCAATTCGAAACTAGTATGGATTCCGACAAGATAAGGAGGCCTTGCCTACATACCGTAATCTCAAGCTTTGTATTATAAGGACTTTGTTTCCTAATTGTTCTAATCGGATCATCTTCAACATGTTTTAGAAAATCAATCGTTCCTATTCTATTAGGTTCGTGAGTTCCTAGGGTTGTTCGCCAAGGTGGTCCGTATTGTTTGTTATTTGAGAATTGGTTGCTGAAAAAAGGGTTTCTATCTAAATCTATAACTTTTTTCAGTTCTTCTAAATAAAAAAAGTCATCTTGTTCTTGTTTCAATTAATTTCTTCAATTTTTGGATTCTCATAATAATAAACCAAAAAAAAAACCTTCCTTCGTGTCTTTTAGTTTTCATTCAACTTTGTTTTCTTTGTTTTTAACTTTGGCTTTTGATTTTTAGTTTCCTCTAAAGTCCCCTTTATTTAAAAAAAGGTTCGTACTTTAATTCTTGTGTTTTCTTTGAATTACCTTTTTGTTGTTTTCATCTTTGGATTTCCTTTCGTTGTTCTCTTTGAAATCTTCTTATATTTTTCTAGTTCTCTATTTTTATGTTTAATCAATTTTTGTTCTTTAAAAAAAAGAAGTGTCTTGTTGTAAACAATTGTAGATAAAAGATTTGATAAATTGGAGTTTCGATTTTAAAAGGCCATAACTTGGGACTAGGGTATAAAAATGACTAGTTTAAAATATCAATTCGAAACTAGTATGGATTCCGACAAGATAAGGAGGCCTTGCCTACATATCGTAATCTCAAGCTTGGTATTGTAAGGACTTTGTTTCCTAATTGTTCTAATCGGATCATCTTCAACATGTTTTAGAAAATCAATCGTTCCTATTCTATTAGGTTCGTAAGTTCCTAGGGTTGTTCACCAAGGTGGTCCGTATTGTTTGTTATTTGAGAATTGGTTGCTGAAAAAAGGGTTTCTTTATAAATCTATAATTCTTTTCAGCACTTCAAAAGAAAAAAGTCATCTTGTTCTTGTTTCAATTAATTTCTTCAATTTTTGGATTCTCATAATAATAAACCAAAAAAAAAACCTTCCTTCGTGTCATTTAGTTTTCATTCAACTTTGTTTTCTTCGTTTTTAACTTTGGTTTGTTTTTTAGTTTCCTCTAAGGCCTTCTTTTTAAAAAAAAGGTTCGTACTTTAATTCTTGTGTTTTCTTTCAATTTCCTTTTTGTTGTTTTCATCTTTGGATTTCCTTTCGTTGTTCTCTTTGAAATCTTCTTATATTTTTCTAGTTCTCTATTTTTATGTTCATTCAATTTTTGTTCTTTAAAAAAAAAAGAAGTGTCTTGTTGTAAACAATTGTAGATAAAATATTTGATAAATTGGAGTTTCGATTTTAAAAGGCCATAACTTGGGACTAGGGTATAGAAATGACTAGTTTAAAATATCAATTCGAAACTAGTATGGATTCCGACAAGATAAGGAGGCCTTGCCTACATATCGTAATCTCAAGCTTGGTATTGTAAGGACTTTGTTTCCTAATTGTTCTAATCGGATTATCTTCAACATGTTTTAGAAAATCAATCGTTCCTATTCTATTAGGTTCGTAAGTTCCTAGGGTTGTTCGCCAAGGTGGTCCGTATTGTTTGTTATTTGAGAATTGGTTGCTGAAAAAAGGGTTTCTTTCTAAATCTATAATTCTTTTCAGCACTTCAAAAGAAAAAAGTCATCTTGTTCTTGTTTCAATTAATTTCTTCAATTTTTGGATTCTCATAATAATAAACCAAAAAAAAAACCTTCCTTCGTGTCATTTAGTTTTCATTCAACTTTGTTTTCTTCGTTTTTAACTTTGGTTTGTTTTTTAGTTTCCTCTAAGGCCTTCTTTTTAAAAAAAAGGTTCTTACTTTAATTCTTGTGTTTTCTTTCAATTTCCTTTTTGTTGTTTTCATCTTTGGATTTCCTTTCGTTGTTCTCTTTGAAATCTTCTTATATTTTTCTAGTTCTCTATTTTTATGTTCAATCAATTTTTGTTCTTTAAAAAAAAAGAAGTGTCTTGTTGTAAACAATTGTAGATAAAATATTTGATAAATTGGAGTTTCGATTTTAAAAGGCCATAACTTGGGACTAGGGTATAGAAATGACTAGTTTAAAATATCAATTCGAAACTAGTATGGATTCCGACAAGATAAGGAGGCCTTGCCTACATATCGTAATCTCAAGCTTGGTAATGTAAGGACATTGTTTCCTAATTGTTCTAATCGGATCATCTTCAACATGTTTTAGAAAATCAATCGTTCCTATTCTATTAGGTTCGTGAGTTCCTAGGGTTGTTCGCCAAGGTGGTCCGTATTGTTTGTTATTTGAGAATTGGTTGCTGAAAAAAGGGTTTCTATCTAAATCTATAACTTTTTTCAGTTCTTCAAAATAAAAAAAGTCATCTTGTTCTTGTTTCAATTAATTTCTTCAATTTTTGGATTCTCAAAATAATAAACCAAAAAAAACCTTCCTTCGTGTCTTTTAGTGTTCATTCAACTTTGTTTTCTTTGTTTTTAACTTTAGCTTTTGTTTTTTAGTTTCCTCTAAGGCCTTCTTTTTAAAAAAAAGTTTCGTACTTTAATTCTTGTGTTTTCTTTCAATTTCCTTTTTGTTGTTTTCATCTTTGGATTTCCTTTCGTTGTTCTCTTTGAAATCTTCTTATATTTTTCTAGTTCTCTATTTTTATGTTCAATCAATTTTTGTTCTTTAAAAAAAAAGAAGTGTCTTGTTGTAAACAATTGTAGATAAAATATTTGATAAATTGGAGTTTCGATTTTAAAAGGCCATAACTTGGGACTAGGGTATAGAAATGACTAGTTTAAAATATCAATTCGAAACTAGTATGGATTCTGACAAGATAAGGAGGCCTTGCCTACATATCGTAATCTCAATCTTGGTATTGTAAGGACTTTGTTTCCTAATTGTTCTAATCGGATCATCTTCAACATGTTTTAGAAAATCAATCGTTCCTATTCTATTAGGTTCGTGAGTTCCTAGGGTTGTTCACCAAGGTGGTCCGTATTGTTTGTTATTTGAGAATTGGTTGCTGAAAAAAGGGTTTCTATCTAAATGGATAATTTTTTTCAGTTCTTCAAAATAAAAAAAGTCATCTTGTTCTCGTTTCAATTAATTTCTTCAATTTCTAGATTCTCATAATAATAAACCAAAAAAAACCTTCCTTCGTGTCTTTTAGTTTTCATTCAACTTTGTTTTCTTTGTTTTTAACTTTGGCTTTTTTTTTTAGTTTCCTCTAAAGCCCCCTTTATTTAAAAAAAGGTTCTACTTTAATTCTTGTGTTTTCTTTCAATTTCCTTTTTGTTGTTTTCATCTTTGGATTTCCTTTCGTTGTTCTCTTTGAAATCTTCTTTTCTTTTTCTAGTTCTCTATTTTTATGTTCAATCAATTTTTGTTCTTTAAAAAAAACGAAGTGTCTTGTTGTAAACAATTGTAGATAAAATATTTGCTAAATCGGAGTTTCAATTTTAAAAGGCCATAACTTGGGACTAGGGTATAAAAATGACTAGTTTAAAATATCAATTCGAAACTAGTATGGATTCCGACAAGATAAGAAGGCCTTGCCTACATATCGTAATATCGAGCTTGGGATTGTAAGGACTTTGTTTCCTAATTGTTCTAATCGGATCATCTTCAACATGTTTTAGAAAATCAATCGTTCCTATTCTATTAGGTTCGTGAGTTCCTAGGGTTGTTCCCCAAGGTGGTCCGTATTGTTTGTTATTTGAGAATTGGTTGCTGAAAAAAGTGTTTCTTTCTAAATCTATAATTTTTTTCAGCTCATCAAAATAAAAAAGTCATCTTGTTCTTGTTTCAATTAATTTCTTCAATTTTTCCATTCTCATAATAATAAACCAAAAAAAACCTTCCTTCGTGTCTTTTAGTTTTCATTCAACTTTGTTTTCTTTATTTTTAACTTTGGCTTTGTTTTTTAGTTTCCTCTAAGGCCCATTTTTTTTAAAAAGGTTTGTACTTTAATTCTTGTGTTTTCTTTCAATTTCCTTTTTGTTGTTTCATCTTTGGATTTCCTTTCGTTGTTCTCATTGAAATCTTCTTATATTTTTCTTGTTTTGTATTTTTATGTTCAATCAATTTTTGATATTTACAAAAAAAAAAGGTTGTTGTTGTAAACAGTTGTAGATAAAAGATTTGATAAATTGGAGTTTCGATTTTAAAAGGCCATAACTTGGGACTAGGGTATAAAAATGACTAGTTTAAAATATCAATTTGAAACTAGTATGGATTCCGACAAGATAAGGAGGCCTTGCCTACATATCGTAATCTCAAGCTAGGGATTGTAAGGACTTTGTTTCCTAATTGTTCTAATCGGATCATCTTCAACATGTTTTAGAAAATCAATCGTTCCTATTCTATTAGGTTCGTGAGTTCCTAGGGTTGTTCACAAAAGGTGGTCCGTATTGTTTGTTATTTGAGAATTGGTTGCTGAAAAAAGAGTTTCTATCTAAATCGATAATTTTTTTCAGTTCTTCAAAATAAAAAAAGCCATCTTGTTCTCGTTTCAATTAATTTCTTCAATTTTGAGATTCTCATAATAATAAACCAAAAATAACCTTCCTTCGTGTCTTTTAGTTTTCATTCAACTTTGTTTTCTTTGTTTTTAACTTTGGCTTTTGTTTTTTAGTTTCCTCTAAAGCCCCCTTTATTTAGAAAAAGGTTGTATTTTAATTCTTGTGTTTTCTTTCAATTTCCTTTTTGTTGTTTTCATCTTTGGATTTCCTTTCGTTGTTCTCTTTGAAATCTTCTTTTATTTTTCTAGTTCTCTATTTTTATGTTCAATCAATTTTTGTTCTTTAAAAAAAACGAAGTGACTTGTTGTAAACAATTGTAGATAAAAGATTTGCTAAATCGGAGTTTCGATTTTAAAAGGCCATAACTTGGGACTAGGGTATAAAAATGACTAGTTTTAAATATCAATTCGAAACTAGCATAGATTCCGATAAGATAAGGAGGCCTTACCTACATATCGTAATCTCAAGGTTGGGATTATAAGGACTTTGTTTCCTAATTGTTCTAATCGGATCATTTTCATAATGTTTTAGAAAATCAATCGTTCCTATTCTATTAGGTTCATGAGTTCCTAGGGTTGTTCAGCAAGGTGGTCCATATTGTTTGTTATTTGTGAATTGGTTGCTGAAAAAAGGGTTTCTTTCTAAATCTATAATTTTTTTCAACTCATCAAAATAAAAAAGTCATGTTGTTCTTGTTTCAATTAATTTCTTCAATTTTTCCATTCTCATAATAATAAACCAAAAAAAAACCTTCCTTCGTGTCTTTTAGTTTTCATTCAACTTTGTTTTCTTTATTTTTAACTTTGGCTTTGTTTTTTAGTTTCCTCTAAGGCCCATTTTTTTTTAAAAAAGGTTCGTACTTTAATTCTTGTGTTTTCTTTCAATTTCCTTTTTGTTGTTTCATCTTTGGATTTCCTTTCGTTATTCTCGTTGAAATCTTCTTATATTTTTCTTGTTTTGTATTTTTATGTTCAATCAATTTTTGATATTTACAAAAAAAAAAGGTTGTTGTTGTAAACAGTTGTAGATAAAAGATTTGATAAATCGGAGTTTCGATTTTAAAAGGCCATAACTTGGGACTAGGGTATAAAAATGACTAGTTTAAAATATCAATTCGAAACTAGTATGGATTCCGACAAGATAAGAAGGCCTTGCCTACATATCGTAATATCGAGCTTGGGATAGAAAGGACTTTGTTTCCTAATTGTTATAATCGGATCATCTTCAACATGTTTTAGAAAATCAATCGTTCCTATTCTATTAGGTTCGTGAGTTCCTAGGGTTGTTCACCAAGGTGGTCCGTATTGTTTGTTATTTGAGATTTGGTTGCTGAAAAAAGGGTTTCTATCTAAATCTATAATTATTTTCAGTTCTTCAAAATAAAAAAAAAGTCATCTTGTTCTTGTTTCAATTAATTTCTTCAATTTCTGGATTCTCAAAATAATAAACCAAAAAAAACCTTCCTTCGTGTCTTTTAGTTTTCATTCAACTTTGTTTTCTTTGTTTTTAAATTTGGCTTTTGTTTTTTAGTTTCCTCTAAGGCCCTCTTTTTAAAAAAAATGTTCGTACTTTAATTCTTGTGTTTTCTTTCAATTTCCTTTTTGTTGTTTTCATCTTTGGATTTCCTTTCGTTGTTTGCATTGAAATCTTCTTATATTTTTCTAGTTCTCTATTTTTATGTTCAATCAATTTTTTTTCTTTAAAATAAAAAGAAGTGTCTTGTTGTAAACAGTTGTAGAGAAAAGATTTGATAAATCGGAGTTTCGATTTTAAACGTCCATAACTTGGGACTTGGGTATAAAAATGACTAGTTTGAAATATCAATTCGAACCAATTATGGATTCCGTCAAGATAAGGAGGCCTTGCATACATATCGTAATCTCAAGCTTGGGATTGTAAGGACTTTGTTTCCTAATTGTTCTAATCGGATCATCTTCAACATGTTTTAGAAAATCAATGGTTCCTATTCTATTAGGTTCGTGAGTTCCTAGGGTTGTTCACCAAGGTGGTCTGTATTGTTTGTTATTTGAGAATTGGTTGCTGAAAAAAGAGTTTCTATCTAAATCGATAATTTTTTTCAGTTCTTCAAAATAAAAAAAAGTCATCTTGTTCTTGTTTCAATTAATTTCTTCAATTTCTAGATTCTCATAATAATAAACCAAAAAAAACCTTCCTTCGTGTCTTTTAGTTTTCATTCAACTTTGTTTTCTTTGTTTTTAACTTTGGCTTTTGTTTTTTAGTTTCCTCTAAGGCCATCTTTTTTTAAAAAAAGGTTCTTACTTTAATTCTAGTGTTTTCTTCCAATTTCCGTTTTGTTGTTTTCATCTTTTGATTTCCTTTCGTTGTTCTCTTTGAAATCTTCTTATATTTTTCTAGTTCTCTATTTTTATGTTCAATCAATTTTTGTTCTTTACAAAAAAAGAAGTGTGTTGTTGTAAACAGTTGTAGATAAAAGATTTGATAAATCGGAGTTTCGATTTTAAACGGCCATAACTTGGGACTTGGGTATAAAAATGACTAGTTTGAATTATTAATTCGAAACAAGTATGGATTCCGACAAGATAAAGAGGCCTTAGCTACATATGGTAATCTCAAGCTTGGGATTGTAAGGACTTTCTTTTCTAATTGTTCTAATCAGATCATCTTCAACATGGCCCGTATTGTTTGTTATTTGAGAATTGGTTGCTGAAAAAAGGGTTTCTATCTAAATCTACCATTTTTTTCAGTTCTTCAAGATAAAAAAACTCATCTTGTTCTTGTTTCAATTCCTTTCTTCAATTTCTGGATTCTCATAATAATAAACCAGAAAAAACCTTCCTTCTTGTCTTTTAGTTTTCATTAAAATTGTTTTCCTTGTTTTTGAACTTTAGTTTTTGTTTTTTAGTTTCCTCTAAAGCCCACTTTTTTTAAAAAAAGGTTTGAACTTTAATTCTAGTGTTTTATTTGAATTTCCTTTTTGTTGTTTCATCTTTGGATTTCCTTTCGTTGTTCTCGTTGAAATCTTCTTATATTTTTCTTGTTTTGTATTTTTATGTTCAATCAATTTTTGATATTTACAAAAAAAAAGGTTGTTGTTGTAAACAGTTGTAGATAAAAGATTTGATAAATCGGAGTTTCGATTTTAAACGTCCATAACTTGGGACTTGGGTATAAAAATGACTAGTTTGAAATATCAATTCGATACAATTATGGATTCCGACAAGATAAGGACGCCTTGCCTACATATCGTAATCTCAAGCTTGGGATTGTAAGGACTTTGTTTCCTAATTGTTCTAATCGGATCATCTTCAACATGTTTTAGAAAATCAATCGTTCCTATTCTATTAGGTTCGTGAATTCCTAGGGTTGTTCACCAAGGTGGTCCGTATTGTTTGTTATTTGAGAATTGGTTTCTGAAAAAAGGGTTTCTATCTAAATCTAACATTTTCTTCAGTTCTTGAAAATAAATAAAGTCATCTTGTTCTTGTTTCAATTCCTTTCTTCATATTCTGGATTCTCATAATAATAAACCAAAAAAAAAAACCTTCCTTCGTGTCTTTTGGTTTTCATTCAAATTTGTTTTCTTTGTTTTTAACTTTGGCTTTTGTTTTTTAGTTTCCTCTAAGGCCCATTTTTTTTTAAAAAAAAGTTTCGTACTTTAATTCTAGTGTTTTCTTCCAATTTCCTTTTTGTTGTTTCATCTTTGGATTTCCTTTCGTTGTTCTCGTTGAAATCTTCTTATATTTTTCTTGTTTTGTATTTTTATGTTCAATCAATTTTTGATATTTACAAAAAAAAAAGGTTGTTGTTGTAAACAGTTGTAGATAAAAGATTTGATAAATCGGAGTTTCGATTTTAAAAGGCCATAACATGGGACTAGGGTATGAAAATGACTAGTTTAAAATATCATTTCGAAACTAGTATGGATTCCGACAAGATAAGAAGGCCTTGCCTACATATCGTAATATCGAGCTTGGGATAGAAAGGACTTTGTTTCCTAATTGTTATAATCGGATCATCTTCAACATGTTTTAGAAAATCAATCGTTCCTATTCGATTAGGTTCGTGAGTTCCTAGGGTTGTTCACCAAGGTGGTCCGTATTGTTTGTTATTTGAGCTTTGGTTGCTGAAAAAAGGGTTTCTATCTAAATCTATAATTATATTCAGTTCTTCAAAATAAAAAAAAGTCATCTTGTTCTTGTTTCAATTAATTTCTTCAATTTCTAGATTCTCATAATAATAAACCAAAAAAAAACCTTCCTTCGTGTCTTTTAGTTTTCATTCAACTTTGTTTTCTTTGTTTTTAACTTTGGCCTTTGTTTTTTAGTTTCCTCTAAAGTCCCCTTTATTTAAAAAAAGGTTCTACTTTAATTCTTGTGTTTTCTTTCAATTTCCTTTTTGTTGTTTTCATCTTTGGATTTCCTTTCGTTGTTCTCTTTGAAATCTTCTTTTATTTTTCTAGTTCTCTATTTTTATGTTCAATCAATTTTTGTTCTTTAAAAAAAATGAAGTGTCTTGTTGTAAACAATTGTAGATAAAAGATTTGCTAAATCGGAGTTTCGATTTTAAAAGGCCATAACTTGGGACCAGGGTATAAAAATGACTAGTTTTAAATATCAATTCGAAACTAGCATAGATTCCGATAAGATAAGGAGGCCTTGCCTACATATCGTAATCTCAAGGTTGGGATTATAAGGACTTTGTTTCCTAATTGTTCTAATCGGATCATTTTCATAATGTTTTAGAAAATCAATCGTTCCTATTCTATTAGGTTCATGAGTTCCTAGGGTTGTTCGCCAAGGTGGTCCGTATTGTTTGTTATTTGAGAATTGGTTGCTGAAAAAAGTGTTTCTTTCTAAATCTATAATTTTTTTCAGCTCATCAAAATAAAAAAGTCATCTTGTTCTTGTTTCAATTAATTTCTTCAATTTTTCCATTCTCATAATAATAAACCAAAAAAAACCTTCCTTCGTGTCTTTTAGTTTTCATTCAACTTTGTTTTCTTTATTTTTAACTTTGGCTTTGTTTTTTAGTTTCCTCTAAGGCCCCCTTTATTTAAAAAAAGGTTCTACTTTAATTCTTGTGTTTTCTTTCAATTTCCTTTTTGTTGTTTTCATCTTTGGATTTCCTTTCGTTGTTCTCTTTGAAATCTTCTTTTATTTTTCTAGTTCTCTATTTTTATGTTCAATCAATTTTTGTTCTTTAAAAAAAACGAAGTGTCTTGTTGTAAACAATTGTAGATAAAAGATTTCCTAAATCGAAGTTTCGATTTTAAAAGTCCATAACTTGGGACTAGGGTATAAAAATGACTAGTTTTAAATATCAATTCGAAACTAGCATAGATTCCGATAAGATAAGGAGGCCTTGCCTACATATCGTAATCTCAAGGTTGGGATTATAAGGACTTTGTTTCCTAATTGTTCTAATCGGATCATTTTCATAATGTTTTAGAAAATCAATCGTTCCTATTCTATTAGGTTCATGAGTTCCTAGGGTTGTTCGCCAAGGTGGTCCGTATTGTTTGTTATTTGAGAATTGGTTGCTGAAAAAAGTGTTTCTTTCTAAATCTATAATTATTTTCAGCTCATCAAAATAAAAAAATTATCTTGTTCTTGTTTCAATTAATTTCTTCAATTTTTCCATTCTCATAATAATAAACCAAAAAAAACCTTCCTTCGTGTCTTTTAGTTTTCATTCAACTTTTTTTTCTTTTTTTTTAACTTTGGCTTTGTTTTTTAGTTTCCTCTAAGGCCCATTTTTTTTAAAAAAAGGTTCGTACTTTAATTCTTGTGTTTTCTTTCAATTTCCTTTTTGTTGTTTCATCTTTGGATTTCCTTTCGTTGTTCTCTTTGAAATCTTCTTTTATTTTTCTAGTTCTCTATTTTTATGTTCAATCAATTTTTGTTCTTTAAAAAAAAAGAAGTGTCTTGTTGTAAACAATTGTAGATAAAAGATTTGCTAAATCGGAGTTTCGATTTTAAATGGCCATAACTTGGGACTAGGGTATAAAAATGACTAGTTTAAAATATCAATTCGAAACTAGTATGGATTCCGACAAGATAAGGAGGCCTTGCCTACATATCGTAATCTCAAGCTTGGGATTGTAAGGACTTTGTTTCCTAATTGTTCTAATCGGATCATCTTCAACATGTTTTAGAAAATCAATCGTTCCTATTCTATTAGGTTCATGAGTTCCTAGGGTTGTTCGCCAAGGTGGTCCGTATTGTTTGTTATTTGAGAATTGGTTGCTGAAAAAAGTGTTTCTTTCTAAATCTATAATTATTTTCAGCTCATCAAAATAAAAAAATTATCTTGTTCTTGTTTCAATTAATTTCTTCAATTTTTCCATTCTCATAATAATAAACCAAAAAAAACCTTCCTTCGTGTCTTTTAGTTTTCATTCAACTTTTTTTTCTTTTTTTTTAACTTTGGCTTTGTTTTTTAGTTTCCTCTAAGGCCCATTTTTTTTAAAAAAAGGTTCGTACTTTAATTCTTGTGTTTTCTTTCAATTTCCTTTTTGTTGTTTCATCTTTGGATTTCCTTTCGTTGTTGTCTTTGAAATCTTCTTATATTTTTCTTGTTCTCTATTTTTATGTTCAATCAATTTTTGTTCTTTAAAAAAAAGAAGTGTCTTGTTGTAAACAATAGTAGATAAAATATTTGATAAATTGGAGTTTCGATTTTAAAAGGCCATAACTTGGGAATAGGGTATAAAAATGACTAGTTTAAAATATCAATTCGAAACTAGTATGGATTCCGACAAGATAAGGAGGCCTTGCCTACATATCGTAATCTCAAGCTTGGGATTGTAAGGACTTTGTTTCCTAATTGTTCTAATCGGATCATCTTCAATATGTTTTAGAAAATCAATCGTGCCTATTCTATTAGGTTCGTAAGTTCCAAGGGTTGTTCGCCAAGGTGGTCCGTATTGTTTGTTATTTGAGAATTGGTTGCTGAAAAAAGGGTTTTTATCTAAATCTATAATTTTTTTCAGCTCTTCAAAATAAAAAAAGTCATCTTTTTCTTGTTTAAATTAATTTCTTCAATTTCTGGATTCTCATAGTAATAATAAACCAAAAAAAACCTTCCTTCATGTCTTTTAGTTTTCATTCAACTTTGTTTTCTTTGTTTTTAACTTTGGCTTTTGTTTTTTAGTTTCCTCTAAGGCCATCTTTTTTAAAAAAAGGTTCTTACTTTAATTCTAGTGTTTTCTTCCAATTTCCGTTTTGTTGTTTTTATCTTTTGATTTCCTTTCGTTGTTCTCTTTGAAATCTTCTTATATTTTTCTAGTTCTCTATTTTTATGTTCAATTAATTTTTGTTCTTTACAAAAAAAGAAGTGTGTTGTTGTAAACAGTTGTAGATAAAAGATTTGATAAATCGGAGTTTCGATTTTAAACGGCCATAACTTGGGACTTGGGTATAAAAATGACTAGTTTGAAATATCAATTCGAAACAAGTATGGATTCCGACAAGATAAAGAGGCCTTAGCTACATATGGTAATCTCAAGCTTGGGATTGTAAGGACTTCCTTTTCTAATTGTTCTAATCGGATCATCTTCAACATGGCCCGTATTGTTTGTTATTTGAGAATTGGTTGCTGAAAAAAGGGTTTCTATCTAAATCTACCATTTTTTTAGTTCTTCAAAATAAAAAAACTCATCTTGTTCTTGTTTCAATTCCTTTCTTCAATTTCTGGATTCTCATAATAATAAACCAGAAAAAACCTTCCTTCTTGTCTTTTAGTTTTCATTTAACATTGTTTTCCTTGTTTTTGAACTTTGGTTTTTGTTTTTTAGTTTCCTCTAAAGCCCGCTTTTTTTAAAAAAAGGTTTATACTTTAATTCTAGTGTTTTATTTGAATTTCCTTTTTGTTGTTTCATCTTTGGATTTCCTTTCGTTGTTCTCGTTGAAATCTTCTTTTATTTTTCTTGTTTTGTATTTTTATGTTCAATCAATTTTTGATATTTACAAAAAAAAAAGGTTGTTGTTGTAAACAGTTGTAGATAAAAGATTTGATAAATCGGAGTTTCGATTTTAAAAGGCCATAACTTGGGACTAGGGTATAAAAATGACTAGTTTAAAATATCAATTCGAAACTAGTATGGATTCCGACAAGATAAGAAGGCCTTGCCTACATATTGTAATATCAAGCTTGGGATAGAAAGGACTTTGTTTCCTAATTGTTATAATCGGATCATCTTCAACATGTTTTCGAAAATCAATCGTTCCAATACTATTAGGTTCGTGAGTTCCCAGGGTTGTTCGCCAAGGTGGTCCGTATTGTTTGTTATTTCAGAATTTGTTGGTGAAAAAAGGGTTTCTATCTAAATCTATAACTTTTTTCAGTTCTTCAAAATAAAAAAGTCCTCTTGTTCTTGTTTCAATTAATTTCTTCAATTTCTGGATTCTCAAAATAATAAACCAAAAAAAACCTTCCTTCGTGTCTTTTAGTTTTCATTCAAATTTGTTTTCTTTGTTTTTAACTTTGGCTTTTGTTTTTTAGTTTCCTCTTAGGCCTTCTTTTAAAAAACAAGGTTCGTACTTTAATTCTTGTGTTTTCTTTCAATTTCCTTTTTGTTGTTTTCATCTTTGGATTTCCTTTCGTTGTTCTCTTTGAAATCTTCTTATATTTTTCTAGTTCTCTATTTTTATATTCAATCAATTTTTGTTCTTTAAAAAAAAGAAGTGACTTGTTGTAAACAATTGTAGATAAAATATTTGATAAATTGGAGTTTCGATTTTAAAAGGCCATAACTTGGGACTAGGGTATAAAAATGACTAGTTTAAAATATCAATTTGAAACTAGTATGGATTCCGACAAGATAAGGAGGCCTTGCCTACATATCGTAATCTCAAGCTAGGGATTGTAAGGACTTTGTTTCCTAATTGTTCTAATCGGATCATCTTCAACATGTTTTAGAAAATCAATCGTTCCTATTCTATTAGGTTCGTGAGTTCCTAGGGTTGTTCACAAAAGGTGGTCCGTATTGTTTGTTATTTGAGAATTGGTTGCTGAAAAAAGAGTTTCTATCTAAATCGATAATTTTTTTCAGTTCTTCAAAATAAAAAAGTCATCTTGTTCTTGTTTCAATTAATTTCTTCAATTTCTGGATTCTCAAAATAATAAACCAAAAAAAACCTTCCTTCGTGTGTTTTAGTTTTCATTCAACTTTGTTTTCTTTGTTTTTAACTTTGGCTTTTGTTTTTTAGTTTCCTCTAAGGCCCATTTTTTTAAAAAAAAGGTTCGTACTTTAATTCTTGTGTTTTCTTTCAATTTCTTTTTTGTTGTTTTCATCTTTGGATTTCCTTTCGTTGTTCTCTTTGAAATCTTCTTATATTTTTCTAGTTCTCTATTTTTATGTTCAATCAATTTTTGTTCTTTAAAATAAAAAGAAGTGTCTTGTTGTAAACAATTGTAGATAAAATATTTGATAAATTGGAGTTTCAATTTTAAAAGGCCATAACTTGGGAATAGGGTATACAAATGACTAGTTTAAAATATCAATTCGAAACTAGTATGGATTCCGACAAGATAAGGAGGCCTTGCCTACATATCGTAATCTCAAGCTTGGGATTGTAAGGACTTTGTTTCCTAATTGTTCTAATCGGATCATCTTCAACATGTTTTAGAAAATCAATCGTGCCTATTCTATTAGGTTCGTGAGTTCCAAGGGTTGTTCGCCAAGGAGGTCCGTATTGTTTGTTATTTGAAAATTGGTTGCTGAAAAAATGGTTTCTTTCTAAATCTATAATTTTTTTCCGCACTTCAAAATAAAAAAGTCATCTTGTTCTTGTTTCAATTAATTTCTTCAATTTTTGGATTCTCATAATAATAAACCAAAAAAAAAAAACCTTCCTTCGTGTCTTTTAGTTTTCATTCATCTTTGTTTTCTTTATTTTTAACTTTGGCTTTGTTTTTTAATTTCCTCTAAGGCCCCCTTTTTTTTAAAAAAAGGTTCGTACTTTAATACTTGTGTTTTCTTTCAATTTCCTTTTTGTTGTTTTCATCTTTGGATTTCCTTTCGTTGTTCTCTTTGAAATCTTCTTTTATTTTTCTAATTCTCTATTTTAATGTTCAATCAATTTTTGTTCTTTTCCAAAAAAAAAAAGAAGTGTTTTTTTGTAAACAGTTGTAGAGAAAAGATTTGATAAATCGGAGTTTCGATTTTAAACGTCCATAACTTGGGACTTGGGTATAAAAATGACTAGTTTGAAATATCAATTCGAAACAATTATGGATTCCGACAAGATAAGGAGGCCTTGCATACATATCGTAATCTCAAGCTTGGGATTGTAAGGACTTTGTTTCCTAATTGTTCTAATCGGATCATCTTCAACATGTTTTAGAAAATCAATCGTTCGTATTCTATTAGGTTCGTGAGTTCCTAGGTTTGTTCACCAAGGTGGTCCGTATTGTTTGTTATTTGAGATTTGGTTGCTGAAAAAAGGGTTTCTATCTAAATCTATAATTATTTTCAGTTCTTCAAAATAAAATAAGTCATCTTGTTCTTGTTTCAATTCCTTTCTTCAATTTCTGGATTCTCATAATAATAAACGAAAAAAAACCTTCCTTTGTTTCTTTTAGTTTTCATTCAACTTTGTTTTCTTTGTTTTTAACTTTGGCTTTGTTTTTTAGTTTCCTATAAGGCCCCCTTTTAAAAAAAAGGTTCGTACTTTAATTCTTGTGTTTTCTTTCAATTTCCTTTTTGTTGTTTTCATCTTTGGATTTCCTTTCGTTGTTCTCTTTGAAATCTTCTTTTATTTTTCTAGTTCTCTATTTTTATGTTCAATCAATTTTTGTTCTTTAAAAAAAACGAAGTGACTTGTTGTAAACAATTGTAGATAAAAGATTTGCTAAATCGGAGTTTCGATTTTAAAAGGCCATAACTTGGGACTAGGGTATAAAAATGACTAGTTTAAAATATCAATTCGAAACTAGTATGGATTCCGACAAGATAAGGAGGCCTTGCCTACATATCGTAATCTCAAGCTTGGGATTGTAAGGACTTTGTTTCCTAATTGTTCTAATCGGATCATCTTCAACATGTTTTAGAAAATCAATCGTTCCTATTCTATTAGGTTGGTGAGTTCCTAGGGTTGTTCACCAAGGTGGTCCGTATTGTTTGTTATTTGAGAATTGGTTGCTGAAAAAAGGGTTTCTATCTAAATGGATAATGTTTTTCAGTTCTTCAAAATAAAAAAAGTCATCTTGTTCTCGTTTCAATTAATTTCTTCAATTTCTAGATTCTCATAATAATAAACCAAAAAAAACCTTCCTTCGTGTCTTTTAGTTTTCATTCAACTTTGTTTTCTTTGTTTTTAACTTTGGCTTTTTTTTTAGTTTCCTCTAAAGCCCCCTTTATTTAAAAAAAGGTTCTACTTTAATTCTTGTGTTTTCTTTCAATTTCCTTTTTGTTGTTTTCATCTTTGGATTTCCTTTCGTTGTTCTCTTTGAAATCTTCTTTTATTTTTCTAGTTCTCTATTTTTATGTTCAATCAATTTTTGTTCTTTAAAAAAAACGAAGTGTCTTGTTGTAAACAATTGTAGATAAAATATTTGCTAAATCGGAGTTTCGATTTTAAAAGGCCATAACTTGGGACTAGGGTATAAAAATGACTAGTTTAAAATATCAATTCGAAACTAGCATAGATTCCGATAAGATAAGGAGGCCTTGCCTACATATCGTAATATCGAGCTTGGGATAGAAAGGTCTTTGTTTCCTAATTGTTATAATCGGATCATCTTCAACATGTTTTAGAAAATCAATCGTTCCTATTCTATTAGGTTCGTGAGTTCCTAGGGTTGTTCACAAAAGGTGGTCCGTATTGTTTGTTATTTGAGAATTGGTTGCTGAAAAAAGAGTTTCTATCTAAATCGATAATTTTTTTCAGTTCTTCAAAATAAAAAAAGCCATCTTGTTCTCGTTTCAATTAATTTCTTCAATTTTGAGATTCTCATAATAATAAACCAAAAAAAACCTTCCTTCGTGTCTTTTAGTTTTCATTCAACTTTGTTTTCTTTGTTTTTAACTTTGGCTTTTGTTTTTTAGTTTCCTCTTAAGCCCCCTTTATTTAGAAAAAGGTTGTACTTTAATTCTTGTGTTTTCTTTCAATTTCCTTTTTGTTGTTTTCATCTTTGGATTTCCTTTCGTTGTTCTCTTTGAAATCTTCTTTTATTTTTCTAGTTCTCTATTTTTATGTTCAATCAATTTTTGTTCTTTAAAAAAAAAGAAGTGACTTGTTGTAAACAATTGTAGATAAAAGATTTGCTAAATCGGAGTTTCGATTTTAAAATGCCATAACTTGGGACTAGGGTATAAAAATGACTAGTTTTAAATATCAATTCGAAACTAGCATAGATTCCGATAAGATAAGGAGGCCTTACCTACATATCGTAATCTCAAGGTTGGGATTATAAGGACTTTGTTTCCTAATTGTTCTAATCGGATCATTTTCATAATGTTTTAGAAAATCAATCGTTCCTATTCTATTAGGTTCATGAGTTCCTAGGGTTGTTCAGCAAGGTGGTCCATATTGTTTGTTATTTGTGAATTGGTTGCTGAAAAAAGGGTTTCTTTCTAAATCTATAATTTTTTTCAGCTCATTAAAATAAAAAAGTCATGTTGTTCTTGTTTCAATTAATTTCTTCAATTTTTCCATTCTCATAATAATAAACCAAAAAAAACCTTCCTTCGTGTCTTTTAGTTTTCATTCAACTTTGTTTTCTTTATTTTTAACTTTGGCTTTGTTTTTTAGTTTCCTCTAAGGCCCATTTTTTTTTAAAAAAGGTTCGTACTTTAATTCTTGTGTTTTCTTTCAATTTCCTTTTTGTTGTTTCATCTTTGGATTTCCTTTCGTTATTCTCGTTGAAATCTTCTTATATTTTTCTTGTTTTGTATTTTTATGTTCAATCAATTTTTGATATTTACAAAAAAAAAAGGTTGTTGTTGTAAACAGTTGTAGATAAAAGATTTGATAAATCGGAGTTTCGATTTTAAAAGGCCATAACTTGGGACTAGGGTATAAAAATGACTAGTTTAAAATATCAATTCGAAACTAGTATGGATTCCGACAAGATAAGGAGGCCTTGCCTACATATCGTAATCTCAAGCTTGGGATTGTAAGGACTTTGTTTCCTAATTGTTCTAATCGGATCATCTTCAACATGTTTTAGAAAATCAATCGTTCCTATTCTATTAGGTTGGTGAGTTCCTAGGGTTGTTCACCAAGGTGGTCTGTATTGTTTGTTATTTGAGAATTGGTTGCTGAAAAAAGAGTTTCTATCTAAATCGATAATTTTTTTCAGTTCTTCAAAATAAAAAAAGTCATCTTGTTCTTGTTTCAATTAATTTCTTCAATTTCTAGATTCTCATAATAATAAACCAAAAAAAACCTTCCTTCCTGTCTTTTAGTTTTCATTCAACTTTGTTTTCTTTGTTTTTAACTTTGGCTTTTGTTTTTTAGTTTCCTCTAAGGCCATCTTTTTTTAAAAAAAGGTTCTTACTTTAATTCTAGTGTTTTCTTCCAATTTCCGTTTTGTTGTTTTCATCTTTTGATTTCCTTTCGTTGTTCTCTTTGAAATCTTCTTATATTTTTCTAGTTCTCTATTTTTATGTTCAATCAATTTTTGTTCTTTACAAAAAAAGAAGTGTGTTGTTGTAAACAGTTGTAGATAAAAGATTTGATAAATCGGAGTTTCGATTTTAAACGGCCATAACTTGGGACTTGGGTATAAAAATGACTAGTTTGAATTATTAATTCGAAACAAGTATGGATTCCGACAAGATAAAGAGGCCTTAGCTACATATGGTAATCTCAAGCTTGGGATTGTAAGGACTTTCTTTTCTAATTGTTCTAATCGGATCATCTTCAACATGGCCCGTATTGTTTGTTATTTGAGAATTGGTTGCTGAAAAAAGGGTTTCTATCTAAATCTACCATTTTTTTCAGTTCTTCAAAATAAAAAAACTCATCTTGTTCTTGTTTCAATTCCTTTCTTCAATTTCTGGATTCTCATAATAATAAACCAGAAAAAACCTTCCTTCTTGTCTTTTAGTTTTCATTAAAATTGTTTTCCTTGTTTTTGAACTTTAGTTTTTGTTTTTTAGTTTCCTCTAAAGCCCGCTTTTTTTAAAAAAAGGTTTGAACTTTAATTCTAGTGTTTTATTTGAATTTCCTTTTTGTTGTTTCATCTTTGGATTTCCTTTCGTTGTTCTCGTTGAAATCTTCTTATATTTTTCTTGTTTTGTATTTTTATGTTCAATCAATTTTTGATATTTACAAAAAAAAAGGTTGTTGTTGTAAACAGTTGTAGATAAAAGATTTGATAAATCGGAGTTTCGATTTTAAACGTCCATAACTTGGGACTTGGGTATAAAAATGACTAGTTTGAAATATCAATTCGATACAATTATGGATTCCGACAAGATAAGGAGGCCTTGCCTACATATCGTAATCTCAAGCTTGGGATTGTAAGGACTTTGTTTCCTAATTGTTCTAATCGGATCATCTTCAACATGTTTTAGAAAATCAATCGTTCCTATTCTATTAGGTTCGTGAATTCCTAGGGTTGTTCACCAAGGTGGTCCGTATTGTTTGTTATTTGAGAATTGGTTTCTGAAAAAAGGGTTTCTATCTAAATCTATAACTTTTTTCAGTTCTTCAAAATAAAAAAGTCCTCTTGTTCTTGTTTCAATTAATTTCTTCAATTTCTGGATTCTCAAAATAATAAACCAAAAAAAACCTTCCTTCGTGTCTTTTAGTTATCATTCAACTTTATTTTCTTTGTTTTTAACTTTGGCTTTTGTTTTTTAGTTTCCTCTTAGGCCTTCTTTTAAAAAATAAGGTTCGTACTTTAATTCTTGTGTTTTCTTTCAATTTCCTTTTTGTTGTTTTCATCTTTGGATTTCCTTTCGTTGTTCTCTTTGAAATCTTCTTATATTTTTCTAGTTCTCTATTTTTATATTCAATCAATTTTTGTTCTTTAAAAAAAAGAAGTGTCTTGTTGTAAACAATTGTAGATAAAATATTTGATAAATTGGAGTTTCGATTTTAAAAGGCCATAACTTGGGACTAGGGTATAAAAATGACTAGTTTAAAATATCAATTCGAAACTAGTATGGATTCCGACAAGATAAGAAGACCTTGCCTACATATTGTAATATCAAGCTTGGGAGAGAAAGGACTTTGTTTCCTAATTGTTATAATCGGATCATCTTCAACATGTTTTCGAAAATCAATCATTCCAATACTATTAGGTTCGTGAGTTCCTAGGGTTGTTCGCCAAGGTGGTCCGTATTGTTTGTTATTTGAGAATTGGTTGGTGAAAAAAGGGTTTCTATCTAAATCTATAACTTTTTTCAGTTCTTCAAAATAAAAAAGTCATCTTGTTCTTGTTTCAATTAATTTCTTCAATTTCTGGATTCTCAAAATAATAAACCAAAAAAAACCTTCCTTCGTGTGTTTTAGTTTTCATTCAACTTTGTTTTCTTTGTTTTTAACTTTGGCTTTTGTTTTTTAGTTTCCTCTAAGGCCCATTTTTTAAAAAAAAAAGGTTCGTACTTTAATTCTTGTGTTTTCTTTCAATTTCTTTTTTGTTGTTTTCATCTTTGGATTTCCTTTCGTTGTTCTCTTTGAAATCTTCTTATATTTTTCTAGTTCTCTATTTTTATTTTCAATCAATTTTTGTTCTTTAAAATAAAAAGAAGTGTCTTGTTGTAAACAATTGTAGATAAAATATTTGATAAATTGGAGTTTCAATTTTAAAAGGCCATAACTTGGGAATAGGGTATACAAATGACTAGTTTAAAATATCAATTCGAAACTAGTATGGATTCCGACAAGATAAGGAGTCCTTGCCTACATATCGTAATCTCAAGCTTGGGATTGTAAGGACTTTGTTTCCTAATTGTTCTAATCGGATCATCTTCAACATGTTTTAGAAAATCAATCGTGCCTATTCTATTAGGTTCGTGAGTTCCAAGGGTTGTTCGCCAAGGAGGTCCGTATTGTTTGTTATTTGAAAATTGGTTGCTGAAAAAATGGTTTCTTTCTAAATCTATAATTTTTTTCCGCACTTCAAAATAAAAAAGTCATCTTGTTCTTGTTTCAATTAATTTCTTCAATTTTTGGATTCTCATAATAATAAACCAAAAAAAAAAAACCTTCCTTCGTGTCTTTTAGTTTTCATTCAACTTTGTTTTCTTTATTTTTAACTTTGGCTTTGTTTTTTAATTTCCTCTAAGGCCCCCTTTTTTTTAAAAAAAGGTTCGTACTTTAATACTTGTGTTTTCTTTCAATTTCCTTTTTGTTGTTTTCATCTTTGGATTTCCTTTCGTTGTTCTCTTTGAAATCTTCTTTTATTTTTCTAATTCTCTATTTTAATGTTCAATCAATTTTTGTTCTTTTCCAAAAAAAAAAAGAAGTGTTTTTTTGTAAACAGTTGTAGAGAAAAGATTTGATAAATCGGAGTTTCGATTTTAAACGTCCATAACTTGGGACTTGGGTATAAAAATGACTAGTTTGAAATATCAATTCGAAACAATTATGGATTCCGACAAGATAAGGAGGCCTTGCATACATATCGTAATCTCAAGCTTGGGATTGTAAGGACTTTGTTTCCTAATTGTTCTAATCGGATCATCTTCAACATGTTTTAGAAAATCAATCGTTCGTATTCTATTAGGTTCGTGAGTTCCTAGGTTTGTTCACCAAGGTGGTCCGTATTGTTTGTTATTTGAGATTTGGTTGCTGAAAAAAGGGTTTCTATCTAAATCTATAATTATTTTCAGTTCTTCAAAATAAAATAAGTCATCTTGTTCTTGTTTCAATTCCTTTCTTCAATTTCTGGATTCTCATAATAATAAACGAAAAAAAACCTTCCTTCGTTTCTTTTAGTTTTCATTCAACTTTGTTTTCTTTGTTTTTAACTTTGGCTTTGTTTTTTAGTTTCCTATAAGGCCCCCTTTTAAAAAAAAGGTTGTACTTTAATTCTTGTGTTTTCTTTCAATTTCCTTTTTGTTGTTTTCATCTTTGGATTTCCTTTCGTTGTTCTCTTTGAAATCTTCTTTTATTTTTCTAGTTCTCTATTTTTATGTTCAATCAATTTTTGTTCTTTAAAAAAAAAGAAGTGACTTGTTGTAAACAATTGTAGATAAAAGATTTGCTAAATCGGAGTTTCGATTTTAAAATGCCATAACTTGGGACTAGGGTATAAAAATGACTAGTTTTAAATATCAATTCGAAACTAGCATAGATTCCGATAAGATAAGGAGGCCTTACCTACATATCGTAATCTCAAGGTTGGGATTATAAGGACTTTGTTTCCTAATTGTTCTAATCGGATCATTTTCATAATGTTTTAGAAAATCAATCGTTCCTATTCTATTAGGTTCATGAGTTCCTAGGGTTGTTCAGCAAGGTGGTCCATATTGTTTGTTATTTGTGAATTGGTTGCTGAAAAAAGGGTTTCTTTCTAAATCTATAATTTTTTTCAGCTCATTAAAATAAAAAAGTCATGTTGTTCTTGTTTCAATTAATTTCTTCAATTTTTCCATTCTCATAATAATAAACCAAAAAAAACCTTCCTTCGTGTCTTTTAGTTTTCATTCAACTTTGTTTTCTTTATTTTTAACTTTGGCTTTGTTTTTTAGTTTCCTCTAAGGCCCATTTTTTTTTAAAAAAGGTTCGTACTTTAATTCTTGTGTTTTCTTTCAATTTCCTTTTTGTTGTTTCATCTTTGGATTTCCTTTCGTTATTCTCGTTGAAATCTTCTTATATTTTTCTTGTTTTGTATTTTTATGTTCAATCAATTTTTGATATTTACAAAAAAAAAAGGTTGTTGTTGTAAACAGTTGTAGATAAAAGATTTGATAAATCGGAGTTTCGATTTTAAAAGGCCATAACTTGGGACTAGGGTATAAAAATGACTAGTTTAAAATATCAATTCGAAACTAGTATGGATTCCGACAAGATAAGGAGGCCTTGCCTACATATCGTAATCTCAAGCTTGGGATTGTAAGGACTTTGTTTCCTAATTGTTCTAATCGGATCATCTTCAACATGTTTTAGAAAATCAATCGTTCCTATTCTATTAGGTTGGTGAGTTCCTAGGGTTGTTCACCAAGGTGGTCTGTATTGTTTGTTATTTGAGAATTGGTTGCTGAAAAAAGAGTTTCTATCTAAATCGATAATTTTTTTCAGTTCTTCAAAATAAAAAAAGTCATCTTGTTCTTGTTTCAATTAATTTCTTCAATTTCTAGATTCTCATAATAATAAACCAAAAAAAACCTTCCTTCCTGTCTTTTAGTTTTCATTCAACTTTGTTTTCTTTGTTTTTAACTTTGGCTTTTGTTTTTTAGTTTCCTCTAAGGCCATCTTTTTTTAAAAAAAGGTTCTTACTTTAATTCTAGTGTTTTCTTCCAATTTCCGTTTTGTTGTTTTCATCTTTTGATTTCCTTTCGTTGTTCTCTTTGAAATCTTCTTATATTTTTCTAGTTCTCTATTTTTATGTTCAATCAATTTTTGTTCTTTACAAAAAAAGAAGTGTGTTGTTGTAAACAGTTGTAGATAAAAGATTTGATAAATCGGAGTTTCGATTTTAAACGGCCATAACTTGGGACTTGGGTATAAAAATGACTAGTTTGAATTATTAATTCGAAACAAGTATGGATTCCGACAAGATAAAGAGGCCTTAGCTACATATGGTAATCTCAAGCTTGGGATTGTAAGGACTTTCTTTTCTAATTGTTCTAATCGGATCATCTTCAACATGGCCCGTATTGTTTGTTATTTGAGAATTGGTTGCTGAAAAAAGGGTTTCTATCTAAATCTACCATTTTTTTCAGTTCTTCAAAATAAAAAAACTCATCTTGTTCTTGTTTCAATTCCTTTCTTCAATTTCTGGATTCTCATAATAATAAACCAGAAAAAACCTTCCTTCTTGTCTTTTAGTTTTCATTAAAATTGTTTTCCTTGTTTTTGAACTTTAGTTTTTGTTTTTTAGTTTCCTCTAAAGCCCGCTTTTTTTAAAAAAAGGTTTGAACTTTAATTCTAGTGTTTTATTTGAATTTCCTTTTTGTTGTTTCATCTTTGGATTTCCTTTCGTTGTTCTCGTTGAAATCTTCTTATATTTTTCTTGTTTTGTATTTTTATGTTCAATCAATTTTTGATATTTACAAAAAAAAAGGTTGTTGTTGTAAACAGTTGTAGATAAAAGATTTGATAAATCGGAGTTTCGATTTTAAACGTCCATAACTTGGGACTTGGGTATAAAAATGACTAGTTTGAAATATCAATTCGATACAATTATGGATTCCGACAAGATAAGGAGGCCTTGCCTACATATCGTAATCTCAAGCTTGGGATTGTAAGGACTTTGTTTCCTAATTGTTCTAATCGGATCATCTTCAACATGTTTTAGAAAATCAATCGTTCCTATTCTATTAGGTTCGTGAATTCCTAGGGTTGTTCACCAAGGTGGTCCGTATTGTTTGTTATTTGAGAATTGGTTTCTGAAAAAAGGGTTTCTATCTAAATCTATAACTTTTTTCAGTTCTTCAAAATAAAAAAGTCCTCTTGTTCTTGTTTCAATTAATTTCTTCAATTTCTGGATTCTCAAAATAATAAACCAAAAAAAACCTTCCTTCGTGTCTTTTAGTTTTCATTCAACTTTATTTTCTTTGTTTTTAACTTTGGCTTTTGTTTTTTAGTTTCCTCTTAGGCCTTCTTTTAAAAAATAAGGTTCGTACTTTAATTCTTGTGTTTTCTTTCAATTTCCTTTTTGTTGTTTTCATCTTTGGATTTCCTTTCGTTTTTCTCTTTGAAATCTTCTTATATTTTTCTAGTTCTCTATTTTTATATTCAATCAATTTTTGTTCTTTAAAAAAAAGAAGTGTCTTGTTGTAAACAATTGTAGATAAAATATTTGATAAATTGGAGTTTCGATTTTAAAAGGCCATAACTTGGGACTAGGGTATAAAAATGACTAGTTTAAAATATCAATTCGAAACTAGTATGGATTCCGACAAGATAAGAAGACCTTGCCTACATATTGTAATATCAAGCTTGGGAGAGAAAGGACTTTGTTTCCTAATTGTTATAATCGGATCATCTTCAACATGTTTTCGAAAATCAATCATTCCAATACTATTAGGTTCGTGAGTTCCTAGGGTTGTTCGCCAAGGTGGTCCGTATTGTTTGTTATTTGAGAATTGGTTGGTGAAAAAAGGGTTTCTATCTAAATCTATAACTTTTTTCAGTTCTTCAAAATAAAAAAGTCATCTTGTTCTTGTTTCAATTAATTTCTTCAATTTCTGGATTCTCAAAATAATAAACCAAAAAAAACCTTCCTTCGTGTGTTTTAGTTTTCATTCAACTTTGTTTTCTTTGTTTTTAACTTTGGCTTTTGTTTTTTAGTTTCCTCTAAGGCCCATTTTTTTAAAAAAAAGGTTCGTACTTTAATTCTTGTGTTTTCTTTCAATTTCTTTTTTGTTGTTTTCATCTTTGGATTTCCTTTCGTTGTTCTCTTTGAAATCTTCTTATATCTTTCTAGTTCTCTATTTTTATGTTCAATCAATTTTTGTTCTTTAAAATAAAAAGAAGTGTCTTGTTGTAAACAATTGTAGATAAAATATTTGATAAATTGGAGTTTCAATTTTAAAAGGCCATAACTTGGGAATAGGGTATACAAATGACTAGTTTAAAATATCAATTCGAAACTAGTATGGATTCCGACAAGATAAGGAGTCCTTGCCTACATATCGTAATCTCAAGCTTGGGATTGTAAGGACTTTGTTTCCTAATTGTTCTAATCGGATCATCTTCAACATGTTTTAGAAAATCAATCGTGCCTATTCTATTAGGTTCGTGAGTTCCAAGGGTTGTTCGCCAAGGAGGTCCGTATTGTTTGTTATTTGAAAATTGGTTGCTGAAAAAATGGTTTCTTTCTAAATCTATAATTTTTTTCCGCACTTCAAAATAAAAAAGTCATCTTGTTCTTGTTTCAATTAATTTCTTCAATTTTTGGATTCTCATAATAATAAACCAAAAAAAAAAAACCTTCCTTCGTGTCTTTTAGTTTTCATTCAACTTTGTTTTCTTTATTTTTAACTTTGGCTTTGTTTTTTAATTTCCTCTAAGGCCCCCTTTTTTTTAAAAAAAGGTTCGTACTTTAATACTTGTGTTTTCTTTCAATTTCCTTTTTGTTGTTTTCATCTTTGGATTTCCTTTCGTTGTTCTCTTTGAAATCTTCTTTTATTTTTCTAATTCTCTATTTTAATGTTCAATCAATTTTTGTTCTTTTCCAAAAAAAAAAGAAGTGTTTTTTTGTAAACAGTTGTAGAGAAAAGATTTGATAAATCGGAGTTTCGATTTTAAACGTCCATAACTTGGGACTTGGGTATAAAAATGACTAGTTTGAAATATCAATTCGAAACAATTATGGATTCCGACAAGATAAGGAGGCCTTGCATACATATCGTAATCTCAAGCTTGGGATTGTAAGGACTTTGTTTCCTAATTGTTCTAATCGGATCATCTTCAACATGTTTTAGAAAATCAATCGTTCGTATTCTATTAGGTTCGTGAGTTCCTAGGTTTGTTCACCAAGGTGGTCCGTATTGTTTGTTATTTGAGATTTGGTTGCTGAAAAAAGGGTTTCTATCTAAATCTATAATTATTTTCAGTTCTTCAAAATAAAATAAGTCATCTTGTTCTTGTTTCAATTCCTTTCTTCAATTTCTGGATTCTCATAATAATAAACGAAAAAAAACCTTCCTTTGTTTCTTTTAGTTTTCATTCAACTTTGTTTTCTTTGTTTTTAACTTTGGCTTTGTTTTTTAGTTTCCTATAAGGCCCCCTTTTAAAAAAAAGGTTCGTACTTTAATTCTTATGTTTTCTTTCAATTTCCTTTTTGTTGTTTTCATCTTTGGATTTCCTTTCGTTGTTCTCTTTGAAATCTTCTTTTATTTTTCTAGTTCTCTATTTTTATGTTCAATCAATTTTTGTTCTTTAAAAAAAACGAAGTGACTTGTTGTAAACAATTGTAGATAAAAGATTTGCTAAATCGGAGTTTCGATTTTAAAAGGCCATAACTTGGGACTAGGGTATAAAAATGACTAGTTTAAAATATCAATTCGAAACTAGTATGGATTCCGACAAGATAAGGAGGCCTTGCCTACATATCGTAATCTCAAGCTTGGGATTGTAAGGACTTTGTTTCCTAATTGTTCTAATCGGATCATCTTCAACATGTTTTAGAAAATCAATCGTTCCTATTCTATTAGGTTGGTGAGTTCCTAGGGTTGTTCACCAAGGTGGTCCGTATTGTTTGTTATTTGAGAATTGGTTGCTGAAAAAAGGGTTTCTATCTAAATGGATAATGTTTTTCAGTTCTTCAAAATAAAAAAAAGTCATCTTGTTCTCGTTTCAATTAATTTCTTCAATTTCTAGATTCTCATAATAATAAACCAAAAAAAACCTTCCTTCGTGTCTTTTAGTTTTCATTCAACTTTGTTTTCTTTGTTTTTAACTTTGGCTCTTTTTTTTAGTTTCCTCTAAAGCCCCCTTTATTTAAAAAAAGGTTCTACTTTAATTCTTGTGTTTTCTTTCAATTTCCTTTTTGTTGTTTTCATCTTTGGATTTCCTTTCGTTGTTCTCTTTGAAATCTTCTTTTATTTTTCTAGTTCTCTATTTTTATGTTCAATCAATTTTTGTTCTTTAAAAAAAACGAAGTGTCTTGTTGTAAACAATTGTAGATAAAATATTTGCTAAATCGGAGTTTCGATTTTAAAAGGCCATAACTTGGGACTAGGGTATAAAAATGACTAGTTTAAAATATCAATTCGAAACTAGCATAGATTCCGATAAGATAAGGAGGCCTTGCCTACATATCGTAATATCGAGCTTGGGATAGAAAGGTCTTTGTTTCCTAATTGTTATAATCGGATCATCTTCAACATGTTTTAGAAAATCAATCGTTCCTATTCTATTAGGTTCGTGAGTTCCTAGGGTTGTTCCTCAAGGTGGTCCATATTATTTGTTATTTGAGAATTGGTTGCTGAAAAAATTGTTTCTTTCTAAATCTATAATTTTTTTCAGCTCATCAAAATAAAAAAGTCATCTTGTTCTTGTTTCAATTAATTTCTTCAATTTTTCCATTCTCATAATAATAAACCAAAAAAAACCTTCCTTCGTGTCTTTTAGTTTTCATTCAACTTTGTTTTCTTTATTTTTAACTTTGGCTTTGTTTTTTAGTTTCCTCTAAGGCCCATTTTTTTTTAAAAAGGTTCGTACTTTAATTCTTGTGTTTTCTTTCAATTTCCTTTTTGTTGTTTCATCTTTGGATTTCCTTTCGTTGTTCTCATTGAAATCTTCTTATATTTTTCTTGTTTTGTATTTTTATGTTCAATCAATTTTTGATATTTACAAAAAAAAAAGGTTGTTGTTGTAAACAGTTGTAGATAAAAGATTTGATAAATTGGAGTTTCGATTTTAAAAGGCCATAACTTGGGACTAGGGTATAAAAATGACTAGTTTAAAATATCAATTTGAAACTAGTATGGATTCCGACAAGATAAGGAGGCCTTGCCTACATATCGTAATCTCAAGCTAGGGATTGTAAGGACTTTGTTTCCTAATTGTTCTAATCGGATCATCTTCAACATGTTTTAGAAAATCAATCGTTCCTATTCTATTAGGTTCGTGAGTTCCTAGGGTTGTTCACAAAAGGTGGTCCGTATTGTTTGTTATTTGAGAATTGGTTGCTGAAAAAAGAGTTTCTATCTAAATCGATAATTTTTTTCAGTTCTTCAAAATAAAAAAAGCCATCTTCTTCTCGTTTCAATTAATTTCTTCAATTTTGAGATTCTCATAATAATAAACCAAAAAAAACCTTCCTTCGTGTCTTTTAGTTTTCATTCAACTTTGTTTTCTTTGTTTTTAACTTTGGCTTTTGTTTTTTAGTTTCCTCTAAAGCCCCCTTTATTTAGAAAAAGGTTGTACTTTAATTCTTGTGTTTTCTTTCAATTTCCTTTTTGTTGTTTTCATCTTTGGATTTCCTTTCGTTGTTCTCTTTGAAATCTTCTTTTATTTTTCTAGTTCTCTATTTTTATGTTCAATCAATTTTTGTTCTTTAAAAAAAACGAAGTGACTTGTTGTAAACAATTTAGATAAAAGATTTGCTAAATCGGAGTTTCGATTTTAAAAGGCCATAACTTGGGACTAGGGTATAAAAATGACTAGTTTTAAATATCAATTCGAAACTAGCATAGATTCCGATAAGATAAGGAGGCCTTACCTACATATCGTAATCTCAAGGTTGGGATTATAAGGACTTTGTTTCCTAATTGTTCTAATCGGATCATTTTCATAATGTTTTAGAAAATCAATCGTTCCTATTCTATTAGGTTCATGAGTTCCTAGGGTTGTTCAGCAAGGTGGTCCATATTTTTTGTTATTTGTGAATTGGTTGCTGAAAAAAGGGTTTCTTTCTAAATCTATAATTTTTTTCAGCTCATCAAAATAAAAAAGTCATGTTGTTCTTGTTTCAATTAATTTCTTCAATTTTTCCATTCTCATAATAATAAACCAAAAAAAAACCTTCCTTCGTGTCTTTTAGTTTTCATTCAACTTTGTTTTCTTTATTTTTAACTTTGGCTTTGTTTTTTAGTTTCCTCTAAGGCCCATTTTTTTTAAAAAAAGGTTCGTACTTTAATTCTTGTGTTTTCTTTCAATTTCCTTTTTGTTGTTTCATCTTTGGATTTCCTTTCGTTATTCTCGTTGAAATCTTCTTATATTTTTCTTGTTTTGTATTTTTATGTTCAATCAATTTTTGATATTTACAAAAAAAAAAGGTTGTTGTTGTAAACAGTTGTAGATAAAAGATTTGATAAATCGGAGTTTCGATTTTAAAAGGCCATAACTTGGGACTAGGGTATAAAAATGACTAGTTTAAAATATCAATTCGAAACTAGTATGGATTCCGACAAGATAAGAAGGCCTTGCCTACATATCGTAATATCGAGCTTGGGATAGAAAGGACTTTGTTTCCTAATTGTTATAATCGGATCATCTTCAACATGTTTTAGAAAATCAATCGTTCCTATTCTATTAGGTTCGTGAGTTCCTAGGGTTGTTCACCAAGGTGGTCTGTATTGTTTGTTATTTGAGATTTGGTTGCTGAAAAAAGGGTTTCTATCTAAATCTATAATTATTTTCAGTTCTTCAAAATAAAAAAAAAGTCATCTTGTTCTTGTTTCAATTAATTTCTTCAATTTCTGGATTCTCAAAATAATAAACCAAAAAAAACCTTCCTTCGTGTCTTTTAGTTTTCATTCAACTTTGTTTTCTTTGTTTTTAACTTTGGCTTTTGTTTTTTAGTTTCCTCTAAGGCCCTCTTTTTAAAAAAAAATGTTCGTACTTTAATTCTAGTGTTTTCTTCCAATTTCCGTTTTGTTGTTTTCATCTTTTGATTTCCTTTCGTTGTTTGCATTGAAATCTTCTTATATTTTTCTAGTTCTCTATTTTTATGTTCAATCAATTTTTTTTCTTTAAAATAAAAAGAAGTGTCTTGTTGTAAACAGTTGTAGAGAAAAGATTTGATAAATCGGAGTTTCGATTTTAAACGGCCATAACTTGGGACTTGGGTATAAAAATGACTAGTTTGAAATATCAATTCGAACCAATTATGGATTCCGTCAAGATAAGGAGGCCTTGCATACATATCGTAATCTCAAGCTTGGGATTGTAAGGACTTTCTTTTCTAATTGTTCTAATCGGATCATCTTCAACATGGCCCGTATTGTTTGTTATTTGAGAATTGGTTGCTGAAAAAAGGGTTTCTATCTAAATCTACCATTTTTTTCAGTTCTTCAAAATAAAAAAACTCATCTTGTTCTTGTTTCAATTCCTTTCTTCAATTTCTGGATTCTCATAATAATAAACCAGAAAAAACCTTCCTTCTTGTCTTTTAGTTTTCATTAAAATTGTTTTCCTTGTTTTTGAACTTTAGTTTTTGTTTTTTAGTTTCCTCTAAAGCACGCTTTTTTTAAAAAAAGGTTTGAACTTTAATTCTAGTGTTTTATTTGAATTTCCTTTTTGTTGTTTCATCTTTGGATTTCCTTTCGTTGTTCTCGTTGAAATCTTCTTATATTTTTCTTGTTTTGTATTTTTATGTTCAATCAATTTTTGATATTTACAAAAAAAAAAGGTTGTTGTTGTAAACAGTTGTAGATAAAAGATTTGATAAATCGGAGTTTCGATTTTAAAAGGCCATAACATGGGACTAGGGTATGAAAATGACTAGTTTAAAATATCATTTCGAAACTAGTATGGATTCCGACAAGATAAGAAGGCCTTGCCTACATATCGTAATATCGAGCTTGGGATAGAAAGGACTTTGTTTCCTAATTGTTATAATCGGATCATCTTCAACATGTTTTAGAAAATCAATCGTTCCTATTCGATTAGGTTCGTGAGTTCCTAGGGTTGTTCACCAAGGTGGTCCGTATTGTTTGTTATTTGAGCTTTGGTTGCTGAAAAAAGGGTTTCTATCTAAATCTATAATTATATTCAGTTCTTCAAAATAAAAAAAAGTCATCTTGTTCTTGTTTCAATTAATTTCTTCAATTTCTAGATTCTCATAATAATAAACCAAAAAAAAACCTTCCTTCGTGTCTTTTAGTTTTCATTCAACTTTGTTTTCTTTGTTTTTAACTTTGGCCTTTGTTTTTTAGTTTCCTCTAAAGTCCCCTTTATTTAAAAAAAGGTTCTACTTTAATTCTTGTGTTTTCTTTCAATTTCCTTTTTGTTGTTTTCATCTTTGGATTTCCTTTCGTTGTTCTCTTTGAAATCTTCCTTTATTTTTCTAGTTCTCTATTTTTATGTTCAATCAATTTTTGTTCTTTAAAAAAAATGAAGTGTCTTGTTGTAAACAATTGTAGATAAAAGATTTGCTAAATCGGAGTTTCGATTTTAAAAGGCCATAACTTGGGACCAGGGTATAAAAATGACTAGTTTTAAATATCAATTCGAAACTAGCATAGATTCCGATAAGATAAGGAGGCCTTGCCTACATATCGTAATCTCAAGGTTGGGATTATAAGGACTTTGTTTCCTAATTGTTCTAATCGGATCATCTTCAACATGTTTTAGAAAATCAATCGTTCCTATTCTATTAGGTTGGTGAGTTCCTAGGGTTGTTCACCAAGGTGGTCCGTATTGTTTGTTATTTGAGAATTGGTTGCTGAAAAAAGTGTTTCTTTCTAAATCTATAATTTTTTTCAGCTCATCAAAATAAAAAAGTCATCTTGTTCTTGTTTCAATTAATTTCTTCAATTTTTCCATTCTCATAATAATAAACCAAAAAAAACCTTCCTTCGTGTCTTTTAGTTTTCATTCAACTTTGTTTTCTTTATTTTTAACTTTGGCTTTGTTTTTCAGTTTCCTCTAAGGCCCATTTTTTTAAAAAAAAGGTTCGTACTTTAATTCTTGTGTTTTCTTTCAATTTCTTTTTTGTTGTTTTCATCTTTGGATTTCCTTTCGTTGTTCTCTTTGAAATCTTCTTATATTTTTCTAGTTCTCTATTTTTATGTTCAATCAATTTTTGTTCTTTAAAATAAAAAGAAGTGTCTTGTTGTAAACAATTGTAGATAAAATATTTGATAAATTGGAGTTTCAATTTTAAAAGGCCATAACTTGGGAATAGGGTATACAAATGACTAGTTTAAAATATCAATTCGAAACTAGTATGGATTCCGACAAGATAAGGAGGCCTTGCCTACATATCGTAATCTCAAGCTTGGGATTGTAAGGACTTTGTTTCCTAATTGTTCTAATCGGATCATCTTCAACATGTTTTAGAAAATCAATCGTGCCTATTCTATTAGGTTCGTGAGTTCCAAGGGTTGTCGCCAAGGAGGTCCGTATTGTTTGTTATTTGAAAATTGGTTGCTGAAAAAATGGTTTCTTTCTAAATCTATAATTTTTTTCCGCACTTCAAAATAAAAAAGTCATCTTGTTCTTGTTTCAATTAATTTCTTCAATTTTTGGATTCTCATAATAATAAACCAAAAAAAAAAAACCTTCCTTCGTGCCTTTTAGTTTTCATTCAACTTTGTTTTCTTTATTTTTAACTTTGGCTTTGTTTTTTAATTTCCTCTAAGGCCCCCTTTTTTTTAAAAAAAGGTTCGTACTTTAATACTTGTGTTTTCTTTCAATTTCCTTTTTGTTGTTTTCATCTTTGGATTTCCTTTCGTTGTTCTCTTTGAAATCTTCTTTTATTTTTCTAATTCTCTATTTTAATGTTCAATCAATTTTTGTTCTTTTCCAAAAAAAAAAGAAGTGTTTTTTTGTAAACAGTTGTAGAGAAAAGATTTGATAAATCGGAGTTTCGATTTTAAACGTCCATAACTTGGGACTTGGGTATAAAAATGACTAGTTTGAAATATCAATTCGAAACAATTATGGATTCCGACAAGATAAGGAGGCCTTGCATACATATCGTAATCTCAAGCTTGGGATTGTAAGGACTTTGTTTCCTAATTGTTCTAATCGGATCATCTTCAACATGTTTTAGAAAATCAATCGTTCGTATTCTATTAGGTTCGTGAGTTCCTAGGTTTGTTCACCAAGGTGGTCCGTATTGTTTGTTATTTGAGATTTGGTTGCTGAAAAAAGGGTTTCTATCTAAATCTATAATTATTTTCAGTTCTTCAAAATAAAATAAGTCATCTTGTTCTTGTTTCAATTCCTTTCTTCAATTTCTGGATTCTCATAATAATAAACGAAAAAAAACCTTCCTTCGTTTCTTTTAGTTTTCATTCAACTTTGTTTTCTTTGTTTTTAACTTTGGCTTTGTTTTTTAGTTTCCTATAAGGCCCCCTTTTAAAAAAAAGGTTCGTACTTTAATTCTTGTGTTTTCTTTCAATTTCCTTTTTGTTGTTTTCATCTTTGGATTTCCTTTCGTTGTTCTCTTTGAAATCTTTTTTTATTTTTCTAGTTCTCTATTTTTATGTTCAATCTATTTTTGTTCTTAAAAAAAAAAGAAGTGTCTTGTTGTAAACAATTGTAGATAAAAGATTTGATAAATCGGAGTTTCGATTTTAAAAGGCCATAACTTGGGACTAGGGTATAAAAATGACTAGTTTAAAATAACAATTCAAAACTAGTATGGGTTCCGACAAGATAAGGAGGCCTTGCCTACTTATCGTAATCTCAAGCTTGGGATAGAAATGACTTTGTTTCCTAATTTTTCTAATCGGATCATCTTCAACATGGCCCGTATTGTTTGTTATTTAAGAATTGGTTGGTGAAAAAAGGGTTTCTATCTAAATCTACCATGTTTTCCAGTTCTTCAAAATAAAAAAAATTCATCTTGTTCTTGTTTCAATTAATTTCTTCATTTTCAGGATTCTCAAAATAATAAACCAAAAAAAACCTTCCTTCGTGTCTTTTAGTTTTCATTCAACTTTGTTTTCTTTGTTTTTAACTTTGGCTTTTGTTTTTTAGTTTCCTCTAAGGCCTTCTTTTTAAAAAAAAGGTTTGTACTTTAATTCTTGTGTTTTCTTTCAATTTCCTTTTTGTTGTTTTCATCTTTGGATTTCCTTTCGTTGTTCTCTTTGAAATCTTCTTATATTTTTCTAGTTCTCTATTTTTATGTTCAATCAATTTTTGTTCTTTAAAAAAAAAAGAAGTGTCTTGTTGTAAACAATTGTAGATAAAATATTTGATAAATTGGAGTTTCGATTTTAAAAGGCCATAACTTGGGAATAGGGTATAAAAATGACTACTTTAAAATATCAATTCGAAACTAGTATGGATTCCGACAAGATAAGGAGGCCTTGCCTACATATCGTAATCTCAAGCTTGGGATTGTAAGGACTTTGTTTCCTAATTGTTCTAATCGGATCATCTTCAACATGTTTTAGAAAATCAATCATGCCTATTCTATTAGGTTCGTAAGTTCCAAGGATTGTTCGCCAAGGTGGTCCGTATTGTTTGTTATTTGAGAATTGGTTGCTGAAAAAATGGTTTCTTTCTAAATCTATAATTTTTTTCCGCACTTCAAAATAAAAAAGTCATCGTGTTCTTGTTTCAATTAATTTCTTCAATTTTTGGATTCTCATAATAATAAACCAAATAAAAAAACCTTCCTTCGTGCCTTTTAGTTTTCATTCAACTTTGTTTTCTTTATTTTTAACTTTGGCTTTGTTTTTTAATTTCCTCTAAGGCCCCCTTTTTTTAAAAAAAGGTTCGTACTTTAATTCTTGTGTTTTCTTTCAATTTCCTTTTTGTTTTTTCATCTTTGGATTTCCTTTCGTTGTTCTCTTTGAAATCTTCTTTTATTTTTCTAATTCTCTATTTTAATGTTCAATCAATTTTTGTTCTTTTCCAAAAAAAAAAAAGAAGTGTTTTTTTGTAAACAGTTGTAGAGAAAAGATTTGATAAATCGGAGTTTCGATTTTAAACGTCCATAACTTGGGACTTGGGTATAAAAATGACTAGTTTGAAATATCAATTCGAACCAATTATGGATTCCGTCAAGATAAGGAGGCCTTGCATACATATCGTAATCTCAAGCTTGGGATTGTAAGGACTTTGTTTCCTAATTGTTCTAATCGGATCATCTTCAACATGTTTTAGAAAATCAATCGTTCGTATTCTATTAGGTTCGTGAGTTCCTAGGTTTGTTCACCAAGGTGGTCCGTATTGTTTGTTATTTGAGATTTGGTTGCTGAAAAAAGGGTTTCTATCTAAATCTACCATGTTTTCCAGTTCTTCAAAATAAAATAAGTCATCTTGTTCTTGTTTCAATTCCTTTCTTCAATTTCTGGATTCTCATAATAATAAACGAAAAAAAACCTTCCTTCGTTTCTTTTAGTTTTCATTCAACTTTGTTTTCTTTGTTTTTCACTTTGGCTTTTGTTTTTTAGTTTCCTCTAAGGCCCCCTTTTAAAAAAAAGTTTTGTACTTTAATTCTTGTCTTTTCTTTCAATTTCCTTTTTGTTGTTTTCATCTTTGGATTTCCTTTCGTTGTTCTCTTTGAAATCTTCTTTTATTTTTAAAGTTCTCTATTTTTATGTTCAATCAATTTTTGCTCTTTAAAAAAAAAAGAAGTTTCTTGTTGTAAAAAATTGTAGATAAAAGATTTGATAAATCGGAGTTTCGATTTTAAAAGGCCATAACTTGGGACTAAGGTATAAAAATGACTAGTTTGAAATATCAATTCGAATCTAGTATAGATTCCAATAAGATAAGGAGGCCTTGCCTACATATCGTAATCTCAAGCTTTGGATTGTAAGGACTTTGTTTCCTAATTTTTCTAATCGGATCATTTTCAACATAGCCCGTATTGTTTGTTATTTAAGAATTGGTTGCTAAAATAAGGTTTCTATCTAAATCTATAATTTTTTTCAGTTCTTCAAAATAAAAAAAGTCATCTTGTTCTTGTTTCAATTAATTTCTTCAATTTCTAGATTCTCATAATAATAAACCAAAAAAAACCTTCCTTCGTGTCTTTTAGTTTTCATTCAACTTTGTTTTCTTTGTTTTTAACTTTGGCTTTTGTTTTTTAGTTTCCTCTAAGGCCTTCTTTTTAAAAAAAAAGGTTCGTACTTTAATTCTTGTGTTTTCTTTCAATTTCCTTTTTGTTGTTTTCATCTTTGGATTTCCTTTCGTTGTTCTCTTTGAAATCTTCTTATATTTTTCTAGTTCTCTATTTTTATGTTCAATCCATTTTTGTTCTTTAAAAAAAAGAAGTGTCTTGTTGTAAACAATTGTAGATAAAATATTTGATAAATTGGAGTTTCGATTTTAAAAGGCCATAACTTGGGAATAGGGTATAAAAATGACTACTTTAAAATATCAATTCGAAACTAGTATGGATTCCGACAAGATAAGGAGGCCTTGCCTACATATCGTAATCTCAAGCTTGGGATTGTAAGGACTTTGTTTCCTAATTGTTCTAATCGGATCATCTTCAACATGTTTTAGAAAATCAATCATGCCTATTCTATTAGGTTCGTAAGTGCCAAGGGTTGTTCGCCAAGGTGGTCCGTATTGTTTGTTATTTGAGAATTGGTTGCTGAAAAAATGGTTTCTTTCTAAATCTATAATTTTTTTCCGCATTTCAAAATAAAAAAGTCATCTTGTTCTTGTTTCAATTAATTTCTTCAATTTTTGGATTCTCATAATAATAAGCCAAATAAAAAAACCTTCCTTCGTGTCTTTTAGTTTTCATTCAACTTTGTTTTCTTTATTTTTAACTTTGGCTTTGTTTTTTAATTTCCTCTAAGGCCCCCTTTTTTTAAAAAAAGGTTCGTACTTTAATTCTTGTGTTTTCTTTCAATTTCCTTTTTGTTTTTTCATCTTTGGATTTCCTTTTGTTGTTCTCTTTGAAATCTTCTTTTATTTTTCTAATTCTCTATTTTAATGTTCAATCAATTTTTGTTCTTTTCCAAAAAAAAAGAAGTGTTTTTTTGTAAACAGTTGTAGAGAAAAGATTTGATACATCGGAGTTTCGATTTTAAACGTCCATAACTTGGGACTTGGGTATAAAAATGACTAGTTTGAAATATCAATTCGAACCAATTATGGATTCCGTCAAGATAAGGAGGCCTTGCATACATATCGTAATCTCAAGCTTGGGATTGTAAGGACTTTTTTTCCTAATTGTTCTAATCGGATCATCTTCAACATGTTTTAGAAAATCAATCGTTCCAATTCTATTAGGTTCGTGAGTTCCTAGGTTTGTTCACCAAGGTGGTCCGTATTGTTTGTTATTTGAGATTTGGTTGCGGAAAAAAGGGTTTCTATCTAAATCTATAATTATTTTCAGTTCTTCAAAATAAAATAAGTCATCTTGTTCTTGTTTCAATTCCTTTCTTCAATTTCTGGATTCTCATAATAATAAACGAAAAAAAACCTTCCTTCGTGTCTTTTAGTTTTCATTCAACTTTGTTTTCCTTGTTTTTAACTTTGGCTTTGTTTTTTAGTTTCCTATAAGGCCCCCTTTTTTAAAAAAAAGGTTCGTACTTTAATTCTTGTGTTTTCTTTCAATTTCCTTTTTGTTGTTTTCATCTTTGGATTTCCTTTCGTTGTTCTCTTTGAAATCTTTTTTTATTTTTCTAGTTCTCTATTTTTATGTACAATCTATTTTTGTTCTTAAAAAAAAAGAAGTGTCTTGTTGTAAACAATTGTAGATAAAAGATTTGATAAATCGGAGTTTCGATTTTAAAAGGCCATAACTTGGGACTAGGGTATAAAAATGACTATTTTAAAATAACAATTCAAAACTAATATGGATTCCGACAAGATAAGGAGGCCTTGACTACTTATCGTAATCTCAAGCTTGGGATAGAAATGACTTTGTTTCCTAATTTTTCTAATTGGATCATCTTCAACATGGCCGTCTTGTTTGTTATTTAAGAATTGGTTGCTGAAAAAAGGGTTCCTATCTAAATCTACCATGCTTTCCAGTTCTTCAAAATAAAAAAAATTCATCTTGTTCTTGTTTCAATTCCTTTCTTCATTTTCAGGATTCTCATAATAATAAACCAAAAAAAACCTTCCTTCGTGTCTTTTAGTTTTCATTCAACTTTGTTTTCTTTGTTTTTCACTTTGGCTTTTGTTTTTTAGTTTCCTCTAAGGCCCCCTTTTAAAAAAAAGTTTTGTACTTTAATTCTTGTGTTTTCTTTCAATTTCCTTTTTGTTGTTTTCATCTTTGGATTTCCTTTTGTTGTTCTCTTTGAAATCTTCTTTTATTTTTAAAGTTCTCTATTTTTATGTTCAATCAATTTTTGCTCTTTAAAAAAAAAGAAGTTTTTTGTTGTAAAAAATTGTAGATAAAAGATTTGATAAATCGGAGTTTCGATTTTAAAAGGCCATAACTTGGGACTAAGGTATAAAAATGACTAGTTTGAAATATCAATTCGAATCTAGTATAGATTCCAATAAGATAAGGAGGCCTTGCCTACATATCGTAATCTCAAGCTTTGGATTGTAAGGACTTTGTTTCCTAATTTTTCTAATCGGATCATTTTCAACATAGCCCGTATTGTTTGTTATTTAAGAATTGGTTGCTAAAATAAGGTTTCTATCTAAATCTATAAAAAAAGTCATCTTGTTCTTGTTTCAATTAATTTCTTCAATTTCTAGATTCTCATAATAATAAACCAAAAAAAACCTTCATTCGTGTCTTTTAGTTTTCATTCATCTTTGTTTTCTTTGTTATTAACTTTGGCTTTGTTTTTTAGTTTCCTCTAAGGCCCTTTTTTTTAAAAAAAGGTTAGTACTTTAATTCTAGTTTTTTCTTTCAATTTCCTCTTTGTTGTTTTCATCTTTGGATTTCCTTTCGTTGTTCTCTTTGAAATCTTCTTATATTTTGCTAGTTCTCTACTCTTATGTTCAATCAATTTTTACTCTTTAAAAAAAAGTGTTTTGTTGTAAAAAGTTGTAGAGAAAAGATTTGATAAATCGGAGTTTCGACTTTTAACGGCCATAAGATGGGACTATGGTATAAAAATGACTAGTTTAAAATATAAATTCGAAACTAGTATAGATTCCGATAAGATAAGGAGGCGTTGCCTACATATCGTAATCTCAAGCTTGGGATTGTAAGGACTTTGTTTCCTAATTGTTCTAATCGGATCATCTTCAACATGTTTTAGAAAATCAATCATTCCTATTCTATTAGGTTCGTGAGTTCCTAGGGTTGTTCGCCAAGGTGGTCCGTATTGTTTGTTATTTCAGAATTGGTTGGTGAAAAAAGGGTTTCTATCTAAATCTACCATTTTTTTCAGTTCTTCAAAATAAAAAAAGTCATCTTGTTCTTGTTTCAATTAATTTCTTCAATTTCTAGATTCTCATAATAATAAACCAAAAAAAACCTACCTTCGTGTCTTTTAGTTTTCATTCAACTTTGTTTTCTTTGTTTTTAACTTTGGCTTTGTTATTTAGTTTCCTCTAAGGCCCCCTTTTTAAAAAAAAAGGTTCGTACTTTAATTCTTGTGTTTTCTTTTAATTTCCTTTTTGTTGTTTTCATCTTTGGATTTCCTTTCGTTGTTCTCTTTGAAATCTTCTTATATTTTTCTTGTTCTCTATTTTTATGTTCAATCAATTTTTGTTCTTTAAAAAAAAGTGTCTTGTTGTAAACAATTGTAGATAAAAAGATTTGATAAATCGGAGTTTCGATTTTAAAAGGCCATAAGTTGGGACTATGGTATAAAAATGACTAGTTTAAAATAACAATTCGAAACTAGTATGGATTCCGACAAGATAAGGAGGCCTTGGCTACATATCGTAATCTCAAGCTTGGGATAGAAAGGACTTTGTTTCCTAATTTTTATAATCGGATCATCTTCAACGTGGCCCGTATTGCTTTTTATTTGAGAATTGGTTGCTAGAAAAAGGGTTCCTATCTAAATCTACCATGTTTTTCAGTTCTTCAAAATAAAAAAAAGTCATCTTGTTCTTGCTTCAATTCCTTTCTTCATTTTCAGGATTCTCATAATAATAAACCAAAAAAAACCTCCCTTCGTGTCTTTTAGTTTTCATTCAACTTTGTTTTCTTTGTTTTAAACTTTGGCTTTTGTTTTTTAGTTTCCTCTAAGGCTCTCTTTTTAAAAAAAAGGTTCGTACTTTAATTCTAGTGTTTTCTTTCAATTCCCATTTTGTTGTTTTCATCTTTGGATTTCCTTTCGTTGTTCTCTTTGAAATCTTCTTATATTTTTCTAGTTCTCTATTTTTATGTTCAATCAATTTTTGTTCTTTACAATAAAAAGAAGTGTGTTGTTGTAAACAGTTGTAGATAAAAGATTTGATAAATCGTAAGTTCGATTTTAAACGGCCATAACTTGGGACTTGGGTATAAAAATGACTAGTTTGAAATATCAATTCGAAACTAGTATGGATTCCGACAAGATAAAGAGGCCTTACCTACATATCGTAATCTCAAGCTTGGGATTGTAAGGACTTTGTTTCCTAATTGTTCTAATCGGATCATCTTCAACATGGCCCGTATTGTTTGTTATTTGAGAATTGGTTGCTGAAAAAAAGGTTTCTATCTAAATCTACCATTTTTTTCTATTGTTCAAAATAGAAAAAGTCAACTTGTTCTTGTTTCAATTCCTTTCTTCATTTTCTGGATTCTAATAATAATAAACCAAAAAAAATCCTTCCTTCATGTCTTTTAGTTTTCATTCAACTTTGTTTTCTTTGTTTTTAACTTTTGCTTTTGTTTTTTAGTTTCCTCTAAGTCCCTTTTTTTAAAAAAAAAAGGTTAGTACTTTAATTCTAGTGTTTTCTTTCAATTTCCTCTTTGTTGTTTTCATCTTTGGATTTCCTTTCGTTGTTCTCTTTGAAATCTTTTTTTATTTTTCTAATTCTCTATTTTAATGTTCAATCAATTTTTGTTCTTTACAAAAAAAAACAGAAGTGTGTTGTTGTAAACAAATGTAGATAAAAGTTTTGATAAATCGGAGTTTCGATTTTAAAAGGCCATAACTTGGGACTAGGGTATAAAAATGAATAGTTTAAAATATCAATTCAAAACTAGTATGGATTCCGACAAAATAAGGAGGCCTTGCCTACTTATCGTAATATCAAGCTTGGGATAGAAAGGACTTTGTTTCCTAATTTTTCTAATCGGATCATCTTCAACATGGCCCGTATTGTTTGTTATTTGAGAATTGGTTGCAGAAAAAAGGGTTCCTATCTACATCTACCATGTTTTCCAGTTCTTCAAAATAAAAAAAATTCATCTTGTTCTTGTTTCAATTCCTTTCTTCATTTTCAGGATTCTCATAATAATAAACCAAAAAAAACCTTCATTCGTGTCTTTTAGTTTTCATTCAACTTTGTTTTCTTTGTTTTTCACTTTGGCTTTTGTTTTTTAGTTTCCTCTAAGGCCCCCTTTTAAAAAAAAGGTTTGTACTTTAATTCTTGTGTTTTCTTTCAATTTCCTTTTTGTTTTGTTTCATCTTTGGATTTCCTTTCGTTGTTCTCGTTGAAATCTTCTTATATTTTTCTAGTTTTGTATTTTTATGTCCAAACAATTTTTGATATTTACAAAAAAAAAAGGTTGTTGTTGTAAACAGTTGTAGATAAAAGATTTGATAAATCGGAGTTTCGATTTTAAAAGGCCATAACTTGGGACTAGGGTATAAAAATGACTAGTTTAAAATATCAATTCGAAACTAGTATGGATTCCGACAAGATAAGGAGGCCTTGGCTACATATCGTAATCTCAAGCTTGGGATAGAAAGGACTTTGTTTCCTAATTTTTCTAATCGGATCATCTTCAACGTGGCCCGTATTGTTTGTTATTTGAGAATTGGTTGCTGAAAAAAGGGTTCCTGTCTACATCTACCATGTTTTCCAGTTCTTCAAAATAAAAAAAATTCATCTTGTTATTGCTTCAATTCCTTTCTTCATTTTCAGGATTCTCATAATAATAAACCAAAAAAAACCTTCATTCGTGTCTTTTAGTTTTCATTCAACTTTGTTTTCTTTGTTTTAAACTTTGGCTTTTGTTTTTTAGTTTCCTCTAAGGCCCCCTTTTAAAAAAAAGGTTCGTACTTTAATTCTAGTGTTTTCTTTCAATTTCCTCTTTGTTGTTTTCATCTTTGAATTTTCTTTCGTTGTTCTCTTCAAAATCTTCTTATATTTTGCTAGTTCTCTATTTTTATGTTCAATCAATTTTTGTTCTTTACAAAAAAAAGAAGTGTCTTGTTGTAAACAATTGTAGATAAAAGATTTGATAAATCGGAGTTTCGATTTTAAACGGCCATAAGTTGGGACTTGGGTATAAAAATGGCTAGTTTTATATATCAATTCAAAACTAGCATAGATTCCGATAAGATAAGGAGGCCTTGCCTACATATCGTAATCTCAAGGTTGGGATTGTAGGGACTTTGTTTCCTAATTTTTCTAATCGGATCATTTTCATAATGTTTTAGAAAATCAATCGTTTCTATTCTATTAGGTTCGTGAGTTCCTAGGGTTGTTCGCCAAGGAGGTCCGTATTGTTTGTTATTTGAGAATTGGTTGCTGAAAAAAGGGTTTTTATCTAAATCTATAATTTGTTTCAGCTCTTCAAAATAAAAAAAAGTCATCTTGTTCTTGTTTAAATTAATTTCTTCAATTTCTGGATTCTCATAATAATAAACCAAAAAAAACCTTCCTTCGTGTCTTTTAGTTTTCATTCAACTTTGTTTTCTTTGTTTTTAACTTTGGCTTTTGTTTTTTAGTTTCCTCTAAGGCCCTTTTTTTTAAAAAAGGTTCTTACTTTAATTCTAGTGTTTTCTTCCAATTTCCGTTTTGTTGTTTTCATCTTTTGATTTCCTTTCGTTGTTCTCTTTGAAATCTTCTTATATTTTTCTAGTTCTCTATTTTTATGTTCAATCAATTTTTGTTCTTTACAAAAAAAGAAGTGTGTTGTTGTAAACAGTTGTAGATAAAAGATTTGATAAATCGGAGTTTCGATTTTAAACGGCCATAACTTGGGACTTGGGTATAAAAATGACTAGTTTGAAATATCAATTCGAAACAAGTATGGATTCCGACAAGATAAAGAGGCCTTAGCTACATATGGTAATCTCAAGCTTGGGATTGTAAGGACTTTCTTTTCTAATTGTTCTAATCGGATCATCTTCAACATGGCCCGTATTGTTTGTTATTTGAGAATTGGTTGGTTAAAAAAACGGTTTCTATCTAAATCTACCATTTGTTTTCAGTTGTTCAAAATAAAAAAAGTCATCTTCTTCTTGTTTCAATATCTTTCTTCATTTTCTGGATTCTAATAATAATAAACCAAAAAAAAAACCTTCCTTTGTGTCTTTTAGTTTTCATTCAACTTTGTTTTCTTTGTTTTTAACTTTGGCTTTTGTTTTTTAGTTTCCTCTAAGGCTCTCTTTTTTTAAAAAAGGTTTGTACTTCAATTCTAGTGTTTTCTTCCAATTTCCTTTTTGTTGTTTTAATCTTTGCATTTCCTTTCGTTGTTCTCTTTGAAATCTTCTTATATTTTTCTAGTTCTCTATTTTTATGTTCAATCAATTTTTGTTCTTTACAAAAAAAGAAGTGTGTTGTTGTAAACAGTTGTAGATAAAAGATTTGATAAATCGGAGTTTCGATTTTAAACGGCCATAACTTGGGACTTGGGTATAAAAATGACTAGTTTGAAATATCAATTCGAAACAAGTATGGATTCCGACAAGATAAAGAGGCCTTAGCTACATATGGTAATCTCAAGCTTGGGATTGTAAGGACTTTCTTTTCTAATTGTTCTAATCGGATCATCTTCAACATGGCCCGTATTGTTTGTTATTTGAGAATTGGTTGGTTAAAAAAACGGTTTCTATCTAAATCTACCATTTTTTTTCAGTTGTTCAAAATAAAAAAAGTCATCTTCTTCTTGTTTCAATATCTTTCTTCATTTTCTGGATTCTAATAATAATAAACCAAAAAAAAAAACCTTCCTTTGTGTCTTTTAGTTTTCATTCAACTTTGTTTTCTTTGTTTTTAACTTTGGCTTTTGTTTTTTAGTTTCCTCTAAGGCTCTCTTTTTTTAAAAAAGGTTTGTACTTCAATTCTAGTGTTTTCTTCCAATTTCCTTTTTGTTGTTTTAATCTTTGGATTTCCTTTCGTTGTTCTCTTTGAAATCTTCTTATATTTTTCTAGTTCTCTATTTTTATGTTCAATCAATTTTTGTTCTTTACAAAAAAAGAAGTGTGTTGTTGTAAACAGTTGTAGATAAAAGATTTGATAAATCGGAGTTTCGATTTTAAACGGCCATAACTTGGGACTTGGGTATAAAAATGACTAGTTTGAAATATCAATTCGAAACAAGTATGGATTCCGACAAGATAAAGAGGCCTTAGCTACATATGGTAATCTCAAGCTTGGGATTGTAAGGACTTTCTTTTCTAATTGTTCTAATCGAATCATCTTCAACATGGCCCGTATTGTTTGTTATTTGAGAATTGGTTGGTTAAAAAAACGGTTTCTATCTAAATCTACCATTTTTTTTCAGTTGTTCAAAATAAAAAAAGTCATCTTCTTCTTGTTTCAATATCTTTCTTCATTTTCTGGATTCTAATAATAATAAACCAAAAAAAAAAACCTTCCTTTGTGTCTTTTAGTTTTCATTCAACTTTGTTTTCTTTGTTTTTAACTTTGGCTTTTGTTTTTTAGTTTCCTCTAAGGCTCTCTTTTTTTAAAAAAGGTTTGTACTTCAATTCTAGTTTTTTCTTTCAATTTCCTTTTTGTTGTTTTAATCTTTGGATTTCCTTTTGTTGTTCTCTTTGAAATCTTCTTATATTTTTCTAGTTCTCTATTTTTATGTTCAATCAATTTTTGTTCTTTAAAAAAAAAGAAGTGCCTTGTTGTAAACATTTGTAGATAAAAGATTTGATAAATCGGCGTTTCGATTTTAAAAGGCCATAACTTGGGACTTGGGTATAAAAATGACTAGTTTGAAATATCAATTCGAAACAAGTATGGATTTCGACAAGATAAAGAGGCCTTACCTACATTTCATAATCTCAAGCTTGGGATTGTAAGGACTTTGTTTCCTAATTGTTCTAATCGGATCATCTTCAACATGGCCCGTATTGTTTGTTATTTGAGAATTGGTTGCTGAAAAAAGGGTTTCTATCTAAATCTACCATTTTTTTCAGTTCTTCAAAATAAAAAAAGTCATCTTGTTCTTGTTTCAATTCCTTTCTTCAATTTTTGGATTCTCATAATAATAAACCAGAAAAAACCTTCCTTCTTGTCTTTTAGTTTTCATTCAACATTGTTTTCCATGTTTTTTAACTTTGGTTTTTGTTTTTTAGTTTCCTCTAAAGCCCTCTTTTTTTTAAAAAAAGGTTTGTACTTTAATTCTAGTGTTTTGTTTCAATTTCCTTTTTGTTGTTTCATCTTTGGATTTCCTTTCGTTGTTCTCGTTGAAATCTTCTTATATTTTTCTTGTTTTATATTTTTATGTTCAATCAATTTTTGATATTTACAAAAAACAAAGGTTGTTGTTGTAAACAGTTGTAGATAAAAGATTTGATAAATCGGAGTTTCGATTATAAAAGGCCATAACTTGGGACTAGGGTATAAAAATGACTAGTTTAAAATATCAATTCGAAACTAGTATGGATTCCGACAAGATAAGAAGGCCTTGCCTACATATCGTAATATCAAGCTTGGGATAGAAAGGACTTTGTTTCCTAATTGTTATAATCGGATCATCTTCAACATGTTTTAGAAAATCAATCGTTCCAATACTATTAGGTTCGTGAGTTCCTAGGGTTGTTCGCCAAGGTGGTCCGTATTGTTTGTTATTTGAGAATTGGTTGGTGAAAAAAGGGTTTCTATCTAAATCTATAATTTTTTTCAGTTCTTCAAAATAAAAAAAGTCATCTTGTTCTTGTTTCAATTAATTTCTTCAATTTTTGGATTCTCAAAATAATAAACCAAAAAAAACCTTCCTTCGTGTCTTTTAGTTTTCATTCAACTTTGTTTTCTTTGTTTTTAACTTTGGCTTTTGTTTTTTAGTTTCCTCTAAGGCACTCTTTTTAAAAAAAAAGGTTCGTACTTTAATTCAAGTGTTTTCTTTCAATTTCCTTATTGTTGTTTTAATCTTTGGATTTCCTTTCGTTGTTCTCTTTGAAATCTTCTTATATTTTTCTAGTTCTCTATTTTTATGTTCAATCAATTTTTGTTCTTTAAAAAAAAAGAAGTGTCTTGTTGTAAACAATTGTAGATAAAAGATTTGATAAATAGGAGTTTCGATTTTAAAAGGCCATAACTTGGGACTAGGGTATAAAAATGACTAGTTTAAAATATCAATTCGAAACTAGTATGGATTCCGACAAGATAAGGAGGCCTTGCCTACATATCGTAATCTCAAGCTTGGGATTGTAAGGACTTTGTTTCCTAATTGTTCTAATCGGATCATCTTCAACATGTTTTAGAAAATCAATCGTTCCTATTCTATTAGGTTCGTAAGTTCCTAGGGTTGTTCGCCAAGGTGGTCCGTATTGTTTGTTATTTGAGAATTGGTTGCTGAAAAAAGGGTTTCTTTCTAAATCTATAATTTTTTTCAGCACTTCAAAATAAAAAAGTCATCTTGTTCTTGTTTCAATTAATTTCTTCAATTTTTGGATTCTCATAATAATAAACCAAAAAAAACCTTCCTTCGTGTCTTTTAGTTTTCATTCAACTTTGTTTTCTTTATTTTTAACTTTGGCTTTGTTTTTTAGATTCCTCTAAGGCCCCCTTTTTTAAAAAAAAGGTTTGTACCTTAATTCTTGTGTTTTCTTTCAATTTCCTTTTTGTTGTTTTCATCTTTGGATTTCCTTTCGTTGTTCTCTTTGAAATCTTCTTTTATTTTTCTAATTCTCTATTTTAATATTCAATCAATTTTTGTTCTTTACAAAAAAAAAACAGAAGTGTGTTGTTGTAAACAAATGTAGATAAAAGTTTTGATAAATCGGAGTTTCGATTTTAAAAGGCCATAACTTGGGACTAGGGTATAAAAATGACTAGTTTAAAATATCAATTCAAAACTAGTATGGATTCCGACAAGATAAGGAGGCCTTGCCTACTTATCGTAATATCAAGCTTGGGATAGAAAGGACTTTGTTTCCTAATTTTTCTAATCGGATCATCTTCAACATGGCCCGTATTGTTTGTTATTTGAGAATTGGTTGCTGAAAAAAGGGTTCCTATCTAAATCTACCATGTTTTCCAGTTCTTCAAAATAAAAAAAATTCATCTTGTTCTTGTTTCAATTCCTTTCTTCATTTTCAGGATTCTCATAATAATAAACCAAAAAAAACCTTCATTCGTGTCTTTTAGTTTTCATTCAACTTTGTTTTCTTTGTTTTTCACTCTGGCTTTTGTTTTTTAGTTTCCTCAAGGGCCCCTTTTTTTAAAAAAAAGGTTTGTACCTTAATTCTTGTGTTTTCTTTCAATTTCCTTTTTGCTGTTTTCATCTTTGCATTTCCTTTCGTTGTTCTCTTTGAAATCTTCTTTTATTTTTCTAGTTCTCTATTTTTTATGTTCAATCAATTTTTGTTCTTTAAAAAAAAGGAAGTTTCTTGTTATAAACAATTGTAGATAAAAGATTTGATAAATCAGAGTTTCGATTTTAAAAGGCCATAACTTGGGACTAAGGTATAAAAATGACTAGTTTAAAATATCAATTCGAAACTAGTATAGATTCCGATAAGATAATACGGCCTTGCCTACATATCGTAATCTCAAGCTTGGGATAGTATGGACTTTGTTTTCTAATTTTTCTAATCAGATCATCTTCAACACGGCCCATATTGTTTGTTATTTGAGAATTGGTTGCTGAAAAAAAGGTTTCTATCTAAATCTACAATTTTTTTCTGCTCTTCTAAATAAAAAAAGTCATCTTGCTCTTGTTTCAATTCCTTTCTTCATTTTCTAGATTCTCATAATAATAAACAAAAAAAAACCTTCCTTCATGTCTTTTAGTTTTGGTTCAACTTTGTTTTCTTTGTCTTTAACTTTGGATTTTATTTTTTAGTTTCCTCTAAGGCCCTCTTTTATAAAAAAAAGGTTTGTACTTTAATTCTAGTGTTTTCTTTCAATTTCCTTTTTGTTGTTTTCATCTTTGGATTTCCTTTCGTTGTTCTCTTTGAAATCTTCTTATATTTTGCTAGTTCTCTATTTTTATGTTCAATCAATTTTTATTCTTAAAAAAAAGTGTTTTGTTGTAAAACGTTGTAGAGAAATGATTTGATAAATCGGAGTTTCGATTTTAAATGGCCATAAGTTAGGACTATGGTAAAAAAATGACTAGTTTAAAATATCAATTCGAAACTAGTATAGATTCCGATAAGATAAGGAGGCCTTGCCTACATATCGTAATCTCAAGCTTGGGATTGTAAGGACTTTGTTTCCTAATTGTTCTAATCGGATCATCTTCAACATGGCCCGTATTGTTTGTTATTTGAGAATTGGTTGCTAAAAAAAAGGTTTCTACCTAAATCTATAATTTTTTTCAGTTCTTCAAAATAAAAAAAGTCATCTTGTTCTTGTTTCAATTAATTTCTTCAATTTCTGGATTCTCGTAATAATAAACCAAACAAAACCTTCCTTCGTGTCTTTTAGTTTTCATTCAACTTTGTTTTCTTTGTTTTTAACTTTTGCTTTGTTTTTCAGTTTTCTCTAAGGCCCCCTTTTAAAAAAAAAGGTTCGTCCTTTAATTCTTGTGTTTTCTTTCAATTTCCTTTTTGTTGTTTTCATCTTTGGATTTCCTTTCATTTTTCTCTTTGAAATCTTCTTATATTTTTCTAGTTCTCTATTTTTATGTTCAATCAATTTTTGTTCTTTAAAAAAAAGAAGTGTCTTGTTGTAAACAATTGTAGATAAAAGATTTGATAAATCAGAGTTTCGATTTTAAACGGCCATAACTTGGGACTAAGGTATAAAAATGACTAGTTTAAAATTACAATTCGAAAGTATATGGATTCCGACAAGATAAGGAGGCCTTGCCTACATATCATAATCTCATGTTTGGGATAGAAAGGACTTTGTTTCCTACTTTTTCGAATCGGATCATCTTCAACATGGCCCGTATTGCTTGTTATTTGAGAATTGGTTGCTAGAAAAAGGATTCCTATCTCAATCTACCATGTTTTTTAGTTCTTCAAAATAAAAAAAGTCATCTTGTTCTTGTTTCAATTCCTTTCTTCATTTTCAGGATTCTCATAATAATAAACCAAAAAAAAACCTTCCTTCGTGTCTTTTAGTTTTCATTCAACTTTGTTTTCTTTGTTTTAAACTTTGGCTTTTGTTTTTTAGTTTCCTCTAAGGCCCTCTTTTGAAAAAAAAGGTTCGTACTTTAATTCTAGTGTTTTCTTTCAATTTCCTTTTTGTTGTTTTCATCTTTGGATTTCCTTTCGTTGTTTTCTTTGAAATCTTCTTTTATTTTTCAAGTTCTCTATTTTTATGTTCAATCAATTTTTGTTCTTTAAAAAAAAAAGAAGTTTCTTGTTGTAAACAATTGTAGATAAAAGATTTGATAAATCGGAGTTTCGATTTTAAAAGGACATAACTTGGGACTAAGGTATAAAAATGACTAGTTTGAAATATCAATTCGAAACTAGTATGGATTCCGACAAGATAAGGAGGCCTTGCCTACATATCGTAATCTCAAGCTTGGGATTGTAAGGACTTTGTTTCCTAATTGTTCTAATCGGATCATCTTCAACATGGCGCGTATTGTTTGTTATTTGAGAATTGGTTGCTGAAAAAAGGGTTTCTATCTAAATCTACCATTTTTTCTGTTGTTCAAAATAAAAAAAGTCATCTTGTTCTTGTTTCAATTCCTTTCTTCATTTTCTGGATTCTAATAATAAGAAACCAAAAAAAAACCTTCCTTCGTGTCTTTTAGTTTTCATTCAACTTTGTTTTCTTTGTTTTTAACTTTTGCTTTTGTTTTTTAGTTTCCTCTAAGGCCCTCTTTTGAAAAAAAAGGTTCGTACTTTAATTCTAGTGTTTTCTTTCAATTTCCTTTTTGTTGTTTTCATCTTTGGATTTCCTTTCGTTGTTTTCTTTTAAATCTTCTTTTATTTTTCAAGTTCTCTATTTTTATGTTCAATCAATTTTTGTTCTTTAAAAAAAAAGAAGTTTCTTGTTGTAAACAATTGTAGATAAAAGATTTGATAAATCGGAGTTTCGATTTTAAAAGGACATAACTTGGGACTAAGGTATAAAAATGACTAGTTTGAAATATCAATTCGAAACTAGTATGGATTCCGACAAGATAAAGAGGCCTTACCTACATATCGTAATCTCAAGCTTGGGATTCTGAGGACTTTGTTTCCTAATTTTTCTAATCGGATCATCTTCAACATGGCGCGTATTGTTTGTTATTTGAGAATTGGTTGCTGAAAAAAGGGTTTCTATCTAAATCTACCATTTTTTCTGTTGTTCAAAATAAAAAAAGTCATCTTGTTCTTGTTTCAATTCCTTTCTTCATTTTCTGGATTCTAATAATAATAAACCAAAAAAAAACCTTCCTTCGTGTCTTTTAGTTTTCATTCAACTTTGTTTTCTTTGTTTTTAACTTTTGCTTTTGTTTTTTAGTTTCCTCTAAGGCCCTTTTTTTGTAAAAAAAAGGTTCAGGTTCGTACTTTAATTCTAGTTTTTTCTTTCAATTTCCTTTTTGTTGTTTTCATCTTTGGATTTCCTTTCGTTGTTCTCTTTGAAATCTTCTTATATTTTCCTAGTTCTCTATTTTTATGTTCAATCAATTTTTATTCTTAAAAAAAGTGTTTTGTTGTAAAAAGTTGTAGAGAAATGATTTGATAAATCGGAGTTTCGATTTTAAACGGCCATAAGTTAGGACTATGGTATAAAAATGACTAGTTTAAAATATCAATTCGAAACTAGTATAGATTCCGACAAGATAAGGAGGCCTTGCCTACATATCGTAATCTCAAGCTGGGGATTGTAAGGACTTTGTTTCCTAATTGTTCTAATCGGATCATCTTCAACATGTTTTAGAAAATCAATCGTTCCTATTCTATTAGGTTTGTGAGTTCCTAGGGTTGTTCGCCAAGGTGGTCTGTATTGTTTGTTATTTGAGAATTGGTAGCTGAAAAAAGGGTGTCTATCTAAATCTATAATTTTTCTCAGCTCTTCAAAATAAAAAAAAGTCATCTAGTTCTTGTTTCAATTAATTTCTTCAATTTCTGGATTCTCATAATAATAAACCAAAAAAAACCTTCCTTCGTGTCTTTTAGTTTTCATTCAACTTTGTTTTCTTTGTTTTAAACTTTGGCTTTTGTTTTTTAGTTTCCTCTAAGGCCCTTTTTTGAAAAAAAAAGGTTCGTACTTTAATTCTAGTGTTTTCTTTCAATTTCCTTTTTGTTGTTTTCATCTTTGGATTTCCTTTCGTTGTTTTCTTTCAAATCTTCTTTTATTTTTCAAGTTCTCTATTTTTATGTTCAATCAATTTTTGTTCTTTAAAAAAAAAGAAGTTTCTTGTTGTAAACAATTGTAGATAAAAGATTTGATAAATCGGAGTTTCGATTTTAAAAGGCCATAACTTGGGACTAAGGTATAAAAATGACTAGTTTGAAATATCAATTCGAAACTAGTATGGATTCCGACAAGATAAAGAGGCCTTACCTACATATCGTAATCTCAAGCTTTGGATTGTGAGGACTTTGTTTCCTAATTTTTCTAATCGGATCATCTTCAACATGGCGCGTATTGTTTGTTATTTGAGAATTGGTTGCTGAAAAAAGGGTTTCTATCTAAATCTACCATTTTTTCTGTTGTTCAAAATAAAAAAAGTCATCTTGTTCTTGTTTCAATTCCTTTCTTCATTTTCTGGATTCTAATAATAATAAACCAAAAAAAAACCTTCCTTCGTGTCTTTTAGTTTTCATTCAACTTTGTTTTCTTTGTTTTTAACTTTGGCTTTTGTTTTTTACTTTCCTCTAAGGCCCTCTTTTTTAAAAAAAAGGTTCAGGTTCGTACTTTAATTCTAGTTTTTTCTTTCAATTTCCTTTTTGTTGTTTTCATCTTTGGATTTCCTTTCGTTGTTCTCTTTGAAATCTTCTTATATTTTGCTAGTTCTGTATTTTTATGTTCAATCAATTTTTATTCTTAAAAAAAAGTGTTTTGTTGTAAAAAGTTGTAGAGAAATGATTTGATAAATCGGAGTTTCGATTTTAAACGGCCATAAGTTAGGACTATGGTATAAAAATGACTAGTTTAAAATATCAATTCGAAACTAGTATAGATTCCGATAAGATAATGAGGCCTTGCCTACATATCGTAATCTCAAGCTTGGGATAGAAAGGACTTTGTTTCCTAATTGTTCTAATCGGATCATCTTCAACATGGCCCGTATTGTTTGTTATTTGAGAATTGGTTGCTAAAAAAAAGGTTTCTACCTAAATCTATCATTTTTTTAGTTCTTCAAAATAAAAAAAGTCATCTTGTTCTTGTTTCAATTAATTTCTTCAATTTCTGGATTCTCATAATAATAAACCAAAAAAAACCTTCCTTCGTGTCTTTTAGTTTTCATTCAACTTTGTTTTCTTTGTTTTTAACTTTGGCTTTGTTTTTTAGTTTCCTCTAAGGCCCCCTTTAAAAAAAAAAGGTTCGTCCTTTAATTCTTGTGTTTTCTTTCAATTTCCTTTTTGTTGTTTTCATCTTTGGATTTCCTTTCGTTGTTCTCTTTGAAATCTTCTTATATTTTGCTAGTTCTCTACTCTTATGTTCAATCAATTTTTATTCTTTAAAAAAAAGTGTTTTGTTGTAAAAAGTTGTAGAGAAAAGATTTGATAAATCAGAGTTTCGATTTTAAACGGCCATAAGTTAGGACTATGGTATAAAAATGACTAGTTTAAAATATCAATTCGAAACTAGTATAGATTCCGATAAGATAAGGAGGCCTTGCCTACATATCGTAATCTCAAGCTGGGGATTGTAAGGACTTTGTTTCCTAATTGTTCTAATCGGATCATCTTCAACATGTTTTAGAAAATCAATCGTTCCTATTCTATTAGGTTTGTGAGTTCCTGGGGTTGTTCGCCAAGGTGGTCCGTATTGTTTGTTATTTGAGAATTGGTTGCTAGAAAAAGGATTCCTATCTCAATCTACCATGTTTTTTAGTTCTTCAAAATAAAAAAAGTCATCTTGTTCTTGTTTCAATTCCTTTCTTCATTTTCAGAATTCTCATAATAATAAACCAAAAAAAAACCTTCCTTCGTGTCTTTTAGTTTTCATTCAACTTTGTTTTCTTTGTTTTAAACTTTGGCTTTTGTTTTTTAGTTTCCTCTAAGGCTCTCTTTTGAAAAAAAAGGTTCGTACTTTAATTCTAGTGTTTTCTTTCAATTTCCTTTTTGTTGTTTTCATCTTTGGATTTCCTTTCGTTGTTTTCTTTGAAATCTTCTTTTATTTTTCAAGTTCTCTATTTTTATGTTCAATCAATTTTTGTTCTTTAAAAAAAAAGAAGTTTCTTGTTGTAAACAATTGTAGATAAAAGATTTGATAAATCGGAGTTTCGATTTTAAAAGGACATAACTTGGGACTAAGGTATAAAAATGACTAGTTTGAAATATCAATTCGAAACTAGTATGGATTCCGACAAGATAAAGAGGCCTTACCTACATATCGTAATCTCAAGCTTGGGATTGTGAGGACTTTGTTTCCTAATTTTTCTAATCGGATCATCTTCAACATGGCTCGTATTGTTTATTATTTGAGAATTGGTTGCTGAAAAAAGGGTTTCTATCTAAATCTACCATTTTTTCTGTTGTTCAAAATAAAAAAAGTCATCTTGTTCTTGTTTCAATTCCTTTCTTCATTTTCTGGATTCTAATAATAATAAACCAAAAAAAAACCTTCCTTCCTGTCTTTTAGTTTTCATTCAACTTTGTTTTCTTTGTTTTTAACTTTTGCTTTTGTTTTTTAGTTTCCTCTAAGGCCCTCTTTTTTTAAAAAAAAGGTTCAGGTTCGTACTTTAATTCTAGTTTTTTCTTTCAATTTCCTTTTTGTTGTTTTCATCTTTGGATTTCCTTTTGTTGTTCTCTTTGAAATCTTCTTATATTTTCCTAGTTCTCTATTTTTATGTTCAATCAATTTTTATTCTTAAAAAAAAAGTGTTTTGTTGTAAAAAGTTGTAGAGAAATGATTTGATAAATCGGAGTTTCGATTTTAAACGGCCATAAGTTAGGACTATGGTATAAAAATGACTAGTTTAAAATATCAATTCGAAACTAGTATAGATTCCGATAAGATAATGAGGCCTTGCCTACATATCGTAATCTCAAGCTTGGGATAGAAAGGACTTTGTTTCCTAATTGTTCTAATCGGATCATCTTCAACATGGCCCGTATTGTTTGTTATTTGAGAATTGGTTGCTAAAAAAAAGGTTTCTACCTAAATCTATCATTTTTTTTAGTTCTTCAAAATAAAAAAAGTCATCTTGTTCTTGTTTCAATTAATTTCTTCAATTTCTGGATTCTCATAATAATAAACCAAAAAAAACCTTCCTTCGTGTCTTTTAGTTTTCATTCAACTTTGTTTTCTTTGTTTTTAACTTTGGCTTTGTTTTTTAGTTTCCTCTAAGGCCCCCTTTAAAAAAAAAAGGTTCGTCCTTTAATTCTTGTGTTTTCTTTCAATTTCCTTTTTGTTGTTTTCATCTTTGGATTTCCTTTCGTTGTTCTCTTTGAAATCTTCTTATATTTTGCTAGTTCTCTACTCTTATGTTCAATCAATTTTTATTCTTTAAAAAAAAGTGTTTTGTTGTAAAAAGTTGTAGAGAAAAGATTTGATAAATCAGAGTTTCGATTTTAAACGGCCATAAGTTAGGACTATGGTATAAAAATGACTAGTTTAAAATATCAATTCGAAACTAGTATAGATTCCGATAAGATAAGGAGGCCTTGCCTACATATCGTAATCTCAAGCTGGGGATTGTAAGGACTTTGTTTCCTAATTGTTCTAATCGGATCATCTTCAACATGTTTTAGAAAATCAATCGTTCCTATTCTATTAGGTTTGTGAGTTCCTGGGGTTGTTCGCCAAGGTGGTCCGTATTGTTTGTTATTTGAGAATTGGTTGCTAGAAAAAGGATTCCTATCTCAATCTACCATGTTTTTTAGTTCTTCAAAATAAAAAAAGTCATCTTGTTCTTGTTTCAATTCCTTTCTTCATTTTCAGAATTCTCATAATAATAAACCAAAAAAAAAACCTTCCTTCGTGTCTTTTAGTTTTCATTCAACTTTGTTTTCTTTGTTTTAAACTTTGGCTTTTGTTTTTTAGTTTCCTCTAAGGCTCTCTTCTGAAAAAAAAGGTTCGTACTTTAATTCTAGTGTTTTCTTTCAATTTCCTTTTTGTTGTTTTCATCTTTGGATTTCCTTTCGTTGTTTTCTTTGAAATCTTCTTTTATTTTTCAAGTTCTCTATTTTTATGTTCAATCAATTTTTGTTCTTTAAAAAAAAAGAAGTTTCTTGTTGTAAACAATTGTAGATAAAAGATTTGATAAATCGGAGTTTCGATTTTAAAAGGACATAACTTGGGACTAAGGTATAAAAATGACTAGTTTGAAATATCAATTCGAAACTAGTATGGATTCCGACAAGATAAAGAGGCCTTACCTACATATCGTAATCTCAAGCTTGGGATTGTGAGGACTTTGTTTCCTAATTTTTCTAATCGGATCATCTTCAACATGGCTCGTATTGTTTATTATTTGAGAATTGGTTGCTGAAAAAAGGGTTTCTATCTAAATCTACCATTTTTTCTGTTGTTCAAAATAAAAAAAGTCATCTTGTTCTTGTTTCAATTCCTTTCTTCATTTTCTGGATTCTAATAATAATAAACCAAAAAAAAAACCTTCCTTCCTGTCTTTTAGTTTTCATTCAACTTTGTTTTCTTTGTTTTTAACTTTTGCTTTTGTTTTTTAGTTTCCTCTAAGGCCCTCTTTTTAAAAAAAAAAGGTTCAGGTTCGTACTTTAATTCTAGTTTTTTCTTTCAATTTCCTTTTTGTTGTTTTCATCTTTGGATTTCCTTTTGTTGTTCTCTTTGAAATCTTCTTATATTTTCCTAGTTCTCTATTTTTATGTTCAATCAATTTTTATTCTTAAAAAAAAAGTGTTTTGTTGTAAAAAGTTGTAGAGAAATGATTTGATAAATCGGAGTTTCGATTTTAAACGGCCATAAGTTAGGACTATGGTATAAAAATGACTAGTTTAAAATATCAATTCGAAACTAGTATAGATTCCGATAAGATAATGAGGCCTTGCCTACATATCGTAATCTCAAGCTTGGGATAGAAAGGACTTTGTTTCCTAATTGTTCTAATCGGATCATCTTCAACATGGCCCGTATTGTTTGTTATTTGAGAATTGGTTGCTAAAAAAAAAGGTTTCTACCTAAATCTATCATTTTTTTTAGTTCTTCAAAATAAAAAAAGTCATCTTGTTCTTGTTTCAATTAATTTCTTCAATTTCTGGATTCTCATAATAATAAACCAAAAAAAACCTTCCTTCGTGTCTTTTAGTTTTCATTCAACTTTGTTTTCTTTGTTTTTAACTTTGGCTTTGTTTTTTAGGTTCCTCTACGGCCCCCTTTAAAAAAAAAAGGTTCGTCCTTTAATTCTTGTGTTTTCTTTCAATTTCCATTTTGTTGTTTTCATCTTTGGATTTCCTTTCGTTGTTCTCTTTGAAATCTTCTTATATTTTGCTAGTTCTCTACTCTTATGTTCAATCAATTTTTATTCTTTAAAAAAAAGTGTTTTGTTGTAAAAAGTTGTAGAGAAAAGATTTGATAAATCGGAGTTTCGATTTTAAACGGCCATAAGTTAGGACTATGGTATAAAAATGACTAGTTTAAAATATCAATTCGAAACTAGTATAGATTCCGATAAGATAAGGAGGCCTTGCCTACATATCGTAATCTCAAGCTGGGGATTGTAAGGACTTTGTTTCCTAATTGTTCTAATCGGATCATCTTCAACATGTTTTAGAAAATCAATCGTTCCTATTCTATTAGGTTTGTGAGTTCCTGGGGTTGTTCGCCAAGGTGGTCCGTATTGTTTGTTATTTGAGAATTGGTTGCTAGAAAAAGGATTCCTATCTCAATCTACCATGTTTTTTAGTTCTTCAAAATAAAAAAAGTCATCTTGTTCTTGTTTCAATTCCTTTCTTCATTTTCAGAATTCTCATAATAATAAACCAAAAAAAAACCTTCCTTCGTGTCTTTTAGTTTTCATTCAACTTGGTTTTCTTTGTTTTAAACTTTGGCTTTTGTTTTTTAGTTTCCTCTAAGGCTCTCTTCTGAAAAAAAAGGTTCGTACTTTAATTCTAGTGTTTTCTTTCAATTTCCTTTTTGTTGTTTTCATCTTTGGATTTCCTTTCGTTGTTTTCTTTGAAATCTTCTTTTATTTTTCAAGTTCTCTATTTTTATGTTCAATCAATTTTTGTTCTTTAAAAAAAAAGAAGTTTCTTGTTGTAAACAATTGTAGATAAAAGATTTGATAAATCGGAGTTTCGATTTTAAAAGGACATAACTTGGGACTAAGGTATAAAAATGACTAGTTTGAAATATCAATTCGAAACTAGTATGGATTCCGACAAGATAAAGAGGCCTTACCTACATATCGTAATCTCAAGCTTGGGATTGTGAGGACTTTGTTTCCTAATTTTTCTAATCGGATCATCTTCAACATGGCTCGTATTGTTTATTATTTGAGAATTGGTTGCTGAAAAAAGGGTTTCTATCTAAATCTACCATTTTTTCTGTTGTTCAAAATAAAAAAAGTCATCTTGTTCTTGTTTCAATTCCTTTCTTCATTTTCTGGATTCTAATAATAATAAACCAAAAAAAAACCTTCCTTCCTGTCTTTTAGTTTTCATTCAACTTTGTTTTCTTTGTTTTTAACTTTTGCTTTTGTTTTTTAGTTTCCTCTAAGGCCCTCTTTTTAAAAAAAAAAGGTTCAGGTTCGTACTTTAATTCTAGTTTTTTCTTTCAATTTCCTTTTTGTTGTTTTCATCTTTGGATTTCCTTTTGTTGTTCTCTTTGAAATCTTCTTATATTTTCCTAGTTCTCTATTTTTATGTTCAATCAATTTTTATTCTTAAAAAAAAAGTGTTTTGTTGTAAAAAGTTGTAGAGAAATGATTTGATAAATCGGAGTTTCGATTTTAAACGGCCATAAGTTAGGACTATGGTATAAAAATGACTAGTTTAAAATATCAATTCGAAACTAGTATAGATTCCGATAAGATAATGAGGCCTTGCCTACATATCGTAATCTCAAGCTTGGGATAGAAAGGACTTTGTTTCCTAATTGTTCTAATCGGATCATCTTCAACATGGCCCGTATTGTTTGTTATTTGAGAATTGGTTGCTAAAAAAAAAGGTTTCTACCTAAATCTATCATTTTTTTTAGTTCTTCAAAATAAAAAAAGTCATCTTGTTCTTGTTTCAATTAATTTCTTCAATTTCTGGATTCTCATAATAATAAACCAAAAAAAACCTTCCTTCGTGTCTTTTAGTTTTCATTCAACTTTGTTTTCTTTGTTTTTAACTTTGGCTTTGTTTTTTAGGTTCCTCTACGGCCCCCTTTAAAAAAAAAAGGTTCGTCCTTTAATTCTTGTGTTTTCTTTCAATTTCCATTTTGTTGTTTTCATCTTTGGATTTCCTTTCGTTGTTCTCTTTGAAATCTTCTTATATTTTGCTAGTTCTCTACTCTTATGTTCAATCAATTTTTATTCTTTAAAAAAAAGTGTTTTGTTGTAAAAAGTTGTAGAGAAAAGATTTGATAAATCGGAGTTTCGATTTTAAACGGCCATAAGTTAGGACTATGGTATAAAAATGACTAGTTTAAAATATCAATTCGAAACTAGTATAGATTCCGATAAGATAAGGAGGCCTTGCCTACATATCGTAATCTCAAGCTGGGGATTGTAAGGACTTTGTTTCCTAATTGTTCTAATCGGATCATCTTCAACATGTTTTAGAAAATCAATCGTTCCTATTCTATTAGGTTTGTGAGTTCCTGGGGTTGTTCGCCAAGGTGGTCCGTATTGTTTGTTATTTGAGAATTGGTTGCTAGAAAAAGGATTCCTATCTCAATCTACCATGTTTTTTAGTTCTTCAAAATAAAAAAAGTCATCTTGTTCTTGTTTCAATTCCTTTCTTCATTTTCAGAATTCTCATAATAATAAACCAAAAAAAAACCTTCCTTCGTGTCTTTTAGTTTTCATTCAACTTGGTTTTCTTTGTTTTAAACTTTGGCTTTTGTTTTTTAGTTTCCTCTAAGGCCCCCTTTTTTTTAATAAAAGGTTCGTACTTTAATTCTCGTGTTTTCTTTCAATTTCCTTTTTGTTGTTTTCAACTTTGGATTTCCTTTCGTTGTTCTCGTTGAAATCTTTTTTTATTTTTCTAGTTCTCTATTTTTATGTTCAATCAATTTTTGTTCTTTAAAAAAAAAAGAAGTGTCTTGTTGTAAACAATTGTAGATAAAAGATTTGATAAATCGGAGTTTCGATTTTAAAAGGCCATAACTTGGGACTAAGGTATAAAAATGACTAGTTTGAAATATCAATTCGAATCTAGTATGGATTCCGACATGATAAGGAGGCCTTGCCTACATATCGTAATCTCAAGATTGGGATAGAAATGACTTTGATTCCTAATTTTTTTAATCGGATCATCTTCAACGTGGTCCGTATTGTTTGTTATTTGAGAATTGGTTGCTGAAAAAAGGGTTCCTATCTAAATCTACCATGTTTTCCAATTCTGCAAAATAAAAAAAATTCATCTTGTTCTTGTTTCAATTCCTTTCTTCATTTTCAGAATTCTCATAATAATAAACCAAAAAAAACCTTCCTTCGTGTCTTTTAGTTTTCATTCAACTTTGTTTTCTTTGTTTTTCACTTTGGCTTTTGTTTTTTAGTTTCCTCTAAGGTCCTCTTTTTTAAAAAAAAGGTTCCTACTTTAATTATTGTGTTTTCTTTCAATTTCCTTTTTGTTGTTTTCAACTTTGGATTTCCTTTCGTTGTTCTCGTTGAAATCCTTTTTTATTTTTCTAGTTCTCTATTTTTATGTTCAATCAATTTTTGTTCTTTAAAAAAAAAAGAAGTGTCTTGTTGTAAAAAATTGTAGATAAAAGATTTGATAAATCGGAGTTTCGATTTTAAAAGGCCATAACTTGGGACTAAGGTATAAAAATGACTAGTTTAAAATAACAATTCGAAACTAGTATGGATTCCGAAATGATAAGGAGGCCTTGCCTACATATCGTAATCTCAAGCTTGGGATAGAAATGACTTTGTTTCCTAATTTTTTTAATCGGATCATCTTCAACGTGGCCCGTATTGTTTGTTATTTGAGAATTGGTTGCTGAAAAAAGGGTTCCTATCTAAATCTACCATGTTTTCCAGTTCTTCAAAATAAAAAAATTAATCTTGTTCTTGTTTCAATTCCTTTCTTCATTTTCAGGATTCTCATAATAATAAACGAAAAAAAACCTCCTCCGTGTCTTTTAGTTTTCATTCAACATTGTTTTCTTTGTTTTTCACTTTGGATTTTGTTTTTTAGTTTCCTCTAAGGCCCTCTTTTTAAAGAAAAGGTTCGTACTTTAATTCTTGTGTTTTCTTTCAATTTCCTTTTTGTTGTTTTCAGCTTTGGATTTCCTTTCGTTGTTCTCTTTGAAATCTTCTTTTATTTTTCAAGTTCTCTATTTTTATGTTCAATCAATTTTTGTTCTTAAAAAAAAAGAAGTTTCTTGTTGTAAACAATTGTTGATAAAAGATTTGATAAATCGGAGTTTCGATTTTAAAAGGCCATAACTTGGGACAAAGGTATAAAAATGACAAGTTTGTAATATCAATTCGAAACGAGTATGGATTCCGACATGATAAGGAGGCCTTGCCCACATATCGTAATCTCAAGATTGGGATAGAAATGACTTTGTTTCCTAATTTTTTTAATCGGATCATCTTCAACGTGGCCCGTATTGTTTGTTATTTGAGAATTGGTTGCTGAAAAAAGGGTTCCTATCTAAATCTACCATGTTTTCCAGTTCTTCAAAATAAAAAAAATTCATCTTGTTCTTGTTTCAATTCCTTTCTTCATTTTCAGGATTCTCATAATAATAAACGAAAAAAAACCTTCCTTCGTGTCTTTTAGCTTTCATTCAACTTTGTTTTCTTTGTTTTTCACTTTGGCTTTTGTTTTTTAGTTTCCTCTAAGGCCCTCTTTTTAAAAAAAAGGTTCGTACTTTAATTCTTGTGTTTTCTTTCAATTTCCTTTTTGTTGTTTTCAGCTTTGGATTTCCTTTCGTTGTTCTCTTTGAAATCTTCTTTTATTTTTCAAGTTCTCTATTATTATGTTCAATCAATTTTTGTTCTTTAAAAAAAAAAGAAGTGTCTTGTTGTAAAACATTGTAGATAAAAGATTTGATAAATCGGAGTTTCGATTTTAAAAGGCCATAACTTGGGACTAAGGTATAAAAACGACTAGTTTAAAATAACAATTCGAAACTAGTATGGATTCCGACATGATAAGGAGGCCTTGCCTACATATCGTAATCTCAAGCTTGGGATAGAAATGACTTTGTTTCCTAATTTTTTTAATCGGATCATCTTCAACGTGGCCCATATTGTTTGTTATTTGAGAATTGGTTGCTGAAAAAAGGGTTCCTATCTAAATCTACCATGTTTTCCATTTCTTCAAAATAAAAAAATTCATCTTGTTCTTGTTTCAATTCCTTTCTTCATTTTCAGGATTCTCATAATAATAAACCAAAAAAAACCTTCCTCCGTGTCTTTTAGTTTTCATTCAACATTGTTTTCTTTGTTTTAAACTTTGGCTTTTGTTTTTTAGTTTCCTCTAAGGCCCTCTTTTTAAAAAAAAGGTTCGTACTTTAATTCTAGTGTTTTCTTTCAATTTCCTTTTTGTTGTTTTCATCTTTGGATTTCCTTTCGTTGTTTTCTTTGAAATCTTCTTTTATTTTTCAAGTTCTCTATTTTTATGTTCAATCAATTTTTGTTCTTTAAAAAAAAAGAAGTTTCTTGTTGTAAACAATTGTAGATAAAAGATTTGATAAATCGGAGTTTCGATTTTAAAAGGCCATAACTTGGGACTAAGGTATAAAAATGACTAGTTTGAAATATCAATTCCAAACTAGTATTGATTCCGACAAGATAAAGAGGCCTTACCTACATATCGTAATCTCAAGCTTGGGATTGTGAGGACTTTGTTTCCTAATTTTTTTAATCGGATCATCTTCCACATGGCGCGTATTGTTTGTTATTTGAGAATTGGTTGCTGAAAAAAGGGTTTCTGTCTAAATCTACCATTTTTTCTGTTGTTCAAAATAAAAAAAGTCATCTTGTTCTTGTTTCAATTCCTTTCTTCATTTTCTGGATTCTAATAATAAGAAACCAAAAAAAAACCTTCCTTCGTGTCTTTTAGTTTTCATTCAACTTTGTTTTCTTTGTTTTTAACTTTTGCTTTTGTTTTTTAGTTTCCTCTAAGGCCCTCTTTTGAAAAAAAAGGTTCGTACTTTAATTCTAGTGTTTTCTTTCAATTTCCTTTTTGTTGTTTTCATCTTTGGATTTCCTTTCGTTGTTTTCTTTTAAATCTTCTTTTATTTTTCAAGTTCTCTATTTTTATGTTCAATCAATTTTTGTTCTTTAAAAAAAAAGAAGTTTCTTGTTGTAAACAATTGTAGATAAAAGATTTGATAAATCGGAGTTTCGATTTTAAAAGGACATAACTTGGGACTAAGGTATAAAAATGACTAGTTTGAAATATCAATTCGAAACTAGTATGGATTCCGACAAGATAAAGAGGCCTTACCTACATATCGTAATCTCAAGCTTGGGATTCTGAGGACTTTGTTTCCTAATTTTTCTAATCGGATCATCTTCAACATGGCGCGTATTGTTTGTTATTTGAGAATTGGTTGCTGAAAAAAGGGTTTCTATCTAAATCTACCATTTTTTCTGTTGTTCAAAATAAAAAAAGTCATCTTGTTCTTGTTTCAATTCCTTTCTTCATTTTCTGGATTCTAATAATAATAAACCAAAAAAAAACCTTCCTTCGTGTCTTTTAGTTTTCATTCAACTTTGTTTTCTTTGTTTTTAACTTTTGCTTTTGTTTTTTAGTTTCCTCTAAGGCCCTTTTTTTGTAAAAAAAAGGTTCAGGTTCGTACTTTAATTCTAGTTTTTTCTTTCAATTTCCTTTTTGTTGTTTTCATCTTTGGATTTCCTTTCGTTGTTCTCTTTGAAATCTTCTTATATTTTCCTAGTTCTCTATTTTTATGTTCAATCAATTTTTATTCTTAAAAAAAGTGTTTTGTTGTAAAAAGTTGTAGAGAAATGATTTGATAAATCGGAGTTTCGATTTTAAACGGCCATAAGTTAGGACTATGGTATAAAAATGACTAGTTTAAAATATCAATTCGAAACTAGTATAGATTCCGACAAGATAAGGAGGCCTTGCCTACATATCGTAATCTCAAGCTGGGGATTGTAAGGACTTTGTTTCCTAATTGTTCTAATCGGATCATCTTCAACATGTTTTAGAAAATCAATCGTTCCTATTCTATTAGGTTTGTGAGTTCCTAGGGTTGTTCGCCAAGGTGGTCTGTATTGTTTGTTATTTGAGAATTGGTAGCTGAAAAAAGGGTGTCTATCTAAATCTATAATTTTTCTCAGCTCTTCAAAATAAAAAAAAGTCATCTAGTTCTTGTTTCAATTAATTTCTTCAATTTCTGGATTCTCATAATAATAAACCAAAAAAAACCTTCCTTCGTGTCTTTTAGTTTTCATTCAACTTTGTTTTCTTTGTTTTAAACTTTGGCTTTTGTTTTTTAGTTTCCTCTAAGGCCCTTTTTTGAAAAAAAAAGGTTCGTACTTTAATTCTAGTGTTTTCTTTCAATTTCCTTTTTGTTGTTTTCATCTTTGGATTTCCTTTCGTTGTTTTCTTTCAAATCTTCTTTTATTTTTCAAGTTCTCTATTTTTATGTTCAATCAATTTTTGTTCTTTAAAAAAAAAGAAGTTTCTTGTTGTAAACAATTGTAGATAAAAGATTTGATAAATCGGAGTTTCGATTTTAAAAGGCCATAACTTGGGACTAAGGTATAAAAATGACTAGTTTGAAATATCAATTCGAAACTAGTATGGATTCCGACAAGATAAAGAGGCCTTACCTACATATCGTAATCTCAAGCTTTGGATTGTGAGGACTTTGTTTCCTAATTTTTCTAATCGGATCATCTTCAACATGGCGCGTATTGTTTGTTATTTGAGAATTGGTTGCTGAAAAAAGGGTTTCTATCTAAATCTACCATTTTTTCTGTTGTTCAAAATAAAAAAAGTCATCTTGTTCTTGTTTCAATTCCTTTCTTCATTTTCTGGATTCTAATAATAATAAACCAAAAAAAAACCTTCCTTCGTGTCTTTTAGTTTTCATTCAACTTTGTTTTCTTTGTTTTTAACTTTGGCTTTTGTTTTTTACTTTCCTCTAAGGCCCTCTTTTTTAAAAAAAAGGTTCAGGTTCGTACTTTAATTCTAGTTTTTTCTTTCAATTTCCTTTTTGTTGTTTTCATCTTTGGATTTCCTTTCGTTGTTCTCTTTGAAATCTTCTTATATTTTGCTAGTTCTGTATTTTTATGTTCAATCAATTTTTATTCTTAAAAAAAAGTGTTTTGTTGTAAAAAGTTGTAGAGAAATGATTTGATAAATCGGAGTTTCGATTTTAAACGGCCATAAGTTAGGACTATGGTATAAAAATGACTAGTTTAAAATATCAATTCGAAACTAGTATAGATTCCGATAAGATAATGAGGCCTTGCCTACATATCGTAATCTCAAGCTTGGGATAGAAAGGACTTTGTTTCCTAATTGTTCTAATCGGATCATCTTCAACATGGCCCGTATTGTTTGTTATTTGAGAATTGGTTGCTAAAAAAAAGGTTTCTACCTAAATCTATCATTTTTTTAGTTCTTCAAAATAAAAAAAGTCATCTTGTTCTTGTTTCAATTAATTTCTTCAATTTCTGGATTCTCATAATAATAAACCAAAAAAAACCTTCCTTCGTGTCTTTTAGTTTTCATTCAACTTTGTTTTCTTTGTTTTTAACTTTGGCTTTGTTTTTTAGTTTCCTCTAAGGCCCCCTTTAAAAAAAAAAGGTTCGTCCTTTAATTCTTGTGTTTTCTTTCAATTTCCTTTTTGTTGTTTTCATCTTTGGATTTCCTTTCGTTGTTCTCTTTGAAATCTTCTTATATTTTGCTAGTTCTCTACTCTTATGTTCAATCAATTTTTATTCTTTAAAAAAAAGTGTTTTGTTGTAAAAAGTTGTAGAGAAAAGATTTGATAAATCAGAGTTTCGATTTTAAACGGCCATAAGTTAGGACTATGGTATAAAAATGACTAGTTTAAAATATCAATTCGAAACTAGTATAGATTCCGATAAGATAAGGAGGCCTTGCCTACATATCGTAATCTCAAGCTGGGGATTGTAAGGACTTTGTTTCCTAATTGTTCTAATCGGATCATCTTCAACATGTTTTAGAAAATCAATCGTTCCTATTCTATTAGGTTTGTGAGTTCCTGGGGTTGTTCGCCAAGGTGGTCCGTATTGTTTGTTATTTGAGAATTGGTTGCTAGAAAAAGGATTCCTATCTCAATCTACCATGTTTTTTAGTTCTTCAAAATAAAAAAAGTCATCTTGTTCTTGTTTCAATTCCTTTCTTCATTTTCAGAATTCTCATAATAATAAACCAAAAAAAAACCTTCCTTCGTGTCTTTTAGTTTTCATTCAACTTTGTTTTCTTTGTTTTAAACTTTGGCTTTTGTTTTTTAGTTTCCTCTAAGGCTCTCTTTTGAAAAAAAAGGTTCGTACTTTAATTCTAGTGTTTTCTTTCAATTTCCTTTTTGTTGTTTTCATCTTTGGATTTCCTTTCGTTGTTTTCTTTGAAATCTTCTTTTATTTTTCAAGTTCTCTATTTTTATGTTCAATCAATTTTTGTTCTTTAAAAAAAAAGAAGTTTCTTGTTGTAAACAATTGTAGATAAAAGATTTGATAAATCGGAGTTTCGATTTTAAAAGGACATAACTTGGGACTAAGGTATAAAAATGACTAGTTTGAAATATCAATTCGAAACTAGTATGGATTCCGACAAGATAAAGAGGCCTTACCTACATATCGTAATCTCAAGCTTGGGATTGTGAGGACTTTGTTTCCTAATTTTTCTAATCGGATCATCTTCAACATGGCTCGTATTGTTTATTATTTGAGAATTGGTTGCTGAAAAAAGGGTTTCTATCTAAATCTACCATTTTTTCTGTTGTTCAAAATAAAAAAAGTCATCTTGTTCTTGTTTCAATTCCTTTCTTCATTTTCTGGATTCTAATAATAATAAACCAAAAAAAAACCTTCCTTCCTGTCTTTTAGTTTTCATTCAACTTTGTTTTCTTTGTTTTTAACTTTTGCTTTTGTTTTTTAGTTTCCTCTAAGGCCCTCTTTTTTAAAAAAAAAGGTTCAGGTTCGTACTTTAATTCTAGTTTTTTCTTTCAATTTCCTTTTTGTTGTTTTCATCTTTGGATTTCCTTTTGTTGTTCTCTTTGAAATCTTCTTATATTTTCCTAGTTCTCTATTTTTATGTTCAATCAATTTTTATTCTTAAAAAAAAAGTGTTTTGTTGTAAAAAGTTGTAGAGAAATGATTTGATAAATCGGAGTTTCGATTTTAAACGGCCATAAGTTAGGACTATGGTATAAAAATGACTAGTTTAAAATATCAATTCGAAACTAGTATAGATTCCGATAAGATAATGAGGCCTTGCCTACATATCGTAATCTCAAGCTTGGGATAGAAAGGACTTTGTTTCCTAATTGTTCTAATCGGATCATCTTCAACATGGCCCGTATTGTTTGTTATTTGAGAATTGGTTGCTAAAAAAAAGGTTTCTACCTAAATCTATCATTTTTTTTAGTTCTTCAAAATAAAAAAAGTCATCTTGTTCTTGTTTCAATTAATTTCTTCAATTTCTGGATTCTCATAATAATAAACCAAAAAAAACCTTCCTTCGTGTCTTTTAGTTTTCATTCAACTTTGTTTTCTTTGTTTTTAACTTTGGCTTTGTTTTTTAGTTTCCTCTAAGGCCCCCTTTAAAAAAAAAAGGTTCGTCCTTTAATTCTTGTGTTTTCTTTCAATTTCCTTTTTGTTGTTTTCATCTTTGGATTTCCTTTCGTTGTTCTCTTTGAAATCTTCTTATATTTTGCTAGTTCTCTACTCTTATGTTCAATCAATTTTTATTCTTTAAAAAAAAGTGTTTTGTTGTAAAAAGTTGTAGAGAAAAGATTTGATAAATCAGAGTTTCGATTTTAAACGGCCATAAGTTAGGACTATGGTATAAAAATGACTAGTTTAAAATATCAATTCGAAACTAGTATAGATTCCGATAAGATAAGGAGGCCTTGCCTACATATCGTAATCTCAAGCTGGGGATTGTAAGGACTTTGTTTCCTAATTGTTCTAATCGGATCATCTTCAACATGTTTTAGAAAATCAATCGTTCCTATTCTATTAGGTTTGTGAGTTCCTGGGGTTGTTCGCCAAGGTGGTCCGTATTGTTTGTTATTTGAGAATTGGTTGCTAGAAAAAGGATTCCTATCTCAATCTACCATGTTTTTTAGTTCTTCAAAATAAAAAAAGTCATCTTGTTCTTGTTTCAATTCCTTTCTTCATTTTCAGAATTCTCATAATAATAAACCAAAAAAAAACCTTCCTTCGTGTCTTTTAGTTTTCATTCAACTTTGTTTTCTTTGTTTTAAACTTTGGCTTTTGTTTTTTAGTTTCCTCTAAGGCTCTCTTCTGAAAAAAAAGGTTCGTACTTTAATTCTAGTGTTTTCTTTCAATTTCCTTTTTGTTGTTTTCATCTTTGGATTTCCTTTCGTTGTTTTCTTTGAAATCTTCTTTTATTTTTCAAGTTCTCTATTTTTATGTTCAATCAATTTTTGTTCTTTAAAAAAAAAGAAGTTTCTTGTTGTAAACAATTGTAGATAAAAGATTTGATAAATCGGAGTTTCGATTTTAAAAGGACATAACTTGGGACTAAGGTATAAAAATGACTAGTTTGAAATATCAATTCGAAACTAGTATGGATTCCGACAAGATAAAGAGGCCTTACCTACATATCGTAATCTCAAGCTTGGGATTGTGAGGACTTTGTTTCCTAATTTTTCTAATCGGATCATCTTCAACATGGCTCGTATTGTTTATTATTTGAGAATTGGTTGCTGAAAAAAGGGTTTCTATCTAAATCTACCATTTTTTCTGTTGTTCAAAATAAAAAAAGTCATCTTGTTCTTGTTTCAATTCCTTTCTTCATTTTCTGGATTCTAATAATAATAAACCAAAAAAAAACCTTCCTTCCTGTCTTTTAGTTTTCATTCAACTTTGTTTTCTTTGTTTTTAACTTTTGCTTTTGTTTTTTAGTTTCCTCTAAGGCCCTCTTTTTAAAAAAAAAAGGTTCAGGTTCGTACTTTAATTCTAGTTTTTTCTTTCAATTTCCTTTTTGTTGTTTTCATCTTTGGATTTCCTTTTGTTGTTCTCTTTGAAATCTTCTTATATTTTCCTAGTTCTCTATTTTTATGTTCAATCAATTTTTATTCTTAAAAAAAAAGTGTTTTGTTGTAAAAAGTTGTAGAGAAATGATTTGATAAATCGGAGTTTCGATTTTAAACGGCCATAAGTTAGGACTATGGTATAAAAATGACTAGTTTAAAATATCAATTCGAAACTAGTATAGATTCCGATAAGATAATGAGGCCTTGCCTACATATCGTAATCTCAAGCTTGGGATAGAAAGGACTTTGTTTCCTAATTGTTCTAATCGGATCATCTTCAACATGGCCCGTATTGTTTGTTATTTGAGAATTGGTTGCTAAAAAAAAAGGTTTCTACCTAAATCTATCATTTTTTTTAGTTCTTCAAAATAAAAAAAGTCATCTTGTTCTTGTTTCAATTAATTTCTTCAATTTCTGGATTCTCATAATAATAAACCAAAAAAAAACCTTCCTTCGTGTCTTTTAGTTTTCATTCAACTTTGTTTTCTTTGTTTTTAACTTTGGCTTTGTTTTTTAGGTTCCTCTACGGCCCCCTTTAAAAAAAAAAGGTTCGTCCTTTAATTCTTGTGTTTTCTTTCAATTTCCATTTTGTTGTTTTCATCTTTGGATTTCCTTTCGTTGTTCTCTTTGAAATCTTCTTATATTTTGCTAGTTCTCTACTCTTATGTTCAATCAATTTTTATTCTTTAAAAAAAAGTGTTTTGTTGTAAAAAGTTGTAGAGAAAAGATTTGATAAATCGGAGTTTCGATTTTAAACGGCCATAAGTTAGGACTATGGTATAAAAATGACTAGTTTAAAATATCAATTCGAAACTAGTATAGATTCCGATAAGATAAGGAGGCCTTGCCTACATATCGTAATCTCAAGCTGGGGATTGTAAGGACTTTGTTTCCTAATTGTTCTAATCGGATCATCTTCAACATGTTTTAGAAAATCAATCGTTCCTATTCTATTAGGTTTGTGAGTTCCTGGGGTTGTTCGCCAAGGTGGTCCGTATTGTTTGTTATTTGAGAATTGGTTGCTAGAAAAAGGATTCCTATCTCAATCTACCATGTTTTTTAGTTCTTCAAAATAAAAAAAGTCATCTTGTTCTTGTTTCAATTCCTTTCTTCATTTTCAGAATTCTCATAATAATAAACCAAAAAAAAACCTTCCTTCGTGTCTTTTAGTTTTCATTCAACTTGGTTTTCTTTGTTTTAAACTTTGGCTTTTGTTTTTTAGTTTCCTCTAAGGCCCCCTTTTTTTTAATAAAAGGTTCGTACTTTAATTCTCGTGTTTTCTTTCAATTTCCTTTTTGTTGTTTTCAACTTTGGATTTCCTTTCGTTGTTCTCGTTGAAATCTTTTTTTATTTTTCTAGTTCTCTATTTTTATGTTCAATCAATTTTTGTTCTTTAAAAAAAAAAAGAAGTGTCTTGTTGTAAACAATTGTAGATAAAAGATTTGATAAATCGGAGTTTCGATTTTAAAAGGCCATAACTTGGGACTAAGGTATAAAAATGACTAGTTTGAAATATCAATTCGAATCTAGTATGGATTCCGACATGATAAGGAGGCCTTGCCTACATATCGTAATCTCAAGATTGGGATAGAAATGACTTTGATTCCTAATTTTTTTAATCGGATCATCTTCAACGTGGTCCGTATTGTTTGTTATTTGAGAATTGGTTGCTGAAAAAAGGGTTCCTATCTAAATCTACCATGTTTTCCAATTCTGCAAAATAAAAAAAATTCATCTTGTTCTTGTTTCAATTCCTTTCTTCATTTTCAGAATTCTCATAATAATAAACCAAAAAAAACCTTCCTTCGTGTCTTTTAGTTTTCATTCAACTTTGTTTTCTTTGTTTTTCACTTTGGCTTTTGTTTTTTAGTTTCCTCTAAGGTCCTCTTTTTTAAAAAAAAGGTTCCTACTTTAATTATTGTGTTTTCTTTCAATTTCCTTTTTGTTGTTTTCAACTTTGGATTTCCTTTCGTTGTTCTCGTTGAAATCCTTTTTTATTTTTCTAGTTCTCTATTTTTATGTTCAATCAATTTTTGTTCTTTAAAAAAAAAAGAAGTGTCTTGTTGTAAAAAATTGTAGATAAAAGATTTGATAAATCGGAGTTTCGATTTTAAAAGGCCATAACTTGGGACTAAGGTATAAAAATGACTAGTTTAAAATAACAATTCGAAACTAGTATGGATTCCGAAATGATAAGGAGGCCTTGCCTACATATCGTAATCTCAAGCTTGGGATAGAAATGACTTTGTTTCCTAATTTTTTTAATCGGATCATCTTCAACGTGGCCCGTATTGTTTGTTATTTGAGAATTGGTTGCTGAAAAAAGGGTTCCTATCTAAATCTACCATGTTTTCCAGTTCTTCAAAATAAAAAAATTAATCTTGTTCTTGTTTCAATTCCTTTCTTCATTTTCAGGATTCTCATAATAATAAACGAAAAAAAACCTCCTCCGTGTCTTTTAGTTTTCATTCAACATTGTTTTCTTTGTTTTTCACTTTGGATTTTGTTTTTTAGTTTCCTCTAAGGCCCTCTTTTTAAAGAAAAGGTTCGTACTTTAATTCTTGTGTTTTCTTTCAATTTCCTTTTTGTTGTTTTCAGCTTTGGATTTCCTTTCGTTGTTCTCTTTGAAATCTTCTTTTATTTTTCAAGTTCTCTATTTTTATGTTCAATCAATTTTTGTTCTTAAAAAAAAAGAAGTTTCTTGTTGTAAACAATTGTTGATAAAAGATTTGATAAATCGGAGTTTCGATTTTAAAAGGCCATAACTTGGGACAAAGGTATAAAAATGACAAGTTTGTAATATCAATTCGAAACGAGTATGGATTCCGACATGATAAGGAGGCCTTGCCCACATATCGTAATCTCAAGATTGGGATAGAAATGACTTTGTTTCCTAATTTTTTTAATCGGATCATCTTCAACGTGGCCCGTATTGTTTGTTATTTGAGAATTGGTTGCTGAAAAAAGGGTTCCTATCTAAATCTACCATGTTTTCCAGTTCTTCAAAATAAAAAAAATTCATCTTGTTCTTGTTTCAATTCCTTTCTTCATTTTCAGGATTCTCATAATAATAAACGAAAAAAAACCTTCCTTCGTGTCTTTTAGCTTTCATTCAACTTTGTTTTCTTTGTTTTTCACTTTGGCTTTTGTTTTTTAGTTTCCTCTAAGGCCCTCTTTTTAAAAAAAAGGTTCGTACTTTAATTCTTGTGTTTTCTTTCAATTTCCTTTTTGTTGTTTTCAGCTTTGGATTTCCTTTCGTTGTTCTCTTTGAAATCTTCTTTTATTTTTCAAGTTCTCTATTATTATGTTCAATCAATTTTTGTTCTTTAAAAAAAAAAGAAGTGTCTTGTTGTAAAACATTGTAGATAAAAGATTTGATAAATCGGAGTTTCGATTTTAAAAGGCCATAACTTGGGACTAAGGTATAAAAACGACTAGTTTAAAATAACAATTCGAAACTAGTATGGATTCCGACATGATAAGGAGGCCTTGCCTACATATCGTAATCTCAAGCTTGGGATAGAAATGACTTTGTTTCCTAATTTTTTTAATCGGATCATCTTCAACGTGGCCCATATTGTTTGTTATTTGAGAATTGGTTGCTGAAAAAAGGGTTCCTATCTAAATCTACCATGTTTTCCATTTCTTCAAAATAAAAAAATTCATCTTGTTCTTGTTTCAATTCCTTTCTTCATTTTCAGGATTCTCATAATAATAAACCAAAAAAAACCTTCCTCCGTGTCTTTTAGTTTTCATTCAACATTGTTTTCTTTGTTTTAAACTTTGGCTTTTGTTTTTTAGTTTCCTCTAAGGCCCTCTTTTTAAAAAAAAGGTTCGTACTTTAATTCTAGTGTTTTCTTTCAATTTCCTTTTTGTTGTTTTCATCTTTGGATTTCCTTTCGTTGTTTTCTTTGAAATCTTCTTTTATTTTTCAAGTTCTCTATTTTTATGTTCAATCAATTTTTGTTCTTTAAAAAAAAAGAAGTTTCTTGTTGTAAACAATTGTAGATAAAAGATTTGATAAATCGGAGTTTCGATTTTAAAAGGCCATAACTTGGGACTAAGGTATAAAAATGACTAGTTTGAAATATCAATTCCAAACTAGTATTGATTCCGACAAGATAAAGAGGCCTTACCTACATATCGTAATCTCAAGCTTGGGATTGTGAGGACTTTGTTTCCTAATTTTTTTAATCGGATCATCTTCCACATGGCGCGTATTGTTTGTTATTTGAGAATTGGTTGCTGAAAAAAGGGTTTCTGTCTAAATCTACCATTTTTTCTGTTGTTCAAAATAAAAAAAGTCATCTTGTTCTTGTTTCAATTCCTTTCTTCATTTTCTGGATTCTAATAATAATAAACCGAAAAAAAACCTTCCTTCGTGTCTTTTAGTTTTCATTCAACTTTGTTTTCTTTGTTTTTAACTTTTGCTTTTGTTTTTTAGTTTCCTCTAAGGCCCTCTTTTTATAAAAAAAGGTTCAGGTTCGTACTTTAATTCTAGTTTTTTCTTTCAATTTCCTTTTTGTTGTTTTCATCTTTGGATTTCCTTTCGTTGTTCTCTTTGAAATCTTCTTATATTTTGCTAGTTCTCTATTTTTATGTTCAATCAATTTTTATTCTTAAAAAAAAAGTGTTTTGTTGTAAAAAGTTGTAGAGAAATGATTTGATAAATCGGAGTTTCGATTTTAAACGGCCATAAGTTAGGACTATGGTATAAAAATGACTAGTTTAAAATATCAATTCGAAACTAGTATAGATTCCGATAAGATAAGGAGGCCTTGCCTACATATCGTAATCTCAAGCTGGGGATTGTAAGGACTTTGTTTCCTAATTGTTCTAATCGGATCATCTTCAACATGTTTTAGAAAATCAATCGTTCCTATTCTATTAGGTTTGTGAGTTCCTGGGGTTGTTCGCCAAGGTGGTCCGTATTGTTTGTTATTTGAGAATTGGTTGCTAGAAAAAGGATTCCTATCTCAATCTACCATGTTTTTTAGTTCTTCAAAATAAAAAAAGTCATCTTGTTCTTGTTTCAATTCCTTTCTTCATTTTCAGAATTCTCATAATAATAAACCAAAAAAAAACCTTCCTTCGTGTCTTTTAGTTTTCATTCAACTTGGTTTTCTTTGTTTTAAACTTTGGCTTTTGTTTTTTAGTTTCCTCTAAGGCCCCCTTTTTTTTAATAAAAGGTTCGTACTTTAATTCTTGTGTTTTCTTTCAATTTCCTTTTTGTTGTTTTCAACTTTGGATTTCCTTTCGTTGTTCTCGTTGAAATCTTTTTTTATTTTTCTAGTTCTCTATTTTTATGTTCAATCAATTTTTGTTCTTTAAAAAAAAAAAAGAAGTGTCTTGTTGTAAACAATTGTAGATAAAAGATTTGATAAATCGGAGTTTCGATTTTAAAAGGCCATAACTTGGGACTAAGGTATAAAAATGACTAGTTTGAAATATCAATTCGAATCTAGTATGGATTCCGACATGATAAGGAGGCCTTGCCTACATATCGTAATCTCAAGATTGGGATAGAAATGACTTTGATTCCTAATTTTTTTAATCGGATCATCTTCAACGTGGTCCGTATTGTTTGTTATTTGAGAATTGGTTGCTGAAAAAAGGGTTCCTATCTAAATCTACCATGTTTTCCAATTCTGCAAAATAAAAAAAATTCATCTTGTTCTTGTTTCAATTCCTTTCTTCATTTTCAGAATTCTCATAATAATAAACCAAAAAAAACCTTCCTTCGTGTCTTTTAGTTTTCATTCAACTTTGTTTTCTTTGTTTTTCACTTTGGCTTTTGTTTTTTAGTTTCCTCTAAGGTCCTCTTTTTAAAAAAAAAGGTTCCTACTTTAATTATTGTGTTTTCTTTCAATTTCCTTTTTGTTGTTTTCAACTTTGGATTTCCTTTCGTTGTTCTCGTTGAAATCCTTTTTTATTTTTCTAGTTCTCTATTTTTATGTTCAATCAATTTTTGTTCTTTAAAAAAAAAAGAAGTGTCTTGTTGTAAAAAATTGTAGATAAAAGATTTGATAAATCGGAGTTTCGATTTTAAAAGGCCATAACTTGGGACTAAGGTATAAAAATGACTAGTTTAAAATAACAATTCGAAACTAGTATGGATTCCGAAATGATAAGGAGGCCTTGCCTACATATCGTAATCTCAAGCTTGGGATAGAAATGACTTTGTTTCCTAATTTTTTTAATCGGATCATCTTCAACGTGGCCCGTATTGTTTTTTATTTGAGAATTGGTTGCTGAAAAAAGGGTTCCTATCTAAATCTACCATGTTTTCCAGTTCTTCAAAATAAAAAAATTAATCTTGTTCTTGTTTCAATTCCTTTCTTCATTTTCAGGATTCTCATAATAATAAACCAAAAAAAACCTCCTCCGTGTCTTTTAGTTTTCATTCAACATTGTTTTCTTTGTTTTTCACTTTGGATTTTGTTTTTTAGTTTCCTCTAAGGCCCTCTTTTTAAAGAAAAGGTTCGTACTTTAATTCTTGTGTTTTCTTTCAATTTCCTTTTTGTTGTTTTCAGCTTTGGATTTCCTTTCGTTGTTCTCTTTGAAATCTTCTTTTATTTTTCAAGTTCTCTATTTTTATGTTCAATCAATTTTTGTTCTTAAAAAAAAAGAAGTTTCTTGTTGTAAACAATTGTTGATAAAAGATTTGATAAATCGGAGTTTCGATTTTAAAAGGCCATAACTTGGGACAAAGGTATAAAAATGACAAGTTTGTAATATCAATTCGAAACGAGTATGGATTCCGACATGATAAGGAGGCCTTGCCCACATATCGTAATCTCAAGATTGGGATAGAAATGACTTTGTTTCCTAATTTTTTTAATCGGATCATCTTCAACGTGGCCCGTATTGTTTGTTATTTGAGAATTGGTTGCTGAAAAAAGGGTTCCTATCTAAATCTACCATGTTTTCCAGTTCTTCAAAATAAAAAAAATTCATCTTGTTCTTGTTTCAATTCCTTTCTTCATTTTCAGGATTCTCATAATAATAAACGAAAAAAAACCTTCCTTCGTGTCTTTTAGCTTTCATTCAACTTTGTTTTCTTTGTTTTTCACTTTGGCTTTTGTTTTTTAGTTTCCTCTAAGGCCCTCTTTTTAAAGAAAAGGTTCGTACTTTAATTCTTGTGTTTTCTTTCAATTTCCTTTTTGTTGTTTTCAGCTTTGGATTTCCTTTCGTTGTTCTCTTTGAAATCTTCTTTTATTTTTCAAGTTCTCTATTTTTATGTTCAATCAATTTTTGTTCTTAAAAAAAAAGAAGTTTCTTGTTGTAAACAATTGTTGATAAAAGATTTGATAAATCGGAGTTTCGATTTTAAAAGGCCATAACTTGGGACAAAGGTATAAAAATGACAAGTTTGTAATATCAATTCGAAACGAGTATGGATTCCGACATGATAAGGAGGCCTTGCCCACATATCGTAATCTCAAGATTGGGATAGAAATGACTTTGTTTCCTAATTTTTTTAATCGGATCATCTTCAACGTGGCCCGTATTGTTTGTTATTTGAGAATTGGTTGCTGAAAAAAGGGTTCCTATCTAAATCTACCATGTTTTCCAGTTCTTCAAAATAAAAAAAATTCATCTTGTTCTTGTTTCAATTCCTTTCTTCATTTTCAGGATTCTCATAATAATAAACGAAAAAAAACCTTCCTTCGTGTCTTTTAGCTTTCATTCAACTTTGTTTTCTTTGTTTTTCACTTTGGCTTTTGTTTTTTAGTTTCCTCTAAGGCCCTCTTTTTAAAAAAAAGGTTCGTACTTTAATTCTTGTGTTTTCTTTCAATTTCCTTTTTGTTGTTTTCAGCTTTGGATTTCCTTTCGTTGTTCTCTTTGAAATCTTCTTTTATTTTTCAAGTTCTCTATTATTATGTTCAATCAATTTTTGTTCTTTAAAAAAAAAAGAAGTGTCTTGTTGTAAAACATTGTAGATAAAAGATTTGATAAATCGGAGTTTCGATTTTAAAAGGCCATAACTTGGGACTAAGGTATAAAAACGACTAGTTTAAAATAACAATTCGAAACTAGTATGGATTCCGACATGATAAGGAGGCCTTGCCTACATATCGTAATCTCAAGCTTGGGATAGAAATGACTTTGTTTCCTAATTTTTTTAATCGGATCATCTTCAACGTGGCCCATATTGTTTGTTATTTGAGAATTGGTTGCTGAAAAAAGGGTTCCTATCTAAATCTACCATGTTTTCCATTTCTTCAAAATAAAAAAATTCATCTTGTTCTTGTTTCAATTCCTTTCTTCATTTTCAGGATTCTCATAATAATAAACCAAAAAAAACCTTCCTCCGTGTCTTTTAGTTTTCATTCAACATTGTTTTCTTTGTTTTAAACTTTGGCTTTTGTTTTTTAGTTTCCTCTAAGGCCCTCTTTTTAAAAAAAAGGTTCGTACTTTAATTCTAGTGTTTTCTTTCAATTTCCTTTTTGTTGTTTTCATCTTTGGATTTCCTTTCGTTGTTTTCTTTGAAATCTTCTTTTATTTTTCAAGTTCTCTATTTTTATGTTCAATCAATTTTTGTTCTTTAAAAAAAAAGAAGTTTCTTGTTGTAAACAATTGTAGATAAAAGATTTGATAAATCGGAGTTTCGATTTTAAAAGGCCATAACTTGGGACTAAGGTATAAAAATGACTAGTTTGAAATATCAATTCCAAACTAGTATTGATTCCGACAAGATAAAGAGGCCTTACCTACATATCGTAATCTCAAGCTTGGGATTGTGAGGACTTTGTTTCCTAATTTTTTTAATCGGATCATCTTCCACATGGCGCGTATTGTTTGTTATTTGAGAATTGGTTGCTGAAAAAAGGGTTTCTGTCTAAATCTACCATTTTTTCTGTTGTTCAAAATAAAAAAAGTCATCTTGTTCTTGTTTCAATTCCTTTCTTCATTTTCTGGATTCTAATAATAATAAACCGAAAAAAAACCTTCCTTCGTGTCTTTTAGTTTTCATTCAACTTTGTTTTCTTTGTTTTTAACTTTTGCTTTTGTTTTTTAGTTTCCTCTAAGGCCCTCTTTTTATAAAAAAAGGTTCAGGTTCGTACTTTAATTCTAGTTTTTTCTTTCAATTTCCTTTTTGTTGTTTTCATCTTTGGATTTCCTTTCGTTGTTCTCTTTGAAATCTTCTTATATTTTGCTAGTTCTCTATTTTTATGTTCAATCAATTTTTATTCTTAAAAAAAAAGTGTTTTGTTGTAAAAAGTTGTAGAGAAATGATTTGATAAATCGGAGTTTCGATTTTAAACGGCCATAAGTTAGGACTATGGTATAAAAATGACTAGTTTAAAATATCAATTCGAAACTAGTATAGATTCCGATAAGATAAGGAGGCCTTGCCTACATATCGTAATCTCAAGCTGGGGATTGTAAGGACTTTGTTTCCTAATTGTTCTAATCGGATCATCTTCAACATGTTTTAGAAAATCAATCGTTCCTATTCTATTAGGTTTGTGAGTTCCTGGGGTTGTTCGCCAAGGTGGTCCGTATTGTTTGTTATTTGAGAATTGGTTGCTAGAAAAAGGATTCCTATCTCAATCTACCATGTTTTTTAGTTCTTCAAAATAAAAAAAGTCATCTTGTTCTTGTTTCAATTCCTTTCTTCATTTTCAGAATTCTCATAATAATAAACCAAAAAAAAACCTTCCTTCGTGTCTTTTAGTTTTCATTCAACTTGGTTTTCTTTGTTTTAAACTTTGGCTTTTGTTTTTTAGTTTCCTCTAAGGCCCCCTTTTTTTTAATAAAAGGTTCGTACTTTAATTCTTGTGTTTTCTTTCAATTTCCTTTTTGTTGTTTTCAACTTTGGATTTCCTTTCGTTGTTCTCGTTGAAATCTTTTTTTATTTTTCTAGTTCTCTATTTTTATGTTCAATCAATTTTTGTTCTTTAAAAAAAAAGAAGTGTCTTGTTGTAAACAATTGTAGATAAAAGATTTGATAAATCGGAGTTTCGATTTTAAAAGGCCATAACTTGGGACTAAGGTATAAAAATGACTAGTTTGAAATATCAATTCGAATCTAGTATGGATTCCGACATGATAAGGAGGCCTTGCCTACATATCGTAATCTCAAGATTGGGATAGAAATGACTTTGATTCCTAATTTTTTTAATCGGATCATCTTCAACGTGGTCCGTATTGTTTGTTATTTGAGAATTGGTTGCTGAAAAAAGGGTTCCTATCTAAATCTACCATGTTTTCCAATTCTGCAAAATAAAAAAAATTCATCTTGTTCTTGTTTCAATTCCTTTCTTCATTTTCAGAATTCTCATAATAATAAACCAAAAAAAACCTTCCTTCGTGTCTTTTAGTTTTCATTCAACTTTGTTTTCTTTGTTTTTCACTTTGGCTTTTGTTTTTTAGTTTCCTCTAAGGTCCTCTTTTTTAAAAAAAAGGTTCCTACTTTAATTATTGTGTTTTCTTTCAATTTCCTTTTTGTTGTTTTCAACTTTGGATTTCCTTTCGTTGTTCTCGTTGAAATCCTTTTTTATTTTTCTAGTTCTCTATTTTTATGTTCAATCAATTTTTGTTCTTTAAAAAAAAAAGAAGTGTCTTGTTGTAAAAAATTGTAGATAAAAGATTTGATAAATCGGAGTTTCGATTTTAAAAGGCCATAACTTGGGACTAAGGTATAAAAATGACTAGTTTAAAATAACAATTCGAAACTAGTATGGATTCCGAAATGATAAGGAGGCCTTGCCTACATATCGTAATCTCAAGCTTGGGATAGAAATGACTTTGTTTCCTAATTTTTTTAATCGGATCATCTTCAACGTGGCCCGTATTGTTTTTTATTTGAGAATTGGTTGCTGAAAAAAGGGTTCCTATCTAAATCTACCATGTTTTCCAGTTCTTCAAAATAAAAAAATTAATCTTGTTCTTGTTTCAATTCCTTTCTTCATTTTCAGGATTCTCATAATAATAAACCAAAAAAAACCTCCTCCGTGTCTTTTAGTTTTCATTCAACATTGTTTTCTTTGTTTTTCACTTTGGATTTTGTTTTTTAGTTTCCTCTAAGGCCCTCTTTTTAAAGAAAAGGTTCGTACTTTAATTCTTGTGTTTTCTTTCAATTTCCTTTTTGTTGTTTTCAGCTTTGGATTTCCTTTCGTTGTTCTCTTTGAAATCTTCTTTTATTTTTCAAGTTCTCTATTTTTATGTTCAATCAATTTTTGTTCTTAAAAAAAAAGAAGTTTCTTGTTGTAAACAATTGTTGATAAAAGATTTGATAAATCGGAGTTTCGATTTTAAAAGGCCATAACTTGGGACAAAGGTATAAAAATGACAAGTTTGTAATATCAATTCGAAACGAGTATGGATTCCGACATGATAAGGAGGCCTTGCCCACATATCGTAATCTCAAGATTGGGATAGAAATGACTTTGTTTCCTAATTTTTTTAATCGGATCATCTTCAACGTGGCCCGTATTGTTTGTTATTTGAGAATTGGTTGCTGAAAAAAGGGTTCCTATCTAAATCTACCATGTTTTCCAGTTCTTCAAAATAAAAAAAATTCATCTTGTTCTTGTTTCAATTCCTTTCTTCATTTTCAGGATTCTCATAATAATAAACGAAAAAAAACCTTCCTTCGTGTCTTTTAGCTTTCATTCAACTTTGTTTTCTTTGTTTTTCACTTTGGCTTTTGTTTTTTAGTTTCCTCTAAGGCCCTCTTTTTAAAGAAAAGGTTCGTACTTTAATTCTTGTGTTTTCTTTCAATTTCCTTTTTGTTGTTTTCAGCTTTGGATTTCCTTTCGTTGTTCTCTTTGAAATCTTCTTTTATTTTTCAAGTTCTCTATTTTTATGTTCAATCAATTTTTGTTCTTAAAAAAAAAGAAGTTTCTTGTTGTAAACAATTGTTGATAAAAGATTTGATAAATCGGAGTTTCGATTTTAAAAGGCCATAACTTGGGACAAAGGTATAAAAATGACAAGTTTGTAATATCAATTCGAAACGAGTATGGATTCCGACATGATAAGGAGGCCTTGCCCACATATCGTAATCTCAAGATTGGGATAGAAATGACTTTGTTTCCTAATTTTTTTAATCGGATCATCTTCAACGTGGCCCGTATTGTTTGTTATTTGAGAATTGGTTGCTGAAAAAAGGGTTCCTATCTAAATCTACCATGTTTTCCAGTTCTTCAAAATAAAAAAAATTCATCTTGTTCTTGTTTCAATTCCTTTCTTCATTTTCAGGATTCTCATAATAATAAACGAAAAAAAACCTTCCTTCGTGTCTTTTAGCTTTCATTCAACTTTGTTTTCTTTGTTTTTCACTTTGGCTTTTGTTTTTTAGTTTCCTCTAAGGCCCTCTTTTTAAAAAAAAGGTTCGTACTTTAATTCTTGTGTTTTCTTTCAATTTCCTTTTTGTTGTTTTCAGCTTTGGATTTCCTTTCGTTGTTCTCTTTGAAATCTTCTTTTATTTTTCAAGTTCTCTATTATTATGTTCAATCAATTTTTGTTCTTTAAAAAAAAAAGAAGTGTCTTGTTGTAAAACATTGTAGATAAAAGATTTGATAAATCGGAGTTTCGATTTTAAAAGGCCATAACTTGGGACTAAGGTATAAAAACGACTAGTTTAAAATAACAATTCGAAACTAGTATGGATTCCGACATGATAAGGAGGCCTTGCCTACATATCGTAATCTCAAGCTTGGGATAGAAATGACTTTGTTTCCTAATTTTTTTAATCGGATCATCTTCAACGTGGCCCATATTGTTTGTTATTTGAGAATTGGTTGCTGAAAAAAGGGTTCCTATCTAAATCTACCATGTTTTCCATTTCTTCAAAATAAAAAAATTCATCTTGTTCTTGTTTCAATTCCTTTCTTCATTTTCTGGATTCTCATAATAATAAACCAAAAAAAACCTTCCTCCGTGTCTTTTAGTTTTCATTCAACATTGTTTTCTTTGTTTTAAACTTTGGCTTTTGTTTTTTAGTTTCCTCTAAGGCCCTCTTTTTAAAAAAAAGGTTCGTACTTTAATTCTAGTGTTTTCTTTCAATTTCCTTTTTGTTGTTTTCATCTTTGGATTTCCTTTCGTTGTTTTCTTTGAAATCTTCTTTTATTTTTCAAGTTCTCTATTTTTATGTTCAATCAATTTTTGTTCTTTAAAAAAAAAGAAGTTTCTTGTTGTAAACAATTGTAGATAAAAGATTTGATAAATCGGAGTTTCGATTTTAAAAGGCCATAACTTGGGACTAAGGTATAAAAATGACTAGTTTGAAATATCAATTCCAAACTAGTATTGATTCCGACAAGATAAAGAGGCCTTACCTACATATCGTAATCTCAAGCTTGGGATTGTGAGGACTTTGTTTCCTAATTTTTTTAATCGGATCATCTTCCACATGGCGCGTATTGTTTGTTATTTGAGAATTGGTTGCTGAAAAAAGGGTTTCTGTCTAAATCTACCATTTTTTCTGTTGTTCAAAATAAAAAAAGTCATCTTGTTCTTGTTTCAATTCCTTTCTTCATTTTCTGGATTCTAATAATAATAAACCGAAAAAAAACCTTCCTTCGTGTCTTTTAGTTTTCATTCAACTTTGTTTTCTTTGTTTTTAACTTTTGCTTTTGTTTTTTAGTTTCCTCTAAGGCCCTCTTTTTATAAAAAAAGGTTCAGGTTCGTACTTTAATTCTAGTTTTTTCTTTCAATTTCCTTTTTGTTGTTTTCATCTTTGGATTTCCTTTCGTTGTTCTCTTTGAAATCTTCTTATATTTTGCTAGTTCTCTATTTTTATGTTCAATCAATTTTTATTCTTAAAAAAAAAGTGTTTTGTTGTAAAAAGTTGTAGAGAAATGATTTGATAAATCGGAGTTTCGATTTTAAACGGCCATAAGTTAGGACTATGGTATAAAAATGACTAGTTTAAAATATCAATTCGAAACTAGTATAGATTCCGATAAGATAAGGAGGCCTTGCCTACATATCGTAATCTCAAGCTGGGGATTGTAAGGACTTTGTTTCCTAATTGTTCTAATCGGATCATCTTCAACATGTTTTAGAAAATCAATCGTTCCTATTCTATTAGGTTTGTGAGTTCCTGGGGTTGTTCGCCAAGGTGGTCCGTATTGTTTGTTATTTGAGAATTGGTTGCTAGAAAAAGGATTCCTATCTCAATCTACCATGTTTTTTAGTTCTTCAAAATAAAAAAAGTCATCTTGTTCTTGTTTCAATTCCTTTCTTCATTTTCAGAATTCTCATAATAATAAACCAAAAAAAAACCTTCCTTCGTGTCTTTTAGTTTTCATTCAACTTGGTTTTCTTTGTTTTAAACTTTGGCTTTTGTTTTTTAGTTTCCTCTAAGGCCCCCTTTTTTTTAATAAAAGGTTCGTACTTTAATTCTTGTGTTTTCTTTCAATTTCCTTTTTGTTGTTTTCAACTTTGGATTTCCTTTCGTTGTTCTCGTTGAAATCTTTTTTTATTTTTCTAGTTCTCTATTTTTATGTTCAATCAATTTTTGTTCTTTAAAAAAAAAGAAGTGTCTTGTTGTAAACAATTGTAGATAAAAGATTTGATAAATCGGAGTTTCGATTTTAAAAGGCCATAACTTGGGACTAAGGTATAAAAATGACTAGTTTGAAATATCAATTCGAATCTAGTATGGATTCCGACATGATAAGGAGGCCTTGCCTACATATCGTAATCTCAAGATTGGGATAGAAATGACTTTGATTCCTAATTTTTTTAATCGGATCATCTTCAACGTGGTCCGTATTGTTTGTTATTTGAGAATTGGTTGCTGAAAAAAGGGTTCCTATCTAAATCTACCATGTTTTCCAATTCTGCAAAATAAAAAAAATTCATCTTGTTCTTGTTTCAATTCCTTTCTTCATTTTCAGAATTCTCATAATAATAAACCAAAAAAAACCTTCCTTCGTGTCTTTTAGTTTTCATTCAACTTTGTTTTCTTTGTTTTTCACTTTGGCTTTTGTTTTTTAGTTTCCTCTAAGGTCCTCTTTTTTAAAAAAAAGGTTCCTACTTTAATTATTGTGTTTTCTTTCAATTTCCTTTTTGTTGTTTTCAACTTTGGATTTCCTTTCGTTGTTCTCGTTGAAATCCTTTTTTATTTTTCTAGTTCTCTATTTTTATGTTCAATCAATTTTTGTTCTTTAAAAAAAAAAGAAGTGTCTTGTTGTAAAAAATTGTAGATAAAAGATTTGATAAATCGGAGTTTCGATTTTAAAAGGCCATAACTTGGGACTAAGGTATAAAAATGACTAGTTTAAAATAACAATTCGAAACTAGTATGGATTCCGAAATGATAAGGAGGCCTTGCCTACATATCGTAATCTCAAGCTTGGGATAGAAATGACTTTGTTTCCTAATTTTTTTAATCGGATCATCTTCAACGTGGCCCGTATTGTTTGTTATTTGAGAATTGGTTGCTGAAAAAAGGGTTCCTATCTAAATCTACCATGTTTTCCAGTTCTTCAAAATAAAAAAATTAATCTTGTTCTTGTTTCAATTCCTTTCTTCATTTTCAGGATTCTCATAATAATAAACCAAAAAAAACCTCCTCCGTGTCTTTTAGTTTTCATTCAACATTGTTTTCTTTGTTTTTCACTTTGGATTTTGTTTTTTAGTTTCCTCTAAGGCCCTCTTTTTAAAGAAAAGGTTCGTACTTTAATTCTTGTGTTTTCTTTCAATTTCCTTTTGGTTGTTTTCAGCTTTGGATTTCCTTTCGTTGTTCTCTTTGAAATCTTCTTTTATTTTTCAAGTTCTCTATTTTTATGTTCAATCAATTTTTGTTCTTAAAAAAAAAGAAGTTTCTTGTTGTAAACAATTGTTGATAAAAGATTTGATAAATCGGAGTTTCGATTTTAAAAGGCCATAACTTGGGACAAAGGTATAAAAATGACAAGTTTGTAATATCAATTCGAAACGAGTATGGATTCCGACATGATAAGGAGGCCTTGCCCACATATCGTAATCTCAAGATTGGGATAGAAATGACTTTGTTTCCTAATTTTTTTAATCGGATCATCTTCAACGTGGCCCGTATTGTTTGTTATTTGAGAATTGGTTGCTGAAAAAAGGGTTCCTATCTAAATCTACCATGTTTTCCAGTTCTTCAAAATAAAAAAAATTCATCTTGTTCTTGTTTCAATTCCTTTCTTCATTTTCAGGATTCTCATAATAATAAACGAAAAAAAACCTTCCTTCGTGTCTTTTAGCTTTCATTCAACTTTGTTTTCTTTGTTTTTCACTTTGGCTTTTGTTTTTTAGTTTCCTCTAAGGCCCTCTTTTTAAAAAAAAGGTTCGTACTTTAATTCTTGTGTTTTCTTTCAATTTCCTTTTTGTTGTTTTCAGCTTTGGATTTCCTTTCGTTGTTCTCTTTGAAATCTTCTTTTATTTTTCAAGTTCTCTATTTTTATGTTCAATCAATTTTTGTTCTTTAAAAAAAAAAGAAGTGTCTTGTTGTAAAACATTGTAGATAAAAGATTTGATAAATCGGAGTTTCGATTTTAAAAGGCCATAACTTGGGACTAAGGTATAAAAACGACTAGTTTAAAATAACAATTCGAAACTAGTATGGATTCCGACATGATAAGGAGGCCTTGCCTACATATCGTAATCTCAAGCTTGGGATAGAAATGACTTTGTTTCCTAATTTTTTTAATCGGATCATCTTCAACGTGGCCCATATTGTTTGTTATTTGAGAATTGGTTGCTGAAAAAAGGGTTCCTATCTAAATCTACCATGTTTTCCATTTCTTCAAAATAAAAAAATTCATCTTGTTCTTGTTTCAATTCCTTTCTTCATTTTCAGGATTCTCATAATAATAAACCAAAAAAAACCTTCCTCCGTGTCTTTTAGTTTTCATTCAACATTGTTTTCTTTGTTTTAAACTTTGGCTTTTGTTTTTTAGTTTCCTCTAAGGCCCTCTTTTTAAAAAAAAGGTTCGTACTTTAATTCTAGTGTTTTCTTTCAATTTCCTTTTTGTTGTTTTCATCTTTGGATTTCCTTTCGTTGTTTTCTTTGAAATCTTCTTTTATTTTTCAAGTTCTCTATTTTTATGTTCAATCAATTTTTGTTCTTTAAAAAAAAAGAAGTTTCTTGTTGTAAACAATTGTAGATAAAAGATTTGATAAATCGGAGTTTCGATTTTAAAAGGCCATAACTTGGGACTAAGGTATAAAAATGACTAGTTTGAAATATCAATTCCAAACTAGTATTGATTCCGACAAGATAAAGAGGCCTTACCTACATATCGTAATCTCAAGCTTGGGATTGTGAGGACTTTGTTTCCTAATTTTTTTAATCGGATCATCTTCCACATGGCGCGTATTGTTTGTTATTTGAGAATTGGTTGCTGAAAAAAGGGTTTCTGTCTAAATCTACCATTTTTTCTGTTGTTCAAAATAAAAAAAGTCATCTTGTTCTTGTTTCAATTCCTTTCTTCATTTTCTGGATTCTAATAATAATAAACCGAAAAAAAACCTTCCTTCGTGTCTTTTAGTTTTCATTCAACTTTGTTTTCTTTGTTTTTAACTTTTGCTTTTGTTTTTTAGTTTCCTCTAAGGCCCTCTTTTTATAAAAAAAGGTTCAGGTTCGTACTTTAATTCTAGTTTTTTCTTTCAATTTCCTTTTTGTTGTTTTCATCTTTGGATTTCCTTTCGTTGTTCTCTTTGAAATCTTCTTATATTTTGCTAGTTCTCTATTTTTATGTTCAATCAATTTTTATTCTTAAAAAAAAAGTGTTTTGTTGTAAAAAGTTGTAGAGAAATGATTTGATAAATCGGAGTTTCGATTTTAAACGGCTATAAGTTAGGACTATGGTATAAAAATGACTAGTTTAAAATATCAATTCGAAACTAGTATAGATTCCGATAAGATAAGGAGGCCTTGCCTACATATCGTAATCTCAAGCTTGGGATAGAAAGGACTTTGTTTCCTAATTGTTCTAATCGTATCATCTTCAACATGGCCCGTATTGTTTGTTATTTGAGAATTGGTTGCTAAAAAAAGGTTTCTACCTAAATCTATAATTTTTTTCAGTTCTTCAAAATAAAAAAAGTCATCTTGTTCTTGTTTCAATTAATTTCTTCAATTTTTGGATTCTCATAATAATAAACCAAAAAAAACCTTCCTTTGTGTCTTTTAGTTTTCATTCAACTTTGTTTTCTTTGTTTTTAACTTTGGCTTTGTTTTTTAGTTTCCTCTAAGGCCCCCTTTTAAAAAAAAGGTTCGTCCTTTAATTCTTGTGTTTTCTTTCAATTTCCTTTTTATTGTTTTCATCTTTGGATTTCCTTTCGTTGTTCTCTTTGAAATCTTCTTATATTTTGCTAGTTCTCTACTCTTATGTTCAATCAATTTTTATTCTTTAAAAAAAAGTGTTTTGTTGTAAAAAGTTGTAGAGAAAAGATTTGATAAATCGGAGTTTCGACTTTTAACGGCCATAAGTTGGGACTATGGTATAAAAATGACTAGTTTAAAATATCAATTCGAAACTAGTATAGATTCCGATAAGATAAAAAGGTGTTGCCTACATATCGTAATCTCAAGCTTGGGATTGTAAGGACTTTGTTTCCTAATTGTTCTAATCGGATCATCTTCAACATGTTTTAGAAAATCAATCGTTCCTATTCTATTAGGTTCGTGAGCTCCTAGGGTTGTTCGCCAAGGTGGTCCGTATTGTTTGTTATTTTAGAATTGGTTGCTGAAAAAAGGGTATCTATCTAAATCTATAATTTTTTTCAGTTCTTCAAAATAAAAAAAGTCATCTTGTTCTTGTTTCAATTAATTTCTTCAATTTTTGGATTCTCATAATAATAAACCAAAAAAAAAAACCTTCCTTCGTGTCTTTTAGTTTTCATTCAACTTTGTTTTCTTTGTTTTAAACTTTGGCTTTTGTTTTTTAGTTTCCTCTAAGGCCCCCTTTTTTTTAAAAAAAAGGTTCGTACTTTAATTCTTGTGTTTTCTTTCAATTTCCTTTTTGTTGTTTTCAACTTTGGATTTCCTTTCGTTGTTCTCGTTGAAATCTTTTTTTATTTTTCTAGTTCTCTATTTTTATGTTCAATCAATTTTTGTTCTTTAAAAAAAAAAAGAAGTGTCTTGTTGTAAACAATTGTAGATAAAAGATTTGATAAATCGGAGTTTCGATTTTAAAAGACCATAACTTGGGACTAAGGTATAAAAATGACTAGTTTAAAATAACAATTCGAAACTAGTATGGATTCCGACATGATAAGGAGGCCTTGCCTACATATCGTAATCTCAAGATTGGGATAGAAATGACTTTGTTTCCTAATTTTTTTAATCGAATCATCTTCAACGTGGCCCGTATTGTTTGTTATTTGAGAATTGGTTGCTGAAAAAAGGGTTCCTATCTAAATCTACGATGTTTTCTAGTTCTTCAAAATAAAAAAAAATCATCTTGTTCTTGTTTCAATTCCTTTCTTCATTTTCAGGATTCTCATAATAATAAACCAAAAAAAACCTTCCTTCGTGTCTTTTAGTTTTCATTCAACTTTGTTTTCTTTGTTTTTCACTTTGGCTTTTGTTTTTTAGTTTCCTCTAAGGCCCTCTTTTTAAAAAAAAAGGTTCCTACTTTAATTCTTGTGTTTTCTTTCAATTTCCTTTTTGTTGTTTTCAACTTTGGATTTCCTTTCGTTGTTCTCGTTGAAATCTTTTTTTATTTTTCTAGTTCTCTATTTTTATGTTCAATCAATTTTTGTTCTTTAAAAAAAAAGAAGTGTCTTGTTGTAAAAAATTGTAGATAAAAGATTTGATAAATCGGAGTTTCGATTTTAAAAGGCCATAACTTGGGACTAAGGTATAAAAATGACTAGTTTAAAATAACAATTCGAAACTAGTATGGATTCCGACATGATAAGGAGGCCTTGCCTACATATCGTAATCTCAAGCTTGGGATAGAAATGACTTTGTTTCCTAATTTTTTTAATCGGATCATCTTCAACGTGGCCCGTATTGTTTGTTATTTGAGAATTGGTTGCTGAAAAAAGGGTTCCTATCTAAATCTACGATGTTTTCTAGTTCTTCAAAATAAAAAAAAATCATCTTGTTCTTGTTTCAATTCCTTTCTTCATTTTCAGGATTCTCATAATAATAAACCAAAAAAAACCTTCCTTCGTGTCTTTTAGTTTTCATTCAACTTTGTTTTCTTTGTTTTTCACTTTGGCTTTTGTTTTTTAGTTTCCTCTAAGGCCCTCTTTTTTAAAAAAAGGTTCCTACTTTAATTCTTGTGTTTTTTTTCAATTTCCTTTTTGTTGTTTTCAACTTTGGATTTCCATTCGTTGTTCTCGTTGAAATCTTTTTTTATTTTTCTAGTACTCTATTTTTATGTTCAATCAATTTTTGTTCTTTAAAAAAAAAGAAGTGTCTTGTTGTAAAAAATTGTAGATAAAAGATTTGATAAATCGGAGTTTCGATTTTAAAAGGCCATAACTTTGGACTAAGGTATAAAAATGACTAGTTTAAAATAACAATTCGAAACTAGTATGGATTCCGACATGATAAGGTGGCCTTGCCTACATATCGTAATCTCAAGATTGGGATAGAAATGACTTTGTTTTATAATTTTTTTAATCGGATCATCTTCAATGTGGCCCGTATTGTTTGTTATTTGAGAATTGGTTGCTGAAAAAAGGGTTCCTATCTAAATCTACGATGTTTTCTAGTTCTTCAAAATAAAAAAAATCATCTTGTTCTTTTTTCAATTCCTTTCTTCATTTTCAGGATTCTCATAATAATAAACCAAAAAAAACCTTCCTTCGTGTCTTTTAGTTTTCATTCAACTTTGTTTTCTTTGTTTTTCACTTTGGCTTTTGTTTTTTAGTTTCCGCTAAGGCCCTCTTTTTAAAAAAAAGGTTCCTACTTTAATTCTTGTGTTTTCTTTCAATTTCCTTTTTGTTGTTTTCAGCTTTGGATTTCCTTTCGTTGTTTTCTTTGAAATCTTCTTTTATTTTTCAAGTTCTCTATTTTTATGTTCAATCAATTTTTGTTCTTAAAAAAAATGAAGTTTCTTGTTGTAAACAATTGTAGATAAAAGATTTGATAAATCGGAGTTTCGATTTTAAAAGGCCATAACTTGGGACTAAGGTCTAAAAATGACTAGTTTGTAATATCAATTCGAAAAGAGTATGGATTCTGACATGATAAGGAGGCCTTGCCTACATATCGTAATCTCAAGATTGGGATAGAAATGACTTTGTTTCCTAATTTTTTTAATCGGATCATCTTCAACGTGGCCCGTATTGTTTGTTATTTGAGAATTGGTTGCTGAAAAAAGGGTTCCTATCTAAATCTACCATGTTTTCCAGTTCTTCAAAATAAAAAAAATTCATCTTGTTCTTGTTTCAATTCCTTTCTTCATTTTCAGGATTCTCATAATAATAAACGAAAAAAAACCTTCCTTCGTGTCTTTTAGCTTTCATTCAACTTAGTTTTCTTTGTTTTTCACTTTGGCTTTTGTTTTTTAGTTTCCTCTAAGGCCCTCTTTTTAAAAAAAAGGTTCGTACTTTAATTCTTGTGTTTTCTTTCAATTTCCTTTTTGTTGTTTTCAGCTTTGGATTTCCTTTCGTTGTTCTCTTTGAAATCTTCTTTTATTTTTCAAGTTCTCTATTATTATGTTCAATCAATTTTTGTTCTTTAAAAAAAAAAGAAGTGTCTTGTTGTAAAAAATTGTAGATAAAAGATTTGATAAATCGGAGTTTCAATTTTAAAAGGCCATAACTTGGGACTAAGGTATAAAAACGACTAGTTTAAAATAACAATTCGAAACTAGTATGGATGCCGACATGATAAGGAGGCCTTGCCTACATATCGTAATCTCAAGATTGGGATAGAAATGACTTTGTTTCCTAATTTTTTTAATCGGATCATCTTCAACGTGGCCCGTATTGTTTGTTATTTGAGAATTGGTTGCTGAAAAAAGGGTTCCTATCTAAATCTACCATGTTTTCCAGTTCTTCAAAATAAAAAAAATTCATCTTGTTCTTGTTTCAATTCCTTTCTTCATTTTCAGGATTCTCATAATAATAAACGAAAAAAAACCTTCCTTCGTGTCTTTTAGCTTTCATTCAACTTAGTTTTCTTTGTTTTTCACTTTGGCTTTTGTTTTTTAGTTTCCTCTAAGGCCCTCTTTTTAAAAAAAAGGTTCGTACTTTAATTCTTGTGTTTTCTTTCAATTTCCTTTTTGTTGTTTTCAGCTTTGGATTTCCTTTCGTTGTTCTCTTTGAAATCTTCTTTTATTTTTCAAGTTCTCTATTATTATGTTCAATCAATTTTTGTTCTTTAAAAAAAAAAGAAGTGTCTTGTTGTAAAAAATTGTAGATAAAAGATTTGATAAATCGGAGTTTCAATTTTAAAAGGCCATAACTTGGGACTAAGGTATAAAAACGACTAGTTTAAAATAACAATTCGAAACTAGTATGGATTCCGACATGATAAGGAGGCCTTGCCTACATATCGTAATCTCAAGCTTGGGATAGAAATGACTTTGTTTCCTAATTTTTTTAATCGGATCATCTTCAACGTGGCCCATATTGTTTGTTATTTGAGAATTGGTTGCTGAAATAAGGGTTCCTATCTAAATCTACCATGATTTCCATTTCTTCAAAATAAAAAAATTCATCTTGTTCTTGTTTCAATTCCTTTCTTCATTTTCAGGATTCTCATAATAATAAATCAAAAAAAACCTTCCTCCGTGTCTTGTAGTTTTCATTCAACATTGTTTTCTTTGTTTTAAACTCTGGCTTTTGTTTTTTAGTTTCCTCTATGGCCCTCTTTTTAAAAAAACTGTTTGTACTTTAATTCTAGTGTTTTCTTTCAATTTCCTTTTTGTTGTTTTCATCTTTGGATTTCCTTTCGTTGTTTTCTTTGAAATCTTCTTTTATTTTTCAAGTTCTCTATTTTTATGTTCAATCAATTTTTGTTCTTTAAAATAAAAGAAGTTTCTTGTTGTAAACAATTGTAGATAAAAGATTTGATAAATCGGAGTTTTGATTTTAAAAGGCCATAACTTGGGACTAAGGTATAAAAATGACTAGTTTGAAATATCAATTCGAAACTAGTATGGATTCCGACAAGATAAAGAGGCCTTACCTACATATCGTAATCTCAAGCTTGGGATTGTGAGGACTTTGTTTCCTAATTTTTCTAATCGGATCATCTTCCACATGGCGCGTATTGTTTGTTATTTGAGAATTGGTTGCTGAAAAAAGGGTTTCTATCTAAATCTACCATTTTTCTGTTGTTCAAAATAAAAAAAGTCATCTTGTTCTTGTTTCAATTCCTTTCTTCATTTTCTAGATTCTAATAATAATAAACCAAAAAAAAACCTTCCTTATTGTCTTTTAGTTTTCATTCAACTTTGTTTTCTTTGTTTTTAACTTTTTCTTTTGTTTTTTAGTTTCCTCTAAGGCCCTCTTTTTTAAAAAAAAAGGTTCAGGTTCGTACTTTAATTCTAGTTTTTTCTTTCAATTTCCTTTTTGTTGTTTTCATCTTTGGATTTCCTTTCGTTGTTCTCTTTGAAATCTTCTTATATTTTGCTAGTTCTCTATTTTTATGTTCAATCAATTTTTATTCTTAAAAAAAAGTGTTTTGTTGTAAAAAGTTGTAGAGAAATGATTTGATAAATCGGAGTTTCGATTTTAAACGGCCATAAGTTAAGACTATGGTATAAAAATGACTAGTTTAAAATATCAATTCGAAACTAGTATAGATTCCGATAAGATAAGGAGGCCTTGCCTACATATCGTAATCTCAAGCTTGGGATAGAAAGGACTTTGTTTCCTAATTGTTCTAATCGGATCATCTTCAACATGGCCCGTATTGTTTGTCATTTGAGAATTGGTTGCTAAAAAAAAGGTTTCTACCTAAATCTATAATTTTTTTCAGTTCTTCAAAATAAAAAAAGTCATCTTGTTCTTGTTTCAATTAATTTCTTCAATTTCTGGATTCTCATAATAATAAACCAAAAAAAACCTTCCTTTGTGTCTTTTAGTTTTCATTCAACTTTGTTTTCTTTGTTTTTAACTTTGGCTTTGTTTTTTAGTTTCCTCTAAGGCCCCCCTTTAAAAAAAAAGGTTCGTCCTTTAATTCTTGGGTTTTCTTTCAATTTCCTTTTTGTTGTTTTCATCTTTGGATTTCCTTTCGTTGTTCTCTTTGAAATCTTCTTATATTTTGCTAGTTCTCTACTCTTATGTTCAATCAATTTTTATTCTTTAAAAAAAAAGTGTTTTGTTATAAAAAGTTGTAGAGAAAAGATTTGATAAATCGGAGTTTCGACTTTTAACGGCCATAAGTTGGGACTATGGTATAAAAATGACTAGTTTAAAATATCAATTCGAAACTAGTATAGATTCCGATAAGATAAAAAGGCGTTGCCTACATATCGTCATCTCAAGCTTGGGATTGTAAGGACTTTGTTTCCTAATTGTTCTAATCGGATCATCTTCAACATGTTTTAGAAAATCAATCGTTCCTATTCTATTAGGTTCGTGAGCTCCTAGGGTTGTTCGCCAAGGTGGTCTGTATTGTTTGTTATTTGAGAATTGGTTGCTGAAAAAAGGGTATCTATCTAAATCTATAATTTTTTTCAGTTCTTCAAAATAAAAAAAGTCATCTTGTTCTTGTTTCAATTAATTTCTTCAATTTTTGGATTCTCATAATAATAAACCAAAAAAAAAACCTTCCTTCGTGTCTTTTAGTTTTCATTCAACTTTGTTTTCTTTGTTTTAAACTTTGGTTTGTTTTTTAGTTTCCTATAAGGCCCCCTTTTTAAAAAAAAGGTTCGTACTTTAATTCTTGTGTTTTCTTTCAATTTCCTTTTTGTTGTTTTCATCTTTGGATTTCCTTTCGTTGTTCTCTTTGAAATCTTCTTTTATTTTTCAAGTTCTTTATTTTTATGTTCAATCAATTTTTGTTCTTAAAAAAAAAGAAGTTTCTTGTTGTAAACAATTGTAGATAAAAGATTTGATAAATCAGAGTTTCGATTTTAAAAGGCCATAACTTGGGACTAAGGTATAAAAATGACTAGTTTGAAATATCAATTCGAAACTAGTATGGATTCCGACAAGATAAGGAGGCCTTGCCTACATATCGTAATATCAAGATTGGGATAGAAATGACTTTGTTTCCTAATTTTTTTAATCGGATCATCTTCAATGTGGCCCGTATTGTTTGTTATTTGAGAATTGGTTGCTGAAAAAAGGGTTCCTATCTAAATCTACCATGTTTTCCAGTTCTTCAAAATAAAAAAAATTCATCTTTTCTTGTTTCAATTCCTTTCTTCATTTTCAGGATTCTCATAATAATAAACCAAAAAAAACCTTCCTTCATGTCTTTTAGTTTTCATTCAACTTTGTTTTCTTTGTTTTTAACTTTGGCTTTGTTTTTTAGTTTCCTCTAAGGCCCTCTTTTTTAAAAAAAGGTTCCTACTTTAATTCTTGTGTTTTCTTTCAATTTCCTTTTTGTTGTTTTCAACTTTGGATTTCCTTTCGTTGTTCTCGTTGAAATCTTTTTTTATTTTTCTAGTTCTCAATTTTTATGTTCAATCAATTTTTGTTCTTTAAAAAAAAAAAGAAGTGTCTTGTTGTAAAAAATTGTAGATAAAAGATTTGATAAATCGGAGTTTCGATTTTAAAAGGCCATAACTTGGGACTAAGGTATAAAAATGACTAGTTTAAAATAACAATTCGAAACTAGTATGGATGCCGACATGATAAGGAGGCCTTGCCTACATATCGTAATCTCAAGCTTGGGATAGAAATGACTTTGTTTCCTAATTTTTTTAATCGGATCATCTTCAACGTGGCCCGTATTGTTTGTTATTTGAGAATTGGTTGCTGAAAAAAGGGTTCCTATCTAAATCTACCATGTTTTCCAGTTCTTCAAAATAAAAAAATTAATCTTGTTCTTGTTTCAATTCCTTTCTTCATTTTCAGGATTCTCATAATAATAAACCAAAAAAAACCTTCCTCCGTGTCTTTTAGTTTTCATTCAACATTGTTTTCTTTGTTTTTCACTTTGGCTTTTGTTTTTTAGTTTCCTCTAAGGCCCTCTTTTTAAAGAAAAGGTTCGTACTTTAATTCTTGTGTTTTCTTTCAATTTCCTTTTTGTTGTTTTCAGCTTTTGATATCCTTTCGTTGTTCTCTTTGAAATCTTCTTTTATTTTTCAAGTTCTCTATTTTTATGTTCAAACAATTTTTGTTCTTAAAAAAAAAGAAGTCTCTTGTTGTAAACAATTGTAGATAAAAGATTTGATAAATCGGAGTTTCGATTTTAAAAGGCCATAACTTGGGACTAAGGTATAAAAATGACTAGTTTGTAATATCAATTCGAAACGAGTATGGATTCCGACATGATAAGGAGGCCTTGCCTACATATCGTAATCTCAAGATTGGGATAGAAATGACTTTGTTTCCTAATTTTTTTAATCGGATCATCTTCAACGTGGCCCGTATTGTTTGTTATTTGAGAATTGGTTGCTGAAAAAAGGGTTCCTATCTAAATCTACCATGTTTTCCAGTTCTTCAAAATAAAAAAAATTCATCTTGTTCTTGTTTCAATTCCTTTCTTCATTTTCAGGATTCTCATAATAATAAACCAAAAAAAACCTTCCTTCGTGTCTTTTAGTTTTCATTCAACTTTGTTTTCTTTGTTTTTCAATTTGGCTTTTGTTTTTTAGTTTCCTCTAAGGCCCTCTTTTTAAAAAAAAAAGGTTCCTACTTTAATTATTGTGTTTTCTTTCAATTTCCTTTTTGTTGTTTTCAACTTTGGATTTCCTTTCGTTGTTCTCGTTGAAATCTTTTTTTATTTTTCTAGTTCTCTATTTTTATGTTCAATCAATTTTTGTTCTTTAAAAAAAAAAGAAGTGTCTTGTTGTAAAAAATTGTAGATAAAAGATTTGATAAATCGGAGTTTCGATTTTAAAAGGCCAAAACTTGGGACTAAGGTATAAAAATGACTAGTTTAAAATAACAATTCGAAACTAGTATGGATTCCGACATGATAAGGAGGCCTTGCCTACATATCGTAATCTCAAGCTTTGGATAGAAATGACTTTGTTTCCTAATTTTTTTAATCGGATCATCTTCAACGTGGCCCGTATTGTTTGTTATTTGAGAATTGGTTGCTGAAAAAAGGGTTCCTATATAAATCTATAATTTTTTTCAGTTCTTCAAAATAAAAAAAGTCATCTTGTTCTTGTTTCAATTAATTTCTTCAATTTCTATATTCTCATAATAATAAACCAAGAAAAACCTTCCTTCGTGTCTTTTAGTTTTCATTCAACTTTGTTTTCTTTGTTTTAAACTTTGGCTTTTGTTTTTTAGTTTCCTCTAAGGCCCCTTTTTTTTTAAAAAAAAGGTTCGTACATTAATTCTTGTGTTTTCTTTCAATTTCCTTTTTGTTGTTTTCAACTTTGGATTTCCTTTCGTTGTTCTCGTTGAAATCTTTTTTTATTTTTCTAGTTCTCTATTTTTATGTTCAATCAATTTTTGTTCTTTAAAAAAAAAAGAAGTGTCTTGTTGTAAACAATTGTAGATAAAAGATTTGATAAATCGGAGTTTCGATTTTAAAAGGCCATAACTTGGGACTAAGGTATAAAAATGACAAGTTTAAAATAACAATTCGAAACTAGTATGGATTCCGACATGATAAGGAGGCCTTGCCTACATATCGTAATCTCAAGATTGGGATAGAAATGACTTTGTTTCCTAATTTTTTTAATCGGATCATCTTCAACGTGGCCCGTATTGTTTGTTATTTGAGAATTGGTTGCTGAAAAAAGGGTTCCTATCTAAATCTACCATATTTTCCAGTTCTTCAAAATAAAAAAATTCATCTTGTTCTTGTTTCAATTCCTTTCTTCATTTTCAGGATTCTCATAATAATAAACCAAAAAAAACCTTCCTCCGTGTCTTTTAGTTTTCATTCAACATTGTTTTCTTTGTTTTTCACTTTGGCTTTTGTTTTTTAGTTTCCTCTAAGGCCCTCTTCTTAAAAAAAAGGTTCGTACTTTAATTCTTGTGTTTTCTTTCAATTTCCTTTTTGTTGTTTTCAGCTTTGGATTTCCTTTCGTTGTTCTCTTTGAAATCTTCTTTTATTTTTCAAGTTCTCTATTTTTATGTTCAATCAATTTTTGTTCTTAAAAAAAAGAAGTTTCTTGTTGTAAACAATTGTAGATAAAAGATTTGATAAATCGGAGTTTCGATTTTAAAAGGCCATAACTTGGGACTAAGGTATAAAAATGACTAGTTTGAAATATCAATTCGAAACTAGTATGGATTCCGACATGATAAGGAGGCCTTGCCTACATATCGTAATCTCAAGATTGGGATAGAAATGACTTTGTTTCCTAATTTTTTTAATCGGATCATCTTCAACCTGGCCAGTATTGTTTGTTATTTGAGAATTGGTTGCTGAAAAAAGGGTTTCTATCTAAATCTACCATGTTTTCCAGTTCTTCAAAATGAAAAAAATTCATCTTGTTCTTGTTTCAATTCCTTTCTTCATTTTCAGGATTCTCATAATAATAAACCAAAAAAAACCTTCCTTCGTGTCTTTTAGTTTTCATTCAACTTTGTTTTCTTTGTTTTTAACTTTGGCTTTGTTTTTTAGTTTCCTCTAAGGCCCTCTTTTTAAAAAAAAGGTTCCTACTTTAATTCTTGTGTTTTCTTTCAATTTCCTTTTTGTTGTTTTCAACTTTGGATTTCCTTTCTTTGTTCTCGTTGAAAGCTTTTTTTATTTTTCTAGTTCTCTATTTTTATGTTCAATCAATTTTTGTTCTTTAAAAAAAAAAAGTGTCTTGTTGTAAAAAATTGTAGATAAAAGATTTGATAAATCGGAGTTTCGATTTTAAAAGGCCATAACTTGGGACTAAGGTATAAAAATGACTAGTTTAAAATAACAATTCGAAACTAGTATGGATTCCGACATGATAAGGAGGCCTTGCCTACATATCGTAATCTCAAGCTTGGGATAAAATGACTTTGTTTCCTAATTTTTTTAATCCGATCATCTTCAACGTGGCCCGTATTGTTTGTTATTTGAGAATTGGTTGCTGAAAAAAGCGTTCCTATCTAAATCTACCATGTTTTCCAGTTCTTCAAAATAAAAAAATTCGTCTTCTTCTTGTTTCAATTCGTTTCTTCATTTTCAGGATTCTCATAATAATAAACCAAAAAAAACCTTCCTCCGTGCCTTTTAGTTTTCATTCAACATTGTTTTCTTTTTTTTAACTTTGGCTTTTGTTTTTTAGTTTCCTCTAAGGCGCTCTTTTTAAAAAAAAGGTTCGTACTTTAATACTTGTGTTTTCTTTCAATTTCTTTTTTGTTGTTTTCAGCTTTGGATTTCCTTTCGTTGTTCTCTTTGAAATCTTCTTTTATTTTTCAAGTTCTCTATTTTAATGTTCAATCAATTTTTGTTCTTAAAAAAAAAGAAGTTTCTTGTTGTAAACAATTGTAGATAAAAGATTTGATAAATCGGAGTTTCGATTTTAAAAGGCCATAACTTGGGACTAAGGTATAAAAATGACTAGTTTGAAATATCAATTCGAAACTAGGATGGATTCCGACAAGATAAAGAGGCCTTACCTACATATCGTAATCTCAAGCTTGGGATTGTGAGGACTTTCTTTCCTAATTTTTCTAATCGGATCATCTTCAACATGGTGCGTATTGTTTGTTATTTGAGAATTGGTTGTTGAAAAAAGGGTTTCTATCTAAATCTACCATTTTTTCTGTTGTTCAAAATAAAAAAAGTCATCTTGTTCTTGTTTCAATTCCTTTCTTCATTTTCTGGATTCTAATAATAATAAACCAAAAAAAACCTTCCTTCGTGTCTTTTAGTTTTCATTCAACTTTGTTTTCTTTGTTTTTAACTTTGGCTTTGTTTTTTAGTTTCCTCTAAGGCCCTCTTTTTAAAAAAAAGGTTCCTACTTTAATTCTTGTGTTTTCTTTCAATTTCCTTTTTGTTGTTTTCAACTTTGGATTTCCTTTCGTTGTTCTCGTTGAAATCTTTTTTTATTTTTCTAGTTCTCTGTTTTTATGTTCAATCAATTTTTGTTCTTTAAAAAAAAAAGAAGTGTCTTGTTGTAAAAAATTGTAGATAAAAGATTTGATAAATCGGAGTTTCGATTTTAAAAGGCCATAACTTGGGACTAAGGTATAAAAATGACTAGTTTAAAATAACAATTCGAAACTAGTATGGATTCCGACATGATAAGGAGGCCTTGCCTACATATCGTAATCTCAAGCTTGGGATAAAATGACTTTGTTTCCAAATTTTTTTAATCCGATCATCTTCAACGTGGCCCGTATTGTTTGTTATTTGAGAATTGGTTGCTGAAAAAAGCGTTCCTATCTAAATCTACCATGTTTTCCAGTTCTTCAAAATAAAAAAATTCGTCTTCTTCTTGTTTCAATTCGTTTCTTCATTTTCAGGATTCTCATAATAATAAACCAAAAAAAACCTTCCTCCGTGCCTTTTAGTTTTCATTCAACATTGTTTTCTTTTTTTTAACTTTGGCTTTTGTTTTTTAGTTTCCTCTAAGGCGCTCTTTTTAAAAAAAAGGTTCGTACTTTAATACTTGTGTTTTCTTTCAATTTCTTTTTTGTTGTTTTCAGCTTTGGATTTCCTTTCGTTGTTCTCTTTGAAATCTTCTTTTATTTTTCAAGTTCTCTATTTTAATGTTCAATCAATTTTTGTTCTTAAAAAAAAAGAAGTTTCTTGTTGTAAACAATTGTAGATAAAAGATTTGATAAATCGGAGTTTCGATTTTAAAAGGCCATAACTTGGGACTAAGGTATAAAAATGACTAGTTTGAAATATCAATTCGAAACTAGTATGGATTCCGACAAGATAAAGAGGCCTTACCTACATATCGTAATCTCAAGCTTGGGATTGTGAGGACTTTCTTTCCTAATTTTTCTAATCGGATCATCTTCAACATGGTGCGTATTGTTTGTTATTTGAGAATTGGTTGTTGAAAAAAGGGTTTCTATCTAAATCTACCATTTTTTCTGTTGTTCAAAATAAAAAAAGTCATCTTGTTCTTGTTTCAATTCCTTTCTTCATTTTCTGGATTCTAATAATAATAAACCAAAAAAAACCTTCCTTCGTGTCTTTTAGTTTTCATTCAACTTTGTTTTCTTTGTTTTTAACTTTGGCTTTGTTTTTTAGTTTCCTCTAAGGCCCTCTTTTTAAAAAAAAGGTTCCTACTTTAATTCTTGTGTTTTCTTTCAATTTCCTTTTTGTTGTTTTCAACTTTGGATTTCCTTTCGTTGTTCTCGTTGAAATCTTTTTTTATTTTTCTAGTTCTCTGTTTTTATGTTCAATCAATTTTTGTTCTTTAAAAAAAAAAGAAGTGTCTTGTTGTAAAAAATTGTAGATAAAAGATTTGATAAATCGGAGTTTCGATTTTAAAAGGCCATAACTTGGGACTAAGGTATAAAAATGACTAGTTTAAAATAACAATTCGAAACTAGTATGGATTCCGACATGATAAGGAGGCCTTGCCTACATATCGTAATCTCAAGCTTGGGATAGAAATGACTTTGTTTCCTAATTTTTTTAATCCGATCATCTTCAACGTGGCCCGTATTGTTTGTTATTTGAGAATTGGTTGCTGAAAAAAGCGTTCCTATCTAAATCTACCATGTTTTCCAGTTCTTCAAAATAAAAAAATTCGTCTTCTTCTTGTTTCAATTCGTTTCTTCATTTTCAGGATTCTCATAATAATAAACCAAAAAAAACCTTCCTCCGTGCCTTTTAGTTTTCATTCAACATTGTTTTCTTTTTTTTAACTTTGGCTTTTGTTTTTTAGTTTCCTCTAAGGCGCTCTTTTTAAAAAAAAAGGTTCGTACTTTAATTCTTGTGTTTTCTTTCAATTTCCTTTTTGTTGTTTTCAGCTTTGGATTTCCTTTCGTTGTTCTCTTTGAAATCTTCTTTTATTTTTCAAGTTCTCTATTTTAATGTTCAATCAATTTTTGTTCTTAAAAAAAAAGAAGTTTCTTGTTGTAAACAATTGTAGATAAAAGATTTGATAAATCGGAGTTTCGATTTTAAAAGGCCATAACTTGGGACTAAGGTATAAAATGACTAGTTTGAAATATCAATTCGAAACTAGTATGCATTCCGACAAGATAAAGAGGCCTTACCTACATATCGTAATCTCAAGCTTGGGATTGTGAGGACTTTCTTTCATAATTTTTCTAATCGGATCATCTTCAACATGGTGCTTATTGTTTGTTATTTGAGAATTGCTTGTTGAAAAAAGGGTTTCTATCTAAATCTACCATTTTTTCTGTTGTTCAAAATAAAAAAAGTCATCTTGTTCTTGTTTCAATTCCTTTCTTCATTTTCTGGATTCTAATAATAATAAACCAAAAAAAACCTTCCTTTGTGTCTTTTAGTTTTCATTCAACTTTGTTTTCTTTGTTTTTAACTTTGGCTTTGTTTTTTAGTTTCCTCTAAGGCCCCCTTTTTTAAAAAAAGGTTCGTCCTTTAATTCTTGTGTTTTCTTTCAATTTCCTTTTTGTTGTTTTCATCTTTGGATTTCCTTTCATTGTTCTCTTTGAAATCTTCTTATATTTTTCTAGTTCTCTATTTTTATGTTCAATCAATTTTTGTCCTTTAAAAAAAAAGAAGTGTCTTGTTGTAAACAATTGTAGATAAAAGATTTGATAAATCGGAGTTTCGATTTTAAACGGCCATAACTTGGGACTAAGGTATAAAAATGACTAGTTTAAAATAACAATTCGAAAGTAGTATGGATTCCGACAAGATAAGGAGGCCTTGCCTACATATCATAATCTCAAGTTTGGGATAGAAAGGACTTTGTTTCCTACTTTTTCGAATCGGATCATCTTCAACATGGCCCGTATTGCTTGTTATTTGAGAATTGGTTGCTGAAAAAAGCGTTCCTATCTAAATCTACCATGTTTTCCAGTTCTTCAAAATAAAAAAATTCGTCTTCTTCTTGTTTCAATTCGTTTCTTCATTTTCAGGATTCTCATAATAATAAACCAAAAAAAACCTTCCTCCGTGCCTTTTAGTTTTCATTCAACATTGTTTTCTTTTTTTTAACTTTGGCTTTTGTTTTTTAGTTTCCTCTAAGGCGCTCTTTTTAAAAAAAAAGGTTCGTACTTTAATTCTTGTGTTTTCTTTCAATTTCTTTTTTGTTGTTTTCAGCTTTGGATTTCCTTTCGTTGTTCTCTTTGAAATCTTCTTTTATTTTTCAAGTTCTCTATTTTAATGTTCAATCAATTTTTGTTCTTAAAAAAAAAGAAGTTTCTTGTTGTAAACAATTGTAGATAAAAGATTTGATAAATCGGAGTTTCGATTTTAAAAGGCCATAACTTGGGACTAAGGTATAAAAATGACTAGTTTGAAATATCAATTCGAAACTAGGATGGATTCCGACAAGATAAAGAGGCCTTACCTACATATCGTAATCTCAAGCTTGGGATTGTGAGGACTTTCTTTCCTAATTTTTCTAATCGGATCATCTTCAACATGGTGCGTATTGTTTGTTATTTGAGAATTGGTTGTTGAAAAAAGGGTTTCTATCTAAATCTACCATTTTTTCTGTTGTTCAAAATAAAAAAAGTCATCTTGTTCTTGTTTCAATTCCTTTCTTCATTTTCTGGATTCTAATAATAATAAACCAAAAAAAACCTTCCTTCGTGTCTTTTAGTTTTCATTCAACTTTGTTTTCTTTGTTTTTAAATTTGGCTTTGTTTTTTAGTTTCCTCTAAGGCCCTCTTTTTAAAAAAAAGGTTCCTACTTTAATTCTTGTGTTTTCTTTCAATTTCCTTTTTGTTGTTTTCAACTTTGGATTTCCTTTCGTTGTTCTCGTTGAAATCTTTTTTTATTTTTCTAGTTCTCTGTTTTTATGTTCAATCAATTTTTGTTCTTTAAAAAAAAAAGAAGTGTCTTGTTGTAAAAAATTGTAGATAAAAGATTTGATAAATCGGAGTTTCGATTTTAAAAGGCCATAACTTGGGACTAAGGTATAAAAATGACTAGTTTAAAATAACAATTCGAAACTAGTATGGATTCCGACATGATAAGGAGGCCTTGCCTACATATCGTAATCTCAAGCTTGGGATAGAAATGACTTTGTTTCCTAATTTTTTTAATCCGATCATCTTCAACGTGGCCCGTATTGTTTGTTATTTGAGAATTGGTTGCTGAAAAAAGCGTTCCTATCTAAATCTACCATGTTTTCCAGTTCTTCAAAATAAAAAAATTCGTCTTCTTCTTGTTTCAATTCGTTTCTTCATTTTCAGGATTCTCATAATAATAAACCAAAAAAAACCTTCCTCCGTGCCTTTTAGTTTTCATTCAACATTGTTTTCTTTTTTTTAACTTTGGCTTTTGTTTTTTAGTTTCCTCTAAGGCGCTCTTTTTAAAAAAAAAGGTTCGTACTTTAATTCTTGTGTTTTCTTTCAATTTCCTTTTTGTTGTTTTCAGCTTTGGATTTCCTTTCGTTGTTCTCTTTGAAATCTTCTTTTATTTTTCAAGTTCTCTATTTTAATGTTCAATCAATTTTTGTTCTTAAAAAAAAAGAAGTTTCTTGTTGTAAACAATTGTAGATAAAAGATTTGATAAATCGGAGTTTCGATTTTAAAAGGCCATAACTTGGGACTAAGGTATAAAAATGACTAGTTTGAAATATCAATTCGAAACTAGTATGGATTCCGACAAGATAAAGAGGCCTTACCTACATATCGTAATCTCAAGCTTGGGATTGTGAGGACTTTCTTTCATAATTTTTCTAATCGGATCATCTTCAACATGGTGCGTATTGTTTGTTATTTGAGAATTGCTTGTTGAAAAAAGGGTTTCTATCTAAATCTACCATTTTTTCTGTTGTTCAAAATAAAAAAAGTCATCTTGTTCTTGTTTCAATTCCTTTCTTCATTTTCTGGATTCTAATAATAATAAACCAAAAAAACCTTCCTTTGTGTCTTTTAGTTTTCATTCAACTTTGTTTTCTTTGTTTTTAACTTTGGCTTTGTTTTTTAGTTTCCTCTAAGGCCCCCTTTTTTAAAAAAAGGTTCGTCCTTTAATTCTTGTGTTTTCTTTCAATTTCCTTTTTGTTGTTTTCATCTTTGGATTTCCTTTCATTGTTCTCTTTGAAATCTTCTTATATTTTTCTAGTTCTCTATTTTTATGTTCAATCAATTTTTGTCCTTTAAAAAAAAAGAAGTGTCTTGTTGTAAACAATTGTAGATAAAAGATTTGATAAATCGGAGTTTCGATTTTAAACGGCCATAACTTGGGACTAAGGTATAAAAATGACTAGTTTAAAATAACAATTCGAAAGTAGTATGGATTCCGACAAGATAAGGAGGCCTTGCCTACATATCATAATCTCAAGTTTGGGATAGAAAGGACTTTGTTTCCTACTTTTTCGAATCGGATCATCTTCAACATGGCCCGTATTGCTTGTTATTTGAGAATTGGTTGCTAGAAAAAGGATTCCTATCTCAATCTACCATGTTTTTTAGTTCTTCAAAATAAAAAAAGTCATCTTGTTCTTGTTTCAATTCCTTTCTTCATTTTTAGGATTCTCATAATAATAAACCAAAAAAAACCTTCCTTCGTATCTTTTAGTTTTCATTCTACTTTGTTTTCTTTGTTTTAAACTTTGGCTTTTGTTTTTTAGTTTCCTCTAAGGCCCTCTTTTTAAAAAAAAAGGTTTGTACTTTAATTCTAGTGTTTTCTTTCAATTCCCGTTTTGTTGTTTTCATCTTTGGATTTCCTTTCGTTGTTCTCTTTGAAATCTTCTTATATTTTTCTAGTTCTCTATTTTTATGTTCAATCAATTTTTGTTCTTTACAAAAAAAAGAAGTGTGTTATTGTAAACAGTTGTAGATAAAAGATTTGATAAATCGGAGTTTCGATTTTAAACGGCCATAACATGGGACTTGGGTATAAAAATGACTAGTTTGAAATATCAATTCGAAACTAGTATGGATTCCGACAAGATAAAGAGGCCTTACCTACATATCGTAATCTCAAGCTTGGGATTGTAAGGACTTTGTTTCCTAATTGTTCTAATCGGATCATCTTCAACATGGCCCGTATTGTTTGTTATTTGAGAATTGGTTGCTGAAAAAAGGGTTTCTATCTAAATCTACCATTTTTTTTTGTTGTTCAAAATAGAAAAAGTCATCTTGTTCTTGTTTCAATTCCTTTCTTCATTTTCTCGATTCTAATAATAATAAACAAAAAAAAAACCTTCCTTCGTGTCTTCTAGTTTTCATTCAACTTTGTTTTCTTTGTTTTTAACTTTGGCTTTGTTTTTTAGTTTCCTCTAAGGCCCTCTTTTTAAAAAAAAGGTTCCTACTTTAATTCTTGTGTTTTCTTTCAATTTCCTTTTTGTTGTTTTCAACTTTGGATTTCCTTTCGTTGTTCTCGTTGAAATCTTTTTTTATTTTTCTAGTTCTCTGTTTTTATGTTCAATCAATTTTTGTTCTTTAAAAAAAAAAGAAGTGTCTTGTTGTAAAAAATTGTAGATAAAAGATTTGATAAATCGGAGTTTCGATTTTAAAAGGCCATAACTTGGGACTAAGGTATAAAAATGACTAGTTTAAAATAACAATTCGAAACTAGTATGGATTCCGACATGATAAGGAGGCCTTGCCTACATATCGTAATCTCAAGCTTGGGATAGAAATGACTTTGTTTCCTAATTTTTTTAATCCGATCATCTTCAACGTGGCCCGTATTGTTTGTTATTTGAGAATTGGTTGCTGAAAAAAGCGTTCCTATCTAAATCTACCATGTTTTCCAGTTCTTCAAAATAAAAAAATTCGTCTTCTTCTTGTTTCAATTCGTTTCTTCATTTTCAGGATTCTCATAATAATAAACCAAAAAAAACCTTCCTCCGTGCCTTTTAGTTTTCATTCAACATTGTTTTCTTTTTTTTAACTTTGGCTTTTGTTTTTTAGTTTCCTCTAAGGCGCTCTTTTTAAAAAAAAAGGTTCGTACTTTAATTCTTGTGTTTTCTTTCAATTTCCTTTTTGTTGTTTTCAGCTTTGGATTTCCTTTCGTTGTTCTCTTTGAAATCTTCTTTTATTTTTCAAGTTCTCTATTTTAATGTTCAATCAATTTTTGTTCTTAAAAAAAAAGAAGTTTCTTGTTGTAAACAATTGTAGATAAAAGATTTGATAAATCGGAGTTTCGATTTTAAAAGGCCATAACTTGGGACTAAGGTATAAAAATGACTAGTTTGAAATATCAATTCGAAACTAGTATGGATTCCGACAAGATAAAGAGGCCTTACCTACATATCGTAATCTCAAGCTTGGGATTGTGAGGACTTTCTTTCATAATTTTTCTAATCGGATCATCTTCAACATGGTGCGTATTGTTTGTTATTTGAGAATTGCTTGTTGAAAAAAGGGTTTCTATCTAAATCTACCATTTTTTCTGTTGTTCAAAATAAAAAAAGTCATCTTGTTCTTGTTTCAATTCCTTTCTTCATTTTCTGGATTCTAATAATAATAAACCAAAAAAAACCTTCCTTTGTGTCTTTTAGTTTTCATTCAACTTTGTTTTCTTTGTTTTTAACTTTGGCTTTGTTTTTTAGTTTCCTCTAAGGCCCCCTTTTTTAAAAAAAGGTTCGTCCTTTAATTCTTGTGTTTTCTTTCAATTTCCTTTTTGTTGTTTTCATCTTTGGATTTCCTTTCATTGTTCTCTTTGAAATCTTCTTATATTTTTCTAGTTCTCTATTTTTATGTTCAATCAATTTTTGTCCTTTAAAAAAAAGAAGTGTCTGGTTGTAAACAATTGTAGATAAAAGATTTGATAAATCGGAGTTTCGATTTTAAACGGCCATAACTTGGGACTAAGGTATAAAAATGACTAGTTTAAAATAACAATTCGAAAGTAGTATGGATTCCGACAAGATAAGGAGGCCTTGCCTACATATCATAATCTCAAGTTTGGGATAGAAAGGACTTTGTTTCCTACTTTTTCGAATCGGATCATCTTCAACATGGCCCGTATTGCTTGTTATTTGAGAATTGGTTGCTAGAAAAAGGATTCCTATCTCAATCTACCATGTTTTTTAGTTCTTCAAAATAAAAAAAGTCATCTTGTTCTTGTTTCAATTCCTTTCTTCATTTTTAGGATTCTCATAATAATAAACCAAAAAAAACCTTCCTTCGTATCTTTTAGTTTTCATTCTACTTTGTTTTCTTTGTTTTAAACTTTGGCTTTTGTTTTTTAGTTTCCTCTAAGGCCCTCTTTTTAAAAAAAAGGTTTGTACTTTAATTCTAGTGTTTTCTTTCAATTCCCGTTTTGTTGTTTTCATCTTTGGATTTCCTTTCGTTGTTCTCTTTGAAATCTTCTTATATTTTTCTAGTTCTCTATTTTTATGTTCAATCAATTTTTGTTCTTTACAAAAAAAAGAAGTGTGTTATTGTAAACAGTTGTAGATAAAAGATTTGATAAATCGGAGTTTCGATTTTAAACGGCCATAACATGGGACTTGGGTATAAAAATGACTAGTTTGAAATATCAATTCGAAACTAGTATGGATTCCGACAAGATAAAGAGGCCTTACCTACATATCATAATCTCAAGCTTGGGATTGTAAGGACTTTGTTTCCTAATTGTTCTAATCGGATCATCTTCAACATGGCCCGTATTGTTTGTTATTTGAGAATTGGTTGCTGAAAAAAGGGTTTCTATCTAAATCTACCATTTTTTGTTGTTGTTCAAAATAGAAAAAGTCATCTTGTTCTTGTTTCAATTCCTTTCTTCATTTTCTGGATTCTAATAATAATAAACCAAAAAAAAAAACTTTCCTTCGTGTCTTCTAGTTTTCATTCAACTTTGTTTTCTTTGTTTTTAACTTTGGCTATGTTTTTTAGTTTCCTCTAAGGCCCTCTTTTTAAAAAAAAGGTTCCTACTTTAATTCTTGTGTTTTCTTTCAATTTCCTTTTTGTTGTTTTCAACTTTGGATTTCCTTTCGTTGTTCTCGTTGAAATCTTTTTTTATTTTTCTAGTTCTCTGTTTTTATGTTCAATCAATTTTTGTTCTTTAAAAAAAAAGAAGTGTCTTGTTGTAAACAATTGTAGCTAAAAGATTTGATAAATCGGAGTTTCGATTTTAAAAGGCCATAACTTGGGACTAAGGTATAAAAATGACTAGTTTAAAATAACAATTCGAAACTAGTATGGATTCCGACATGATAAGGAGGCCTTGCCTACATATCGTAATCTCAAGCTTGGGATAGAAATGACTTTGTTTCCTAATTTTTTTAATCGGATCATCTTCAACGTGGCCCGTATTGTTTGTTATTTGAGAATTGGTTGCTGAAAAAAGGGTTCCTATCTAAATCTACCATGTTTTCCAGTTCTTCAAAATAAAAAAAATTCATCTTGTTCTTGTTTCAATTCCTTTCTTCATTTTCAGAATTCTCATAATAATAAACCAAAAAAAACCTTCCTTCGTGTCTTTTAGTTTTCATTCAACTTTGTTTTCTTTGTTTTTCAATTTGGCTTTTGTTTTTTTGTTTCCTCTAAGGCCCTCTTTTTTAAAAAAAAGGTTCCTACTTTAATTCTTGTGTTTTCTTTCAATTTCCTTTTTGTTGTTTTCCACTTTCGATTTCCTTTCGTTGTTCTCGTTGAAATCTTTTTTTATTTTTCTAGTTCTCTATTTTTATGTTCAATCAATTTTTGTTCTTTAAAAAAAATAGAAGTGTCTTGTTGAAAAAAATTGTAGATAAAAGATTTGATAAATCGGAGTTTCGATTTTAAAAGGCCATAACTTGGGACTAAGGTATAAAAATGACTAGTTTAAAATAACAATTCGAAACTAGTATGGATTCCGACATGATAAGGAGGCCTTGCCTACATATCGTAATCTCAAGCTAGGGATTGTAAGGACTTTGTTTCCTAATTGTTCTAATCGGATCATGTTCAACATGTTTTAGAAAATCAATCGTTCCTATTCTATTAGGTTCGTGAGTTCCTAGGGTTGTTCGCCAAGGTGGTCCGTATTGTTTATTATTTGAGAATTGGTTGCTGAAAAAAGGGTTTCTATCTAAATATACCATTTTTTTTCAGTTTTTCAAAATAAAAATAGTCATCTTGTTCTTGTTTCAATTCCTTTCATCAATTTCTGGATTCTCATAATAATAAACCAGAAAAACCTTCCTTCTTGTCTTTTAGTTTTCATTCAACATTTTTTCCCTTGCTTTTAACATTGGTTTTTGTTTTTTAGTTTCCTCTAAAGCCCCCTTTATTTAAAAAAAAGGTTCGTACTTTAATTCTTGTGTTTTCTTTCAATTTCCTTTTTGTTGTTTTCATCTTTGGATTTCCTTTCGTTGTTCTCTTTGAATTCTTCTTATATTTTTCTAGTTCTCTATTTTTATGTTCAATCAATTTTTGTTCTTTACAAAAAAAAAGAAGTGTGTTGTTGTAAACAGTTGTAGATAAAAGATTTGATAAATCGGAGTTTCGATTCTAAACGTCCATAACTTGGGACTTGGGTATAAAAATGACTAGTTTGAAATATCAATTCGAAACAATTATGGATTCCGACAAGATAAGGAGGCCTTGCCTACATATCGTAATCTCAAGCTTGGGATTGTAAGGAATTTGTTTCCTCTTGTTCTAATCGGATCATCTTCAACATGTTTTAGAAAATCGATTGTTCCTATTGATGAGCGAAAACTGGCATCGCCGATTCTTGCCAATACTTTGGTTTTAATATTTATAAAACTCTCGCAAGTGCACGAATCATTTTGAAGAAAATGATAAGTATACTCCCAAGGTCGATCTAAGGAAGGAATGTATGTGGTTTTTAATTTATTATTCAAACTTTTAAAAACGAAATTAAATCCTAAACATCCTGTCACGATAGTTTGGTTTTTGTGTTCCTAATCTAATGACATAAAATAAACATATATACAGATTAATTAAATATAATCTAATAACATAAAAATAAACATAGATACAAATTCAATAAATAATTATCTAAAAATAAACATATATACAGATTCAATAAATATTCATGCAAATTTTTATCATTTATATTAGCGGAGTATTTATGGATGTAATAACTAAATTAATTATGCTTGCTCATATTAACTAGGTTATTAAAGATATAAATTGATATTTTATTGATTCTCTCTTTTTTATATAAATACCACCTTTGGTGGGGTTAGATATTCTTTGTTAACTAAACAAATCAATTAACACCTATGGGTGGGGTTGATAACTAATATGCTTAATTAAATTAATTCCTTTTTCTAAGAGATTGAAAATGAACCATTTAAATGCCACCTTTGGTGGGGTTAGACAATTTAAACATTATTCAAGGTGTCCAAATTAAACATAAGAATTTAATTATCCGAGTACTAACTTTCAAGTTTTAAAACCACTATTGAAAACATGTTGTCAATACATTTTCACATAATAATTCTTATAAAAACTTTTGAAATAGAGTTTCACTCTAACTACCGGGCGATTGTACCAACAAATAAAAGAGCACTACTCTAAATTAGACCGGATAACTAAACCTTAAAATCTAATTTTCAGGTTTAAGTTTGTAATGAAAAATAATATATTTCTCTCTAACATTCTTAATATAAAATCTTGAATAAAAACAAAATCAATTCATTTTAGAGATTTTTACCTATTTAATATTTCGCAAGCATAACAACGTCGTTATTACATCATATTTACTAAACAGCCAGCATAGTTAATTTTAACCATAGACAAATTAAATATAACATGTAAGAATAAAGCATAAAAATAACTGTAAAGAAAATAAAATCCTTACAGAACTTCGATGCTATTCCCGTAGCTGGAAAACCTCCGAGCGGAATTTGCACTTCCATATATTGAATCAAAAATCTAAATTATTACAAAAACATTACAAGTTCCTCTCAAAAAGAGAAGAACTCTAAACCTAAGAGAATTGAACTAAAAACTAAGAGAAAAACTAAGAAAAGCTTAGAAACTAAGAAAGAAACTAAGAGAAACTAAAAACTAAGAAATGAGAGAAAGAAAGAAGAGAGAAGTGAGTTTTGAACGTGTGATTTGAAGTGAAGGGAAGGGGGGTATTTATAGGTGAGGATGGAGAGAAAAAATGAGTAAAAAAATGTTAAAAAAATATTAAAAAATGTAAAAACGCGTATTGGAATTGCTGATGTCGTCAATGACGTCAGCATGACGTCACAGGGCTGCTGCACGTGAAAAATGGGGTGAAAACGCGTTGGGCGCGCGGATGGGCGGCTGCTGGGCGCTTAGCGCTGCGCGCGCGCGCTGGGGCTGTCGCTGCGCGCAGCTCGGCACGCGTGAACAGTGCCCGCGCGCTGGGGCGAGCGCGGATGGGCATGTCAACGCGCGCGGCATGGGGCGCTGGGGCGCTGTGGCGCGCGCGGCTGGGCGCTGGGCTGCGGCGCGCGATTTCCATCTTTTTGACATTTTTGACCTTTGCGACCCATTTTGTCCAATTTTTCCATGTTTGTTGACCTTTTTCCACTTATTTATTGATATATTTGTGATGTATTGCTTCAAGTATTCCTCTTTGAGTCTTTAAATTGCGTTTTTAAGCCGAAATTCCTGAAAAACAATAAAAATACCCGTGATTCCAAAAAAGAAAAATTTATATAAATATATGATAAAACATATAAATATATATATTTTTAATCAATTAATGTACATAAAATCATGGTTATTTTAGTGCTTTTTGAGCACTCATCACAACCCCCAACCAGCTTCTTGCTAGTCTCTTAGCAAGAGAAGCGATAAAAGCTAAAAATTAAACTATCCTAAATCACTTTCGTGGATTGAAACGGTTGCATTTAGCCTATGCAACAAGCCGTTAAACCCCTAGGTTGCCCTAGTAGACGAGTTTGAGTCTCGTGAGGGTTTTCAGTAGTGATACCCACAAACATTGAACTAAATGTAAAAATAAAAACAATCAAAACAAAAATTAAAATTACAACACAATCAAAAATTAATTTAAGAATAAAAGAAAACAACATATCACAAAAATATCTCATACTTTTTAATCTCCTTTAAGATCATAATTAAAATCTCAAGCATAAGTTATTTTAATCTCTTTAAACAATCATGATTTTATTACAATAATTAGTCGAAAATCATTTTCATATTTCATTTCAAAAATGTATCAATTTAATTTTACCCAATTTCAGTGTCATGAATTAGAATTCGCTTCGACTCTATTCCTCACAAGTCAATACTCTCAAAGCACTTAATCCTATTGGTTCAAACACTCATACTAATTTATATGCGAAAGAGTTGATGTATAGAAATGAACTAATATGTTCGCATATGTATAAAGAATAAAGGCTCAAAGTGTTATTTTAACATTGATCTCATGAAAGGAATCAAATGTATAAATTATAAAGATATCATATATAAAAATTATTTTCATGCATAAATCAAACTCATTAAGAAAGAATTTCAAGATATATGCTTTTTATAAATGAAGAAATTGCAATGACTTTTTAGGGAATTACTTCCTATATCTTTCTTTTGTATTTAACCTTTACTCACAACTTTGTTGGCAATGTGGGTCATAGTATGTAGATGATACTATTATTTTTATCTCTCTATACATTTTCTTTTCTTTTTTTTTCTCTTTTTTTTATGTATTCTTTAGAGAGTCAACCCATGTACAGATTGTACATTTTTTGGATTTTGGTGAGTGGTTAATTTTGTGGCTTTTCTGTTTGATCTTGGTTTAGGTAACCCCAGATATGTCTTTTTGTTTTTGTAGTAGTCATGCATGAATGAGATATAAGCATATACTATCAATTTCTACTCAAATCGTTTAATCTAAACAAAAATAATAATCAAAAATATATGATACTCTATTAAGATGAGAAAAAATTCATACAAGTAAACTAAAATAAACAATAAAATTAAGTAAATAAAACAAATAACAAAAAATTACCTAACATGATGGGTTGCCTCCCATCCAGCGCTTAGTTTAACGTCTTAGCAAGACGTATCTTTTTGGTGCTAAGGATTACTCAGCCAAATGCAATCTATTTCAGCAATGTTGTTTGGTTCTTCTAAATAAGGCTTGACACGATGGCCATTAACTTTGAACGTTTTTTGTGTCTTGGAGTCCAATAGTTCTACCACTCCATGTTCAAATACCTGAACTATTGTGAATGGTCCATCCCATCTTGATCTCAGCTTTCCTGGAAACAATCTCAAACGAGAGTTAAATAAAAGAACTTTCATTCCAGGGTGAAAAGTTTTAGGAACTAGCCTCTTGTCATGATAGCGCTTAGTACGCTCTTTGTATAATTTGGCATTCTCATAAGCTTCATTCCTAATTTCTTCCAACTCATGAAGCTGGAGTAATCGTTTTTCACCTGCTTTATCTAAATCCATGTTTAGTTCTTTAATTGCCCAATAAGCCTTGTGTTCAAGTTCAACTGGAAGGTGGCACGCTTTCCCAAAGATTAACCGGTAAGGGCTCATCCCAATAGGTGTTTTGTAAGCGGTGCGGTATGCCCATAAGGCATCATTTAACTTAAATGCCCAATCCTTCCTTGAAGGACGCACTGTGCGTTCCAATATTCCCTTAATTTGCCTATTACTTACTTCCACTAAACCGGAAGTTTGAGGATGATATGGAGTAGCTACCTTATGTGTGATTTTGTACTTGTTTAGTACTCCATCAAAGAGTTTGTTACAAAAATGGCTACCTCCATCACTTATTATAGCTCTAGGCGTTCCGAACCTACTGAATATGAATTCTTTCAAGAATTTCACAACAACATTAGCATCATTGGTTTTGGTGGGGATAGCTTCTACCCACTTGGACACATAATCCACAGCAACCAAAATGTATTGAAAACCATTAGATGGGGGAAAAGGACCCATAAAGTCAATCCCCCATACATCAAAGAGTTCAACAACTAAATTAGATGTCAAAGGAATTTCATCTCTTTTGCTTATGTTTCCTGTTCTTTGACATCTATCACATTGTGCACAAAACATATGAGCATCTTTAAAAAGATTGGGCCAAAAGAATCCAGACTGTAATATCTTACGGGCTGTCTTTTCTCCTCCAAAATGACCCCCACAATGAAGTTCATGACAAAAAGTCAGAATGCTCTTATGTTCTTCTTCAGGTACACATCTCCGGATGACTTGATCTTGACCAATTTTGTATAAATAAGGGTCATCCCAGAAATAGTCCTTAATAGTTTTAAAAAACCTTTTCTTGTCCTGATATGAAGTGTTAGGTCGCAAAACACCAGTGGCAAGATAGTTTACAATATCAGCATACCATGGGTTCGGACCTATGAAAAATAACTGTTCATCAGGAAAGGTTTCAACTATATCGTCATTACTCTCATCTTTAAGAGAATTGAAGTCAGAAATCAACCTAGACAAATGGTCAGCTACTAAGTTTTCACTGCCTTTCTTATCCTTGATTTCTAGGTCAAATTCTTGTAAGAGTAAGACCCACCTGATTAATCTTGGCTTGGCATTTGGTTTACTTAATAGGTATCTTAAAGCAGCATGATCAGAATGCACAATCACTTTAGATCCTACTAAATAAGACCGAAATTTGTCTAAAGAGAATACTATAGCCAAGAATTCCTTTTCAGTGGTGGTGTAATTCATCTGGGCATCATTGAGTGTTTTGCTAGCATAGTAGATGACATGTAAACGCTTATCCACTCTTTGTCCCAGGACTGCTCCTATTGCATAATCAGAAGCATCACACATTATTTCAAAGGGTAAAGACCAGTTTGGTGCCATTATAACAGGGGTAGATGTTAGTTTATCTTTCAAGGTATTAAAGGAAATAAGGCAGTCATTGTTGAAGTCAAAATCAGCATCTTTGGATAGCAAGTTACATAAGGGACGACTTATTTTAGAGAAATCTTTAATAAATCGTCTGTAAAATCCTGCATGTCCCAAGAAGCTTCTTATCCCCTTCACAGATGTAGGGGGAGGTAGTTTGGATATCAATTCAACTTTTGCCTTATCAACTTCAATACCCTTGTTTGAAATTATATGTCCTAAAACTATCCCTTGTTGAACCATAAAATGACTTTTCTCCCAACTAAGGGTTAGATTGCATTCAATGCATCTCTCTAAAACCAAAGTCAATTTATGTAAGCAATCATCAAATGAGTTCCCAAAGACAGAGAAATCGTCCATGAAAATCTCAATGAATTTCTCCACCATGTCCGAGAAAATAGATATCATGCATCTCTGGAAAGTGGCAGGGGCATTGCATAACCCAAATGGCATTCTGCGAAAAGAAAATGTCCCAAAAGGACATGTAAATGTGGTCTTTTCCTGATCTTCTAGTGCTATGGGTACTTGATAATATCCAGACAGTCCATCCAAAAAATAGTAAAATTCGTGCCCAGCTAATCTTTCCAACATTTGATCAATGAATGGAAGAGGAAAGTGATCCTTTTTCGTATATAAATTTAGTTTCCTAAAATCTATACACATTCTCCATCCAGTGATTATTCTAGTGGGCACTAATTCACTTTTGTCATTTTTAACAACTGTTATCCCAGATTTCTTTGGTACCACATGCACTGGACTAACCCACTTACTATCTGCAATATGATAGATAATCCCTTCTTCTAATAATTTAAGAATTTCCTTTTTAACTACCTCTTGCATGTTTGGGTTTAGTCTTCTTTGGGTCTCTCGTACAGGTTTAGCACCATCCTCCAAGTTGATCTTGTGCATACACATTGTTGGACTAATGCCTCTTATATCCCCTATACTCCAACCTATAGATTTCTTAAACTGTTTAAGCACTTTGATGAGTTCCTTTTCTTGTGGTTTGGTCAAGGTTGAAGAAATTATCACTGGATAAGTTTCTCCCTCTCCCAAAAACACATATTTTAAGTGCTAAGGTAAGACTTTGAGTTCAAGTTCAGGTGGATTGGCCTCTTTACTAGATGAAGAACTAGGTAGATTTAAAAGTGTACTAGATTTTATCATCACTTCATCATTGTCTAGTTGTTTAAGGTACCCATTAATTTCCTCATCTAAATCTTCTTCAACCTTTTCAAGTGTAAGAACGGTTTCAAGCTTGTCTTCTATTCTGGTTTGTAAAAAGGTGCTTTGGACAAGATTATCCAAAGGATCAACTTCGAATATTTCATCGATGGCAGAAATAGAAGGAAAAGGTGAAGAATCAAAAACTTTAAAATGAACGGTCTCCCCTAAGACTGTCATTGTCAAATTTCCATCTTGGACATCAATAATAGTTTTAGTAGTTGCCATAAATGGCCTACCAAGCAATATTGTGTGCTCTCTGTCCAATGCTGGATTTTCTTGCATATCCAGAACCACAAAGTCAACAGGTATTATTAGTTTGTCTACCTGTACCAAAACATCCTCAACTATTCCCTCTGGATATTTAAGAGATCTATCTGCAAGTTGAAGGGACATAGTTGTGGGTTTTAAATCCCCTAGATTGAGTTGTAAGAATATAGAGTAGGGCATCAAATTTATACTAGCACCTAAATCAAGCATTGCTTTAGCAACCTTCCTATCCCCCATAGTTATGTTTATAATAAAACTTCCAGGGTCTTTCAACTTAGGGGGTAGTTTGTGCTGAAGTACAGCGCTAGAAATTTCTGATACTACTACTCGTTCATTCAGTTCATACCTCCTTTTCTTAGTGTTCAACTCTTTGAAAAACTTGGCATATGAGGGCACATTCATGATCACTTCTAATAATGGTAAATTGATATTTACTTTAGAGAGCATATTAAAAAGATCATTGAATTGCTTATCTTGTTTGGATTCTTTTAACCGGTGGGGAAAAGGTACTTGCATCTGGTGTGGTTCTGTTGTCTTTTGAATTTTGGGGGTGTCAGATGACCCCCCAATGAGTTTTTCAGAAGGCTTGTTAAGTTTAACACTTGTTTCTCCTTTTTGCGAGATTAGAATATCGCCTTCTTTGTTACCTGAACTACAAGGTAGATTGTTAGAGATTTCAGGTAAACTGGTATTGACTACCTTACCACTTCGAAGGGTTCTAACATCCTTTGCTTGTTCTGGTTGACTGGGCAACTTTCCTGGTTCTTTCTTTTGCATTTGTTCAGCCAGCTGCCCAACTTTAGATTCAATTCTTTTAACCGAAGCCTCCATGGTGTTCAACCTTTGATTAGTCATCAATTGGTTGTCACGACTAACTTGAATAAAAGCATTCAAGCTATCTTCTAAGGTTGGTTTAAAAGATTGGCTTGGTGGGTAAGGGTGGTTGTTATCCGACCTTAGTGTTGGATATTGGGTGTAGGCTGGGTGATTATAGGTGTTTGGATGATACCTTTGAAAAGATTGGACTTCCTCTATGGCATCGACACTAGAATCACAAGTATTTGAACAATTATGAGTACCATGCCCAATTGAACAACACACTTCACATACCTCTTGATTTGAAATTTGATGGGTAGTGAGGAGTTGCACTTGTTTAGTCAATTCAGCAAGTTGCAAGGTTATCTCATTATCAGAGCTAACTTCATTGACCTTTGCTTTCCTTCTACCACCTGTTTGTTGGGAATTAGAACCCAACAGCTCATAAAGATTATAGGTTTCCTCTGCGGTCTTTTCTCCTACAGCACCTCCAGCAGCATTATCAACCATGTATTGACTCTGTAGTGTCAATCCATCATAAAAGAATTGGTTTTGTAGCTGTAATGGAAAGCTATGATTTTTACATTGAATGAAAAGGAGTTTGAATCGTTCCCAAGCTTCATGAAAGGGCTCTTCATACATTTGAGAAAATGTTGCTATCTTTGTTCTTAGATCAACAGTCTTTTGATGGGAATAGAACCTACCCATAAAAATTTCATAGACTGCCTCCCAAGTTTTAAGAGAACCTGACTGTAGAGTAATGAACCATGACCAAGCTTTATCTTTGAGAGTGTAAGGAAAACACCTCATCCTAAGTCGATCTTCATTAATTGCATGTAGTGGAAAGGTTTGGACAATAGCATAGAATTCTCGAATGAAATGCAAAGGGTCTTCATTAGGGATACCGTAAAAGGAAGGCAACAAACAATAATGAATCTTTTTCAATTCATAATTTCTTGCAGCCTCTTGTAATTGGATACCGGAAGTTACATTGCCAATGATTGGCATTGTATATTCTTTCATCTTTTTTCGCCTATCTTCAGCATCTCCCATGGTTGTTTGTAGTTGACAATGATCCTCCTCCTATTGTGTATCAACATTTTGCTTTTAAAAACAATAGTAGATATCTCTAAGAAATATTTATAACTTGATAAAACGTAAAAGCAAAAAGTGCAAGGAACCTAATTTTTTATTTTTTTTATTTTTTAATTTAAACGAATGGACAGAATGTTTGAAACAAACGAATTTTATTTCATCTGAATTTTTATTACACGTAAACTAAAACAAAGGAAAATACAATAATGGGTGACCTCCCATACAGGACTAAAATTTATCGTCTTCTAGTAAGACGTTGCTTGGAGATTGCAGAATGAAAAACTCAATGTCTCCTCTTCATTGAATTCATTTAAGTTTCAAATTAGTCTTTGCCTTTTTGCAAATGTTCAACTAACTGTTCAACTTGAACTTCCACCTTTTTGATAGAAGCTTCCACAGAGTCCAACCGTTGATTTGTTTTAGATTGGTTATCCCTACAAACTTGAATAAAAGAATTCAAGTTGTCCTCCAGGGTTGGTTTATTGGGAATGCTTCTTTGAATAGGTGGGTGGAATTGCTGGCCTGCCTGGTTTGAGCTTTGAGTGAAAGGAGGGTTGTTTTGCCTCCAGGAGAAATTTGGATGACTTCTCCACCCAGGATTATAGGTATTTGAATTGGGATCAAACCTTGGTCTCTATTGATATGCTCCCAACACATTGACCTGTTCAGGTCCAGTTGTTTCTCCTTGATATGGACAGGCTTCAGTACCATGTCCCATGTTGCTATACAAACCATATTGTTCATTATTTGTGTTGGTTTGTGTAGCGAGAAGGGAAACTTGCTTAGTCAGTTGAACAAGTTGTTTTTGAACTTCATTACTGGAGTCGATTTCATGAACTCCAGCTTTTCTCACTCGGGAGCTTTTCTGTTGGGAATTAGCACCCAACATCTCAAAGAGGTTATACGTCTCTGAGGCAGTCTTTTCTCCTATTGCTCCTCCTGCAGCGTTGTCGACAATGAACTGACATTGTTGTGTAAGTCCATCGTAAAAGAATTGGTTCTACAACTGCAGGGGAAAGCTATGATGGGGACATTGAGTGAGAAACATTTTGAACCTATCCCAAGCTTCATGGAATGGTTCTCCTTCCATCTGAGAGAAAGTAGCAATCTTTCCTCTCAACTCTGATGTTTTTTGATGGGAATAGAATTTTCCCATGAATTTATTGTAAATGTTACCCCATGTCATCAGAGAACCTGAGGGAAGTGACATCAACCAAGCTTTGGCCTTATCCTTTAATGTGTAGGGAAAACATCTCATCCTAAGTTGATCCTCGTTTAGAATACTGAGGGGGAATGTTTGGACCGTAGCATAGAAATCTCTCATAAAGGAAAGAGAATCTTCATTAGGTAACCCATAAAAGGAAGGAAGCATAGAGAAATGAATATTTTTAAGGTCATAATTCCGAGCAGCCTCCCCCAACTGGATAGCGGCAGTTGCCGTGCCTATTACCGGTCTTGCAAACTCCTTCATCGTGGTTTCCCTAATATGTTGGTTTTCCTCCATTTCTTTTGGTTCTAGTAAAGGATTAAGACTTGGTTCTATGTTTGGCTCAAAAACAGGTTGATGGGTAGAATCCAGTTTTGTTGACACTTGTTTAAATTTATGAAAATTATTTACATATGGTGTAAGGGGGTTTCCTAAGGATCTCCTACCACGCATAGACTATTGTAAACGTAAATTTAAAACTCCTGTCAACAAAATAAAAAATTTAGAGAAAATTTACATGTTATTTAATACAAAGCACTAAACAAAACTAGCTAAATCCTAAAAAAGAAAGAAAAATTATTTATTTATTTATTATTATTATTATTATTATTATTAACATAATTAGTATTAACCAAGAGTGCTCCCAGGAAAGAATGGTGGTGCAAACGGCTCCTTAAATACCATTCTCCTAGCCAGAGCAACGTTCCGAGGAAAGACTAGTGGCACAAAGGCTTCCAAGAACTAGTCTCCTAGACAGAACTCCCTTAGATTTTTACTTTTCATGTTATTTAGTTAATTAGGTATAAATTCAAGTAATGTTATTTTTTCTTTTTCTTTTTACTATTCATGAACGGTAATTTTTTTTTACTATTCACGCTCTATTATTTAACTTAAAATTTATTTTGAAATTTAAAATTTTTTTTTACTATTCATGAAGGGTAAAATATTTTTACTTCAAATTTCAAATTTCTAAATTATTTTACAATTTAAAAAAAATTATTATTTTTTATTTTTTATTTATTTTTTATTTCTTATGAATTTTGAAATTTGATTATTGCTAAAATATCACAATTATTTACAGCACAAAAATGTTTTTTTAAAATTTTGATAAATAATTTAAAAACGCTATTCCTTCCCCGGCAACGGCGCCAAAAACTTGATGAGCGAAAACCGGCATCGCCGATTCTTGCCAATACTTTGGTTTTAATATTTATAAAACTCTCGCAAGTGCACGAATCATTTCGAAGAAAATAAGTATACTCCCAAGGTCGATCTAAGGAAGGAATGTATGTGGTTTTTAATTTATTATTCAAACTTTTAAAAACGAAATTAAATCCTAAACATCCTGTCACGATAGTTTGGTTTTTGTGTTCCTATTCTAATGACATAAAATAAACATATATACAGATTAATTAAATATAATCTAATAACATAAAAATAAACATAGATACAAATTCAATAAATAATTATCTAAAAATAAACATATATACAGATTCAATAAATATTCATGCAAATTTTTATCATTTATATTAGCGGAGTATTTATGGATGTAATAACTAAATTAATTATGCTTGCTCATATTAACTAGGTTATTAAAGATATAAATTGATATTTTATTGATTCTCTCTTTTTTATATAAATACCACCTTTGGTGGGGTTAGATATTCTTTGTTAACTAAACAAATCAATTAACACCTATGGGTGGGGTTGATAACTAATATGCTTAATTAAATTAATTCCTTTTTCTAAGAGATTGAAAATGAACCATTTAAATGCCACCTTTGGTGGGGTTAGACAATTTAAACATTATTCAAGGTGTCCAAATTAAACATAAGAATTTAATTATCCGAGTACTAACTTTCAAGTTTTAAAACCACTATTGAAAACATGTTGTCAATACATTTTCACATAATAATTCTTATAAAAACTTTTGAAATAGAGTTTCACTCTAACTACCGGGCGATTGTACCAACAAATAAAAGAGCACTACTCTAAATTAGACCGGATAACTAAACCTTAAAATCTAATTTTCAGGTTTAAGTTTGTAATGAAAAATAATATATTTCTCTCTAACATTCTTAATATAAAATCTTGAATAAAAACAAAATCAATTCATTTTAGAGATTTTTACCTATTTAATATTTCGCAAGCATAACAACGTCGTTATTACATCATATTTACTAAACAGCCAGCATAGTTAATTTTAACCATAGACAAATTAAATATAACATGTAAGAATAAAGCATAAAAATAACTATAAAGAAAATAAAATCCTTACAGAACTTCGATGCTATTCCCGTAGCTGGAAAACCTCCGAGCGGAATTTGCACTTCCATATATTGAATCAAAAATCTAAATTATTACAAAAACATTACAAGTTCCTCTCAAAAAGAGAAGAACTCTAAACCTAAGAGAATTGAACTAAAAACTAAGAGAAAAACTAAGAAAAGCTTAGAAACTAAGAAAGAAACTAAGAGAAACTAAAAACTAAGAAATGAGAGAAAGAAAGAAGAGAGAAGTGAGTTTTGAAGGTGTGATTTGAAGTGAAGGGAAGGGGAGTATTTATAGGTGAGGATGGAGAGAAAAAATGAGTAAAAAAATGTTAAAAAAAATATTAAAAAATGTAAAAACGCATATTGGAATTACTGATGTCATCAATGACGTCAGCATGACGTCATAGGGGCTGCTGCACGTGAAAAATGGGGCGAAAACGCATTGGGCGCATGGATGGGCGGCTGTTGGGCGCTGCGCGCGCGCGCTGGGGCGCTGGGGCGCGCGCGGCTGGGCCCTGGGGCGCTAGGCTGCGCGTGCGGCTGGGCTGCGGCGCGCGATTTCCGTCTTTTTGACATTTTTGACCTTTTCGACCGATTTTGTCCAATTTTTCCATGTTTATTGACCTTTTTCCACTTATTTATTGATATATTTGTGATGTATTGCTTCAAGTATTCCTCTTTGAGTCTTTAAATTGCGTTTTTAAGCCGAAATTCCTGAAAAACAATAAAAATACCCGTGATTCCGAAAAAGACAAATTTATATAAATATATGATAAAACATATAAATATATATATTTTTAATCAATTAATGTACATAAAATCATGGTTATTTTAGTGCTTTTTGAACACTCATCACCTATTCTATTAGGTTCATGAGTTCCTAGGGTTGTTCGCCAAGGTGGTCCGTATTGTTTGTTATTTGAGAATTGGTTGCTGAAAAAAGGGTTTCTTTCTAAATCTATAATTTTTTTTCAGCTCTTCAAAATAAAAAAGTCATCTTGTTCTTGTTTCAATTAATTTCTTCAAAAAAAAACCTTCCTTCGTGTCTTTTAGTTTTCCTTCAACTATGTTTTCTTTATTTTTAACTTTGGCTTTGTTTTTTAGTTTCCTCTAAGGCCCCTTTTTTTTTAAAAAAAGGTTTGTACTTTAATTCTAGTGTTTTCTTCCAATTTCCATTTTGTTGTTTTCATCTTTGGATTTCCTTTCGTTGTTCTCTTTGAAATCTTCTTATATTTTTCTAGTTCTCTATTTTTATGTTCAATCAATTTTTGTTCTTTACAAAAAAAAGAAGTGTGTTGTTGTAAATAGTTGTAGATAAAAGATTTGATAAATCGGAGTTTCGATTTTAAAAGGCCATAACTTGGGACTAGGGTATAAAAATAACTAGTTTAAAATATCAATTCGAAACTAGTATGGATTCCGACAAGATAAGAAGGTCTTGCCTACATATCGTAATATCAAGATTGGGATAGAAAGGACTTTGTTTCCTAATTTTTCTAATCGGATCATCTTCAACATGGCCCGTATTGTTTGTTATTTGAGAATTGGTTGCTGAAAAAAGGGTTTCTATCTAAATCTATATTTTTTTTCAGCTCTTCAAAATAAAAAAAGTCATCTTATTCTTGTTTAAATTAATTTCTTCATTTTCTGGATTCTCACAATAATAAACCAGAAAAAAACCTTCCTTCGTGTCTTTTAGTTTTGATTCAACTATGTTTTCTTTGTTTTGAACTTTGGTTTTTGTTTTTTAGTTTCCTCTAAGGCCCTCTTTTAAAAAAAAGGTTTGTACTTTAATTCTAGTGTTTTCTTTCAATTTCCATTTTGTTGTTTTCATCTTTGGATTTCCTTTCGTTGTTCTCTTTGAAATCTTCTTATATTTTTCTAGTTCTCTATTTTTATGTTCAATCAATTTTTGTTCTTTACAAAAAAAAGAAGTGTGTTGTTGTAAACAGTTGTAGATAAAAGATTTGATAAATCGGAGTTTCGATTTTAAACGGCCATAACTTGTGACTAGGGTATAAAAATGACTAGTTTAAAATATCAATTCGAAACTAGTATAGATTCCGATAAGATAAGACGGCCTTGGCTACTTATCGTAATCTCAAGCTTGGGATTGTATGGATTTTGTTTTCTAATTTTTCAAATCGGATAATCTTCAACATGGCTTGTATTGCTTGTTATTTAAGAATTGGTTGCTGAAAAAAGGTTTTCTATCTAAATCTACCATTGTTTCAGTTGTTCAAAATAAAAAAAGTCATCTTGTTCTTGTTTCAATTCCTTTCTTCATTTTCTGGATTCTCATAATAATAAACCAGAAAAAAAAACTTCCTTCGTGTCTTTTAGTTTTCATTCAACTTTGTTTTCTTTGTCTTTAACTATGGTTTTTGGTTTTTAGTTTCCTCTAAGGCCCTCTTTTTTTAAAAAAGGTTCGTCCTTTAATTCTAGTGTTTTCTTTCAATTTCCATTTTGTTGTTTTCATCTTTGGATTTCCTTTCGTTGTTCTCTTTGAAATCATTTTATATTTTTCTAGTTCTCTATTTTTATGTTCAATCAAATTTTGTTCTTTACAAAAAAAAGAAGTGTGTTGTTGTAAACAGTTGTAGATAAAAGATTTGATAAATCGGAGTTTCGATTTTAAACGACCATAACTTGGGACTAGGGTATAAAAATGACTAGTTTAAAATATCAATTCGAAACTAGTATGGATTCCGACAAGATAAGGAGGCCTTGCCTACATATCGTAATCTCAAGCTTGCGATAGTAAGGACTTTGTTTCCTAATTTTTCTAATCGGATCATCTTCAACATGGCCCATATTGTTTGTTATTTGAGAATTGGTTGCTGAAAAAAGGGTTTCTATCTAAATCTACATTTTTTTCAGCTGTTCAAAATAAAAAAAGTCATCTTGTTCTTGTTTCAATTCCTTTCTTCATTTTCTGGATTCTCATAATAATAAACCAAAAAAAAACCTTCCTTCGTGTCTTTTAGTTTTGATTCAACTTTGTTTTCTTTGTCTTTAACTTTGGATTTTGGTTTTTAGTTTGCTCTAAGGCCCTCTTTTTTTAAAAAAGGTTCTACTTTAATTCTAGTGTTTTCTTTCAGTTTCCTTTTTGTTGTTTTCATCTTTGGATTTCCTTTCGTTGTTCTCTTTGAAATCATTTTATATTTTTCTAGTTCTCTATTTTTATGTTCAATCAAATTTTGTTCTTTACAAAAAAAAGAAGTGTGTTGTTGTAAACAGTTGTAGATAAACGATTTGAAAAATCGGAGTTGCGATTTTAAAAGGCCATAACTTGGGACTAGGGTATAAAAATGACTAGTTTAAAATATCAATTCGAAAGTAGTATGGATTCCGACAAGATAAGGAGGCCTTGGCTACATATCGTAATCTCAAGCTTGGGATAGTAAGGACTTTGTTTCCTAATTTTTCTAATCGGATCATCTTCAACATGGCCCGTATTGTTTGTTATTTGAGAATTGGTTGCTGAAAAAAGGGTTTCTATCTAAATCTACCATTTTTTCAGTTGTTCAAAATAAAAAAAAGTCATCTTGTTCTTGTTTCAATTCCTTTCTTCATTTTCTGGATTCTCATAGTAATAAACCAAAAAAAACCTTCCTTCGTGTCTTTTAGTTTTGATTCAACTTTTTTTTCTTTGTCTTTAACTTTGGATTTTGGTTTTTAGTTTCCTCTAAGGCCCTCTTTGCTAATAAAAGGTTCGTACTTTAATTCTAGTGTTTTCTTAAAATTTCCATTTTGTTGTTTTCATCTTTGGATTTCCTTTCGTTGTTCTCTTTGAAATCTTCTTATATTTTTCTAGTTCTCTATTTTTATGTTCAATCAATTTTTGTTCTTTACAAAATAAAGAAGTGTGTTGTTGTAAACAGTTGTAGACAAAAGATTTGATAAATCGGAGTTTCGATTTTAAAGGGCCATAACTTGGGACTAGGGTATAAAAATGACTAGTTTAAAATATCAATTCGAAACTAGTATGGATTTCGACAAGATAAGGAGGCCTTGCCTACATATCGTAATCTCAAGCTTGGGATAGTATGGACTTTGTTTTCTAATTTTTATAATCGGATCATCTTGAACATGGCCCATATTGTTTGTTATTTGAGAATTGGTTGCTGAAAAAAAGGTTTCTATCTAAATCTACAATTTGTTTCTGCTCTTCTAAATAAAAAAAATCATCTTGCTCTTGTTTCAATTCCTTTCTTCATTTTCTAGATTCTCATAATAATAAACCAAAAAAAACCTTCCTTCATGTCTTTTAGTTTTGGTTCAACTTTGTTTTCTTCGTCTTTAACTTTGGATTTTGTTTTTTAGTTTCCTCTAAGGCCCTCTTTTATAAAAAAAAGGTTCGTACTTTAATTCTAGTGTTTTCTTTCAATTTCCATTTTGTTGTTTTCATCTTTGGATTTCCTTTCGTTGTTCTCTTTGAAATCTTCTTATATTTTTCTAGTTCTCTATTTTTATGTTCAATCAATTTTTGTTCTTTACAAAAAAAAGAAGTGTGTTGTTGTAAACAGTTGTAGATAAAAGATTTGATAAATCGGAGTTTCGATTTTAAACGGCCATAACTTGTGACTAGGGTATAAAAATGACTAGTTTAAAATATCAATTCGAAACTAGTATTGATTCCGATAAGATAAGACGGCCTTGGCTACTTATCGTAATCTCAAGCTTGGGATTGTATGGATTTTGTTTTCTAATTTTTCAAATCGGATCATCTTCAACATGGCTTGTATTGCTTGTTATTTGAGAATTGGTTGCTGAAAAAAGGGTTTCTATCTAAATCTACCATTTTTTCAGTTGTTCAAAATAAAAAAAGTCATCTTGTTCTTGTTTCAATTCCTTTCTTCATTTTCTGGATTCTCATACTAATAAACCAGAAAAAAAACCTTCCTTCGTGTCTTTTAGTTTTCATTCAACTTTGTTTTCTTTGTCTTTAACTATGTATTTTGGTTTTTAGTTCGCTCTAAGGCCCCCTTTTTTAAAAAAAGCTTCGTCCTTTAATTCTAGTGTTTTCTTTCAATTTCCATTTTGTTGTTTTCATCTTTGGTTTTCCTTTCGTTGTTCTCTTTGAAATCTTCTTATATTTTTCTAGTTCTCTATTTTTATGTTCAATCAATTTTTGTTCTTTACAAAAAAAAGAAGTGTGTTGTTGTAAACAGTTGTAGATAAAAGATTTGATAAATCAGAGTTTCCATTTTAAACGACCATTATTTGGGACTAGTGTATAAAAATGACTAGTATATAATATCAATTCGAAACTAGTATGGATTCCGACAAGATAAGGAGGCCTTGCCTACATATCGTAATCTCAAGCTTGGGATAGTAAGGACATTGTTTCCTAATTTTTCTAATCGGATCATCTTCAACATGGCCCATATTTTTTGTTATTTGAGAATTGGTTGCTGAAAAAAGGGTTTCTATCTAAATCTACATTTTTTTCAGCTCTTCAAAATAAAAAAAGTCATCTTGTTCTTGTTTCAATTCCTTTCTTCATTTTCTGGATTCTCATAATAATAAACCAAAAAAAAACCTTACTTCGTGTCCTTAAGTTTTCATTCAACTTTGTTTTCTTTGTTTTAAACTTTGGCTTTTGTTTTTTCGTTTCCTCTAAGGCCCTCTTTTTTTAAAAAAAGTTCGTACTTTAATTCTAGTGTTTTTTTTCAATTTCCTTTTGGTTGTGTTCATCTTTGGATTTCCTATTGTTGTTCTCTTTGAAATCTTCTTATATTTTTCTAGTTCTCTATTTTTATGTTCAATCAATTTTTGTTCTTTACAAAAAAAAAGTTTGTTGTTGTAAAAAGTTTTAGAGAAAAGATTTGATAAATCGGAGTTTCGATTTTAAACAGCCATAAGTTGGGACTATGGTATAAAAATGACTAGTTTAAAATATCAATTCGAAATTAGTATAGATTCCGATAAGATAAGACGGCCATGCCTACATATCGTAATCTCATGCTTTGGATTGTAAGGACTTTGTTTCTTAATTGTTCTAATCGGATCATCTTCAACACGTTTTTTTATAAAATCAATCGTTCCTATTCTATTAGATTCGTGAGTTCCTAGGGTTGTTCCCCAAGATGGCCTGTATGTTTGTTATTTGCGAATTGGTTGCTGAAAAAAGGGTTTTTATCTAAATCTACCATTTTTTCAGTTCTTCAGAATAAAAAAGTCATCTTGTTCTTGTTTTAATTCCTATCTTCATTTTCTGGATTCTCATAATAATAAACTAAAAAAAAACCTTCCTTCGTGTCTTTTAGTTTTCATTCAACTTTGTTTTCTTTGTGTTTAACTTTGGCTTTTGTTTTTTAGTTTCCTCTAAGGCCCTCTTTTTAAAAAAAATGTTCGTACATAAATTCTAGTGTTTTTTTTCAATTTCCGTTTTGTTGTTTCCATCTTTGGATTTCCTTTCGTTGTTGTCTTTGAAATCTTCTTATATTTTTCTAGTTCTCTATTTTTATATTCAATCAAATTTTGTTCTTTACAAAAAAAAATGTGTTGTTGTAAACAGTTGTAGATAAATGATTTGATAAATCGGAGTTGCGATTTTAAAAGGCCATAACTTGGGACTAGGGTATAACAATGACTAGTTTAAAATATCAATTCGAAACTAGTATGGATTCCGACAAGATAAGGAGGTCTTGCCTACATATCGTAATATCAAGATTGAAATAGAAAGGACTTTGTTTCCTAATTTTTCTAATCGGATCATCTTCAACATGGCCCGTATAGTTTGTTATTTGAGAATTGGTTTCTGAAAAAAAGGGTTTCTATCTAACTCTACCTTTTTTTTTTTGTTGTTCAAAATAGAAAAAGTCATCTTGTTCTTGTTTCAATTCCTTTCTTCATTTTCTGGATTCTAATAATAATAAACCAAAAAAAAACCTTCCTTCGTGTCTTCTAGTTTTCATTCAACTATGTTTTCTTTGTTTTTAACTTTGGCTTTGTTTTTTAGTTTCCTCTAAGGCCCTCTTTTAAAAAAAAGGTTTGTACTTTAATTCTAGTGTTTTCTTTCAATTTAAATTTTGTTGTTTTCATCTTTGGATTTCCTTTCGTTGTTCCCTTTGAAATCTTCTTATATTTTTCTAGTTCTCTATTTTTATGTTCAATCAATTTTTGTTCTTTACAAAAAATAGAAGTGTGTTGTTGTAAACAGTTGTAGATAAAAGATTTGATAAATTGGAGTTTCCATTTTAAACGACCATAACTTGGGACTAGAGTATAAAAATAACTAGTATAAAATATCAATTCGAAACTAGTATGGATTCCGACAAGATAAGGAGGCCTTGCCTACAAATCGTAATCTCAAGCTTGGGATAGTAAGGACTTTGTTTCCTAATTTTTGTAATCGGATCATCTTTAACATGGCCCATATTGTTTGTTATTTGAGAATTGGTTGCTGAAAAAAGGGTTTCTATCTAAATCTACATTTTTTTCAGCTCTTCAAAATAAAAAAAGTCATCTTGTTCTTGTTTCAATTCCTATCTTCATTTTCTTGATTCTCATAATAATAAACCAAAAAAAAACATTCATTCGTGTCTTTTAGTTTTGATTCAACTTTGTTTTCTTTGTCTTTAACTTTGGTTTTTGGTTTTTAGTTTGCTCTAAGGCCCTCTTTTTTAAAAAAAGGTTCTACTTTAATTCTAGTTTTTCTTTCAGTTTCCTTTTTGTTGTTTTCATCTTTGGATTTCCTTTCGTTGTTCTCTTTGAAATCATTTTATATTTTTCTAGTTCTCTATTTTTATGTTCAATCAAATTTTGTTCTTTACAAAAAAAAGAAGTGTGTTGTTGTAAACAGTTGTAGATAAACGATTTGAAAAATCGGAGTTGCGATTTTAAAAGGCCATAACTTGGGACTAGGGTATAAAAATGACTAGTTTAAAATATCAATTCGAAAGTAGTATGGATTCCGACAAGATAAGGAGGCCTTGGCTACATATCGTAATCTCAAGCTTGGGATAGTAAGGACTTTGTTTCCTAATTTTTCTAATCGGATCATCTTCAACATGGCCCGTATTGTTTGTTATTTGAGAATTGGTTGCTGAAAAAAGGGTTTCTATCTAAATCTACCATTTTTTCAGTTGTTCAAAATAAAAAAAAGTCATCTTGTTCTTGTTTCAATTCCTTTCTTCATTTTCTGGATTCTCATAGTAATAAACCAAAAAAAACCTTCCTTCGTGTCTTTTAGTTTTGATTCAACTTTTTTTTCTTTGTCTTTAACTTTGGATTTTGGTTTTTAGTTTCCTCTAAGGCCCTCTTTGCTAATAAAAGGTTCGTACTTTAATTCTAGTGTTTTCTTAAAATTTCCATTTTGTTGTTTTCATCTTTGGATTTCCTTTCGTTGTTCTCTTTGAAATCTTCTTATATTTTTCTAGTTCTCTATTTTTATGTTCAATCAATTTTTGTTCTTTACAAAATAAAGAAGTGTGTTGTTGTAAACAGTTGTAGACAAAAGATTTGATAAATCGGAGTTTCGATTTTAAAGGGCCATAACTTGGGACTAGGGTATAAAAATGACTAGTTTAAAATATCAATTCGAAACTAGTATGGATTTCGACAAGATAAGGAGGCCTTGCCTACATATCGTAATCTCAAGCTTGGGATAGTATGGACTTTGTTTTCTAATTTTTATAATCGAATCATCTTGAACATGGCCCATATTGTTTGTTATTTGAGAATTGGTTGCTGAAAAAAAGGTTTCTATCTAAATCTAGAATTTGTTTCTGCTCTTCTAAATAAAAAAAATCATCTTGCTCTTGTTTCAATTCCTTTCTTCATTTTCTAGATTCTCATAATAATAAACCAAAAAAAACCTTCCTTCATGTCTTTTAGTTTTGGTTCAACTTTGTTTTCTTTGTCTTTAACTTTGGATTTTGTTTTTTAGTTTCCTCTAAGGCCCTCTTTTATAAAAAAAGGTTCGTACTTTAATTCTAGTGTTTTCTTTCAATTTCCATTTTGTTGTTTTCATCTTTGGATTTCCTTTCGTTGTTCTCTTTGAAATCTTCTTATATTTTTCTAGTTCTCTATTTTTATGTTCAATCAATTTTTGTTCTTTACAAAAAAAAGAAGTGTGTTGTTGTAAACAGTTGTAGATAAAAGATTTGATAAATCGGAGTTTCGATTTTAAACGGCCATAACTTGTGACTAGGGTATAAAAATGACTAGTTTAAAATATCAATTCGAAACTAGTATAGATTCCGATAAGATAAGACGACCTTGGCTACTTATCGTAATCTCAAGCTTGGGATTGTATGGATTTTGTTTTCTAATTTTTCAAATCGGATCATCTTCAACATGGCTTGTATTGCTTGTTATTTGAGAATTGGTTGCTGAAAAAAGGGTTTCTATCTAAATCTACCATTTTTTCAGTTGTTCAAAATAAAAAAAGTCATCTTGTTCTTGTTTCAATTCCTTTCTTCATTTTCTGGATTCTCATAATAATAAACCAGAAAAAAAACCTTCCTTCGTGTCTTTTAGTTTTCATTCAACTTTGTTTTCTTTGTCTTTAACTATGTATTTTGGTTTTTAGTTCGCTCTAAGGCCCCCTTTTTTAAAAAAAGCTTCGTCCTTTAATTCTAGTGTTTTCTTTCAGTTTCCTTTTTGTTGTTTTCATCTTTGGTTTTCCTTTCGTTGTTCTCTTTGAAATCTTCTTATATTTTTCTAGTTCTCTATTTTTATGTTCAATCAATTTTTGTTCTTTACAAAAAAAAGAAGTGTGTTGTTGTAAACAGTTGTAGATAAAAGATTTGACAAATCGGAGTTTCCATTTTAAACGGCCATAACTTGGGACTAGTGTATAAAAATGACTAGTTTAAAATATCAGTTCGAAACTATTATGGATTCCGACAAGATAAGGAGGCCTTGCCTACATATCGTAATCTCAAGCTTGGGATAGTAAGGACATTGTTTCCTAATTTTTCTAATCGGATCATCTTCAACATGGCCCATATTGTTTGTTATTTGAGAATTGGTTGCTGAAAAAAAGGTTTCAATCTAAATCTACAATTTTTTTCAGCTCTTCAAAATAAAAAAAGTCATCTTGTTCTTGTTTCAATTCCTTTCTTCATTTTCTGGATTCTCATAATAATAAACCAAAAAAAAACCTTACTTCGTGTCCTTAAGTTTTCATTCAACTTTGATTTCTTTGTTTTAAACTTTGGCTTTTGTTTTTTCGTTTCCTCTAAGGCCCTCTTTTTTTAAAAAAAGTTCGTACTTTAATTCTAGTGTTTTTTTTTCAATTTCCTTTTGGTTGTGTTCATCTTTGGATTTCCTATTGTTGTTCTCTTTGAAATCTTCTTATATTTTTCTAGTTCTCTATTTTTATGTTCAATCAATTTTTGTTCTTTACAAAAAAAAAGTTTGTTGTTGTAAAAAGTTTTAGAGAAAAGATTTGATAAATCGGAGTTTCGATTTTAAACAGCCATAAGTTGGGACTATGGTATAAAAATGACTAGTTTAAAATATCAATTCGAAATTAGTATAGATTCCGATAAGATAAGACGGCCATGCCTACATATCGTAATCTCATGCTTTGGATTGTAAGGACTTTGTTTCTTAATTGTTCTAATCGGATCATCTTCAACACGTTTTTTTATAAAATCAATCGTTCCTATTCTATTAGATTCGTGAGTTCCTAGGGTTGTTCCCCAAGATGGCCTGTATGTTTGTTATTTGCGAATTGGTTGCTGAAAAAAGGGTTTTTATCTAAATCTACCATTTTTTCAGTTCTTCAGAATAAAAAAGTCATCTTGTTCTTGTTTTAATTCCTATCTTCATTTTCTGGATTCTCATAATAATAAACTAAAAAAAAACCTTCCTTCGTGTCTTTTAGTTTTCATTCAACTTTGTTTTCTTTGTGTTTAACTTTGGCTTTTGTTTTTTAGTTTCCTCAAAGGCCCTCTTTTTAAAAAAAATGTTCGTACATAAATTCTAGTGTTTTTTTTCAATTTCCGTTTTGTTGTTTCCATCTTTGGATTTCCTTTCGTTGTTGTCTTTGAAATCTTCTTATATTTTTCTAGTTCTCTATTTTTATATTCAATCAAATTTTGTTCTTTACAAAAAAAAATGTGTTGTTGTAAACAGTTGTAGATAAATGATTTGATAAATCGGAGTTGCGATTTTAAAAGGCCATAACTTGGGACTAGGGTATAACAATGACTAGTTTAAAATATCAATTCGAAACTAGTATGGATTCCGACAAGATAAGGAGGTCTTGCCTACATATCGTAATATCAAGATTGAAATAGAAAGGACTTTGTTTCCTAATTTTTCTAATCGGATCATCTTCAACATGGCCCGTATAGTTTGTTATTTGAGAATTGGTTTCTGAAAAAAAGGGTTTCTATCTAACTCTACCTTTTTTTTTTGTTGTTCAAAATAGAAAAAGTCATCTTGTTCTTGTTTCAATTCCTTTCTTCATTTTCTGGATTCTAATAATAATAAACCAAAAAAAAACCTTCCTTCGTGTCTTCTAGTTTTCATTCAACTATGTTTTCTTTGTTTTTAACTTTGGCTTTGTTTTTTAGTTTCCTCTAAGGCCCTCTTTTAAAAAAAAGGTTTGTACTTTAATTCTAGTGTTTTCTTTCAATTTCCATTTTGTTGTTTTCATCTTTGGATTTCCTTTCGTTGTTCCCTTTGAAATCTTCTTATATTTTTCTAGTTCTCTATTTTTATGTTCAATCAATTTTTGTTCTTTACAAAAAATAGAAGTGTGTTGTTGTAAACAGTTGTAGATAAAAGATTTGATAAATTGGAGTTTCCATTTTAAACGACCATAACTTGGGACTAGAGTATAAAAATAACTAGTATAAAATATCAATTCGAAACTAGTATGGATTCCGACAAGATAAGGAGGCCTTGCCTACAAATCGTAATCTCAAGCTTGGGATAGTAAGGACTTTGTTTCCTAATTTTTCTAATCGGATCATCTTTAACATGGCCCATATTGTTTGTTATTTGAGAATTGGTTGCTGAAAAAAGGGTTTCTATCTAAATCTACATTTTTTTCAGCTCTTCAAAATAAAAAAAGTCATCTTGTTCTTATTTCAATTCCTATCTTCATTTTCTTGATTCTCATAATAATAAACCAAAAAAAAACATTCATTCGTGTCTTTTAGTTTTGATTCAACTTTGTTTTCTTTGTCTTTAACTTTGGTTTTTGGTTTTTAGTTTGCTCTAAGGCCCTCTTTTTTAAAAAAAGGTTCTACTTTAATTCTAGTTTTTCTTTCAGTTTCCTTTTTGTTGTTTTCATCTTTGGATTTCCTTTCGTTGTTCTCTTTGAAATCATTTTATATTTTTCTAGTTCTCTATTTTTATGTTCAATCAATTTTTGTTCTTTACAAAAAAAAGAAGTGTGTTGTTGTAAACAGTTGTAGATAAACGATTTGAAAAATCGGAGTTGCGATTTTAAAAGGCCATAACTTGGGACTAGGGTATAAAAATGACTAGTTTAAAATATCAATTCGAAAGTAGTATGGATTCCGACAAGATAAGGAGGCCTTGGCTACATATCGTAATCTCAAGCTTGGGATAGTAAGGACTTTGTTTCCTAATTTTTCTAATCGGATCATCTTCAACATGGCCCGTATTGTTTGTTATTTGAGAATTGGTTGCTGAAAAAAGGGTTTCTATCTAAATCTACCATTTTTTCAGTTGTTCAAAATAAAAAAAGTCATCTTGTTCTTGTTTCAATTCCTTTCTTCATTTTCTGGATTCTCATAGTAATAAACCAAAAAAAACCTTCCTTCGTGTCTTTTAGTTTTGATTCAACTTTTTTTTCTTTGTCTTTAACTTTGGATTTTGATTTTTAGTTTCCTCTAAGGCCCTCTTTTCTAATAAAAGGTTCGTACTTTAATTCTAGTGTTTTCTTAAAATTTCCATTTTGTTGTTTTCATCTTTGGATTTCCTTTCGTTGTTCTCTTTGAAATCTTCTTATATTTTTCTAGTTCTCTATTTTTATGTTCAATCAATTTTTGTTCTTTACAAAATAAAGAAGTGTGTTGTTGTAATCAGTTGTAGATAAAAGATTTGATAAATCGTAGTTTCGATTTTAAACGGCCATAACTTGGGACTAGGGTATAAAAATGACTAGTTTAAAATATCAATTCGAAACTAGTATGGATTCCGACAAGATAAGGAGGCCTTGCCTACATATCGTAATCTCAAGCTTGGGATAGTATGGACTTTGTTTTCTAATTTTTATAATCGGATCTTCTTGAACATGGCCCATATTGTTTGTTATTTGAGAATTGGTTGCTGAAAAAAAGGTTTCTATCTAAATCTACAATTTTTTTCTGCTCTTCTAACTAAAAAAAGTCATCTTGCTCTTGTTTCAATTCCTTTCTTCATTTTCTAGATTCTCATAATAATAAACCAAAAAAAACCTTCTTTCTTGTCTTTTAGTTTTGGTTCAACTTTGTTTTCTTTGTCTTTAACTTTGGATTTTGTTTTTTAGTTTCCTCTAAGGCCCTCTTTTATAAAAAAAGGTTCGTACTTTAATTCTAGTGTTTTCTTTCAATTTCCATTTTGTTGTTTTCATCTTTGGATTTCCTTTCGTTGTTCTCATTGAAATCTTCTTATATTTTTCTAGTTCTCTATTTTTATGTTCAATCAATTTTTGTTCTTTACAAAAAAAAGAAGTGTGTTGTTGTAAACAGTTGTAGATAAAAGATTTGATAAATCGGAGTTTCGATTTTAAACGGCCATAACTTGTGACTAGGGTATAAAAATGACTAGTTTAAAATATCAATTCGAAACTAGTATAGATTCCGATAAGATAAGACGACCTTGGCTACTTATCGTAATCTCAAGCTTGGGATTGTATGGATTTTGTTTTCTAATTTTTCAAATCGGATCATCTTCAACATGGCTTGTATTGCTTGTTATTTGAGAATTGGTTGCTGAAAAAAGGGTTTCTATCTAAATCTACCATTTTTTCAGTTGTTCAAAATAAAAAAAAGTCATCTTGTTCTTGTTTCAATTCCTTTCTTCATTTTCTGGATTCTCATAATAATAAACCAGAAAAAAAACCTTCCTTCGTGTCTTTTAGTTTTCATTCAACTTTGTTTTCTTTGTCTTGAACTTTGGTTTTTGGTTTTTAGTTTCCTCTAAGGCTCTCTTTTTTAAAAAAAGATTTGTACTTTAATTCTAGTGTTTTCTTTCAGTTTCCTTTTTGTTGTTTTCATCTTTGGATTTCCTTTCGTTGTTCTCTTTGAAATCTTCTTATATTTTTCTAGTTCTCTATTTTTATGTTCAATCAATTTTTGTTCTTTACAAAATAAAGAAGTGTGTTGTTGTAAACAGTTGTAGATAAAAGATTTGACAAATCGGAGTTTCGATTTTAAACGGCCATAACTTGGGACTAGGGTATAAAAATGACTAGTTTAAAATATCAGTTCGAAACTATTATGGATTCCGACAAGATAAGGAGGCCTTGCCTACATATCGTAATCTCAAGCTTGGGATAGTATGGACTTTGTTTTCTAATTTTTCTAATCGGATCATCTTCAACATGGCCCATATTGTTTGTTATTTGAGAATTGGTTGCTGAAAAAAAGGTTTCTATCTAAATCTACAATTTTTTTCTGCTCTTCTAAATAAAAAAAGTCATCTTGCTCTTGTTTCAATTCCTTTCTTCATTTTCTAGATTCTCATAATAATAAACCAAAAAAAACCTTCCTTCATGACTTTTAGTTTTGGTTCAACTTTGTTTTCTTTGTCTTTAACTTTGGATTTTGTTTTTTAGTTTCCTCTAAGGCCCTCTTTTATAAAAAAAGGTTTGTACTTTAATTCGAGTGTTTTCTTTCAATTTCCATTTTGTTGTTTTCATCTTTGGATTTCCTTTCGTTGTTCTCTTTGAAATCTTCTTATATTTTTCTAGTTCTCTATTTTTATGTTCAATCAATTTTTGTTCTTTACAAAAAAAAGAAGTGTGTTGTTGTAAACAGTTGTAGATAAAAGATTTGATAAATCGGAGTTTCGATTTTAAACGGCCATAACTTGTGACTAGGGTATAAAAATGACTAGTTTAAAATATCAATTCGAAACTATTATGGATTCCGACAAGATAAGGAGGCCTTGCCTACATATCGTAATCTCAAGCTTGGGATAGTATGGACTTTGTTTTCTAATTTTTCTAATCGGATCATCTTCAACATGGCCCATATTGTTTGTTATTTGAAAATTGGTTGCTGAAAAAAAGGTTTCTATCTAAATCTACAATTTTTTTCTGCTCTTCTAAATAAAAAAAGTCATCTTGCTCTTGTTTCAATTCCTTTCTTCATTTTCTAGATTCTCATAATAATAAACCAAAAAAAACCTTCCTTCATGTCTTTTAGTTTTGGTTCAACTTTGTTTTCTTTGTCTTTAACTTTGGATTTTGTTTTTTAGTTTCCTCTAAGGTCCTCTTTTATAAAAAAAGGTTTGTACTTTAATTCTAGTGTTTTCTTTCAATTTCCATTTTGTTGTTTTCATCTTTGGATTTCCTTTCGTTGTTCTCTTTGAAATCTTCTTATATTTTTCTAGTTCTCTATTTTTATGTTCAATCAATTTTTGTTCTTTACAAAAAAAAGAAGTGTGTTGTTGTAAACAGTTGTAGATAAAAGATTTGATAAATCGGAGTTTCGATTTTAAACGGCCATAACTTGTGACTAGGGTATAAAAATGACTAGTTTAAAATATCAATTCGAAACTAGTATAGATTCCGATAAGATAAGACGGCCTTGGCTACTTATCGTAATCTCAAGCTTGGGATTGTATGGATTTTGTTTTCTAATTTTTCAAATCGGATCATCTTCAACATGGCTTGTATTGCTTGTTATTTGAGAATTGGTTGCTGAAAAAAGGGTTTCTATCTAAATCTACCATTTTTTCGGTTGTTCAAAATAAAAAAAGTCATCTTGTTCTTGTTTCAATTCCTTTCTTCATTTTCTGGATTCTCATACTAATAAACCAGAAAAAAAACCTTCCTTCGTGTCTTTTAGTTTTCATTCAACTTTGTTTTCTTTGTCTTTAACTATGTATTTTGGTTTTTAGTTCGCTCTAAGGCCCCCTTTTTTAAAAAAAAGCTTCGTCCTTTAATTCTAGTGTTTTCTTTCAATTTCCATTTTGTTGTTTTCATCTTTGGATTTCCTTTCGTTGTTCTCTTTGAAATCTTCTTATATTTTTCTAGTTCTCTATTTTTATGTTCAATCAATTTTTGTTCTTTACAAAAAAAAGAAGTGTGTTGTTGTAAACAGTTGTAGATAAAAGATTTGATAAATCGGAGTTTCGATTTTAAACGGCCATAACTTGGGACTAGGGCATAAAAATGACTAGTTTAAAATATCAATTCGAAACTAGTATAGATTCCGATAAGATAATACGGCCTTGCCTACATATCGTAATCTCAAGCTTGGGATTGTATGGATTTTGTTTCCTAATTTTTCAAATCGGATCATCTTCAACATGGCTTGTATTGCTTGTTATTTGAGAATTGGTTGCTGACAAAAGGGTTTCTATCTAAATCTACCATTTTTTCGGTTGTTCAAAATAAAAAAAAGTCATCTTGTTCTTGTTTCAATTCATTTCTTCATTTTCTGGATTCTCATAATAATAAACCAGAAAAAAAACCTTCCTTCGTGTCTTTTGGTTCTCATTCAACTTTGTTTTCTTTGTCTTGAACTTTGGATTTTGTTTTTTAGTTTCCTCTAAGGCCCTCTTTTATAAAAAAAGGTTCGTACTTTAATTCTAGTGTTTTCTTTCAATTTCCATTTTGTTGTTTTCATCTTTGGATTTCCTTTCGTTGTTCTCTTTGAAATCTTCTTATATTTTTCTAGTTCTCTATTTTTATGTTCAATCAATTTTTGTTCTTTACAAAATAAAGAAGTGTGTTGTTGTAAACAGTTGTAGATAAAAGATTTGATAAATCGGAGTTTCGATTTTAAACGGCCATAACTTTGGACTAGGGTATAAAAATGACTAGTTTAAAATATCAATTCGAAACTATTATGGATTCCGACAAGATAAGGAGGCCTTGCCTACATATCGTAATCTCAAGCTTGGGATAGTATGGACTTTGTTTTCTAATTTTTCTAATCGGATCATCTTCAACATGGCCCATATTGTTTGTTATTTGAGAATTGGTTGCTGAAAAAAAGGTTTCTATCTAAATCTACAATTTTTTTCTGCTCTTCTAAATAAAAAAAGTCATCTTGCTCTTGTTTCAATTCCTTTCTTCATTTTCTAGATTCTCATAATAATAAACCAAAAAAAACCTTCCTTCATGACTTTTAGTTTTGGTTCAACTTTGTTTTCTTTGTCTTTAACTTTGGATTTTGTTTTTTAGTTTCCTCTAAGGCCCTCTTTTATAAAAAAAGGTTCGTACTTTAATTCTAGTGTTTTCTTTCAATTTCCATTTTGTTGTTTTCATCTTTGGATTTCCTTTCGTTGTTCTCTTTGAAATCTTCTTATATTTTTCTAGTTCTCTATTTTTATGTTCAATCAATTTTTGTTCTTTACAAAAAAATGAAGTGTGTTGTTGTAAACAGTTGTAGATAAAAGATTTGATAAATCGGAGTTTCGATTTTAAACGGCCATAACTTGGGACTAGGGTATAAAAATGACTAGTTTAAAATATCAATTCGAAACTATTATGGATTCCGACAAGATAAGGAGGCCTTGCCTACATATCGTAATCTCAAGCTTGGGATAGTATGGACTTTGTTTTCTAATTTTTCTAATCGGATCATCTTCAACATGGCCCATATTGTTTGTTATTTGAAAATTGGTTGCTGAAAAAAAGGTTTCTATCTAAATCTACAATTTTTTTCTGCTGTTCTAAATAAAAAAAGTCATCTTGCTATTGTTTCAATTCCTTTCTTCATTTTCTAGATTCTCATAATAATAAACCAAAAAAAACCTTCCTTCATGTCTTTTAGTTTTGGTTCAACTTTGTTTTCTTTGTCTTTAACTTTGGATTTTGTTTTTTAGTTTCCTCTAAGGTCCTCTTTTATAAAAAAAGGTTTGTACTTTAATTCTAGTGTTTTCTTTCAATTTCCATTTTGTTGTTTTCATCTTTGGATTTCCTTTCGTTGTTCTCTTTGAAATCTTCTTATATTTTTCTAGTTCTCTATTTTTATGTTCAATCAATTTTTGTTCTTTACAAAAAAAAGAAGTGTGTTGTTGTAAACAGTTGTAGATAAAAGATTTGATAAATCGGAGTTTCGATTTTAAACGGCCATAACTTGTGACTAGGGTATAAAAATGACTAGTTTAAAATATAAATTCGAAACTAGTATAGATTCCGATAAGATAAGACGGCCTTGGCTACTTATCGTAATCTCAAGCTTGGGATTGTATGGATTTTGTTTCCTAATTTTTCAAATCGGATCATCTTCAACATGGCTTGTATTGCTTGTTATTTGAGAATTGGTTGCTGAAAAAAGGGTTTCTATCTAAATCTACCATTTTTTCGGTTGTTCAAAATAAAAAAAGTCATCTTGTTCTTGTTTCAATTCATTTCTTCATTTTCTGGATTCTCATAATAATAAACCAGAAAAAAAACCTTCCTTCGTGTCTTTTAGTTTTCATTCAACTTTGTTTTCTTTGTCTTGAACTTTGGTTTTTGGTTTTTAGTTTCCTCTAAGGCCCTCTTTTTTAAAAAAAGGTTTGTACTTTAATTCTAGTGTTTTCTTTCAGTTTCCTTTTTGTTGTTTTCATCTTTGGATTTCCTTTCGTTGTTCTCTTTGAAATCTTCTTATATTTTTCTAGTTCTCTATTTTTATGTTCAATCAATTTTTGTTCTTTACAAAATAAAGAAGTGTGTTGTTGTAAACAGTTGTAGATAAAAGATTTGATAAATCGGAGTTTCGATTTTAAACGGCCATAACTTGGGACTAGGGTATAAAAATGACTAGTTTAAAATATCAATTCGAAACTAGTATGGATTCCGACAAGATAAGGAGGCCTTGCCTACATATCGTAATCTCAAGCTTGGGATAGTATGGACTTTGTTTTCTAATTTTTCTAATCGGATCATCTTCAACATGTCCCATATTGTTTGTTATTTGAGAATTGGTTGCTGAAAAAAAGGTTTCTATCTAAATCTACAATTTTTTTCTGCTCTTCTAAATAAAAAAAGTCATCTTGCTCTTGTTTCAATTCCTTTCTTCATTTTCTAGATTCTCATAATAATAAACCAAAAAAAAACCTTCCTTCATGTCTTTTAGTTTTGGTTCAACTTTGTTTTCTTTGTCTTTAACTTTGGATTTTGTTTTTTAGTTTCCTCTAAGGCCCTCTTTTTTAAAAAAAGGTTCGTACTTTAATTCTAGTGTTTTCTTTCAATTTCCATTTTGTTGTTTTCATCTTTGGATTTCCTTTCGTTGTTCTCTTTGAAATCTTCTTATATTTTTCTAGTTCTCTATTTTTATGTTCAATCAATTTTTGTTCTTTACAAAAAAAAGAAGTGTGTTGTTGTAAACAGTTGTAGATAAAAGATTTGATAAATCGGAGTTTCGATTTTAAACGGCCATAACTTGTGACTAGGGTATAAAAATGACTAGTTTAAAATATCAATTCGAAACTTGTATAGATTCCGATAAGATAAGACGGCCTTGGCTACTTATCGTAATCTCAAGCTTGGGATTGTATGGATTTTGTTTTATAATTTTTCAAATCGGATCATCTTCAACATGGCTTGTATTGCTTGTTATTTGAGAATTGGTTGCTGAAAAAAGGGTTTCTATCTAAATCTACCATTTTTTCAGTTGTTCAAAATAAAAAAAGTCATCTTGTTCTTGTTTCAATTCCTTTCTTCATTTTCTGGATTCTCATAATAATAAACCAGAAAAAAAAACCTTCCTTCGTGTCTTTTAGTTTTCATTGAACTATGTTTTCTTTGTCTTTAACTATGTATTTTGGTTTTTAGTTCGCTCTATGGCCCCCTTTTTTAAAAAAAGCTTCGTCCTTTAATTCTAGTGTTTTCTTTCAATTTCCATTTTGTTGTTTTCATCTTTGGTTTTCCTTTCGTTGTTCTCTTTGAAATCTTCTTATATTTTTCTAGTTCTCTATTTTTATGTTCAATCAATTTTTGTTCTTTACAAAAAAAAGAAGTGTGTTGTTGTAAACAGTTGTAGATAAAAGATTTGATAAATCGGAGTTTCGATTTTAAACGGCCATAACTTGTGACTAGGGTATAAAAATGACTAGTTTAAAATATCAATTCGAAACTAGTATAGATTCCGATAAGATAAGACGGCCTTGGCTACTTATCGTAATCTCAAGCTTGGGATTGTATGGATTTTGTTTCCTAATTTTTCAAATCGGATCATCTTCAACATGGCTTGTATTGCTTGTTATTGGAGAATTGGTTGCTGACAAAAGGGTTTCTATCTAAATCTACCATTCTTTCGGTTGTTCAAAATAAAAAAGTCATCTTGTTCTTGTTTCAATTCATTTCTTCATTTTCTGGATTCTCATAATAATAAACCAGAAAAAAAACCTTCCTTCGTGTCTTTTAGTTCTCATTCAACTTTGTTTTCTTTGTCTTGAACTTTGGTTTTTGGTTTTTAGTTTCCTCTAAGGCCCTCTTTTTTAAAAAAAAGGTTTGTACTTTAATTCTAGTGTTTTCTTTCAGTTTCCTTTTTGTTGTTTTCATCTTTGGATTTCCTTTCGTTGTTCTCTTTGAAATCTTCTTATATTTTTCTAGTTCTCTATTTTTATGTTCAATCAATTTTTGTTCTTTACAAAATAAAGAAGTGTGTTGTTGTAAACAGTTGTTGATAAAAGATTTGATAAATCGGAGTTTCCATTTTAAACGACCATTATTTGGGACTAGTGTATAAAAATGACTAGTATATAATATCAATTCGAAACTAGTATATATTCCGACAAGATAAGGAGGCCTTGCTTACATATCGTAATCTCAAGCTTGCGATAGTAAGGACTTTGTTTCCTAATTTTTCTAATCGGATCATCTTCAACATGGCCCATATTGTTTGTTATTTGAGAATTGCTTACTGAAAAAGGGGTTTCTATCTAAATCTACATTTTTTTCAGCTCTTCCAAATAAAAAAATTCATCTTGTTCTTGTTTCAATTCCTTTCTTCATTTTCTGGATTCTCATAATAATAAACCAAAAAAAAAAACCTTCCTTCATGTCTTTTAGTTTTGGTTCAACTTTGTTTTCTTTGTCTTTACCTTTGGATTTTGTTTTTTAGTTTCCTCTAAGGCCCTCTTTTATAAAAAAATGTTCGTACTTTAATTCTAGTGTTTTCTTTCAATTTCCATTTTGTTGTTTTCATCTTTGGATTTCCTTTCGTTGTTCTCTTTGAAATCTTCTTATATTTTTCTAGTTCTCTATTTTTATGTTCAATCAATTTTTGTTCTTTACAAAAAAAAGAAGTGTGTTGTTGTAAACAGTTGTGGATAAAAGATTTGATAAATCGGAGTTTCGATTTTAAACGGCCATAACTTGTGACTAGGGTATAAAAATGACTAGTTTAAAATATAAATTCGAAACTAGTATAGATTCCGATAAGATAAGACGGCCTTGGCTACTTATCGTAATATCAAGCTTGGGATTGTATGGATTTTGTTTTCTAATTTTTCAAATCGGATCATCTTCAACATGGCTTGTATTGCTTGTTATTTGAGAATTGGTTGCTGAAAAAAGGGTTTCTATCTAAATCTACCATTTTTTCAGTTGTTCAAAATAAAAAAAGTCATCTTGTTCTTGTTTCAATTCCTTTCTTCATTTTCTGGATTCTCATAATAATAAACCAGAAAAAAAAACCTTCCTTCGTGTCTTTTAGTTTTCATTCAACTTTGTTTTCTTTGTCTTTAACTATGTATTTTGGTTTTTAGTTCGCTCTAAGGCCCCCTTTTTTAAAAAAAGCTTCGTCCTTTAATTCTAGTGTTTTCTTTCAGTTTCCTTTTTGTTGTTTTCATCTTTGGATTTCCTTTCGTTGTTCTCTTTGAAATCTTCTTATATTTTTCTAGTTCTCTATTTTTATGTTCAATCAATTTTTGTTCTTTACAAAAAAAAGAAGTGTGTTGTTGTAAACAGTTGTTGATAAAAGATTTGATAAATCGGAGTTTCCATTTTAAACGACCATTATTTGGGACTAGTGTATAAAAATGACTAGTATATAATATCAATTCGAAACTAGTATATATTCCGACAAGATAAGGAGGCCTTGCTTACATATCGTAATCTCAAGCTTGCGATAGTAAGGACTTTGTTTCCTAATTTTTCTAATCGGATCATCTTCAACATGGCCCATATTGTTTGTTATTTGAGAATTGCTTACTGAAAAAGGGGTTTCTATCTAAATCTACATTTTTTTCAGCTCTTCCAAATAAAAAAATTCATCTTGTTCTTGTTTCAATTCCTTTCTTCATTTTCTGGATTCTCATAATAATAAACCAAAAAAAAAAACCTTCCTTCATGTCTTTTTGTTTTGGTTCAACTTTGTTTTCTTTGTCTTTAACTTTGGATTTTGTTTTTTAGTTTCCTCTAAGGCCCTCTTTTATAAAAAAATGTTCGTACTTTAATTCTAGTGTTTTCTTTCAATTTCCATTTTGTTGTTTTCATCTTTGGATTTCCTTTCGTTGTTCTCTTTGAAATCTTCTTATATTTTTCTAGTTCTCTATTTTTATGTTCAATCAATTTTTGTTCTTTACAAAAAAAAGAAGTGTGTTGTTGTAAACAGTTGTGGATAAAAGATTTGATAAATCGGAGTTTCGATTTTAAACGGCCATAACTTGTGACTAGGGTATAAAAATGACTAGTTTAAAATATCAATTCGAAACTAGTATAGATTCCGATAAGATAAGACGGCCTTGGCTACTTATCGTAATATCAAGCTTGGGATTGTATGGATTTTGTTTTCTAATTTTTCAAATCGGATCATCTTCAACATGGCTTGTATTGCTTGTTATTTGAGAATTGGTTGCTGAAAAAAGGGTTTCTATCTAAATCTACCATTTTTTCAGTTGTTCAAAATAAAAAAAGTCATCTTGTTCTTGTTTCAATTCCTTTCTTCATTTTCTGGATTCTCATAATAATAAACCAGAAAAAAAAACCTTCCTTCGTGTCTTTTAGTTTTCATTCAACTTTGTTTTCTTTGTCTTTAACTATGTATTTTGGTTTTTAGTTCGCTCTAAGGCCCCCTTTTTTAAAAAAAGCTTCGTCCTTTAATTCTATTGTTTTCTTTCAGTTTCCTTTTTGTTGTTTTCATCTTTGGATTTCCTTTCGTTGTTCTCTTTGAAATCTTCTTATATTTTTCTAGTTCTCTATTTTTATGTTCAATCAATTTTTGTTCTTTACAAAAAAAAGAAGTGTGTTGTTGTAAACAGTTGTTGATAAAAGATTTGATAAATCGGAGTTTCCATTTTAAACGACCATTATTTGGGACTAGTGTATAAAAATGACTAGTATATAATATCAATTCGAAACTAGTATATATTCCGACAAGATAAGGAGGCCTTGCTTACATATCGTAATCTCAAGCTTGCGATAGTAAGGACTTTGTTTCCTAATTTTTCTAATCGGATCATCTTCAACATGGCCCATATTGTTTGTTATTTGAGAATTGCTTACTGAAAAAGGGGTTTCTATCTAAATCTACATTTTTTTCAGCTCTTCCAAATAAAAAAATTCATCTTGTTCTTGTTTCAATTCCTTTCTTCATTTTCTGGATTCTCATAATAATAAACCAAAAAAAAAAACCTTCCTTCGTGTCTTTTAGTTTTGATTCAACTTTGTTTTCTTTGTCTTGAACTTTGGTTTTTGGTTTTTAGTTTCCTCTAAGGTCCTCTTTTTTAAAAAAAGGTTTGTACTTTAATTCTAGTGTTTTCTTTCAATTTCCTTTTTGTTGTTTTCATCTTTGGATTTCCTTTCGTTGTTCTCTTTGAAATCTTTTTATATTTTTCTAGTTCTCTATTTTTATGTTCAATCAATTTTTGTTCTTTACAAAACAAAGAAGTGTGTTGTTGTAAACAGTTGTAGATAAATGATTTGATAAATCGGAGTTGCGATTTTAAACGGCCATCACTTGGGACTAGGGTATAAAAATGACTAGTTTAAAATATCAATTCGAAACTAGTATGGATTCCGACAAGATAAGGAGGCCTTGGCTACATATCGTAATCTCAAGCTTGGGATAGTAAGGACTTTGTTTCCTATTTTTATAATCGAATCATCTTCAACATGGCCCGTATTGTTTGTTATTTGAGAATTGGTTGCTAAAAAAAGGGTTTCTATCTAAATCTACCATTTTTTCAGTTCTTCAAAATAAAAAAAGTCATCTTGTTCTTGTTTCAATTCCTTTCTTCATTTGCTGGATTCTCATAATAATAAACCAAAAAAAAACATTCCTTCGTGTCTTTTAGTTTTGATTCAACTTTGTTTTCTTTATCTTTAACTTTGGATTTTGGTTTTTAGTTTCCTCTAATGCCCTCTTTTATAAAAAAGGTTCGTACTTTAATTCTAGTGTTTTTTTTCAATTTCCATTTTGTTGTTTTCATCTTTGGATTTCCTTTCGTTGTTCTCTTTGAAATCTTCTAATGTTTTTCTAGTTCTCTATTTTTATGTTCAATCAATTTTTGTTCTTTACAAAAAAAAGAAGTGTGTTGTTGTAAACAGTTGTAGATCAAAGATTTGATAAATCGGAGTTTCGATTTTAAACGGCCATAACTTGTGACTAGGGTATAAAAATGACTAGTTTAAAATATCAATTCGAAACTAGTATAGATTCCGATAAGATAAGACGGCCTTGGCTACTTATCGTAATCTCAAGCTTGGGATTGTATGGATTTTGTTTTCTAATTTTTCAAATCGGATCATCTTCAACATGGCTTGTATTGCTTGTTATTTGAGAATTGGTTGCTGAAAAAAGGGTTTCTATCTAAATCTACCATTTTTTCAGTTGTTCAAAATAAAAAAAGTCATCTTGTTCTTGTTTCAATTCCTTTCTTCATTTTCTGGATTCTCATAATAATAAACCAGAAAAAAAACCTTCCTTCGTGTCTTTTAGTTTTCATTCAACTTTGTTTTCTTTGTCTTGAACTTTGGTTTTTGGTTTTTAGTTTCCTCTAAGGCCCTCTTTTTTAAAAAAAGGTTTGTACTTTAATTCTAGTGTTTTCTTTCAGTTTCCTTTTTGTTGTTTTCATCTTTGGATTTCCTTTCGTTGTTCTCTTTGAAATCTTCTTATATTTTTCTAGTTCTCTATTTTTATGTTCAATCAATTTTTGTTCTTTACAAAAAAAGGAAGTGTGTTGTTGTAAACAGTTGTAGATAAAAGATTTGATAAATCGGAGTTTCCATTTTAAACGACCATTATTTGGGACTAGTGTATAAAAATGACTAGTATAAAATATCAATTCGAAACTAGTATATATTCCGACAAGATAAGGAGGCCTTGCCTACATATCGTAATCTCAAGCTTGGGATAGTAAGGACTTTGTTTCCTAATTTTTCTAATCGGATCATCTTCAACATGGCCCGTATTGTTTGTTATTTGAGAATTGGTTACTGAAAAAAGGGTTTCTATCTAAATCTACAATTTTTTTCTGCTCTTCTAAATAAAAAAAGTCATCTTGTTCTTGCTTTCAATTCCTTTCTTCATTTTCTAGATTCTCATAATAATAAACCAAAAAAAAACTTCCTTCATGTCTTTTAGTTTTGGTTCAACTTTGTTTTCTTTGTCTTTAACTTTGGATTTTTGTTTTTAGTTTCCTCTAAGGCCCTCTTTTATAAAAAAAGGTTCGTACTGTAATTCTAGTGTTTTCTTTCAATTTCCATTTTGTTGTTTTCATCTTTGGATTTCCTTTCGTTGTTCTCTTTGAAATCTTCTAATGTTTTTCTAGTTCTCTATTTTTATGTTCAATCAATTTTTGTCCTTTACAAAATAAAGAAGTGTGTTGTTGTAAACAGTTGTAGATCAAAGATTTGACAAATCGGAGTTTCGATTTTAAACGGCCATAACTTGGGACTAGGGTATAAAAATGACTAGTTTAAAATATCAATTCGAAACTAGTATGGATTCCGACAAGATAAGAAGGCCTTGCCTACATATCGTAATCTCAAGCTTGGGATAGTAAGGACTTTGTTTCCTAATTTTTCTAATCGGATCATCTTCAACATGGCCAGTATTGTTTGTTATTTGAGAATTGGTTGCTGAAAAAAGGGTTTCTATCTAAATCTACCATTTTTTCAGTTGTTCAAAATAAAAAAAGTCATCTTGTTCTTGTTTCAATTCCTTTCTTCATTTTCTGGATTCTCATAATAATAAACCAGAAAAAAAACCTTCCTTCGTGTCTTTTAGTTTTGATTCAACTTTGTTTTCTTTATCTTTAACTTTGGATTTTGGTTTTTAGTTTCCTCTAAGGCCCTCTTTTTTAATAAAAGGTTCGTACTTTAATTCTAGTGTTTTCTTAAAATTTCCATTTTGTTGTTTTTATCTGTGGACTTCCTTTCGTTGTTCTCTTTGAAATCTTCTTATATTTTTCTAGTTCTCTATTTTTATGTTCAATCAATTTTTTTCCTTTACAAAAAAAAGAAGTGTGTTGTTGTAAACAGTTGTAGATAAAATATTTGATAAATCAGAGTTTCGATTTTAAACGGCCATAACTTGGGACTAGGGTATAAAAATGACTAGTTTAAAATATCAATTCGAAACTAGTATGGATTCCGACAAGATAAGGAGGCCTTGGCTACATATCGTAATCTCAAGCTTGGGATAGTAAGGACTTTGTTTCCTATTTTTTAATCGAATCATCTTCAACATGGCCCGTATTGTTTGTTATTTGAGAATTGGTTACTGAAAAAAGGGTTTCTATCTAAATCTACAATTTTTTTCTGCTCTTCTAAATAAAAAAAGTCATCTTGTTCTTGCTTTCAATTCCTTTCTTCATTTTCTAGATTCTCATAATAATAAACCAAAAAAAAACTTCCTTCATGTCTTTTAGTTTTGGTTCAACTTTGTTTTCTTTGTCTTTAACTTTGGATTTTGGTTTTTAGTTTCCTCTAAGGCCCTCTTTTATAAAAAAAGGTTCGTACTGTAATTCTAGTGTTTTCTTTCAATTTCCATTTTGTTGTTTTCATCTTTGGATTTCCTTTCGTTGTTCTCTTTGAAATCTTCTAATGTTTTTCTAGTTCTCTATTTTTATGTTCAATCAATTTTTGTCCTTTACAAAATAAAGAAGTGTGTTGTTGTAAACAGTTGTAGATCAAAGATTTGACAAATCGGAGTTTCGATTTTAAACGGCCATAACTTGGGACTAGGGTATAAAAATGACTAGTTTAAAATATCAATTCGAAACTAGTATGGATTCCGACAAGATAAGAAGGCCTTGCCTACATATCGTAATCTCAAGCTTGGGATAGTAAGGACTTTGTTTCCTAATTTTTCTAATCGGATCATCTTCAACATGGCCAGTATTGTTTGTTATTTGAGAATTGGTTGCTGAAAAAAGGGTTTCTATCTAAATCTACCATTTTTTCAGTTGTTCAAAATAAAAAAAGTCATCTTGTTCTTGTTTCAATTCCTTTCTTCATTTTCTGGATTCTCATAATAATAAACCAGAAAAAAAACCTTCCTTCGTGTCATTTAGTTTTCATTCAACTATGTTTTCTTTGTTTTGAACTTTGGCTTTTGTTTTTTAGTTTCCTCTAAGGCCCTCTTTTAAAAAAAAGGTTTGTACTTTAATTCTAGTGTTTTCTTTCAATTTCCATTTTGTTGTTTTCATCTTTGGATTTGCTTTCGTTGTTCTCTTTGAAATCTTCTTATATTTTTCTAGTTCTCTATTTTTATGTTCAATCAATTTTTGTTCTTTACAAAAAAAGAAGTGTGTTGTTGTAAACAGTTGTAGATAAAAGATTTGATAAATCGGAGTTTCGATTTTAAACGGCCATAACTTGTGACTAGGGTATAAAAATGACTAGTTTAAAATATCAATTCGAAACTAGTATAGATTCCGATAAGATAAGACGGCCTTGGCTACTTATCGTAATCTCAAGCTTGGGATTGTATGGATTTTGTTTCCTAATTTTTACAATCGGATCAACTTCAACATGGCTTGTATTGCTTGTTATTTGAGAATTGGTTGCTGACAAAAGGGTTTCTATCTAAATCTACCATTTTTTCGGTTGTTCAAAATAAAAAAAGTCATCTTGTTCTTGTTTCAATTCATTTCTTCATTTTCTGGATTCTCATAATAGTAAACCAGAAAAAAAACCTTCCTTCGTGTCTTTTAGTTCTCATTCAACTTTGTTTTCTTTGTCTTGAACTTTGGTTTTTGGTTTTTAGTTTCCTCTAAGGCCCTCTTTTTTTAAAAAAAGTTTGTACTTTAATTCTAGTGTTTTCTTTCAGTTTCCTTTTTGTTGTTTTCATCTTTGGATTTCCTTTCGTTGTTCTCTTTGAAATCTTCTTATATTTTTCTAGTTCTCTATTTTTATGTTCAATCAATTTTTGTTCTTTACAAAATAAAGAAGTGTGTTGTTGTAAACAGTTGTAGATAAAAGATTTGATAAATCGGAGTTTCGATTTTAAACGGCCATAACTTGGGACTAGGGTATAAAAATGACTAGTTTAAAATATAAATTCGAAACTAGTATGGATTCCGACAAGATAAGGAGGCCTTGCCTACATATCGTAATCTCAAGCTTGGGATAGTATGGACTTTGTTTTCTAATTTTTCTAATCGGATCATCTTCAACATGGCCCATATTGTTTGTTATTTGAGAATTGGTTGCTGAAAAAAAGGTTTCTATCTAAATCTACAATTTTTTTCTGCTCTTCTAAATAAAAAAAATCATCTTGCTCTTGTTTCAATTCCTTTCTTCATTTTCTAGATTCTCATAATAATAAACCAAAAAAAACCTTCCTTCATGTCTTTTAGTTTTGGTTCAACTTTGTTTTCTTTGTCTTTAACTTTGGATTTTGTTTTTTAGTTTCCTCTAAGGCCCTCTTTTATAAAAAAAGGTTCGTACTTTAATTCTAGTGTTTTCTTTCAATTTCCATTTTGTTGTTTTCATCTTTGGATTTCCTTTCGTTGTTCTCTTTGAAATCTTCTTATATTTTTCTAGTTCTCTATTTTTATGTTCAATCAATTTTTGTTCTTTACAAAAAAAAGAAGTGTGTTGTTGTAAACAGTTGTAGATAAAAGATTTGATAAATCGGAGTTTCGATTTTAAACGGCCATAACTTGTGACTAGGGTATAAAAATGACTAGTTTAAAATATCAATTCGAAACTAGTATAGATTCCGATAAGATAAGGAGGCCTTGCCTACATATCGTAATCTCAAGCTTGCGATAGTAAGGATTTTGTTTCCTAATTTTTCTAATCGGATCATCTTCAACATGGCCCATATTGTTTGTTATTTGAGAATTGCTTGCTGAAAAAAGGGTTTCTATCTAAATCTACCATTTTTTCAGTTGTTCAAAATAAAAAAAGTCATCTTGTTCTTGTTTCAATTCCTTTCTTCATTTTCTGGATTCTCATAATAATAAACCAGAAAAAAAAACCTTCCTTCGTGTCTTTTAGTTTTCATTCAACTTTGTTTTCTTTGTCTTTAACTATGTATTTTGGTTTTTAGTTCGCTCTAAGGCCCCCTTTTTTAAAAAAAGCTTCGTCCTTTAATTCTAGTGTTTTCTTTCAATTTCCATTTTGTTGTTTTCATCTTTGGTTTTCCTTTCGTTGTTCTCTTTGAAATCTTCTTATATTTTTCTAGTTCTCTATTTTTATGTTCAATCAATTTTTGTTCTTTACAAAAAAAAGAAGTGTGTTGTTGTAAACAGTTGTAGATAAAAGATTTGATAAATCGGAGTTTCCATTTTAAACGACCATTATTTGGGACTAGTGTATAAAAATGACTAGTATATAATATCAATTCGAAACTAGTATATATTCCGACAAGATAAGGAGGCCTTGCCTACATATCGTAATCTCAAGCTTGCGATAGTAAGGATTTTGTTTCCTAATTTTTCTAATCGGATCATCTTCAACATGGCCCATATTGTTTGTTATTTGAGAATTGCTTGCTGAAAAAGGGGTTTCTATCTAAATCTACATTTTTTTCAGCTCTTCCTAATAAAAAAATTCATCTTGTTCTTGTTTCAATTCCTTTCTTCATTTTCTGGATTCTCATAATAATAAACCAAAAAAAAAACCTTCCTTCGTGTCTTTTAGTTTTGATTCAACTTTGTTTTCTTTGTCTTGAACTTTGGTTTTTGGTTTTTAGTTTCCTCTAAGGTCCTCTTTTTTAAAAAAAGGTTCGTACTTTAATTCTAGTGTTTTCTTTCAATTTCATTTTTGTTGTTTTCATCTTTGGATTTCCTTTCGTTGTTCTCTTTGAAATCTTTTTATATTTTTCTAGTTCTCTATTTTTATGTTCAATCAATTTTTGTTCTTTACAAAAAAAAGAAGTGTGTTGTTGTAAACAGTTGTAGATGAATGATTTGATAAATCGGAGTTGCGATTTTAAACGGCCATAACTTGGGACTAAGGTATAAAAATGACTAGTTTAAAATATCAATTCGAAACTAGTATGGATTCCGACAAGATAAGGAGGCCTTGGCTACATATCGTAATCTCAAGCTTGGGATAGTAAGGACTTTGTTTCCTATTTTTCTAATCGAATCATCTTCAACATGGCCCGTATTGTTTGTTATTTGAGAATTGGTTGCTAAAAAAAGGGTTTCCATCTAAATCTACCATTTTTTCAGTTCTTCAAAATAAAAAAAAGTCATCTTGTTCTTGTTTCAATTCCTTTCTTCATTTGCTGGATTCTCATAATAATAAACCAAAAAAAAACATTCCTTCGTGTCTTTTAGTTTTGATTCAACTTTGTTTTCTTTATCTTTAACTTTGGATTTTGGTTTTTAGTTTCCTCTAAGGCCCTCTTTTTTAATAAAAGGTTCGTACTTTAATTCTAGTGTTTTCTTAAAATTTCCATTTTGTTGTTTTTATCTTTGGACTTCCTTTCGTTGTTCTCTTTGAAATCTTCTTATATTTTTCTAGTTCTCTATTTTTATGTTCAATCAATTTTTGTCCTTTACAAAAAAAAGAAGTGTGTTGTTGTAAACAGTTGTAGATAAAATATTTGATAAATCAAAGTTTCGATTTTAAACGGCCATAACTTGGGACTAGGGTATAAAAATGACTAGTTTAAAATATCAATTCGAAACTAGTATGGATTCCGACAAGATAAGGAGGCCTTGGCTACATATCGTAATCTCAAGCTTGGGATAGTAAGGACTTTGTTTCCTATTTTTCTAATCGAATCATCTTCAACATGGCTCGTATTGTTTGTTATTTGAGAATTGGTTACTGAAAAAAGGGTTTCTATCTAAATCTACAATTTTTTTCTGCTCTTCTAAATAAAAAAAGTCATCTTGTTCTTGCTTTCAATTCCTTTCTTCATTTTCTAGATTCTCATAATAATAAACCAAAAAAAACCTTCCTTCATGTCTTTTAGTTTTGGTTCAACTTTGTTTTCTTTGTCTTTAACTTTGGATTTTGGTTTTTAGTTTCCTCTAAGGCCCTCTTTTATAAAAAAAGGTTCGTACTGTAATTCTAGTGTTTTCTTTCAATTTCCATTTTGTTGTTTTCATCTTTGGATTTCCTTTCGTCGTTCTCTTTGAAATCTTCTAATGTTTTTCTAGTTCTCTATTTTTATGTTCAATCAATTTTTGTCCTTTACAAAATAAAGAAGTGTGTTGTTGTAAACAGTTGTAGATCAAAGATTTGACAAATCGGAGTTTCGATTTTAAACGGCCATAACTTGGGACTAGGGTATAAAAATGACTAGTTTAAAATATCAATTCGAAACTTGTATGGATTCCGACAAGATAAGGAGGCCTTGCCTACATATCGTAATCTCAAGCTTGGGATAGTAAGGACTTTGTTTCCTAATTTTTCTAATCGGATCATCTTCAACATGGCCAGTATTGTTTGTTATTTGAGAATTGGTTACTGAAAAAGGGTTTCTATCTAAATCTACCATTTTTTTCTGCTCTTCTAAATAAAAAAAGTCATCTTGTTCTTGCTTTCAATTCCTTTCTTCATTTTCTAGATTCTCATAATAATAAACCAAAAAAAAACTTCCTTCATGTCTTTTAGTTTTGGTTCAACTTTGTTTTCTTTGTCTTTAACTTTGGATTTTGGTTTTTAGTTTCCTCTAAGGCCCTCTTTTATAAAAAAAGGTTCGTACTGTAATTCTAGGGTTTTCTTTCAATTTCCATTTTGTTGTTTTCATCTTTGGATTTCCTTTCGTTGTTCTCTTTGAAATCTTCTAATGTTTTTCTAGTTCTCTATTTTTATGTTCAATCAATTTTTGTCCTTTACAAAATAAAGAAGTGTGTTGTTGTAAACAGTTGTAGATCAAAGATTTGACAAATCGGAGTTTCGATTTTAAACGGCCATAACTTGGGACTAGGGTATAAAAATGACTAGTTTAAAATATCAATTCGAAACTAGTATGGATTCCGACAAGATAAGAAGGCCTTGCCTACATATCGTAATCTCAAGCTTGGGATAGTAAGGACTTTGTTTCCTAATTTTTCTAATCGGATCATCTTCAACATGGCCAGTATTGTTTGTTATTTGAGAATTGGTTGCTGAAAAAAGGGTTTCTATCTAAATCTACCATTTTTTCAGTTGTTCAAAATAAAAAAAGTCATCTTGTTCTTGTTTCAATTCCTTTCTTCATTTTCTGGATTCTCATAATAATAAACCAGAAAAAAAAAACCTTCCTTCGTGTCATTTAGTTTTCATTCAACTATGTTTTCTTTGTTTTGAACTTTGGCTTTTGTTTTTTAGTTTCCTCTAAGGCCCTCTTTTAAAAAAAAGGTTTGTACTTTAATTCTAGTGTTTTCTTTCAATTTCCATTTTGTTGTTTTCATCTTTGGATTTGCTTTCGTTGTTCTCTTTGAAATCTTCTTATATTTTTCTAGTTCTCTATTTTTATGTTCAATCAATTTTTGTTCTTTACAAAAAAAGAAGTGTGTTGTTGTAAACAGTTGTAGATAAAAGATTTGATAAATCGGAGTTTCGATTTTAAACGGCCATAACTTGTGACTAGGGTATAAAAATGACTAGTTTAAAATATCAATTCGAAACTAGTATAGATTCCGATAAGATAAGACGGCCTTGGCTACTTATCGTAATCTCAAGCTTGGGATTGTATGGATTTTGTTTCCTAATTTTTACAATCGGATCATCTTCAACATGGCTTGTATTGCTTGTTATTTGAGAATTGGTTGCTGACAAAAGGGTTTCTATCTAAATCTACCATTTTTTCGGTTGTTCAAAATAAAAAAAGTCATCTTGTTCTTGTTTCAATTCATTTCTTCATTTTCTGGATTCTCATAATAGTAAACCAGAAAAAAAACCTTCCTTCGTGTCTTTTAGTTCTCATTCAACTTTGTTTTCTTTGTCTTGAACTTTGGTTTTTGGTTTTTAGTTTCCTCTAAGGCCCTCTTTTTTTAAAAAAGGTTTGTACTTTAATTCTAGTGTTTTCTTTCAGTTTCCTTTTTGTTGTTTTCATCTTTGGATTTCCTTTCGTTGTTCTCTTTGAAATCTTCTTATATTTTTCTAGTTCTCTATTTTTATGTTCAATCAATTTTTGTTCTTTACAAAATAAAGAAGTGTGTTGTTGTAAACAGTTGTAGATAAAAGATTTGATAAATCGGAGTTTCGATTTTAAACGGCCATAACTTGGGACTAGGGTATAAAAATGACTAGTTTAAAATATCAATTCGAAACTAGTATGGATTCCGACAAGATAAGGAGGCCTTGCCTACATATCGTAATCTCAAGCTTGGGATAGTATGGACTTTGTTTTCTAATTTTTCTAATCGGATCATCTTCAACATGGCCCATATTGTTTGTTATTTGAGAATTGGTTGCTGAAAAAAAGGTTTCTATCTAAATCTACAATTTTTTTCTGCTCTTCTAAATAAAAAAAGTCATCTTGCTCTTGTTTCAATTCCTTTCTTCATTTTCTAGATTCTCATAATAATAAACCAAAAAAAACCTTCCTTCATGTCTTTTAGTTTTGGTTCAACTTTGTTTTCTTTGTCTTTAACTTTGGATTTTGTTTTTTAGTTTCCTCTAAGGCCCTCTTTTATAAAAAAAGGTTCGTACTTTAATTCTAGTGTTTTCTTTCAATTTCCATTTTGTTGTTTTCATCTTTGGATTTCCTTTCGTTGTTCTCTTTGAAATCTTCTTATATTTTTCTAGTTCTCTATTTTTATGTTCAATCAATTTTTGTTCTTTACAAAAAAAAGAAGTGTGTTGTTGTAAACAGTTGTAGATAAAAGATTTGATAAATCGGAGTTTCGATTTTAAACGGCCATAACTTGTGACTAGGGTATAAAAATGACTAGTTTAAAATATCAATTCAAAACTAGTATAGATTCCGATAAGATAAGACGGCCTTGGCTACTTATCGTAATCTCAAGCTTGGGATTGTATGGATTTTTTTTTCTAATTTTTCAAATCGGATCATCTTCAACATGGCTTGTATTGCTTGTTATTTGAGAATTGGTTGCTGAAAAAAGGGTTTCTATCTAAATCTACCATTTTTTCAGTTGTTCAAAATAAAAAAAGTCATCTTGTTCTTGTTTCAATTCCTTTCTTCATTTTCTGGATTCTCATAATAATAAACCAGAAAAAAAAACCTTCCTTCGTGTCTTTTAGTTTTCATTCAACTTTGTTTTCTTTGTCTTTAACTATGTATTTTGGTTTTTAGTTCGCTCTAAGGCCCCCTTTTTTAAAAAAAGCTTCGTCCTTTAATTCTAGTGTTTTCTTTCAATTTCCATTTTGTTGTTTTCATCTTTGGTTTTCCTTTCGTTCTTCTCTTTGAAATCTTCTTATATTTTTCTAGTTCTCTATTTTTATGTTCAATCAATTTTTGTTCTTTACAAAAAAAAGAAGTGTGTTGTTGTAAACAGTTGTAGATAAAAGATTTGATAAATCGGAGTTTCCATTTTAAACGACCATTATTTGGGACTAGTGTATAAAAATGACTAGTATATAATATCAATTCAAAACTAGTATATATTCCGACAAGATAAGGAGGCCTTGCCTACATATCGTAATCTCAAGCTTGCGATAGTAAGGATTTTGTTTCCTAATTTTTCTAATCGGATCATCTTCAACATGGCCCATATTGTTTGTTATTTGAGAATTGCTTGCTGAAAAAGGGGTTTCTATCTAAATCTACATTTTTTTCAGCTCTTCCAAATAAAAAAATTCATCTTGTTCTTGTTTCAATTCCTTTCTTCATTTTCTGGATTCTCATAATAATAAACCAAAAAAAAAACCTTCCTTCGTGTCTTTTAGTTTTGATTCAACTTTGTTTTCTTTGTCTTGAACTTTGGTTTTTGGTTTTTAGTTTCCTCTAAGGTCCTCTTTTTTAAAAAAAGGTTCGTACTTTAATTCTAGTGTTTTCTTTCAATTTCATTTTTGTTGTTTTCATCTTTGGATTTCCTTTCGTTGTTCTCTTTGAAATCTTTTTATATTTTTCTAGTTCTCTATTTTTATGTTCAATCAATTTTTGTTCTTTACAAAAAAAAGAAGTGTGTTGTTGTAAACAGTTGTAGATAAATGATTTGATAAATCGGAGTTGCGATTTTAAACGGCCATAACTTGGGACTAGGGTATAAAAATGACTAGTTTAAAATATCAATTCGAAACTAGTATGGATTCCGACAAGATAAGGAGGCCTTGGCTACATATCGTAATCTCAAGCTTGGGATAGTAAGGACTTTGTTTCCTATTTTTCTAATCGAATCATCTTCAACATGGCCCGTATTGTTTGTTATTTGAGAATTGGTTGCTAAAAAAAGGGTTTCTATCTAAATCTACCATTTTTTCAGTTCTTCAAAATAAAAAAAAGTCATCTTGTTCTTGTTTCAATTCCTTTCTTCATTTGCTGGATTCTCATAATAATAAACCAAAAAAAAACATTCCTTCGTGTCTTTTAGTTTTGATTCAACTTTGTTTTCTTTATCTTTAACTTTGGATTTTGGTTTTTAGTTTCCGCTAAGGCCCTCTTTTTTAATAAAAAGTTCGTACTTTAATTCTAGTGTTTTCTTAAAATTTCCATTTTGTTGTTTTTATCTTTGGACTTCCTTTCGTTGTTCTCTTTGAAATCTTCTTATATTTTTCTAGTTCTCTATTTTTATGTTCAATCAATTTTTGTCCTTTACAAAAAAAAGAAGTGTGTTGTTGTAAACAGTTGTAGATAAAATATTTGATAAATCAAAGTTTCGATTTTAAACGGCCATAACTTGGGACTAGGGTATAAAAATGACTAGTTTAAAATATCAATTCGAAACTAGTATGGATTCCGACAAGATAAGGAGGCCTTGGCTACATATCGTAATCTCAAGCTTGGGATAGTAAGGACTTTGTTTCCTATTTTTCTAATCGAATCATCTTCAACATGGCTCGTATTGTTTGTTATTTGAGAATTGGTTACTGAAAAAAGGGTTTCTATCTAAATCTACAATTTTTTTCTGCTCTTCTAAATAAAAAAAGTCATCTTGTTCTTGCTTTCAATTCCTTTCTTCATTTTCTAGATTCTCATAATAATAAACCAAAAAAAAACCTTCCTTCATGTCTTTTAGTTTTGGTTCAACTTTGTTTTCTTTGTCTTTAACTTTGGATTTTGGTTTTTAGTTTCCTCTAAGGCCCTCTTTTATAAAAAAAGGTTCGTACTGTAATTCTAGTGTTTTCTTTCAATTTCCATTTTGTTGTTTTCATCTTTGGATTTCCTTTCGTCGTTCTCTTTGAAATCTTCTAATGTTTTTCTAGTTCTCTATTTTTATGTTCAATCAATTTTTGTCCTTTACAAAATAAAGAAGTGTGTTGTTGTAAACAGTTGTAGATCAAAGATTTGACAAATCGGAGTTTCGATTTTAAACGGCCATAACTTGGGACTAGGGTATAAAAATGACTAGTTTAAAATATCAATTCGAAACTAGTATGGATTCCGACAAGATAAGGAGGCCTTGCCTACATATCGTAATCTCAAGCATGGGATAGTAAGGACTTTGTTTCCTAATTTTTCTAATCGGTTCATCTTCAACATGGCCAGTATTGTTTGTTATTTGAGAATTGGTTGCTGAAAAAGGGTTCTATCTAAATCTACCATTTTTTCAGTTGTTCAAAATAAAAAAAGTCATATTGTTCTTGTTTCAATTCCTTTCTTCATTTTCTGGATTCTCATAATAATAAACCAAAAAAAACCTTCTTTCGTGTCTTTTAGTTTTGGTTCAACTTTGTTTTCTTTGTCTTTAACTTTGGATTTTGTTTTTTAGTTTCCTCTAAGGCTCTCTTTTATAAAAAAAGGTTCGTACTTTAATTCTAGTGTTTTCTTTCAATTTCCATTTTGTTGTTTTCATCTTTGGATTTCCTTTCGTTGTTCTCTTTGAAATCTTCTTATATTTTTCTAGTTCTCTATTTTTATGTTCAATCAATTTTTGTTCTTTACAAAAAAAAGAAGTGTGTTGTTGTAAACAGTTGTAGATAAAAGATTTGATAAATCGGAGTTTCGATTTTAAACGGCCATAACTTGTGACTAGGGTATAAAAATGACTAGTTTAAAATATCAATTCGAAACTAGTATAGATTCCGATAAGATAAGACGGCCTTGGCTACTTATCGTAATCTCAAGCTTGGGATTGTATGGATTTTGTTTTCTAATTTTTCAAATCGGATCATCTTCAACATGGCTTGTATTGCTTGTTATTTGAGAATTGGTTGCTGAAAAAAGGGTTTCTATCTAAATCTACCATTTTTTCAGTTGTTCAAAATAAAAAAAGTCATCTTGTTCTTGTTTCAATTCCTTTCTTCATTTTCTGGATTCTCATAATAATAAACCAGAAAAAAAAACCTTCCTTCGTGTCTTTTAGTTTTCATTCAACTTTGTTTTCTTTGTCTTTAACTATGTATTTTGGTTTTTAGTTCGCTCTAAGGCCCCCTTTTTTAAAAAAAGCTTCGTCCTTTAATTCTAGTGTTTTCTTTCAATTTCCATTTTGTTGTTTTCATCTTTGGTTTTCCTTTCGTTGTTCTCTTTGAAATCTTCTTATATTTTTCTAGTTCTCTATTTTTATGTTCAATCAATTTTTGTTCTTTACAAAAAAAAGAAGTGTGTTGTTGTAAACAGTTGTAGATAAAAGATTTGATAAATCGGAGTTTCCATTTTAAACGACCATTATTTGGGACTAGTGTATAAAAATGACTAGTATATAATATCAATTCGAAACTAGTATATATTCCGACAAGATAAGGAGGCCTTGCCTACATATCGTAATCTCAAGCTTGCGATAGTAAGGATTTTGTTTCCTAATTTTTCTAATCGGATCATCTTCAACATGGCCCATATTGTTTGTTATTTGAGAATTGCTTGCTGAAAAAGGGGTTTCTATCTAAATCTACATTTTTTTCAGCTCTTCCAAATAAAAAAATTCATCTTGTTCTTGTTTCAATTCCTTTCTTCATTTTCTGGATTCTCATAATAATAAACAAAAAAAAAAACCTTCCTTCGTGTCTTTTAGTTTTGATTCAACTTTGTTTTCTTTGTCTTGAACTTTGGTTTTTGGTTTTTAGTTTCCTCTAAGGTCCTCTTTTTTAAAAAAAGGTTCGTACTTTAATTATAGTGTTTTCTTTCAATTTCCTTTTTGTTGTTTTCATCTTTGGATTTCCTTTCGTTGTTCTCTTTGAAATCTTCTTATATTTTTCTAGTTCTCTATTTTTATGTTCAATCAATTTTTGTTCTTTACAAAAAAAAGAAGTGTGTTGTTGTAAACAGTTGTAGATAAAAGATTTGATAAATCGGAGTTTCCATTTTAAACGACCATTATTTGGGACTAGTGTATAAAAATGACTAGTATATAATATCAATTCGAAACTAGTATATATTCCGACAAGATAAGGAGGCCTTGCCTACATATCGTAATCTCAAGCTTGCGATAGTAAGGATTTTGTTTCCTAATTTTTCTAATCGGATCATCTTCAACATGGCCCCTATTGTTTGTTATTTGAGAATTGCTTGCTGAAAAAGGGGTTTCTATCTAAATCTACATTTTTTTCAGCTCTTCCAAATAAAAAAATTCATCTTGTTCTTGTTTCAATTCCTTTCTTCATTTTCTGGATTCTCATAATAATAAACCAAAAAAAAAACCTTCCTTCGTGTCTTTTAGTTTTGATTCAACTTTGTTTTCTTCGTCTTGAACTTTGGTTTTTGGTTTTTAGTTTCCTCTAAGGTCCTCTTTTTTAAAAAAAGGTTCGTACTTTAATTCTAGTGTTTTCTTTCAATTTCCTTTTTGTTGTTTTCATCTTTGGATTTCCTTTCGTTGTTCTCTTTGAAATCTTTTTATATTTTTCTAGTTCTCTATTTTTATGTTCAATCAATTTTTGTTCTTTAAAAAAAAAGAAGTGTGTTGTTGTAAACAGTTGTAGATAAATGATTTGATAAATCGGAGTTGCGATTTTAAACGGCCATAACTTGGGACTAGGGTATAAAAATGACTAGTTTAAAATATCAATTCGAAACTAGTATGGATTCCGACAAGATAAGGAGGCCTTGGCTACATATCGTAATCTCAAGCTTGGGATAGTAAGGACTTTGTTTCCTATTTTTCTAATCGAATCATCTTCAACATGGCCCGTATTGTTTGTTATTTGAGAATTGGTTGCTAAAAAAAGGGTTTCTATCTAAATCTACCATTTTTTCAGTTCTTCAAAATAAAAAAAAGTCATCTTGTTCTTGTTTCAATTCCTTTCTTCATTTGCTGGATTCTCATAATAATAAACCAAAAAAAAACATTCCTTCGTGTCTTTTAGTTTTGATTCAACTTTGTTTTCTTTATCTTTAACTTTGGATTTTGGTTTTTAGTTTCCTCTAAGGCCCTCTTTTTTAATAAAAGGTTCGTACTTTAATTCTAGTGTTTTCTTAAAATTTCCATTTTGTTGTTTTTATCTTTGGACTTCCTTTCGTTGTTCTCTTTGAAATCTTCTTATATTTTTCTAGTTCTCTATTTTTATGTTCAATCAATTTTTGTCCTTTACAAAAAAAAGAAGTGTGTTGTTGTAAACAGTTGTAGATAAAATATTTGATAAATCAAAGTTTCGATTTTAAACGGCCATAACTTGGGACTAGGGTATAAAAATGACTAGTTTAAAATATCAATTCGAAACTAGTATGGATTCCGACAATATAAGGAGGCCTTGGCTACATATCGTAATCTCAAGCTTGGGATAGTAAGGACTTTGTTTCCTATTTTTCTAATCGAATCATCTTCAACATGGCCCGTATTGTTTGTTATTTGAGAATTGGTTACTGAAAAAAGGGTTTCTATCTAAATCTACAATTTTTTTCTGCTCCTCTAAATAAAAAAAGTCATCTTGTTCTTGCTTTCAATTCCTTTCTTCATTTTCTAGATTCTCATAATAATAAACCAAAAAAAACCTTCCTTCATGTCTTTTAGTTTTGGTTCAACTTTGTTTTCTTTGTCTTTAACTTTGGATTTTGGTTTTTAGTTTCCTCTAAGGCCCTCTTTTATAAAAAAAGGTTCGTACTGTAATTCTAGTGTTTTCTTTCAATTTCCATTTTGTTGTTTTCATCTTTGGATTTCCTTTCGTCGTTCTCTTTGAAATCTTCTAATGTTTTTCTAGTTCTCTATTTTTATGTTCAATCAATTTTTGTCCTTTACAAAATAAAGAAGTGTGTTGTTGTAAACAGTTGTAGATCAAAGATTTGACAAATCGGAGTTTCGATTTTAAACGGCCATAACTTGGGACTAGGGTATAAAAATGACTAGTTTAAAATATCAATTCGAAACTAGTATGGATTCCGACAAGATAAGGAGGCCTTGCCTACATATCGTAATCTCAAGCTTGGGATAGTAAGGACTTTGTTTCCTAATTTTTCTAATCGGATCATCTTCAACATGGCCAGTATTGTTTGTTATTTGAGAATTGGTTGCTGAAAAAGGGTTTCTATCTAAATCTACCATTTTTTCAGTTGTTCAAAATAAAAAAAGTCATATTGTTCTTGTTTCAATTCCTTTCTTCATTTTCTGGATTCTCATAATAATAAACCAAAAAAAACCTTCTTTCGTGTCTTTTAGTTTTGATTCAACTTTGTTTTCTTTGTCTTTAACTTTGGATTTTGGTTTTTAGTTTCCTCTAAGGCCCTCTTTTTTAAAAAAATGTTCGTACTTTAATTCTAGTGTTTTCTTTCAATTTCCATTTTGTTGTTTTCATCTTTGGATTTCCTTTCGTTGTTCACTTTGAAATCTTCTTATATTTTTCTAGTTCTCTTTTTTTATGTTCAATCAATTTTTGTTCTTTACATAAAAAAGAAGTGTGTTGTTGTAAACAGTTGTACATAAAAGATTTGATAAATCGGAGTTTCGATTTTGAACTGCCATAACTTAGGATTAGGGTATAAAAATGACTAGTTTAAAATATAAATTCGAAACTAGTATGGATTCCGACAAGATAAGGAGGCCTTGCCTACATATCGTAATCTCATGCTTGGGGTAGTATGGACTTCGTTTTCTAATTTTTCTAATCGGATCATCTTCAAGATGGCCCATATTGTTTGTTATTTGAGAATTGGTTGCTGAAAAAAGGGTTTCTATCTAAATCTACATTTTTTTCAGCTCTTCAAAATAAAAAAGTCATCTTGTTCTTGTTTGAATTCCTTTCTTGATTTTCTGGATTCCCATAATAATTAACCAAAAAAAAACCTTCCTTCGTGTCTTTTAGTTTTGATTCAACTTTGCTTTCTTTGTCTTTAACTTTGGTTTTTGGTTTTTAGTTTCCTCTAAGGCTCTCTTTTTTAAAAAAAGGTTTGTACTTTAGTTCTAGTGTTTTCTTTCAGTTTCCTTTTTGTTGTTTTCATCTATGGATTTCCTTTCGTTGTTCTCTTTGAAATCTTCTTATATTTTTCTAGTTCTCTATTTTTATGTTCAATCAATTTTTGTTCTTTACAAAAAAAAGAAGTGTGTTGTTGTAAGCAGTTGTAGATAAAAGATTTGATAAATCGGAGTTTCGATTTTAAACGGCCATAACATGTGACTAGGATATAAAAATGACTAGTTGAAAATATTAATTCGAAACTAGTATAGATTCCGACCAGATAAGGAGGCCTTGGCTACTTATCGTAATCTCAAGCTTGGGATTATATGGACTTTGTTTCCTAATTTTTCAAATCGGATCATCTTCAACATGGCCCGTATTGCTTGTTATTTGAGAATTGGTTGCTGAAAAAAGGGTTTCTATCTAAATCTACCATTTTTTCAGTTGTTCAAAATAAAAAAAAGTCATCTTGTTCTTGTTTCAATTCCTTTCTTCATTTTCTGGATTCTCACAATAATAAACCCGAAAAAAACCTTCCTTCGTGTGTTTTAGTTTTCATTCAACTTTGTTTTCTTTGTCTTTAACTATGTATTTTGGTTTTTAGTTTGCTCTAAGGCCCTCTTTTTTAAAAAAAAGTTCGTACTTTAATTCTAGTGTTTTCTTTCAATTTCCATTTTGTTGTTTTCATCTTTGGATTTCCTTTCGTTGTTCTCTTTGAAATCTTCTTATATTTTTCTAGTTCTCTATTTTTATGTTCAATCAATTTTTTTTCTTTACAAAAAAAAGAAGTGTGTTGTTGTAAACAGTTGTAGATAAAAGATTTGATAAATCAGAGTTTCCATTTTAAACGGTCATAACTTGGGACTAGTGTATAAAAATGACTAGTTTAAAATATCAATTCGAAACTAGTATATATTCCGACAAGATAAGGAGGCCTTGCCTACATATCGTAATCTCAAGCTTGCGATAGTAAGGACTTTGTTTCCTAATTTTTCTAATCGGATCATCTTCAACATGGCCCATATTGTTTGTTATTTGAGAATTGCTTGCTGAAAAAAGCGTTTCTATCTAAATCTACATTTTTTTCAGCTCTTCCAAATAAAAAAATTCATCTTGTTCTTGTTTCAATTCCTTTCTTCATTTTCTGGATTCTCATAATAATAAACCAAAAAAAAAACCTTCCTTCGTGTCTTTTAGTTTTGATTCAACTTTGTTTTCTTTGTCTTGAACTTTGGTTTTTGGTTTTTAGTTTCCTCTAAGGTCCTCTTTTTTAAAAAAAAGGTTCGTACTTTAATTCTAGTGTTTTCTTTCAATTTCCTTTTTGTTGTTTTCATCTTTGGATTTCCTTTCGTTGTTCTCTTTGAAATCTTTTTATATTTTTCTAGTTCTCTATTTTTTTGTTCAATCAATTTTTGTTCTTTACAAAAAAAAGAAGTGTTTTGTTGTAAACAGTTGTAGATAAAAGATTTGATAAATCGGAGTTTCGATTTTAAACGGCCATAACTTGGGACTACGGTATAAAAATGACTAGTTTAAAATATCAATTCGAAACTAGTATGGATTCCGACAAGATAAGGAGGCCTTGCCTACATATCGTAATCTCAAGCTTGGGATAGTATGGACTTTGTTTCCTAATTTTTCTAATTGGATCATCTTCAACATGGCCCATATTGTTTGTAATTTGAGAATTGGTTGTTAAAAAAAAGGTTTCTATCTAAATCTACAATTTTTTTCTGCTCTTCTAAATAAAAAAAGTCATCTTGTTCTTGCTTTCAATTCCTTTCTTCATTTTCTAGATTCTCATAATAATAAACCAAAAAAAACCTTCCTTCATGTCTTTTAGTTTTGGTTCAACTTTGTTTTCTTTGTCTTTAACTTTGGATTTTGGTTTTTAGTTTCCTCTAAGGACCTCTTTTTAAAAAAAAAGGTTCGTACTTTAATTCTAGGGTTTTCTTTCAATTTCCATTTTGTTGTTTTTATCTTTGGACTTCCTTTCGTTGTTCTCTTTGAAATCTTCTTATATTTTTCTAGTTCTCTATTTTTATGTTCAATCAATTTTTGTCCTTTACAAAAAAAAGAAGTGTGTTGTTGTAAACAGTTGTAGATAAAAGATTTTACAAATCGGAGTTTCGATTTTAAACGGCCATAACTTGGGACTAGGGTATAAAAATGATTAGTTTAAAATATCAATTCGAAACTAATATGGATTCCGACAAGATAAAGAGGCCTTGCCTACATATCGTAATCTCAAGCTTGGGATAGTATGGACTTTGTTTTCTAATTTTTCTAATCGGATCATCTTCAACATGGCCCATATTGTTTGTTATTTGAGAATTGGTTGCTGAAAAAAGGGTTTCTATCTAAATCTACCATTTTTTCAGTTGTTCAAAATAAAATAAAAGTCATCTTGTTCTTGTTTCAATTCCTTTCTTCATTTTCTGGATTCTCACAATAATAAACCCGAAAAAAACCTTCCTTCGTGTCTTTTAGTTTTCATGCAACTTTGTTTTCTTTGTCTTTAACTATGTATTTTGGCTTTTAGTTTGCTCTAAGGCCCTCTTTTTTTAAAAAAAGTTCGTACTTTAATTCTAGTGTTTTCTTTCAATTTCCATTTTGTTGTTTTCATCTTTGGATTTCCTTTCGTTGTTCTCTTTGAAATCTTCTTATATTTTTCTAGTTCCCTATTTTTATGTTCAATCAATTTTTTTTCTTTACAAAAAAAAGAAGTGTGTTGTTGTAAATAGTTGTAGATAAAAGATTTGATAAATCGGAGTTTCCATTTTAAACGGTCATAACTTGGGACTAGTGTATAAAAATGACTAATTTAAAATATCAATTCGAAACTAGTTTATATTCCGACAAGATAAGGAGGCCTTGCCTACATATCGTAATCTCAAGCTTGCGATAGTAAGGACTTTGTTTCCTAATTTTTCTAACCGGATCATCTTCAACATGGCCCATATTGTTTGTTATTTGAGAATTGCTTGCTGAAAAAGGGGTTTCTATCTAAATCTACATTTTTTTCAGCTCTTCCAAATAAAAAAATTCATCTTGTTCTTGTTTCAATTCCTTTCTTCATTTTTTGAATTCTCATAATAATAAACCAAAAAAAAAAAACCTTCCTTCGTGTCTTTTAGTTTTGATTCAACTTTGTTTTCTTTGTCTTGAACTTTGGTTTTTGGTTTTTAGTTTCCTCTAAGGTCCTCTTTTTTAAAAAAAGGTTTGTACTTTAGTTCTAGTGTTTTCTTTCAGTTTCCTTTTTGTTGTTTTCATCTATGGATTTCCTTTCGTTGTTCTCTTTGAAATCTTCTTATATTTTTCTAGTTCTCTATTTTTATGTTCAATCAATTTTTGTTCTTTACAAAAAAAAGAAGTGTGTTGTTGTAAGCAGTTGTAGATAAAAGATTTGATAAATCGGAGTTTCGATTTTAAACGGCCATAACATGTGACTAGGATATAAAAATGACTAGTTGAAAATATTAATTCGAAACTAGTATAGATTCCGACCAGATAAGGAGGCCTTGGCTACTTATCGTAATCTCAAGCTTGGGATTATATGGACTTTGTTTCCTAATTTTTCAAATCGGATCATCTTCAACATGGCCCGTATTGCTTGTTATTTGAGAATTGGTTGCTGAAAAAAGGGTTTCTATCTAAATCTACCATTTTTTCAGTTGTTCAAAATAAAAAAAAGTCATCTTGTTCTTGTTTCAATTCCTTTCTTCATTTTCTGGATTCTCACAATAATAAACCCGAAAAAAACCTTCCTTCGTGTGTTTTAGTTTTCATTCAACTTTGTTTTCTTTGTCTTTAACTATGTATTTTGGTTTTTAGTTTGCTCTAAGGCCCTCTTTTTTAAAAAAAAGTTCGTACTTTAATTCTAGTGTTTTCTTTCAATTTCCATTTTTTTGTTTTCATCTTTGGATTTCCTTTCGTTGTTCTCTTTGAAATCTTCTTATATTTTTCTAGTTCTCTATTTTTATGATCAATCAATTTTTGTTCTTTACAAAAAAAAGAAGTGTGTTGTTGTAAACAGTTATAGATAAAAGATTTGATAAATCGGAGTTTCGATTTTAAACGGCCATAACTTGGGACTAGGGTATAAAAATGACTAGTTTAAAATATCAATTCGAAACTAGTATGGATTCCGACAAGATAAGGAGGCCTTGCCTACATATCGTAATCTCAAGCTTGGGATAGTATGGACTTTGTTTCCTAATTTTTCTAATCGGATCATCTTCAACATGGCCCATATTGTTTGTAATTTGAGAATTGGTTGCTAAAAAAAAGGTTTCTATCTAAATCTACAATTTTTTTCTGCTCTTCTAAATAAAAAAATTCATCTTGTTCTTGCTTTCAATTCCTTTCTTCATTTTCTAGATTCTCATAATATTAAACCAAAAAAAACCTTCCTTCATGTCTTTTAGTTTTGGTTCAACTTTGTTTTCTTTGTCTTGAACTTTGGATTTTGGTTTTTAGTTTCCTCTAAGGCCCTCTTTTATAAAAAAAGGTTCGTACTGTAATTCTAGTGTTTTCTTTCAATTTCCATTTTGTTGTTTTCATCTTTGGATTTCCTTTCGTTGTTCTCTTTGAAATCTTCTAATGTTTTTCTAATTCTCTATTTTTATGTTCAATCAATTTTTGTCCTTTACAAAATAAAGAAGTGTGTTGTTGTAAACAGTTGTAGATCAAAGATTTGACAAATCGGAGTTTCGATTTTAAACGGCCATAACTTGGGACTAGGGTATAAAAATGACTAGTTTAAAATATCAATTCGAAACTAGTATGGATTCCGACAAGATAAGGAGGCCTTGCCGACATATCGTAATCTCAAGCTTGGGATAGTATGGACTTTGTTTTCTAATTTTTCTAATCGGATCATCTTCAACATGGCCCATATTGTTTGTTATTTGAGAATTGGTTGCTGAAAAAAAGGTTTCTATCTAAATCTACAATTTTTTTTCAGATCTTCAAAATAAATAAAGTCTTCTTATTCTTGTTTCAATTCCTTTCTTCATTTTCTAGATTCTCATAATAATAAACCAAAAAAAACCTTCCTTCGTGTCTTTTAGTTTTGGTTCAACTTTGTTTTCTTTGTCTTTAACTTTGGATTTTGGTTTTTAGTTTCCTCTAAGGCCCTCTTTTTTAAAAAAAGGTTCGTACTTTAATTCTAGTGTTTTCTTTCAATTTCCATTTTGTTGTTTTCGTCTTTGGATTTCCTTTCGTTGTTCACTTTGAAATCTTCTTATATTTTTCTAGTTCTCTTTTTTTATGTTCAATCAATTTTTGTTCTTTACATAAAAAAGAAGTGTGTTGTTGTAAAAAGTTGTACATTAAAGATTTGATAAATCGGAGTTTCGATTTTGAACTGCCATAACTTAGGATTATGGTATAAAAATGACTAGTTTAAAATATCAATTCGAAACTAGTATGGATTCCGACAAGATAAGGAGGCCTTGCCTACTTATTGAAATCTCAAGCTTGGGATAGTAAGAACTTTGTTTCCTAATTTTTCTAATCGGATTATCTTCAACATGGCCAGTATTGTTTGTTATTTGAGAATTGGTTGCTGAAAAAGGGTTTCTATCTAAATCTACCATTTTTTCAGTTGTTCAAAATAAAAAAAGTCATATTGTTCTTGTTTCAATTCCTTTCTTCATTTTCTGGATTCTCATAATAATAAACCAAAAAAAACCTTCTTTCGTGTCTTTTAGTTTTGATTCAACTTTGTTTTCTTTGTCTTTAACTTTGGATTTTGGTTTTTAGTTTCCTCTAAGGCCCTCTTTTTTAAAAAAATGTTCGTACTTTAATTCTAGTGTTTTCTTTCAATTTCCATTTTGTTGTTTTCATCTTTGGATTTCCTTTCGTTGTTCACTTTGAAATCTTCTTATATTTTTCTAGTTCTCTTTTTTTATGTTCAATCAATTTTTGTTCTTTACATAAAAAAGAAGTGTGTTGTTGTAAAAAGTTGTACATTAAAGATTTGATAAATCGGAGTTTCGATTTTGAACTGCCATAACTTAGGATTATGGTATAAAAATGACTAGTTTAAAATATCAATTCGAAACTAGTATGGATTCCGACAAGATAAGGAGGCCTTGCCTACTTATTGAAATCTCAAGCTTGGGATAGTAAGAACTTTGTTTCCTAATTTTTCTAATCGGATCATCTTCAACATGGCCAGTATTGTTTGTTATTTGAGAATTGGTTGCTGAAAAAGGGTTTCTATCTAAATCTACCATTTTTTCAGTTGTTCAAAATAAAAAAAGTCATATTGTTCTTGTTTCAATTCCTTTCTTCATTTTCTGGATTCTCATAATAATAAACCAAAAAAAACCTTCTTTCGTGTCTTTTAGTTTTGATTCAACTTTGTTTTCTTTGTCTTTAACTTTGGATTTTGGTTTTTAGTTTCCTCTAAGGCCCTCTTTTTTAAAAAAATGTTCGTACTTTAATTCTAGCGTTTTCTTTCAATTTCCATTTTTTTGTTTTCATCTTTGGATTTCCTTTCGTTGTTCACTTTGAAATCTTCTTATATTTTTCTAGTTCTCTTTTTTTATGTTCAATCAATTTTTGTTCTTTACATAAAAAAGAAGTGTGTTGTTGTAAACAGTTGTACATAAAAGATTTGATAAATCGGAGTTTCGATTTTGAACTGCCATAACTTAGGATTAGGGTATAAAAATGACTAGTTTAAAATATAAATTCGAAACTAGTATGGATTCCGACAAGATAAGGAGGCCTTGCCTACATATCGTAATCTCATGCTTGGGGTAGTATGGACTTCGTTTTCTAATTTTTCTAATCGGATCATCTTCAAGATGGCCCATATTGTTTGTTATTTGAGAATTGGTTGCTGAAAAAAGGGTTTCTATCTAAATCTACATTTTTTTTCAGCTCTTCAAAATAAAAAAGTCATCTTGTTCTTGTTTGAATTCCTTTCTTGATTTTCTGGATTCTCATAATAATTAACCAAAAAAAAAACCTTCCTTCGTGTCTTTTAGTTTTGATTCAACTTTGCTTTCTTTGTCTTTAACTTTGGTTTTTGGTTTTTAGTTTCCTCTAAGGCTCTCTTTTTTAAAAAAAGGTTTGTACTTTAGTTCTAGTGTTTTCTTTCAGTTTCCTTTTTGTTGTTTTCATCTATGGATTTCCTTTCGTTGTTCTCTTTGAAATCTTCTTATATTTTTCTAGTTCTCTATTTTTATGTTCAATCAATTTTTGTTCTTTACAAAAAAAAGAAGTGTGTTGTTGTAAGCAGTTGTAGATAAAAGATTTGATAAATCGGAGTTTCGATTTTAAACGGCCATAACATGTGACTAGGATATAAAAATGACTAGTTGAAAATATTAATTCGAAACTAGTATAGATTCCGACCAGATAAGGAGGCCTTGGCTACTTATCGTAATCTCAAGCTTGGGATTATATGGACTTTGTTTCCTAATTTTTCAAATCGGATCATCTTCAACATGGCCCGTATTGCTTGTTATTTGAGAATTGGTTGCTGAAAAAAGGGTTTCTATCTAAATCTACCATTTTTTCAGTTGTTCAAAATAAAAAAAAGTCATCTTGTTCTTGTTTCAATTCCTTTCTTCATTTTCTGGATTCTCACAATAATAAACCCGAAAAAAACCTTCCTTCGTGTGTTTTAGTTTTCATTCAACTTTGTTTTCTTTGTCTTTAACTATGTATTTTGGTTTTTAGTTTGCTCTAAGGCCCTCTTTTTTAAAAAAAAGTTCGTACTTTAATTCTAGTGTTTTCTTTCAATTTCCATTTTGTTGTTTTCATCTTTGGATTTCCTTTCGTTGTTCTCTTTGAAATCTTCTTATATTTTTCTAGTTCTCTATTTTTATGTTCAATCAATTTTTTTTCTTTACAAAAAAAAGAAGTGTGTTGTTGTAAACAGTTGTAGATAAAAGATTTGATAAATCAGAGTTTCCATTTTAAACGGTCATAACTTGGGACTAGTGTATAAAAATGACTAGTTTAAAATATCAATTCGAAACTAGTATATATTCCGACAAGATAAGGAGGCCTTGCCTACATATCGTAATCTCAAGCTTGCGATAGTAAGGACTTTGTTTCCTAATTTTTCTAATCGGATCATCTTCAACATGGCCCATATTGTTTGTTATTTGAGAATTGCTTGCTGAAAAAAGCGTTTCTATCTAAATCTACATTTTTTTCAGCTCTTCCAAATAAAAAAATTCATCTTGTTCTTGTTTCAATTCCTTTCTTCATTTTCTGGATTCTCATAATAATAAACCAAAAAAAAAACCTTCCTTCGTGTCTTTTAGTTTTGATTCAACTTTGTTTTCTTTGTCTTGAACTTTGGTTTTTGGTTTTTAGTTTCCTCTAAGGTCCTCTTTTTTAAAAAAAAGGTTCGTACTTTAATTCTAGTGTTTTCTTTCAATTTCCTTTTTGTTGTTTTCATCTTTGGATTTCCTTTCGTTGTTCTCTTTGAAATCTTTTTATATTTTTCTAGTTCTCTATTTTTTTGTTCAATCAATTTTTGTTCTTTACAAAAAAAAGAAGTGTTTTGTTGTAAACAGTTGTAGATAAAAGATTTGATAAATCGGAGTTTCGATTTTAAACGGCCATAACTTGGGACTACGGTATAAAAATGACTAGTTTAAAATATCAATTCGAAACTAGTATGGATTCCGACAAGATAAGGAGGCCTTGCCTACATATCGTAATCTCAAGCTTGGGATAGTATGGACTTTGTTTCCTAATTTTTCTAATTGGATCATCTTCAACATGGCCCATATTGTTTGTAATTTGAGAATTGGTTGTTAAAAAAAAGTTTTCTATCTAAATCTACAATTTTTTTCTGCTCTTCTAAATAAAAAAAGTCATCTTGTTCTTGCTTTCAATTCCTTTCTTCATTTTCTAGATTCTCATAATAATAAACCAAAAAAAACCTTCCTTCATGTCTTTTAGTTTTGGTTCAACTTTGTTTTCTTTGTCTTTAACTTTGGATTTTGGTTTTTAGTTTCCTCTAAGGACCTCTTTTTAAAAAAAAAGGTTCGTACTTTAATTCTAGGGTTTTCTTTCAATTTCGATTTTGTTGTTTTTATCTTTGGACTTCCTTTCGTTGTTCTCTTTGAAATCTTCTTATATTTTTCTAGTTCTCTATTTTTATGTTCAATCAATTTTTGTCCTTTACAAAAAAAAGAAGTGTGTTGTTGTAAACAGTTGTAGATAAAAGATTTTACAAATCGGAGTTTCGATTTTAAACGGCCATAACTTGGGACTAGGGTATAAAAATGATTAGTTTAAAATATCAATTCGAAACTAATATGGATTCCGACAAGATAAAGAGGCCTTGCCTACATATCGTAATCTCAAGCTTGGGATAGTATGGACTTTGTTTTCTAATTTTTCTAATCGGATCATCTTCAACATGGCCCATATTGTTTGTTATTTGAGAATTGGTTGCTGAAAAAAGGGTTTCTATCTAAATCTACCATTTTTTCAGTTGTTCAAAATAAAATAAAAGTCATCTTGTTCTTGTTTCAATTCCTTTCTTCATTTTCTGGATTCTCACAATAATAAACCCGAAAAAAACCTTCCTTCGTGTCTTTTAGTTTTCATGCAACTTTGTTTTCTTTGTCTTTAACTATGTATTTTGGCTTTTAGTTTGCTCTAAGGCCCTCTTTTTTAAAAAAAAGTTCGTACTTTAATTCTAGTGTTTTCTTTCAATTTCCATTTTGTTGTTTTCATCTTTGGATTTCCTTTCGTTGTTCTCTTTGAAATCTTCTTATATTTTTCTAGTTCCCTATTTTTATGTTCAATCAATTTTTTTTCTTTACAAAAAAAAGAAGTGTGTTGTTGTAAATAGTTGTAGATAAAAGATTTGATAAATCGGAGTTTCCATTTTAAACGGTCATAACTTGGGACTAGTGTATAAAAATGACTAATTTAAAATATCAATTCGAAACTAGTATATATTCCGACAAGATAAGGAGGCCTTGCCTACATATCGTAATCTCAAGCTTGCGATAGTAAGGACTTTGTTTCCTAATTTTTCTAACCGGATCATCTTCAACATGGCCCATATTGTTTGTTATTTGAGAATTGCTTGCTGAAAAAGGGGTTTCTATCTAAATCTACATTTTTTTCAGCTCTTCCAAATAAAAAAATTCATCTTGTTCTTGTTTCAATTCCTTTCTTCATTTTTTGAATTCTCATAATAATAAACCAAAAAAAAAAACCTTCCTTCGTGTCTTTTAGTTTTGATTCAACTTTGTTTTCTTTGTCTTGAACTTTGGTTTTTGGTTTTTAGTTTCCTCTAAGGTCCTCTTTTTTAAAAAAAGGTTTGTACTTTAGTTCTAGTGTTTTCTTTCAGTTTCCTTTTTGTTGTTTTCATCTATGGATTTCCTTTCGTTGTTCTCTTTGAAATCTTCTTATATTTTTCTAGTTCTCTATTTTTATGTTCAATCAATTTTTGTTCTTTACAAAAAAAAGAAGTGTGTTGTTGTAAGCAGTTGTAGATAAAAGATTTGATAAATCGGAGTTTCGATTTTAAACGGCCATAACATGTGACTAGGATATAAAAATGACTAGTTGAAAATATTAATTCGAAACTAGTATAGATTCCGACCAGATAAGGAGGCCTTGGCTACTTATCGTAATCTCAAGCTTGGGATTATATGGACTTTGTTTCCTAATTTTTCAAATCGGATCATCTTCAACATGGCCCGTATTGCTTGTTATTTGAGAATTGGTTGCTGAAAAAAGGGTTTCTATCTAAATCTACCATTTTTTCAGTTGTTCAAAATAAAAAAAAGTCATCTTGTTCTTGTTTCAATTCCTTTCTTCATTTTCTGGATTCTCACAATAATAAACCCGAAAAAAACCTTCCTTCGTGTGTTTTAGTTTTCATTCAACTTTGTTTTCTTTGTCTTTAACTATGTATTTTGGTTTTTAGTTTGCTCTAAGGCCCTCTTTTTTTAAAAAAAGTTCGTACTTTAATTCTAGTGTTTTCTTTCAATTTCCATTTTTTTGTTTTCATCTTTGGATTTCCTTTCGTTGTTCTCTTTGAAATCTTCTTATATTTTTCTAGTTCTCTATTTTTATGATCAATCAATTTTTGTTCTTTACAAAAAAAAGAAGTGTGTTGTTGTAAACAGTTATAGATAAAAGATTTGATAAATCGGAGTTTCGATTTTAAACGGCCATAACTTGGGACTAGGGTATAAAAATGACTAGTTTAAAATATCAATTCGAAACTAGTATGGATTCCGACAAGATAAGGAGGCCTTGCCTACATATCGTAATCTCAAGCTTGGGATAGTATGGACTTTGTTTCCTAATTTTTCTAATCGGATCATCTTCAACATGGCCCATATTGTTTGTAATTTGAGAATTGGTTGCTAAAAAAAAGGTTTCTATCTAAATCTACAATTTTTTTCTGCTCTTCTAAATAAAAAAATTCATCTTGTTCTTGCTTTCAATTCCTTTCTTCATTTTCTAGATTCTCATAATATTAAACCAAAAAAAACCTTCCTTCATGTCTTTTAGTTTTGGTTCAACTTTGTTTTCTTTGTCTTGAACTTTGGATTTTGGTTTTTAGTTTCCTCTAAGGCCCTCTTTTATAAAAAAAGGTTCGTACTGTAATTCTAGTGTTTTCTTTCAATTTCCATTTTGTTGTTTTCATCTTTGGATTTCCTTTCGTTGTTCTCTTTGAAATCTTCTAATGTTTTTCTAATTCTCTATTTTTATGTTCAATCAATTTTTGTCCTTTACAAAATAAAGAAGTGTGTTGTTGTAAACAGTTGTAGATCAAAGATTTGACAAATCGGAGTTTCGATTTTAAACGGCCATAACTTGGGACTAGGGTATAAAAATGACTAGTTTAAAATATCAATTCGAAACTAGTATGGATTCCGACAAGATAAGGAGGCCTTGCCTACATATCGTAATCTCAAGCTTGGGATAGTATGGACTTTGTTTTCTAATTTTTCTAATCGGATCATCTTCAACATGGCCCATATTGTTTGTTATTTGAGAATTGGTTGCTGAAAAAAAGGTTTCTATCTAAATCTACAATTTTTTTTCAGATCTTCAAAATAAATAAAGTCTTCTTATTCTTGTTTCAATTCCTTTCTTCATTTTCTAGATTCTCATAATAATAAACCAAAAAAAACCTTCCTTCGTGTCTTTTAGTTTTGGTTCAACTTTGTTTTCTTTGTCTTTAACTTTGGATTTTGGTTTTTAGTTTCCTCTAAGGCCCTCTTTTTTAAAAAAAGGTTCGTACTTTAATTCTAGTGTTTTCTTTCAATTTCCATTTTGTTGTTTTCGTCTTTGGATTTCCTTTCGTTGTTCACTTTGAAATCTTCTTATATTTTTCTAGTTCTCTTTTTTTATGTTCAATCAATTTTTGTTCTTTACATAAAAAAGAAGTGTGTTGTTGTAAAAAGTTGTACATTAAAGATTTGATAAATCGGAGTTTCGATTTTGAACTGCCATAACTTAGGATTATGGTATAAAAATGACTAGTTTAAAATATCAATTCGAAACTAGTATGGATTCCGACAAGATAAGGAGGCCTTGCCTACTTATTGAAATCTCAAGCTTGGGATAGTAAGAACTTTGTTTCCTAATTTTTCTAATCGGATTATCTTCAACATGGCCAGTATTGTTTGTTATTTGAGAATTGGTTGCTGAAAAAGGGTTTCTATCTAAATCTACCATTTTTTCAGTTGTTCAAAATAAAAAAAGTCATATTGTTCTTGTTTCAATTCCTTTCTTCATTTTCTGGATTCTCATAATAATAAACCAAAAAAAACCTTCTTTCGTGTCTTTTAGTTTTGATTCAACTTTGTTTTCTTTGTCTTTAACTTTGGATTTTGGTTTTTAGTTTCCTCTAAGGCCCTCTTTTTTAAAAAAATGTTCGTACTTTAATTCTAGTGTTTTCTTTCAATTTCCATTTTGTTGTTTTCATCTTTGGATTTCCTTTCGTTGTTCACTTTGAAATCTTCTTATATTTTTCTAGTTCTCTTTTTTTATGTTCAATCAATTTTTGTTCTTTACATAAAAAAGATGTGTGTTGTTGTAAACAGTTGTACATAAAAGATTTGATAAATCGGAGTTTCGATTTTGAACTGCCATAACTTAGGATTAGGGTATAAAAATGACTACTTTAAAATATCAATTCAAAACTAGTATGGATTCCGACAAGATAAGGAGGCCTTGCCTACATATCGTAATCTCATGGTTGGGGTAGTATGGACTTCGTTTTCTAATTTTTCTAATCGGATCATCTTCAACATGGCCCATATTGTTTGTTATTTGAGAATTGGTTGCTGAAAAAAGGGTTTCTATCTAAATCTACATTTTTTTTTCAGCTCATCAAAATAAAAAAGTCATCTTGTTCTTGTTTGAATTCCTTTCTTGATTTTCTGGATTCTCATAATAATTAACCAAAAAAAAACCTTCCTTCATGTCTTTTAGTTTTGAATCAACTTTGTTTTCTTTGTCTTTAACTTTGGTTTTTGGTTTTTAGTTTCCTCTAAGGCCCTCTTTTTTAAAAAAAGGTTTGTACTTTAATTCTAGTGTTTTCTTTCAGTTTCCTTTTTGTTGTTTTCATCTTTGGATTTCCTTTCGTTATTCTCTTTGAAATCTTCTTATATTTTTCTAGTTCTCTATTTTTATGATCAATCAATTTTTGTTCTTTACAAAAAAAAGAAGTGTGTTGTTGTAAACAGTTGTAGATAAAAGATTTGATAAATCGGAGTTTCGATTTTAAACGGTCATAACTTGGGACTAGGATATAAAAATGACTAGTTTAAAATATCAATTCGAAACTAGTATATATTCCGACAAGATAAGGAGGCCTTGCCTACATATCGTAATCTCAAGCTTGCGATAGTAAGGACTTTGTTTCCTAATTTTTCTAATCGGATCATCTTCAACATGGCCCATATTGTTTGTTATTTGAGAATTGTTTGCTGAAAAAGGGGTTTCTATCTAAATCTACATTTTTTTCAGCTCTTCCAAATAAAAAAATTCATCTTGTTCTTGTTTCAATTCCTTTCTTCATTTTTTGGATTCTCATAATAATAAACCAAAAAAAAAACCTTCCTTCGTGTCTTTTAGTTTTGATTCAACTTTGTTTTCTTTGTCTTGAACTTTGGTTTTTGGTTTTTAGTTTCCTCTAAGGTCCTCTTTTTTAAAAAAAGGTTCGTACTTTAATTCTAGTGTTTTCTTTCAATTTCCTTTTTGTTGTTTTCATCTTTGGATTTCCTTTCGTTGTTCTCTTTGAAATCTTTTTATATTTTTCTAGTTCTCTATTTTTATGTTCAATCAATTTTTGTTCTTTACAAAAAAAAGAAGTGTGTTGTTGTAAACAGTTGTAGATAAATGATTTGATAAATCGGAGTTGCGATTTTAATTGGCCATAACTTGGGACTAGGGTATAAAAATGACTAGTTTAAAATATCAATTCGAAACTAGTATGGATTCCGACAAGATAAGGAGGCCTTGGCTACATATCGTAATCTCAAGCTTGGGATAGTAAGGACTTTGTTTCCTATTTTTCTAATCGAATCATCTTCAAGATGGCCCGTATTGTTTGTTATTTGAGAATTGGTTGCTAAAAAAAGGGTTTCTATCTAAATCTACCATTTTTTCAGTTCTTCAAAATAAAAAAAAGTCATCTTGTTCTTGTTTCAATTCCTTTCTTCATTTGCTGGATTCTCAAAATAATAAACCAAAAAAAAACATTCCTTCGTGTCTTTTAGTTTTGATTCAACTTTGTTTTCTTTATCTTTAACTTTGGATTTTGGTTTTTAGTTTCCTCTAAGGCCCTCTTTTTTAATAAAAGGTTCGTACTTTAATTCTAGTGTTTTCTTAAAATTTCCATTTTGTTGTTTTTATCTTTGGACTTCCTTTCGTTGTTCTCTTTGAAATCTTCTTATATTTTTCAAGTTCTCTATTTTTATGTTCAATCAATTTTTGTCCTTTACAAAAAAAAGAAGTGTGTTGTTGTAAACATTTGTAGATAAAATATTTGATAAATCAGAGTTTCGATTTTAAACGGCCATAACTTGGGACTATGGTATAAAAATGACTAGTTTAAAATATCAATTCGAAACTAGTATGGATTCCGACAAGATAAGGAGGCCTTGGCTACATATCGTAATCTCAAGCTTGGGATAGTAAGGACTTTGTTTCCTATTTTTCTAATCGAATCATCATCAACATGGCCCGTATTGTTTGTTATTTGAGAATTGGTTACTGAAAAAAGGGTTTCTATCTAAATCTACAATTTTTTTCTGCTCTTCTAAATAAAAAAAGTCATCTTGTTCTTGCTTTCAATTCCTTTCTTCATTTTCTAGATTCTCATAATAATAAACCAAAAAAAACCTTCCTTCATGTCTTTTAGTTTTGGTTCAACTTTGTTTTCTTTGTCTTTAACTTTGGATTTTGGTTTTTAGTTTCCTCTAAGGCCCTCTTTTATAAAAAAAGGTTCGTACTGTAATTCTAGTGTTTTCTTTCAATTTCCATTTTGTTGTTTTCATCTTTGGATTTCCTTTCGTCGTTCTCTTTGAAATCTTCTAATGTTTTTCTAGTTCTCTATTTTTATGTTCAATCAATTTTTGTCCTTTACAAAATAAAGAAGTGTGTTGTTGTAAACAGTTGTAGATCAAAGATTTGACAAATCGGAGTTTCGATTTTAAACGGCCATAACTTGGGACTAGGGTATAAAAATGACTAGTTTAAAATATCAATTCGAAACTAGTATGGAATCCGACAAGATAAGGAGGCCTTGCCTACATATCGTAATCTCAAGCTTGGGATAGTAAGGACTTTGTTTCCTAATTTTTCTAATCGGATCATCTTCAACATGGCCAGTATTGTTTGTTATTTGAGAATTGGTTGCTGAAAAAGGGTTTCTATCTAAATCTACCATTTTTTCATTTGTTCAAAATAAAAAAAGTCATATTGTTCTTGTTTCAATTCCTTTCTTCATTTTCTAGATTCTCATAATAATAAACCAAAAAAAACCTTCTTTCGTGTCTTTTAGTTTTGATTCAACTTTGTTTTCTTTGTCTTTAACTTTGGATTTTGGTTTTTAGTTTCCTCTAAGGCCCTCTTTTTTTAAAAAATGTTCGTACTTTAATTCTAGTGTTTTCTTACAATTTCCATTTTGTTGTTTTCATCTTTGGATTTCCGTTCGTTGTTCACTTTGAAATCTTCTTATATTTTTCTAGTTCTCTTTTTTTATGTTCAATCAATTTTTGTTCTTTACTTAAAAAAGAAGTGTGTTGTTGTAAAAAGTTGTACATTAAAGATTTGATAAATCGGAGTTTCGATTTTGAACTGCCATAACTTAGGATTATGGTATAAAAATGACTAGTTTAAAATATCAATTCGAAACTAGTATGGATTCCGACAAGATAAGGAGGCCTTGCCTACTTATTGAAATCTCAAGCTTGGGATAGTAAGAACTTTGTTTCCTAATTTTTCTAATCGGATCATCTTCAACATGGCCAGTATTGTTTGTTATTTGAGAATTGGTTGCTGAAAAAGGGTTTCTATCTAAATCTACCATTTTTTCAGTTGTTCAAAATAAAAAAAGTCATATTGTTCTTGTTTCAATTCCTTTCTTCATTTTCTGGATTCTCATAATAATAAACCAAAAAAAACCTTCTTTCGTGTCTTTTAGTTTTGATTCAACTTTGTTTTCTTTGTCTTTAACTTTGGATTTTGGTTTTTAGTTTCCTCTAAGGCCCTCTTTTTTAAAAAAATGTTCGTACTTTAATTCTAGCGTTTTCTTTCAATTTCCATTTTTTTGTTTTCATCTTTGGATTTCCTTTCGTTGTTCACTTTGAAATCTTCTTATATTTTTCTAGTTCTCTTTTTTTATGTTCAATCAATTTTTGTTCTTTACATAAAAAAGAAGTGTGTTGTTGTAAAAAGTTGTACATTAAAGATTTGATAAATCGGAGTTTCGATTTTGAACTGCCATAACTTAGGATTATGGTATAAAAATGACTAGTTTAAAATATCAATTCGAAACTAGTATGGATTCCGACAAGATAAGGAGGCCTTGGCTACATATCGTAATCTCAAGCTTGGGATAGTAAGGACTTTGTTTCCTATTTTTCTAATCGAATCATCATCAACATGGCCCGTATTGTTTGTTATTTGAGAATTGGTTACTGAAAAAAGGGTTTCTATCTAAATCTACAATTTTTTTCTGCTCTTCTAAATAAAAAAAGTCATCTTGTTCTTGCTTTCAATTCCTTTCTTCATTTTCTAGATTCTCATAATAATAAACCAAAAAAAACCTTCCTTCATGTCTTTTAGTTTTGGTTCAACTTTGTTTTCTTTGTCTTTAACTTTGGATTTTGGTTTTTAGTTTCCTCTAAGGCCCTCTTTTATAAAAAAAGGTTCGTACTGTAATTCTAGTGTTTTCTTTCAATTTCCATTTTGTTGTTTTCATCTTTGGATTTCCTTTCGTCGTTCTCTTTGAAATCTTCTAATGTTTTTCTAGTTCTCTATTTTTATGTTCAATCAATTTTTGTCCTTTACAAAATAAAGAAGTGTGTTGTTGTAAACAGTTGTAGATCAAAGATTTGACAAATCGGAGTTTCGATTTTAAACGGCCATAACTTGGGACTAGGGTATAAAAATGACTAGTTTAAAATATCAATTCGAAACTAGTATGGAATCCGACAAGATAAGGAGGCCTTGCCTACATATCGTAATCTCAAGCTTGGGATAGTAAGGACTTTGTTTCCTAATTTTTCTAATCGGATCATCTTCAACATGGCCAGTATTGTTTGTTATTTGAGAATTGGTTGCTGAAAAAGGGTTTCTATCTAAATCTACCATTTTTTCATTTGTTCAAAATAAAAAAAGTCATATTGTTCTTGTTTCAATTCCTTTCTTCATTTTCTAGATTCTCATAATAATAAACCAAAAAAAACCTTCTTTCGTGTCTTTTAGTTTTGATTCAACTTTGTTTTCTTTGTCTTTAACTTTGGATTTTGGTTTTTAGTTTCCTCTAAGGCCCTCTTTTTTTAAAAAATGTTCGTACTTTAATTCTAGTGTTTTCTTACAATTTCCATTTTGTTGTTTTCATCTTTGGATTTCCGTTCGTTGTTCACTTTGAAATCTTCTTATATTTTTCTAGTTCTCTTTTTTTATGTTCAATCAATTTTTGTTCTTTACTTAAAAAAGAAGTGTGTTGTTGTAAACAGTTGTACATAAAAGATTTGATAAATCGGAGTTTCGATTTTGAACTGCCATAACTTAGGATTAGGGTATAAAAATGACTAGTTTAAAATATAAATTCGAAACTAGTATGGATTCCGACAAGATAAGGAGGCCTTGGCTACATATCGTAATCACAAGCTTGGGATAGTAAGGACTTTGTTTCCTAATTTTTCTAATCGGATCATCTTCAATATGGCACGTATTGTTTGTTATTTGAGAATTGGTTGCTGAAAAAAGGGTTTCTATCTAAATCTACCATTTTTTCAGTTGTTCAAAATAAAAAAAAAGTCTTCTTGTTCTTGTTTCAATTCCTTACTTCATTTTCTGGATTCTCATAGTAATAAACAAAAAAAAACCTTCCTTGGTGTCTTTTAGTTTTGATTCAACTTTTTTTTCTTTGACTTTAACTTTGGATTTTGGTTTTTAGTTTCCTCTAAGGCCCTCTTTTCTAATAAAAGGTTCGTACTTTAATTCAAGTGTTTTCTTAAAATTTCCATTTTGTTGTTTTCATCTTTGGATTTCCTTTCGTTGTTCTCTTTGAAATCTTCTTATATTTTTCTAGTTCTCTATTTTTATGTTCAATAAATTTTTGTTCTTTACAAAATAAAGAAGTGTGTTGTTCTAAACAGTTGTAGATAAAAGATTTGATAAATCGGAGTTTCGATTTTAAACGGCCATAACTTGGGACTAGGGTATAAAAATGACTAGTTTAAAATATCAATTCGAAACTAGTATGGATTCCGACAAGATAAGGAGGCCTTGCCTACATATCGTAATCTCAAGCTTGGGATAGTATGGACTTTGTTTCCTAATTTTTCTAATCGGATCATCTTCAACATGGCCCATATTGTTTGTAATTTGAGAAATGGTTGCTAAAAAAAAGGTTTCTATCTAAATCTACAATTTTTTTCTGCTCTTCTAAATAAAAAAAGTCATCTTGTTCTTGTTTTCAATTCCTTTCTTCATTTTCTAGATTCTCATAATAATAAACCAAAAAAAACCTTCCTTCATGTCTTTTAGTTTTGGTTCAACTTTGTTTTCTTTGTCTTTAACTTTGGATTTTGGTTTTTAGTTTCCTTTCAGGCCCTCTTTTTTAAAAAAATGTTCGTACTTTAATTCTAGTGTTTTCTTTCAATTTCCATTTTGTTATTTTCATCTTTGGATTTCCTTTCGTTGTTCACTTTGAAATCTTCTTATATTTTTCTAGTTCTCTTTTTTTATGTTCAATCAATTTTTGTTCTTTACATAAAAAAGAAGTGTGTTGTTGTAAACAGTTGTACATAAAAGATTTGATAAATCGGAGTTTCGATTTTAAACGACCATAACTTGGGACTAGGGTATAAAAATGACTAGTTTAAAATATCAATTCGAAACTAGTATGGATTCCGACAAGATAAGGAGGCCTTGCCTACATATCGTAATCTCAAGCTTGCGATAGTAAGGACTTTGTTTCCTAATTTTTCTAATCGGATCATCTTCAACATGGCCCATATTGTTTGTTATTTGAGAATTGCTTGCTGAAAAAGGGGTTTCTATCTAAATCTACATTTTTTTCAACTCTTCCGAATAAAAAAATTCATCTTGTTCTTGTTTCAATTCCTTTCTTCATTTTCTGGATTCTCATAATAATAAACCAAAAAAAAAACCTTCCTTCGTGTCTTTTAGTTTTGATTCAACTTTGTTTTCTTTGTCTTGAACTTTGTTTTTTGGTTTTTAGTTTCCTCTAAGGTCCTCTTTTTTAAAAAAAGGTTCGTACTTTAATTCTAGTGTTTTATTTCAATTTCCTTTTTGTTGTTTTCATCTTTGGATTTCCTTTCGTTGTTTTCTTTGAAATCTTTTTATATTTTTCTAGTTTTCTATTTTTATTTTCAATCAATTTTTGTTCTTTACAAAAAAAAGAAGTGTGTTGTTGTAAACAGTTGTAGATAAATGATTTGATAAATCGGAGTTGCGATTTTAAACGGCCATAACTTGGGACTAGGGTATAAAAATGACTAGTTTAAAATATCAATTCGAAACTAGTATGGATTCCGACAAGATAAGGAGGCCTTGGCTACATATCGTAATCTCATGCTTGGGATAGTAAGGACTTTGTTTCCTATTTTTCTAATCGAATCATCTTCAACATGGCCCATATTGTTTGATATTTGAGAATTGGTTGCTAAAAAAAGGGTTTCTATCTAAATCTACCATTTTTTCAGTTCTTCAAAATAAAAAAAAGTCATCTTGTTCTTGTTTCAATTCCTTTCTTCATTTGCTGGATTCTCATAATAATAAACCAAAAAAAAAAACATTCCTTCGTGTCATTTAGTTTTGATTCAACTTTGTTTTCTTTATCTTTAACTTTGGATTTTGGTTTTTAGTTTCCTCTAAGGCCCTCTTTTTTAATAAAATGTTCGTACTTTAATTCTAGTGTTTTCTTAAAATTTCCATTTTGTTGTTTTTATCTTTGGACTTCCTTTCGTTGTTCTCTTTGAAATCTTCTTATATTTTTCTAGTTCTCTATTTTTATGTTCAATCAATTTTTGTCCTTTACAAAAAAAAGAAGTGTGTTGTTGTAAACAGTTGTAGATAAAATATTTGATAAATCAGAGTTTCGATTTTAAACGGCCATAACTTGGGACTAGGGTATAAAAATGACTAGTTTAAAATATCAATTCGAAACTAGTATGGATTCCGACAAGATATGGAGGCCTTGGCTACATATCGTAATCACAAGCTTGGGATAGTAAGGACTTTGTTTCCTAATTTTTCTAATCGAATCATCTTCAACATGGCCCGTATTGTTTGTTATTTGAGAATTGGTTACTGAAAAATGCGTTTCTATCTAAATCTACAATTTTTTTCTGCTCTTCTAAATAAGAAAAGTCATCTTGTTCTTGATTTCAATTCCTTTCTTCATTTTCTAGATTCTCATAATAATAAACCAAAAAAAACCTTCCTTCATGTCTTTTAGTTTTGGTTCGACTTTGTTTTCTTTGTCTTTAACTTTGGATTTTGGTTTTTAGTTTCCTCTAAGGACCTCTTTTTTAAAAAAAAGGTTCGTACTTTAATTCTAGGGTTTTCTTTCAATTTCCATTTTGTTGTTTTTATCTTTGGACTTCCTTTCGTTGTTCTCTTTGAAATCTTCTTATATTTTTCTAGTTCTCTATTTTTATGTTCAATCAATTTTTGTTCTTTACAAAAAAAAGAAGTGTGTTGTTGTAAACAGTTGTAGATAAAAGATTTTACAAATCGGAGTTTCGATTTTAAACAGCCATAACTTGGGACTAGGGTATAAAAATGATTAGTTTAAAATATCAATTCGAAACTAATATGGATTCCGACAAGATAAAGAGTCCTTGCCTACATATCGTAATCTGAAGCTTGGGATAGTATGGACTTTGTTTTCTAATTTTTCTAATCAGATCATCTTCAACATGGCCCATATTGTTTGTTATTTGAGAATTGGTTGCTGAAAAAAAGGTTTCTATCTAAATCTACAATTTTTTTTCAGATCTTCAAAATAAATAAAGTCATCTTGTTCTTGTTTCAATTCCTTTCTTCATTTTCTGGATTCTCATAATAATAAATAAAAAAAAACCTTCCTTCGTGTCTTTTAGTTTTGGTTCAACTTTGTTTTCTTTGTCTTTAACTTTGGATTTTGGTTTTTAGTTTCCTCTAAGGACCTCTTTTTTAAAAAAAGGTTCGTACTTTAATTCTAGTGTTTTCTTTCAATTTCCATTATGTTGTTTTCATCTTTGGATTTCCTTTCTTTGTTCACTTTGAAATCTTCTTATATTTTTCTAGTTCTTTTTTTTTATGTACAATCAATTTTTGTTCTTTACATAAAAAAGAAGTGTGTTGTTGTAAACAGTTGTACATAATAGATTTGATAAATCGGAGTTTCGATTTTAAACTGCCATAAATTAGGATTAGGGTATAAAAATGACTAGCTTAAAATATCAATTCGAAACTAGTATGGATTCCGACAAGATAAGGAGGCCTTGCCTACATATCGTAATCTCATGCTTGGGGTAGTAAGGACTTTGTTTCCTAATTTTTCTAATGGGATCATCTTCAACATGGCCCATATTGTTTGTTATTTGAGAATTGGTTGCGGAAAAAAGGGTTTCTATCTAAATCTACATTTTTTTTAGCTCTTCAAAATAAAAAAAGTCATCTTGTTCTTGTTTCAATTCCTTTCTTCATTTTCTGGATTCTCATAATAATAAACCAAAAAAAAAACCTTCCTTCGTGTCTTCTATTTTTGATTCAACTTTGTTTTCTTTGTCTTGAATTTGGTTTTTGGTTTTTAGTTTCCTCTAAGGCCCTCTTTTTTAAAAAAAGGTTTGTACTTTAATTCTAGTGTTTTCTTTCAGTTTCCTTTTTGTTGTTTTCATCTTTGGATTTCCTTTCGTTGTTCTCTTTGAAATCTTCTTATATTTTTCTAGTTCTCTATTTTTATTGTCAATCAATTTTTGTTCTTTACAAAATAAAGAAGTGTGTTGTTGTAAACAGTTGTAGATAGAAGATTTGATAAATCGGAGTTTCGATTTTAAACGGCCATAACTTGGGACTAGGGTATAAAAATGACTAGTTTAAAATATCAATTCGAAACTAGTATGGATTCCGACAAGATAAGGAGGCCTTGCCTACATATCGTAATCTCAAGCTTCGGTAGTATGGACTTTGTTTTCTAATTTTTCTAATCGGATCATCTTCAACATGGCCCATATTGTTTGTTATTTGAAAATTGGTTGCTGAAAAAAGGGTTTCTATCTAAATCTACATTTTTTTTCAACTCTTCAAAATAAAAAAGTCACCTTGTTCTTGTTTCAATTCCTTTTTTCCTTTTCTGGATTCTCATAATAATACACCCAAAAAAACCTTCCTTCGTGTCTTTTAGTTTTCATTCAACTTTGTTTTCTTTGTCTTTAACTTTGGTTTTTGGTTTTTAGTTTCCTCTAAGGCCCTCTTTTTTTAAAAAAGGTTTGTACATTAATTCTAGTGTTTTCTTTCAGTTTCCTTTTTGTTGTTTTCATCTTTGGATTTCCTTTCGTTGTTCTCTTTGAAATCTTTTTATATTTTTCTAGTGCTCTATTTTTATGTTCAATCAATTTTTGTTCTTTACAAAAATAAGAAGTGTGTTGTTGTAAACAGTTGTAGATAGAAGATTTGATAAATCGGAGTTTCGATTTTAAACGGCCATAACTTGGGACTAGGGTATAAAAATGACTAGTTTAAAATATCAATTCGAAAATAGTATGGATTCCGACAAGATAAGGAGGCCTTGCCTACATATCGTAATCTCAAGCTTGGGGTAGTATGGACTTTGTTTTCTAATTTTTCTAATCGGATCATCTTCAACATGGGCCATATTGTTTGTTATTTGAAAATTGGTTGCTGAAAAAAGGGTTTCTATCTAAATCTACATTTTTTTTCAGCTCTTCAAAATAAAAAAGTCACCTTGTTCTTGTTTCAATTCCTTTTTTCCTTTTCTGGATTCTCATAATAATACACCAAAAAAAACCTTTCTTCGTGTCTTTTAGTTTTCATTCAACTTTGTTTTCTTTGTCTTTAACTTTGGTTTTTGGTTTTTAGTTTTCTCTAAGGCCATCTTTTTTAAAAAAAGGTTTGTACTTTAATTCTAGTGTTTTCTTTCAGTTTCCTTTTTGTTGTTTTCATCTTTGGATTTCCTTTCGTTGTTCTCTTTTAAATCTTCTTATATTTTTCTAGTTCTCTATTTTTATGTTCAATCAATTTTTGTTCTTTACAAAATAAAGAAGTGTGTTGTTGTAAACAGTTGTAGATAGAAGATTTGATAAATCGGAGTTTCGATTTTAAACGGCCATAACTTGGGACTAGGGTATAAAAATGACTAGTTTAAAATATCAATTCGAAACTAGTATGGATTCCGACAAGATAAGGAGGCCTTTCCTACATATCGTAATCTCAAGCTTGGGGTAGTATGGACTTTGTTTTCTAATTTTTCTAATCGGATCATCTTCAACATGGCCCATATTGTTTGTTATTTGAAAATTGGTTGCTGAAAAAAGGGTTTCTATCTAAATCTACATTTTTTTTCAGCTCTTCAAAATAAAAAAGTCACCTTGTTCTTGTTTCAATTCCTTTTTTCCTTTTCTGGATTCTCATAATAATACACCAAAAAAAACCTTCCTTCGTGTCTTTTAGTTTTCATTCAACTTTGTTTTCTTTGTCTTTAACTTTGGTTTTTGGTTTTTAGTTTCCTCTAAGGCCCTCTTTTTTTAAAAAAGGTTTGTACATTAATTCTAGTGTTTTCTTTCAGTTTCCTTTTTGTTGTTTTCATCTTTGGATTTCCTTTCGTTGTTCTCTTTGAAATCTTTTTATATTTTTCTAGTGCTCTATTTTTATGTTCAATCAATTTTTGTTCTTTACAAAAATAAGAAGTGTGTTGTTGTAAACAGTTGTAGATAGATGATTTGATAAATCGGAGTTTCGATTTTAAACGGCCATAACTTGGGACTAGGGTATAAAAATGACTAGTTTAAAATATCAATTCGAAACTAGTATGGATTCCGACAAGATAAGGAGGCCTTGCCTACATATCGTAATCTCAAGCTTGGGGTAGTATGGACTTTGTTTTCTAATTTTTCTAATCGGATCATCTTCAACATGGCCCATATTGTTTGTTATTTGAAAATTGGTTGCTGAAAAAAGGGTTTCTATCTAAATATAAATTTTTTTTCAGCTCTTCAAAATAAAAAAGTCACCTTGTTCTTGTTTCAATTCCTTTTTTCCTTTTCTGGATTCTCATAATAATACACCCAAAAAAACCTTCCTTCGTGTCTTTTAGTTTTCATTCAACTTTGTTTTCTTTGTTTTTAACTTTGGTTTTTGGTTTTTAGTTTCCTCTAAGGCCCTCTTTTTTAAAAAAAGGTTTGTACATTAATTCTAGTGTTTTCTTTCAGTTTCCTTTTTGTTGTTTTCATCTTTGGATTTCCTTTCGTTGTTCTCTTTGAAATCTTTTTATATTTTTCTAGTGCTCTATTTTTATGTTCAATCAATTTTTGTTCTTTACAAAAAAAAGAAGTGTGTTGTTGTAAACAGTTGTAGATAAAAGATTTGATAAATCGGAGGTGTGATTTTAAACGGCCATAACTTGGGACTAGGGTATAAAAATGAATAGTTTAAAATATCAATTCGAAACTAGTATGGATTCCGACAAGATAAGGAGGCTTTGGCTACATATCATAATCTCAAGCTAGGGATAGTAAGGACTTTGTTTCCTAATTTTTCTAATCGGATCATCTTCAACATGGCCCGTATTGTTTGTTATTTGAGAATTGGTTGCTGAAAAAAGGGTTTCTATCTAAATCTACCATTTTTTCAGTTGTTCAAAATAAAAAAAAAGTCATCTTGTTCTTGTTTCAATTCCTTTCTTCATTTTCTGGATTCTCATAATAATAAACCAAAAAAAACCTTCCTTCGTGTCTTTTTGTTTTGATTCAACTTTGTTTTCTTTGTCTTTAACTATGTATTTTGGTTTTTAGTTTGCTCTAAGGCCCTCTTTTTTAAAAAAAGGTTCGTACTTTAATTCTAGTGTTTTCTTTCAATTTCCATTTTGTTGTTTTCATCTTTTGATTTCATTTCGTTGTTCTCTTAGAAATCTTCTTATATTTTTCTAGTTCTCTATTTTTATGTTCAATCAATTTTTGTTCTTTACAAAAAAAGAAGTTTGTTGTTATAAACAGTTGTAGATAAAAGATTTAATAAATCAGAATTTCCATTTTAAACGGTCATAACTTGGGACTAGTGTATAAAACTGACTAGTTTAAAATATCAATTCGAAACTAGTATGGATTCCGACAAGATAAGGAGGCCTTGCCTACATATCGTAATCTCAAGCTTTCGATAGTAAGGACTTTGTTTCCTAATTTTTCTAATCGGATCATCTTCAACATGGCCCATATTGTTTGTTATTTGAGAATTGGTTGCTGAAAAAAGGGTTTTATCTAAATCTACATTTTTTTCAGCTCTTCAAAATAAAAAAAGTCATCTTGTTCTTGTTTCAATTCCTTTCTTCATTTTCTCGATTCTCATAATAATAAACCAAAAAAAACCTTCCTTCGTGTCTTTTTGTTTTGATTCAACTTTGTTTTCTATGTCTTTAACTATGTATTTTGGTTTTTAGTTTGCTCTAAGGCCCTCTTTTTTAAAAAAATGGTTTGTACTTTAATTCTAGTGTTTTCTTTCAATTTCCATTTTGTTGTTTTCATCTTTTGATTTCCTTTCATTGTTCTCTTTGAAATCTTTTAATATTTTTCTAGTTCTCTATTTTTATGTTTAATCAATTTTTGTTCTTTACAAAAAAAAGAAGTGCGTTGTTGTAAACAGTTGTAGATAGAAGATTTGATAAATCGGAGTTTCGATATTAAACGGCCATAAATTGGGACTAGGGTATAAAAATGACTAGTTTAAAATATCAATTCGAAACTAGTATGGATTCCGACAAGATAAGGAGGCCTTGCCTACATATCGTAATCTCAAGCTTGGGATATTATGGACTTTGTTTCCTAATTTTTCTAATCGGATCATTTTCATAATGTTTTAGAAAATCAATCGTTCCTATTCTATTAGGTTCATGAGTTCCTAGGGTTGTTCGCCAAGGTGGTCCGTATTGTTTGTTATTTGAGAATTGGTTGCTGAAAAAAGGGTTTCTTTCTAAATCTATAATTTTTTTCAGCTCATCAAAATAAAAAAGTCATCTTGTTCTTGTTTCAATTAATTTCTTCAATTTTTCCATTCTCATAATAATAAACCAAAACAAACCTTCCTTCATGTCTTTTAGTTTTCATTCAACTTTGTTTTCTTTATTTTTAACTTTGGCTTTGTTTTTTAGTTTCCTCTAAGGCCCATTTTTTTTTTAAAAAAGATTCGTACTTTAATTCTTGTGTTTTCTTTCAATTTCCTTTTTGTTGTTTCATCTTTGGATTTCCTTTCGTTGTTCTCGTTGAAATCTTCTTATATTTTTCTTGTTTTGTATTTTTATGTTCAATCAATTTTTGATATTTACAAAAAAAAAAGGTTGTTGTTGTAAACAGTTGTAGATAAAAGATTTGATAAATCGGAGTTTCGATTTTAAAAGGCCATAACATGGGACTATGGTATAAAAATGACTAGTTTAAAATATCATTTCAAAACTAGTATGGATTCCGACAAGATAAGAAGGCCTTGCCTACATATCGTAATATCGAGCTTGGGATTGAAAGGACTTTGTTTCCTAATTGTTATAATCGGATCATCTTCAACATGTTTTAGAAAATCAATCGTTCCTATTCTATTAGGTTCGTGAGTTCCTAGGGTTGTTCACCAAGGTGGTCCGTATTGTTTGTTATTTGAGATTTGGTTGCTGAAAAAAGGGTTTCTATCTAAATCTATAATTATTTTCAGTTCTTCAAAATAAAAAAAGTCATCTTGTTCTTGTTTCAATTAATTTCTTCAATTTCTGGATTCTCAAAATAATAAACCAAAAAAAACCTTCCTTCGTGTCTTTTAGTTTTCATTCAACTTTGTTTTCTTTGTTTTTACCTTTGGCTTTTGTTTTTTAGTTTCCTCTAAGGCCCTCTTTTTTACAAAAAACGGTTCGTACTTTAATTCTTGTGTTTTCTTTCAATTTCCTTTTTGTTGTTTTCATCTTTGGATTTCCTTTTGTTGTTGTCATTGAAATCTTCTTATATTTTTCTAGTTCTCTATTTTTATGTTCAATCAATTTTTGTTCTTTACAAAATAAAGAAGTGTGTTGTTGTAAACAGTTGTAGATAGAAGATTTGATAAATCGGAGTTTCGATTTTAAACGGCCATAACTTGGGACTAGGGTATAAAAATGACTAGTTTAAAATATCAATTCGAAACTAGTATGGATTCCGACAAGATAAGGAGGCCTTGGCTACATATCGTAATCTCAAGCTTGGGATAGTTAGGACTTTGTTTCCTATTTTTCTAATCGGCTCATCTTCAACATGGCCCGTATTGTTTGTTATTTGAGAATTGGTTGCTGAAAAAAGGGTTTCTATCTAAATCTACCATTTTTTCAGTTGTTCAAAATAAATAAATGTCATCTTTTTCTTGTTTCAATTCCTTTCTTCATTTTCTGGATTCTCATAATAATAAACCAAAAAAAACCTTCCTTCGTGTCTTTTAGTTTTGATTCAACTTTGTTTTCTTTGTCTTTAACTTTGGATTTTGGTTTTTATTTCCTCTAAGGTCCTCTTTTTTAAAAAAAAGGTTCGTACTTTAATTCTAGTGTTTTTTTTCAATTTCCATTTTGTTGTTTTCATCTTTGGATTTCCTTTCGTTGTTCTCTTTGAAATCTTCTTATATTTTTCTAGTTCTCTATTTTTATGTTCAATCAATTTTTGTTCTTTACAAAATAAAGAAGTGAGTTGTTGTAAACAGTTGTAGATAAAAGATTTGATAAGTCGGAGTTTCGATTTTAAACGGCCATAACTTGGGACTAGGGTATAAAAATGACTAGTTTAAAATATCAATTCGAAACTAGTATGGATTCCGACAAGATAAGGAGGCCTTGCCTACATATCGTAATCTCAAGCTTGGGGTAGTATGGACTTTGTTTTCTAATTTTTCTTATCGGATCATCTTCAACATGGCCCATATTGTTTGTTATTTGAGAATTGGTTGCTGCTGATGAGTGCTCAAAAAGCACTAAAATAACCATGATTTTATGCACATTAATTGATTAAAAATATATATATTTATATGTTTTATCATATATTTATATAAATTTGTCTTTTTCGGAATCACGGGTATTTTTATTGTTTTTCAGGTATTTTGGCTTAAAAACGCAACTTAAAAACTCAAAGAGGAATACTGGAAGCAATACATCACAAATATATTAATAAATAAATGCGGAAAGGTCGACAAATATGGAAAAATTGGACAAAATGGGTCAAAAAGGTCAAAAATGTCAAAAAGGAGAAAAACGCGCCGCCGCACCGCCCGGTCGCCGCGCCCCACCGCCCCAGGCAGCAACGCGCGGCACTGTTCATCCGCGGCTACTGTTCATCAGACTCGGCACTGTTCATACCCCGGTACTGTTCATCAGACTCGGCACTGTTCATCCGCGGGTACTGTTCATCCGCGGGTACTGTTCATCAGACTCGGCACTGTTCATACCCGGTACTGTGCAGCCGCCCCATGTCATGCTGACGTCATCAAATGACGTCAGCAATCAATAATCCGCGTTTTTACATTTTTTTAACATTTTTTTCTCTACTTTTTCTCTCCATCCTCACCTATAAATACCCCCCTTCCCTTCACTTCAAAACACACCTAAAAACACCTCCAAATACATTCTTTTCTCTCTTTTCTTAGATTTTTAGGATTCTTTAGTTTTTCTTAGTTTTTCTTATGTTTTCTTAGTTTTTAGCTTTTCTTAGTTAATTTCTCTTAGATTTAGAGTTCTTCCCTTTTTGGGAAGAACTAGTTATGTTTTTGTAATATTTTAGCTCTTTGATTCAATAAATGGGAGTGCAAATTCCGCTCGGAGTTTTTCCAGCAACGGGAATAGCGTCGAAGTTCTGTAAGGATTTTATTTTCTTTACAGTTATTTTTATGCTTTATTCTTACATGTTATATTTAATTTGTCTGTGGTTAAATTTAACTGTGCTGGCTGTTTAGTAAACATGATGTAATAATGATGTTGTTATGCTTGCGAAATATTAAATAGGTAAAAATCTCTAAAATGAATTGATTTTGTTTTTATTCATGATTTTATATTAAGAATGTTAGAGAGAAATATATTATTTTTCATTACAAACTTAAACCTGAAAATTAGATTTTAAGATTTAGTTATCCGGTCTGATTTAGAGTAGTGCTCTTTTATTTGATGGTACAATCGCCCGGTAGTTAGAGTGAAGCTCTATTTCAAAAGTTTTTATAAGAATTATTATCTGAAAATGTATTGACGACATGTTTTCAGTAGTGGTTTTAAAACTTGAAAGTTAGTACTCGGATAACTAAATTCTTAGGTTTAATTTGGACACCTTGAATAAAGTTTAAACTGTCTAACCCCACCAAAGGTGGCATTTAAATGGTTCATTTTCAATCTCTTAGAAAAAGGAATTAATTTAATTAGGCAAATTAGTTATCAACCCCACCCATAGGTGTTAATTGATTTGTTTAGTTAACAAAGAATATCTAACCCCACCAAAGGTGGTATTCATACAAAAAAGGGAGAATCAATAAATATCAATTCATATCTTTAATAACCTAGATAATATGAGCAAGCATAATTAACTTAGTTATTATATCCATAAATACTCCGTCATTATAAATGATAAAATTTGCATGAATGTTTATTGAATCTATGTTTATTTTTATGTAAGTAGATTAAAAACACAAAAACCCCAAAATATCGTGACAGGATGTTTAGGATTTAATTTCGTTTTTAAAATTTTGAATAATAAATTAAAAACCACATACATTCCTTCCTTAGATCGACCTTGGGAGTATACTTATCATTTTCTTCAAAATGATTCGTGCACTTGCGAGAGTTTTATAAATATTAAAACCAAAGTATTTGCGGGAATCGGCGATGCCGGTTTTCGTTCATCAGCTGCAAAAAGGGTTTCTATCTAAATCTACATTTTTTTTTCAGCTCTTCAAAATAAAAAAGTCATCTTGTTCTTGTTTGAATTCCTTTCTTCATTTTCTGGATTCTCATAATAATAAACCAAAAAAAACATTCCTTCGTGTCCTTTAGTTTTGATTCAACTTTGTTTTCTTTGTCTTTAACTTTTGTTTTTGGTTTTTAGTTTCCTCTAAGGCCCTCTTTTTTAAAAAAAGGTTTGTACTTTAATTCTAGTGTTTTCTTTCAGTTTCCATTTTGTTGTTTTCATCTTTGGATTTCCTTTCGTTGTTCTCTTTGAAATCTTCTTATATTTTTCTAGTTCTCTATTTTTATGTACAATCAATTTTTGTTCTTTACAAAAAAAAAAGAAGTTTGTTGTTGTAAACAGTTGTAGATAAAAGATTTGATAAATCGGAGTTGCGATTTTAAACGGCCATAACATGAGACTAGGTTATAAAAATGACTAATTTAAAATATCAATTCGAAACTAGTATGAATTTCGACAAGATAAGGAGGCCTTGCCTACATATCGTAATCTCAAGCTTGGGATTGTAAGGACTTTGTTTCCTAATTTTTCTAATCGGATCATCTTCATTATGGCCCGTATTGTTTGTTATTTGAGAATTGGTTGTTGAAAAAAGGGTTTCTATCTAAATCTACCATTTTTTCTGTTGTTCAAAATAAAAAAAGTCATCTTTTTCTTGTTTCAATTCCTTTCTTCATTTTCTGGATTCTCATAATAATAAACCAAAAAAAACCTTCCTTCGTGTCTTTTAGTTTTGATTCAACTTTGTTTTCTTTGTCTTTAACTTTGGATTTTGGTTTTTATTTCCTCTAAGGCCCTCTTTTTTAAAAAAAGGTTCGTACTTTAATTCTAGTGTTTTTTTTTCAATTTCCATTTTGTTGTTTTCATCTTTGGATTTCCTTTCGTTGTTCGCCAAGATGGCCTGTATTGTTTTTTATTTGAGAATTGGTTTCTGAAAAAGGGTTTCTATCTAAATCTACCATTTTTTTAGTTCTTCAAAATAAAAAAAGTCATCTTGTTCTTGTTTCAATTCCTTTCTTCAATTTCTGGATTCTCATAATAATAAACCAGAAAAAACCTTCCTTCTTGTCTTTTCGTTTTCATTCAACTTTGTTTTCTTTGTCTTTAACTTTGGTTTTTGGTTTTTAGTTTCCTCTAAGGCCATCTTTTTTAAAAAAACGTTTGTACATTAATTCTAGTGTTTTCTTTCAGTTTCCTTTTTGTTGTTTTCATCTTTGGATTTCCTTTCGTTGTTCTCTTTGAAATCTTTTTATATTTTTCTAGTGCTCTATTTTTATGTTCAATCAATTTTTGTTCTTTACAAAATAAAGAAGTGTGTTGTTGTAAACAGTTGTAGATAGAAGATTTGATAAATCGGAGTTTCGATTTTAAACGGCCATAACTTGGGACTAGGGTATAAAAATGACTAGTTTAAAATATCAATTCGAAACTAGTATGGATTCCGACAAGATAAGGAGGCCTTGCCTACATATCGTAATCTCAAGCTTGGGGTAGTATGGACTTTGTTTTCTAATTTTTCTTATCGGATCATCTTCAACATGGCCCATATTGTTTGTTATTTGAGAATTGGTTGCTGCAAAAAGGGTTTCTATCTAAATCTACATTTTTTTTCAGCTCTTCAAAATAAAAAAGTCATCTTGTTCTTGTTTGAATTCCTTTCTTCATTTTCTGGATTCTCATAATAATAAACCAAAAAAAACATTCCTTCGTGTCCTTTAGTTTTGATTCAACTTTGTTTTCTTTGTCTTTAACTTTTGTTTTTGGTTTTTAGTTTCCTCTAAGGCCCTCTTTTTTAAAAAAAGGTTTGTACTTTAATTCTAGTGTTTTCTTTCAGTTTCCATTTTGTTGTTTTCATCTTTGGATTTCCTTTCGTTGTTCTCTTTGAAATCTTCTTATATTTTTCTAGTTCTCTATTTTTATGTACAATCAATTTTTGTTCTTTACAAAAAAAAAGAAGTTTGTTGTTGTAAACAGTTGTAGATAAAAGATTTGGTAAATCGGAGGTGCGATTTTAAACGGCCATAACTTGGGACTAGGGTATAAAAATGACTAGTTTAAAATATCAATTCGAAACTAGTATGTATTCCGACAAGATAAGGAGGCCTTGCCTACATATCGTAATCTCAAGCTTGGGGTAGTATGGACTTTGTTTTCTAATTTTTCTTATCGGATCATCTTCAACATGGCCCATATTGTTTGTTATTTGAGAATTGGTTGCTGCAAAAAGGGTTTCTATCTAAATCTACATTTTTTTTCAGCTCTTCAAAATAAAAAAGTCATCTTGTTCTTGTTTCAATTCCTTTCTTCATTTTCTGGATTCTCATAATAATAAACCAAAAAAACCTTCCTTTGTGTCTTTTAGTTTACATTCAACTTTGGTTTCTTTATTTTAAACTTTGGATTTTGTTTTTTAGTTTCCTCTAAGGCCCTCTTTTTTTAAAAAAAGGTTCGTACTTTAATTATAGTGCTTTCTTTCAATTTCCGTTTTGTTGTTTTCATCTTTGGATTTCCTTTCGTTGTTCTCTTTGAAATCTTCTTATATTTCTCTAGTTCTCTATTTTTATGTTCAATCAATTTTTGTTCTTTTCAAAAAAAAGAAGTGTGTTGTTGTAAACAGTTGTTGATAAAAGATTTGATAAATCGGAGTTGCGATTTTAAACGGCTATAACTTGGGACTAGGGTATAAAAATGACTAGTTTAAAATATCAATTCGAAACTAGTATGGATTCCGACAAGATAAGGAGGCCTTGCCTATATATCGTAATCTCAAGCTTGGGATAGAAAGGACTTTGTTTTCTAATTTTTCTATCGGATCATCTTCAACATGGCCCATATTGTTTGTTATTTGAAAATTGGTTGCTGAAAAAAGGGTTTCTATCTAAATCTACATTTTTTTTCAGCTCTTCAAAATAAAAAAGTCACCTTGTTCTTGTTTCAATTCCTTTTTTCCTTTTCTGGATTCTCATAATAATACACCAAAAAAAACCTTCCTTCGTGTCTTTTAGTTTTCATTCAACTTTGTTTTCTTTGTCTTTAACTTTGGTTTTTGGTTTTTAGTTTCCTCTAAGGCCCTCTTTTTTTAAAAAAGGTTTGTACATTAATTCTAGTGTTTTCTTTCAGTTTCCTTTTTGTTGTTTTCATCTTTGGATTTCCTTTCGTTTTTCTCTTTGAAATCTTTTTATATTTTTCTAGTGCTCTATTTTAATGTTCAATCAATTTTTGTTCTTTACAAAAATAAGAAGTGTGTTGTTGTAAACAGTTGTAGATAGAAGATTTGATAAATCGGAGTTTCGATTTTAAACGGCCATAACTTGGGATTAGGGTATAAAAATGACTAGTTTAAAATATCAATTCGAAACTAGTATGGATTCCGACAAGATAAGGAGGCCTTGCCTACATATCGTAATCTCAAGCTTGGGATAGAAAGGACTTTGTTTTCTAATTTTTCTAATCGGATCATCTTCAACATGGCCCATATTGTTTGTTATTTGAAAATTGGTTGCTGAAAAAAGGGTTTCTATCTAAATCTACATTTTTTTTCAGCTCTTCAAAATAAAAAAGTCACCTTGTTCTTGTTTCAATTCCTTTATTCCTTTTCTGGATTCTCATAATAATACACCAAAAAAAACCTTCCTTCGTGTCTTTTAGTTTTCATTCAACTTTGTTTTCTTTGTCTTTAACTTTGGTTTTTGGTTTTTAGTTTCCTCTAAGGCCCTCTTTTTTTTAAAAAGGTTTGTACATTAATTCTAGTGTTTTCTTTCAGTTTCGTTTTTGTTGTTTTCATCTTTGGATTTCCTTTCGTTGTTCTCTTTGAAATCTTTTTATATTTTTCTAGTGCTCTATTTTTATGTTCAATCAATTTTTGTTCTTTACAAAAATAAGAAGTGTGTTGTTGTAAACAGTTGTAGATAGAAGATTTGATAAATCGGAGTTTTGATTTTAAACGGCCATAACTTGGGACTAGGGTATAAAAATGACTAGTTTAAAATATCAATTCGAAACTAGTATGGATTCCGACAAGATAAGGAGGCCTTGCCTACATATCGTAATCTCAAGCTTGGGATAGTAAGGAATTTGTGTCCTAATTTTTCTAATCGGATCATCTTCAACATGGCCCGTATTGTTTGTTATTTGAGAATTGGTTCTGAGAAAAGGGTTTCTATCTAAATCTACCATTTTTTTTAGTTCTTCAAAATAAAAAAGTCATCTTGTTCTTGTTTCAATTCCTTTTTTCATTTTCTGGATTCTCATAATAATAAACCAAAGAAAAACCTTCCTTCGTATCTTTTAGTTTTCATTCACCTTTGTTTTCTTTGTTTTTACCTTTGGCTTTTGTTTTTTAGTTTCCTCGAAGGCCATCTTTTTAAAAAAAGGTTTGTACTTTAATTCTAGTGTTTTCTTTCAATTTCCTTTGTGTTGTTTTCATCTTTGGATTTCCTTTCGTTGTTCTCTTTGAAATCTTCTTATATTTTTCTAGTTTTCTATTTTTATGTTCAATCAATTTTTGTTCTTTACAAAAAAAAAAGAAATGGGTTGTTGTAAACATTTGTAGATAAAAGATTTGATAAATCGGAGTTTCGATTTTAAACGGCCATAACTTGGGACTAGGGTATAAAAATGACTAGTTTAAAATATCAATTCGAAACTAGTATGGATTCCGACAAGATAAGGAGGCCTTGCCTACATATCGTAATCTCAAGCTTGGGATAGAAAGGACTTTGTTTCCTAATTTTTCTAATTGGATCATCTTCAACATGGCCCGTATTGTTTGTTATTTGAGAATTGGTTGCTAAAAAAAGGGTTCCTATCTAAATCTACCATGTTTTTCAGTTCTTCAAAATAAAAAAGTCATCTTGTTCTTGATTAAATTCCTTTCTTCATTTTCAGGATTCTCATAATAATAAACCAAAAAAACCTTCCTTTGTGTCTTTTAGTTTACATTCAACTTTGGTTTCTTTATTTTAAACTTTGGATTTTGTTTTTTAGTTTCCTCTAAGGCCCTCTTTTTTTAAAAAAAGGTTCGTACTTTAATTATAGTGCTTTCTTTCAATTTCCGTTTTGTTGTTTTCATCTTTGGATTTCCTTTCGTTGTTCTCTTTGAAATCTTCTTATATTTCTCTAGTTCTCTATTTTTATGTTCAATCAATTTTTGTTCTTTTCAAAAAAAAGAAGTGTGTTGTTGTAAACAGTTGTTGATAAAAGATTTGATAAATCGGAGTTGCGATTTTAAACGGCTATAACTTGGGACTAGGGTATAAAAATGACTAGTTTAAAATATCAATTCGAAACTAGTATGGATTCCGACAAGATAAGGAGGCCTTGCCTACATATCGTAATCGCAAGCTTGGGATAGAAAGGACTTTGTTTTCTAATTTTTCTAATCGGATCATCTTCAACATGGCCCATATTGTTTGTTATTTGAAAATTGGTTGCTGAAAAAAGGGTTTCTATCTAAATCTACATTTTTTTTCAACTCTTCAAAATAAAAAAGTCACCTTGTTCTTGTTTCAATTCCTTTTTTCCTTTTCTGGATTCTCATAATAATACACCAAAAAAAACCTTCCTTCGTGTCTTTTAGTTTTCATTCAACTTTGTTTTCTTTGTATTTAACTTTGGTTTTTGGTTTTTAGTTTCCTCTAAGGCCCTCTTTTTTTAAAAAAGGTTTGTACATTAATTCTAGTGTTTTCTTTCAGTTTCCTTTTTGTTGTTTTCATCTTTGGATTTCCTTTCGTTGTTCTCTTTGAAATCTTCTTATATTTTTCTAGTTTTCTATTTTTATGTTCAATCAATTTTTGTTCTTTACAAAAAAAAAAAGAAATGGGTTGTTGTAAACATTTGTAGATAAAAGATTTGATAAATCGGAGTTTCGATTTTAAACGGCCATAACTTGGGACTAGGGTATAAAAATGACTAGTTTAAAATATCAATTCGAAACTAGTATGGATTCCAACAAGATAAGGAGGCCTTGCCTACATATCGTAATCTCAAGCTTGGGATAGAAAGGACTTTGTTTCCTAATTTTTCTAATTGGATCATCTTCAACATGGCCCGTATTGTTTGTTATTTGAGAATTGGTTGCTAAAAAAAGGGTTCCTATCTAAATCTACCATGTTTTTCAGTTCTTCAAAATAAAAAAGTCATCTTGTTCTTGATTAAATTCCTTTCTTCATTTTCAGGATTCTCATAATAATAAACCAAAAAAACCTTCCTTCGTGTCTTTTAGTTTACGTTCAACTTTGGTTTCTTTATTTTAAACTTTGGATTTTGTTTTTTAGTTTCCTCTAAGGCCCTCTTTTTTTAAAAAAAGGTTCGTACTTTAATTATAGTGCTTTCTTTCAATTTCCGTTTTGTTGTTTTCATCTTTGGATTTCCTTTCGTTGTTCTCTTTGAAATCTTCTTATATTTCTCTAGTTCTCTATTTTTATGTTCAATCAATTTTTGTTCTTTACAAAAATAAGAAGTGTGTTGTTGTAAACAGTTGTAGATAGAAGATTTGATAAATCGGAGTTTCGATTTTAAACGGCCATAACTTGGGACTAGGGTATAAAAATGACTAGTTTAAAATATCAATTCGAAACTAGTATGGATTCCGACAAGATAAGGAGGCCTTGCCTACATATCGTAATCTCAAGCTTGGGATAGAAAGGACATTGTTTTCTAATTTTTCTAATCGGATCATCTTCAACATGGCCCATATTGTTTGTTATTTGAAAATTGGTTGCTGAAAAAAGGGTTTCTATCTAAATCTACATTTTTTTTCAGCTCTTCAAAATAAAAAAGTCACCTTGTTCTTGTTTCAATTCCTTTTTTCCTTTTCTGGATTCTCATAATAATACACCAAAAAAAACCTTCCTTCGTGTCTTTTAGTTTACATTCAACTTTGTTTCTTTGTCTTTAACTTTGGTTTTTGGTTTTTAGTTTCCTCTAAGGCCCTCTTTTTTTAAAAAAAGGTTCGTACATTAATTCTAGTGTTTTCTTTCAGTTTCCTTTTTGTTGTTTTCATCTTTGGATTTCCTTTCGTTGTTCTCTTTGAAATCTTCTTATATTTCTCTAGTTCTCTATTTTTATGTTCAATCAATTTTTGTTCTTTACAAAAATAAGAAGTGTGTTGTTGTAAACAGTTGTAGATAGAAGATTTGATAAATCGGAGTTTCGATTTTAAACGGCCATAACTTGGGACTAGGGTATAAAAATGACTAGTTTAAAATATCAATTCGAAACTAGTATGGATTCCGACAAGATAAGGAGGCCTTGCCTACATATCGTAATCTCAAGCTTGGGATAGAAAGGACATTGTTTTCTAATTTTTCTAATCGGATCATCTTCAACATGGCCCATATTGTTTGTTATTTGAAAATTGGTTGCTGAAAAAAGGGTTTCTATCTAAATCTACATTTTTTTTCAGCTCTTCAAAATAAAAAAGTCACCTTGTTCTTGTTTCAATTCCTTTTTTCCTTTTCTGGATTCTCATAATAATACACCAAAAAAAACCTTCCTTCGTGTCTTTTAGTTTTCATTCAACTTTGTTTTCTTTGTCTTTAACTTTGGTTTTTGGTTTTTAGTTTCCTCTAAGGCCCTCTTTTTTTAAAAAAGGTTTGTACATTAATTCTAGTGTTTTCTTTCAGATTCCTTTTTGTTGTTTTCATCTTTGGATTTCCTTTCGTTGTTCTCTTTGAAATCTTCTTATATTTTTCTAGTTTTCTATTTTTATGTTCAATCAATTTTTGTTCTTTACAAAAAAAAAGAAATGGGTTGTTGTAAACATTTGTAGATAAAAGATTTGATAAATCGGAGTTTCGATTTTAAACGGCCATAACTTGGGACTAGGGTATAAAAATGACTAGTTTAAAATATCAATTCGAAACTAGTATGGATTCCGACAAGATAAGGAGGCCTTGCCTACATATCGTAATCTCAAGCTTGGGATAGAAAGGACTTTGTTTCCTAATTTTTCTAATTGGATCATCTTCAACATGGCCCGTATTGTTTGTTATTTGAGAATTGGTTGCTAAAAAAAGGGTTCCTATCTAAATCTACCATGTTTTTCAGTTCTTCAAAATAAAAAAGTCATCTTGTTCTTGATTAAATTCCTTTCTTCATTTTCAGGATTCTCATAATAATAAACCAAAAAAACCTTCCTTCGTGTCTTTTAGTTTACGTTCAACTTTGGTTTCTTTATTTTAAACTTTGGATTTTGTTTTTTAGTTTCCTCTAAGGCCCTCTTTTTTTAAAAAAAGGTTCGTACTTTAATTATAGTGCTTTCTTTCAATTTCCGTTTTGTTGTTTTCATCTTTGGATTTCCTTTCGTTGTTCTCTTTGAAATCTTCTTATATTTCTCTAGTTCTCTATTTTTATGTTCAATCAATTTTTGTTCTTTACAAAAATAAGAAGTGTGTTGTTGTAAACAGTTGTAGATAGAAGATTTGATAAATCGGAGTTTCGATTTTAAACGGCCATAACTTGGGACTAGGGTATAAAAATGACTAGTTTAAAATATCAATTCGAAACTAGTATGGATTCCGACAAGATAAGGAGGCCTTGCCTACATATCGTAATCTCAAGCTTGGGATAGAAAGGACATTGTTTTCTAATTTTTCTAATCGGATCATCTTCAACATGGCCCATATTGTTTGTTATTTGAAAATTGGTTGCTGAAAAAAGGGTTTCTATCTAAATCTACATTTTTTTTCAGCTCTTCAAAATAAAAAAGTCACCTTGTTCTTGTTTCAATTCCTTTTTTCCTTTTCTGGATTCTCATAATAATACACCAAAAAAAACCTTCCTTCGTGTCTTTTAGTTTACATTCAACTTTGTTTCTTTGTCTTTAACTTTGGTTTTTGGTTTTTAGTTTCCTCTAAGGCCCTCTTTTTTTAAAAAAAGGTTCGTACATTAATTCTAGTGTTTTCTTTCAGTTTCCTTTTTGTTGTTTTCATCTTTGGATTTCCTTTCGTTGTTCTCTTTGAAATCTTCTTATATTTCTCTAGTTCTCTATTTTTATGTTCAATCAATTTTTGTTCTTTACAAAAATAAGAAGTGTGTTGTTGTAAACAGTTGTAGATAGAAGATTTGATAAATCGGAGTTTCGATTTTAAACGGCCATAACTTGGGACTAGGGTATAAAAATGACTAGTTTAAAATATCAATTCGGAACTAGTATGGATTCCGACAAGATAAGGAGGCCTTGCCTACATATCGTAATCTCAAGCTTGGGATAGAAAGGACATTGTTTTCTAATTTTTCTAATCGGATCATCTTCAACATGGCCCATATTGTTTGTTATTTGAAAATTGGTTGCTGAAAAAAGGGTTTCTATCTAAATCTACATTTTTTTTCAGCTCTTCAAAATAAAAAAGTCACCTTGTTCTTGTTTCAATTCCTTTTTTCCTTTTCTGGATTCTCATAATAATACACCAAAAAAAACCTTCCTTCGTGTCTTTTAGTTTTCATTCAACTTTGTTTTCTTTGTCTTTAACTTTGGTTTTTGGTTTTTAGTTTCCTCTAAGGCCCTCTTTTTTTAAAAAAGGTTTGTACATTAATTCTAGTGTTTTCTTTCAGTTTCCTTTTTGTTGTTTTCATCTTTGGATTTCCTTTCGTTGTTCTCTTTGAAATCTTCTTATATTTTTCTAGTTTTCTATTTTTATGTTCAATCAATTTTTGTTCTTTACAAAAAAAAAGAAATGGGTTGTTGTAAACATTTGTAGATAAAAGATTTGATAAATCGGAGTTTCGATTTTAAACGGCCATAACTTGGGACTAGGGTATAAAAATGACTAGTTTAAAATATCAATTCGAAACTAGTATGGATTCCGACAAGATAAGGAGGCCTTGCCTACATATCGTAATCTCAAGCTTGGGATAGAAAGGACTTTGTTTCCTAATTTTTCTAATTGGATCATCTTCAACATGGCCCGTATTGTTTGTTATTTGAGAATTGGTTGCTAAAAAAAGGGTTCCTATCTAAATCTACCATGTTTTTCAGTTCTTCAAAATAAAAAAGTCATCTTGTTCTTGATTAAATTCCTTTCTTCATTTTCAGGATTCTCATAATAATAAACCAAAAAAACCTTCCTTCGTGTCTTTTAGTTTACGTTCAACTTTGGTTTCTTTATTTTAAACTTTGGATTTTGTTTTTTAGTTTCCTCTAAGGCCCTCTTTTTTTAAAAAAAGGTTCGTACTTTAATTATAGTGCTTTCTTTCAATTTCCGTTTTGTTGTTTTCATCTTTGGATTTCCTTTCGTTGTTCTCTTTGAAATCTTCTTATATTTCTCTAGTTCTCTATTTTTATGTTCAATCAATTTTTGTTCTTTACAAAAATAAGAAGTGTGTTGTTGTAAACAGTTGTAGATAGAAGATTTGATAAATCGGAGTTTCGATTTTAAACGGCCATAACTTGGGACTAGGGTATAAAAATGACTAGTTTAAAATATCAATTCGAAACTAGTATGGATTCCGACAAGATAAGGAGGCCTTGCCTACATATCGTAATCTCAAGCTTGGGATAGAAAGGACATTGTTTTCTAATTTTTCTAATCGGATCATCTTCAACATGGCCCATATTGTTTGTTATTTGAAAATTGGTTGCTGAAAAAAGGGTTTCTATCTAAATCTACATTTTTTTTCAGCTCTTCAAAATAAAAAAGTCACCTTGTTCTTGTTTCAATTCCTTTTTTCCTTTTCTGGATTCTCATAATAATACACCAAAAAAAACCTTCCTTCGTGTCTTTTAGTTTACATTCAACTTTGTTTCTTTGTCTTTAACTTTGGTTTTTGGTTTTTAGTTTCCTCTAAGGCCCTCTTTTTTTTAAAAAAGGTTCGTACATTAATTCTAGTGTTTTCTTTCAGTTTCCTTTTTGTTGTTTTCATCTTTGGATTTCCTTTCGTTGTTCTCTTTGAAATCTTCTTATATTTCTCTAGTTCTCTATTTTTATGTTCAATCAATTTTTGTTCTTTACAAAAATAAGAAGTGTGTTGTTGTAAACAGTTGTAGATAGAAGATTTGATAAATCGGAGTTTCGATTTTAAACGGCCATAACTTGGGACTAGGGTATAAAAATGACTAGTTTAAAATATCAATTCGGAACTAGTATGGATTCCGACAAGATAAGGAGGCCTTGCCTACATATCGTAATCTCAAGCTTGGGATAGAAAGGACATTGTTTTCTAATTTTTCTAATCGGATCATCTTCAACATGGCCCATATTGTTTGTTATTTGAAAATTGGTTGCTGAAAAAAGGGTTTCTATCTAAATCTACATTTTTTTTCAGCTCTTCAAAATAAAAAAGTCACCTTGTTCTTGTTTCAATTCCTTTTTTCCTTTTCTGGATTCTCATAATAATACACCAAAAAAAACCTTCCTTCGTGTCTTTTAGTTTTCATTCAACTTTGTTTTCTTTGTCTTTAACTTTGGTTTTTGGTTTTTAGTTTCCTCTAAGGCCCTCTTTTTTTAAAAAAGGTTTGTACATTAATTCTAGTGTTTTCTTTCAGTTTCCTTTTTGTTGTTTTCATCTTTGGATTTCCTTTCGTTGTTCTCTTTGAAATCTTCTTATATTTTTCTAGTTTTCTATTTTTATGTTCAATCAATTTTTGTTCTTTACAAAAAAAAAGAAATGGGTTGTTGTAAACATTTGTAGATAAAAGATTTGATAAATCGGAGTTTCGATTTTAAACGGCCATAACTTGGGACTAGGGTATAAAAATGACTAGTTTAAAATATCAATTCGAAACTAGTATGGATTCCGACAAGATAAGGAGGCCTTGCCTACATATCGTAATCTCAAGCTTGGGATAGAAAGGACTTTGTTTCCTAATTTTTCTAATTGGATCATCTTCAACATGGCCCGTATTGTTTGTTATTTGAGAATTGGTTGCTAAAAAAAGGGTTCCTATCTAAATCTACCATGTTTTTCAGTTCTTCAAAATAAAAAAGTCATCTTGTTCTTGATTAAATTCCTTTCTTCATTTTCAGGATTCTCATAATAATAAACCAAAAAAACCTTCCTTCGTGTCTTTTAGTTTACATTCAACTTTGGTTTCTTTATTTTAAACTTTGGATTTTGTTTTTTAGTTTCCTCTAAGGCCCTCTTTTTTTAAAAAAAGGTTCGTACTTTAATTATAGTGCTTTCTTTCAATTTCCGTTTTGTTGTTTTCATCTTTGGATTTCCTTTCGTTGTTCTCTTTGAAATCTTCTTATATTTCTCTAGTTCTCTATTTTTATGTTCAATCAATTTTTGTTCTTTACAAAAATAAGAAGTGTGTTGTTGTAAACAGTTGTAGATAGAAGATTTGATAAATCGGAGTTTCGATTTTAAACGGCCATAACTTGGGACTAGGGTATAAAAATGACTAGTTTAAAATATCAATTCGGAACTAGTATGGATTCCGACAAGATAAGGAGGCCTTGCCTACATATCATAATCTCAAGCTTGGGATAGAAAGGACATTGTTTTCTAATTTTTCTAATCGGATCATCTTCAACATGGCCCATATTGTTTGTTATTTGAAAATTGGTTGCTGAAAAAAGGGTTTCTATCTAAATCTACATTTTTTTTCAGCTCTTCAAAATAAAAAAGTCACCTTGTTCTTGTTTCAATTCCTTTTTTCCTTTTCTGGATTGTCATAATAATACACCAAAAAAAACCTTCCTTCGTGTCTTTTAGTTTACATTCAACTTTGTTTCTTTGTCTTTAACTTTGGTTTTTGGTTTTTAGTTTCCTCTAAGGCCCTCTTTTTTTAAAAAAGGTTTGTACATTAATTCTAGTGTTTTCTTTCAGTTTCCTTTTTGTTGTTTTCATCTTTGGATTTCCTTTCGTTGTTCTCTTTGAAATCTTTTTATATTTTTCTAGTGCTCTATTTTTATGTTCAATCAATTTTTGTTCTTTACAAAAATAAGAAGTGTGTTGTTGTAAACAGTTGTAGATAGAAGATTTGATAAATCGGAGTTTTGATTTTAAACGGCCATAACTTGGGACTAGGGTATAAAAATGACTAGTTTAAAATATCAATTCGAAACTAGTATGGATTCCGACAAGATAAGGAGGCCTTGCCTACATATCGTAATCTCAAGCTTGGGATAGTAAGGAATTTGTGTCCTAATTTTTCTAATCGGATCATCTTCAACATGGCCCGTATTGTTTGTTATTTGAGAATTGGTTGCTGAGAAAAGGGTTTCTATCTAAATCTACCATTTTTTTTAGTTCTTCAAAATAAAAAAGTCATCTTGTTCTTGTTTCAATTCCTTTTTTCATTTTCTGGATTCTCATAATAATAAACCAAAAAAAAACCTTCCTTCGTATCTTTTAGTTTTCATTCAACTTTGTTTTCTTTGTTTTTACCTTTGGCTTTTGTTTTTTAGTTTCCTCGAAGGCCATCTTTTTAAAAAAAGGTTTGTACTTTAATTCTAGTGTTTTCTTTCAATTTCCTTTGTGTTGTTTTCATCTTTGGATTTCCTTTCGTTGTTCTCTTTGAAATCTTCTTATATTTTTCTAGTTTTCTATTTTTATGTTCAATCAATTTTTGTTCTTTACAAAAAAAAAAATGGGTTGTTGTAAACATTTGTAGATAAAAGATTTGATAAATCGGAGTTTCGATTTTAAACGGCCATAACTTGGGACTAGGGTATAAAAATGACTAGTTTAAAATATCAATTCGAAACTAGTATGGATTCCGACAAGATAAGGAGGCCTTGCCTACATATCGTAATCTCAAGCTTGGGATAGAAAGGACTTTGTTTCCTAATTTTTCTAATTGGATCATCTTCAACATGGCCCGTATTGTTTGTTATTTGAGAATTGGTTGCTAAAAAAAGGGTTCCTATCTAAATCTACCATGTTTTTCAGTTCTTCAAAATAAAAAAGTCATCTTGTTCTTGATTAAATTCCTTTCTTCATTTTCAGGATTCTCATAATAATAAACCAAAAAAACCTTCCTTCGTGTCTTTTAGTTTACGTTCAACTTTGGTTTCTTTATTTTAAACTTTGGATTTTGTTTTTTAGTTTCCTCTAAGGCCCTCTTTTTTTAAAAAAAGGTTCGTACTTTAATTATAGTGCTTTCTTTCAATTTCCGTTTTGTTGTTTTCATCTTTGGATTTCCTTTCGTTGTTCTCTTTGAAATCTTCTTATATTTCTCTAGTTCTCTATTTTTATGTTCAATCAATTTTTGTTCTTTACAAAAATAAGAAGTGTGTTGTTGTAAACAGTTGTAGATAGAAGATTTGATAAATCGGAGTTTCGATTTTAAACGGCCATAACTTGGGACTAGGGTATAAAAATGACTAGTTTAAAATATCAATTCGAAACTAGTATGGATTCCGACAAGATAAGGAGGCCTTGCCTACATATCGTAATCTCAAGCTTGGGATAGAAAGGACATTGTTTTCTAATTTTTCTAATCGGATCATCTTCAACATGGCCCATATTGTTTGTTATTTGAAAATTGGTTGCTGAAAAAAGGGTTTCTATCTAAATCTACATTTTTTTTCAGCTCTTCAAAATAAAAAAGTCACCTTGTTCTTGTTTCAATTCCTTTTTTCCTTTTCTGGATTCTCATAATAATACACCAAAAAAAACCTTCCTTCGTGTCTTTTAGTTTACATTCAACTTTGTTTCTTTGTCTTTAACTTTGGTTTTTGGTTTTTAGTTTCCTCTAAGGCCCTCTTTTTTTTAAAAAAGGTTCGTACATTAATTCTAGTGTTTTCTTTCAGTTTCCTTTTTGTTGTTTTCATCTTTGGATTTCCTTTCGTTGTTCTCTTTGAAATCTTCTTATATTTCTCTAGTTCTCTATTTTTATGTTCAATCAATTTTTGTTCTTTACAAAAATAAGAAGTGTGTTGTTGTAAACAGTTGTAGATAGAAGATTTGATAAATCGGAGTTTCGATTTTAAACGGCCATAACTTGGGACTAGGGTATAAAAATGACTAGTTTAAAATATCAATTCGGAACTAGTATGGATTCCGACAAGATAAGGAGGCCTTGCCTACATATCGTAATCTCAAGCTTGGGATAGAAAGGACATTGTTTTCTAATTTTTCTAATCGGATCATCTTCAACATGGCCCATATTGTTTGTTATTTGAAAATTGGTTGCTGAAAAAAGGGTTTCTATCTAAATCTACATTTTTTTTCAGCTCTTCAAAATAAAAAAGTCACCTTGTTCTTGTTTCAATTCCTTTTTTCCTTTTCTGGATTCTCATAATAATACACCAAAAAAAACCTTCCTTCGTGTCTTTTAGTTTTCATTCAACTTTGTTTTCTTTGTCTTTAACTTTGGTTTTTGGTTTTTAGTTTCCTCTAAGGCCCTCTTTTTTTAAAAAAGGTTTGTACATTAATTCTAGTGTTTTCTTTCAGTTTCCTTTTTGTTGTTTTCATCTTTGGATTTCCTTTCGTTGTTCTCTTTGAAATCTTCTTATATTTTTCTAGTTTTCTATTTTTATGTTCAATCAATTTTTGTTCTTTACAAAAAAAAAGAAATGGGTTGTTGTAAACATTTGTAGATAAAAGATTTGATAAATCGGAGTTTCGATTTTAAACGGCCATAACTTGGGACTAGGGTATAAAAATGACTAGTTTAAAATATCAATTCGAAACTAGTATGGATTCCGACAAGATAAGGAGGCCTTGCCTACATATCGTAATCTCAAGCTTGGGATAGAAAGGACTTTGTTTCCTAATTTTTCTAATTGGATCATCTTCAACATGGCCCGTATTGTTTGTTATTTGAGAATTGGTTGCTAAAAAAAGGGTTCCTATCTAAATCTACCATGTTTTTCAGTTCTTCAAAATAAAAAAGTCATCTTGTTCTTGATTAAATTCCTTTCTTCATTTTCAGGATTCTCATAATAATAAACCAAAAAAACCTTCCTTCGTGTCTTTTAGTTTACATTCAACTTTGGTTTCTTTATTTTAAACTTTGGATTTTGTTTTTTAGTTTCCTCTAAGGCCCTCTTTTTTTAAAAAAAGGTTCGTACTTTAATTATAGTGCTTTCTTTCAATTTCCGTTTTGTTGTTTTCATCTTTGGATTTCCTTTCGTTGTTCTCTTTGAAATCTTCTTATATTTCTCTAGTTCTCTATTTTTATGTTCAATCAATTTTTGTTCTTTACAAAAATAAGAAGTGTGTTGTTGTAAACAGTTGTAGATAGAAGATTTGATAAATCGGAGTTTCGATTTTAAACGGCCATAACTTGGGACTAGGGTATAAAAATGACTAGTTTAAAATATCAATTCGAAACTAGTATGGATTCCGAGAAGATAAGAAGGCCTTGCCTACATATCGTAATCTCAAGCTTGGGATAGAAAGGACATTGTTTTCTAATTTTTCTAATCGGATCATCTTCAACATGGCCCATATTGTTTGTTATTTGAAAATTGGTTGCTGAAAAAAGGGTTTCTATCTAAATCTACATTTTTTTTCAGCTCTTCAAAATAAAAAAGTCACCTTGTTCTTGTTTCAATTCCTTCTTTCCTTTTCTGGATTGTCATAATAATACACCAAAAAAAACCTTCCTTCGTGTCTTTTAGTTTACATTCAACTTTGTTTCTTTGTCTTTAACTTTGGTTTTTGGTTTTTAGTTTCCTCTAAGGCCCTCTTTTTTTAAAAAAGGTTTGTACATTAATTCTAGTGTTTTCTTTCAGTTTCCTTTTTGTTGTTTTCATCTTTGGATTTCCTTTCGTTGTTCTCTTTGAAATCTTTTTATATTTTTCTAGTGCTCTATTTTTATGTTCAATCAATTTTTGTTCTTTACAAAAATAAGAAGTGTGTTGTTGTAAACAGTTGTAGATAGAAGATTTGATAAATCGGAGTTTTGATTTTAAACGGCCATAACTTGGGACTAGGGTATAAAAATGACTAGTTTAAAATATCAATTCGAAACTAGTATGGATTCCGACAAGATAAGGAGGCCTTGCCTACATATCGTAATCTCAAGCTTGGGATAGTAAGGAATTTGTGTCCTAATTTTTCTAATCGGATCATCTTCAACATGGCCCGTATTGTTTGTTATTTGAGAATTGGTTGCTGAGAAAAGGGTTTCTATCTAAATCTACCATTTTTTTTAGTTCTTCAAAATAAAAAAGTCATCTTGTTCTTGTTTCAATTCCTTTTTTCATTTTCTGGATTCTCATAATAATAAACCAAAAAAAAACCTTCCTTCGTATCTTTTAGTTTTCATTCAACTTTGTTTTCTTTGTTTTTACCTTTGGCTTTTGTTTTTTAGTTTCCTCGAAGGCCATCTTTTTAAAAAAAGGTTTGTACTTTAATTCTAGTGTTTTCTTTCAATTTCCTTTGTGTTGTTTTCATCTTTGGATTTCCTTTCGTTGTTCTCTTTGAAATCTTCTTATATTTTTCTAGTTTTCTATTTTTATGTTCAATCAATTTTTGTTCTTTACAAAAAAAAAAATGGGTTGTTGTAAACATTTGTAGATAAAAGATTTGATAAATCGGAGTTTCGATTTTAAACGGCCATAACTTGGGACTAGGGTATAAAAATGACTAGTTTAAAATATCAATTCGAAACTAGTATGGATTCCGACAAGATAAGGAGGCCTTGCCTACATATCGTAATCTCAAGCTTGGGATAGAAAGGACTTTGTTTCCTAATTTTTCTAATTGGATCATCTTCAACATGGCCCGTATTGTTTGTTATTTGAGAATTGGTTGCTAAAAAAAGGGTTCCTATCTAAATCTACCATGTTTTTCAGTTCTTCAAAATAAAAAAGTCATCTTGTTCTTGATTAAATTCCTTTCTTCATTTTCACGATTCTCATAATAATAAACCAAAAAAACCTTCCTTCGTGTCTTTTAGTTTACGTTCAACTTTGGTTTCTTTATTTTAAACTTTGGATTTTGTTTTTTAGTTTCCTCTAAGGCCCTCTTTTTTTAAAAAAAGGTTCGTACTTTAATTATAGTGCTTTCTTTCAATTTCCGTTTTGTTGTTTTCATCTTTGGATTTCCTTTCGTTGTTCTCTTTGAAATCTTCTTATATTTCTCTAGTTCTCTATTTTTATGTTCAATCAATTTTTGTTCTTTACAAAAATAAGAAGTGTGTTGTTGTAAACAGTTGTAGATAGAAGATTTGATAAATCGGAGTTTCGATTTTAAACGGCCATAACTTGGGACTAGGGTATAAAAATGACTAGTTTAAAATATCAATTCGAAACTAGTATGGATTCCGACAAGATAAGGAGGCCTTGCCTACATATCGTAATCTCAAGCTTGGGATAGAAAGGACATTGTTTTCTAATTTTTCTAATCGGATCATCTTCAACATGGCCCATATTGTTTGTTATTTGAAAATTGGTTGCTGAAAAAAGGGTTTCTATCTAAATCTACATTTTTTTTCAGCTCTTCAAAATAAAAAAGTCACCTTGTTCTTGTTTCAATTCCTTTTTTCCTTTTCTGGATTCTCATAATAATACACCAAAAAAAACCTTCCTTCGTGTCTTTTAGTTTACATTCAACTTTGTTTCTTTGTCTTTAACTTTGGTTTTTGGTTTTTAGTTTCCTCTAAGGCCCTCTTTTTTTTAAAAAAGGTTCGTACATTAATTCTAGTGTTTTCTTTCAGTTTCCTTTTTGTTGTTTTCATCTTTGGATTTCCTTTCGTTGTTCTCTTTGAAATCTTCTTATATTTCTCTAGTTCTCTATTTTTATGTTCAATCAATTTTTGTTCTTTACAAAAATAAGAAGTGTGTTGTTGTAAACAGTTGTAGATAGAAGATTTGATAAATCGGAGTTTCGATTTTAAACGGCCATAACTTGGGACTAGGGTATAAAAATGACTAGTTTAAAATATCAATTCGGAACTAGTATGGATTCCGACAAGATAAGGAGGCCTTGCCTACATATCGTAATCTCAAGCTTGGGATAGTAAGGAATTTGTGTCCTAATTTTTCTAATCGGATCATCTTCAACATGGCCCGTATTGTTTGTTATTTGAGAATTGGTTGCTGAGAAAAGGGTTTCTATCTAAATCTACCATTTTTTTTAGTTCTTCAAAATAAAAAAGTCATCTTGTTCTTGTTTCAATTCCTTTTTTCATTTTCTGGATTCTCATAATAATAAACCAAAAAAAAACCTTCCTTCGTATCTTTTAGTTTTCATTCAACTTTGTTTTCTTTGTTTTTACCTTTGGCTTTTGTTTTTTAGTTTCCTCGAAGGCCATCTTTTTAAAAAAAGGTTTGTACTTTAATTCTAGTGTTTTCTTTCAATTTCCTTTGTGTTGTTTTCATCTTTGGATTTCCTTTCGTTGTTCTCTTTGAAATCTTCTTATATTTTTCTAGTTTTCTATTTTTATGTTCAATCAATTTTTGTTCTTTACAAAAAAAAAATGGGTTGTTGTAAACATTTGTAGATAAAAGATTTGATAAATCGGAGTTTCGATTTTAAACGGCCATAACTTGGGACTAGGGTATAAAAATGACTAGTTTAAAATATCAATTCGAAACTAGTATGGATTCCGACAAGATAAGGAGGCCTTGCCTACATATCGTAATCTCAAGCTTGGGATAGAAAGGACTTTGTTTCCTAATTTTTCTAATTGGATCATCTTCAACATGGCCCGTATTGTTTGTTATTTGAGAATTGGTTGCTAAAAAAAGGGTTCCTATCTAAATCTACCATGTTTTTCAGTTCTTCAAAATAAAAAAGTCATCTTGTTCTTGATTAAATTCCTTTCTTCATTTTCAGGATTCTCATAATAATAAACCAAAAAAACCTTCCTTCGTGTCTTTTAGTTTACGTTCAACTTTGGTTTCTTTATTTTAAACTTTGGATTTTGTTTTTTAGTTTCCTCTAAGGCCCTCTTTTTTTAAAAAAAGGTTCGTACTTTAATTATAGTGCTTTCTTTCAATTTCCGTTTTGTTGTTTTCATCTTTGGATTTCCTTTCGTTGTTCTCTTTGAAATCTTCTTATATTTCTCTAGTTCTCTATTTTTATGTTCAATCAATTTTTGTTCTTTACAAAAATAAGAAGTGTGTTGTTGTAAACAGTTGTAGATAGAAGATTTGATAAATCGGAGTTTCGATTTTAAACGGCCATAACTTGGGACTAGGGTATAAAAATGACTAGTTTAAAATATCAATTCGAAACTAGTATGGATTCCGACAAGATAAGGAGGCCTTGCCTACATATCGTAATCTCAAGCTTGGGATAGAAAGGACATTGTTTTCTAATTTTTCTAATCGGATCATCTTCAACATGGCCCATATTGTTTGTTATTTGAAAATTGGTTGCTGAAAAAAGGGTTTCTATCTAAATCTACATTTTTTTTCAGCTCTTCAAAATAAAAAAGTCACCTTGTTCTTGTTTCAATTCCTTTTTTCCTTTTCTGGATTCTCATAATAATACACCAAAAAAAACCTTCCTTCGTGTCTTTTAGTTTACATTCAACTTTGTTTCTTTGTCTTTAACTTTGGTTTTTGGTTTTTAGTTTCCTCTAAGGCCCTCTTTTTTTTAAAAAAGGTTCGTACATTAATTCTAGTGTTTTCTTTCAGTTTCCTTTTTGTTGTTTTCATCTTTGGATTTCCTTTCGTTGTTCTCTTTGAAATCTTCTTATATTTCTCTAGTTCTCTATTTTTATGTTCAATCAATTTTTGTTCTTTACAAAAATAAGAAGTGTGTTGTTGTAAACAGTTGTAGATAGAAGATTTGATAAATCGGAGTTTCGATTTTAAACGGCCATAACTTGGGACTAGGGTATAAAAATGACTAGTTTAAAATATCAATTCGGAACTAGTATGGATTCCGACAAGATAAGGAGGCCTTGCCTACATATCGTAATCTCAAGCTTGGGATAGAAAGGACATTGTTTTCTAATTTTTCTAATCGGATCATCTTCAACATGGCCCATATTGTTTGTTATTTGAAAATTGGTTGCTGAAAAAAGGGTTTCTATCTAAATCTACATTTTTTTTCAGCTCTTCAAAATAAAAAAGTCACCTTGTTCTTGTTTCAATTCCTTTTTTCCTTTTCTGGATTCTCATAATAATACACCAAAAAAAACCTTCCTTCGTGTCTTTTAGTTTTCATTCAACTTTGTTTTCTTTGTCTTTAACTTTGGTTTTTGGTTTTTAGTTTCCTCTAAGGCCCTCTTTTTTTAAAAAAGGTTTGTACATTAATTCTAGTGTTTTCTTTCAGTTTCCTTTTTGTTGTTTTCATCTTTGGATTTCCTTTCGTTGTTCTCTTTGAAATCTTCTTATATTTTTCTAGTTTTCTATTTTTATGTTCAATCAATTTTTGTTCTTTACAAAAAAAAAGAAATGGGTTGTTGTAAACATTTGTAGATAAAAGATTTGATAAATCGGAGTTTCGATTTTAAACGGCCATAACTTGGGACTAGGGTATAAAAATGACTAGTTTAAAATATCAATTCGAAACTAGTATGGATTCCGACAAGATAAGGAGGCCTTGCCTACATATCGTAATCTCAAGCTTGGGATAGAAAGGACTTTGTTTCCTAATTTTTCTAATTGGATCATCTTCAACATGGCCCGTATTGTTTGTTATTTGAGAATTGGTTGCTAAAAAAAGGGTTCCTATCTAAATCTACCATGTTTTTCAGTTCTTCAAAATAAAAAAGTCATCTTGTTCTTGATTAAATTCCTTTCTTCATTTTCAGGATTCTCATAATAATAAACCAAAAAAACCTTCCTTCGTGTCTTTTAGTTTACATTCAACTTTGGTTTCTTTATTTTAAACTTTGGATTTTGTTTTTTAGTTTCCTCTAAGGCCCTCTTTTTTTAAAAAAAGGTTCGTACTTTAATTATAGTGCTTTCTTTCAATTTCCGTTTTGTTGTTTTCATCTTTGGATTTCCTTTCGTTGTTCTCTTTGAAATCTTCTTATATTTCTCTAGTTCTCTATTTTTATGTTCAATCAATTTTTGTTCTTTACAAAAATAAGAAGTGTGTTGTTGTAAACAGTTGTAGATAGAAGATTTGATAAATCGGAGTTTCGATTTTAAACGGCCATAACTTGGGACTAGGGTATAAAAATGACTAGTTTAAAATATCAATTCGAAACTAGTATGGATTCCGAGAAGATAAGAAGGCCTTGCCTACATATCGTAATCTCAAGCTTGGGATAGAAAGGACATTGTTTTCTAATTTTTCTAATCGGATCATCTTCAACATGGCCCATATTGTTTGTTATTTGAAAATTGGTTGCTGAAAAAAGGGTTTCTATCTAAATCTACATTTTTTTTCAGCTCTTCAAAATAAAAAAGTCACCTTGTTCTTGTTTCAATTCCTTCTTTCCTTTTCTGGATTGTCATAATAATACACCAAAAAAAACCTTCCTTCGTGTCTTTTAGTTTACATTCAACTTTGTTTCTTTGTCTTTAACTTTGGTTTTTGGTTTTTAGTTTCCTCTAAGGCCCTCTTTTTTTAAAAAAGGTTTGTACATTAATTCTAGTGTTTTCTTTCAGTTTCCTTTTTGTTGTTTTCATCTTTGGATTTCCTTTCGTTGTTCTCTTTGAAATCTTTTTATATTTTTCTAGTGCTCTATTTTTATGTTCAATCAATTTTTGTTCTTTACAAAAATAAGAAGTGTGTTGTTGTAAACAGTTGTAGATAGAAGATTTGATAAATCGGAGTTTTGATTTTAAACGGCCATAACTTGGGACTAGGGTATAAAAATGACTAGTTTAAAATATCAATTCGAAACTAGTATGGATTCCGACAAGATAAGGAGGCCTTGCCTACATATCGTAATCTCAAGCTTGGGATAGTAAGGAATTTGTGTCCTAATTTTTCTAATCGGATCATCTTCAACATGGCCCGTATTGTTTGTTATTTGAGAATTGGTTGCTGAGAAAAGGGTTTCTATCTAAATCTACCATTTTTTTTAGTTCTTCAAAATAAAAAAGTCATCTTGTTCTTGTTTCAATTCCTTTTTTCATTTTCTGGATTCTCATAATAATAAACCAAAAAAAAACCTTCCTTCGTATCTTTTAGTTTTCATTCAACTTTGTTTTCTTTGTTTTTACCTTTGGCTTTTGTTTTTTAGTTTCCTCGAAGGCCATCTTTTTAAAAAAAGGTTTGTACTTTAATTCTAGTGTTTTCTTTCAATTTCCTTTGTGTTGTTTTCATCTTTGGATTTCCTTTCGTTGTTCTCTTTGAAATCTTCTTATATTTTTCTAGTTTTCTATTTTTATGTTCAATCAATTTTTGTTCTTTACAAAAAAAAAAATGGGTTGTTGTAAACATTTGTAGATAAAAGATTTTATAAATCGGAGTTTCGATTTTAAACGGCCATAACTTGGGACTAGGGTATAAAAATGACTAGTTTAAAATATCAATTTGAAACTAGTATGGATTCCGACAAGATAAGGAGGCCTTGCCTACATATCGTAATCTCAAGCTTGGGATAGAAAGGACTTTGTTTCCTAATTTTTCTAATTGGATCATCTTCAACATGGCCCGTATTGTTTGTTATTTGAGAATTGGTTGCTAAAAAAAGGGTTCCTATCTAAATCTACCATGTTTTTCAGTTCTTCAACATAAAAAAGTCATCTTGTTCTTGATTAAATTCCTTTCTTCATTTTCAGGATTCTCATAATAATAAACCAAAAAAACCTTCCTTCGTGTCTTTTAGTTTACGTTCAACTTTGGTTTCTTTATTTTAAACTTTGGATTTTGTTTTTTAGTTTCCTCTAAGGCCCTCTTTTTTTAAAAAAAGGTTCGTACTTTAATTATAGTGCTTTCTTTCAATTTCCGTTTTGTTGTTTTCATCTTTGGATTTCCTTTCGTTGTTCTCTTTGAAATCTTCTTATATTTCTCTAGTTCTCTATTTTTATGTTCAATCAATTTTTGTTCTTTACAAAAAAAAGAAGTGTGTTGTTGTAAACAGTTGTTGATAAAAGATTTGATAAATCGGAGTTGCGATTTTAAACGGCTATAACTTGGGACTAGGGTATAAAAATGACTAGTTTAAAATATCAATTCGAAACTAGTATGGATTCCGACAAGATAAGGAGGCCTTGCCTACATATCATAATCTCAAGCTTGGGATAGAAAGGACTTTGTTTTCTAATTTTTCTAATCGGATCATCTTCAACATGGCCCATATTGTTTGTTATTTGAAAATTGGTTGCTGAAAAAAGGGTTTCTATCTAAATCTACATTTTTTTTCAGCTCTTCAAAATAAAAAAGTCACCTTGTTCTTGTTTCAATTCCTTTTTTCCTTTTCTGGATTCTCATAATAATACACCAAAAAAAACCTTCCTTCGTGTCTTTTAGTTTTCATTCAACTTTGTTTTCTTTGATTTTAACTTTGGTTTTTGGTTTTTAGTTTCCTCTAAGGCCCTCTTTTTTTAAAAAAGGTTTGTACATTAATTCTAGTGTTTTCTTTCAGTTTCCTTTTTGTTGTTTTCATCTTTGGATTTCCTTTCGTTGTTCTCTTTGAAATCTTTTTATATTTTTCTAGTGCTCTATTTTTATGTTCAATCAATTTTTGTTCTTTACAAAAATAAGAAGTGTGTTGTTGTAAACAGTTGTAGATAGAAGATTTGATAAATCGGAGTTTTGATTTTAAACGGCCATAACTTGGGACTAGGGTATAAAAATGACTAGTTTAATATATCAATTCGAAACTAGTATGGATTCCGACAAGGTAAGGAGGCCTTTCCTACATATCGTAATCTCAAGCTTGGGGTAGTAAGGAATTTGTGTCCTAATTTTTCTAATCGGATCATCTTCAACATGGCCCGTATTGTTTGTTATTTGAGAATTGGTTGCTGAGAAAAGGGTTTCTATCTAAATCTACCATTTTTTTTAGTTCTTCAAAATAAAAAAGTCATCTTGTTCTTGTTTCAATTCCTTTTTTCATTTTCTGGATTCTCATAATAATAAACCAAAAAAAAACCTTCCTTCGTATCTTTTAGTTTTCATTCAACTTTGTTTTCTTTGTTTTTACCTTTGGCTTTTGTTTTTTAGTTTCCTCGAAGGCCATCTTTTTAAAAAAAGGTTTGTACTTTAATTCTAGTGTTTTCTTTCAATTTCCTTTGTGTTGTTTTCATCTTTGGATTTCCTTTCGTTGTTCTCTTTGAAATCTTCTTATATTTTTCTAGTTTTCTATTTTTATGTTCAATCAATTTTTGTTCTTTACAAAAAAAAAGAAATGGGTTGTTGTAAACATTTGTAGATAAAAGATTTGATAAATCGGAGTTTCGATTTTAAACGGCCATAACTTGGGACTAGGGTATAAAAATGACTAGTTTAAAATATCAATTCGAAACTAGTATGGATTCCGACAAGATAAGGAGGCCTTGCCTACATATCGTAATCTCAAGCTTGGGATAGAAAGGACTTTGTTTCCTAATTTTTCTAATTGGATCATCTTCAACATGGCCCGTATTGTTTGTTATTTGAGAATTGGTTGCTAAAAAAAGGGTTCCTATCTAAATCTACCATGTTTTTCAGTTCTTCAAAATAAAAAAGTCATCTTGTTCTTGATTAAATTCCTTTCTTCATTTTCAGGATTCTCATAATAATAAACCAAAAAAACCTTCCTTCGTGTCTTTTAGTTTACGTTCAACTTTGGTTTCTTTATTTTAAACTTTGGATTTTGTTTTTTAGTTTCCTCTAAGGCCCTCTTTTTTTAAAAAAAGGTTCGTACTTTAATTATAGTGCTTTCTTTCAATTTCCGTTTTGTTGTTTTCATCTTTGGATTTCCTTTCGTTGTTCTCTTTGAAATCTTCTTATATTTCTCTAGTTCTCTATTTTTATGTTCAATCAATTTTTGTTCTTTACAAAAAAAAGAAGTGTGTTGTTGTAAACAGTTGTTGATAAAAGATTTGATAAATCGGAGTTGCGATTTTAAACGGCTATAACTTGGGACTAGGGTATAAAAATGACTAGTTTAAAATATCAATTCGAAACTAGTATGGATTCCGACAAGATAAGGAGGCCTTGCCTACATATCATAATCTCAAGCTTGGGATAGAAAGGACTTTGTTTTCTAATTTTTCTAATCGGATCATCTTCAACATGGCCCATATTGTTTGTTATTTGAAAATTGGTTGCTGAAAAAAGGGTTTCTATCTAAATCTACATTTTTTTTCAGCTCTTCAAAATAAAAAAGTCACCTTGTTCTTGTTTCAATTCCTTTTTTCCTTTTCTGGATTCTCATAATAATACACCAAAAAAAACCTTCCTTCGTGTCTTTTAGTTTTCATTCAACTTTGTTTTCTTTGTCTTTAACTTTGGTTTTTGGTTTTTAGTTTCCTCTAAGGCCCTCTTTTTTAAAAAAAGGTTTGTACATTAATTCTAGTGTTTTCTTTCAGTTTCCTTTTTGTTGTTTTCATCTTTGGATTTCCTTTCGTTGTTCTCTTTGAAATCTTTTTATATTTTTCTAGTGCTCTATTTTTATGTTCAATCAATTTTTGTTCTTTACAAAAATAAGAAGTGTGTTGTTGTAAACAGTTGTAGATAGAAGATTTGATAAATCGGAGTTTTGATTTTAAACGGCCATAACTTGGGACTAGGGTATAAAAATGACTAGTTTAAAATATCAATTCGAAACTAGTATGGATTCCGACAAGATAAGGAGGCCTTGCCTACATATCGTAATCTCAAGCTTGGGATAGAAAGGACTTTGTTTCCTAATTTTTCTAATTGGATCATCTTCAACATGGCCCGTATTGTTTGTTATTTGAGAATTGGTTGCTAAAAAAAGGGTTCCTATATAAATCTACCATGTTTTTCAGTTCTTCAAAATAAAAAAGTCATCTTGTTCTTGATTAAATTCCTTTCTTCATTTTCAGGATTCTCATAATAATAAACCAAAAAAACCTTCCTTCGTGTCTTTTAGTTTACGTTCAACTTTGGTTTCTTTATTTTAAACTTTGGATTTTGTTTTTTAGTTTCCTCTAAGGCCCTCTTTTTTTAAAAAAAGGTTCGTACTTTAATTATAGTGCTTTCTTTCAATTTCCGTTTTGTTGTTTTCATCTTTGGATTTCCTTTCGTTGTTCTCTTTGAAATCTTCTTATATTTCTCTAGTTCTCTATTTTTATGTTCAATCAATTTTTGTTCTTTACAAAAAAAAGAAGTGTGTTGTTGTAAACAGTTGTTGATAAAAGATTTGATAAATCGGAGTTGCGATTTTAAACGGCTATAACTTGGGACTAGGGTATAAAAATGACTAGTTTAAAATATCAATTCGAAACTAGTATGGATTCCGACAAGATAAGGAGGCCTTGCCTACATATCATAATCTCAAGCTTGGGATAGAAAGGACTTTGTTTTCTAATTTTTCTAATCGGATCATCTTCAACATGGCCCATATTGTTTGTTATTTGAAAATTGGTTGCTGAAAAAAGGGTTTCTATCTAAATCTACATTTTTTTTCAGCTCTTCAAAATAAAAAAGTCACCTTGTTCTTGTTTCAATTCCTTTTTTCCTTTTCTGGATTCTCATAATAATACACCAAAAAAAACCTTCCTTCGTGTCTTTTAGTTTTCATTCAACTTTGTTTTCTTTGTCTTTAACTTTGGTTTTTGGTTTTTAGTTTCCTCTAAGGCCCTCTTTTTTTAAAAAAGGTTTGTACATTAATTCTAGTGTTTTCTTTCAGTTTCCTTTTTGTTGTTTTCATCTTTGGATTTCCTTTCGTTGTTCTCTTTGAAATCTTTTTATATTTTTCTAGTGCTCTATTTTTATGTTCAATCAATTTTTGTTCTTTACAAAAATAAGAAGTGTGTTGTTGTAAACAGTTGTAGATAGAAGATTTGATAAATCGGAGTTTTGATTTTAAACGGCCATAACTTGGGACTAGGGTATAAAAATGACTAGTTTAATATATCAATTCGAAACTAGTATGGATTCCCACAAGGTAAGGAGGCCTTTCCTACATATCGTAATCTCAAGCTTGGGGTAGTATGGACTTTGTTTTCTAATTTTTCTAATCGGATCATCTTCAACATGGCCCATATTGTTTGTTATTTGAAAATTGGTTGCTGAAAAAAGGGTTTCTATCTAAATCTACATTTTTTTTCAGCTCTTCAAAATAAAAAAGTCACCTTGTTCTTGTTTCAATTCCTTTTTTCCTTTTCTGGATTCTCATAATAATACACCAAAAAAAACCTTCCTTCGTGTCTTTTAGTTTTCATTCAACTTTGTTTTCTTTGTCTTTAACTTTGGTTTTTGGTTTTTAGTTTCCTCTATGGCCCTCTTTTTTTAAAAAAAGGTTCGTACATTAATTCTAGTGTTTTCTTTCAGTTTCCTTTTTGTTATTTTCATCTTTGGATTTCCTTTCGTTGTTCTCTTTGAAATCTTCTTATATTTCTCTAGTTCTCTATTTTTATGTTCAATCAATTTTTGTTCTTTACAAAAATAAGAAGTGTGTTGTTGTAAACAGTTGTAGATAGAAGATTTGATAAATCGGAGTTTCGATTTTAAACGGCCATAACTTGGGACTAGGGTATAAAAATGACTAGTTTAAAATATCAATTCGAAACTAGTATGGATTCCGACAAGATAAGGAGGCCTTGCCTACATATCGTAATCTCAAGCTTGGGATAGAAAGGACATTGTTTTCTAATTTTTCTAATCGGATCATCTTCAACATGGCCCATATTGTTTGTTATTTGAAAATTGGTTGCTGAAAAAAGGGTTTCTATCTAAATCTACATTTTTTTTCAGCTCTTCAAAATAAAAAAGTCATCTTGTTCTTGTTTCAATTCCTTTTTTCATTTTCTGGATTCTCATAATAATAAACCAAAAAAAAACCTTCCTTCGTATCTTTTAGTTTTCATTCAACTTTGTTTTCTTTGTTTTTACCTTTGGCTTTTGTTTTTTAGTTTCCTCGAAGGCCATCTTTTTAAAAAAAGGTTTGTACTTTAATTCTAGTGTTTTATTTCAATTTCCTTTGTGTTGTTTTCATCTTTGGATTTCCTTTCGTTGTTCTCTTTGAAATCTTCTTATATTTTTCTAGTTTTCTATTTTTATGTTCAATCAATTTTTGTTCTTTACAAAAAAAAAGAAATGGGTTGTTGTAAACATTTGTAGATAAAAGATTTGATAAATCGGAGTTTCAATTTTAAACGGCCATAACTTGGGACTAGGGTATAAAAATGACTAGTTTAAAATATCAATTCGAAACTAGTATGGATTCCGACAAGATAAGGAGGCCTTGCCTACATATCGTAATCTCAAGCTTGGGATAGAAAGGACTTTGTTTCCTAATTTTTCTAATTGGATCATCTTCAACATGGCCCGTATTGTTTGTTATTTGAGAATTGGTTGCTAAAAAAAGGGTTCCTATCTAAATCTACCATGTTTTTCAGTTCTTCAAAATAAAAAAGTCATCTTGTTCTTGATTAAATTCCTTTCTTCATTTCAGGATTCTCATAATAATAAACCAAAAAAACCTTCCTTCGTGTCTTTTAGTTTACGTTCAACTTTGGTTTCTTTATTTTAAACTTTGGATTTTGTTTTTTAGTTTCCTCTAAGGCCCTCTTTTTTTAAAAAAAGGTTCGTACTTTAATTATAGTGCTTTCTTTCAATTTCCGTTTTGTTGTTTTCATCTTTGGATTTCCTTTCGTTGTTCTCTTTGAAATCTTCTTATATTTCTCTAGTTCTCTATTTTTATGTTCAATCAATTTTTGTTCTTTACAAAAAAAAGAAGTGTGTTGTTGTAAACAGTTGTTGATAAAAGATTTGATAAATCGGAGTTGCGATTTTAAACGGCTATAACTTGGGACTAGGGTATAAAAATGACTAGTTTAAAATATCAATTCGAAACTAGTATGGATTCCGACAAGATTAGGAGGCCTTGCCTACATATCATAATCTCAAGCTTGGGATAGAAAGGACTTTGTTTTCTAATTTTTCTAATCGGATCATCTTCAACATGGCCCATATTGTTTGTTATTTGAAAATTGGTTGCTGAAAAAAGGGTTTCTATCTAAATCTACATTTTTTTTCAGCTCTTCAAAATAAAAAAGTCACCTTGTTCTTGTTTCAATTCCTTCTTTCCTTTTCTGGATTCTCATAATAATACACCAAAAAAAACCTTCCTTCGTGTCTTTTAGTCTTCATTCAACTTTGTTTTCTTTGTCTTTAACTTTGGTTTTTGGTTTTTAGTTTCCTCTAAGGCCCTCTTTTTTAAAAAAAGGTTTGTACATTAATTCTAGTGTTTTCTTTCAGTTTCCTTTTTGTTGTTTTCATCTTTGGATTTCCTTTCGTTGTTCTCTTTGAAATCTTTTTATATTTTTCTAGTGCTCTATTTTTATGTTCAATCAATTTTTGTTCTTTACAAAAATAAGAAGTGTGTTGTTGTAAATAGTTGTAGATAGAAGATTTGATAAATCGGAGTTTTGATTTTAAACGGCCATAACTTGGGACTAGGGTATAAAAATGACTAGTTTAAAATATCAATTCGAAACTAGTATGGATTCCGACAAGATAAGGAGGCCTTGCCTACATATCGTAATCTCAAGCTTGGGATAGTAAGGAATTTGTGTCCTAATTTTTCTAATCGGATCATCTTCAACATGGCCCGTATTGTTTGTTATTTGAGAATTGGTTGCTGAGAAAAGGGTTTCTATCTAAATCTACCATTTTTTTTAGTTCTTCAAAATAAAAAAGTCATCTTGTTCTTGTTTCAATTCCTTTTTTCATTTTCTGGATTCTCATAATAATAAACCAAAAAAAAACCTTCCTTCGTATCTTTTAGTTTTCATTCAACTTTGTTTTCTTTGTTTTTACCTTTGGCTTTTGTTTTTTAGTTTCCTCGAAGGCCATCTTTTTAAAAAAAGGTTTGTACTTTAATTCTAGTGTTTTCTTTCAATTTCCTTTGTGTTGTTTTCATCTTTGGATTTCCTTTCGTTGTTCTCTTTGAAATCTTCTTATATTTTTCTAGTTTTCTATTTTTATGTTCAATCAATTTTTGTTCTTTACAAAAAAAAAAATGGGTTGTTGTAAACATTTGTAGATAAAAGATTTTATAAATCGGAGTTTCGATTTTAAACGGCCATAACTTGGGACTAGGGTATAAAAATGACTAGTTTAAAATATCAATTTGAAACTAGTATGGATTCCGACAAGATAAGGAGGCCTTGCCTACATATCGTAATCTCAAGCTTGGGATAGAAAGGACTTTGTTTCCTAATTTTTCTAATTGGATCATCTTCAACATGGCCCGTATTGTTTGTTATTTGAGAATTGGTTGCTAAAAAAAGGGTTCCTATCTAAATCTACCATGTTTTTCAGTTCTTCAACATAAAAAAGTCATCTTGTTCTTGATTAAATTCCTTTCTTCATTTTCAGGATTCTCATAATAATAAACCAAAAAAACCTTCCTTCGTGTCTTTTAGTTTACGTTCAACTTTGGTTTCTTTATTTTAAACTTTGGATTTTGTTTTTTAGTTTCCTCTAAGGCCCTCTTTTTTTAAAAAAAGGTTCGTACTTTAATTATAGTGCTTTCTTTCAATTTCCGTTTTGTTGTTTTCATCTTTGGATTTCCTTTCGTTGTTCTCTTTGAAATCTTCTTATATTTCTCTAGTTCTCTATTTTTATGTTCAATCAATTTTTGTTCTTTACAAAAAAAAGAAGTGTGTTGTTGTAAACAGTTGTTGATAAAAGATTTGATAAATCGGAGTTGCGATTTTAAACGGCTATAACTTGGGACTAGGGTATAAAAATGACTAGTTTAAAATATCAATTCGAAACTAGTATGGATTCCGACAAGATAAGGAGGCCTTGCCTACATATCATAATCTCAAGCTTGGGATAGAAAGGACTTTGTTTTCTAATTTTTCTAATCGGATCATCTTCAACATGGCCCATATTGTTTGTTATTTGAAAATTGGTTGCTGAAAAAAGGGTTTCTATCTAAATCTACATTTTTTTTCAGCTCTTCAAAATAAAAAAGTCACCTTGTTCTTGTTTCAATTCCTTTTTTCCTTTTCTGGATTCTCATAATAATACACCAAAAAAAACCTTCCTTCGTGTCTTTTAGTTTTCATTCAACTTTGTTTTCTTTGTCTTTAACTTTGGTTTTTGGTTTTTAGTTTCCTCTAAGGCCCCCTTTTTTTAAAAAAGGTTTGTACATTAATTCTAGTGTTTTCTTTCAGTATCCTTTTTGTTGTTTTCATCTTTGGATTTCCTTTCGTTGTTCTCTTTCAAATCTTTTTATATTTTTCTAGTGCTCTATTTTTATGTTCAATCAATTTTTGTTCTTTACAAAAATAAGAAGTGTGTTGTTGTAAACAGTTGTAGATAGAAGATTTGATAAATCGGAGTTTTGATTTTAAACGGCCATAACTTGGGACTAGGGTATAAAAATGACTAGTTTAAAATATCAATTCGAAACTAGTATGGATTCCGACAAGATAAGGAGGCCTTGCCTACATATCGTAATCTCAAGCTTGGGATAGTAAGGAATTTGTGTCCTAATTTTTCTAATCGGATCATCTTCAACATGGCCCGTATTGTTTGTTATTTGAGAATTGGTTGCTGAGAAAAGGGTTTCTATCTAAATCTACCATTTTTTTTAGTTCTTAAAAATAAAAAAGTCATCTTGTTCTTGTTTCAATTCCTTTTTTCATTTTCTGGATTCTCATAATAATAAACCAAAGAAAAACCTTCCTTCGTATCTTTTAGTTTTCATTCAACTTTGTTTTCTTTGTTTTTACCTTTGGCTTTTGTTTTTTAGTTTCCTAGAAGGCCATCTTTTTAAAAAAAGGTTTGTACTTTAATTCTAGTGTTTTCTTTCAATTTCCTTTGTGTTGTTTTCATCTTTGGATTTCCTTTTGTTGTTCTCTTTGAAATCTTCTTATATTTTTCTAGTTTTCTATTTTTATGTTCAATCAATTTTTGTTCTTTACAAAAAAAAAAGAAATGGGTTGTTGTAAACATTTGTAGATAAAAGATTTGATAAATCGGAGTTTCGATTTTAAACGGCCATAACTTGGGACTAGGGTATAAAAATGACTAGTTTAAAATATCAATTCGAAACTAGTATGGATTCCGACAAGATAAGGAGGCCTTGCCTACATATCGTAATCTCAAGCTTGGGATAGAAAGGACATTGTTTTCTAATTTTTCTAATCGGATCATCTTCAACATGGCCCATATTGTTTGTTATTTGAAAATTGGTTGCTGAAAAAAGGGTTTCTATCTAAATCTACATTTTTTTTCAGCTCTTCAAAATAAAAAAGTCACCTTGTTCTTGTTTCAATTCCTTTTTTCCTTTTCTGGATTCTCATAATAATACACCAAAAAAAACCTTCCTTCGTGTCTTTTAGTTTACATTCAACTTTGTTTCTTTGTCTTTAACTTTGGTTTTTGGTTTTTAGTTTCCTCTAAGGCCCTCTTTTTTTAAAAAAAGGTTCGTACATTAATTCTAGTGTTTTCTTTCAGTTTCCTTTTTGTTGTTTTCATCTTTGGATTTCCTTTCGTTGTTCTCTTTGAAATCTTCTTATATTTTTCTAGTGCTCTATTTTTATGTTCAATCAATTTTTGTTCTTTACAAAAATAAGAAGTGTGTTGTTGTAAACAGTTGTAGATAGAAGATTTGATAAATCGGAGTTTTGATTTTAAACGGCCATAACTTGGGACTAGGGTATAAAAATGACTAGTTTAAAATATCAATTCGAAACTAGTATGGATTCCGACAAGATAAGGAGGCCTTGCCTACATATCGTAATCTCAAGCTTGGGATAGTAAGGAATTTGTGTCCTAATTTTTCTAATCGGATCATCTTCAACATGGCCCGTATTGTTTGTTATTTGAGAATTGGTTGCTGAGAAAAGGGTTTCTATCTAAATCTACCATTTTTTTTAGTTCTTCAAAATAAAAAAGTCATCTTGTTCTTGTTTCAATTCCTTTTTTCATTTTCTGGATTCTCATAATAATTAACCAAAAAAAAACCTTCCTTCGTATCTTTTAGTTTTCATTCAACTTTGTTTTCTTTGTTTTTACCTTTGGCTTTTGTTTTTTAGTTTCCTCGAAGGCCATCTTTTTAAAAAAAGGTTTGTACTTTAATTCTAGTGTTTTCTTTCAATTTCCTTTGTGTTGTTTTCATCTTTGGATTTCCTTTCGTTGTTCTCTTTGAAATCTTCTTATATTTTTCTAGTTTTCTATTTTTATGTTCAATCAATTTTTGTTCTTTACAAAAAAAAAAGAAATGGGTTGTTGTAAACATTTGTAGATAAAAGATTTGATAAATCGGAGTTTCGATTTTAAACGGCCATAACTTGGGACTAGGGTATAAAAATGACTAGTTTAAAATATCAATTCGAAACTAGTATGGATTCCGACAAGATAAGGAGGCCTTGCCTACATATCGTAATCTCAAGCTTGGGATAGAAAGGACTTTGTTTCCTAATTTTTCTAATTGGATCATCTTCAACATGGCCCGTATTGTTTGTTATTTGAGAATTGATTGCTAAAAAAAGGGTTCCTATCTAAATCTACCATGTTTTTCAGTTCTTCAAAATAAAAAAGTCATCTTGTTCTTGATTAAATTCCTTTCTTCATTTTCAGGATTCTCATAATAATAAACCAAAAAAACCTTCCTTCGTGTCTTTTAGTTTACGTTCAACTTTGGTTTCTTTATTTTAAACTTTGGATTTTGTTTTTTAGTTTCCTCTAAGGCCCTCTTTTTTTAAAAAAAGGTTCGTACTTTAATTATAGTGCTTTCTTTCAATTTCCGTTTTGTTGTTTTCATCTTTGGATTTCCTTTTGTTGTTCTCTTTGAAATCTTCTTATATTTTTCTAGTTTTCTATTTTTATGTTCAATCAATTTTTGTTCTTTACAAAAAAAAAAGAAATGGGTTGTTGTAAACATTTGTAGATAAAAGATTTGATAAATCGGAGTTTCGATTTTAAACGGCCATAACTTGGGACTAGGGTATAAAAATGACTAGTTTAAAATATCAATTCGAAACTAGTATGGATTCCGACAAGATAAGGAGGCCTTGCCTACATATCGTAATCTCAAGCTTGGGATAGAAAGGACATTGTTTTCTAATTTTTCTAATCGGATCATCTTCAACATGGCCCATATTGTTTGTTATTTGAAAATTGGTTGCTGAAAAAAGGGTTTCTATCTAAATCTACATTTTTTTTCAGCTCTTCAAAATAAAAAAGTCACCTTGTTCTTGTTTCAATTCCTTTTTTCCTTTTCTGGATTCTCATAATAATACACCAAAAAAAACCTTCCTTCGTGTCTTTTAGTTTACATTCAACTTTGTTTCTTTGTCTTTAACTTTGGTTTTTGGTTTTTAGTTTCCTCTAAGGCCCTCTTTTTTTAAAAAAAAGGTTCGTACATTAATTCTAGTGTTTTCTTTCAGTTTCCTTTTTGTTGTTTTCATCTTTGGATTTCCTTTCGTTGTTCTCTTTGAAATCTTCTTATATTTTTCTAGTGCTCTATTTTTATGTTCAATCAATTTTTGTTCTTTACAAAAATAAGAAGTGTGTTGTTGTAAACAGTTGTAGATAGAAGATTTGATAAATCGGAGTTTTGATTTTAAACGGCCATAACTTGGGACTAGGGTATAAAAATGACTAGTTTAAAATATCAATTCGAAACTAGTATGGATTCCGACAAGATAAGGAGGCCTTGCCTACATATCGTAATCTCAAGCTTGGGATAGTAAGGAATTTGTGTCCTAATTTTTCTAATCGGATCATCTTCAACATGGCCCGTATTGTTTGTTATTTGAGAATTGGTTGCTGAGAAAAGGGTTTCTATCTAAATCTACCATTTTTTTTAGTTCTTCAAAATAAAAAAGTCATCTTGTTCTTGTTTCAATTCCTTTTTTCATTTTCTGGATTCTCATAATAATTAACCAAAAAAAAACCTTCCTTCGTATCTTTTAGTTTTCATTCAACTTTGTTTTCTTTGTTTTTACCTTTGGCTTTTGTTTTTTAGTTTCCTCGAAGGCCATCTTTTTAAAAAAAGGTTTGTACTTTAATTCTAGTGTTTTCTTTCAATTTCCTTTGTGTTGTTTTCATCTTTGGATTTCCTTTCGTTGTTCTCTTTGAAATCTTCTTATATTTTTCTAGTTTTCTATTTTTATGTTCAATCAATTTTTGTTCTTTACAAAAAAAAAAGAAATGGGTTGTTGTAAACATTTGTAGATAAAAGATTTGATAAATCGGAGTTTCGATTTTAAACGGCCATAACTTGGGACTAGGGTATAAAAATGACTAGTTTAAAATATCAATTCGAAACTAGTATGGATTCCGACAAGATAAGGAGGCCTTGCCTACATATCGTAATCTCAAGCTTGGGATAGAAAGGACTTTGTTTCCTAATTTTTCTAATTGGATCATCTTCAACATGGCCCGTATTGTTTGTTATTTGAGAATTGATTGCTAAAAAAAGGGTTCCTATCTAAATCTACCATGTTTTTCAGTTCTTCAAAATAAAAAAGTCATCTTGTTCTTGATTAAATTCCTTTCTTCATTTTCAGGATTCTCATAATAATAAACCAAAAAAACCTTCCTTCGTGTCTTTTAGTTTACGTTCAACTTTGGTTTCTTTATTTTAAACTTTGGATTTTGTTTTTTAGTTTCCTCTAAGGCCCTCTTTTTTTAAAAAAAGGTTCGTACTTTAATTATAGTGCTTTCTTTCAATTTCCGTTTTGTTGTTTTCATCTTTGGATTTCCTTTCGTTGTTCTCTTTGAAATCTTCTTATATTTCTCTAGTTCTCTATTTTTATGTTCAATCAATTTTTGTTCTTTACAAAAAAAAGAAGTGTGTTGTTGTAAACAGTTGTTGATAAAAGATTTGATAAATCGGAGTTGCGATTTTAAACGGCTATAACTTGGGACTAGGGTATAAAAATGACTAGTTTAAAATATCAATTCGAAACTAGTATGGATTCCGACAAGATAAGGAGGCCTTGCCTACATATCGTAATCTCAAGCTTGGGATAGAAAGGACATTGTTTTCTAATTTTTCTAATCGGATCATCTTCAACATGGCCCATATTGTTTGTTATTTGAGAATTGGTTGCTGAAAAAAGGGTTTCTATCTAAATCTACCATTTTTTCGGTTGTTCAAAATAAAAAAAGTCATCTTGTTCTTGGTTCAATTCATTTCTTCATTTTCTGGATTCTCATAATAATACACCAAAAAAATCCTTCCTTCGTGTCTTTTAGTTTTCATTCAACTTTGTTTTCTTTGTCTTTAACTTTGGTTTTTGGTTTTTAGTTTCCTCTAAGGCCCTCTTTTTTTTTAAAAACGTTTGTACATTAATTCTAGTGTTTTCTTTCAGTTTCCTTTTTGTTGTTTTCATCTTTGGATTTCCTTTCGTTGTTCTCTTTGAAATCATTTTATATTTTTCTAGTGCTCTATTTTTATGTTCAATCAATTTTTGTTCTTTACAAAAATAAGAAGTGTGTCGTTGTAAACAGTTGTAGATAGAAGATTTGATAAATCGGAGTTTCGATTTTAAACGGCCATAACTTGGGAGTAGGGTATAAAAATGACTAGTTTAAAATATCAATTCGAAACTAGTATGGATTCCGACAAGATAAGGAGGCCTTGCCTACATATCGTAATCTCAAGCTTGGGATAGAAAGGACTTTGTTTTCTAATTTTTCTAATCGGATCATCTTCAACATGGCCCATATTGTTTGTTATTTGAAAATTGGTTGCTGAAAAAAGGGTTTCTATCTAAATCTACATTTTTTTTCAGCTCTTCAAAATAAAAAAGTCACCTTGTTCTTGTTTCAATTCCTTTTTTCCTTTTCTGGATTCTCATAATAATACACCAAAAAAAACCTTCCTTCGTGTCTTTTAGTTTTCATTCAACTTTGTTTTCTTTGTCTTTAACTTTGGTTTTTGGTTTTTAGTTTCCTCTAAGGCCCTCTTTTTTTTTAAAAACGTTTGTACATTAATTCTAGTGTTTTCTTTCAGTTTCCTTTTTGTTGTTTTCATCTTTGGATTTCCTTTCGTTGTTCTCTTTGAAATCATTTTATATTTTTCTAGTGCTCTATTTTTATGTTCAATCAATTTTTGTTCTTTACAAAAATAAGAAGTGTGTCGTTGTAAACAGTTGTAGATAGAAGATTTGATAAATCGGAGTTTCGATTTTAAACGGCCATAACTTGGGAGTAGGGTATAAAAATGACTAGTTTAAAATATCAATTCGAAACTAGTATGGATTCCGACAAGATAAGGAGGCCTTGCCTACATATCGTAATCTCAAGCTTGGGATAGAAAGGACTTTGTTTTCTAATTTTTCTAATCGGATCATCTTCAACATGGCCCATATTGTTTGTTATTTGAAAATTGGTTGCTGAAAAAAGGGTTTCTATCTAAATCTACATTTTTTTTCAGCTCTTCAAAATAAAAAAGTCACCTTGTTCTTGTTTCAATTCCTTTTTTCCTTTTCTGGATTCTCATAATAATACACCAAAAAAAACCTTCCTTCGTGTCTTTTAGTTTTCATTCAACTTTGTTTTCTTTGTCTTTAACTTTGGTTTTTGGTTTTTAGTTTCCTCTAAGGCCCTCTTTTTTTAAAAAAGGTTTGTACATTAATTCTAGTGTTTTCTTTCAGTTTCCTTTTTGTTGTTTTCATCTTTGGATTTCCTTTCGTTGTTGTCTTTGAAATCTTTTTATATTTTTCTAGTGCTCTATTTTTATGTTCAATCAATTTTTGTTCATTACAAAAATAAGAAGTGTGTTGTTGTAAACAGTTGTAGATAGAAGATTTGATAAATCGGAGTTTTGATTTTAAACGGCCATAACTTGGGACTAGGGTATAAAAATGACTAGTTTAAAATATCAATTCGAAACTAGTATGGATTCCGACAAGATAAGGAGGCCTTGCCTACATATCGTAATCTCAAGCTTGGGATAGTAAGGAATTTGTGTCCTAATTTTTCTAATCGGATCATCTTCAACATGGCCCGTATTGTTTGTTATTTGAGAATTGGTTGCTGAGAAAAGGGTTTCTATCTAAATCTACCATTTTTTTTAGTTCTTCAAAATAAAAAATTCATCTTGTTCTTGTTTCAATTCCTTTTTCATTTTCTGGATTCTCAAAATAATAAACCAAAAAAAAACCTTCCTTCGTGTCTTTTAGTTTTGATTCAACTTTGTTTTCTTTGTCTTTAACTTTGGCTTTTGTTTTTTTGTTTCCTCTTAGGCCATCTTTTTAAAAAAAGGTTCCTACTTTAATTCTAGTGTTTTCTTTCAATTTCTTTTTTGTTGTTTTCATCTTTGGATTTCCTTTCGTTGTTCTCTTTGAAATCTTCTTATATTTTTCTTGTTCTCTATTTTTATGTTCAATCAATTTTTGTTCTTTACAAAAAAAAAAAGAAGTGGGTTGTTGTAAACAGTTGTAGATAAAAGATTTGATAAATCGGAGTTTCAATTTTAAATGGCCATAACTTGAGACTAGGGTATAAAAATGACTAGTTTAAAATATCAAATCGAAACAAGTATGGATTCCGACAATATAAGGAGGACTTGATTACATATCGTATCTCAAGCTTGGGATAGTAAGGAATTTGTTTCCAAATTTTACTAATCTGATCATGTTCAACATGTTTTAGAAAATCAATCGTTCCTATTCTATTAGGTTCGTGAGTTCCGAGGGTTGTTCGCCAAGATGGCCTGTATTGTTTTTATTTGAGAATTGGTTCCTGCAAAAAAGGGTTTCTATCTAAATCTACCATTTTTTTCAGTTCTTCAAAATAAAAAAGCCATCTTGTTCTTGTTAAAATTCCTTTCTTCATTTTCTGGATTGTCATAATAATAAACCAAAAAAAATCCTTCCTTCGTGTTTTTTAGTTCTCAGTCAACATTTTTTTCCTTCTTTTTAACTTTGGCTTTTGATTTTTGGTTTCCTCTAAAGCCCTCTTTTTAAAAAAAAGGTTTGTACTTTAATTCTTGTGTTTTCTTTCAATTTCCTTTTTGTTGTTTTCATCTTTGGATTTCCTTCGTTGTTCTCTTTGAAATCTTCTTATATTTTTCTAGTTCTCTATTTTTATGTTCAATCAATTTTTGTTATTTACAAAAAAAAGTGCTTTGTTGTAAACAGGTGTATATAAAAGATTTGATAAATCGAAGTTTCGATTTTAAACGAACATAACTTGGGACTAGGGTATAAAAATGAATAGTTTTAAATATCAATTCGAAACTAGTATGGATTCCGATAAGATAACGAGGCCTCGCCTACATATCGTATTCTCAAGCTTGGGATTGTAAGGACTTTTTTCCTAATCGGTCTAATCGGTTCTTCTTCATCCTGTTTTAGAAAATCAATCGTTCCTATTCTATTAGGTTCATCAATTCCTAAGGTTGTTCGCCAAGATGGCCTGTATTATTTGTTATTTCAGAATTGGTTGCTGAAAAAAGGGTTTCTATCTAAATCTACCATTTTTTTAGTACTTCAAAAGAAAAAAAGTAATCTTTTTCTTGTTGCAATTCCTTTCTTCAATTTCTGGATTCTCATAATAATAAACCAGAAAAAACCTTCCTTCTTGTCTTTTAGTTTTCATTCAACGTTTTTTTCCTTGTTTTTAACTTGGTCTTTCGTTTTTTAGTTTCCTATAAGGCACTCTTTTTAAAAAAAAAGGTTCGTACTTTAATTCTAGTGTTTTCTTTCAATATCCTTTTTGCTGTTTTCATCTTCGGATTTCCTTTCGTTGTTCTCTTTGAAATCTTCATATATTTTTCTAGTTCTGTATTTTTATGTTCAATAAATTTTTGTTCTTTACAAAAAAAAAGGTTGTTATTGTAAACAGTTGTAGATAAAAGAATTGATAAATCGAAGTTTCTATTTTAAACGGACATAACATGGGACTAGGGTATAAAAATGACAAGTTAAAAATATCAATTCGAAACTAGTATGGATTCCGATAAGATAAGGAGCCTTGCCTACATATCGTAATCTCAAGCTTGGAATTGTAAGGACTTTGTTTCCTAATCGTTCTAATCGGTTCTTCTTCAACATGTTTTCGAAAATCAATCGTTCCTATTCTATTAGGTTCGTCAGTTCCTAGGGTTGTTCACCAAGATGGCCTGTATTTTTTGTTATTTGAGAATTAGTTGCGGAAAAAAGGGTTTCTATCTAAATCTACCATTTTTTTTAGTACTTCAAAATAAAAAAGTGATTTTGTTTTTGTTGCAATTCCATTCTTCAATTTCTGGATTCTCATAATAATAAACCAGAAAAAACCTTCCTTCTTGTCTTTTAGTTTTCATTCAACATTTTTTCCTTGTTTTTAACTTGGTCTTTCGTTTTTTAGTTTCTTATAAGGCACTCTTTTTAACAAAAAGGTTCGTACTTTAATTCTAGTGTTTTCTTTCAATTTCCTTTTTGTTGTTTTCATCTTCGCATTTCCTTTCGTTGTTCTCTTTGAAATCTTCTTATATTTTTCTAGTTCTCTATTTTTACGTTCAATCAATTTTTGTTCTTTACAAAAAAAATGTGTGTTGTCGTAAACAGTTGCAGATAAAAGAATTGATAAATCGAAGTTTCTATTTTAAACGGACATAACTTGAGACTAGGGTATAAAAATGACAAGTTTAAAATATCAATTCGAAACTAGTATGGATTTCGATAAGATAAGGAGGCCTTGCCTACATATCGTAATCTCAAGCTTGGAATTGTAAGGACTTTGTTTCCTAATCGTTCTAATCGGTTCTTCTTCAACATGTTTTAGAAAATCAATCGTTCCTATTCTATTAGGTTCGTGAGTTCCTAGGGTTGTTCACCAAGATGGCCTGTATTGTTTGTTATTTGAGAATTAGTTGCGGAAAAAAGGGTTTCTATCTAAATCTACCATTTTTTTTAGTACTTCAAAATAAAAAAGTGATTTTGTTTTTGTTGCAATTCCATTCTTCAATTTCTGGATTCTCATAATAATAAACCAGAAAAAACCTTCCTTCTTGTCTTTTAGTTTTCATTCAACATTTTTTCCTTGTTTTTAACTTGGTCTTTCGTTTTTTAGTTTCTTATAAGGCACTCTTTTTAACAAAAAGGTTCGTACTTTAATTCTAGTGTTTTCTTTCAATTTCCTTTTTGTTGTTTTCATCTTCGGATTTCCTTTCGTTGTTCTCTTTGAAATCTTCTTATATTTTTCTAGTTCTCTATTTTTACGTTCAATCAATTTTTGTTCTTTACAAAAAAATGTGTGTTGTCGTAAACAGTTGCAGATAAAAGAATTGATAAATCGAAGTTTCTATTTTAAACGGACATAACTTGAGACTAGGGTATAAAAATGACAAGTTTAAAATATCAATTCGAAACTAGTATGGATTTCGATAAGATAAGGAGGCCTTGCCTACATATCATATTCTCAAGCTTGGGATTGTAAGGACTTTGTTTCCTAATAATTCTAATCGGTTCTTCTTCAACATGTTTTAGAAAATCAATCGTTCCTATTCTATGAGGTTCGTGAGTTCCTAGGGTTGTTCGCCAAGATGGCCTGTATTGTTTGTTATTTGAGAATTGGTTGCTGATAAAAGGGTTTCTATCTAAATCTACCATTTTTTTTAGTACTTCAAAATAAAAAAGTGATTTTGTTTTTGTTGCAATTCCATTCTTCAATTTCTGGATTCTCATAATAATAAACCAGAAAAAACCTTCCTTCTTGTCTTTTAGTTTCCATTCAACATTTTTTCCTTTTTATTTAACTTGGTCTTTCGTTTTTTAATTTCCTATAAGGCACTCTTTTTAAAAAAAGGTTCGTACTTTAATTCTAGTGTTTTCTTTCAATTTCCTATTTGTTGTTTTCATCTTCGCATTTCCTTTCGTTGTTCTCTTTGAAATCTTCATATATTTTTCTAGTTCTGTATTTTTATGTTCAATAAATTTTTGTTCTTTACAAAAAAAAAGGTTGTTGTTGTAAACAGTTGTAGATAAAAGAATTGATAAATCGAAGTTTCTATTTTAAACGGACATAACTTGGGACTAGGGTATAAAAATGACAAGTTAAAAATATCAATTCGAAACAAGTATGGATTCCGATAAGATAAGGAGCCTTGCCTACATATCGTAATCTCAAGCTTGGAATTGTAAGGACTTTGTTTCCTAATCGTTCTAATCGGTTCTTCTTCAACATGTTTTAGAAAATCAATCGTTCCTATTCTATTAGGTTCGTGAGTTCCTAGGGTTGTTCACCAAGATGGCCTGTATTGTTTGTTATTTGAGAATTAGTTGCGGAAAAAAGGGTTTCTATCTAAATCTACCATTTTTTTTAGTACTTCAAAATAAAAAAGTGATTTTGTTTTTGTTGCAATTCCATTCTTCAATTTCTGGATTCTCATAATAATAAACCAGAAAAAACCTTCCATCTTGTCTTTTAGTTTTCATTCAACATTTTTTCCTTGTTTTTAACTTGGTCTTTTGTTTTTTAGTTTCTTATAAGGCACTCTTTTTAACAAAAAGGTTCGTACTTTAATTCTAGTGTTTTCTTTCAATTTCCTTTTTGTTGTTTTCATCTTCGGATTTCCTTTCGTTGTTCTCTTTGAAATGTTCTTATATTTTTCTAGTTCTCTATTTTTACGTTCAATCAATTTTTGTTCTTTACAAAAAAATGTGTGTTGTCGTAAACAGTTGCAGATAAAAGAATTGATAAATCGAAGTTTCTATTTTAAACGGACATAACTTGAGACTAGGGTATAAAAATGACAAGTTTAAAATATCAATTCGAAACTAGTATGGATTTCGATAAGATAAGGAGGCCTTGCCTACATATCGTATTCTCAAGCTTGGGATTGTAAGGACTTTGTTTCCTAATAATTCTAATCGGTTCTTCTTCAACATGTTTTAGAAAATCAATCGTTCCTATTCTATGAGGTTCGTGAGTTCCTAGGGTTGTTCGCCAAGATGGCCTGTATTGTTTGTTATTTGAGAATTGGTTGCTGAAAAAAGGGTTTCTATCTAAATCTACCATTTTTTTAGTTCTTCAAAATAAAAAAGTCATCTTGTTCTTGTTTCAATTCCATTCTTCTATTTCTGGAATCTCATAATAATAAACCAGAAAAAACCTTCCTTCTTGTCTTTTAGTTTTCATTCAACATTTTTTCCTTGTTTTTAACTTGGTCTTTCATTTTTTAGTTTCCTATAAGGCACTCTTTTTAAAAAAAAGGTTCGTACTTTAATTCTAGTGTTTTCTTTCAATTTCCTATTTGTTGTTTTCATCTTCGCATTTCCTTTCGTTGTTCTCTTTGAAATCTTCATATATTTTTCTAGTTCTGTATTTTTATGTTCAATAAATTTTTGTTCTTTACAAAAAAAAAAGGTTGTTGTTGTAAACAGTTGTAGATAAAAGAATTGATAAATCGAAGTTTCTATTTTAAACGGACATAACTTGGGACTAGGGTATAAAAATGACAAGTTAAAAATATCAATTCGAAACAAGTATGGATTCCGATAAGATAAGGAGCCTTGCCTACATATCGTAATCTCAAGCTTGGAATTGTAAGGACTTTGTTTCCTAATCGTTCTAATCGGTTCTTCTTCAACATGTTTTAGAAGATCAATCGTTCCTATTCTATTAGGTTCGTGAGTTCCTAGGGTTGTTCACCAAGATGGCCTGTATTGTTTGTTATTTGAGAATTAGTTGCGGAAAAAAAGGTTTCTATCTAAATCTACCATTTTTTTTAGTACTTCAAAATAAAAAAGTGATTTTGTTTTTGTTGCAATTCCATTCTTCAATTTCTGGATTCTCATAATAATAAACTAGAAAAAACCTTCCTTCTTGTCTTTTAGTTTTCATTCAACATTTTTTCCTTGTTTTTAACTTGGTCTTTCGTTTTTTAGTTTCTTATAAGGCACTCTTTTTAACAAAAAGGTTCGTACTTTAATTCTAGTGTTTTCTTTCAATTTCCTATTTGTTGTTTTCATCTTCGCATTTCCTTTCGTTGTTCTCTTTGAAATCTTCTTATATTTTTCTAGTTCTCTATTTTTATGTTCAATAAATTTTTGTTCTTTACAAAAAAAAAGGTTGTTGTTGTAAACAGTTGTAGATAAAAGAATTGATAAATCGAAGTTTCTATTTTAAACGGCATAACTTGGGACTAGGGTATAAAAATGACAAGTTAAAAATATCAATTCGAAACAAGTATGGATTCCGATAAGATAAGGAGCCTTGCCTACATATCGTAATCTCAAGCTTGGGATAGTAAGGAATTTGTTTCCAAATTTTTCTAATCGGATCATGTTCAACATGTTTTAGAAAATCAATCGTTCCTATTCTATTAGGTTCGTGAGTTCCAAGGGTTGTTCGCCAAGATGGCCTGTATTGTTTGTTATTTGAGAATTAGTTGCGGAAAAAAGGGTTTCTATCTAAATCTACCATTTTTTTTAGTACTTCAAAATAAAAAAGTGATTTTGTTTTTGTTGCAATTCCATTCTTCAATTTCTGGATTCTCATAATAATAAACCAGAAAAAACCTTCCTTCTTGTCTTTTAGTTTTCATTCAACATTTTTTCCTTGTTTTTAACTTGGTCTTTCGTTTTTTAGTTTCCTATAAGGCACTCTTTTTAAAAAAAGGTTCGTACTTTAATTCTAGTGTTTTCTTTCAATTTCCTATTTGTTGTTTTCATCTTCGCATTTCCTTTCGTTGTTCTCTTTGAAATCTTCATATATTTTTCTAGTTCTGTATTTTTATGTTCAATAAATTTTTGTTCTTTACAAAAAAAAAAGGTTGTTGTTGTAAACAGTTGTAGATAAAAGAATTGATAAATCGAAGTTTCTATTTTAAACGGACATAACTTGGGACTAGGGTATAAAAATGACAAGTTAAAAATATCAATTCGAAACAAGTATGGATTCCGATAAGATAAGGAGCCTTGCCTACATATCGTAATCTCAAGCTTGGAATTGTAAGGACTTTTTTTCCTAATCATTCTAATCGGTTCTTCTTCAACATGTTTTAGAAAATCAATCGTTCCTATTCTATTAGGTTCGTGAGTTCCTAGGGTTGTTCACCAAGATGGCCTGTATTGTTTGTTATTTAAGAATTAGTTGCGGAAAAAAGGGTTTCTATCTAAATCTACCATTTTTTTTAATACTTCAAAATAAAAAAGTGATTTTGTTTTTGTTGCAATTCCATTCTTCAATTTCTGGATTCTCATAATAATAAACCAGAAAAAACCTTCCTTCTTGTCTTTTAGTTTTCATTCAACATTTTTTCTTGTTTTTAACTTGGTCTTTCGTTTTTTAGTTTCCTATAAGGCACTCTTTTTAAAAAAAAGGTTCGTACTTTAATTATAGTGTTTTCTTTCAATTTCCTTTTTGTTGTTTTCATCTTCGGATTTCCTTTCGTTGTTCTCTTTGAAATCTTCTTATATTTTGCTAGTTCTCTATTTTTATGTTCAATAAATTTTTGTTCTTTACAAAAAAAAAGGTTGTTGTTGTAAACAGTTGTAGATAAAAGAATTGATAAATCGAAGTTTCTATTTTAAACGGACATAACTTGGGACTAGGGTATAAAAATGACAAGTTAAAAATATCAATTCGAAACAAGTATGGATTCCGATAAGATAAGGAGCCTTGCCTACATATCGTAATCTCAAGCTTGGGATAGTAAGGAATTTGTTTCCAAATTTTTCTAATCGGATCATGTTCAACATGTTTTAGAAAATCAATCGTTCCTATTCTATTAGGTTCGTGAGTTCCAAGGGTTGTTCGCCAAGATGGCCTGTATTGTTTGTTATTTGAGAATTAGTTGCGGAAAAAAGGGTTTCTATCTAAATCTACCATTTTTTTTAGTACTTCAAAATAAAAAAGTGATTTTGTTTTTGTTGCAATTCCATTCTTCAATTTCTGGATTCTCATAATAATAAACCAGAAAAAACCTTCCTTCTTGTCTTTTAGTTTTCATTCAACATTTTTTCCTTGTTTTTAACTTGGTCTTTCGTTTTTTAGTTTCCTATAAGGCACTCTTTTTAAAAAAAGGTTCGTACTTTAATTCTAGTGTTTTCTTTCAATTTCCTATTTGTTGTTTTCATCTTCGCATTTCCTTTCGTTGTTCTCTTTGAAATCTTCATATATTTTTCTAGTTCTGTATTTTTATGTTCAATAAATTTTTGTTCTTTACAAAAAAAAAGGTTGTTGTTGTAAACAGTTGTAGATAAAAGAATTGATAAATCGAAGTTTCTATTTTAAACGGACATAACTTGGGACTAGGGTATAAAAATGACAAGTTAAAAATATCAATTCGAAACAAGTATGGATTCCGATAAGATAAGGAGCCTTGCCTACATATCGTAATCTCAAGCTTGGAATTGTAAGGACTTTTTTTCCTAATCATTCTAATCGGTTCTTCTTCAACATGTTTTAGAAAATCAATCGTTCCTATTCTATTAGGTTCGTGAGTTCCTAGGGTTGTTCACCAAGATGGCCTGTATTGTTTGTTATTTGAGAATTAGTTGCGGAAAAAAGGGTTTCTACCTAAATCTACCATTTTTTTTAATACTTCAAAATAAAAAAGTGATTTTGTTTTTGTTGCAATTCCATTCTTCAATTTCTGGATTCTCATAATAATAAACCAGAAAAAACCTTCCTTCTTGTCTTTTAGTTTTCATTCAACATTTTTTCCTTGTTTTTAACTTGGTCTTTCGTTTTTTAGTTTCCTATAAGGCACTCTTTTTAAAAAAAAGGTTCGTACTTTAATTATAGTGTTTTCTTTCAATTTCCTTTTTGTTGTTTTCATCTTCGGATTTCCTTTCGTTGTTCTCTTTGAAATCTTCTTATATTTTGCTAGTTCTCTATTTTTATGTTCAATCAATTTTTGTTCTTTAAAAAAAAAGAAGTGTTTTGTTGTAAAAAGTTGTAGAGAAAAGGTTTGATAAATTCGAGTTTCGATTTGAAACGACCATAAGTTAGGACTATGGTATAAAAATGACTAGTTTAATATATCAATTCGGAACAAGTATGGATTCCGACAAGATAAGGAGGCCTTGCCTACATATCGTAATCTCAAGCTTGGGATAGTAAGGAATTTGTTTCCAAATTTTTCTAATCGGATCATGTTCAACATGTTTTAGAAAATCAATCGTTCCTATTCTATTAGGTTCGTGAGTTCCAAGGGTTGTTCGCCAAGATGGCCTGTATTGTTTGTTATTTGAGAATTGGTTGCTGAAAAAAGGGTTTCTATCTAAATCTACCATTTTTTTAGTTCTTCAAAATAAAAAAGTGATGTTGTTCTTGTTTCAATTCCATTCTTCAATTTCTGGATTCTCATAATAATAAACCAGAAAAAACCTTCCTTCTTGTCTTTTAGTTTTCATTCAACATTTTTTTCCTTGTTTTTAACTTGGTCTTTCGTTTTTTAGTTTCCTATAAGGCACTCTTTTTAAAAAAAAGGTTCGTACTTTAATTCTAGTGTTTTCTTTCAATTTCCTATTTGTTGTTTTCATCTTCGCATTTCCTTTCGTTGTTCTCTTTGAAATCTTCTTATATTTTTCTAGTTCTCTATTTTTATGTTCAATAAATTTTTGTTCTTTACAAAAAAAAAGGTTGTTGTTGTAAACAGTTGTAGATAAAAGAATTGATAAATCGAAGTTTCTATTTTAAACGGACATAACTTGGGACTAGGGTATAAAAATGACAAGTTAAAAATATCAATTCGAAACAAGTATGGATTCCGATAAGATAAGGAGCCTTGCCTACATATCGTAATCTCAAGCTTGGAATTGTAAGGACTTTTTTTCCTAATCGTTCTAATCGGTTCTTCTTCAACATGTTTTAGAAAATCAATCGTTCCTATTCTATTAGGTTCGTGAGTTCCTAGGGTTGTTCACCAAGATGGCCTGTATTGTTTGTTATTTGAGAATTAGTTGCGGAAAAAAGGGTTTCTATCTAAATCTACCATTTTTTTTAATACTTCAAAATAAAAAAGTGATTTTGTTTTTGTTGCAATTCCATTCTTCAATTTCTGGATTCTCATAATAATAAACCAGAAAAAACCTTCCTTCTTGTCTTTTAGTTTTCATTCAACATTTTTTCCTTGTTTTTAACTTGGTCTTTCGTTTTTTAGTTTCCTATAAGGCACTCTTTTTAAAAAAAAGGTTCGTACTTTAATTATAGTGTTTTCTTTCAATTTCCTTTTTGTTGTTTTCATCTTCGGATTTCCTTTCGTTGTTCTCTTTGAAATCTTCTTATATTTTGCTAGTTCTCTATTTTTATGTTCAATCAATTTTTGTTCTTTAAAAAAAAAGAAGTGTTTTGTTGTAAAAAGTTGTAGAGAAAAGGTTTGATAAATTCGAGTTTCGATTTGAAACGACCATAAGTTAGGACTATGGTATAAAAATGACTAGTTTAATATATCCATTCGGAACAAGTATGGATTCCGACAAGATAAGGAGGCCTTGCCTACGTATCGTAATCTCAAGCTTGGGATAGTAAGGAATTTGTTTCCAAATTTTTCTAATCGGATCATGTTCAACATGTTTTAGAAAATCAATCGTTCCTATTCTATTAGGTTCGTGAGTTCCAAGGGTTGTTCGCCAAGATGGCCTGTATTGTTTGTTATTTGAGAATTGGTTGCTGAAAAAAGGGTTTCTATCTAAATCTACCATTTTTTTAGTTCTTCAAAATAAAAAAGTGATGTTGTTCTTGTTTCAATTCCATTCTTCAATTTCTGGATTCTCATAATAATAAACCAGAAAAAACCTTCCTTCTTGTCTTTTAGTTTTCATTCAACATTTTTTTCCTTGTTTTTAACTTGGTCTTTCGTTTTTTAGTTTCCTATAAGGCACTCTTTTTAAAAAAAAGGTTCGTACTTTAATTCTAGTGTTTTCTTTCAATTTCCTATTTGTTGTTTTCATCTTCGCATTTCCTTTCGTTGTTCTCTTTGAAATCTTCTTATATTTTTCTAGTTCTCTATTTTTATGTTCAATAAATTTTTGTTCTTTACAAAAAAAAAGGTTGTTGTTGTAAACAGTTGTAGATAAAAGAATTGATAAATCGAAGTTTCTATTTTAAACGGACATAACTTGGGACTAGGGTATAAAAATGACAAGTTAAAAATATCAATTCGAAACAAGTATGGATTCCGATAAGATAAGGAGCCTTGCCTACATATCGTAATCTCAAGCTTGGAATTGTAAGGACTTTTTTTCCTAATCGTTCTAATCGGTTCTTCTTCAACATGTTTTAGAAAATCAATCGTTCCTATTCTATTAGGTTCGTGAGTTCCTAGGGTTGTTCACCAAGATGGCCTGTATTGTTTGTTATTTGAGAATTAGTTGCGGAAAAAAGGGTTTCTACCTAAATCTACCATTTTTTTTAATACTTCAAAATAAAAAAGTGATTTTGTTTTTGTTGCAATTCCATTCTTCAATTTCTGGATTCTCATAATAATAAACCAGAAAAAACCTTCCTTCTTGTCTTTTAGTTTTCATTCAACATTTTTTCCTTGTTTTTAACTTGGTCTTTCGTTTTTTAGTTTCCTATAAGGCACTCTTTTTAAAAAAAAGGTTCGTACTTTAATTATAGTGTTTTCTTTCAATTTCCTTTTTGTTGTTTTCATCTTCGGATTTCCTTTCGTTGTTCTCTTTGAAATCTTCTTATATTTTGCTAGTTCTCTATTTTTATGTTCAATCAATTTTTGTTCTTTAAAAAAAAAGAAGTGTTTTGTTGTAAAAAGTTGTAGAGAAAAGGTTTGATAAATTCGAGTTTCGATTTGAAACGACCATAAGTTAGGACTATGGTATAAAAATGACTAGTTTAATATATCAATTCGGAACAAGTATGGATTCCGACAAGATAAGGAGGCCTTGCCTACATATCGTAATCTCAAGCTTGGGATAGTAAGGAATTTGTTTCCAAATTTTTCTAATCGGATCATGTTCAACATGTTTTAGAAAATCAATCGTTCCTATTCTATTAGGTTCGTGAGTTCCAAGGGTTGTTCGCCAAGATGGCCTGTATTGTTTGTTATTTGAGAATTGGTTGCTGAAAAAAGGGTTTCTATCTAAATCTACCATTTTTTTAGTTCTTCAAAATAAAAAAGTGATGTTGTTCTTGTTTCAATTCCATTCTTCAATTTCTGGATTCTCATAATAATAAACCAGAAAAAACCTTCCTTCTTGTCTTTTAGTTTTCATTCAACATTTTTTTCCTTGTTTTTAACTTGGTCTTTCGTTTTTTAGTTTCCTATAAGGCACTCTTTTTAAAAAAAAGGTTCGTACTTTAATTCTAGTGTTTTCTTTCAATTTCCTATTTGTTGTTTTCATCTTCGCATTTCCTTTCGTTGTTCTCTTTGAAATCTTCTTATATTTTTCTAGTTCTCTATTTTTATGTTCAATAAATTTTTGTTCTTTACAAAAAAAAAGGTTGTTGTTGTAAACAGTTGTAGATAAAAGAATTGATAAATCGAAGTTTCTATTTTAAACGGACATAACTTGGGACTAGGGTATAAAAATGACAAGTTAAAAATATCAATTCGAAACAAGTATGGATTCCGATAAGATAAGGAGCCTTGCCTACATATCGTAATCTCAAGCTTGGAATTGTAAGGACTTTTTTTCCTAATCGTTCTAATCGGTTCTTCTTCAACATGTTTTAGAAAATCAATCGTTCCTATTCTATTAGGTTCGTGAGTTCCTAGGGTTGTTCACCAAGATGGCCTGTATTGTTTGTTATTTGAGAATTAGTTGCGGAAAAAAGGGTTTCTATCTAAATCTACCATTTTTTTTAATACTTCAAAATAAAAAAGTGATTTTGTTTTTGTTGCAATTCCATTCTTCAATTTCTGGATTCTCATAATAATAAACCAGAAAAAACCTTCCTTCTTGTCTTTTAGTTTTCATTCAACATTTTTTCCTTGTTTTTAACTTGGTCTTTCGTTTTTTAGTTTCCTATAAGGCACTCTTTTTAAAAAAAAGGTTCGTACTTTAATTATAGTGTTTTCTTTCAATTTCCTTTTTGTTGTTTTCATCTTCGGATTTCCTTTCGTTGTTCTCTTTGAAATCTTCTTATATTTTGCTAGTTCTCTATTTTTATGTTCAATCAATTTTTGTTCTTTAAAAAAAAAGAAGTGTTTTGTTGTAAAAAGTTGTAGAGAAAAGGTTTGATAAATTCGAGTTTCGATTTGAAACGACCATAAGTTAGGACTATGGTATAAAAATGACTAGTTTAATATATCCATTCGGAACAAGTATGGATTCCGACAAGATAAGGAGGCCTTGCCTACGTATCGTAATCTCAAGCTTGGGATAGTAAGGAATTTGTTTCCAAATTTTTCTAATCGGATCATGTTCAACATGTTTTAGAAAATCAATCGTTCCTATTCTATTAGGTTCGTGAGTTCCAAGGGTTGTTCGCCAAGATGGCCTGTATTGTTTGTTATTTGAGAATTGGTTGCTGAAAAAAGGGTTTCTATCTAAATCTACCATTTTTTTAGTTCTTCAAAATAAAAAAGTGATGTTGTTCTTGTTTCAATTCCATTCTTCAATTTCTGGATTCTCATAATAATAAACCAGAAAAAACCTTCCTTCTTGTCTTTTAGTTTTCATTCAACATTTTTTTCCTTGTTTTTAACTTGGTCTTTCGTTTTTTAGTTTCCTATAAGGCACTCTTTTTAAAAAAAAGGTTCGTACTTTAATTCTAGTGTTTTCTTTCAATTTCCTATTTGTTGTTTTCATCTTCGCATTTCCTTTCGTTGTTCTCTTTGAAATCTTCTTATATTTTTCTAGTTCTCTATTTTTATGTTCAATAAATTTTTGTTCTTTACAAAAAAAAAGGTTGTTGTTGTAAACAGTTGTAGATAAAAGAATTGATAAATCGAAGTTTCTATTTTAAACGGACATAACTTGGGACTAGGGTATAAAAATGACAAGTTAAAAATATCAATTCGAAACAAGTATGGATTCCGATAAGATAAGGAGCCTTGCCTACATATCGTAATCTCAAGCTTGGAATTGTAAGGACTTTTTTTCCTAATCGTTCTAATCGGTTCTTCTTCAACATGTTTTAGAAAATCAATCGTTCCTATTCTATTAGGTTCGTGAGTTCCTAGGGTTGTTCACCAAGATGGCCTGTATTGTTTGTTATTTGAGAATTAGTTGCGGAAAAAAGGGTTTCTATCTAAATCTACCATTTTTTTTCATACTTCAAAATAAAAAAGTGATTTTGTTTTTGTTGCAATTCCATTCTTCAATTTCTGGATTCTCATAATAATAAACCAGAAAAAACCTTCCTTCTTGTCTTTTAGTTTTCATTCAACATTTTTTCCTTTTTTTTTAACTTGGTCTTTCGTTTTTTAGTTTCCTATAAGGCACTCTTTTTAAAAAAAAGGTTCGTACTTTAATTATAGTGTTTTCTTTCAATTTCCTTTTTGTTGTTTTCATCTTCGGATTTCCTTTCGTTGTTCTCTTTGAAATCTTCTTATATTTTGCTAGTTCTCTATTTTTATGTTCAATCAATTTTTGTTCTTTAAAAAAAAAGAAGTGTTTTGTTGTAAAAAGTTGTAGAGAAAAGGTTTGATAAATTCGAGTTTCGATTTGAAACGACCATAAGTTAGGACTATGGTATAAAAATGACTAGTTTAATATATCAATTCGGAACAAGTATGGATTCCGACAAGATAAGGAGGCCTTGCCTACATATCGTAATCTCAAGCTTGGGATAGTAAGGAATTTGTTTCCAAATTTTTCTAATCGGATCATGTTCAACATGTTTTAGAAAATCAATCGTTCCTATTCTATTAGGTTCGTGAGTTCCAAGGGTTGTTCGCCAAGATGGCCTGTATTGTTTGTTATTTGAGAATTGGTTGCTGAAAAAAGGGTTTCTATCTAAATCTACCATTTTTTTAGTTCTTCAAAATAAAAAAGTCATCTTGTTCTTGTTTCAATTCCATTCTTCTATTTCTGGAATCTCATAATAATAAACCAGAAAAAACCTTCCTTCTTGTCTTTTAGTTTTCATTCAACATTTTTTTCCTTGTTTTTAACTTGGTCTTTCGTTTTTTAGTTTCCTATAAGGCACTCTTTTTAAAAAAAAGGTTCGTACTTTAATTCTAGTGTTTTCTTTCAATTTCCTATTTGTTGTTTTCATCTTCGCATTTCCTTTCGTTGTTCTCTTTGAAATCTTCTTATATTTTTCTAGTTCTCTATTTTTATGTTCAATAAATTTTTGTTCTTTACAAAAAAAAAGGTTGTTGTTGTAAACAGTTGTAGATAAAAGAATTGATAAATCGAAGTTTCTATTTTAAACGGACATAACTTGGGACTAGGGTATAAAAATGACAAGTTAAAAATATCAATTCGAAACAAGTTTGGATTCCGATAAGATAAGGAGCCTTGCCTACATATCGTAATCTCAAGCTTGGAATTGTAAGGACTTTTTTTCCTAATCGTTCTAATCGGTTCTTCTTCAACATGTTTTAGAAAATCAATCGTTCCTATTCTATTAGGTTCGTGAGTTCCTAGGGTTGTTCACCAAGATGGCCTGTATTGTTTGTTATTTGAGAATTAGTTGCGGAAAAAAGGTTTTCTATCTAAATCTACCATTTTTTTAGTACTTCAAAATAAAAAAGTGATTTTGTTTTTGTTGCAATTCCATTCTTCAATTTCTGGATTCTCATAATAATAAACCAGAAAAAACCTTCCTTCTTGTCTTTTAGTTTTCATTCAACATTTTTTCCTTGTTTTTAACTTGGTCTTTCGTTTTTTAGTTTCCTATAAGGCACTCTTTTTAAAAAAAAGGTTCGTACTTTAATTCTAGTGTTTTCTTTCAATTTCCTATTTGTTGTTTTCATCTTCGCATTTCCTTTCGTTGTTCTCTTTGAAATCTTCATATATTTTTCTAGTTCTGTATTTTTATGTTCAATAAATTTTTGTTCTTTACAAAAAAAAAAGGTTGTTGTCGTAAACAGTTGTAGATAAAAGAATTGATAAATCGAAGTTTCTATTTTAAACGGACATAACTTGGGACTAGGGTATAAAAATGACAAGTTAAAAATATCAATTCGAAACAAGTATGGATTCCGATAAGATAAGGAGCCTTGCCTACATATCGTAATCTCAAGCTTGGAATTGTAAGGACTTTTTTTCCTAATCGTTCTAATCGGTTCTTCTTCAACATGTTTTAGAAAATCAATCGTTCCTATTCTATTAGGTTCGTGAGTTCCTAGGGTTGTTCACCAAGATGGCCTGTATTGTTTGTTATTTGAGAATTAGTTGCGGAAAAAAGGGTTTCTATCTAAATCTACCATTTTTTTTAATACTTCAAAATAAAAAAGTGATTTTGTTTTTGTTGCAATTCCATTCTTCAATTTCTGGATTCTCATAATAATAAACCAGAAAAAACCTTCCTTCTTGTCTTTTAGTTTTCATTCAACATTTTTTCCTTTTTTTTTAACTTGGTCTTTCGTTTTTTAGTTGCCTATAAGGCACTCTTTTTAAAAAAAAGGTTCGTACTTTAATTATAGTGTTTTCTTTCAATTTCCTTTTTGTTGTTTTCATCTTCGGATTTCCTTTCGTTGTTCTCTTTGAAATCTTCTTATATTTTGCTAGTTCTCTATTTTTATGTTCAATCAATTTTTGTTCTTTAAAAAAAAAGAAGTGTTTTGTTGTAAAAAGTTGTAGAGAAAAGGTTTGATAAATTCGAGTTTCGATTTGAAACGACCATAAGTTAGGACTATGGTATAAAAATGACTAGTTAAAAATATCAATTCGAAACAAGTTTGGATTCCGATAAGATAAGGAGCCTTGCCTACATATCGTAATCTCAAGCTTGGAATTGTAAGGACTTTTTTTCCTAATCGTTCTAATCGGTTCTTCTTCAACATGTTTTAGAAAATCAATCGTTCCTATTCTATTAGGTTCGTGAGTTCCTAGGGTTGTTCACCAAGATGGCCTGTATTGTTTGTTATTTGAGAATTAGTTGCGGAAAAAAGGTTTTCTATCTAAATCTACCATTTTTTTTAGTACTTCAAAATAAAAAAGTGATTTTGTTTTTGTTGCAATTCCATTCTTCAATTTCTGGATTCTCATAATAATAAACCAGAAAAAACCTTCCTTCTTGTCTTTTAGTTTTCATTCAACATTTTTTCCTTGTTTTTAACTTGGTCTTTCGTTTTTTAGTTTCCTATAAGGCACTCTTTTTAAAAAAAAGGTTCGTACTTTAATTCTAGTGTTTTCTTTCAATTTCCTATTTGTTGTTTTCATCTTCGCATTTCCTTTCGTTGTTCTCTTTGAAATCTTCATATATTTTTCTAGTTCTGTATTTTTATGTTCAATAAATTTTTGTTCTTTACAAAAAAAAAGGTTGTTGTTGTAAACAGTTGTAGATAAAAGAATTGATAAATCGAAGTTTCTATTTTAAACGGACATAACTTGGGACTAGGGTATAAAAATGACAAGTTAAAAATATCAATTCGAAACAAGTATGGATTCCGATAAGATAAGGAGCCTTGCCTACATATCGTAATCTCAAGCTTGGAATTGTAAGGACTTTTTTTCCTAATCGTTCTAATCGGTTCTTCTTCAACATGTTTTAGAAAATCAATCGTTCCTATTCTATTAGGTTCGTGAGTTCCTAGGGTTGTTCACCAAGATGGCCTGTATTGTTTGTTATTTGAGAATTAGTTGCGGAAAAAAGGGTTTCTATCTAAATCTACCATTTTTTTTAATACTTCAAAATAAAAAAGTGATTTTGTTTTTGTTGCAATTAAATTCTTCAATTTCTGGATTCTCATAATAATAAACCAGAAAAATCCTTCCTTCTTGTCTTTTAGTTTTCATTCAACATTTTTTCCTTTTTTTTTAACTTGGTCTTTCGTTTTTAAGTTGCCTATAAGGCACTCTTTTTAAAAAAAAGGTTCGTACTTTAATTATAGTGTTTTCTTTCAATTTCCTTTTTGTTGTTTTCATCTTCGGATTTCCTTTCGTTGTTCTCTTCGAAATCTTCTTATATTTTGCTAGTTCTCTATTTTTATGTTCAATCAATTTTTGTTCTTTAAAAAAAAAGAAGTGTTTTGTTGTAAAAAGTTGTAGAGAAAAGGTTTGATAAATTCGAGTTTCGATTTGAAACGACCATAAGTTAGGACTATGGTATAAAAATGACTAGTTTAATATATCAATTCGGAACAAGTATGGATTCCGACAAGATAAGGAGGCCTTGCCTACATATCGTAATCTCAAGCTTGGGATAGTAAGGAATTTGTTTCCAAATTTTTCTAATCGGATCATGTTCAACATGTTTTAGAAAATCAATCGTTCCTATTCTATTAGGTTCGTGAGTTCCAAGGGTTGTTCGCCAAGATGGCCTGTATTGTTTGTTATTTGAGAATTGGTTGCTGAAAAAAGGGTTTCTATCTAAATCTACCATTTTTTTAGTTCTTCAAAATAAAAAAGTCATCTTGTTCTTGTTTCAATTCCATTCTTCTATTTCTGGAATCTCATAATAATAAACCAGAAAAAACCTTCCTTCTTGTCTTTTAGTTTTCATTCAACATTTTTTTCCTTGTTTTTAACTTGGTCTTTCGTTTTTTAGTTTCCTATAAGGCACTCTTTTTAAAAAAAAGGTTCGTACTTTAATTCTAGTGTTTTCTTTCAATTTCCTATTTGTTGTTTTCATCTTCGCATTTCCTTTCGTTGTTCTCTTTGAAATCTTCTTATATTTTTCTAGTTCTCTATTTTTATGTTCAATAAATTTTTGTTCTTTACAAAAAAAAAGGTTGTTGTTGTAAACAGTTGTAGATAAAAGAATTGATAAATCGAAGTTTCTATTTTAAACGGACATAACTTGGGA